>OX465479.1:19655188-21102911 GCA_950022335.1 Eurois occulta | reverse complement strand
AAGAACGGGCAAGAAACTCCATGGACACTCTTTTAAATCAGAATATTTTTACAAAACCTTGGTTACATCATTTATGTTGAAATGGTACATTATGCGAAAGTTTGTGAGTATGGATGGATGGATGTTTGTTACTCTTTCACGCAAAAACTACTGACCGGATTTGGATGAAATTTGGCACACAGATAGTTTATAATCTGGATAAACCCATAGGATACATTTTATCTCGGTAGTACGATCCCGTGGGACAATTACCGAAGTTACGTGGGTGAAGCCGCGGGCATGAGCTAGTAATTTATAAATTAATATTTTTACGATTGACTTGTATTACTAAAATAGGAAATCAGACATCTGATAGTAAATTTATGAACAGCTCATCCATTTTACGACTATCAGGCGAACAATACCTTGGCAGAATTGTTTTCAGTATGACCATAGTGTTGAAGTTTACCATAGTGACCATAGTATGCCGCCGAGTACTATCAGCATACAGCTCGTTTGGCAGCCGAAAGAGATGACATTTTAACCACGCCTCACTATGTTATGACATTGCCTTTATGATGACAACGTATGAGCCTATTCACGGGAAGGCTCGTGTTTTGCATGGTAACAAGGCACTTGCCGAAAATAGAACAATTTCGTGCGTACATTCGATCTCCTACGAAATATTTTCGAGGATTTTTTTTTAAAATTAGGTAAGTAAACTTTTCCTGATATTCGCAATTACATTTTGTTCATGATCAAATTCGCGGATTTTTAAGTAAGCAATAAATGAACAGCTGATAAGGCAAGGAGTTGAGATTAGGGATCGCATCTCATTTACCAAAAAAACAAGTTATCTAGGCATACACACAGAAGAGCAATAAACATAAAATCACGCGTGTTTTTTCCCAAAAAGAACAGGCAAAGATGTGAAGTACGTGCAGCTATTTTTTTAGAATTACCGATGAAAAATTTATGTATTTCTGTTCAGAATAATGTACTAAATACGTGGTAACCGTTTAGCGGCGGTGTTCCTTACAAAAACGTTTGCGCATCTATAAAAAAAAACCGGCCAAGTGCGAGTCGTACTCACACGCACACCGGGTTTCGGAGCACCAAACAATATAATACAAATATGTTGAAGGCTCATTCATATGTTGTATTATATTACATTCAACAGCAAAACTAAATTTGTTTTTCATAGTATAAACGTTTAAATAATAACAGCCGCTCGGGTCGATCTTTAGCTTAAGCCGTGCTTGCCTAGGTTGGTCTGTGGATGGGTGACCACCCATTACATACCAAGTTTCCTCCGTGCCTCGGAAAGCACGTTCAGCCGTTGGTCCCGGCTGTCATTTGTAGATCTTTGACAATCGTGACAGGTAGTCAGTGGCCCCAAAGGCTGACAACCAGTCTTACCAAAGATATCGTATTACCCAGAACTAACTGGGTTGTGGAGGTCAGAGAGGCAGTCACTTCATGTAAAATACTGGTATTCAGCTGCATCTAGTTAGACTGGGAGCCGACCCCAAGATAGTTGGGATACTGCTGCAGTTTGGCGAAAAAGTCCCATATCTCAAAAACTAAACATCAAATGTTATTCAAACCAATTTTTTTTTAAGTTTTTTCTACGTTCTATAATGTCTCCGTCAGGATGAACGGTCACTAGGCGTATTTAACGTTGAATTTTGCATCCTATTCATTCATTTCCTTCATAAAAGTGTGGCTGATATTCAAGAAGCTGCAAGTTCACTGATCGACAATATGGATTTGACTCGTTGCCGTCGACTTTTATGTGATGGTATCATGTCGTTTGACTTACAGTTAAAAAATCTTATAAGTTTTGAAGTACTGTATGACCTAATGTTTGTACATGGAGCGCCTCCAAAGTTAATTTTACAGAATCACGAATATGAACTGCTTTCTATCATTGAATTTGTTCCGCCTGCTATTGGTACTATTGGTCACTATAAAGTACATTGTAGACGTGGAAATGTATGGGAGTGCTATGATGATTTAAGTAAGAGAGTTGTAAGGAGTAATAAAAAGGTGGTACCACATTGCGTTATGTATATAAAAAAAAAATTAATAAACTGTTGTCACAAACGTATTTTTTTCTACTTTTATTGTTGTATTAGACACTCGCTTTAGAATTGATATATTATCTTTAAAGGTGTTTATTATATTTGTATGAATTTTTGTCACTAAATACGATAGGCACTTATTTTTAATAACATAATACTTAGCTGTAGGCAACCGGTACAATACGACAGATTTATCGCATACTCAAGCATAACTGCAATGAGTATTGCTTTATGATGAATAAGAGTATTGCTTTTTGTTTTAGTCAGGCGCTAAAATATTGATAAACAACACTTTTGTCGATATCTTTTTTGCCGTGACAGTTACAGTATTATCGTTGTAAAACATTGAGAGAAGCAAATGGGAAGTAATTAATGGCCACTGTGAATTTCAATAATTCTATTTACCAGGAACACTAGGACTCGATGACCGGCCGTCCTGACATCAGATTGAACGGTCACCCTTAAAATGTTTTTTTTCTACTAGAATATGATGGAAGCAATTTTTTGAGAATAGGAAGCAAATAGAAGCAATAGGGAAGCAATTCTTGGGCATAAATTCAACGTTAAATACGCCTAGTGACCGTTCATACTGACGGAGACTCTATAATCCTACATTTTTTCAGAATTTTTCTCTTACCTTAGAAATTAGAGAGGGGTGGGGACACATTTCACCACTTTGGAAGTGTCTATCTTTCAAAAGATTGACTTTGAGAAAAAAGGTTTGTATGTAACCTCAATGTTATTTTTAAAGACCTATGTATAAACACCCCGCACGTATCGGTTTGATGAAAAAAAAAAGAATTTGTGTCCATGTAAGGGGAACAGACTGCTTTATTCTTTTAATTTTTGTATAAAAATCGTAAAGCGGTTCACAGGATACATCAACCTACCAAGTTTCAACTGTGTAGTCTTAATAATTTCGAAATAAAGTAGCTGTGACATACGGACGGACAGACAGACATGTAGAAGAATCTATAAGGGTAACTAACCTAACCTAACCTAACAGCATGGCTGCATGCGGTTAGGTTAGAATGAATACCAATATTTTACATGGAGCGACTGCCTATCTGACCTCCACAACACACTGGATAATACTATATCCTTGGTAAGACTGGTTCTCAGACTTTCGGGTCACTAAATACCTGTAACGACTGTCAAAGATCTACAAATGACAGAAAAAAAACAATAATAATAATTTCCATAACAATTTCCTGTTATTTAAATAAACTAGAGGGCAACAAATAATACATTGTAAGACTTTTATTTCATGTCTACAAGATAATGTGGAAGATATGTGTCTTGTTTTAAGAAATTAATTTCCAGTTTTAATGTTAGCCATGTTAGGTAACACATTTTCTTTACTTTATTTTTCCTCCTTTGAACTTTGTATTTGAAACATTTTAAAATACAGGATGTAAGGGATACCCCTCCGCACACTGACAGGGTTCATTCAGCTCCTTATTTTGAATCATATTCCACCGGAATTTGTTTCAGAGAAAAATCATTTTTTTAATCGTTTTTTAGTTACCATTCCTTTATTTCAACGTAAATTTACATTCACTGTACACAGCACTCCATGTATGTTAAGAATACGGCTAAAATAAGATAAAAACCAGCCAAGTGCGTGTCGGGCCACCCACAATGTAGAGTTACCCATCAAAATATGCTGACACTTCCTACGCTCCGATTAATGCGTATTAGGAAATTAAACAAATCAAGGGAGACATACGCTTTCAGACATTTTTGGGCCCGAATGTAAAAAGATGAAAGTGGTGTCATTTATTAGCTTATATGTATACTAGTTTTCCGCCCGCGGCTTCGCCGGCGTCGAGTTCGGTTATATCGCGATTCCAAGAAAACTCTTCAAAAGTCCGGGATAAAAACTATCCTATGTTCTTTCTCAAGGTCAACTCTATATCTGTACCAAATTTCATTAAAATCAGTTCAGTGGTTTAGACGTGAAAGCGTAACAGACAGACAGACAGACAGAGTTACTTTCGCATTTATAATATTAAGTAGGGATTATCAAACCATCACTGAAAATTCTGCGGATTGGATTCCCATAACGTTCCTGAAATAATTTCATATACCGGTCATCTTAGTATGATAAACTGAATTCACATTACACCCTGTCTATAATATGTACAATAGAAAAATATTACATTTGAACATTTTACCTACATTGCGAGCTAAGAAATCAGCTGTACCACATCTTCAGTATTTTAAAAACCGGCCAAGTGCGAGTCGGACTCGCGCACGAAAGGTTCCGTACCATTATCTATAAAAACGGCAAAAAAATCATATCTGTTGTATGGGAGCCCCCCTTAATATATATATTTTTTTTTTAATTTTTAGTATTTGTTGTTATAGCGGCAATAGTAATACACCATTTGTGAAAATTTCAGCTTTCTAGCTATCACGGTTTATGAGATATAGCCTGGAGACAGACAGACAGACAGACAGACCGACAGACAGACAGACAGACAGCGAAGTCTTAGTAATAGGGTCCCGTTTTACCCTTTGGGTACGGAACCCTAAAAACGATCAAACATTCTAGTTTCACTATTCAAGCCAAATACTATTCACATACAAAACTTTTTTAGACACAATAACCCCATTTCGTTAGTCCCCGGAGTTTCATTGTAAATGCGAAAGGAACACTCAAAGAGAAATGTTTACTCTTAACCCTCTAAAAGCAACTGTAAACATTTATAAGTGATTTTCCAGCGCATAAAACGAATGAAGAAGATAAATTCTGAGAAAACATACATAGCTTTTGGCCCGAGAACACACCAACACGTATTACTGCTTGGCCACGACCTACACTCTAAAGCCATTCAAACTGCAGGCTATCTAACAGTGAAAATTTATTTCAAGTGTTTTCAGAAATTCTTTGCTACATGTTCATTTAGTGTGTCCAAAAAGGTTTTTCTCCAGTATAAAATGTAGTTTTCAGTCTAAAGCAGACGAAAGTGCGAACAAAACCTTTTGGCCTTTGTAAAACACCGAAGCGTAACTTCGGGGGCAATTAGAAACCTTTAGAACGTGTTTGAGGTTTCTGCAAAAATAATACGATGTGGGTGTAGAATAATCAGGTAAAGGGACTTGTCCATCATAGTATAATTATGTTCTTTAGAACTGGTAACCTCATGGTTCAATGTAGCAATCGTTTTCAAATCGTTTTGTATTTCTCGGCAACTTTCAACTTGTAATATGTTTATGACATTTCCTAAGAGGATTTTGACGTCCAATATTCAGAAAGTCACAATGCTAAATTAGTCCTAACACACCAATATAATATGTATAGCTACCTCAACAGCTCTTAACAAAGAAAATAAGACCCCTATTCAAAAAGTTGTGTGCCAAAAACTCTCTATTTACTCCTTTTGGTAACTGGCAGTACAATGCGAAAAGTTTTCAGAAATTAACAAAATGTACGAAACGAATTAAAGGCGCTGCTACAGCCCATGGCTAAGCTGTTACTGTAAAGCTCGAAGTACGATAAATCCTAAGATTTTCCAGTAAAACCTAAGATTTACCAACTCTTAATGGTAAAAGTCCGACCCGTTCTAGGATCGTCGTTAATTTCGAACTTTTATCACCATTCACTTGGTAAATCTTAGGATTTGCCTTATAGACACGGTAAATGTTGAAATAAACATGGCAGAACGTGTTCAGCCTATGGTCTCGTACTCGTGGCAGTCTGCAGCCTCCGCTACCCGTTCCATTTCTCTCTACCGTCTCCGCTCGCCTTAGTCAATCGTTTGACACGTTGGAACGCGCACGTTTATTCGATTTCTGTTTGTGTTTTCGATGTTTAAAGTAATTTATGAATCGAAAGTGAGGTTGATTCGATTTTCGATTGTACTTTTATTGTCTGGAAGTAACTTATGAATGAAAAATGAGTGTAAAACATAGATTTTATGAAATAATGGACGAGATCGTGGCAAGGATGAAAGAAAACTTTTATCTTGATAATGATAATCCGCAAAGTATTTGGAGGAGGTAAAAACTGCAAAGAACGTAAAAAAGAAGGAAGCTGTTCATTACAGGCGTATCAAGCGCTATGATATTATATTTTGACTATAGGGGGCGAAGTAAAGCTAATTGTGCCGATGAAAGAAGAGAATGGAGAAATTAAGTATTACGTTTGTTATGACGACTTATTCAACATTCTCGATGAATCTCATGTTGCTGTTGGACACGGTGGAAGGACACGGATGCTCAAGGAATGTAACCGCAAGTATAAAAACATAACAGTTGAAGCTAATATGACATTTTTTAAATTATGCGAACCTTGTCAAAAGAAATAAAAGACTTTGAAAAGGGCATTGTCATCAAGCTACTTCATAGTGAAATAAACTCACGTTGTCAAGCTCTCATAGACCTACAAAACAACCCTGATGAAAAAAATAAATTCATATTAGTTTACCAAGACCATGTTATTAAATTTGTGCTCCTTCGTGCACTTCAATCTAAACGTTATCACTACTACTACTAATATTTTCACTACATTTGGAGCGCCAAACATCCTTTATTCCAATAATGGTCGTGAGTTTTATAACCAAATCATTGAAAGTTTATGCTCTATGCGGCCGGACGTTAAAATCTTACATGGAAAACCAAGACACAGCCAGAGTCAAGGATCAGTGGAGCGTGCCAATCAAGACATCGAGAATATGCTTAGCACGTGGTTGGAAACCAATCAGTTGTCAAAGTGGTCAGAAGGTTTGAAATTCATTCAGGCTATGAAAAATAGAGCATATCACGAGGGAATTAAATGCTCCCCAAGATGAAGCTATGTTTGGTAGTCCAATGTAAATGGGCATTGTGACGTCAAAAATCCCTAAAGATATGATTGGACTGTTAAGGTCTGAAGAAGATTTAGAGAATTTGTTGCATTCTCAAAAAAATACAGAACAAAATATTAACTTCGAAAATGCAATTGAACACGACAAGGAAGACAACATTGTTGAAAATGAGTCAGAAGAGGACATAAACCGTGACAATTTGAGGATCAAAACACAAGAAAACATAACCGAAAAGATGATGGAAAAGCAAATAACCGTTGACACCGATGTAACCGATACAGAGACATAAAACGTAGCTCAAGCTCAATAAGATCCACCAGACCAGACTGAAAAATATAGAATCTGTTCATAAAATAATAAAAAAAGCAAAATTAAATAAGGTAAACCAAGCTGAAACAATGAAAGCTATATCGACTGATAAATATCCAAATGTGAAAGTTGGCCAAAATGTAAGACTAAAAGTACCTGACATTGACAGAGCTAAAACTGACCCAAAAAGCATTATTGCAGTTGTGGTAGATGTAAATGACAATCAATTTTACCAAATGGGTACCAAAATTGGAGTACTAAAGCAGCTTTACACACAGAATCAGTTCACGTCATGCTCTGAAGATTTTATAAGATAAATGAAGTTGTTATGGCTTTATCCATGCTTTATCCATAACAACTTCATTTAACTTATAAAATCTTGTAAAGTATTTTTTTTTTACTACCTACCTATTAATAAATGACAACTGATTAATTGTCTTGTCTTTGATTTGTTTACTAATAAATAAATATCAAATAATAAGAAAAATACTGATTCTGTTCGATTAACCAACGTAAGCGTTATGTTTGTGAGAAGATAATTTTATTAGTTTTATTTTTTATTATTCAAGAAGTATTTAAAAATTGATTTAAATGAATAGTTATTAAAAAATTTATAAATAAAAATTCCAAGTTAAAAAAAAAAAATAGGTAAGGATTTGACTGATAGTTAAATGAAATAAATTATTAAGAAGTACTCATTGTTTTATTCCCAAAACCAACCGTCACTGGTAAATTGTGCACTAAATTCTATGGTAAAAGCCCGAAATAATGGTTCTTTTTTTATAAATTCTTACATTTACCAACTCATGTTGGTAAATCTGGTAAAACCTAAGATTAACCAATTTTTCGGGCTTTCACAGTAACATTTACCTTCCCATCCACCAAAGGTGTGTAAGATAAAATAAAGAGGCTATCAGACAAAACGTCACGAACAAAATCCGTTCGTTCAGCTCCGTGACTCTTGAAAGCAAAATTACAACATATTTGATACGTTAGACTTATACCAACGGCGTGGGAGCTGTATTTTGGCTCTTGCACGTAGATTCCGATATAGTTCACGTTGATGTTGGCGTTTAAAAATACTTTCTGTAACTGGAAATTTACTGAAAGTATATTTAAACGTCTCTGGCCTCAACCAATCATTATCATCATCATCAGCCTACAGCAGTCCACTGCTGGACATAGGTATCCTCTCCTCAATCACACGCCACTCAACTTGATTCTCAGCAACTCTCATCCAGTTGCTGCACTATCAGCCAACCTGCGAAGCCACGGTCTCGCAAATGAACCGCGCGACCAAATGTGGCAAATTAATATTTCCGTGCACTACGTACTTAGTATTTGACAGTCAACTTTCAGCTCACACTTACAGACACACTTATGAGCACTGCAATGGATCCAGAGCCGAGGCGACTGTGTGCTGCAGTTTAGTTTCTGGGAAGGGATTCCGAACCGCTCAAGCTGAGGTGATGCTGAACCCATGCAGTAACTATAACTGTGTTTGTCACTGAGTCAACTGCAATGATCATGAATTTTGTTTTCATATTTTTCAACAAAGGAATATTTTTGATGTAAGCAGATCCATGAAAAGTTCATCCATTTTCTTTTGTTTGTTCTGGTTACCTGGAAATCCTCCTTTACGGCTCATAACTGCGTGATTTTGTTGCTCATGTTATACTTTTGAAGGAATGATAATTAATTTGTTAAATGGTTGTAAAAAACACATCAGAAATTTTGTCTTACAGCAAGATTGGGTCGGTGTTTCCTATCAAACTAGGTGAAAAATTACGATTTGATGAAGAAGATACTTTTTGGAAACTATGGGAATAAGGTATCGCTTATAGAATTTTAACTCTAGTAAATAGGTAATTGCTAAAATAAATTAATGGTCGACATAACGAGAAATAGTTAAGGCTCGTTCGGGTTACGGGATCGTTACGATTTTATTATTTTCCTTTCATGACCCTTTGGTCACCAAAAACTTCGCCTCAACTTTTTTTAAACTTATTTATTCTAAAAAAAGAAACAAACTGAAGTGTTGCAAGTTTACAAAAATCGAATAAATAGTTTTGTAAGCAGTTTCGTAATTCTGACCGAAGTTTTTCCAACGACTTACTTGTCAATTTTAGATTTAATAACTAAGTTAGTCCCTTTTCGTTTCGACATTTCGAATGCTCACACAAACAGAGTAATATATTTTATCATTTTATGAATTTTGTCGCATTGGCAGTTATTTCAATAATAAAAACGCGAAATTTAGAAAATGTCAAACATAATGAAATTTATACCAGTACGCGAATCGCGCAGGCACTGTTATTGCTAAGGAACCTCGCACACCATGCGCCGCAAGACATACGCAAACAACATACTGCTGGGACAGGGCTTCTTTCAGCGAGCAAAGAGGTAGGTCTTACGACCCCAGACGTGTTATTACCTTGTGTAATTTATATCAACACCACGGAAAACATCACGAGGAATCCTGCATGTAAGGACATATCGGTTTTGGTTTACGACAAACTCACTATTCTACGAAGAATACATAATTTGAATGAACATTTTTATGTAATCTCTGATCCAAATTGCTTTTGCGGCGCGGCGAGAAAGTACCACGCAACGCATGCTGTATATTTGCTCCTTCGAAACATCAACTAGCTTCGACTTTTTTCTCTTTATCTAAACTAAATAAAACGTTCCTCAAAATCAATTTCTTTCACAATAAGACTCGACTTTATCCCGCTCAGTATACGAAGCGGTTTAAATAAACACATTTGTAAAACACATAAAGTATCAAATATAGTCTATCGCAGACACAAATGCAGTCGCAGCATAAATTGATGTACCCGATAGAGGATAATATTGAATACGGTCTGAATAGTAACGGAGAGTGCCACAGCGTGGCAACGTAAATATTTGTATTGAAATTTTGAAATCGACACTGTTGTTGGTTGGAATGTACTTGAACTTTATTGTTGAGTAATTTAAGGGTGTGTTTTCATTACAAGGTTGGAGATCCAAATAAAATCTATTTTGCACCATTTGGGTAATAAATAAATATTTGGGTGCTCGGAAGAATATCTAAGGATATATATATTTGATTCATGTTTTACTACCTATTTGTCGCAAATTCTTATAATGTGAGAATTTAGAGAAACATTGTTCCAATACGTATGTATAAAAAAGATGAATCTGCCGCTCAATACATTTATGTTCGCCTGACTCGACAAAATGATGAACAGCTGTTTATTATTCATGTTTCCTGGGATTGTCCTATTGGAAAAGGTCTCATTGAATTTTACATTATGACCTAGTTGGCGCTGTGGCTAAGCGATTGGCTGCTGCGCTGCGTGCCGCGGATTCGATTTCCGCACGGAAAAAGTATTTGTATGTCCTACAGGTAGCTGTTCCGGGTCTGGCTGTTTGTGTATGTGAGTTTAAATGTCTGTAAACGCACCCACGATACCTAGAAGTAGGCAAAATTGCTTGTGTGGGGCAACGTTTTTCTTTAAATAAAAAATAAATAATTATGAATTCAGTAAGCCCTTAAGATTTTTAGTAATTTAAAATACACCCACTTGAAATGTTACTGCAACAAAAAGCGTTATACTTTATCAGTAAAAATAATTTTATACTTGTAAATACCTAAGTTTGCACTATGTTGAGTGCAACTGTTACCATCGCGAAACTTCAAGCAAGTTTTCTAAAACAACTCTTTAAGGAATCGCGGCACAATCTTGGAAAAACTGGCGTAGTAGTGCGGCGCGTGCAACACTTGTCACGTACGTCGAATGCAACACCTGACGTTGCTGCAACACGGGTGTCGTAACGCCAAAACGTGATCGTTCTAGTCAGCGCAATCACATATCTTGCAAGGTGCAACGTGCTTCTCTATGTATAAAATTGTTGGGAAAAGTCTCAAAGTTGAACAAATTAACTATTTTTTCTTCGTTACGAATATAGCTGCTGTCCCATCTGTACCGTTGGGTGACTACTGAAAACAGGTCTGTGCTGTGAGTCACAATTATCACTCGCAGCCAACAATAACTTCTGATCGGCGTTTCTAATTATATTGGTTTTATTTTCGAAGTGTTAGGTTTCGACTCTTCGCGTGACCAGAGGGTTCGCTCTTTTTCTGGTGAAAGAATTAGCATTGCCACTGAACGTGGCGATGCGGCCAGTCATCTGAGCACGTTGCGTTAAGTTTTTTTTTTAATTACGCATATCAAACACTTGAAAAATGTTTCTTCTTACCTACTAAAACTAACTGTATAGCTAAACTCCTCCACGAAACGTGCCCACAATACCTACTGTGAGAGTAGGCACGTTTCCAAACATACATCTTACATAATGTACATAAACATCCAAATCCGGAATAATTATCAGGTGTAAGCCATACAAATATTTGTTCATCACAGGATTAAACTCGCAACGATACAGACGTTAATGAACTCGAAAACCGTAGAGAGAGATGTATTTACCCAATTTCGCTGCCACTGAGTCGAAATCGGAGAAATCATAATTATCAAGACTGTGACAGTAAGGTTACAGTTTAATGCAGCAGCAAGCAGTGATAGCCGAGTGGTAGTCGTAGGTTCAAATGCCGACAGACACTTGACTTTTTGTAGATTAATTCATCCCCACTGCTCAAAACGGAAAAAGAAAACATCTTGAGGAAAGAAAATGTCTTGGAACCGAAAAATTCGAAAACATGTGTCATCTATCTCCTTCATATCCCAACAGGGCCTTCATGGTAAACTTCAAACCATTCACCCGTCTCACAGGGACGTGTGGCCCAACAGTCTGAATAGATTATGTTAACAACTTATTAGTAACTAAATAAACTGCAAACAAATTCTGTCCTACCTTTTTTTTACAGCGTTGTGCTTCCCTCCACTATTCTTTACCCTTTGCGGTAGTACCATAACCATATCTTGGTACGTGACCTCATAAATTCCATGGCAACATGTTCGTAAGATTTCCAAGTCATTTGGTAAGGTATATTGACGTTGTAGACTGTGTTTCGAACCGTTAAGTTATCGATAGACGACCGGAGGAAACGAGACTTGTCGTACCATTTTTGTGTTATGGAAAGTTTGAGTTTTAAAGTACTGAGAATATGATAGAGGTCATACACCTTTTCGCAGCAGCAAAAGCATACACTTTACTTATCACTGAATCACATAATTTTATCTGTCGGATGACAACCATAATATTTATGTTTAAGAACTTTATTATTCCTCATCAAGAATTAACAATAATTCACTTACTGAGAAATGAAATTTAAATAAAATGTTTATGAGCGTACAGAATCTACGGTCATTGCGAAAAATAACAAATATGAGGGTAAGCGATCACAACAACAAAAAACAAATTGTATTGAGTAGCTAATCACCAACCAAGCAAACACGGATCTAAACTAAAAGTAAGTTATTGTACTAGATGTGGCAATACATGGCAACATAATATTTTTTTTGTTTAAATTTTATTTTTACTTTTTAGTTGCTCATTATGTATGATTTGAGCATTTTTTTAAAACAAGACATACTTTTTGCTTCTTTTATAACCATCAGATATCAGGTGTCCGTTCACACCTTTTGCACCTTCGATGACCTAAATAATGCCACAATCAATAATCAACAGCCAACTACTGACCTCAAACAATATAGGTATTATAGGTTGACCAAAGTACCATCGATCCGAAAATGAGAAGTGATTTCAATTAGTTTCATTATCATCCATTATGTCTCGAACAAAGGTATAAGCACAAAATACTATAACACAATCTACACAAGGTATGTAATGTAGCTTCCCGAACATCAAACTTTAATGTTGTAGACGATGCGTAAAAGTATAGGGAAAAAAAATATAATCACCTATTGAAAAGCTGTAAAGAAAAACGCTCTCAGCCTTCGTTTACGGCTTCATTCTTGCGCCATATATTTTTGGGCTCCGCATGATATAAGGTGTTGGTAGAATTTACGGACCGATTCACCTGTGTTGAAGAGACATATTATTAAGGGAAGTGATTGCTGGTTATACCTTCATACCTTGAACTGATGTTATTAGTTGGCAGACCTTCCAAGACTTTGGAGACGAATTAAGTTCGGTTAACGAGGTTTTCGTACTCGATTGTTGTGTCTTACTTTGATGATCCGCGATATTCTACGACCACCATACTTACGCGTTAAAGATGACCACAGTCTAGCATTAACTTTTAAAAGAACCATCGAATCATACCATCTGAAACCAGGATTTACTAAAAAAACCGGCCAAGTGCGAGTCGGACTCGCGCACATAGGGTTCCGTACCATTATCTATAAAAACGGCAAAAAAATCATATCTGTTGTATTGGAGCCCCCTTAATATTTTTTTTTTAATTTTTAGTATTTGTTGTTATAGCGGCAATAGAAATACATCATTTGTGAAATTTCAGCTTTCTAGCTATCACGGTTTATGAGATACAGCCTGGAGACAGACAGACAGACAGCGATACTCTTAGTAATAGGGTCCCGTTTTACCCTTTGGGTACGGAACCCTAAAAAAGTTGGATCGTTTTCCAATTTCCGGGTAACCGTAGTCTCAGAACTATTTAGACTCCACTATTAACCCTAAGGGAAAACTTCAGCTTCCACACAGAATAAACCATAAACTAAAGCCCTGGAATACTTTACAACAAGCATATTCATTTGCAGATGATTTAGGGTCAAAGTTTTTAAAGCATGGCTCGAAGAACAATACTTTATTTAGAAGTTTGGCTCTTAGTCCGTGAATAGAATTTGAGCGTTAATTAGACGTTCTATATAACTCTTATTTCAATGGCATTTCTTGTTGGGGTGCTTTTTGTGTGAAAAATGAATGGGACAATTCTGTGGGTATTTTACCAGGTCACTTACCATGACGTCTTAAGTAGGAGTACTTCCAGTATGGAAAAGAGATGGCATTAGATGACCTGTATCTTTCCCACACTGGAATTACTCCTGCTTTTAGACGTCATAGTAACCCCCCCCCCCCCGTTCATAGTTTTGAAAATGGGCAATGTGGAAAAGAATATCCAAGAATCAAAAAAATCATTATTGAATACAATTCCCTGCCAGATTACGACACAACACCTAACTAACCTCTTGGCCACGAGCTACAAGCCCAAACAACACGCGTGTTACTACTTTGATTGGAGAGAAAACAAATGAAAGAACTTGTATATGACATTCCACGTTTCGCTCGACAAAAGTTGCACGGCAGTGAACGAAGCCTTACTTCATAGATCCTACTAAAAACAATGTACGAACTCACGAAACAAGCAATCGGCCCAATACATCTTAAGACATCATGATTCACTCAACACCCAATCTTCTAAATTAGGTCAATTGATTCACTTGACCTCATAAATGACTTATCACGACGATCTAAGGCGTCATAAAACTGCATTCTCCTCAAAATAAAACGGAACCATCTGAATGCTTCATTATGACCGGCTTTATGTTTTCATTAAGGTCGTGAAACCAAATTCAATTAATTTAAGGACCACAAAGAGACTGCATTAAGTGGAAAGAGTATTGGTATAAGTAGTCGCTACGTCGGCCATCGCCGAGACTCCCACACAGCAAATAAGGAGAAATTAAATTAGTAATATCTCGGAAGCAAGACCTCGGGTCACAGAAATATAGTAGCTAGGTAGGGGCGGTTTCATTTGATGCGAATTTCATCACGCGCTTATCGCGTTCGAGCGGTCGTTCTCTACTTTGATATTCATACTTATATCTTTTCACCAAAGCAGAGTCGAGAAGAAACGTGCAAGTTTCGACCATTTACAGAAGAGACGAGAGTTACGGCTAGCTCGACGTCCGTCCGTCTTATGACGACAAGCCGTGTTGACGGCACGTTCGTGTTCCACGCGCGCCTCAAAGAGATGACAGCAAACCGGAAAGGCCCGCAAGGGCCGATGCTTGCCAGAGCTGCGGGACTGTTCGAAAGAGTTACCGCGGCCCTGGAACACCAAGGGCAAAAGAAGGAACATGGATGGGTTTTAGTCAGTAAAAGTCTGACACTCCCTTCCGTTCCGCCCAGAGCGGGAGGGGTCATTTGATGAATAGTTGCAGCACTGATGACAATATTTTTGTCACTTGTTTAATTTAGTCTTTTATAATATTTTCTTGCCTTTGTATAGATTATTTTTAACGATTGTTTGTGAATGTGTGAACAGTGTAGGCCTTGTAGATTCCTAGATGTATGTTAACTTTTGTTAACTTCTTATCTTGCTTTCCGTTTTTCTTGTCTATTAAGCAACGACTTATTGTCGGGCCTATGCTGTCCCCCCATACTTGAGTACTAATGCTGTAACATGATAATATTGTAAAACTAATCATTTTAAAAGAGTAACCATGGAGTTTCTTGCCGGTTCTTCTCCATAGGAAACGACCAACCCGAACCGTGCACCTTTTTGTCGACGTTTCATAAGTGCCCATGTAGGCCTATGTGAAATAAAAATATTTTGATTTTGATTGATTGATTTTGATTTCCCATCCCAAAAAAAAACCCACTGTGATGGGTCGATACCCTCACGTCTCTTCTCCACTTCGCTCGTCACCAGTTTGGTGAAAACTGGGTCTTTTATTTATCTAACAGTTACCTATTCAGTCAGTTAGTTAGTTAGGTAGTTAGTTAGTTACGGTTAGTTTGTTTAGTTAGTTTAGTTTTACCTCTGTTCATAAAGTTACCAACGCATGTTTGACGCGCTTGCTATTTGGGTACTGAGCGTAGGAGAGTTAATTTTTTTTATGTCAAAAGGCACTAAGTATGAATTCCAAGGACTCGGAGAAGAGAGCGACGAGTGCAGTGTCGTAGCAAAAAAGTCAAGCCCTTGTAAACATACCCTTAGGTAAGTCAAAGAATTGTAACTTGTATACCCCAGCTAATGAGCGAAAATAACAAGGAGTTTCAAGGAAGCGGATGAAATAAAAGACTTTTCAATTCACTTAACAAATAAATGGCCCGATTCGAATTTACTGGAACCGAAACTAAACAAGCAAGTAATTTAACTACCGGAATAATGTAGAAAGTAGAAACACGAAATATACTCGTATTTTTGGCTTCGCTTGTAATTTTTTCAACCAGAAAAAGAAAAGAATTATTTCCTTTCGGGTTTCCAGAACAGAGTGCAAATCGCAATTCATGTCTACAAAACTGACTTCGAAACATTTTTAACCAACATCCCTTATGTCTGTACCTTGTAGCCAAGAAGCCCAAATAATGCAGAGATTTAAAATGAAAAGAAAGAAGGTATATATTGAAGGAAAACTGTTGACAGAAACCCCACATGCTTCAGTAAATAGTAATAAGACTGATAGACATAAACAAGGAACTAGGGGCACGCAATCCCGGGACGTTACCCGGAATCCCGGAAAACGCTCTGTCCCGACAAATAAATTGTTTTATGAAGTTTGTTCCGCAGATGGGGGAAAGAAAAACAAGGATTAATAAGCGAGTTATCTACGCGTTAGAGAGTTTCAAAGGATTTGTACGTACTATTGTACTAAAGGAAAATATCTGTTTCGCTTTATTGGAATCTCTTATAACTTCATTTTGGTTTGACATTTTGTTTTGTACAAACAAAAATAAAAATAGGTTTTAATTTAATTTAAATTTGAGATTTTAGGTAAATCCCGTAACAGTTACGAGATTTACCTAAAATCTCAATTATAGTCAAGAACACAATCCCTCAGGGATATCAAGGCCTATGCAAAAGTTTGTCTGTCCATAGAATCCATTTGCTTGATAAACTACAAAAAACAATAAAGGACCCAACATCCGAAATAATTAAAACTGGAAACAAAAATTAGATGCATTTTAATTAAACATTTAAAATGTGAATAAAAGGATTGTTTTGGCATAAATTAGTGCTCATATTAATTGAATGTTGATGTGAACGCCTGCTCCAAGTCTTGAATGAGATCCTTGGCATCTTCCAAGCCAATAGAAAGCCTCACGAGGGAATCTGTGATGCCAAGTTCAGCTCGTTGTTTCTCGGGGACCGAAGCATGTGTCATAATCGATCTAGAAATGATATTATGGCGAATTAATGCCTGTTTCACTTACACCAAGCGACACCTAAATGAATGATCGAGAGCTGAAATTCCAACAGTTTAATAATACCCTAAGTATTATTAAACTGTTGGAATTTCAGCTTATTTGACCCAGTACGTTGAAAAAAGGAGAGGAGCTCGTGGCTAAATAAACGCAGCCACACGGGTCGATTTTCAAGTTAAGCCGCGCTTGCTGTGGATGGGACCACCCATTACATACAGAGTTTCCTCCGTACCTCGGAAAGCACGTTAAGCCATCGGTCCCGGCTGTCATTTGTAGATCTTTGAAAGTCATTACAGATAGTCAGTGGCTCTAAAGTCTGACAACCAGTCTTACCAAGGGGTACCGTTTTACCCAGTACTAACTGGGTTGTGGAGGTAAGATAAGCAGTCGCTCCATGTAATATACTGGTATTCGGCTGCATCCGGTTAGGCTAGAAGCCGACCCCAACATAGTTGGGAAAAGCCTAGGCAGATGATGACCGTTGAAGATCCAACAGTGTGCTTTTACATATTTAGGCATTTATTTCGGTGTCAAATTGTATAGACACCAAACATTTAAGGTTATTCCGGCTATTTCCTTTAGGAACATTACAGAATTACACGCCTGTAATCTCCGAAGAGTTAGGCAGAGGGTTACCCAATAGTACATCTCTGGAATAGAACTTCAAAGATCAACAATAAAAGGTCCAAAAAAAAATAACTCTAAAAAGAACATATTAATGTTGATACTTGCTCTATGGTTAGCTTGGCGATTTAATGACATTGCCAAGAGGGCGCTGTTGACATTTGAGTAGTCTGAGTTTTTTTTTTAATACAAGATGGCGGCGTTGCCGCGTTTGTTCAAAGCGTTAAAGAACCATGCTGCACCAATACAAATCAATCTTGTCACTAATGTTCTTTTTAAAGTCGGGTCTTTTTGAGTAGTCAATAATGACTTAGAGTTTGGTCATGATTCCAAATAATACTTCTATTTCACCACCACCATCCCAACAAAATACAAGGTGGATGGGAAACTGTCGCTAAAACGCCTACCACGTATTCAGTACCTCATTCTGACCCCCCCGCCCCTCCACATAGAAATTTTTCATCGGTAGTCGTGTTTAAAATCAGCTGTTCCGTAAACAGCTGTTTCCTACCAAACTGCAATACCTCCAGGTATTGCAATACCTGCTGGAGGTATTGCAGTTTTGTAGGAAACAGCTGTTTTTTTATACTTGACGAAAACTGTCTTTGTGGATTCACAATGTTGATCCACCATACAAAGTGGATGATCATTAAAGTATTACTTACGGTACTTCCGCCAAACTTTCGAACCCGCCCAAACTCTCAGCCAGAATGAATACTTGTAGTGAACTCAGAAGTTGTCTCGACTCCTTGAGTTCACCCGTGTGTTTGAAACTGAACACGCCTGAGTGACCGTATGTTTGCTTTTTGGATATTGCGTTTTGCTTGTGAGAAGGCAGTTCTGAAATTAAGAAATAAGCATTAATACGTAGTTATAATTATTAAATGTATCAAATTAAGGATGTGTCTTCAAAATGGCAGCAAAACTAGCATACCAGGTATTTTAAAGGAAAAGTTGAGTAAATCTAAATTATTGTAAACATTTAACTTAAACAAATCTAGAACTGGATATAAATGAAAAATAATAATCATGGTTTGCTACCGTGAATAAAATTTACTAATTGAAAACCCATTAAAAATATTGCTCCCCTCAGAGATCAAACCCAGGACCGACTCAGTAGTCAGCCCTTCTGGGATTACACTAAGAAGTAACTAGTAGTAATAATGTAAATATTAACAAAAGCAATCAACCCACACAAACCCTGCCTGTCGATGTTCGACCTTCTAAAGAAAAGGAGGCCCAATTGTTGGAACAGTATATGGCTGATTGCTTAATCAAAAGGAGTGTATGACCATTGTAGCAGATGAACGTATTGCAGTATCTGCCTACCCCGATGGAAAAAGATCGTAAATTCCTGAATGTGTATTTGTAGGTATTTGCTCGTGGCAAAATAATAACAGCCGCTCAGATCGATCTTTAGGTTAAGCCGTGCTTGCCTAGGTTGATCTGTGGATGGGTGACCACCCATTACATACCGAGATTCCTCCGTGCCTCGGAAAGCACGCTAAGCCGTTGGTCCCGGCTGTCATTTGTAGATCTTTGACAGTCATTACAGGTAGTCAGTGCCCCAAAAAGTCTGACAACCAGTCTTACCAAGGGGTATAATAGTATTACCACAGGTATTACCCAGTACTAACTGGGTTGTGGAGGTCAGATAGGCAGTCACTCCATGTAAAATACTGGTACTCAGCTGCATCCGGTTAGACTGGAAGCCGACCCCAACATAGTTGGGAAAAGGCTAGGCAGAAGATATGTAAGTAAATACTTCGTCAAAGTAAAGCAATACCAGCGAATAGTTAATGTTGAGACACAATACCTGGATGCATAACTTCAATAACATTGGGATGTTTTTCCAACCATTGAGCAATTTTCAAAGAAGTCTCCCTGTGTCGTTCCATACGCAAGGATAATGTCTTTAGACTCCTGTTGACTAGGTAACAGTCGAACGGCGAAGGCACGATCCCCATTGCTGAAAGATTAGATTACATGTAAATACAAATCAAATCTATATCCATTATCAGAATCTTATCGGGACAAAGTTATTTTTATATTTTTATCGGACCTATAAAATGTAGGTACCTACGGAGCGATCAATAAGGCTAATCTAAAGGTACACTCAATAGTCTTAGATACTGTAGTATCTTCAGTGGTAAGCGCAAGATGAAGGACAAATCGTGAGAAAAGACTTGATAATTAAATGTGGACGGTATAAAAGTAGAGGAAGATCAACGAAAAGCTGAATAGATCTTTCACTAAGAAAGATGATGTGACCTTAAAAGTGATTGAATACTAAGATAACGAGCTACAAAGCATCACATTTCAATGTAGTTTGTTAAGATTCTACATCGTTCTAAAGTGATTTTCCTATTCATGGGGAAAACAACCTGAGGAAACCAGCAAGCCTGAGAGATATTTCTTGTCGGCATGTAAAGCCAGAGGCCCATGGGCAGCATTAGAACTCTGAAACCAGGTTAGGCAAAGACAGAGGTTTTCCGTAATTCGGTTCTGCCCGCCCATACCTGCGGCAGCCGAAGCAGATTGGTACAGAATATAACATTTGCTGCGCTGAACTTGTTCAAATGAGAAGGAGGTTTAGGACAATATCCCAACTTACCAGTTTGTAAAAATTTAAGCCTTTTCGCTAAATCGTCGCTGTTAGTAACTGCTGCTCCCATGACGACATCCGAGTGTCCATTCATGTATTTGGTCAACGAGTACATTGTTATATCTGCGCCAAAGTCCAGAGGTCTCTGTAGGTAGCACGTGAGGAATGTGTTGTCCACCACAACGAGGATATCTTTGCTGCGTTTCTTCGCTATTTTTACTATCTCAGCAATATCTACCACTTTTAAATTCGGGTTTGTTGGTGTCTCCATCCAGACCATCTGAAATTAAAAATTTAGTCTTTGCAGTTTGGAATGTTAGTGCATTATAATTAGGGCATGTGAAACCCGTTTTGGTCGTATAGTAAAACGCGGAAAAAACCGATTTTACTATACCGAAACCCGATTCCGCATGCCCCAATTATAATTATGATTGCTCGTCAATATCCTTGTCATTTTCTTCTACAAAATTGACAAGATAGTTAGTCACCTAATTTGCTAAAATCGAATCAAGCGATCCATCATCATCAGAGTAAGATACCTATAGACTCATCACAGCGTCATTCCCCTGCATTTATCACAAATTATTTAGTATCTCAGCATATCTTCTTTCACTATAATAATAAATAACCAAAAAACCCTGCCCCCCCCCCCCTTCCTGTAATTGTACCTTTTTGAGAGAAATAATAATTACTATTGTATTGTATTATTAATCGTCATCTCAGCAGTCACCTCCTTTCTAGCATATATCATATCATCCTTTAGGTGTTTACATGACATTGATATGTTAATCAATAATACTCGCTGTGGTAACTAGGTAGGTATTATTATTAGGCCGTTATCTATAGGTAAGTTTTCGATGTAATTGAATACCTTATCTTGTAGTCAATAATATTGTTTACTTTCTCATTAATCATGATACGATTCGAAAGTAATAATGTTGTGATTTTTAGTCGACTTTATCGTATAAGTGAAGATATTTTCTAATATCTAGTTATAGTGTTACATCTGTTTTAGTACGTATTAGGTACTTTGTAAACAATTTGGTAACAATCAACTTTTTGGACGTAGTTACAAAACGCTTACAAAAAGAAATATAGTAATTATTAAAATCTGTATTTAAAATTATTACACATCACATACCTTCGTATTATCTTGCATCGCCTTTTCTAAATTTTCAGGCTTTGTAAGATCAGTGAATGTCACATCGATTCCCAGTCTAGTTAGAACTTGCCTGAAATTCAAATGATTGCTTTAATTTCCTGTCACACTCATTACATTGACAGAATATTTCATAGAATTCAATATTCTATTCTATGAAAAATAAAGAAATAAGCACATCGCATATACAGGGTTATTTGTAAAACACCAGCAACCTCTTAAGAGGTCATTGTACTCATCATCAGCTGTTCCCTATATTTATGATCGATTAACTCGTCAAAATGTAGGGAACAGCAGATTTTTTTTTTCGCGATTTCAGTTTTGGTCCCATAGTAAAAGTTGTTCATAATGATGAGTACAATGACCTCTTAAGAGGTTGCTGGTGTTTTACAAATAACCCTGTATAAGCGTAATTCAGGTTTTGAACACGCTCTAAATCACGTATCATGTCCAGTCTTGTAACTACAGTGACCCTGCAGTTTTGGGACATTACCTAAAGTACTTTCATTTAGTCTGGAATTCAACATGTTACAACCTGCGCGGGGCCCTCTGTCTGCCACAGAAAGCCCTGAATCTCAATACTTAGGGGCTGTCTCCACGAGCGAGAGAATCGCGACGATATTATCGTCATTGCCACGTATTTCTATACACTCTCTAAGCAAACAAAAACATAATTATCAGCCTGTTCTTAATGTTCCTAAGGGTCCGTCTCCACGAGCGAGAGAATCGCGGCGATATTATCCCATACAAATACGTAATATCACCGCGATTCTCTCGATCGTGGAGACGGACCCTTAGGAACATTAAGAACAGGCTGATAATTATGTTTTTGTTTGCTTAGAAAAGTATTCGTGCATCTAAACACAGCATATTATTTTATTTTTTCTAAGAAATCCTTTACCTCAAAAGTCGATCAGTACCGCCATAGACATCGTCCATGGAAACGATATGATCTCCTTTATTGAGTAGCGAAGCAATGGTTGTGGTCGCACCAAGACCTGACGCGTAGGCGTACGCATACTTGGCACCTTCCAACGCTGCCAGGCATTCTTCCAAGGTATACCTCGATGGGTTCCCTGAACGGGCGTACTTGTAACCCTAAAAATATTAATAGGTGTGATTCGTTTTTTCTGCAAACCGAAGAGTTGGGAGTCATAGTTGGGAAAAGGCTGGGCAGATGATGATATTTTTGTTCTAGTCAATATGCAAAACTTTGAAAAATAGAACGAAGTGGTCAAAGAACCCATGAGTAACTAAAACTCGTCTGCTGATTGCCTCATTGGTGTAATAGTCGTAAGGCCCACTGCCGAGCATATCAATGATTCCCATGTGGGAATTCTGAGTTGAGCCCCTTTTTTATGTCTGATTAATGACAATTAGGTCGTTCCCTTAAAACTAAAACAAAGAACTTGAAATATGGATGTACTAAAACGTGGATGTATGTATTTTTAACCCTGCGTAATCGTTCAGGTAAGACGTGATGTTTTATCATTTAGATAAGTTGCGTTAGTATTTAAAAAATAGCAAAATGAATAAATCATACAGTGTGTCCTTCAGGTGCTTGTTTGAACATAGTTGATAAGGTGATAGGTGGCACAACCGCACCGGACTTCCATTTGTCGGGGTCCTGGCCAGCATGGATGGCAACAGTGGCAAAGCCCGGCTTTTGCACCAAAAATCCTTTATTCTCCATCTAAAAGGTTCAATTAAATTAGCTCGCGAAACTATGTAGACGTTATGGATTTCTAAACTAATCATAAAAGGGGCTAACATTTTTTTAAATAGTCAAGAATTAACTTCAATTGAAAAATATCTGGGTTCGATTCCCGGGCCGGGCAAATTGTTTTTTGGTTATTACATCAGGAACTTCTCAGTAGCACCCGAGGAGTCTGGATTTTTACCCGGTTGATGGCAATAGGTTTGCCCCCATTTAATGGGACTTAAACATAACTGGCGTAATGTGGGTGTATTCTTAGGAAGGCACACCTCTACCTAACCCTTTCGGGGATTACAGTCGTGATGTTATGTGAAAAATAATATAGCAGCTTTGCGCTTATATTCCATAAGTACGTATTATAAACCAAGCAAGTACTTTTCATAGCATAAAACAGTAAATAAGAAAACTAACTGACTGCACTAGGTAATGAATTCCCTAAAATAAGTGAAACAATACTTCTAGTATTGCACAAAAGCCCACAAAATGCTAATTCGATACTAACACTGATTTTAACTAGACACAAACAAAACAAAAAAAATCCTAAATAAGTAGAATCCAGATTAACGACAAAACAAAAACACAAGACCAATATTTCCTTGTAAACTAACTGATACAAAATGCAATGTAAACAAGTTAATATAACATATAATGTAAACTCACCTTTAATTTCCGATTTCAATACAATGTTTTAAACTTTACAACACCACTCTTGGTCTTGGATTACAATACCAACAGAACCACCTTCGATGTCGAAACCTCTATTTATTGCACTTCACTATTATCACACAGTTTTGATCTCTCTCTTATCAATTGTCACTCACACTGAAACTGATACACACATATGTACAAATGCCTTTCATCTTAACTGAAATAAAACTTAAATTATCAGTAAAAATACTAGTAACAGGGTGAAATTCAGTGATTAATTAATATTAAACAATAACTATAAATTTTTTACGTTATCAAAATAACCTTTACAAGAAAAACAAGGTTATAAAAACTTTCTCAAATTATTTTTTATTGATTGATTTTAGGTTATCAACTATTGATAGGGCAGAAGAAAAAGGTGAACTGTATTAAATAACGTTATCGAGTGATCAACAAGTACCTATTGAGAGTGATTACAGAAAGAGCCGAACGACGACGTAATGACGTTTGTGTTGACTGTGCTGTTGCCGGCCGGTGCGCGTGCGCAGCTGAGTCCCGCGCCCGCGCCTCTCTACCCGCAAACACTGCGGGAGTAGTGATGTTCCCAAAATATTCTTGTCAGAAAAATATGAAGTTTTTTTTTGTATAAATATGCTGATCTCCTTCTTAAATTCTTGAATCCGTTCATTGACTGAGACGGCACGACTGTCAGAATACCGATATGGGTCTAGGAGCACGGCATTTTGCGTACTGATAACAGGAACTCCTCCTTCTGTGAAATTGGTGAACACTAAGGAAGATTTTTGTAAAATTCACCGCCTAAAGTGGTTCAACAGGGGGTGAAATCTTGCATTTTAATTTAACTCATCAGGCACACGACTGCATAGCACACCATCTGATTTAATTCAGAATCAAAAAAGGGTAGATTTTTTACTCACACATAATAACGGAATATATTTTATTTTATGTCTATAGACAGACTCATTCTCTCTCTATCTACAAAATACACCATGTGACCATACTCCTCACAGCTTGTTGCAAAAAATAACCGTCGTAAAAATAAACTGTAACCAACGGTCCACCATAATGGCGGAGCCAATGTACTAGAAAACTGTTATTGCAATCTTTAAATACGTCCAGTGCACATTTGAACGGGACAGATCCGGTCTGTTATGGTATTACTAGCAGTTTTCATTTAACATTATACTTTTCTTTACAAATTGAGCAGAGCTTTGAGTACTGCTTCTTTTATATTGTGTAAATTATGAGAAGTATGGAAGAAGAAGACATGCTGCGCCGACCCCAAATAAATTAATAAATAAATTAGTAAAAGAGTATATAAGAGATTTTAATTAGACGATTACGAAAATTCTGGTATTCAGCTGCATCCGATTAGACTGGAAGCTCCAACATAGTTGGGAAAAGGCTAGGTTGGTGATGATATTTTTTAATCCATTTGTGACCAGATGAAACTGGACGAAGTAGGTGTAAAGAAAAAATCGTAGAATCGTTGTGATATTTCTATAAACACCTGTTTTCCATGGGGCTACCCCCTATGGAAAACAGGTGTTAGGTTAAGTAATTTTTGGTCTCTTTAATTTACAGTTTGTTGCCGGATTAAACCAAAAACAACCTTTTTGTTTAAATATTTTGAACCAGATGCGTCATTCCGTTTTATTTTAATTAAATATTAACTAAATGAATTACCTGATTTGGAATACTTCGAGTAGCTTATACAGGATGTTTTGGGTTCCTAAGTTGCTGAACTCACTGAGTATATTATGAATTGTTTATCGATATCGTCGGGTTTCAGACATCACTAACGGTGTCTGTTGGCGGTCATTACCACAGGTCACTGCAGTCATAGTCAATGTGGACCGCCACACAATGAATGTCTGCTTTTGATCAAATAATGTATTTTTATTTAAAAAAAATGGTATCCGCTTAAAATGTAACACCAAAAAAACAAACATTTATCCAGCATCAACATTCTTTCAACGAGAAATTAGGAAAAACACCCCTAAAAGAAGATCTAGAATTCCTTTCTTATTGATTTCCGGTACAATGAGTATAAGTAGGTAAATAATTCCGGGAGTTTTTCCCGGAGTTTCCCAACCCTATTCCGCACGTAATAAGGTAAGAGTACCAAAATGAGAAGCGAGAAAGCTTGTATTTTGAGCCTAATGAACACAATCGTCCTGGAGAGAGACAAGCCTTTCGAATTCTTTGCGAAAGACGACTATTGTTTCTTTCACCCCACAGCGACAACCCCCCGATCGAATTTCAATCGTAACTTCTCCATGTTAGGGATAATTTTGGTCGTCTCACTTTTGGTTGTTAAGACTTTTTCAAAAAGGGGTTCTAAGCATTTTCTTTCAGACGTATAAGCGATCACTTTAGCAGTTAATTGAATGAGATCATAAAAACAGCTCTTTGCTTTCATTATGGTATGTCATGGGTGACAATTTATATGAGGAGGTTGGTTGTGTGGCCCTTAGTTAATTGATTCTTATTGTTATATAGTTTCCGGAAGGTCAGTTACTTTGTTATTAAAAATTGTTTTTTTGACTACCCCGCTGGTCCAATATTCTACTACGGGTTAAATTCCCAGGTGTTATTGGGTTTTGCTATCAGGAAATTCTTCAGTAGGAGCCTGTAAGTCTGGATTTGTGCCCGATTGATGGCAATAGGAATTGGCCCTGATTACTGAAAGTCATATAACCAAATGGTTATTTGATCTATGGGTCATCTCATCGAATAGCCACGTGTAAGAACTCCCATTTCAACGAACATTTTTTCGGGTGACATAATGCTCCTATTTTAAAATCAATAGACTCGACACAATCTTATATAACCTCACATGTTATTATCATTACTGTGTCATCTACCGCTATCTAAATGGATAGGTAAATAGGAAATCAGAATTGTACACTAATTTCTGATAAATTTATTTGAAAACAACTTTTTTCAGCACTTCCTCATTAGTCTAATTGTCACAAGCGTTACTGCTGAACATGAAGTCCTGGATTTGATTCCCCGGTCGAGCAAAGTGTTATTGGGTTCTAACATCAAGGATTTGTCAGTAGCAGCCTGGAGTCTGGCTATTTACCCGGTTGATGGTCAGTGATCGCAAGCGCGGCTGCTGAGCATGAGGTCCTGGGTTCGATTCCCAGGTCGGGCAAAGACTTATTGGGTTTGTCCATCAGGAATTTCTTAGTAGCAGCCGATTCTATATTTGTGCCCGGTTGATGGCAATAGGCTCACCCCCTATTCGCACATGGGACTTAAAAACATAACTGGTGAAATGAGGGTGTACTATTAGGTACACCTCTGCCTAACCCTTCAAGGATTACAGGCGTTATAAGTATATGAATGTACGGCATTGGCAGGCGTGTATGCATGGCATTCTATTACATATAGGCTCGCCTTTTATTACTTGGGACATAAAGATAACAGCCGAAATTAAGGAGCACTGGGGGTCTAAAATGGCCGCTTTAGCAGAATCATAATAGTATAATAATATAAATTACGTTTAAATTCGTAAATCACTAGGTGACAATTCATAATAGTAGGTAGGTACGTCTATGACTATTTTAAGAATTTAAACGTAATTCATATTATTATCCTATTATGATTCTGCTAAAGCGGCCATTTTAGACCCCCTGTACACGGTACACCTCTGCCTAACCCTTCGGGGTCCCCAGGGGTCTTCGGGGAAACAAGCGTGGTAATATTTTATGATCACCTTAAACTGATTTCACCCCAAATCATCATTACCATTGTCATCGATCGACCACTATCTATATTATTCTCGATGGAAAGGTAAATAACTTAATCAGAATTATACACTGATTTCTGATAGGTCTATTTGTGCATATTTACTTCCTGATTTGTACGGAAAATTTTCAGCACACTTTCCGAGTTGAGCTCAAATTACTAGCAGTCTTTTGTTTCCCAACAATTGTCTTGCTGGGGCAATTACACGACTATTTACTTCGGCTGTAAGCTACCATTGTATTGAGAACGATTTACGTATTTTCATCGCTCTAGTACGACGTGAGGGTGAATGGGGTTGAAATGTATCGACGAGTGCATTCGAACATGTTTTGGTCTTAAGTATGGCATAGTGAATAGAGCTAGCATTTGTTCTTTTATAAGTCATGAGTACCTACCTAAGCTGGATGCAACTGCAGTAAATAGGCAATCACTGAGATCGGCTTAACGAGCTTTCCGGGACACAGAGGTGGAAGAGATTTTGATACATAATGGACGGTTACCCATCCACGGACCGACCTTGACAAACGCAGCTTAACCTTCGATCGACCTGTGCAGCTGTTTTTATTCACGAGAATGGTGATTAATTTTTATTACGCGTTTTTTGAACATTTATTACCAAACCAAGTCTAGAAGTAACTTTTCAATCCCTTATATAATTTAACACCATGTATCAAAATCATTTATTTAAATTAGGGTGACAATCAGCACATTTTGAACGTCAAAGTATACAAGACACCCAAAACGCCCGCCCCTTCGCGCGTATGTACAAAGACACTCATAACAACATTTCACGAAAAAAGCTAAAAAGTTGTTTCAACCGAATGCACAAACAGACACTTACAAAGGTTTCGTCAACATCAAACATCAACGACTTAACACATACAACCCACAACCATTTAACCCTACAACTGTTGAAAGAACGCTTTTATCATAATGAACCTAGGCGACGTGTTTTAAACTTGCTTTTCAATTGTTTATCGTCGTGATATTTGACAGATGCTTGTACTTTCCGCTTTTTGAAAACGCTGTCAGGAAAGCTAGCGTTCGAATGCACTTTGTGTCAGCGCAAGTTCATTTCGCAAACAAAACGAATGCGCTGTGCACTATGTGTAGTGTGCAGTCAAGTCGATGTGATCGGGTACATTTGTTCCGTCAAAGTACACTCATATTTTTATTTACTTTGTCTAGGTAAACAAAAATATAAGCAACTTAGGAAGTTTCATTAATGACTCTGTCCTGGAGTAAATGTGGTGCTGTTATACAAACGATGGGGCACTTAATATCCTGTCCTGCGTGTCCTGTTGTTTGTTCGCTACAGGAACTGATGCATGCTACTGAAACGCCAAACTCGTGGCTCAATTCTGGTCCGACACAATTGGATTACCATCAAAACGCCGAGAGGGAAATGAACTTAATGGTAACAGTATGACAGCTGTGGACGATAAACGAAAAGGCGTCATATTCCTAGCGTATTCTTTCAAAATGCAAAAATACATAGTCCATACACAGAAAAAACTTTTTTATACTTAATTAATTTATGAATCAACTTTCATTTTACCTATGGGATTTGAAAATTTCATTCTTTTGTTGGAGCTATTTTCTTTACAATGATTTTTTTTAATACTTCCGACTTTGCATATGTTCTACCTACATAAAGCTTTGAGTGGCTAATCCACCCACTTGCTAAACTAAACACACGTAGGTAAACCACAAACCAGTTAATCAATTTAATTTAATTATATTTCAATCAAAATTACCATCACGCTTGATTACTAGAAACAATTTTAATGAATAAATATTTCCTAATTGTTATTTTAATAGACAATGGTTTTCGCGCTTATAATTAATTAATAATAGACAGGTATTGGAATATTCCTGCTTCTGATACACAGTTTGAGCTTATAATACCGAGTGTTTTGTAATACATACATAACTACAGTAAATAACTTCAGTGCCCGGCTTCGCCCGCGTTGTAGCTGGTGGTACCCGTAGATAAAGTATCATAATGTCCATTCGAAATAACATACCTTCCAAATGATGAAAGAATTCGTCAACAAATAGGTGCCGTAGTTCTGAAGATTACAGACTTACAAAATTCGCATTCTCTCTTTATAATATTTGATAACTCACATACATATGTATAAGACATAGCATTCTTCATTGGCCTAAATTACAAATAAATTTAATTATTACTGATGTTTTATTTTTAATGTTAATAATTATCTATTCGCCCGATAGCGATAACCAACAGTATTATGTAGTGTGTGGCTAATAAATTATGTGTCCCTAATAGTTTCAATATTAAACAATACATTATTAAACATACACTAACGTTTTGCGGATGCAGTATCACGCATTGAATTTAAATCATTCTAATACCACCAGTCAAGTAAAACTTCAGAAGTTCCTCTCTAAGCAACGTGGGATAAAAGTATACGGGTCATCAACATTGGCAGCTTTGTTCTATACACTGTTGGGTATAGGGACCTCCTCCCTTTTGTTTCGTTTTCCTGGAATGTGCGAGTCTTAACCAGGTTTTGCCCGCGATCATTTGAATTTCATCCACCCATCCGGTCCGCCAATATTTCTTCTACCGTCTCTCAGCAGCTTCTGTAACATCGCACTATGGCCTGTTTCAAAAGTATTTGAAAAAAAGGTAAACAAATGGATCAGAAAACATTCTTAGCAATTTTGTTCTTATTTTTATATTCTTAAATTTTATCGGAGGGTTTTATCAATAAGTTCTTTGGTTCCATTATTTAATCTAGTTTTAAAACCATGCTTAAAAGTAAAAGTGTTTTGTAAAACCAATTTACAGAAACAAATCACACAGATTTATGATTTAAATACTTATACACCATCATCTTCCTGGCCTTGTCCCGTATCATCCACTTGGGTTCAAGGCAACACGTTTTTAACCCCCGACGCAAAAAGAAGGGTGTTATAAGTTTGACCGCTATGTGTGTCTGTCTGTGGCACCGTAGCTCTTAAACGAGTGCACCGATTTGGATTTCCGTTTTATTATATGAAAGCTAGTTTCTTGGCGATGGTTCTTAGATGTTTTATCAAAATCGGTGCAGCCATTTACTAGATATGGTGGATGAAAGTGGGTATGAAAAATCGAATATTTTCAAATATACCCAAGTGGGGTATCAAATGAAAGCGCATGATTTGTATTACAATTAGACATGTTTCATCAAAATCGGTTCAGTCATTTTAGACGGGGAACTGGAACTGTACCCCGTGTTACTGTGTTAAATTGTAATTTCAAGTAATTTGTTAGTTTAATAGAAGCAGTGTATCGCACCCAGTGTATTTTCATTGCACAAAACCCATCGTCTGCCCACATGATGTACGAGACGAGCCTAACGGAATAAATCCTGACAATCTGACATGTATATTACAATTAGACATGTTTTATAATAAAAAAACTTTTTGCAAAAAATAAAACCGACTTCAAAAACACAAAAAAAAAGTGAAAAATAATTTTAGCTTCAGAAGTCGGTGATTTGTTTGATTCAGTTTTTTGTCACCGACTTCATTTTTAGTTTTTTTTAGTTTTTCATTTTTAGTTGCAATATCTTATACAAATATATTCTATGCTTTTATTTTACATTGTTATTTTACATTGTTAACAATACATTTCATGGCACCAATCACGGCAGATTTGCTGTCTATTATTGAAGAGTTCCATTGTATATCTCCAAAGATCAGCATCAGATCTTCACCAAATTTAAATGGGACCACTTCGTAATAAACCCCTTTCGAACAAAAAAAGAATTTTGCAGATCCGTCCATATATGACGGAGTTATGCCCGAACATACATAATAAAAAAAAAAAAAATAAGTACAAACATCCGAATTGATAACCTCCTCCTTTTTGAAGTCGGTTAAAAATCGACTCAGTTCTTTTAGAAACGGGAGTGAAAGTAGGGATGAATAATCGAATATTTTCAAATATACCTACCCAAGTGGGGTATCAAATGCATTATGTGTTTACTACAATAAACTGTAATTTTCATTAAATCATTCATTCATTTATTTATTCATTAATAATTTATACTAGCTGCTACCCGCTACTTCGTTCGCGTGGCTATTTAGGTGTATATGTGTGAGACTGCCTCGTTGGTCGAGTGGTCGCAAGTGCGACTACTAAGCATGAGGTCCTGGGATCGATTGACGGGTCGGGCAATATTAAAAAAAATGCGGTCAAATCAATCGGTCAAATTGTTAAAATCTTAAGTTAGGTGAAATATTAAATATATAGTACATTATCAAAGAAAACTATTCAATTGTCCTCATTTCGTATTCTTGGTAATTCTTCTAATGCAGATTTGTCATGAGGACAATTGAACAGTTTTCTTTGATCTAGTTCACATATTGCAACACCTTTTAAAGTAACTCGTCTCAAAGCCACATAGGCCTGGCCTTTGGCAAAAATTTCTTGCCTAAATATATAACCGCTTTTTCCACTGATGTTTCCTGTAGCTTGTGGACGGTAAACGCCCAACTTAAATTGATGGGGAACATTATTCGTTCAATATTGCCATACCGTTTGAGGCCCTGAAAAGTTAAACTATTTGGGTGTATGGGAACCCATCCATTTTCATCTCTAAAGCTCCTAGTAATCAACTTATCATCAAACTCGATAAATATAAGGTTTAGGAGTTCCCCCTCTTCCAATTGGTCTCTTCGAAGTCCCTTCCATTCCAGTTTCTTAATAATACCTATACTTCCATTTACTAAACCATCCGAGACTTTCAAATTCATCCGCAATATCACTCGCGCCTTATTTTTTTTTTTGGAGGGTGGAAATTCATCAAATGACCCCTCCCGCTCTGGGCGGAGCGGAAGGGAGTGTCAGACTCTTAGTGACTAAAAACCACCCATGTTCCTTCTTTGGCCCTTTATGTTCCAGGGCCGTGGACTGTGGACGGCGAGCTAGCCCATTACTCACCGTCCACAGGCCCGCGCCTCCGAGGCTATCTCCCTCTCACATTCCGCCGCCTCCTTCGCTAGCATGACTGCTTCGCAGAACAAAGACCAGTTTAAATTATCAATATCATTACTCTAATACTCTAATTTGCTCGATGTACGAACGCCAACCTTCTATACTATTTATTCTGTGCGCACCTCTTCAATATTTCATAGCGTGAGTAACAAATACGCCGCATACGAAACGTGCTATTTCACCGAATCGATAAAAGGCACACAATACTTTTTTTACAGCTACAATAGAGATTTAAAGCTATGCTAGGTTCGGTTGGTTCGGTTCAATTCCATTACGAATTCAAAATGTAAAAATGGTTGCTATTTTAGATCAGAAGGATTTTGGACAGCTTCCGATGGCATACATTAATTTGTTTGGTCGAATACATGCTGAAAAAATATTGGCTAGATTGTTAGTAATATTAGCCTAACCGTGTCAGAAAATAATTTTTTGTTTATGTTTGCATTAAATATTATTCTAGTAATTGCTAGAATAAAATTTCTTGTTGTGCTTACCGAATGAATGATTTGACGATCAAATGTTTCAAGGAACTATACAGCTGTACAAGAACGTATTGGCGCGTTTCTATACATTTTCAGAACATTTTATATAATTATTTATTTTCAAATATTTTCTGCACAAATAATCCAAATTGAAAGTGACCCGGCCATCTTGTTTTTTAAAACAAAGGACAATGACCAAAGTTGGTACCAAAAAGTCTCGCGCCTCAAAACCAAAATATTATAGTAATTAGTTTCATATTTTTTTACGGCATTACGCGTCGGGGATTTGATTTTTGAACTGGAAATATACTTTTCGAGTTTAAAAGTACGAATATTGTTTTACTCCCTTTATATGACGTTCCGTTTCAACTGAATATAAATGACGTTCCGTTTCAATTGAACAAACCCTTGTCTGTCGAGCGGACTCTAAAATTAATTACAATTAAGTAAGATCAGTACACCAAATCGATTTAGTTTGGTTTATTGCTATTTGCAACAAAATTGATTTTCTCAGCCTAAAGATTTTGATTTATCGATTACATCCCTAAATCCCGACTAGTTTATAGCACTTACTATACTCTATGGTTTATAGTTATCTTATCTGTGGCATCTGACATTTGTACTGTACTGACTGACTATTGGCAATGTAAAGGTCTAAAATAAAATCGAGTTTCAGTCAAGCATACTGTGGATGTTACTTTAACTCGTAATTCTTACTAATATTAGTGTATTACGCTGTTTTTAGAGCAATAATGTAATGTATGTGTGTTAAAATACGTCGTTGGTAGCGTCGAAAAAATAGACCTACTTTTTAGGTTAGTTTCGATTTTATAAAATAACTCTGAAACGCGGGTTTTTTTTTCAAAAATAATTTTTGTAGGAGTTAATACGATCAGTGTAGTCTATAAAAAACAAGGTTTGATTTTGATGCAGCATGGTACGGGATTCCATACTTCCATGAGCATTCTCTTTTATGACACACCAAATTGTTTTAAACAAATAAAATGCATCTTTATCTTTTAATTATTTGTTAACTGCCTCATTGATCTAGTGGGGGTAAACGCGACTGCTGAGCATGACGTCTTGGGTTTGATTTCCAGATCGGCCAAAGTGTTATTGGGTTTTTCCATCAGGAATTTCTCAGTAACAGCCACAGAGTCAAGGTTTGTCCGGTTGATGGCTACAGGCTCGCCCCCTATTACATGGGACTTAAAAGTAACTGGCGAAATGTGGGTTTACTAATGGGTATACCTCTGCCTAACCCTTCGGGGATCACCGGCGTGACATTATGTTATGTTTTATGACACACCTACATTAATGTTCACAAAAAACGCCCGCTGTCTGTCAATGTCATTCAGGTGCCAAAATACCTATGCAACCCTTTGGTTGTATATTTTAACCGTTTGATTCCTAGAAACCGATCTTCAACCATTTAAAAATCGAACACCAAATACCAAATCTGCTGCTCCATAATAAATCAAATACTATCCGGTTTCTGGCGATTATAACCAGTTTTAACTGGCCGTGTCCGGTTATACAATGGACCGATTAATTACGTTGGCAATGTAATTAATTTTGGCGAACACTACCAACTTTGGCTGCGGCATCATTACCGTTTGTATTAGTATGTCAAACACACACAAATTATTGTACTTGTGTGATAAATACCAATAATAAAACAATTCTATCCTGAATATTTTGTCCAAAGACACAGACCTGCGAGGTAGTTGCGTAACACACTTGCTTCCCAATCTATACGAATAAAAAATATTAACACTTCTGTTTTAAATAAATTATTCTTATCTTCTCATTTTCTTCATTGGTAAATTGCACCCTTGCGAAACCGGGACGGGTCGCTATTACCTACTTATTAAGTTTGAAAATTCAACAACGTACTGCGTTAAATACGTGGTCGAGCCGACGTATGTATCAAACACAAGCGACCCGCCCCGGCTTCGCACGGATGAATGTAGACAATATACATTAAACCTTCCTCTCGAATCACTCTGCCTATTGCTGAATCAGTTGCGTAGTTTAAAAGATCTAAGCGTACAAACAGAGGGAGCGACTTTGTTTTATACTATGTAATGATGAAGATATGGAGAACTGATTGACACACACAATTTGTCAAGCTCCAGTCATTTCATAAAACAAAGTTATGATTAGAAAACACGGATGATTCAATTTGGAAAACAATTGATAAATTCCCTGACTTTTTGATGTTGAAAATTTTACTTCAGTTGGCTTTTCGTAACTTCCTACAAACTATGTCACTCTATTCAACCGACCATTTCTCCCTACTCAAATAATAATTCCACAAAATTAATATTACTTCTCATTACTAGCAAGATTTGAACGTCGTCTTATTGGCGTACATTTTAATTACGCCATAGAATTTAATAAGCGAGCGACCTCAAATACTTGGTACAGTTTCCAAGCCCTTATTCCCTTCGTTTGGGAAATTCTTTTAACATGTTACTCAAAGTTCGACGCTATAACTTTTACAATAATGGTCACCGTTCCGGGGGTTTTCGAGAGAAAACTGTATGATGAAAACTGATAATATGTGAGGGAAAACCGGTTTTAGTATCTGACAAAAAATGAGAAGCTACTGAAAATAACATTCTGTGTTATTGTAACAAGTGATAGTGAAAACTGTTGAGACAATAATATAGATATTATTTTATAGACATAAAATCAGACAGTCACTCCAGCCATGTAAAATACTGGTATCCTGGAAAATCCCACCCCACCATAGGTACTTGGGAAAAGGCTGAGGGATTATGAAGATTTCAAATAAAATGACAAGTTGGCCAGAAAAAATAGCACTTGAAGAGCGATCAAAAGGGTCAGGATTAGTTAATAGAACGTTATAACGGACTTCAAGCCTTTATAATAACTTCTTAAATGTTTTCAGAACTAAGTGTTTCAAAGTTTTGAAGTTCTCAATTATAATCTCAACCACATCGTCAAGTTTGGGATGCGGTTGTGCTTTTGATAAAGTTTTCATAAGAATGGAATCTTATGCAGAATGTGCGAGTCCTTCCTTAATGTGTTGAGAAAACTTTTAAATCTTAATATTTGAACATGTTTAATATTTTTCTTTAAAAAGTACTATGAATAATTATGTACAATGACATACGTTGTTGCACATGGCTTCAATTTTTATACTGGCTGGAAGGAAACTTAATATAACACCTATTCCCGTTCCTGTGCCTGTTCTACATATAAATGAAGTATTTTCAAAGCTCGGCTCAGCGCCGAATGTGTAACATCTAACTTAGTAATCTAGTTTTAGTGAAAATAAATAAATGTAGGTTATATTATGTCTATTTTTAAGATTTCACTCTGTATTATAAAGATACATCGGATATAATTATTAGAAAATACAATATTAACGCTTTCCGTAATTTTCTAATGACCAACTTTAATCACTAATAAATAACTTTCGGTTTGCAGTAGCCTGACCAAGAAGGTCTTATTTCAACACAACCTTTTTTTTTCGGATGGGAAATCGTCAAATGACTCCTGCCGCTCTGGGCGGAGCCGAAGGGAGTGTCAGACTTTTACTGACTAGAAACCATCCATGTTCCTTCTTTTGCCCTTTATGTTCCAGGGCCGCAGTATCACTTTCGAACAGTCCCGCAGCCCTGGCAGGCATAGGCACTTGCGGGCCCCTCATGTTTACTGACATCTCTTTGAGACGTGCGTGGAACACGAACGCGCCGTCGACACGGCCTGTCGTCATACGACGGACGGACGGCGAGCTAGCCCATTACTCACCGTCCACAGGCCCGCATTTCAACACAACCTTACAGTGACAACTATGTCCTACGGTACAATAATCACACGCGATCTGACTCACACTTGGCCGCTCCCGATGATACACTCGCCTCACAAAAGACAGTTTGCGGATGACAGCACGCGTATCTTTGAAAAGTTCTAAAAAGGAGGATGTTATCGTTTTTGAGGCTTTTTACACAAAATTTTCACTTGTACTTTACTTATGCTGTACATACGTGTAGCAATTTTGTGGAATTAAGTTTTATATCTGCAGATAAGAACTGCAATGCAATAACTGAAACTGAAAAAAAGAGAAATTCTAGTTGATAGGTATATTGAGAGAGTATTTTTTTAGTATACTTTTTTCGATATTATCTTTCTATTTAGGGAACGATCAAAATAATATTCCACCTTCAGTTTAGCCGATCCCGACATTGTGTGGTTTGTTGTTTTTATTAAGTTAGGAAAAATATTAAAAAGTAATAAACAAACCAAGAAGGAAGGATTTTGCTGATCTGTTTTACGGACTTGTTTCTCAAACAAACAAGTAACAGATTTTGACGGAAATACAACTTCGCCCCCATGGATTTACGTTCCCATAGGAAAGTGGGGGAATTGAAGGAAATGGACGTTTTCCTTGATACAGCTAATGGTATAACTTGTAACAACATTGATCGATGGTTTGGCGGCGCGGGAAAATATTTTGGGAAAGTTGTGAACAAATGCAATTAAGGAGAAAATAGCAAATTATCGCGATACGCGTAGGGGTAGGCAGAGTTGTACCTATTAGTACACCCACATTTCGCCAGTTATGTTTCAAGTCCCATGTACAACCGGGCATAAATCCAGACTCCGTGGCTGCTACTGAGAAAATCCTGATGGAAGAATCCAATAACACTTGGCCCGACCTGGGAGTCGAACCCAAGACCTCATTCTCAACAGTAACGCGTGCGACCACTAGACCAACGAGGCAGTCGAAGAGATATAAATGTTCATAAAACGTCTTTTCTGGGAGTGTTGTGTTTTGTATATTTATTATTGTGTTCCCCAGTTATACACGAGTTAGGTACACGACACAATATTCTTCCTTGAGGAAAATGTGGTACAAATATTATTATCATTTCTTCAGGTCAATTACTATATAGAGCAACTTATGAGCTTCTTCTTTACATATAAATAATATTATGTACAAATTTTATGTTGGTTTACTGATAGGACTGGTGATATGAGGAGCTCGTGGCTAAAGAATAACAGCCGCTCGGGTCCGTGGATAGGTGAGAACCCATTCATCATCATCATCATATCAGCCCGGAATCACCCACTGCTGGGTATAGGCCTCCCCTTTCTTCTGCCACACTTCCCGGTTCTGTGCGTGCCTTATCCAGGTGTTTCCCGCGACTTTGACGATATCGTCAACCCAACGAGCCCTAGGACGGCCCTGGTTTCTTTGGCCAAACCTCGACCACCACTCGGTCTAAGCCTTGCTCCATCGACCATCTCCGCGTCCAGCCAGATGTCCTGCTCAGGTAGGTCCACTTGAAGCGCACCGGCCGGTCCCCATACACCCATTACGTACCGAGTTTCCTCCGTGCCTCAGAAAGCACGTTAAGCCGTTGGTCCCGGCTATCATTTGTAGATCTTTGACAGTCGTTACAGGTAGTCAATGGCCCGAAAATCTGACAATCAGTCTTACTAAAGGGTATCGTATTACCCAGTACTAATTGGGTTGTGTAGGTCAGATAGGCAGTCACTCCGTGTTAAGTATGTGTAATAATGCATCCGATTAGACTGGAAGCTGACCCCAACACACACAGTTAGGATAAAGTTAGGCTGATGATGATGATAGAAATATGACTTGACCAAGATTATGTATGGACTAAAAATCAGATTGTAAATTAGTAACGTCACTTTTTTTTTTTTTTGGAATATAGACAGTTTACTCAATTATAAAGAAAACGATGAAAGCTACAAAAGTTTATAACTGTGTCGCAGCTATCATCATTGTGCTCTCTCACTAAAAAAATAGGATTACTCACTCTCACTAGTCTATACATACTAGAAGTGGGAATATTTGTAAGAAAATAATAAAAAACAACTAAAAATACACACAATAAGTGAATTTTTAACTTTTAAGCACAACTGTACCGAATGGTTTCACTGTACGTACCAACCTAACATTTTTATTTACTATTTTTTTATTTGTAAAAATACTACATAATATAAATATTTTGATAGGTACTCATTATTAATAATTTTTAGTTGATTTTTTAACTCTAAACACTATTTGTTATCTAAACTTTAATTGTTAACTTATATTTTAGATATCAATATTTGCATGCTGAATTTAGTAAGCGGTATATGTAGAACTTATTCATCTTTAACACCTCAATGTACCATATTTCACGCAAATAAAGATTATTCTATTGTATTCCGAGTTTGTTTCAATGTTTATTCACCTGATCTGGTTTCAAAACATTAATTATTTCAGACGGGTTAACAAAATATGAATAAACGTGTGAGACGCAATAATTATCAGCTATCAAAACTTGTTTCTTCTATGTTTCTGTCTGTTTTTCCTGCAGTGAAATAACAAAAATCATATGTCATCACAACTATAACCAAATCGTATTTGTGACTTATTTGCCTTTAATCAAACCATTCCGTCACACCCAAATATCTCATCCTTATTTTTTTGCCCTTCTTGCGCATAATATTCGAAAGAATTGCCAGCAAGAAAATGAATTATCCCGTATACTGGTACTATGATAAATAGATATGGTAACACTGGCAGGAATGAGTGATGACAGCAGCATCGTATTTTGATCCATGATGTTACTAATATCCAGGGACTGACAACATTTGTCCCTGTCTAAGAAAATCGCCCCATATCTTTTATTTTGTCTGTAAGGATAATTATGTTTTGTACCTGTGTTTTTAATATTGGCCCACCTATCAAGAAAATATTGCTGCAACAATGAATAATCAATGTATAACTTAACATATCATTACGCCTATTATCTCCAAAGGGTTAGGCAGAAAACCTAACAGTTCACCTACATTTCGCCGTTTCAAATGTACAAGTTAAAAAAAAATGTAACTGTGAGCGAACCTATTGCCTACAACCTAGCACAAATCTAGACTCCATGGCTTCTACCTGTGCTGCTACTAAGAAATTCTTGATATAAATCCCAATAAAGCCATTCCCGATCTGGGAATCGAACCCAGAAACTTATGCTCAGCAGTCGCGACCACTACACCAAAGATTTGGTTTGTTCCCGTTCCCGTTTATTAATCACATGGAATATTTTTTTTACTAATTTCTTTAATATTATGTATTTAATCAATTCCAAATGCAATATTTATTATATAATTGTCCACGTTCAATTATATAAGTAGGTACTACCGCGTTCAGTGTCGATCGACACCAAACTGACTCCTCTCATTCTGACGATACAGGTGCAGTTTCCAGAGCTTAAGAAGAATGACATGAAAACCTTCTACTTGGTCTATTAAAAGGAAAAAAAAATTGTTGCCCTACTTCTTTGTGACGGCTAAAACATCGTTCAGAGAAGTTCCCTCCCCGCAAGGATTTTCCAAGAATCTATTACGTATTGAAAAAGAAGAACTCCACATTGAAATAACCTTAAATAAAGGTAACCTTGAAAGTGTTCGTTGTATCGTTATAATGATTTATCAGGACAATAAGAAACTTTTAATTGCGTACAAGCACGTGTATGAGCTCGTGTAGGTAACCCTTGGTTCCCTTTTGTTCCCTATTCAAAAGGTCGTACAAAAATACAGTAAACCAAATCATCTGCCCACTTCGTTATTTTGTTTTTGAGGCAATGGTTGGCATCTTGCAACCTAAACTTATTACCCAATTCATGGACCCCTTACAAAGCGTCAATTGTGAGTGTATTGATAAAATTTATTCAGTAACTTACTGTTAATTAGTGCTGATAATTTCACTTTGCCTAGACCCCAAGATTTCAACACACATTAAAGTGCCCAAGTCTATTTAAATTCAACCTCCTCTTTTCACTCTTAAACAGCACAACAATTTAAATACGTTCGACGCCCATTCTGCTCACCCTTATTGTGTCGCAGAATCGTGAAGACACTCAGTCCCTCCAGCATCCCGGAAGCTCCGAGACGCTTTTGTGAGAGAGCGGATAAAAGGTCACAATAAGCATATTTATTGTATCGTGAAATGTGAATCCATTTGTTATAAGCTCGCTGAAGGGGATCCTTACTGCGTTACTAAGTTGGTTGAGGCTCGTATATTACGTAAGGAAAAGTGTATTAAGCGATGGGCATGAGTTAGCTCGGGTCCTAGTACATATAAAGAAAGAAAATATTTTTATTTGGCACATGCCACAAGTGCACACATCATAAATTAAAAAACTTAGATCTAAACAGAAAATAAAAGATAATGTTGTATGTCTCACGGCTGTGCCAGATACGCCCAGTTCAGCAAACTGCCGAGCAGCTAGTGATTTTCATAGAGAAAAACACCTTTTGCTTGCTTATACTTTTTATTCACACAACTGCAATGTTTGACGATCAAACAACTACTGACTCTCAACTACAGCTTTCAGTTTCAAGTGACATTTACCCCACCTAGGAAAACGATGATTTCATAACCGTTATTTTAAAGTAAAAATATATTCTGTTTTTCAATTGATATTTAAGAATTAGTTTAAAAAAAACAGATATAATAATCGAACATTTTTGTAATCAAATCAAGGAAATCACAACATACATAACTGGTTTGACGAGCAACAATACTAGACTCGGTTCTGGGGAACAAGACAAGAGATGCAAGTGGCTTTTCAAAATTAATAAAAACAATCACAGATATTTACGTGGTTTTGATAATTTGTCAGCTAATTTATGTGGTTTTTTTCTTGACTCAGCTCAAGTCAAGCTCAACACGACCTAAACCCGCCCCATTAAACACATTAACAGCTATAGTTTATTTATTATAAATTGACATAAACGTCCACGATTGGAGAGTTTTTATAACGAATCATCCACAGATGTAGACAGTTATGTCTATCTATATCGATGGTGGCTCGCGTCATGGCCAGCCCTAACGAGGTTCTGAAAATGATTGCTGGCAGAGTGGACTGTCCTTATGTGGTTCACTGCTATCAGTTACATGTGTCACCGTATTGTGTTGTTTACTAACACTTAGTTTTTAAGGATTATGTTACTAACCCTATATGAGCCTCCGCTCGAATTAAAGAATTTGAATATCTGTGGAATTATCTGTCAAGAGAATCCGCCAATTGCAGCTAAGAATTGATGGGCACTTTGACCAGTTTACTTGACAACTGAGTCTAACTGAGCTCAACTATTGACTTAAGAGTGGTCTTAGAATACCAGTCTAAAACAAAATATCGTTATGAAGTTTAAAACGGGCCATTATAAACCACCTTGCCCAGTGAGGAACAACCAGTTGACAGCAAACTTTTAACATAATATGGCTACATATTAAATAATACAGTTATAGTTGATGGACGTTGATGGATGGATGGACCCCACCCTTTTTGTGCACATTGAATTCAATCATTTTACAGGTGGATACACAAACTTTCAAGTCTTCAGTAGTAGATATTGACACAAAGTCAAACTTAACTGTGGAGTCATGAACAGTCGTCAAGATATTATTTACTATTTATGAACTATGGAAGACTGACACCAAACAAAACAGAATAAAAATAGTAAGTGTAACTGACAGCCAATTACAAGTCTTCACTGGTAAAGAAGGTCGAATATTTTTTGTTTTGTCTTGTATATTGCTGTACCCATCACATCTTTGGAAATTCACTAGCAAATTTTTAGACTCTGTATAGTTAATATTAGCTGGTTGTTGCTGAGCTGTATATGATGATGCTGTAATATTTGTCGGATCCGATCATTAGTCGTCACTGTCGTCACAACCGCGGGGAGGTCGCGGGACTCGGGGTACCGAACCCGGCTGCGCGAGCGCCGCTGCGGGCCCTACCACTCACTGAGCTCACAGACGCCGGCCACTCCGGGCATTCCTTTGTACGGTCTTCAAGTTAAATCGATGTTAATTTTGGTATTACACCTATATTTAAATACAGTCCACTAGTTTCCTCATAAAGTCCCAACGGAGTCTATTCCTCACCATCATCATCCTCCTGCCCTTATCCCAATTTATTTGGGGGTCGGCATTAGTACGGACATACTCTTAAAATGAATCGCAACCACGCCAGTGGTTACATCACGCGACTAACTTACAAGTCTACCCTACAGTGTGCTTGTAACATTCTGTGTCTGATTGCAGCGGAGTTCCCGGTCCCGTTGAGAGGTGCCGGAACTATACCCGATTCATTGAGCGCAGTGTTATTGTGTTAAATTGTAATTTCAAGTAATTTGTTAGTTTAATAAAAGCAGTATATAGCACCCAGTGTGTTTTCGTTGAAACCCATCTTCTGCCTGCATGATTTCCGAGGCTAGCAGAATAAATCCCGTCAATCTGACATATTTTTGTTGAACTTTGCCTCTTCAATCTTATGGATAATCCATAGAATCATGATTACTAAGTTGTATTTTCCATGATCAATGTAGTACCTACACATGTACATATCTCACAATAAGATTTGTTCAGAATCAGCCAGGTGATAAAATAGGAAACCATACACAACAGGCACAATGTGAATCCCAGTGATACAATAACGGGATCTGGTACAATAGACCAAGATAAACCAACAAATATCCGTTCTTATTGTACGTAGGTAATTCAACATTGTGCCCTTATAAATAAAACTATCATGTATAACAACTATTAGCATGGGAGCAAGTATTTAGTATGAAAACGAAAAAAACACACGTTGATATTGTAAATGCAAAAGAAACTTTATTTGTAAATAACTTTTTCCCCCTTAACGGCTGCACGGATTTGGCAAACGGATAGACCCTAACCTGGGTCAGTCATAAGATACTTTTTATACCGGTAGTAGATATTTTCCCTTGGGATAATATATGACCTCCACGCGGGCGATGACGCGGGCAGAAGTTAGTATGGCATAACAATAGAACTATCTTCCGAATAATTACTTGCATAATGCTTGTTTTAGTAACTAACTTCAAAAAAGGATGTGGTTTTATGTTCCTCAGAATATTCATAGATACTTTTTCACCCTTTTAATAAATAAATTTAAATGATCTTAGAAAACAAAATGCGTTGTTGGCTCATAATGAAAAAGTACACCAATTTCCAAACCAGACGAAACTATTACGCGTAAAACTCCGAAACAAAAAAGTGAAAAACATCGTTCCGTGAAAGTGCAATAAACATTTCAATTTAGAACCCTTTGTAAAAAGTTCAACGTTCAGAATCAAATAAATAAACAAAATCAAGAACACAAGAACATTTGAAAGCACAAAACTAAAACGGAAAACTTTTCGTTAAAATATCTTGCGATTTCTAAAGAATTTTTCACTAAACAAAATCACAGTTGCTTTGTTTGCTGACACCTTAAAAATTTACTCGACTGCGCTGGAAGTAAAGAAGGTAATACGTTTTCCACGTACGATGTATATACGTAACAACTGGCTTGGAAAATACGAAAGAAAATGGAATACAGGAAAGCTGCCATTTTTATTTCTTGAAAGAGTATTTTTAAAAGTATATTTTAACAATTTTTTTTATGCTTTCTGCTTTGTACGGTAAGTACCAATTTTATATGTTGAAACTGATAATGGTCATTTTTAATCCATTTCATTTAATTTCATTGCGTTTTGTAGTCACACATCGAAGTGAGCAGCAGAAGTTAACAAGTGGCAATCTTTTTGCCGTCAAAGTTAACTCAGGTTTACACAAATATGTATTACTTACGTAAGTAACGTAGGATATACTTAATTAGGGACTTTAAAATTGTTAGTTTACATACTCAGCACGGTTGGAGCAGTGGCTGAGTGATAGGCTGCTGCGCTGCGTGTCGCGGGTTCGATTCCCGCACGGAAAAAATATTTGTATGGCCTAGGTAATTGTTAAGGGTCTTACTGTTTGTATATGTGAGTTTGAATGTAAACACACCCACGATACAATAGAAATCCTAGTGCGGAACAAGGTTTACAGAAAAAACATACATCTAGTTTTTCCAATTGTAGATTTTCGGTCATTTTATTTGCACACAAATAGTACATTCTAGTAACTGATCTCTATATTATAAATCAATTTCTTCAAGTAAATTAAATAAACAGGTATTTACATCAATGGAAACTTGTGTTACAGCATCAAATAACAGTAAATAGTTGCCGTTTAGTAGGCAGTAAAACAGTTTTACTAGATAGTTACTAACTCACGCTTCATTGCCTCACTTTGCCCCGTAATTCAAAGATAATAGACCCGTGCTATTAATAGGCTATCTCGGCTATTTCCGTCCGAGGAGACGACTTCAAGATTGCATCGCAATAGTAGGGATAGAGTCCCTATTTTAAACAAGCAATGAGATTTGAGATTCTTGTTTAAGTACTTAAGTTTATTTGAATGTCTTTGTAAACAAGAAACTAGTGATCATTTTCGCTTCGTTTCTTAATTGAATTTCCACCGCATCTTTAGTTTTTATAACCCAGAGAGGACGAGACTTAGCTCGTCCCCAATCACAAAGTCTTAAATTTTGCAGAATCTCCCTCTATGATGTAACCAAGATTTCGTAACAATATTTTGATTTAAAAGATATCCATGGAGTTTCTTGCCCATTCTTCTCCATGGAGATCTACGCTTTGGAATGGGCAACTACAGTACATACTTTCATAAGTTACTATGCATTGTGACTGTGACTGTAGCTTCGTTTTTTTGTTTTTTTTTTTACTTTCAAAATTGCCTGTAATGTTCTAATTGAAATAAATGGTTTGAGCCTGTATTTTTTTTTCTCTGCACATTTATGCTTTTCTAGCCAAATAAGTGGTTGTAATTCAATTGCCAAAATAAAATAAACCGATTGGGGGATGTGAATTTCATATTGAATCTACCAATAAAATTATTCTTACCAATCGGTGTCCTCTAAAAAGCATTAAGCAAACTAACAATTAAAATCACCCATTGACGTTAGTTTAAACTGTTATCTTAAACTTTACAGCCATCGGCAGACATTTAATACGACTGCTTTTTTCTGCGCACTCCAAATAGAACGCTCCAGTCTTTGCTGGGCTCAGATGTAGGGACTAGTGTGACCATGGTTGACAGAGGAAAATTAATTACTTAAAAAATAAATAAACATCGTAATGCGTATCCTCCATAGTCGTTTGACAGTTTATAAAGAAAAAATTAAATTAGTTTAACGTAATATGTATCTTTAAAAAAAACAATCAAAAAACAACCGCCAATGTGATTAGAATTAAAATCATTGTCATTTTGGCAGACGTGTCCAACAACCAAATGGCGAATTTATTTTTGTAATTAACGAGAATAATTATAATTGGTTATGACATGACTCCAAATTAGAGGTTAATTATGTGTATTGGGAATTAAATATCTAAACATACCTATACTCTATACATACATACATACAAATTAAATTAAATTGAAGTGTCTGTTTCTAATATCAAAATAACAGCTTTCGGAGATTGGCCGGAACAAAGAGACAGACAGAATTTTTTTTTTTTAAAATGTGTTTTTGTTATAAGTACACGTTTGTTACCGTATAAACTTTCATGTGCATTCAGTATTTTGATATTAAAAACAAACACTTAATTTTTAGGGTTCCGTACCCAAAGGGTAAATCGGGACCCTATTACTAAGACTCCGCTGTCTGTCCGTCCGTCCGTCTGTCACCAGGCTGTATCACATGAATCATGTTAGTTAGACTGTTGAAATTTTCACAGATGATGTATTTCTGTTGCCGCTTTATCATATAAAAAATATTTAAGTAGGGCTCCCATACAACAGACATGATTTTTTTGCCGTTTTTATAGATAATGGTACGGTTCAGAAGTCGGTGAGAAAAAAACTGAATCAATCAAACAAAAGTCACTCGATTTTATTTTTTGCAAAAAAACTTCTTTGTTTCCTTTTTTAGTTGTAATATCCTATACAAATATTTGCTATGCATTTATTTTACATTGTTAACAATATATGTCGTGGTAATAGGCTTATCCCCAATAAAATGGAACTTAACATACCTAACTGTCGAAATGTGGGTACACATCTGCGTATCCCCTCAGAGCCTACAGGCGTGATGTTATGTTATGGTGTTGTGTAAACAATAAACATCCAAGCGATTGCAGCAATCACGACAGATTTGCTGTCTATTATTGAAGAGTTCCGTTCCATATCTCCGAAGTCCATGATCAGATCATGACAATATTTCTATGGGACCAATTTGGGAGTAAACTCTTTCACCACAAACAAAAAAACAATTTTCAAAGTCGATCCACAATTGACCGAGAAATCGGTGAACATACATAAAAAAAACATACAGCCGAACATAGAACCTCCTCCTTTTTGAAGTCGGTTAAAAATGATAACATGTTAAATTCGACAGACTGTTGGTAATTTAAATGTTTGCAACGTCATTTATTTCACTTTATTCATCAAACATAACTCGTAATTAATTAAATGTAGTAAACAAAATGTAATCGAATATTTTCGGTTAAATATTCAGTAAACAATGCGGATTTTAAGTAAATAAATATTCATAATTGTGCCGCGAAACAGTTGCATTTCATAATTTATTTTGTGTCAGTGTATCGCTTGGAGGTTTATTATATTCTCTTTTTTTATTTATGTTTTACTTGCATTCTACCATTTTATAATTATGTACTTTGATGACGAAGAAAGTCGGTGTCTGATAAGTCTGACCTCTACAACCCAGTTAGCACTGGGAAATACGATACACCTTGTTAAGACTGGTTGTCGGACCACTGACTACCTGTAACGACTGTCAAGGATTTACAAATGACTCCCGAGACCAACGTCTTAACGGGCTATCCGAGACATGGAAGAATCTCGGTATGTAATAGATTATCACCCATCCACAGACCACGGCAAGAGTAGCTTAACCTAGAAGAACAACCCGTGCGGCTGTTACTATTTAGCCACGACCTCCTCCAATTTCTCAAAGTATTTTCACTAGTATGCCCCTCTGTCAAGGTCCAACAGATTATTGTAACTCTATTATTTATATATCAGCGCCTAGGTCAACGAGAATGCAATCTTTTTCTTTCATCAAAAACATTACTCCGCACTTTGCTATCTTCAAATGATCCCATGTCGCATTTTACGACGGGTCTGTCCGAACTAAAACTTGGAGTTCACGAAGTCCAGGAGAGCCGAAGGCTACATTTTCGCAGCTTCAATAAAAACGGATCCCGGACTGTCCCATTCGATGCTGACTAATGGCCTCCGTACGGCGCTTGCCCGATCTCAATTTACTTTCACACCATTGCTGCACTTTTATTTTTCCTGTACACCTAGAATGGAGCTGCAGAAGTTTAACTCCTCGCAAAAGATCATGTCAAGCTCCTAGTTCATCGTAATCATCACCTGTCTAGCCTTTTCTCAACTATGTTGGGGTCAGACTAACCAGATGCAGAGGAGCTCAATACCAGTATTTTACATGGAGAGAATGCTGAGAGCTGCCTATCTGCCCTCCACAGCTCAGTCATTGGATCATATGCTGGGTAGCTCCCAGTTCTTAACAAAACGAAAGCGCAGGGATCGCAAATCACAGTTTTAGAAAGAACGAGCTTTAGATGGTAGTGCCATCTCTTGCTCAACTTGTGAATACGCCCTAGTGAGGCGGTACTTTATTATTTTTATAGTGTTTCGTGTTCAGATTGTATGACAGAACAGTACCAATATACAGATAGAACAGGACCAGGATATCTAATTATATAAATACAGGGTGTAAGGGACAACTGTCCGCAGACTGATGGGGTGAATTCCCATAGTGTACTTTGTATTCCTGTTGCACGTTTTCGCCGGACAATTTCTGACCTCCACTCAGGCGAAGACATGGCTTGTATATCTTAAACTAATGGAACTTCTGCTATTTCTCTTAAATTTCTCAGCACATTGCATGCCGTGATTTGTGGCTCATGGGATGTCTGCGGTGGTTTATTGTCCTCACGGTCCACTGGTGCATGCATCTTCACGTTCCTGTAACCGAAGCGCGTTGAATTTTAAATAGTCTCCCACTTTTTGTTTACTTTTGCTGGTGAAGGAAATTGGTTCATTAAATCTTACCAGAGCTTTAAGAACTTTTGCGAAAGTTTAGTCACTGGGGTAATCAATTGAATGTAGCTTTATCGTCTGTTGTTAAAATACTACGTAAAACAATATCAAAGGCTGGCCCTATTACATCGGAACTTAAGTAACTGGTTATGTACACAGATACACTTCTGTCGTGATTCTGCCTAACCCTTCGGAACACCCGAAAGGAGGCCTGATGCTGTTGTATGCTATTAAGACAGCTAAGGGCGCTAAGCAGACTGTAAGAATATTTAAAAAGGTTTTGTAAACTTTTTTCAAACGAAGTTATAGCTAGCTAGAATAGAAATCCAAATACCACTAGACCAGCTTAATCAAGCTGATAGATAGCACACAGGTGTCACATCCCAAAATCTTTACAAAAGGTGTTCCCTCGCGAATAACAAAAGTTTACCACCGTAAAACAAGATGGCGCTTGGAGCCTAGCCAGCAACGTTTAACTAGAGGAGCAATACTTCCTTTACCTTTAACACCCCTTACACGACCCCAGGCGATACGACAACTTAAGTCAGTACCATGCGCGTGTTTCATTTGTTTCTTTCGCGTAAGTATCGTCGCGTCGTCGCATTGATCAGTAGGACCTAAACAAAATGATATTCTATCAGAAACAACTTAGTGGAAAAGTTAACCACGGTGCCGATTACGCATAGCATAAGCGCATCAGCCTATGATGTTCCCACTGCTCGGACACACGGCCTCGAATCCTATCTATGAGAGGGAATGGGAATCCACCACGCGGGCCCAGACCGATTACAGTACCGTATTATTCGGAGCGTATTGACTGACATACAGACAGGCAGACAGCCTCGAAAGTGGTTCTATAAAAGTCCAGTTTTCTTAGTTCGGGCATACGGAACACTAAAAATGTATTGAATTGACGTAACCGAAAACCTTATGTCAATACTGTTCGAAGCCATTGTAGAAATAACAAGCGCTTTGACAGCAGTTGACATTTGTATAGGCCCCCAACATCATGCCTCATGCTCTAAACCACTTCTACTTTCATTTATTTTGTCCTCAGTTGCTGTTACAACACGCGTGACGCTTGATCTTGTAGCTCGTGGCCAAGCTGTAGCTGTGCTAGAAGCTTTACTTCAATCTTTAAACCCCATGACTTATGGCCGTACGTGTCTTCGGGTGATAGGGTGGTTTCCCGTGATTGTATCTTGTCCTTTCTCTTTGGGGGATATTCTAGAAGTACGTGATTTAACCGGCAAGTTGCTGGGAATAGCCTGGAGTTGTTGAACCAAGTTTTACGTTGAACTGATGTCAAGTTATGGTTTAGACGGGCGGTGGTTGGAGTCAGTCGTAGAATTAGTTTAATGCCTATATGCCGGGATATATCTTCATAAATGTACGTGTTTTCTTGATTTCTGAATAAAGAAAAATTAATAAATAAATAGTAAGGAGGAGAGGAAGGACGGGGAGAAGTAGAAACGCAAAGGAAGTGAAGGTTGTATCCTGTAATCCATTCGTCACGAATGGATTATATTAATGGTAATAAAACGTGAATACAGCAGTCAATGTAGTGTGTATATGTGTGTGTAGTAATGTATATGCCCATAGTCATGTCCGCCAAGTACTTAATAGCCAATAGTCTCGACCAAATCTGAAGAGACTCTCGCTTAGCAGCTGGATCAAGAGCTTGATTCAAAAAGCAGTACTTCTGGACACTGCGCGTATTGTTAGGAGATTCCTCTGTCAAGAGCCCTATCCACCGTTAGCTCGGACCCTGCTGGTGGGCTACTATTTTTAATGTTTTTAGGTTTTTTTCTTCTAAGAAATATGTATAAATATAAAAGATTTGTGTAAAAATGAATAAACGAATAAAACTTATTCGCGATAAAAACATAAAACGTACCGTTCTCACAATTACATACTAACGTTCGAGTGGATGGGTACCTACTTAAATGGGCCATAATCGTACACCTACCGACCGTGCATTAAAGTTTAACCAATATTTTTAACTTTTTGAATCGGATATTGTTAACAATTTCAAGGATTTTTTTTGCACGGAACGCTAATTTTGTTTAATAAAAATAAAAGTAGCTTAAGTTAGACCTTATAACACCAGCTATCTGCCAGTAAATGTCCCGTTAAAATCGGCCCAGCCATTTCGGATATTAGCCAGAACAAACAGATAGACAAAAATTGAAAAAATTGAAAAAAATGAGTTTTTGTAATAAGTGTCGTGGATATTTTCATAAGGATTTAGTAAAAAATAAGTTGTTTTGATATCACAAAGACACTTCAATTATGTTTATTTGTATAGATATATAGATTAGGTTCCATTGCCATTAATGGATATTTCTCCCCTTTTCGAAGTGTTACTTGTATAAATAACTTTGACAGTTCGTAGTCCAAAAAAGTAAGCGCAAACTTTCTTAGCCTTTTCATTTCTCCAACCAAAAGAAAATCCCAATCTCACTAACAATGCAGCACTAAAAAGAGCAAAAATCCACCCTTTGTTTCAAAGCTAAAACATTAATAGGTACATCTCCTCCCTTGCTTCGTAATATTTAATCATTTTAACGAGAATGCTGGAAAAAAATCCCGTAGACAAAAGTGATATTAACGAAATGCTGGAGTTTTTTTTTTTCAGTCATAAAGCGGAGGAGGAGGTGTCGATGAAAGCGTTGAGGATTTTATGTTAATTCTAGAAGGACCGAGGATTATTTTTAGGGTTAACTTGATACGGTAAATAACCCCTTGACAGCATTTTTGGGAAGATTCATTAAATATTCAGTTTTTTTTTTACTGATTAGATCAGTAGTCTTTACATAACGAACTCATCGGTTATTTGGCCATTGCTCCGTTCTTACGATATTTTTTTAACACAGATCTTTTTTAAGGAAGCGTAGTATGTGAGAATCCTACAAAAAACAGCTCTGACAATTGCGGAACTCGGACTGCTAAGAATTATCTTTACATCTCAAACGCCCTGTATAAAATACATTTGACACCTTAATTTTGATACATACAGTTGAAAAATAAATGAAAACTATTACATCACTATCACCATCTAAATATTCACGTACCGACCACTACGCTGTCTGCAAAATGCAATTTAAACGTCATTTTGCATGAATGCCTTTCAGTAGCGCATACATTCAAAGTAAAAACTAGGAAGCAAACTCTGCCAATAAAAGATTTCAAAGTTCTCCCAGACAGAACCAACAAACCAAAAACATTCCCGCCTGACCGGTCTACCAATAAAACTTTCCAAAGAAAATAAAACAATGAATCCAGACGAATGATCTAAAATATACAATTATGAGGAGCAACCGTTTCAAATCCACTCTCCCAGAAATTCTTCACAACTTAATGTTTTAAAACCTTGAATATTTATAGGATTAAATAAAGAGCAACGTTCAAGTTTGAATTGTTGTGGATAGGATAGGTTATCAAAGTATTTTCTCTTTGTCTTGAAGGTAGTCTTTTGTTTTCATGGCACAATGGCCGATGGGTCCAACTTTACACTTGAAAATCTTCAGAGCTCATTATTTCACTGGTCGTAATATACTGCACAATGCTGCTGGATCAACATCGTCATATCGGAAGAAAGAAGTTCACTGTTGGACATAAGCCTCAAGCGTTGCCTCGTCAGCCAGGGGGGCTAGCAACGTGATTCATATTATTCTATTATGACTCTGCTATAGCAGCCTTTTTAGGGACCCAGCTACTGATCGTCAGATAAACGGTCCACCTTGTGGGAGGCCTTCCAACGTTTCCTGGTACGTGATCGCTACTCCAGAACCTTTAGCAGGTAGGAGTAATTGTAAATACGGGGTGGAAGGGACAGCGACGCGAAAACGGTTTCCACGTATTCAGTACATCATTCTGAGCCGGTGTCCTTTTCACCCCGCAGGTATAGTAGGCATTGGTGTTATTAAAATTTGCACAAAAAAACTACTCATCATCATCATCAGCCTACAGCACTCCACTGCTGGACATAGACCTCCTCAATCGCACGCCACTCAACTAAATTCTCAGCAGCTCTCAGCAGTTACCAGCCACCCTGCGAAAAACCTACTTATCCTCAAATTATTCAATGAAATACTATTTATTATTGTAAGTAGGTTATTAAAAACACTTACTCTAAATACACACGTTTTTTTTACAAAATTGATGGAGTCAGTGTTTCTTATCAGACTACTTTGAGAAGAAACAGCTGACATTTAGCATGACAGTCAATCTTACATTAAAAACATTATTGCATTCAAATGTTATTTTTTTTATCTTTCAAGTTTATATTAACCTTGAAAGCCATAGAAGTCGATTCGAATTATTAGTTAATATTCAATTTCCTCTTTAAAATTTACCGCAATAAACCGAGTTCCAAATAAATCACCTCGCTACATCCAAAATGAAATTACTCGACTTTAAATCAGTTTCGTCAATTATGTTATTACAGTCAGAAACATGATTCTTCACCGCTTCCATTATTAATTTTGTTTTCCTATTAATTCAATATTAAAGTTTGTTTTCATTTATTCTCGGTTAAAATTTTAATGAGTGTTTACTTTGTTTCTGTTTTTAATGAACGATTAAATTTTAAACTTGATATTTTGTCGCTTCATTATAATGCATTACTGACATACGTCAGTATCTTAGATAGCAACTTCTTCAGAGTGTAGGGCTTAGAATTCACTTCATCAATTGTATTTGTGTCAATCTAGAACATGTAATGTTTCATTTAGTCTAACGCCATTGTTTACACACATCAAGTTGCAAGTATCAACTTGTTATCAAAAGGTGTTAAAAAAGAATTGTACATAAAGGTTTTTGCTTACAGTTGTTCACCTTTTTCTACATTTTTTAAAGTTTTTTTTTTTTACACCAAAAATAACAAACTTTTTTTGCAACAAACGAAATTAGTAGACGCAGCATGTGGAATACATGTAATGTTCCTTGAACGACAACTCTAAAAGAAAATATTGTAAGGAATAGTACAGGTACAGTTATACAAGGTGCAAAATGGACTCATCACGAAGCCGTCAACCAAGCATCTGTACATTCAACTACGTAACTCTACGCAAAAATTATTGCTGGGAAAAGACTGTTTTTTTGTTTGAAAAATCACGTTTTATGGTAGGACTCAATATTACGCAATTAAAATATGTGCTGATGGATGCATTGAATAGTACGAGGGTCGTGGAGGTGTTTAAAGGAAAATTATAACATTAACAACTTGTATAAAAAAAAAAGGTGTGAAAAAGTTGCAAGTTTGACCATAAATGTCTCCGTAACTGGAAGATCCCAGGTATAATCTAGAAAAATAACATCGTAATGACGGGTAGAACAAGTGCCTTTCGGCTTCGTTAAGGGTACTTTTACACCCATTATTCTGGCACAAAGATGAATTCTTGTCGAGAGAGCAATCTGCACATACATTGCTCATTCCTTCTCTGTATCTAAAGATGCCATTTAATGTGTCAAAAAATCGGCCAAGTGCGAGTCAGACTCGCGCATGAAAGGTTCTGTACCATCGTGGTAGGGGAGCCCCCTTTTTTTTTAATTTAATTATTACAGCGGCAATAGAAGGACACATTCTGTAAAAATTTCAACTGTCTACCTATTACAGATCATGAGATAGAGCCCGCTAACGACAGCCGGACGGACAGCGGAGGCTGCGGGTACGGAACCCTAAAAACGAGCACACAGCTCAAACTTGCCTGACAATAATATTCAGAGTCCCCTCCTCGTGGAGCATGAGCTACATTCTAGGTTGAAACTCGCTAACTGCGGCCCAGAAACCGCACCCTTACAACCACGTACAACTAGCGGAATTCGTTTGTTACAATCCGCCGGAATTCCATAACTGAATCCGATTTCAAAGCCGCTATGTTTTACGGATTTCGCGGAAAAACGTGGAATTTCATTGTGGAGCCATGCTGGTGAGGTTTTTAGTTTTATCGTGTTTAACATGTTGTGGAGTACCTATAAATGATGTATGTTGGTCTGCGCAAAGGCGTGTGCTGACTGTTTGATAACGAACTAATGACATTTAGACAAGTCGTTTGCCCTGGTGGGTTTGCCCATAAGAAAAATTTGGAACTTTCCTTCCTTATTGGACTCTTTTTGGAGATGAATATTCATTGTCCATCTTTAGTGCTCACTGATGATAAAATTATAAGGAATAGCTTTAACACCTTAGGTTTAGACTGTGCGTTATTTGTAAATGAGAGGATGGATTGAAGACTCTTATCTTCACGCCTGCAATCCCCGAAGGGTTCGGCAGAAGTGCACCTAACAGTACACCCACATGTCGCCAGTTATGTTTAAGTCACATGTAATAGTTGGCGAGCCTATTGCCATCAACCGGGCACCCATCCAGACTCCATGGCTGCTAAGTACTGAAAAATTCATGATGGAGAAACCCAATAGCACTTTGCCCGACCCGGGAAGCGAACCCAGGACTTCGCGCTCAGCAGACGCGCTTACGACCCCTCGATCAACGAGGCAGATAAAACTATTATTAAGTAGAATACTCCTACCCACTTGCAACTAATACACTATCACCAATCTTCATCATCATCATCTGCCTGCCTTTTCCCAACTATGTTGGGGTCGGCTTCCAGTCTAACCGGATGCCGCTGAATACCAGTGTTTTATATGGAGCGACTGCCTATCTGACCTCCACAACCCAGTTAGCGCTAGGTAATACGATACCCCTTGATAAGACTGGTTGTCAGACTTTCGGGTCACTGACTACCTGTAACGACTGTCAAAGATCTACAAATGACAGCCGGGACCAACGGCTTAACGTGAGCGAGGCACGGAGGAAACTCAGTATGTAATGGGTGGTCACCCATCCACGGACCAACCTAGGTAAGCACGACTTAACGTAAAGATCGACCCGAGCGGCTGTTCTTATTTAGCCACGAGCTCTTCATAAACAAGTATTTTATCTCACCCAATGATTCGTGTAACTACTAGACATGGCTCCAATTCTGCTTGTCCCCATAAAACAAGGAAGTAAAAGAGCGCACACAATTAATCAAGTTTATTGCTGAAACTTAGTGAGGCATTACTAGAAGTTTTCGACCTTTGTGTAAAAAATATTTTATGTCGCTCCAAGAGATAAAATACAAGCAGCTGTGATAAAAAAGTTACAATTGAATGTGTTTCTTTAAATTATGGGGATGCTGTTTTAATTAATACTAGCTTTTGCCCGAAGCTTTGCCGGGATGAAACTGGGTATCCTTGCCTTAGGCCAAGTCATGGTATATCGGTATGAATCTCTGTCTCAAGAAATATAACAGATGTTGATTATGAGAAATGCTCATCGTGTAAATGAGTAAATGACGTTTATTTTGTATTTTTGGTTTTTTACACGTCAAAATATATTTTTTTTTAAACTAGATGAGGCATATGTTTTGTACCTGACTATTCTGGGAAGAAACAGTCCAAACAAACTAAGTCGCTAATACGAGGGCGGCACTGAAAATTTCGGGAATCAAGGAAGTGACACAACATTACTATTTAAAAATGTATTTATTGCTTTTCGAAGTATTCTCCGCGAAATTTGACACATTTTTCCATACGATGGAACCAATCATTGAAGCAACCATTCCATTCGGAGTTGGGGTCTCCAAAATGGCCGTTTTGTAGGCGTCCACAGCTTCTTCAGGTGATGAAAATCTCTGACCACGCAATTTATTCTTTATTTTAGGGAAAGTATAGAAATCATTAGGGCTTAGGTCGGGGCTGTACGGCGGATGGTCTAAAAATTCCATGTTTTCTTGCTCTAAAAACTCTTTTGTTCTGTGCGCGGTGTGAGAACTCGCATTGTCGTGATGGAGGATGATGCGGCGGTTGCAGTTCTCTTTACGGAGTTCAGAAACGACCGGTGGCAAACAAATGCTAGCATACCATTCTGCATTAACCGTTCTTTGTCCCTCAAGAGGAATAGTCGCAACATGGCCGGTTTTGGAGACAACGTGGCCACCATGTTTTTTGCAACACTCCATGAACGAACAATTTTTGTTGGCTTTAACTCATTTTCGAACACCCAAACTCGTGACTGGTTTTTTGTTTCGGGTTCGTACGCATATATCCAGGATTCGTCATCTGATACGATGTTGTATACAGCATTTGAGGATCCCGCGTGGAATCTTTCGAGAGTTCTGACGCACCAAGTAACGCGAGGCGCTTTTTGCTCTTCACAGAGCGAATGCGGTATCCATCGGGAAAACAACTTTTTTACACCTAATTATTCATGCAAGATTATTTGTATTTGACTCATGCCAATGTCTAAAGGTGCCTGAATTTCGCGGTATGTCACATGTCGATCTTCCTCAATCAGCTTACGCACACCATCAACGTTTTCTTGGGTGACTGCAGTTTTTGGACGACCTTGACGGGGATCATCACTGAGCTTGACACGTCCACGTTGAAATTCAGCAAACCAGCGATAAATTGTGGTTTTGGATGGGGCTTCATCACCAAATGCAGAAATCATCCGGTCAACACACTGTTTTTGTGTTAAACCACTTCGAAAGTCATAATAAATCATCGCTCTTGAATTTTCTCGAGTCAATTCCATTTTCTCAACGACTAAACCAGTTTGACAAAACCTTGTGACAAGACCGAGAATCTTTTTTTAAATAAATAAATGGTATTCGATTTTTAAAACCAAGGACTTTTCAATTAAAAAGATTTTAATATGACAGGAACAGTGGAAATATTCCATTCCCGATACTTTTAGTGCAGACTGCGTAGCTACCTATTAGCGATTTCATATCATACAGTATTCTCATCATTATGTTTCCTTTTTGGCTTTCAAAAAAATCCTGCGAGATAAAACCAATAACACTGCCCGAGAAACGAACCCTGGCATGAATGAAGCAGTAGCACTAGCGACTACTAGACCAACAAACAGCTTGACAGGATTTATTCTAATGCACAGCCTGCCACAATAATTCAACACAATTTCAGCACAGTAACGTAACATCACGCGTGTAATCCCCGAGGGGTTAGGTAGAGGTGTACCTAATAAATAGTACACCCATATTTCAACAGTTATGTTTTAAGTCCTATATAAAAGGGGGTGAGCGTATTGCCAACAAAGGGGCATAAATCCAGACTCCCCTAGAAAAACCCAATAACACTTCGCCCGACCCGGAAATCGTACCCAGGACTTCAAGTCGCGCTCGCGACCACTCGACCAATAAGGCAGTTAGCACAATATTATTTTGTAAAAATGAAAAAATAAAAAGTGAAGCCTCCCACAAACAGCAAAGCACTAAGCTCAAACTTTTACGTCCTAGTTTCAAAATGAGCAGCTGTCGCACTCTGTGGTTCTTTTATTTTAAACACAACATGTAATCTGGTAAAGTGTTTCACGGCATTATAGGCCATATGCAGTCTAATGCAACCATGAGAATTGCAAAACACTGGGAATCTAGAAGTCGTTTACATAGGAAACATGTTACTTGTTTACAAATAGAACTAGACTTGATCCCAAGAAAAACTAAAAAGCGAAAATTAAAGAGCTTTTTCCTGTTTTTACCGAGTTGTATGTATTGGTACCCCAGAGGGCGTAGACAAACTGATATTCCATTAACGATAACAATTATGGATTTATTTATTTTATGAAAGGTAGCTTCACAGCTGACAGTACAATAACTTAAAATTATTATTTCAAATGTTACGCCAATTACAAAGTATACAAAAAATATAAGATAACCGAGAGTAACTCGAATTAATTAGCATTCAAAATTATTGTGTGTGCCTGTGTGTGTGTGAGTATCTGTACGGTGTGTGTGTCTGTGAATGTGTGTGATGATGTGTGTATCGTACGTTTCCAAACAAACAACACATGAGCTTATACACTTATCTAGTTAAATACTGAATTCTCCATGAGCACGAAATAGTTTTAATATGTTGTTGTTGTTGTTGTTGTGGTGTTTGTTGTTGTTGTTGTGTTTGTTGTTGTTGTTGTTGGAGTATGTTGTTAACACATCACAGATGAATCGGAACATTGTACAAACAGTTGCCGATAGACTAATAATAACTTTACGTTCTCTACATGAGAGGCAGAGGATGCGATGCTACGCTAAGTTTTACTATGTGGGCAAGTGCTACGCGCCTTCCTACGCTATGCGACGATCTAGGCTTTATTTTCTGAACTCATATTTTTTTTCATCTTTTCTGATAATTCTCGAACTACACTAGAATAGAGGTGTCAGTGTGACTAAAATTAATTGAATAATAGCCAATTGTATCAGCTATTATCCCAACCGTTATTTTTTTTTTCTAAATATCCTACGAACTATTCCTCTTATATATTGTAAACATAGAAAGCAAAAAGGTTATTTAATTCCATAATTTAAAATGTAGGTAAAGTAAATCAACATACGTTATTAAACACATTCAATCGTATCGCATCCACCTGGGGCATACTCTGACGGAAACGGATATCTGAAATTGTGTATTCACTGAAAAAAGATACGCAAGCATCCTGAATAGCGTCATTCTCTTCGATGAACAGTCGATAGAGATAAAAATCTTTGTCGAATTCACACAATGACTTTGTTTGTTTTTTTTAAGTGACTTCGTTTGAAATTCGATTTTTTTTTTAACTTGATTTTAAGAAAAATGATTCAAATCTTTTTAGTGAAGGAACTTTTTGTCTGACAGAAATTGTTTAACTAACGGAAACTGTCAAATTAACCATATAGTTCGGTACGGGCTTGACATACAAACCTCCGCTGGCTCGGTATCGGCCCCGAAAGGGGCTAGCATTTAAGTCATACGTCATCCTCATTATTTATGTAAATATTTAACCACTCTGCTCGACAAGATTTTGACACATGACACATCAGTTGAATCGGGGGGGATGATGCGAATTGTCATGAAATTCAAGAAATTTCGTGAACATTCAGCATTCGATTTTATGATTTGATGATGTCACGGCAGCTGTTTCACACGATAAGTTTGTGTTAAATATATTCAATACCGTGTTGAGGTTGGTAAAACGGCGTCAGTCTATTGCCAAATATGTGTAAAACACATATTACGGCACGCTTCCAAAAAATAGGTAACTTAGATGCGCTGGAAATAATGTACATAGACAAGTTTCTCGTTTGCTAACAAACTTGAAAAGGAAAAATAAATACAGTAACATTCTATCTGCGTTCTTATTTTTGCTATTATTCATACATAATTTCATAAAAAAACACGATCAAAGTCTTGACAAATATTACTAAAAAACTATGTTGCAAGTGTTGCAAAATGACACTTCTTAGTGCTGACCGTAAACCCAAGTTCTATCATTACGATTAAAAAGTGGCATTCAGCCTAATCGATACTCGCAATGAAATCGAGTTTAGAAAAAAAAAGAGTTGAGACTGAATTCTTGGTATAATTTCGAATAATAAATAATTAATCATTTAATTTTATCTTTTTTAATAATTTCATTTAGTTATTATTCGATGCTTTTGGTTGACTTCAAGAGAAGGAGATTTATAAATAATAAAATAAAAACTTGCTTCTTTGTAATCATTTTGATGATTATCATTTGGCAAGAAATAAGTCTCACAGTTCAAACAAAGAAAAATCTGAAAATGGATCGATTTTCAATTTAACTGTAAGCACGGACAGAACCTATGGCTAAATACGCGTCGATTTTTTTTTTCAAAATTTAAATTAAGAATACGCTCGCAATTCACAATTTTAAAGTATTTTAATTTACTACATCATTTATTGTGAATTTGGTTTTCTAATATCTGGCGGTTGGACTGGAAGCCGACCCCAAAATAGTTGGGTAAAGGCTAGGCAGATGATGATGAATATCTGGCGGTTGGATATGGAATGCCCAGGATCTCGGTAGGCAAAATAAAAACTTAGTTTGTTCCGTCAAAGATACATTATATTACTTATTCTACAAAATTGTGTATAGTACGGTTGGTTGGGTTACTGTGTTAGCTTGGAACAAACTTTTCTTTTGTTTAGATTATTCTTACCCACTGCTGGGCAAAGGCCTCCCCATACCTTTTCAACTCTCTCGGTGTTTTGCCTTCTCTGGCCAATCAGTCAAGAACGAGTGAACCCAAATCATCACGCCAGTGTTTCTTGGGCCTGCCTCGGTGACGACGACCGGCAAACTTCTTGTCCTATATTTCGCAATGAGCAGTGCATAGGCCGTATCCTAAATAAACATTAGTTTATTTTTTCAAAGCGGTTCACTGTTCACTCTAAAACCTCTTTTTACAACTGCAACGTTCAGGTTATCATAGGCCGTGGGCCGTGTTACTTGAGTGAGGCCGTGAACAGCTACAAAACAGAACCCTCAGGGCAAGAGTCCTACTCGCATTTCTAGAAGTTTTCTTAAAAATACAATTTTATAGTTTTTGGGGTTGCTACTAAACCAAGCTTATCTGCGCATAAAAAAATAATGACGATTAAAAGTATTGGTCGGAGAGGGCAAAAGATAAAGAAAATTGGAAAGCCATGGGGAGTTTTGCCCAGCAGTGGGAGAGAACTGTCTGATAAAAAAAAGTATATGTAAATAGTGAATACCTAATAACCAATCCATCTAACCATAACCCAATTTTGTAGACTAAATATAATTTATCTTGGTGGGAACCAAACAAACACTAAGTATGGCCTACCAAGATCCTTGGCGTTTTATATTCAACCAACCAATAAAAAAAAATCACAATAAATTATCTAGTAACTATAAATACAATATAAATTGGAACAGCGAGTGCATTCCTAATTTAAATTTTGACATGGAAACAAAATCGGCGCGAATTTAGCCATAGATTAATCTGTTCTGTTTATTGTTGGGTCGGTTTTAATACCTACAATCAATGATATTATAAGTAAAATTACTACTTATAATATCATTGCCTACAATGCAAGAAAATCTATTATGATTACCATTATAAAAGCTTATAAATATATTATAACATTTTTTATTGTATTTAACGCTTAAAACAAAATTATTTTAATTTCTATCTATCGTTTTCTTAAATTCCTTACATTTAATTACTCGATTTATTCGAAATTTAGAAAACAAGAATCGATTGAAATAATCGCTTTCACACATCACAAAAATTAAAAAAAAAAAATGGTCGTCAATTTCGAATACAAATTGAGTAGTGGTAATGAATATTACGTGTTATTGGTCCTGAATTAGTAAATTACGCTAAGATCTGGGCATTTTCATGTTGTTTATAATATTTGAAATTATATTTGTCACATTTGTTATCGAATCTTTATGCGTTTGTGTGATATAATGTGAAAAATAAAAATGTAAACACGCACTATTGGCGCGAAACTTCGACTTTAGATTCCAAAATTAATCATTACCACTGCTTATTTAAATTGAACTGTGGATGAATTCGTCACATAATTAAATGACGAGTTAATTATTATCAATAAAGTGGAGTTTGGATGTCCGAAAACCACAATTTTTATGATTTTTAGCCTCGGCCAGCACTGCTGTCAAAATGGCGATGACCGTATTTACGCACTTGGATTTTGTAAGGTGAAATTAAGAAACTTGCGCGCTAAATACAGTAGTTTTAATGGCGTTGACATATGAGCTTTTTGTCCAACTCTCTTAATTAAACCACACTAATAGTATTTGATTATCAGAATATTATTAAAACGGCCGCTAGAGGGCGCAACAACTTGTTTACTTTTTGCATCGCTCCGATTTGAATATTTTAAAAAAATAGTACAAGTGCAAAATACTAGAATTTCTTAGCTTTTACTCAAAGTTTAGACGGTGTTGAGTGTAATATTTTGTTGGCCGTGTAATTATTCACCTTGGAAGAGAATTTGACTGTGTGAAGTGAAAGACTGTGTACCTACATCCTACCAAAGCTAGAAGACAAGCTCAATTTGGACGGTAAATGACTAGTGTTGGACTGAGTGCATCCTGCCAAGCGTTTCCAGTGTCTACACAGTATTGCAGTGCAGTGATTATTCATGTTTAAAACCAATCGACACACTCAAAACTGCAAAGTCACGTACAATTTGGTAGACTTACCGTCATTGAACTCAGCGCCATCTATTAGATTACTGGGGAACCACGAAATCAGCTACGCTTACTTAGACGCAGTGATTACGATATCAAGCGATCGATACAGAACTTCGTTGCTGTGAATTAGTGTAGAGGGCGTGGGTTGCACCTTGCTGTACTTATTAAACTATTACTGAACTTTATAAGCAATGGAGTTAGCACCCAAAGCGACTTCAAACAAGATGGAATGCTGTAATGATGCCTCGGCATCATCAACTAATATTCTTCAGTGTTCTGTATGTGGTGGGAAATACCACTACGAATGCTTGAGTTTGACCCCGACCCAGTTTGTAGCTCTAAGAGACGAGTACAAGGCTACCTGGAAGTGTCCTTCATGTTGTAACGTAACCAGGCGGGCCAGGTCGAACATAAACACTCCCGTACGCAGCTACACTGAACTTCCAGCTGATGACCATACCATGGATATGTCCTGTGATAACTTGGACCACAGTCATCTCAGTTCGTCCACCAGTCTTGGTGGTAATAGGACGCTGATCACAGAAAAGTCACCACAGCCGTCTATCTCTGCAGACTTTGAGGCATTCACAATAAACCTACAAGCAACTCTTAGCCAATGGCGTAGTGATATGAACAAGGATATCCTTCAAATACGTGACGATATCAGGTCCACCTTGACTGGCATCCGGAAAGATATGCAAGTGCTACGTACAGAGCAAACCCTACTAAAACAACAAGTGTCCACCCTTCGTGGTGACATTGTTGACCTGCAATACAGTTCACAAAACCAGACGGCAGAGCATGACACGCTCAAAAAGCGTGTTGATGATTTGAGCTGTAACACATCGCCTGCTGAGTTTGAGTCAACAATCTGTAGCCTGGAAACTAAGATTGACGTTCTTGAGCAGCAGGCTCGACAGTGTAATGTCGAGATATGTAACCTGCCTGAAAGGCGTAATGAAAACTTACCTTCCATCATTGAAGCCATAGGGAACGTCCTTAAATGTCCAATTTTACTCAATGACATTGTTGCTGTACATAGAGTGCCTCATGCTCATCAACAGAGCACAAGACCAAAGAATGTTATTTTAAAGTTCACCTCTCGCCTGCAGAGAGACAATTTACTCAGCGCGTATCGTAAGGCTAACTCGTTAAAGACTGATCATATTGGTATGTCCGGCACTTCCACATCCATTTATATTAATGAGCACCTAACCCTAAAGAGGAAGCAGTTGTTTCGTAGAACCCGAGAAGTTGCAAACAACCACAATCATAAATACGTATGGATCAGAAATGGTACCATACTGGTACGCGAGCGTGATGGTGACACCGCCTTTGCGATACGAGGAGACGGTGATCTTAAAAAAATTAAAAAGAAGACTACTGATTAACTGCTTCCTCTTTATCATCTTCATCGCTATAATCATGACATATTATCTGCATGAGTTAGCGTATTCATTACTAGAGCTGAATTATCATTATAATTGTATTGTGTTGCATGTTACTTTAATTGTTTTAATTTTATCATTCTACAGCAATTTATTAATGAAATTATTTGCTATCCAGTGGTATTCCAAAATGCACCATTATTTACATTCCTTTACATTGTATTTTTTTGACATCATTATGCTGATTTTCTTTTGTGAGTACGACATAATATATCTATATATACATTTGTTAACAACCTACTATCATTTTATACTACGACTGAAACTTATGTGCACAATACCTCCTGCCTTATGCATATTTATGTTAAGATTTTTGTTTAATGGCTAATAATGACATAACTATTTATTACCAAAATTGTAGAGGGGTGAGAACCAAATTGCAAACCCTGTATTTGAGTATTCTGTCGTTTTCCTACGACATAATCATATTGACTGAGACGTGGCTTGTACCTGATATTGCCAGCGGTGAGTTTGTGGATGCTCGATACGTTGTGTACCGCTGTGATCGAGATCGCGACACAACTTGTAAACGTGATGGTGGTGGGGTCCTGGTCGCGGTGTCGCGTGGACTACGGTCATGTCTGCTTGACATTTCTGGTCGACCGACGTGCATTGAGCATCTTGCGATAGGTATTCCGAGTAAGGACGATAGCTCTAAAATGCATGTAGTTAGTGCTGTATACATACCACCTTGGGCGACTGCCGATGTATATACAACCCACCTTGATACATTGCAGGACATGTTAATTGAACCTTATGTCGAAAATCTATTTATTATTGGTGATTACAATCTTCCTGAAATTACATGGAAGGTTGGACAGTCTGTCGGGGCGCATCAACCTACTGGTATGTCATACTCTGGGACGTCCCCTGTATGTTCACAATTGTCACAGCTCATGTCAACCCTGAATGCAAACCAATTTAATAACATACCTAATTCTAATGGGAAAATCTTAGATTTGTTTATTTCTAACATCGCGAGCACTTTAAGCTATCCATTGGACTCACTACTACCTATAGACACGCATCATCCTCCTTTTGTTGCTACAGTCCCCACTAGTATATCCACACAAGCTCTGAAAAGAAAACCGTTGAGTAAATATGACTTTCGTAAAGCTAACTATGATGTGATTAATTTAGAAATTAGTGGGGTTGAATGGGTGAATCTGCTGGAGCACCTTCCGTCGCGGGAGGCCGTGCAATGCTTTTATGATGTTCTCGGTGGCATTACTGAACGTAATGTTCCGCGTGTTAAGTCCCGTACACTTGATTTCCCGGTTTGGTTCTCAGCACACCTAATCAAAATTTTCAAGAGAAAACAACGTCTCTGGGTTAAATGGAAAAAATTTAAGAACATCAAAGACTACAATGAGTTTTCGGAATATAGAGTAACCTTCAAAGAGGCTTGTAAGACCTGCTACTCAAACTATATGGAATCAGTTGAAGAGAAACTTACCACAAACATTAAGTACTTCTGGACATATATAGCAAATCGCAAAAATAAATCAGGTATTCCATCCACTATGCACTATCAAAACCATAAAACAAATGCCCCTGAAGAGATTTGTGATATGTTTTCAGACTTTTTTCAGTCTGTGTTCGAACCTGGTTCACCCTCATTGTCCGCCTGGACCCCGCCCACAGACTGTAATGCCAATGTTAGCTTGATCGATAATTTGCATATTGAAGAAGACAAAATACTTAAAGAGTTAAAATTACTAGATCCATCCAAAGGAGCAGGTCCCGATGGGTACCCAGCTCTGTTCTTCAGGGCCACCGCTGGCAGTATCTGTAAGCCACTCTTTATTATTTACAATAAATGTTTAAACGAGGGTGTTTTCCCGGATGAATGGAAACGGGCCAATATCACGCCTGTACACAAGAATGGCTCAAAACATGACGTAGAACAATACCGGCCTATCTCGATTCTGTCGACCTTGTCAAAACTTTTTGAGAGACTCGTACACAATGAAATCTATCCAATCTTACACAGCGTCATCATCCCAGAGCAACATGGGTTTGTTCAGCGACGTTCGACTGTCTCAAATTTATTAATTTTCTCTAATTACCTTTTTGAGAACATGGACAGGCGATTACAGGTTGACGCGGTTTATACAGATTTCAAAAAAGCTTTTGACAAGGTCGACCATGTAATCCTACTGAATAAGATTGCGTTTAATGGTATACGAGGAAATTTGCTTCGCTGGTTCTCATCCTATATTATAAATAGGACACAAAGGGTTGTCGTGAATGGTCATCAGTCTGATGCAGTGTATATAACATCGGGTGTTCCTCAAGGCTCAATCTTGGGACCACTATTATTTATCTTATACATTAATGACATAGACAAATGTTTTAAAAATACTAAGTTTCTCATATACGCTGATGACCTAAAAGCTTATAGACCCATACGAACTGTAGAGGATTGCCGACTGTTCCAACAAGATCTGGACAGTCTCTCTGACTATTGTCTAATCAATAAGCTACACCTTAGTCTCTCCAAGTGCAATTGCATCAATTTCACAAAGAATAAAATAGTTATTAACTTTAAATACTCATTGCATGACACAGCACTCAGTAATGTATCTACTGTGAAAGATCTTGGTGTGTTGATTGATGATAAGCTGTCCCTAAACCAACATGTAGAAAAAATTGTAAATAAAGCATTTAAGATGTATGGTTTCGTTATGAGATCGTCCACTGAGTTCAAGCGGGTCTCCACATACCTTTACCTCTATAAGACTCTTGTACGATCACAATTAGAATATGCCGTCCCTGTCTGGAACCCGTTTTACCAGAAATACATAGACGAGCTTGAAACAGTACAGCGTAAGTTTCTACGAGCCATGCATTATAGATGCAACAAAACGTATTTGTCGTACTCACAATTACTGGATAAATATGGGCAGGTCAACCTTGAATCTAGACGTAAGTATCTAGAGGCTTCTGTACTGTATGGTATTGTTCATGGTGATTTTGATTGTATCGATCTCACGAGCAAACTATGTTATGCAGTCCCGCGCACCGTCATTAAACGTAGTACCCGTGCAGGTACCCTATTTGCTGTCAATACCTGTCGAACTAATTCTGGTTTGCGCTGCCCTATCCGTCGAATGGTTGAATCTTATAATTGTAATTTTGTTAATATTGATATTTTTGTATGCTCAAAATCCAAATTTAAATCTAATGTTTTAAAAATTATTATTAACCAATAATGTTATTAGGAATGTACGTACGCTAGTCTAGATTTTATTTGTTGTTAGTGTTAATTATTACTCTGTTGCCAAGCAATCAAATCAATTGGATATTCTATTTTGCATGATTTAATTAATATTTCGTTTATTTAATAATTACTATTTGATATTTGTATAATTATTTTTTATTAATGTGATGTAATTATTTATTACCTATCTAGTGGCACCCATTATCATATTTTCTTTTGTTAATATGCGGATAATGTAGTGGGCTGCAATGTTGTTAATATTTTGTATAATCTTTCCTCTGTCTCAACACATATTGTAGCTGTTTATTGTCCCTGAATAAATAAAATAAAAATAAAATTAAATATTTACATAAATAATGAGGATGACGTATGACTTAAATGCTAGCCCCTTTCGGGGCCGATACCGAGCCAGCGGAGGTTTGTATGTCAAGCCCCCGAAGGGGCCCGTACCGAACTATATGGTTAATATTCTGATAATCAAAAACTAGGAGTGTGCGTTAATTAAGAGAGTTGGATAAAAAGCTCATATGTCAACGCCATTAAAACTTCTGTATTTAGCGCGCAAGTTTTTTAATTTCACCTTACAAAATCCAAGTGCGTAAATACGGTCATCGCCATTTTGACAGAAGTGCTGGCCGAGGCTAAAAATCATAAAAATTGTGATTTTCGGACATCCAAACTCCACTTTATTGATAATAATTAACTCGTCATTTAATTATATGACGAATTCATCCATAGTTCAATTTAAATAAGCAGTGGTAATGATGAATTTTGCTATCTAAAGTCGAAGTTTCGCGCCAATAGTGCGTGTTTACATTTTTATTTTTCACATTTTAACACACAAACGCATAAAGATTCGATAACAAATGTGACAAATATAATTTCAAATATTATAAACAACATGAAAATGCCCAGATCTTAGCGTAATTTACTAATTCAGGACCAATAACACGTAATATTCATTACCACTACTCAATTTCGAATACAAATTAATAATAATATTTTTTTAATTTTTGTGATGTGTGAAAGCGATTATTTCAATCGATTCTTGTTTTGTAAATTTCGATTAAATCGAGTACCTAATTAAATGTAAGGAATTTAAGAAATCGATAGATAGAAATTAAAATAATTTTGTTTTAAGCGTTAAATACAATAAAAAATGTTATAATATTTTTTAAAGCTTTTATAATGGTAATCTTAATAGATTTTCGTGCATTGTAGGTACTAAAACCGACCCAACAATAAACAGAACAGATTAATCTATGGCTAAATTCGCGCCGATTTTGTTCCCATGTCAAAATTTAAATTAGGAATGCACTCGCTGTTCCATTTTATATTGTATTTATAGTTACTAGATAATTTATTGTGATTTTTTTTCTATTGGTTGGTTGAATATAGAACGCCAAGGATCTTAGTAGGCCATAGTGTTTGTTTGGTTCCCACCAAGATAAATTATATTTCGATACCTTTGGGTAGAAAGGTCGTATAAACCAAAACCCGAGTTTTCAGGAGACCAGAAAAACAATTTTTTTTTTTACATAAAAATTCAAAACTTTTTTGTTTTTAAAGTTATAAAAAAATGATCTATGAGAAAGGTTCTTACAATTTGCAAATGAAAAAGGTTAAATCATCAAAACCTATCTATCTGCTTTAGTTTTAAAGTTAGCTTGGATTTACGTCTAAGAAAAAATCAATTCTTGGTTAATACACCCCATGAAAATGTACTTTAAAAAAACTGTAGGTATAGGTCGTATATCCATTTTTGGGAAGCTTATGGTCACATTTACTGTCGTAAAAACCCATATATTTAGTTTTTTTTGTATTAAAAACCATTTATAAACATAGATCAATTGAATTCTGACTAATAAACAATCCTGTTACTCTCAGAATTAGTAGGAACTCAATTATTATTATTCTAATACCTATTATTGGTCGATTCAAATAAAATAACACTACCTGAAATACGAAATCAACATTTATTATTATAATACCTTCTAATGAACATTTACTATTATTTCAATAATGGTACAACATACCTAACAGGTTTAACATTTTTAAATTGAAAAAATAATTATAACAACTTAAACTGAAAAGTGAAATAAAAAAATCTACTTAGTCATAAAAAAAACAAAAATTATTCAAACTTCTTCTAAATTAAAGTAATCAGGCATTTTAATCATTTATAAAATTATAACTTGATCGTTTTTTTTTTAATTTTTGTACATATTTAAATGTACTTAATTCAATAAATTATTGAATTAAGCCTTTGTACTAAGGCTTACTTACTAAGTAATTTATTGAATTGCAACTAAAAAAATAAAAACGATCAAGCACTAAACGTAACTAACTTATGCACTAAAAAGTAACTTATTTATGATATAAAGTATTTATAATTAGTTTAAAATTATGTATGAATTGTTACTATAAATTATTATAATTATCATAATATATTATTTTAAAACGAATTATGAATTGAGAAAAATATTTTCAAAAAATAATTTTAGGTGACAAAGAATACAAGTAAGTAAGCCTTAGTACAAAGGCTTAATTCAATAATTTATTGAATTAAGTACATTTAAATATGTACAAAAATTAAAAAAAAAACGATCAAGTTATAATTTTATAAATGATTAAAATGCCGGATTACTTTAATTTAGAAGAAGTTTGAATAATTTTTGTTTTTTTTATGACTAAGTAGATTTTTTTATTTCACTTTTCAGTTTAAGTTGTTATAATTATTTTTTCAATTTAAAAATGTTAAACCTGTTAGGTATGTTGTACCATTATTGAAATAATAGTAAATGTTCATTAGAAGGTATTATAATAATAAATGTTGATTTCGTATTTCAGGTAGTGTTATTTTATTTGAATCGACCAATAATGGGTATTAGACTAATAATAATTGAGTTCCTACTAATTCTGAGAGTAACAGGATTGTTTATTAGTCAGAATTCAATTATTGATCTATGTTTATAAATGGTTTTTAATACAAAAAAAACTAAATATATGGGTTTTTACGACAGTAAATGTGACCATAAGCTTACCAAAAATGGATATACGACCTACACAGTTTTTTCAAAGTACATTTTCATGGGGTGTATTAACCAAGAATTGATTTTTTCTTAGACGTAAATCCAAGCTAACTTTAAAACTAAAGCAGATAGATAGGTTTTGATGATTTAACCTTTTTCATTTGCAAATTGTAAGAACCTTTCTCATAGATCATTTTTTTATAACTTCAAAAACAAAAAAGTTATGAATTTTTATGTAAAAAAAATTGTTTTTCTGCTCTCCTGAAAAGTCGGGTTTTGGTTTATACGACCTTTCTACCCAAAGGTATCGATGTGACGAAACGCTCAGTGTGCGAACTCGCATCCAAGTAAACAAATGCGCCGGTATCTATCTCGCTCGCTCTTCTGCTTGTCGCTGCGCGCCTAATGCGAGCCTTGTGTGTTGGTCGTAAAGTGCTTCTTGCAATGAACATGGTTTATACACCAACGTCGCGAACTGCCTTTGGATTTACGACGTCGAATTTAAAGTATGTTTAGATAATGCATTTAACACGTTAGGGCGTATAAACCATTTACAATTAACGACTATTTTTACGCCCTGAGTTAATGTAAATTATGGTCATTAAATCATAACAAAACTACAAAAAAAAAACATTCGGCTTTTACATTGAAAATTTACCTTTTTTAAGAGGCTATGACCGAAAATTTCTGGGTCGTATTAACCATTTTTGTGCGAATTTCTGCATTTCGTATATACAGATCGATAGAGAAAAAAAATCTGATAAAAATGGTATATACTATAACTCAATTTGGCCAAAATGGTTTATACGACCTTTCTACCCAAAGGTATCGTTAGTCTACAAAATTGGGTTATGGTTAGATGTATTGGTTATTAGGTATTCACTATTTATAAATACTTTTTTTTTATCAGACAGTTCTCTCCCACTGCTGGGCAAACCTTCTCATTGGCTTTCCAATTTTCTTTATCTTTTGCCTTCTCCGACCAAAACTTTTAATCGTCATTATTTTTTGATGCGTAGATAAGCTTGGTTTAGTAGCAACCCCAAAAACTATAAAATTGTATTTTTAAGAAAACTTCTAGAAATGCGAGTTCGACTCTTCTCCTTAGGGTTCTGTCTTATAGCTGTTCACGGCCTCACTCAAGTGACACGGCCCACGGCCTATGATGGATAACCTGAACTTTGCAGTTGTAAAAAGAGGTTTTAGAGTGGACAGTGAACCGCTTTGAAAAAATAAACTAATGTTTATTTAGGATACGGCCTATGCACTGCTGATTGCGAAATATAGGACAATAAGTTAGTCGGTCGTCGTCACTGAGGCAGGCCTAAGAAACACTGGCGTGACGATTTGGACTCACTCGTTCTTGACTGATTGGCCAGAGAAGGCAAAACACCGAGAGAGTTGAAAAGGTATGGAGAGAACTTTGCCCAGCAGTGGGAAAGAATAATCTAAACAAAAGAAAAGTTTGTCCCAACCTAACACAATAACCCAACCGTACTATACACAATTTTGTAGAATAAGTGATATAATGTATCTTTGACGGACCAAACTAATGTTTTATTATGCCTACCGAGATCCTGGGCATTCTATATCCAACCGCCAGATATTCATCATCATCTGCCTCCTTTACCCAACTATGTTGGGGTCGGCTTCCAGTCCAACCGCCAGATATTAGAAAACCAAATTCACAATAAATGATGTAGTAAATTAAAATACTTTAAAATTGTGAATTGCGAGCGCATTCTTAATTTAAATTTTAAAATAAAAAATCGACGCGTATTTAGCCATAGGTTCTGTCCGTGCTTACAGTTAAATGGAAAATCGATCCATTTTTCGATTCATCTTTGTTTGAACTGTGAGACTTATTTCTTGCCAAATTTCACGCTGCTAGTTCAACGGAAAGAAAGATAATCATCAAAATGATTACATAAAGCAAGTTTTTATTTTATTTTATTATTTATAAATCTCCTTCTCTTGAAGTCATCCAAAAGCATCGAATAATTACTAAATGAAATTATTAAAAAAGATAAAATGAAAGAAAAATGGTTGTAAATCTTGCGTCGAGTAGGTAAGCTGTTTTGATTAAAACACCAAAATTAATAAAACCATATAAGTTGAAATTATATTCAAAGTCAGATTAAGCCGAATAAGGAATCAGGATCTCCCATTTTAATATTAAGAAATTCACTTCCTGCTCCAAAAATGATAACCAAATTAATATTAAAACAGCTAGGTAAAAAACGTGCCAATGTAATCTCTCCCAGGGGTGTCGTAAGGAACGCCTAAAGGCCGAAGGATCAAGCTATAAATTAATAACTTAAGTCCTTCCAAGATTTTTTTTAACATAAAATACGCTAGCAGGTCATAAGAGGAACATTTGTTTAAATAATAGATTATACAGTACTCTTATTCGCGCACTAGTTTTTAAACAACACGTAACAAAAACATCCCACACATCACATCATTCGCGCCTGGAGAAAACTTTCTGCAATCAGCAATCGACCCGCCTTTTTTTCCATATTTTCAAATAAATAATTTAGGCTGGTTTTATAGTCACGCCGCTAGACGCGCCGTTGGGCAGCGCGCTGTTGAACAGGAACACCGAACGGCGCTGCTCAAGCGCGCGAATTTGAAACGCTACTACTACCCCAATACATATCCGAGCGCGCGCGCTCCGACGGCGCTGCTGAAACGCGTGACTATAAAATCAGCCTTACTACCCGCGACGTAATATCGTAATACACTTGTAATTTACAACGCAAAGGCAATCATTTTGACAATTCAACAACATTCATTGCTTTATTTACGCTGTCCAGCGGACGAATTTTTCAAACTTATGGGGTAATGGATTAGAAATCTCCTTCAAAATCCATCAACTAGGTAAATATGTACGAATATAAACTATGAAGGAAAATAAACACATAACAACAGTGTAACGTCAGATTACGTGCGAGTCTCGAATGTATAGTCTCGTAAGGACCTGTCTATAATTTTCCAGGGCTGCGGGACTGTTCGAAAGAGATACCGCGGCCCTGGAACATAAAGGGCCAAAGAAGGAACATGGGTGGTTTTTAGTCAGTAAGAGTCTGACACTCCCTTCCGCTCCGCCCAGAGTGGGAGGGGTCATTTGATGATTTCCCACCCACCAAAAAAAAAAAAAAGGACCTGTCTATAAGATTAGAGTCTAAGATGTTCCACTATAGAATTGTCTAGAAGATTCGAGAAAGTTGTAGAACTATCTCGAAGGACAATGTTCTACTACGGAGCTATCTAGAAGATTCGAGAAAGTTGTGGAACCTTCTCGAAGAATCGGCCGGCCTATAAATATCCGTCGTGTTTGCGAGAGCAGTCAGTCTGATTTTGGCTACACAACGAAGCGAATCGAAGTGAACTAGAAGTGCGATATCTAAGTGAATAGTGATCAGTAGTGTACCTACTTGTGATTAAGTTTGAAGTGTTTTGTGATTAATAAAGTTATTTGTTGTTTAATCGGTAGTAATTAATTTATCCCATACCCAGGTCGTAACAATAGCTTATCGCCTCTTTCCCCTAAGACTTAATGGCAGAGGTGTACCCAAGTTACACCCAGTTAGTGCATCACCTATATTCAATGCAAAAGTAAGCTAAGTTTGTAACGTATATCCTGCTTGGATCAGGTAGTTAAACTTAGTTTAAAGTTAGGCAAATTAAGTAATTAACAGAAACCTGCAGACTCTCCAAGTTAGTGGTAACTTAAACGTAACTTAATCCTCAGTCGTAACCTTATGTTAATTCAGACATGAACTAACTTAATTCGGGTATTCGTGCCATCTAAGTTAAAATTAGGTAAGTTTTCAGTTTATATTGTTTGTGTCCTAGACACAACTTATAAAAGTTATAAAATTACTTTTATGCTTTCTTACTTTGTACCTTTGTTTTCGTACAAAGTACACGGGATGCCAATATTATCGGTAGCCAATTACAATAAAAGAAAATCCAGGTAAACAACACATAGATTCCATTTTTTTTTCTTTTTTGTATAGACGTATTTTACGCAATCAAGCGAAAGCGTGTCGCCTCCTTGAAGCGGTGGGTGCAGCGCCAACAGCCTCTTGTTCAGTCCTAATACTCAGGCACTGGACCACAACACAAGTATTACCTTCAAATCGTGCCTTGAAATAATGTTTCTTTTAATATTATTACTGATTACTGTACTTTATTTATTTCTTTTTATTTTCTGATTATTGTATTATTAATCATTTTGACATTCATCATCTGCCTAGCCTTTGCCCAAATATCTTGGGGTCGGCTCCAAGTCTAACCGGATGCAGCTGAATACTAGTATTTTACATGGAGCGACTGCCTATCTGACCTGCACAACCCGGTTAGTTATACTGCTAGTTAATTATTTTGACATTATTAGTAACTATTCCCAATATTTTCCAAATATAATTATGTACTAACACTAGTGTTAAAGATGTGTATGTATTATTACTATCAAATTGGATTGTGTTATCTGTTTATTAAATGGTTTGATTTGTTTTTTTTTTTTGATAAGCACTTTTAGGAACTGATTCACCACCTACGATTAAGTTCCCGTTAACTTACTTGGCAGATGATTTCAAACAAATCCTGTTCCATTTTTGAATTGATTCGGTAAGTTACGGTTTCGGTTTTCGGGTTTTCGATAGTAGTCGGTTCGGTTCGGTGTGGCTTTCCGCTCACCGTGAAATAGGCTCGTAGACTGCTATATCAAAAATGAGTCCCATAATAAATTACGTACGGTCTACTACCTATACAGATAACATCTAAAATCGATGCATTCATTTTTTGCAATTGGCATTCAAAGAATACGTCTTTATTTACAAGGCAGGCAGGTCTTCATTAATATAATTGACATAAGAAAATTAAATTACCCGGAAAAAAAACTGAAATACCGACATAGCTTGCAAAGTAAGCAAGCTGAAGTATCCGTAAGGAGTGATAGTCGATAGAGTAAATGACTCCTGGAATTGAGTCCGCATATCGGCTAGCGTGATAATGGAAGGCCCCCGAGTTTGGTCCGACGACCTTAAAATGCTGGCTGCTGGCAGCGGTGCCTTCCAGAAGCCTGAATTAAGGCTAAGTTGAGATAGTCATCGTACATTAGCTCCCTTACGTACATCCTAAAACTGAAACTAGGTATATCTACACTTATTGATGTAAGTTATTATGGTTGCTCAGTGTATTTGTAACCGCAACCGAGGCTAATAACTCGTGCTAATCTAATTTATAGTGCTAACGCAGTCAGCTTTCGCAATCGCAGTAAATCAGAACACATTAGTAGGTAATAATTAAAGGTCGATTACATTCGGCACTACTAAAGGAACTCGTTTGTTTAAGGACATTACTATGTAGTTGTATCGTTAAACACTTTCGCAAACTTAAATCGGTTGCAATAACGTTGCTTGCGAGAAACGAATTTTGGATGTTGAGACTTGCATTTCTCGCAAGCAACGTTATGTAGGTACGTTGTTTTTTTCTGTTATTATTAAGCGATCGAAAGTTTGCGACATTGTCGGTATCTATGTCGAGACTGCCGGCCCTGTTTGATAAAACATCAATTACAATAAAAACAGAAATAAGCTTAAAAAACAGACATGAGTAAAACAATTTCTGGACTTAAAAGAGACCTGTGAGCAGGTTTGTCTCAGATTTATCGATTCAGATAGTGTAGGGGTCGGCTTCCAGTCTAACCGGATGCAGCTGAATACCAGTATTTTACATGGAGCGACTGCCTATCTAACCGCCACAACCCAGTTAGTACTGGGTAATACTACACCCCTTGTTAAGACTGGTTGTCAGTCATTTTGGGGCACTGACTACCTGTAACGACTGTCAAAGATCTACAAATGACAGCTGGCTACAATGACCAACGGCTTAACGTGCTTTCCGAGGCACGGAGGAAACTCGGTGTGTAATGCGTGGTCACCCATCCACAGACCAACCTAAGCAAGCACGGCTTAACCTAAAGATCGATCTGAGCTGTTATTATTTTGCTACGAACCCCTCATATAGTAAAAATACAATAAAGTTTAAAAGAAGAGCGAACTTAATTACATAAATAAATATTATCAAAATGCTGCAGACAATGATGATGACGGTCTTGTAATGCAACGGCATGCCATCTCTACCAAACAAATGTTTTGTCATCAGAACAAACAGGACAAAGTTGAAATTTAATAAACCAAGAAGTTTCTCAATAGCTTTAAAAAGGTTCATATTAAGGTGGATACGCCACGGCAGCCTACGAAATTCAAATTTTCAATTTGAATGACTTTTTCATTAGATAGTGATTCAATGGGATTAAATGAACCCAAGAGGGTTTTTTTAAAGATTATAATTCTGTAAATACTTAAGTATTACGGCCGCGAATCATATTTTGTTCAACATCCAGCATGACACTGATCGGCAAATTGTAAAACACCTAAGGAATTCCGTGGGCTACCCTGACGCTTTTACGTTAACGTTAAACACTTAAGCAAATAAAGAACGGCATCTAGTATAATGTTGGTGAAATTAAGTGAGAACTTGTGAACATTTTACTGGAGTAGATTTGGACCCATGGCAGTTAAAAATTGTAGCGAAATTCAATAGATGGCATCACCGTTTCGATGTAAATTCTTCTTCTTAGGTATGAGACTGGCCACATGTAGTTCCGTCGCTTTCACGGGCAAGTGCCACATGAACGCACAGTAACATAGTGCACTAGTTAAGTGTAAGTACATACCATCTCAACAGGAATAACATTATATTCTGATTTAAAAAAGTGTCCATGGAGTTTCTTGCCCGTTCTTCTCCATAGAGATCTACGCTTTGGATGGGCAACAACAGTACTGTCACAGTTATTATGCCATACTGGGGCCGTAGCTTCATTTTATTGTTGTCTTTGTTTCGACAGTTCAAAAGTGCCTGTAACTGGTCTACTTGAAATAAATGCTTTGATTTTGACTAACATAGTTTTGAGGTACTTTACTTCACTAAAGAAAATGTGTTTTTACTATATGTATGTTAGTTTTTATGGTACATATCTATGGGTCAAAGTTGCCTAAATATTAATAAATATTAGATGAATTAAAAAAAAACACATTAAGTTTAGGTACACGATTTGAAGGTACAAATTCGTACATATGAGGCAATGCCTTAACCACTGCGCCCAACACCAACACAAACATAAGACTAATAATATGTCATTATTACAAGCTTACTCAGACAGTTAGTCGTCTCAGCGAATAGATCGGGGCAATATATCAGGTTATCATAATTAGAGCTAATGTCGCTAATTAACGGTCCAATATCAAGCAATATACGTTATCTAACTCATGTTACAATGTTAGTTAAGTAAATACTTGTTAACTTATGATTATTTAGTATCTGTTTGGTTTATAATGTTCAAATTGATTTAGTAGTAAGAGGCGGGCAAAGTACCAATTCTGGTTTTTCCATCAGTATTTTTTTTAGTAGTAGCCACTGAGTCTGGAGTCTGGCTGGTGACCGAGTGAACTGTTGGTATACTTGCCGGTCCTATACTTATACATTAGACATGACACAATGTAGTTGAGTAATTTTTGAGTTTCATGAACAGCAAAACTTACGACATAAACGGATCATTTCTTTTTTTCTCACATGGATTCAATGATATTATAAAACGCCGGCGGGGCGTCGTAGAAGGATATACACACACTGATGTTATTGATTGTCCTGGTGTATGTAGATCGCCAGGTGTATGAACGCGGTCGAGGCGAAAGGAAGGATCGCAGCAGGTGGTGTTCTGTGGTTTCTGCCTACCTCCATGGAAAAAAGGCGTGAATTTATGTAAATGACATCATAAAAAAACGACAAACCGACTTAAATGTCAAAACATGATAACCCGAAAATAAGTAATTAAATTTTTTTGCTTATCAATTCTCAGAATTAAACAAAACCAAATAAATACTGTGATGTGTAATGCTGCGTAAATAAGGGACAATGTATCCTCCGATTGTGCATCTGCATATTTCAGAAGTAAGTAGGTATCTAAGGGTGTTACCACACCAATCAATCGATCGTCGATCGATACCATCAATCGATGGTAGAATGGATTAGTCGAAAGAAAGAAACTATCGATCGACGTCGACTGATTCTTTCTACCATCGATCGATCTATTGGTGTGGTAACACCCTTGGCCAAATGGGAGGGCACGTTGGAGGAGACCTCATTTCTATTCTGCTTACTATGGAAAGTGTTCTATCTTGATCTTCCTCCTACCTGAAGGTTGAATCTGTTGACATAAAATAAAACCAACTTCCAAAACAACATTAAAAAAGTCTTAAAATAACCTTACTTTCGGAATTCGGTGACTTTGTTTCTTTTTGCGACCGACTGTTTCTTTTTTTTTGCAAAAAGTTTTTTAGTTTTACCTTTTTAGTTGCTGTGTACCTACCACACAAATTCTTGTCATGAATCAATTTATACATTATAACTAGAAGTTATTAAGGACCATCAGGTCATAGGCGAAGAAGAAAAAAACAAACCACTGAATCGACTTTGATGAAATGTGTATGGAACCAATTGAAAAGTGATATACTTTCACATAAAAAAAAAAACAACGGGTTGCACTCCGGGAGTGCCGGCAGAAGTGAAAACTTGAATATTAACGTTGTGCATTTTTGATATTTTGAAATGGTTAGGGAATAATTTTGCACGAATTGCTTTAATTATCAATATAAAAGTACTATCATTTATGTGGTAAAATACAATATTCATTTATTGCGCTATCGGACACAAACATGACAATTTATATTACATTAAAAATTTAACACTTCAGAACTCCCTCCGTCTTACGCTTTTTCGATCAGGTCACGTGTCCTGACGCGAGTTTAAGATTTTATACCCATTACAGAAAAAGTGCTCAACGCCGCTAAAGAAGTTTTCACTTCAAAAATCAAATCAGTTCATAATTTACAGAGTTATTATGAAGTAACAGACATTAAAAAACAACCGAATTGAAAAGCTCCTTTTTTAAAATAACATTAAAAGCAACGTATACAACGGTGTAACATACTAAACGCATGATTCAGACCATGATACTGATCAACTTTAATTCCATGACTTTTGAAAATTCATAACTTTTTTTAGAATTTCAAGAACTCGTAGGACAATTTATAGTTGTTCCATTTCACACGAGAGATTGTTCGTTGATTATGTAACACTTTTTAGATAAGTAGGTACTTACGGTGCCATAATGAAGTATCCATCCATCGCAAAATTTTGTTCGAATAGATGGATTCCTCATTATTGGCACTCTAAGTACCCCAACATTGGTTCAATAAATGCTTTCACCGTCTGAATCTTCATACTTCCAGATTTATAGAGGGTCTGCTTATCCTTACCAAAATATATTTCATTTGCTTGGGTTTTAATTTCAAAAAACAATTTTTTTCATATCTGGCTTTCCAACTGGAGTCGATGTGACGTCACGTACTCGTAAACCATGTTCAATAACAAAGAACATACACAAAGCTGACCTGTGACCTCTTGTAGTCCACAAAACAAAGTCTAATAGACAAAGAGTGTTTTTGAGCAATAGGCTCGCTCCCTATCACATAGGACTCAAATGTAACTAGCGAAATGTGGGTAAACTATGGGAGTAAGGATTCATATTTGCATTTGCATATCCCTTTTAGTCATGCTATTTTATGCCTGCGTATATCGTATTATCCAGTACTAACTAGGTTTGGAGGTCAGATAGGCAGCCGCTCTATTTAAAATACTGCTATGGTATTCAGCTGCATGCGGCTGGACTGGAAGCCGACTCCAACATAGTTGGGAAAAGGCTAGGCAGATGATGAAAGAGAGAATCCTGCAACAATTTGGTGCAACAAACTGTGAGGATCAAGGGAGAGTTTGGAAAGTTTACATCTTACCACCATTTGAGAATTATGCACATTTTGATTATATATAATCCAAGTATGCACACGACACCACGACACTTTTGTGGCCTCTTATAGTTCTCTTAATTCTGCAGACAATATCTTAAACACTTGAACAAAGTCCTTTGTTAAGTGAATAGGTAATATTATTAGTAAAATCCAGCGATACAACAAAGAGCAAAGCTTTTGTTGTAGGCAAATGTCAAACAAGAGGAACAAAGATTTAATATAAAGAAGTGAAGCTCTACAAATGTGATTAGGTTATCAAACTACGTGCTAAGCGTGGAGATTATAGCTTCATTACTTATTTTATTACAGAAAATACACTACACTTATGATATAGGTACTTATTAATAGTCTCGCTATCTAATAACATAAACAACACAAAGACCAACTTGTTATCACTTTTCAGTAAAAAAAAAAACAAGAATAAGTTCTAAAAACTTTACTAAAAACACTTTCTAATATCTAACGGGTACAAATTCAATCTCGTCTTTCAAATCTACAGCGTAAGTAGTGGCTTCCACTGTGTCCCTGTCGGAAATTTCATTGGTTTTCAGCTCGTTTTCTTTGTTCAAGTCTCCTCGCCCTAAGCCGACATCAACGTCTTGAACTCCTTCACTAGCATTTGGTTCAATGTCTTCGCGACTTCCTACGAAGTATGGCCGAGCAGTGGTATCATACTGTATTTCCGTCGTTGTTGGAATAAATTCGGTCGCCCTCACGACCGCTCCATCCTTCAACGGGAACGTAATCTTCAAAACTCCATGCTCGAAGATCCAGTTGCCAGTCACGTTCACAATGTCGGGCAGGGTCCTCATATCCAAGTAAGTATTCTCACTGCCTTCCGCGTACTTGTGGCTCGCTTGAATCATCAGCCATCCTTGGCGGGCCTTCACGACGATGTCTTTGTCGTCGAAATCTAACAGGGGAATTGTTATCTTGTACTCGGTACCTTCGATTCCTTCTTTGGTCACGCTGGTGGGGAAGCGTCTGGAGAAGTCAGCTAGTATGTTGTCCAGCTCCTTCATTTCTTCGGAGAGCTCAGACCAGAACCTTCCAGTGTCGAAGACATTTTCATTGACGTAGGGACTTCTCATGTGGTAGTTTCTGAATAATGGTGATCTGCTTTGCGGGGGCCCGAACGAGAATTCGAACTGTGGGGCTGCGTACGCCCCTGCGAGGAGTCCGCACAGTAGTAAGGCGATCATGTTGTCTCAATGTTCGTGAATCACTGGTGCGCGGGGCTGATCACTGCCTCTTATATGCCCGGACGTTAGGTTCATAGGTTATCTTCCTTATCGCCACTTCTGGACTGTGCAAACAATTTTGTCTGCTCTGATCGTGGTTTCTGAGAAATACAATTGCTTTGTCTACTCGTTTACGACTGTATGTTCTATGAGTTAATGTATATATTCGATTGATTAGTTAGGTGTTTTATTCGGTATCGGTAATGTATTAGGATAAATGCACACAGTCGTTTATACTAATACAACATTATTACGCAGTAATATTTGATGACAGTCATCTTTTATTATTTTCAGAAACCTATCTGTCTACATGTGGCATCCCGCACTGCCATCTTATATAGATTAGCTGTACCTACGTGTTGACTACATCACTCTTTTAAATTAGAGATATAAGAAAATATCTGATTGGAATGCTTTACTGCAGGCCGATGCGCCTGCAATCTGCGTTTAGCTTTAATAACGATAATAGCCTTTATTAACAATCCAACAAGTTTCATTTGAGCTTATTTTCATTTATTACTACAGGAATGTTTAGACATAATAATTATAATTAATATGTTTTCTTTTTTTAATTCACCACCGTTACTTTGTTTTCAGTATAGGCCTCTCCATGGGTGTTTTAGCATCACATATGGGAGTCAGCGCTTAGCTTTAAGTATTTTTAAATGTCAAGCGTTTATAATTTTTTGTAGGTCCACTCCTCGTACATAATAAAGGGTTAACAAGACGTTTAACGAAGCCGAAAGGCACTTGTTTTCCCCGTCATTGCAATTATTGTTTTGTTCCCGACCATACCTTCTAATTACGGAGATATTAGGGGTCAAATTTCCAACATTTTCACAAGGATTTTTTTTTATACACGTTTTTTATACAAGATTGTTACTTGAAACATCTCCACGACACCCGTGTTATTTCAATGCATCCATCAGCACAATGTTTTGAGTGCGTTACATTGAGTCCTACCGTAAAACGTGATTTTTCACTCCATGAAAAAAGTCCTTTCCCAGCAATAATTTTTGCGTAAAGTTACTTAGTTTGATATACATAAGTAATAGTATCGACCAGGGTCAATAATTTTTGAAACCAAAAAAAAATAAAAGTAGGATGGTACCCATTGGAAAATGAAGAGAATACCTATAATCTTTCAAACAAAAAAAGAATTTTCCAAATCGGTTCAGGCGTCTTCGAGCAATCGGTGAACTTATATAAAAGAAAAAAAGATTCCGGTGAATTGAGAACCTTCTCCTTTTTTGAAGTCGGTTAAAAATAGTGTGCACCCGACTTTAAACTCAATGGTCAACAAAAACATAATGAATTGTTTACCCGTTTTACATTATTCAATTAAAGACATCTGTTTCTTTCAATGAATCATATTGTTCCAATGAGATCATTAATTAGTGACACATTTTTTTCTAGAATTATTATAGCAACGTCATCCCTATAATGCGTCTTCCATCTTGTTCAAGATATTTCTTTTCTTGGATATGGAATGAAACCGTGTATGTGATAACTACTTACTTACATTTTCGGCAAAGCATTATACATACATACGCTATTCTTATAAAAGATGTATTCTACGATCACAGTTTCAAGTATTCTAAAACTTTTCTACTAATACTCCTCCAGACTGATGACGGCAGTTTCGGATAGTCTTGGAGGACACTAGCCATCGACGCCGGAGACAATACGGGGTGGAAGGGACACCGACGCGAAAACGGTTACCACGTAATCAGTACATTATTCTGAGCCTGAAAAAAAAATCAGCTGTTCCATACATTGTGACCGTGTAGATATTGCACTTTTGTAGGAAACAGCTTTCCACAAATAATTTTCCAGAGCTCGAGAATAAAAACCTACTTTTAATTACTTAATTTCTATGTGGGGTGTCTCAGAATGGTGTTTTAAGTACGTGGTAACCGTCTTCGCTTCGGTGTCCTTTCCACCCCGTATAGCGCATAAGTGTGAGCGCAGACAAAGGTGTTCTCTCTCTTCGCTCATTGTCTTACTTAGTCCAATGACCAGAGAGAATTCGGACGCAAGAACAGCGCTTTAATGTGCTTTCCAATGGCCAATTTCCAAACTCCTTGGCCGACATGGGAAACGAACTCAGACCCCAAGCCTAGTGGTCATGTAACCAACGAGGCAGTCTGTGCTGCTACAACCTACGTAAACTACCTGGAATGACCGATGTCCTATTCTATTGCGATCTTCAAAAATTGTAATGCATTACTTTAGGTATCGCTTAGTGTTCGTGAAAGCGTATAAGAGAATAAGAACAGAAATTTGAAATAGTGACCAATTACAATACTGATGTGGCTGATGTGGAACTTTCCGATGCTTTTAAAATAGGTAAATATTGTTGTGATTGAGACATTAGTTCGAAAGAGGTCAGCACAATAGGTGCCCGGAGCGTTAACTGATAGCTTGGGGGGAGAACCCTGGTTTTACAACCTAACAAATTGTTGCTCAACAATCGTCGATCGCCAAGGTCGGTTTGTGGATGGGTGACCATCCATTACAAACCGAGTTTCCTCCATGTCTCGGAATGCACGTTAAGCCGTTGGTCCCAGCTGACATTTGTAGATCTTTGACAGTGGTTACAGGTAGTCAGTGGCCCGAAATACTAAACACAACTCCAACCGACTTAGTTTACAACTGGGTTGTAGAGGTCAGATAGGCAGTCGCTACATGTAAAATACCTACTGGTATTCAGCTGCATCCGGTTAGACTGGAAGCTGACCTCAACATAGTTGGGAAGAGGCTACGCAGATGATGATGAATTCTGATTTGACATAGGTACTATCTTACTAATATTAGAAATGCGAAAATTTGCAAAGAACAAACATCCATCCATCCATCCATCTATGGATGGATGGATGTTTGTCACTTTTTCACGCGAAAACTATTTAACGGATTTGGATATTTGGAACATAGATCGTTTATAACCTGGATTAATTTTATTTCAATTTAAAATTAGAATACTTTTTTATTTTATCCCAGTAGTATGATCCTGTGGGATAGTTACCGAACTTCACGCGGGCGAAGCCGCGGGCATAAGCTAGTAACTTATACATAAGTGTATAAAATAGTTCAACAACTTAACAAATCCACTCTCTCTTTTATCGCCCTTATACCCATAGCCATAGTTCGATGCATAGAGGACAATCCACACGTCATATCAAGACCGGAACCGGGACGTGAGAGGGCCGTGGCCTGAAGCTCCACCAGCACTGAAGCTCGGACACCAGCTCCAACACACACGGACGTGTGTGAACGTATGCATCGATATTTTTGTAATCCCTGACGGAGCATGGACCGTCCCGTCCACGGTCCTGATACTACCTATGTGTAGATAAACCTTTATTTAACACTCCGTGCTTTTACAGGCACGGGTCACACAGACAACTTCCTAACTCTGGTCTGCTGCAGAAAAATTCTGACGAAAAACGCAACATTTTACCCGACTTTGGAATCGAACTCGTATCTCAACAGTCTCGCTTCTCGGCGTCGTTGTTGTCCATGTATTCGTGGATTTAATTCAACGCCATCTGTACCTGGAATGGCGAACTCATTACATTCTTACTAATGTGCCATTCCAACGTGGTTACTCAATTCTTCAAAAGATGGCGCTAATCTCAAATTTTATATAAAGTTCTTTTTTCTATTTAAAATTATTATTATTGATCCAAGTAAAACTAATTTGAGGCGACAAAAAAAGTTCACTTTAAACAGTATAGGTACCTAACCTACGTAACACGGTAACAGTCAAAGGCCTTTACCTAGGTCAAGCAGGCAAGAAGCCGTAATTTGCTAGCCTGTATTTCTACTTCTACCAAACTAAATCAATAATTGTATTAGAATTATTCGAAATATTCGAATAGGTACGTAGTTAAGTACCTATGATGTACCTACCTATGTGTATTGTGTAGATACTTATGGTATGGACAGTACATAATTGCCAATGACTATGTGGAATATTATTGAAAGTTCCTATTGCATAAATTTCGTACCGATTACATCAGGATAATGAAACAATTTATAGCGTTTAATGACTAGTACGTCATTTAATAAAATTAAGAATCACTTAAATACAAAAATAATCGCAGATTCACAACAATCACAACACAAAATTAACACAACAACACGGAATGATTAATTAAAGGTAAACACTATTCTATCCCTGTTCTTCCTTGTTGCCTTCTTGCTTCCTTACGGGTCCAGTGTGAACGATTTGTACCACCCTCTCATTAGATTCCTTTGGTTTCGGTTTCAAAGGCGCCGTGATTGACAAAACACCATCGGAAGACAATCTAGAAATGACTGAGTCTGCATCGATACCTTCTGGTAAAGCATACCGCCGGCTAAAGCTTCGAGATATGAATCCATGTTCATCCTGCCTCTCTTCATGCTTAGCTTCTACCACTAAGAAACCATCAACTATTTTCACTGAAATTTCTTCCGGAGCGAAGTGCTGAACGTCTAAATTCACCTGGAATTTGTCCTTGTCTTCCTTGATTGTGGAACCAGTGTCTCGTGCCGCGGCTTGTAGGTTTCTCCAGGGCCTGTAGTAGTCCCGACTGGGTTGAGGAACTGCGATGATGGTTAGTTGATCATCAGGTGTTAATCCCAAGCCGAAATGCTGGTCGTGCAAGCGACGAGGGCACTGCCTCGGACGCTCGTAGTCGAAGAAGAACGGATACAACGACATTTTAACTGGTTTTAGTCTTCACTGGTTCAATAGTTAACTACACTGATAGATAATTCACTTGAAAATCGCGTAGAAACTCTTCAAAATACTCCGATACTTTCTTTAGCTTTAGCTCGCTTCAATGTTGTTGTCTGAATGTCAATGAATGCCGGTTAAAACCCGGCTTGTTATTTATATTGAAGGCAGCGCCATCTAGTAGCAAATAGAATTTTCTGGAACGTGAATCTAGAATGTTGACGACGACTCGCGCATGCGTCAATGTTCCAGATGTTAGAAACATTTTGTCACTACTCATCTAGTCTGAGGAGTTCCAAGATTATTGAAATTGATTTCTTTTTAACTTTTCATTACTATTCATTATTATCACTGCATTGTTCGGTCCAGTACGGTACGTATCTATTAAACCTTCAAATAAATAGTTATAAACAACTCATCGAATACATTTAAATTACCTAAACAATTTCATAATAATGTGAAAACAATCTGATATTTAAATAAATCAAAATAATTTATAACTTAATGCAGTCTTAAAAAATAAAGGACAAAATTAACGTCATGGTGTCACCTATAAGTAAACGCAACCGAATGTTCTTGATACCTGGCTCTGAAGCGCCGCCTGGTGCCGAGTAGCGTAAACTGATTTCTGGAAGTTTTCACTGAGAACTATTTCGTTCGGGATATTTCTCGAAAAAGATTTCTCTAGATATCAGATAAAGAATTTCTACTTCTCTAACAATATGACTAACGTACATTAAAAACTAAGATAGGTATTCTCGAAGATAAAAACTACCGTAACTTCTGTTAAAATTAGAGATTTGAAAGAAATTAAGTACCTAGGTAGATGGCGTTAAATAGATGATTGTGTAGATAGATACAGGCCAGGTAACAAAACAAGTCGTGTAAGAACAAGACAAGTTAATTAACAAATAGGTATTTGTTTTCTTCAATGTTTTTTAAAGTTTTTAATGGTGTGTCTGTGCGCTTTTATTTCTTTAAACTTTTAGTTTGAATTATAATGTCGGAAATATGGATCTGATCTTATGATCTGAATAGGTACCTACCTAACATAAAGTTCGTGGCAAGTACAATATTGTTTTATGAATCGCTGTTAAAATATCGGAAAATAGTGTTATTTTTTCAAAATTTTGGTAGACAAGCAATCCTCAAGCTTTACTACCATTATAGGTGTAGGTATTAAATTACCTAATTTCCCTACAATAGTTTACCTATAGTTGGTTTAAAGTCGCTGAACTGTGTAGCTGATTTTATGCACATACCTAGTCAACCAATAACGTTGCTACCATAGACTAATCTATATTATAAAAATGAATCGCAAAATGTGTTGGTAAGCGCATAACTCAACAACGCCTGGACCAATTTGGCCAATTCTTTTTTTTAAATGTTCGTTGAAGTTCAAGGATGGTTTTTACGGCGAAAAATTTAAAAAATTGCCTGGATAAGTCTAAAAACAACACTAGGATACTTTTTTTTTGGTAGGATTAGGGTAGGAGTAGGGTAGGAGTAGGGTAGGAGTAGGGTAGGAGTAGTGTAGGAGTAGTGTAGGAGTAGTGTAGGAGTAGTGTAGGAGTAGGTTAGGAGTAGTGCAGGAGTAGGGTAGGAGTAGTGCAGGAGTAGGGTAGGAGTAGTGTAGGAGTAGGGTAGGAGTAGGGTAGGAGTAGTGTAGGAGTAGTGTAGGAGTAGTGTAGGAGTAGGTTAGGAGTAGTGCAGGAGTAGGGTAGGAGTAGTGTAGGAGTAGGGTAGGAGTAGGGTAGGAGTAGTGTAGGAGTAGGGTAGGAGTAGTCTAGGAGTAGGGTAGGGGTAGGGTAGGAGTAGTGTAGGAGTAGGATAAGAGTAGTGTAGGATTAGGTTAGGAGTAGGGTAGGGGTAGGGTAGGAGTAGTGTAGGAGTAGGATAAGAGTAGTGTAGGATTAGGTTAGGAGTAGGGTAGGGTAAGGGGTAGGACACCACGCGAACGAAGTTGCGCTGGGCAGCTAGTATAATATAAAATGAGAGTTACTACTGTTTACAAAAAAAACTCCTCTGTGAGATTTGCGTTCAGTTTTAATGTAGGTACGAGATAAAAAATTGAGATTAAAATCATATTATGATAATAATATGAATTACGTCTAAATTCTTAAAATGGTCATAGACGTACCTATACCTACTATTATGAATTGTCACCTTCTGACCATTTTACGAATTTAAACGTAATTCATATTACTATCCTAATATTATGATTCTGCTAATGCGTCCATTTTAGACCCCCAGGTCTCTTAAGTCAGGTAGGTACCTTCAATATTGATGTAATCTTGTAATATTGAACTAGCGAGCAGGCTTGTCGAATGTAGACGACAAAGAAAAAACTTTCTCGAACTGGTAATCTGCTAATTTATTCTCTAGCTAAACCGAACTCGAATTTTATCCATCCCTAACCCCAAATACTCGTATAATTATAAAGCGGTTTTAAATAAATGAACACAAAGAAAGCACCCTAAATTCCGATGAAGTTTTAACAAGCCCCATGGTCTGCACCCGTTTATTTAGACAAAAAACAACCGTTTCTATCATGCATTTTGGTTGAATGTTCATTAATTTGTTTCTAAAACAGCTGTCTCTAAACTTTTCGCGTGATAAACTAAAAATGTATACAAAAAAGTAGAAATATTTTCGATTAGCTATCGGCACGATATAAATATATTCTTATCTAGATTTTACTGTCAATGTAGGTACTGCTTTAAATTCTAATTTTCCGACAACTCATAATTATGCGAATACAAATAAAGGTTAAATGGTTCGCAGCTAACAATATTTTAGTGAATGCGAACAAGACAAAATTTCTAAAGTTCTCTTTACGAAATGTAACACAACGGGATATAAATTTAAATCTTGACGGCAAAAAACTTGATGTTATATCGGAATCTGTATTATTTCTTAGGGATTACTATCGATTCAAAATTGCAGTGGGGACCGCACATTAGAACTCTTTCGGGTACCTAGGTTAAGCTCAGCTGCATATGCAGTAAGGAAAATAAAGGCAGTCAACTGATGTAGCCACAGCTAGGTTAATACCTACACTATGCTTATTTCCACAGTATTGTGTCTTACGGCATTCTGCTATGGGAATCGGCGGCAGACGTTGACTCAATTTTCATTTTACAAAAGCGGGCAGTCCGCGCGATCTATAAAATTAGTCCTCGCGAGTCCCTCAGAGAAAAATTTAAAGGGATCGATATACTGACTCTGCCTTCCCTTTATATTTTAGAATGTATCTTATATGTCCACAAAAACCGAGGGCTCTTCAAAATTAGAAGCGAATTCCATCATATACCTAATTACACGCAGTAACACGCACGCAATTTAAGCACGCTGAAATTGCGTTTTACCGAAAACTATAGTTTTACCGTCATTATAAATTTAGAATTAACCTATAATAATGCATTATGATTTAAGTGCGGTAAGTTGAGGCGATATTGCTATTGCTACAAGAAAGCAGAGGCTGTAATTATCAAAGCACACGTATGTCATACGACGTTTTATAACATATTATTTGCGCGGAAATAAGTAAAACTCGGACTTACTTAAGCGAATAATTTTTTACTTGTTCACAAATTAGCGATGCGCGCGCATCAACGCTTTTTTTTTAGGCCGCGGCCTCGAATTTTGCGGGCAGTGGGGTGGCGGCGGCGGCGGCGCAGAATAAATATTCACACGCGTGGATTTTCATATTTTTCCGCACACTTGCGGATATAAAAAAATCAAAAGATAACTAAGTAAACATTAACTAAGTCCAAATGGGTTCAATGACTATAGTGGGCATGGGCACCGATTGCTTTTTTTTTTAAATCTCGCCTAAGAGTTATGCGTCTTTACGTCGTAAAAATTTTTTGAGTATTTAAATTGTGTTTATAAAGAGAATATCATAGATAAACATGATTATTTCAAACAAATATATTTACTTTCATGAACAAATTAATATTAATTTGTGTTCTAAATTCAAAAATATTTGAATTTTTTATTTTTCTTAATAGGCTGTTTAGTGGCATCATACCTTGCTTCTTCTTTGACCTGGCGAATGCAAAACGCGGAAAAAAAGGAAAATAAATCATAGATTCCAATAATTCCTGACAAAATACTTTCCGTTCTAATATTTCATTTCTTCGAAACTGTTTGTATTTGTTACTGCACTCGGCTCCAAAACACCCACGCCTGCAGCTCGGGTGTTAATTCCACCTCGAATGCAATAACAAAGTTTCCTCACTCATTATCAAAATGTACTATATTCACTAGTAGGTATATAATAGGGAGATAACGTTCTGAAGCATACATCAAGTAACTAAAAATAATGCTTTAAAGCGTGGGTACAGACATCGTTGCATCACCCCTATATAGGGCTGCCATAAATGCTAAAACGCGCGCCGATCGTGACATTTGTAATAGAAGTAGGGGGGGGGGGGGTATCATGAGGTTTTTTCGTAGAGGTCAGGTTTTGAAAAGAGGTTTTACTGCCATTATTCTTGTCTAACACAAGTCATTTTTACTATCTATCATTTGTATTTAGGGGAAGAGGGATGAACGGACAGTATTTATAATCTTGTGCAAATACGTAAAAAAAAATGTTGTTTATAATACAGTAGCAAAGCATAATCAATAACTATATTTAATAGATACTTATTAACAAAAATAACTTCTTGAAAACAAATGTAACTATTCAATGTTTGTGTGCACTACCATAATGTTACCTACGTCATTTATGTCGAGTAACAGGCCCTAGCTTCCTAATTATTTTGATAGGCATGTACTAATGGAACCCTATTTAGATTTCGGGGTATGTAGGCAATTATAGAAAAAAAGTTATCAATATTAACACTAAAAAGGTTTAATAGGATAATCATTATTACAAAATCAATAAGTTTCAGGTGATCACAATTATGTATTACATACTTCTCAATAATGAGAATTAAAAATTCTTGCATATTATAGAAGAAGAAGAATTTCTCTTTAATCGAGTATTCATGACTCAAAAACGGTTAGTAAAAACTTACGACTATGTTAGTAAGCACATAAAAAACAAACAATTCAACAAATAACGGTGGATCACTGCTGCAACAACCCATGCGTAACTGCACAACAGCGACCCACATAAATACAGTCCAGGCGACTGGCAATCATGCCCAGGATACTGTTGGTGCTGCGCCACACCCTGCGCACCAGGGAAGCGCACCTTTTACGCATTGTTGCGTAAAAACAATCCACACGCGCATCTGCGAACATCCCCGACGCACTACAGAAGCGGGGCAGCCTCACCAGCATCCTAAACGCGTTGTTATATGGAACGGGGAGAGCACTGTACGATCTTTGTGTACATCTAGCCCACAGGCTGCACGTGTAGAACGAAGTATAGTACGCTCGAAAGACCGTGACTTTGACTGGGAGTGAGCAACGTGCAAAACTGCGAGCCAACATGTTCGCTCTAACCGACAATGCCCTCCGCTCTCGTTCAATGTCATCATCGTCTTTAAGGTCAGGGGTCAATATATGACCAAGGTATTTAAAATTCTGCACTCTCTGCAAAGGTGTGCCATAGAGTAGTACAGGAGGCACTTTGTCAGGGCTTTTACCCCCAGCCTTAAAGACCACAGACTTTTTACAGTTATACGCCAAGCCATGTGCTTCGGCGTACGCCTCACTCTGGGCAACCAATTTTCTCAGGACACAGACTGACGCACTCAGCAGCACCATATCATCAGCATAACTGATATTATTGACACAGATACCGTCCACGTAGCATCCAACCCTGGTATCGCTGAGCTCGGCAATAAGGCCGTCCACATAAAGGTTGAAAAGCGTTGGTGAGCTCAACCACCCCGGCCTCACCTCACATTCCAACCCGTACGGACGAGAAAACGCCCCAGCCCATCGCACAGTGTGTATTATGAAACGTTTTGTCTTACATTTCTATCTAACGACTTTTGAAACGTCTGCAAGACTATGCGACTGATTCGAGGCGGTATTTATTGAATAATTTCTAACTGAGCACGAACAGAAAAATGAACAGTTTGATGGGGAGCCGACGAATACACGCTATTATAGCGTTTTGTCGGTCTGGTGTGAATGAAAAGTTGTAATATGTTTAGAAAAAACTTACGCTCACAGTCGTAGCCGGTAGCAGTAAATAATACGTTTCGTGTGAAGGCAACCTAATGATGTTTTGTCTTATGGGAGATTATGATGAAGGAATAAATGAGTATCCGCATAATTATGTGCACATTTCAAAGTATATTCGGATCTTCAAGTTAAATAGGTTGATAAGTCAGAAATAAAATTAAATAAAAATCACAGTAGCATAAAAACTTTTTGCTGATAATGTTTACAACGAATTTTCAGACAGACTGTAACCATAGTCTCCGCAAAATGCGCAAGGCAAATTGATTCGGAAACGTCAGAAGAAGCTGACCGGCATTTCTTTTTCGCTTTTAAAATAATCTAAAAATATGTCGATGTTCCCATTGCTTTTCGATATGGAGCGCCCCAGGCGCTTATCGGACCAACATTTTGCGTTGGCACTAACGCCTGAAGATATTTTGACGATGATAGCTCCGCAGCCCCAGCTATCGAACGAGTACTATCGACCCTGGAGACAACTGTCAACCATGCTGCGAGACTCTGGATCAACAATAAAATCTGATAGGGCGAAGTTCGAGATCAATTTGGACGTGCAGCACTTTGCGCCTGATGACATTGCGGTGAAAACTGCTGACGGGTTTGTCGTTATTGAAGCTTGTCACGGTGAGAAGAGAGATGAGCATGGATGGGTGTCTCGGCAGTTTAGGAGACGGTACGCATTACCTGAGGGTTGCAGCATTCATGCCGTGCAGTCGCGTTTGTCATCGGATGGAGTTCTAACAGTCACCGCACCTCTCGAGCGGTCCCAAGCGACGAATGAACGCGTAGTTCCAATCATGCAGACGGGACCAGTGAGGACCCAGCCTGATGGGTCAAAGGTTGAAGAATTAGGAGACGGAGAAAGTCCGTTAAAGGAGGAAAACGGGCAGTAAATGCAGTTGCAGCTGTTGTGATGGGCGCTATGCCAATCCCAGAATAGCTCCTTCGTTTGATCATGACCCTCAATGGAAAACAAATTGTGTGTGTGATGTAACACACCCGTCGTTTGCAAAACAGTGCAATATTCCTGCCTGATATATTTATAACATTCCAATAATAACTTGGGGGTTTTATGTACGGAAAATTCTAAATAAATTTCTTTTTGTATACGAGTTTTATTTAATTACTAAATAATACTAAAATTAAATCGTGCCCATGATACACAAGTACGAGTAAGCAAAGCTGTTGTCTTCAGGACAGGTATAATTTGAAACTACATACCCGCAAAAGTTTATTTTTTTGCGACAGAGTAGTCATTGATTTGCAAATTACTTTCCTACCGCAAAAGATTTATGTGAGCTTTAAAAATGTGAAAAGATTCATTGATTTAGCCAGGTGTTATCTGATGAATTACGTTGTATCGTATCTTTTATCGACAATGTGTGCTATGTTGTGCGGTCAAACTAAAATGAACCAAAATTAAGTGTAATGTTTATTTAAACATTTGGACTCCAGGCAACCTACATAATTCTTAACAAATAATGAATTCAAATAAATAAAAGATATTTTTATATACATAATAACATGTTGTTTATTTCAAAATTAAAATTAGCGAAATATAGCACAGATTCAAATCAGTCTTACAAGGAAAATAATACAATGATTATTTACATTATTTACAAATTCACTTCTCCTCAGCAATAGGTTCTGGAGACCCTAGCTGCTTCTTGATGGGTCCTGTGTGAGTAATTGGCACGATCTTCTCTCCAGTCGAAGGCATGGCTAGGACTTTAGGTGCTGTGACGGTTAAGACACCGTCAGACGATAATTTTGATTCCACAGTGTCAGGCAAGCATCCTTGTGGAAGAGCATACCGCCTCACAAACTGTCTGGAAACATAACCATGCTCATCTAACTTCTCCTCGTGCTTTGCCTCAACGATCACCTGTCTATTAATCACTTTTACGTTTATTTCTTCAGGTTTGAAATGCTGGACATCAACGTTAACCTGGAACTTTTCATCGTCTGACGTGATTTTGCCGACGGTGTTCAGCGCAAGCTGGTTCATTGCTGATGAGAGCTGTTCCACTGGCTGCATGTAGTTCTCCCATGGTCGGCAGGCGCTTTCCCACGGCTTGAGGAACGATGGACCGAAGAAATCACGAGGCATCAGATGATTGATTGGTGAGTAGAACTCCCTCTCCATCATATGTAACGGCCTCTCAAGATCGTAGAAGTAAGGAATTACCGACATTTTTGGTAACGGTTTTCTTATTTATTTGTACGTTATAATATGAACAGTTCACTTTCTTCGTAAGCAACTGCCGGGTTCCATACCGTTCCCCGTATTTATATTTGGGCGACGCTAACGCCACCTGTTATTGGTGGGGCGCGTTCATTCGAGAAAGCGCTAAAAGCGAACGTTACAGAAAACGCGAGGTGCGTCTCGTCGTTTGTTGTTTCTAGAAAAATATACCGTGGAGCCTGAATGATGAATGAATGGAGATTGTTATTTAGAATAGCGCCATCTTGTATTGAGTAGTGAAACGAAATAATTCAATGAGGCAACAGTGTTTTTATTGTTTAGTAGATAAATATTAATAATCCGAATTTAATTTGGAATAATAATTTGCCAGTAATTTGGAATTATTCCTCGTACACGTTCCTCGTAAAGACACTTTTGATAAAATCTCGCTTCTGTTTCTTATTATCATTTTCGTTTAGTACCTACCTACTTACAGCAAAACAGAAAATAGAATAAAGGCAAGTGGATAATGACATTATGCTATTGTTCATTTGATAATGTTCATATAGGTATTAATAAATAGGTAATGTGCTGATTAAATACTGTCACAGTCCCCTATAAAATGTAAGAAAATTAGTAATTACAACAAATGCTTGCATAGTGGCTGATCGTTTGGCTTCTATAGCATGGGTCGCAGGTTCTTGCAGTGCAATGGGATGTTTCGAAATAAGTGATGAGTGAGTGAAATGATGCCGCTGGTATTCACTAGTGACTTTCGTCTTAGAAAAAACATGCATGCCCTGCAAACCGTAGGTAATGTAAGAGAAAACCATATAGGGGAATAAGTAGGTAGGTACTATCATTAACACTGAAAACGGGATATTTACCATGTTTACTATTTGTTTTGAGTTCCCTATATTGAAGGGATTATTTTATCTGAAGCATGTTTAAAAAACATCTTAAAAAAAATTGATTACCATTACCTTACTTTTCACACTTTTAGTACCTCAAAGGCAAATCACGTGGTTTTAAATAGAGGTACCTACTGGTTTTGAGGTTGAGTATCCCACCCAGGTACGGAGACGGTACCTAGTCACGTGTAGCCACGGTAGGGTTCACCAGCGCTAAGTACAGCGCGTGAGTTCCTCGTTTCGATTCCCAGAATAGGCAGTGTTACTTACTTATTGAGTTTTCCATCAGTTTGAATTTGTGCCCGGTTGATGGCAATAGGGTCGGTCACCCCTGGCGAAATGTGGGTGCACTATAGGTGCAGCTCTGCCTAGCCCATTAGGGATTACAGGCTTGATGTTAACTTACAATACACTTGTTGCAATTTTGATTTTTTTCAGTGTTTGTTACTGCTTTTAATGGGTTCACTATCCATTTGCATAAAATGTTAAGACCTAATATAACTTAGCATAATTTTGTTTGGCATAATTATATTTTCGCATAATATAATTACGCATAACAGCTTACGCATAATTTTTTAAGCATAATTTCTCTAACCATAATAATGATGAAGCATAATATTCTAAAGCATAAATTTATTAAGCATAAAGTTCTAAAGCATAACTTTTTTATACGCTCTAGCTTTTTTGCCCGAAGAGGATAATTATACCAATTTATTTCGACGATTGGAAAAAAGCCATATCTCCTGAATCAGGTAATAAATAACATATTAATATAATAATTATACCGTATTGAACAATTTTGTGGGTTTTTTTTTCGCTGTAGGAAAGCATGAAGCAAGCAAGCATACAGCATGCAAGCAAGCATACAGCATGCAAGCAAGCATGCAAGCAAGCATGCAAGCAAGCATGCAAGCAAGCATGCAGCAAACAAGCAAGCATGCAGCATGCAAGCAAGCATGCAGCATGCAGCATTCAAGCGAGCATGCAACATGCAGCAGGCAGGGTTTCTGTCACGGCTCCGGCGCTGCGGGCCTGCGGCGGCCCCACGCGTGCTAATCGTCGCAGACGGCTTCCGCTCACCACCGCAGCTTCGGCTTGTTGGCCGGCTTCGCCGGCCAGCCTCAGCCGCGGTGGCTCGCTCGCAGCCACCTGCTCCTCAGCCCGCGGGCCGCCTCTCCCCTACGCGCGTACGCGATTTTAAATTACACTCTAGGGGTAGGACAAACAAGACTACGTGGAGTCGGTTTTGCAGCAATTCGGTTCTGTCACTAACTTTTGTTGCACAGCATATTAAATTTTTAACCAACAATATTTTGTGTACCTAAATATTATTATGCTAATAGTCATTAGGCCTACTAACGTTATGCGAATCAAATTTATGCCAAAACAAATTAGTCTTTAAGATGATTATGCCAACATAAAATGTATGCCTAAAAAAATTATGCCGAAGTATTATTATGCCAAAACAAATTGTGCCAAAATCGTTATGCCGAAGTATATTAGGACAAAGAACATTATGCGAAAAGAAGGGATCCCCTTTTAATGTTATTAATTTTATTATAAATGGCATGATAGGAATTGCATGATTAAATGCATTCCAAAAGTGGTGGCAATAATATCCATTTAGGTATGAAATTAAAATAGTCGTTGACTTTGTGGCTACTGATAAATTTTATACAGGATGCTCTATTATCGTTCTTGAATAATGTCAAGTAGGTACATACATTATGGTTGGTGGTTTATGCGCTATTATTATAGTTGTAGTACAAATATTTAGAAGCATCAGCATAATAATCTTGTACCACAATAGCTATACAATACATCTGCTGCCAAACAGCATTGACGTTTCTTTGAAAAGTAGGAGTAGGATGGTAGCTACGACAGTCACTAAACTAAATTAATGTAACCATTACCTAATTTAGTTTAGTGACACTCGTAGAAAGAAACAAATAAAAAAAGGAAGAAAGAAAAGAAAGTAAGATATGGAAGGTCGATCGTCTATCTTCGACCTTCTATTTCTTAATTGTGGCACGATGGTGTTTCAAATATTGCTGGCCCAAAACGTAACCACTTCTCTACGGCCCACGCGCATCGGTGGCACTGGCAGCACAGACGACACTTTAGTGTTGATTGCATGTTTTGGGGGCACAGAGAGATGAGAGAGATAATATTTTTGTGCTCGGACTGTTCGAAGACGGTTCAGATATCTGCTTCCAAGTAAACACATGACCACTCGGTTAGTTAGAGTTACTTTCACGAAATAAAAGAACAGCTGTCCCATCATCATTTCAGCCGAAAGACGTCCACTGCTGGACATAGGCCTCCCGCAAGTGTCGCCACATTGACCGGTCCCGTGCGACTCGCATCCAGCGGATCCCCGGAACCTTCACCAGGTCATCGGTCCACCTAGTGGTAGGCCTTCCAACGCAACGCCTTCCGGTTCGCGGTCGCCACTCCAGAACTTTTCGGCCCCATCGGCCATACGTTCTGCCAGCTATTCCATACAAAATCAAAATAGAAAAGGTCAACTGTTCCAAACAAAATAAAAAAATAAAAACTACTTTCCCCTGATAGCTGTTTTTTTTCGCTATTTCGATGTTGGTCCCATGTAGAAACTTGTTCAGTTTAATGATCTAGGTATGTCTAAACTATACCACATCCTTAAAATATGACTACACCATTCTGATACATGCTGTCTAGAGGTAAGCAAATTACCTTAAGCATTATAGGCAGTAGATAACTAGTTACTCTTATGTTTTTCCAAACACACATCTATCCCAAAACGATACGGCGCGGCGCGGCGGCGGCGTTGCTGTAGCAACCCGCTATGCGTCGAGATACCTGCGCGCTTTCACGTAAAATCTACTGGATGGACTTGGATGAAATTTTGCACACGGATAGAGCTCGACCTGGGTAGGACATATGAAAATAGCCTATTTTATAACATCTATCTATATTTAAATATCTAAATTTTCAATGTTGCTCCGTACCAGGTGAACGAAGCAGAAGTTAAAAGTGTAAAAAATAAACAATGACGAAATAGATTACAATTAATAATAATACGGGATGGAAGTACGTGGGCTCAGAATGATGGACTGAATAATCGGTAACCGTACCACCCTGTATAGGTGGACAAGACAATAAAACGAAATTAATAATTTTATTTTACACTTTTTTTGCAAAATCATTGATATTGTTATTCTCTAATCGGTGCATGAAATCACAAAGCAATACCAACCCGAAAAGCATTTTTGTTTTATTATCGACTAGCGACCCGCCCCGGCTTCGCACGGGTGCATGTATTATACATATAAACCTTCCTCTTGAATCATTCTATCTATTAAAAAAAACCGCATCAAAATTCGTTGCGTAGTTTTAAAGATTTAAGCATACATAGGGATATAGGGACAGAGAAAGCGACTTTGTTTTATACTATGTTGTGATTAAAATACTTAGGTTAAGTAAAATCAAATCGAGTGGCTAAATAATAACAGCCACACATTGTAGATCTTTGACAGTCGTTACAGGTAGTGGCTCGAAAGTCTGACAACCAGTCTTACCAAGGGGGTCGAATTACCTACCCAGTATTATCTGGGTTGTGGAGGACAGATAGGCAGTCGGTCCATGTACTTATACTGGTATTCAGCTGCATCCGGTTAGACTGGAAGCCGACCCCAACATAGTTGAGAAAAGGCTAGGCAGATGATGATACCCTGTTATGTTTATTTTTTTGTTTATGATCTCCAACAATGGATGTACACAAACACACGAAATAAATAATCGACGACAAAAGTATCACGTAGGTTATTTACAGGAGACCACAGCATGCATAATAAAATGTATAACTACGCTAACAAAGTTACAGTAGCATTTAAAAAACTAAAATCAAAATTTGTAGTAGTATAGTAACTAGTTTATGTTCTGGAGGTGGGGAGTTGAAAGTCAAGAATTCTTTATTTGACTAGGATATTACACAACTTTTTCCAACGTCGTTCATGGAGGCCGACGGGCCCCTTGAGCCTGGGGGCCCCGGGGCACTACCCCGCCTAGCCCTGCGATAGCTACGCCACTGGTTATCTACGATAGATACAAGATAGCGATATGTATCCAGGTCACCTCCAAGTCAGGTCAGGTCCAATATTATACATGTTATGAAATTGTTACTAGAGAGTGTAAAATGTCCGGGGCTGCAGGACTGTTCGAAAGAGATACCGAGGCCCTGGAACACAAAGGGCTAAGAAGGAACATGGATGGGTTTTAGTCAGTTAAAGTCTGAAAAAGGTCACCTACTATGACTCATAGTAGGTGACCACTGACCTGGGTATCTGTCGCTTTTTGTAAATAGCCATCTTGTCTCCTAGTACTGTCGCCTGTTCTGAATGGCGTATCCACTTCTATCCTAGTGTTTTAGAGCAGCCTGTATGTAATGTGTTTATAATTAGTGCAATGCCAACGTGCTATCTATTCGCCGGACAATAGTTCGCCTCCGACCGGGCTGTTGTGATAACGGAATAATGACTTCTATGTGTTTGTTCCACTGTTTTGTATACCTCGTTTTAGTTTATGGGTATGTACCTAGATTTATATTTTGAGTGTTTGTGTTTTATTTGTTTGAGTACTTACCTAGCTTAAAAGTCGAATAAATTGACCATGTTTAGATACAGGGACCGTCGACCTCTATACAGGGTGGACGGACACCGACGCACAACGGTTCAAGCGGTTACCAAGTAATCAGTACATTATTCTGACCTTATCGTATTGCACTTTTGTGCAATACAATAAGGTCATAATGTATGGAACATCTGATTTTGAAATTTGTCATTTTATAATTTGAAAAAAAATGATGATGTTCCATACATTTTGACCTTAGAGTATTGCATTTTTGTGCAATACGATAAGGTCAGAATTACTCGTATGTACTGAACACGTGGTAACCGGTACGTGGTCGTGGTACGTCGGTGTTCCACCCACCTTGCATACGGAGTGTCGCTACATCATTTAATACGACCCAGTATTAAATTGTATTTTTGATTTCTCGATAAGATGGGATAGTTTTTTTAAGGTTGTATTTAATCTTAACTTTTATACCTAAGTACCTAGGTAGCTTTCGTAAATAGGTAGTTTCCATTTTTGTTATATATGATCACTAATTAAAACCTTAGTTATTATGGTTTAGTAGCTCCAACCAATCATTATACCTACCTTTATTAGGTAAAACCTAGATGCCTCGACGTACCTAGGTACGTACTAGATGCGGCATCAGGTTCAGCTAGAGGATATACACCGTGACTTTATAGGCATCTTACAAAGGTAGTCCACTCAATGTATCCGACATAAAATACCTCTAGACACGATTCTTTTTTACCATTAATTAAGTTAATGGGTACAAAGAATTATGAAACACCTGTTAATAATGTTTGCGTGTCAAATGGTAGAGAACATTCGTACCCAGCGCACGAGTCGAGTAGATCTTCGGTCGCAACAGGGTGTTTCAACTACGCCATGCGTCATAATAATGAATCATATTTTTATTTTATAATTATTCAAATATCATAAATAGTGCTCATATTTTGATACATGAAGTAGGCTCCCGTTGTTAGACGACCAAAAATATAAACCAATATAGCATTGTATCAAAACACTGACTCACCTTCATCTTTGAAGATTGTTTACAAAACATTTAGTCAAGTTTCTTCTAAAGACAACAAACACAATGACAATAATAAACATAACATCATGCAAAATATGTATTGAACCGACACGCGACGAGCTGAGGTGTAGGTCCCTAATAGTACACCCACATTTCTCCAGTTATGTTAGATCCCATGTACTAGAGAGGGAACTTTGATAGCAGCTCGCTATTGCCATCGACCTTGCAAAAATTCAGACTCCGGACTGCGTTTGGGAAAATTCCTGACCACGTTCAGCAGTCCACTAGGTCAAATCAAATAATTATAAAAATAAATCTTTTGTTAAAATGACAAGAAGAAAATTAGGTTGATCTATCAACATTGAACGCGTGTATAAAGTTTCGTGTCCGTTCTATTAACCGTTGAGGAGTTCTCTAATGGGGATGCGATCCTGGGTTACGATTAAGTCATGCCTGTCATAAAAATGTATTGTCACCAAAAGTGTGTGCAAAATGTCAAGTCAATTGGTTGGGGGAACTGGTCAGAAATTGAGTTACAAGATTTGACCAACACATACAATATAACTAACAAGGCATGTTAAATAAAACTAAATCAATGCGACAAAGATAGCAAAAGCACTAGCATAATTGAGTCTATAATGTCCCCGCAGCTGGGTTGCAGCCTTGTAAGCCTACTCTCTGTGAGGAGAGGGCCTAAATCCAGCACGCAGGCCCATCGCGGGTCGGTGGATGTCCCACATTAATCATCATTAACATTGCAAATTCATGCATGACTCACAGATACTCATTGCATTTTTTTACAGCGTAAGTTCCAGCGATCCCCACAATGTATTAGATTCGCAAGTGTGCTTCACCAATGGGTTCGCGTTCGGAGTGGCAACAGCTGCTTACCAGATCGAAGGGGCTTGGAATGTTTCAGGTAATTTTATTGGACTAAAGAGGTATGTATACCTCAATATCTCCAAACAAACGTCTTGTGTGTGTTCCGGTGAGGCTTTTCATTGAAATGTGTTTGCTCACAATGGGCTTGATTAGAAAGCTGAAAGTCACCCAAAGTGCAATGGAGAGGGCTATGCTTGGAGTTTCCCTCCGTGAATAAAAAATGAAGAGAACCAAGGTTACCAAAATGGCCCGAAGAAGAATTCTTGCTGTGGGTATATTCCTCGCAGAACGATGGGGCTGAAAACTTTTGGAGTAGAGACTACGTAGGTACCGGTAGGCACAGCGCTGGACGGCTCCCCACAGAACAATGAATTAGTGAAAGCCACTGCTATCCACTAGAATCGAGAAGCATGTAACGACCGATCAGCATCAGAAATCATTTATTTGCAATGAATGTGGGTACAAAATAAGTTGCAAACATTGTATAAGCAGTTCCAACACACTCTACCTTACGGCATGCGAATGTAAAAAAAATATTTATGTCTACTACTACAAACACATTAAAAAAAAAAACGAAAAAGCACAGTTATGTAGATCTACAGCCTTCCTACATAAACTAAACATCAAAAACAACAATCTGTATTCGGTACCGATGTGGCGCCGATAAGGGGAGGCCTATGTCCAGTTGTGAACTTTTTCGGCTGATATGATGCTTGATTTTCCAGGTAAAGGCGAGAGCATATGGGACAGATATACCCACGAACACCCGGAGCGAATATTCGACCACCAAACTGGAGACATCGCTGATGGATCCTACTACAAGGTGAAGGAAGATGTCGGGATGATGTCGCAGCTAGGAATCAGCTTCTACCGATTCTCCATATCGTGGCCGAGGATACTGCCCGATGGGTTGAGCAAGTGAGTAGTTTTATTAACCACCTTCTCTTATTTGTCACATTGGCGCTACGAGTTTAGTTACTCCCTTTTTCCAGAAACTTTCATCAAAACTACAAATTAAGTTATAAAGGAGAAAAAAAAAGGAAATGGTTGGCTTTTGTTTTTGTATCTAACCAGGTACTACATAACAGATAACATGAGGCTCCTAGCCTAGTCCACTAAGGCCCGAAGGGTTCGGTAGAAGTGATTTTACCTATTACAATGATCAATGACGTTATATCTTACGGTAAACATTTAATATCTTCTAAGGTGTTCGGTGCACAAGGGATCTTTTATTGTACTCGTATGAGCCTACATGGGCCTGTTACCCAGAGAAAGTTGTAGCTGCACGATGGTGGCAGTGGCAAATCCTTCACATTCTTCTCCCCAGCTATGTTAACGAGGACGGCATTAGATACTACAAGGAGTTGCTAGACGAGCTGAAACGCAACCACATCACTCCCGTGGCGACGATGTACCACTGGGACCTGCCGCAAAGTCTGCAGGACCTCGGCGGATGGACCAACCCGATCATGGCTGATTACTTCGTCGACTATGCCAGAGTAAGTGCTAAGTTTTGCAATCGTATAACCGCCAGCCATTAACCACGCTATCTTGATTTTAACTTAGCCTAAGAATTTAGGTTCAAGAGACGACACTTGGCAAAAAGGGCTAGAATGACAAAAAAACAAGCACACATTATTAGGTGCATACATTACTAATAAGTATGTCACCGGCCAAACCGATTTCAAACCAAACTAGGCTGTCTTAGGCCCAACCGGTTTACTGGTTTATCGGCTGAGGATTAGGGAACGCCATAGTCAGGATATACTAACCCAAACAAAAATTTACACTGCGACCAGAGCGAGAGCGAGAGAATCGCGGCGACATTATTGTCTTGCCACGAGTTTCTAAGCCACTCTCTTAGGGGCCGTCTACACGCGCGAGAGAATCACGGCGATGAGAGTATAGAGATACGAGTACATACGTGGCACGACGATAATTTCTCTCGCTCGTGGAGACGAGTCCCTAAGCTCGCTCGGTTCGCATCTGGTTGGTCACATTACAACCAAACCCATTTAGTCGGGGTGCCCTATGATCGTCATTCTGTGATGAGCCCTAGTTTGACCTGATATCGGGTTTGGCCTGGTATGAATGTTTATGAATGTTTAGGTATTAATTTGTAACTTATGTACAGTTCTAATCTTCAGTATTAGTATTCAGTAAGTAGTTACAGGTATGGTATGCATGCAGTAGCATTAACAGATAAGTAGACAAGGATGGTATGCTACGATACTGCATACCATACATGTCTGTTAAAATGTTTGTACCATGTCTAAGATAGATATGCGACCCTGACGAAACAGTATTTATAAGTATAGGTTAGGTACAAAACAATAATATCCTTACTCTATTTCCCCTTAGGTTCTCCTCAATAACTTCGGCGACCAGATCAAGATCTGGATCACCTTCAACGAGCCGCTTTCCTTCTGCCAAGGCGGGTACGGCGGTGACGACGCGCCTGGGGCCAGGTCCAGTGGCTTCGAGGACTACATGTGTGGTCATAATGTGCTCAGGGCTCATGGGATGGCCTATAGGATGTTCGATAAGGAATTTCGAAAGGAAATTGGAGGTAAGATGATGTACCGTAATACGCCTGTTGTTATTCCATTAACCTTTTCACCGCCACGGACTTCAATAGAAGTTCCAGATTTTCGTGCCACCAGCGCCACGACTTCATTAGAAGCTCTTCATTTTAACTTTGTTATAAAAATAAATTTACATTATTTAACAGGTTTTTCTTATCATTTTATTATTTAAAAGCACTGTCTAGAACCCTGTTTTGTTATTTTTCCACACAAGAAGCCCTTAATTGTCTTAAAATTGGCAAAAACAAAAACTCCGAACATTTTAATATCCCCAGAACGCCAAGGACTTCATATATAGTCGGCCAGTGATGTGACGCGAAAGTTAACACTGTTGGATTTCACCCGTTGAAATATTTAGAAATATATTATTGAAAACAATTTGAAGTCAGTAAAATATGAATTAAGATAACTACTTTATAACAAAGGGATAATGGACAAATTTCGACCGTCGGATAGGTGCCGAACCGGAATTAAATAGTTGTTGGCAATCCTTATCGATAATTATATTCCCATCTCTACAAAATAATTGGTTGTAAGCTATAAGTCCATGGTTATGAGTGCCCTGGGCGCCACGGACTATTATAGAAGACGTTCTGTGACGTCATAAACGTATGGCTGTCAAAGTCACTTTGTCATAGTGCAGTCTGCACCAATATTTGTTGCACTTTTCATTGCTTCATCATTAATAAGTAAAGAAATAAGTAAGTTATTGATATGAACGAAGAACTGGATAAGGATGAGCTTTTAAGCATTCTACAAGGTGGGAATCGGACTCGGGAGTATTTTGTGGAGAATGTTGGACCAGAAGACGATGATTCTGAGGTATGTCCAGCTTGATAATAATATCGTTTATTCAATAAAACATTGTACCTATTTGTGAGATTCAATACTGAATGAAAAATAAAAAATAACGGCTCAGATATCTTGTGCTTGTACACACACCATCACATGGTGTGTGTGTGTAGGTATTTTGCTGTGTGGGTATTTTGCTGTGTGGGTATTTTGCTGTGTGGGTATTTTGCTGTTTGTTACGTCCGGGCTAAATATTAATTTTATGAATGGAGATTGCACAGAATTAGAAATATTTGAACATTTTTTTTTTTTGCTTAGATATATACCTAACGGTAAAAAATGTCGACTGAAGTAGTTTAAAAAACACGGGAGTAGACAAACATAGAAAAAAGACCATAGACCACATCCCTAATCAGAATTGAATTTAACGTGTTCTGAGCGCCAAGGACTTGAAATGAAGTCAAAGAATGACGTCATGAAGCAATTAGAGATGTACCTCATTTCTTATGACTCTAATTGAGTTACGTATTTGTTTCTTTGATACTTATAATTTATATTGTTTTTTCTTAATATTGATACTGTGAAATAAAACAAATATGGAAATAGTTAATCAGTTTTTATTTATATCCGTAAAATTATAAATAAAACATAACTTAACGTGTATAATTTTCATTCATCGATATGACGCTACCCACATCACTACCGTTTACTATATATTTCGTTATACGTGTATAGCTTGGCGCTAGGCGAGGCACCGCGTTCTGTGTACGCTGGCGGTGAAAAGGTTAAACGGTGTCTACCAATTGGATATTTTAAAAATTCCCATCTGGTGGTCACTCCCTAAAATGACGTATGTTTTTGCCGAACGGGACGGACTCGTTTCGCTAGTCGTTTTTAAAATTCCCAAGAAATAAATGGTAGCCGAGCAGCGGTGGCCCAGTAAGTCGTGGGTTCGAACCCAGGCAGGCGCATTACTCTATGTAATTTATTACATCACCACTGCTCTCAAAAAGGGTGAAGGAAAACATCGTGAGGAAACCGCTTATGTCCTAGAAATCAAAAATTCGAAGACATGCGACATCTACCAACCCGCACTGGGCCCGCAAGGTGGATTATAGCCCATTCCCTGTCATAAAGAGGAGGCCGTTGTCCCCGCAGTCGGAACATTATAGGCTGATGATGCTAAGTGGTCAGCCCATTACCCGAGCACAAATCCAGACTGCGGACAGCCACTGAAAGTTGTTTAATGAACGCCAGTATACGTCAGGTTACCGCTTGTGACCTAGTTAGTCAACGTAGTAGATCATCCAAACTTAGAGTTTGTATTTGCTTATTCTAATGCTTAGGCCACGGAGTCCACAGAGGAAAAGTTAAAACTATACGTGTTTCAGGTCATATGGGCATCACGATTTCATTTAGCTGGTTAGAGCCTGCCACGACGTCTGCAGAGGATCAGAAGGCAGCTGAAACTGCCCGGCAATTCAACGTGAGTATAATTTTGAATCATATTATCTACTACTTGGTCTCTGTCGCAGCTGTCATTTATTATTGCGACAAAGCCAAGAACGGGTTGTGATTTTAGCGGTCCATGTGTGTATGTTTATTTTTATTCAGACGTTTTATTGCAGTTATCATAAGAGTAATATTTTATGTACTCTAGTATTGGGTACCGAGCCAATTTCTTCTAACTTGCCCATTATTTTTACAGTTTGGTTGGTTCGCGAACCCTATATTCTCGAAAGCTGGCGACTATCCTCCTATAATGCGAAGCGTCATTGATGCCAACTCCAAGAGGCAAGGCTTCTCTCGGTCAAGACTGCCCTACTTCACTCCTCAAGAAGTGAAGATGGTGAGAGGAGCCTACGACTTTCTAGGCTTGAACCACTATACTACGTACCTCGTTCAGCAAGGATCCAAGAAGATAAAGAGTCAGCCGTCGTACGACGATGATGTGAATGTTCGTATACATCAGAAGGAAGATTGGCCGAAGACTAATTCGACTTGGTTAAGGGTAAGGATCTTAGAGCCAGTTTCACCAATAAAAAATGAACACGATCAGTATATCCAAACTGCATTGAAGAGCTCATCATTGCTACTTTACATCGACAGTGACAGCACTTATGCAGCACAAGCCGATTATTCTCCCATACAAACGGAGAACGCTGATAATTTCGCTGTTAGGCGTTTAACGCCAAAGACTTAGCATGATATCGATTTATTTCGTCATGATTAAGTATTATTGATTAGCAATAATACATATTATATTGGTTTGGAACTTATGAACCTTGAACGTCCCATATTTTATCACTAAGTTTAATCAACTTGTTGTTGGAGTGTAGGTACGTAACGGGGCACTGAAGATAAAAGACAGAATTTTTTTGCCAAAAAAGTGTTAAATGCAAGAGCGAACGAAGCGAGCTCGGGATTTCAGTCACCCCGACCCCTTTGGGGCAGTCGACAGTCGACTAGACGTCAGTAGACTATGAAAAAGTCCTATCCCCGTAGCGGGGCTACGTCTACTTTTTCATAGTGCCCCGTTTCGTACCCACTGACCGTCAGGTCGCTTTGGGAATTATACTATAAAAAGTCAAAAATTAAACATAAAAATACAAATTTTTATTAAAGGTTTATCTTAGTTTCGTGTCTGTGCTATTAACCGATAAGTTCTCTCGTGAGGAGACGATCCAGGCTGCAGGACCAACTCATGTCTGTCATAAAAATGTATTGTCACCAGAACCAAAGGTGTGTGCAAAATTTCAGCTCAATCGGTTGGTGGGAACTGGTTTGAAAGTCAGTTGCAAGATTTGACCAATACATACTCTAACTAACAAGGCAAGCTAAGTAAAAGGTTATAAAAATGCCCTTCCTTTTCACAGGTAGTGCCCTGGGGCTTCAGGAAAGCCCTGAACTTCGTGAGACTAAACTACAGGAACCCTAAGACCCTGGTGACTGAGAACGGAGTTTCCTCCGAGCCAGGCCTTCATGACACGAAGAGGGTCAACTATATAGACGGGTATCTGAGATCGATGCACACTGCCATTTATAAGGACGGCTGCCACGTCATAGGGTATACGTACTGGAGTCTGATGGACAACTTTGAATGGACTAGAGGATTCTCGTAAGTTGTGGAATATTTTTAAAGAATCTGCGTTGTAAACTAAGGAGTTTTAGGTTTATGGGAGCGTTTCTAAGGCTAAGATTTGCGTGTGTTCTGATACCGTCAATTACAATGAGTATTGTGTTGTGGGTGCGGATGTTGTGGGTGTGTGTGTTGTGTGTGTGTAGTGTTTGTATGGACGGGAGTTGAGTTTTTATAAGTCCAAAAATAGAGGTAATCTGGTTCTATCGCGTATCGACAGCGACAGACTGGACGCGGAAGACAAGGGACCGGGAGTGGGGCCGTGACCCGGTGTTGTGGTGTAACTTCGGAAGAGTCTATGGTCAGCAGCGGATTTCGTTAGACAAAGTTCATCGATATTTACTTTGTGGTTCAAACCTTCGATTGTATATATAACAGGTTCTATATTTCTTCATAATACTCCAATGGCCATAGCTCACAACAGGCTATTCCATACGCCCGAGGATAGATACTCGTATTACAACATTTCACAATATCTACAAACCTTCTTAGGTGAACATTGCTTCATAATTGATTTTCCTTTTATTTTTCAGCGAGCGTTTCGGCCTGTACGAAATGGATTACAAGTCACCGAACCTGACAAGAACACCCCGCCTCTCCGCCAGATACTTCACCAATGTAGCCAGGACCGGATGCTTGCCGAATAACTTCGCAGACTATACTTATAGTACTGTTTAGGTATATCTACTAACCAGTGTTTTTATTGTGCAAAAAAAAATACTCAAAAGGTGGAACGCAGTTAAAGGAAAATCCGACCGCTATAAACTTCGTCCACCTTAGGGGCTATCTCCACGAACGAGAGAATCACGACGGATCCGCGCTTCTATCGGGTCGTCTCCACGAATGAGCGATTATTCCGCCAGCGTATCGTCGCGACTGGTAACGGAATAGCCGTCTTTCCGCGACGAGGCGTTGTGCAATAGTTTTGTTTTGTCGCATCGCAGTGTGGAGACGCATTCATAGAGAGTGTATAGAAATACGTGGCACGACGATATTATCGCCGCGATTCTCTCGCTCGTGGAGACAGCCCCTAACGTTGCCATCTTGTTTTATGAATGCAATTTCTACGGACGATTCCAAATGTTCACCAACAGCGTCCGCTCTCCTAACAATATCAATAAAGCGCCGAAAGGACTATAACGATACAAGGTAGATCGGACACCGACGCTAAAACGGTTACCACGTATTCAGTACATCATTCTGAACCCCCCCCCCCCACACATAGATATTTTTCTTCCGTAATTAAAAAAAAACAGTTGTTCCATACATTTTGACCTTGTAGGTATTAGTTTTGTAGTCAACAGCTGTTTTTTTTTTAATAACAGACGAGAAATGTATATAAGTACATGATATGTGGAATAGAATGATGTACTGAATACATGGTAACCGTTTCTGCATCGGTGTCCCATTCCACCTTGTATTTTCGCACGCCACAAGAGGCCCCTCACAGATATAGATATACCTAGATAACACAAGCATCAGGATCCGTATAAAAACCAAGCGTGCCAGTTTGACTACCTACTGTGACGTCATTAAATATAAGCACTATTTAGTTACTATACAAAATAGACTACGTTTTTGTTCTATAAATGCCTAGAATTAAGTTGAGTTTAATGTTGTAACGTTGTTGTTTTAATCAAATTAGCTTGTTGCGACAATAGCCACGTTAAGCATAAAATGCTTAAGCCGGGCACGCAAAGTAGGCGCTCTTACGTTATCTAGGTATATCTTTATCTGTGGGGCCAGTACATTCTAAAAGGTATATAATATTTATAGTTCTAATAAACATACGAGTATCGATAACTTAACTCAAGAAAAGCTGAAAATAATTACAAGTTTCTAAAATGTATTCATTTATTGTTTTTTCTTTATCCATACTAGAATAACTTAAAATTATTAAACTGTATACATGATTGGACCAGATAGGATGGTCTGGACCATGACCATTAAGCTACGGTTTACTTACTGATAAATATTACGCTATATACAAATGACATTGTATTTACTACAAAGAAGTACTGTTTAATAAACTTTTACTTATAAATTCGGATTTTATTGAACATGAGTTGAAACTCATTGGTACACCACCTTCTTAAGCAATAAAAAAATATCTTTTTGGTATGCTGATTATAAAAAAGCAAAAATATCGATTTCCATTGGTTGGACTAAACCTGTTTTATATATCTAGGTATTTTTTTTTTACAGAGGTACATTATTAAAATGCTTTAATATCCCCAATGATTGGTTATTAACATTTTATTGTCTTCGGGTAGTAAAGCGATAATATCCAATCTTAATATCGTAATTAATTTTATCTTTGAACAATTTAAGTGTGTGCAAAGTTACACATAGCCTCTTATTTAATATATTTTTGACTGTAGCCTCACAAATTATGTTAAAATTCTTACATAATAGTAACACTACATTGCTTTACTGTTTATAGTTAAAAAAATACCATTTTATTTTGATCACTATATAAAACAAATCTGGCAGCCTGGTCTGTTAAACGATTTTAGCTCTTATCTAAGACTAAAAGCACAGCGTACTTTCATGAAATTGCGTAAATTGTGTGCAAATAAATATGAATAAGGCACACTATTCGTTCAAAAAGTTGCAAATTGTATGCATTAAGAGTAAAATTTACAAAAATACTAGATATTCTTATATATTTTCAACAAATCTATCTAACTATAATAAATACTGTCGCGCAGTGTGCGCGGGCGCTTGGGCTGACATCTATGGAGCGAATGTTCACATTGTTCAAACGTCCAGTAGCGCTTCATACGATAATGCACCTTATTAGTAAACCGTTATTGTTCACATTGGTATGAATCGCCTGACTTCATGTCAATAAGATTTATTTTTGTATAAAACGCTACTGTATTTGGTTTGATTTAAATTGTTTATTCTAATAGATCTCGGCCTTAATATCAACTAGATGGAACTTTATAGGAAGTTGGCGTGGTTAAAGGAAAAGATTCGTCTAAATAACTCTCTCATAATAATATCTTAATATCAAAATAAGGCTTCCACATTTATAGTTTTTTTAAAAGTCTAAAGCTATTTTGATACCAGCTTACAGTCGCGGGGATATTTTAAAAACTTTCATAATTTTTAAAAATCAAAAATACAAATTTTTCGATTATTTTTATTGGCAAAATGTGCCTTAAAATTTTACTAGACTTACTCAATTTCTATCATAGCACCATTTTAGCACCAAAAACTTTTTGCATTGAACCTCCTTGCTCCACAATTCTACCAACCTAACCACGCCAACGAACACGATCTATGTACAAAGAGTAGTGTACCAACATTCAAGCTTGCGGCATCTTGCACTGGCTGCAGTCTTCCATGCCGTCGTTGAACTCCTCGATCTGTAGCGTCATCTCGAAGAAGTTGTATTTGTCGTGGACTAGGCGGGTCGCTTCTTCTAGAACTTTCTGGGGACTTACTCCGGTACCTGTGGATTTATAGTTTGTTTAAGTTAAATCTTCAGTAAAGTTGAGTTGGTGTCTAAAAAATACTCTTTTATATTGATTGATATGAGGAGTACTGTACCATCCCAATAGAGGTTTAGAACTTCTCTGGGTTAGATTGCAGTTCTCCGTCTTTTGAAGGTGAGATCACGATTGTAGGCAGTAGGTAGACAATAGGTAGGTAGTAGGTAGGGTAGGTGCAGAGTAGTAAAACGCAAGGAGTAGGTAGAAAAAGCTGTATTGCAACCGGGTACAGCTAGTTGATTGATATGAGGAGCATTGTACCATGCCAATAGAGGTTAGGAAAACTATAATGACGACCTTAACTTAACTAGATTGCTCGATTGCAGTTCTCTTTTCATAGCTAACCATCATCTGCCTAGCTTTTTCTCAACTATGTTGGGGTCGGCTTCCAGTCTAACCGGATGCAGCTGAATACCAGTGTTTTACATGGAGCGACTGCGTATTTGACCTCCACAACCCAGTTAGCACTGGGTAACTCGATACTCTTTGGTAAGAATAGAATAATCTTTATTTGCGCGAAATATGGTACATTGAGATGAAAGGTAAAGATGAATAGGCACTACATATTCCGCTTACTAAAAATTCAGCATGTTAATATTGATTGTAAGACTGGTTGTCAGACTTTACGACTGTCAATGATCTACAAATGACAGCCGGGACCAACGGCTTAAAGTGCTTTCCGAGGCACGGAGGAAACTCGGTATGTAATGGGTGGTCACCCATCCACGGACTAACCTAGGCAAGAGCGGCTTAACCTAAAGATCGACTCGAGCGGCTGTTTTTATTTAGTCACGAGCTCCGCGAGGTCTTTTCATAGCTAATACTATATTCTGAATACCATACGATAAAGGAAGTGAAGGTAGAAATTACAGGACCTACCTCCTGGTTAGCTACCAACTAGCTCTCAGCCATCTGGCCTCCTTCCTGCAGGCAACCAACCCACCAGCCCGGTATAAGACTAGGTATACTCACGTATCGCGAGATGCGCGGACAGCGCGGTCTTGTCGAGCGACAGCGCCCACATGCGCAGGTTGTGCACGCGCACCACGCCCGCCAGCGACAGGAACGTGTTGGCTACCTCCTGCACGCACACATGGGGATTGCTTGATTATTTATATCCGTACTTATATTATAAAGTGGTAAATTGTAAGCTTAAGTTAGGAGGTAATTGCCAAAACTACTCATTCGATTTCAAAACGCTATACTACCGCGTGTAGAAGACATGTTTCTTAAAAAAACACAAGAACCCAAGAAATACAGAAAATCTGGCAAGACATGTTTCAAGATCAGTATTGCCCAGTTTGCCCACTTATGAATTTGTGATCTGGTCGGCCCAGATTTAACGATGAAGAGTTTGAATGTAACTGCACCATAATTTAGAAGTTTCTCCATGCTTTTAGTCGAGGGGTTACGGAAATCCAACTAGTCTCATGAAAATGTATGTAAATGTTACCTGGAAATCAACGCCTCTGGGAGATCCCTCCATAAGCACTAGCAGTGCATCCTTGATGATGTTGAATGTCGTGATCAGCACCAACACAGAGAATAGGAATGTGCAGATCGGGTCCACTAGGCTCCAACTCGGCTGTGGAGAAAATATAAAAGATGATAACGTTTTTTTTTATATTCATGACCTTGCTGGTATGGTTGGACCAACCTATACTTGATCTAAATATTAATTTTGGTCAGTCGGTTTCAATGTCGTCTATTAAATTATTACCAACCATTTATGAGATATTGGATGGAAATTGATGACATTGATATTCAGTTGCATCCAATACGCAATAATCCATCCCTGACGTTATACACTCCTCATCAAAAAAATCGAAACACTTTCGTTTTTATTGTTTTTGTCCTAATTTTTTACAAAACAGAATTAATTCCATGAAAAAAAAAACATTATTGTGTAGCTGGCAGTTTGGTCATTACAGTAAGAAGAAAAAAATCAACATTCGAAATTAGAATTTCATTTGTTTATCCTATAAATGAAATTAATCACTGTTTTGAGACAAATGTGTATTTAGGGTTGGAGTACGTTTCTCGTTTAAAAACTAAAAATTAGCGCTTGTCTTTAAACTTTTTGTTTCTTATTTCATTTACTGTGACTTTGGGACGTCTGAAAAAACTTTTTTTTCTAAAACATATGGATACTTCGCCCGCAGAAGCCGCCCAAGTGGTGGCATTGCTGGATTCTGGACTTAGTCAGCGTGTTGTGGCTGCAAGATTGCATCTAAGCTTATCATCTGTTCATAGAGTCTACAAACGCTATCGGGAGACTGGTTCGTTCACGCGCCGTTCAGGATCTGGCAGGAATCGGGTCACTTCTGAGCGAGATGATCGATTTATTGTAACAACTTCTTTACGAAATCGACGCCTTAACGCTTTTCAACTGCAGCAGCAGCTTCGCGTTGTACGAAGAGTAGCTGTAAGTGACTCTACAATAAGAAGAAGGTTGAAGGAACGCGGATTGGCACCGCATAAGCCAGCGAATGGGCCGAAATTAACTGCAGACCATCGAAGAGCGCGCCTTAACTTTGCACGCGAGCACCTAACTTGGTCATACCTTCAGTGGAGCAAAGTACTGTTTTCTGATGAGTGTAAAATTATGCTGTATGGTAACGACGGAAGGAACAAGGTCTACAGAAGAGATGGAGAACGCTTTGCACAATGCTGCATTGAAGAAAAGGTCAGCTATGGTGGCGGTTCGTGGACGGTTTGGGGAGGAATCAGCGCCGACGGTAAGACAGAACTTGCCTTTGTGTCTGGGCCACGGCTGCCTGCACTAAACTCTCATCGGTACATCGAACAGTGTCTTGAACCTCATGTGATGCCCTATGCACATTTTATTGGCAACGACTTCATATTCATGCACGACAATGCTAGAGCTCACACCGCGGGCGTCGTACGAGATTATCTTACCGAAGTCGGTATTTATTTATTTATTTATTAATAAAGGTTTACCAACAGCTTGTGTGTACAAAATATTTTGAGTACAGGTTTTACAGTCTTGGACTTACACAGTCGCCAATTACAGGTTAACCAGCATTCACAAAGAAAGTGATAAGTTAATAACACAAGAGTATAAAATTGAAACCGGTATCTCCATTATGGTATGGCCAGCAAGAAGCCCGGACATGAATCCCATTGAACATCTATGGGATGAATTAAAGAGACGAATTCGAGCAAGAGATCCAGCCCCAGAAACACTTAGCCAGCTGCAAAATGCAATCCAAGAGGAATGGGATAATATACCACAACATGTGATCGTGACTCTCATCCGATCGATGAAGAACCGTATGGAAGCAGTAATAAGAGCTCGCGGAGGGAATACAAGTTATTAAATAAACGTTTCTTACATTTTCTTCGTTTTTTCATTTACGCGTGTTGTTTTACCCATTTCCTTCATATTCCATACAGGGTAAAAATTACTCATTATACAAAATACGAAACCTATGAAGACTTAATTTGAATTTAGAACAATAACATTAGGATTTAAAAACCTCATACTACTCACTATTAAATGACATTTTACATTTATTCCTAAATATACACATTTTTCTGATAATCCTTATCAAATCATAAACTGCGAGGTGTTTCGATTTTTTTGATGAGAAGTGTATATAACTGTGTCATGTTTGTATGTATGCTTTGTCTCACCTTAAAGTAAATAACAATGGCCGCTATGAGCACCCCGAAGCTCTGCAGGAAGTCTCCGAGCACGTGTATGAACGCTGCGCGCACGTTGATGTTCTCTTGGTGCTGCTCGTGCGAGTGCGATGTTGAGCTTTCTGCGTCTGAGTCTCCGCGTTCCTTCTGAAAGTGGAATATAAACATTCGTTTTTAGGGTTCCGTACCCAAAGGGTAAAACGGGACCCTATTACTAAGACTTCGCTGTCTGTCTGTCTGTCTGTCTCCAGGCTGTATCTCATAAACCGTGATAGCTAGAACTGCAAATGATGTATTACTATTGCCGCTATAACAACAAATACTAAAAATTAAAAAAAAAAAATATTAAGGGGGGCTCCCATACAACAGATATGATTTTTTGCCGTTTTTATAGATAATGGTACGGAACCCTTCGTGCGCGAGTCCGACTCGCACTTGGCCGGTTTTTATAATTCCAGTGTACGATATTCTCTTGGTTACTGAAAAAAACTTGAGCTCAATTAAAGTTGTTAATTGTATGAACATTAAATCCACTTTACCGTGCAAACACAACAGGTACAAAACAGGTACCAAGTTTTACACGAAAAGCCCCCTGGTTTGTTATCAATTTGGAAAGACGCCTGCACGTCAACCTACCCGAAACTATCAGATTTTTCCAACCAACCTTCAACCTAATGCTTTAGACATAAAGTTGAAAATCTATTAAAGAAATTTGACAGATTGTAGTAGCGTGATGTGCGTCTTTACATCCCCCATTGCTCTATCTCAAAAGACCAAATATTAATATCCTGTGTATGGAAGTTACCTTGTTATTAAGCACTGGATTGCTGCCTCCATGCGAGTGTCCATGTCCACCGCCTCCTCCGTGACTGTGTCCGTGCTGGTGCAGCGTCAGACCCATACTGTCATAAACAGAAAAAAACGCGTTAGATTCATACAAAGGAAAGTGGGTCTTATCTCTTCTAACATAGGTCTTATATCGTATTATAAGGTTTCTTGTGGCTCAGCGGTTGTGTCGGGTTTCTGTATGTCTAAATGTAAGTTAATCGTGCGGATAACTTTAATATAGGATGTCAGTTTAGTTCGTACGTGGCCGCATAGATGTCGCCACAAGTTCGTACGACTGCAATTTGTTCATTTACCTACTTGAATTATTAGTTTAGCTGCTATTGGGGTTTATAGTTTGGATACTAAATAGCAGTTACACTGAGCTGAAGTGGCTACTTCACACTGAATACTCACACAAGGTTGACAGCGACCCCCACAGCGGAGGTTATCAACATGACTAACGCGTTGATCTCGAACTCCTTGTAGATGACTCTCTGCACCGCCATGTACACCAGTATGCCCGTCACCACCCAGATCAGGAGCACTGATGTTAGAGCGCCTATGACTTCAGCACGGTACCAGCCGAACGGCATCCTGGAAGATGGAATGCTTGTGTAAAATGTCGAGTACAACTTCTTGGTCACATGGACCATAGAAGGATTTAGACAGCACTGGATCCGCCTCATTGGTGTAGTGGTAGAAATCACGTCTGCTGAGAATGAGGTCCTGGGTTCGATTCCCCTCAGTAGCAGCCACAGAGTCTGGATTTATGTCGGGTTGATGGCAATAGGCTCGCCCCCTATTACATGGGATTCAAACATAACTGGCGAAATGCGGATATACTCTGCCAAACCCCTCGGGGGGTACGGGCATTATGTTGTTACGTCTACGGGCACGCATGGTGCACGGTCCACTCCCTGCTGGCAAATTATGCTTATGGTCTAGGAATCCTCTTAGAAATCATGACATTGCGATTCTAGGGCTAACGCGGTATTCTACCCAATGTACAATACAATAAACATGTATGCATGTGAAGTGTTACTAATATAGTTTTACGGGTCTATTTACTAACTTCAATTGAATTTTATTATATTTATGTTAGTCTGTAAGGTATATATGGGCGAAAGTTGCTTGACAATAAATGAATGTTGTTGTTGCTGTTGTAATTTGCGCAAAAGTAAGAAAGCAAGCAGCATGCATGCCATCACAACTTCGATCAGTAATGTCATACAAGCTGCTTGCATATTAGGTATAATTTGCAAGTTTCTAACCCGTGTAGGTAGGCATTAGTATTATATTGTATCACGAGCCATAATATCAATGGCTAGACAGCAGAATAAAGTCACCAAGCCAAAAAGCTTCTTATAAAAAAACTTGGGTTTGGCAGTCATTCTTACCGTCTCGTAGCAGGCCTGCTCGACACCCATAGTGAGAACAGCGATATCATAAAGCTAGCGAAGTCTGTGAGGAGGTGGGCAGCGTCTGTGGCTATCGCTAAACTGTTTGATAAGTAACCACCTGTAAAGTGAAATATAGAGGTTAAAATACATAACTGGAGGATATAAGCCCTATTGCTATGTTCTGTAAGATGAAATTAAGATTAATCATTAACTTTGTTTATCCCAAAGTCTGACAGTCAGTCTAACCAAGGGGCATTGTGAGAACTGGGCTGTAGAGGTCAGATAGGCAGTCACTGCGCTGCATATCATGTTCCCCTGGAAGCCGACCCCAACGTAGTTGGAAAAAGGCTGGTTTTTCAGAGGTTGACTGATACATAATAATTTTGCTACGTAGGTATTTCGTAGTTTTTGACTCCCATTTTGTTTTTCCTGGTTATATTTTTTCTACATATTTAACCATGACCGATATAATAACTAGTAGTATTCGACACAATGTACAAATGACATAGGCCTTTTAATATTGTAATCATGTTTCATGTAAATAATTAGAAAAATTGGACACGTGCCATTTTCGATAACCCAAATACAGATTACACGGCCACTAAGGCTATTTGAAATTCTTTTAACGTAAGTACCTACAGACAATTATGCAACCCATTGTTATCGAAAATGTTTTTTTATTGCAATGTATTGAATATAGGTAATGCCGCTTTGTGCTGGCTTTTAGTATATTGTAGCACATGAGCTAAGCCCATACTGAATACTGAAATGAGAATGACTGTAAGTTATAATAACTTATAATGTGGGTATGGAAATAAGGAGGAGAATTCCTACACATATAAGGCCGCGGCCCCATGTCCACGGCGCGGCGCCGGCCGCCGTGTGACGTTGCGGCGCCGCCGCCGTAACACGGCACGACGTCGTGCCGCAGCACGGTGCCGCGGACGGTGCGCCATCCATTGCCCCTCAGTCGATCGAATCAACTGCGAAATATCGACTGAAAGGGGCAATGGATGGCGCACCGTCCGCGGCACCGTGCTGCGGCATGACGTCGTGCCGTGTTACGGCGGCGGCGCCGCAACGTCACACGGCGGCCGGCGCCGCGCCGTGGACATGGGGCCGCGGCCTTACACATTGCCGATTTCATGGTCATGTATCGTAATCTCCTTGGATTACGATACATGGCTGAAATCGGCAATAATTTCCATCAAGAACTCCACTTGTATTTATATCCTTCGAACATGTTACATGGTAGTATTTAGCTGCGGAAATAGGGACTCCTTACATTATAGTAAACACAAGAGGTTCGTACTCACCTACAATTTCACCTATCATAAAGACAACACATAGTATGCTGGCAATGATCAACTTTCTTCGCGCCCGTTTGTCTACCTCTTCGTTCCTAGATCTGTGGCAATGTCCTGAAACAATCAAAATAAACACTCATCAAACGACACATTAGAACAGTAAACTGAATACTGTTTAGACACATGCAACAAGTATTTCAGTTAATGTAAGGGAATAATAAAACAACATACATTTGACACAGAATAAAAAAATCATACGTAAATTGTAAAATATTTAAAGTCATAACTATAACTTCACCCTCTATTTAAAATCCTTAAGAGGATGAATTTTTTTTTTTTCGTTTGATTTACCTACGTTTTATAGGGAAATTTATTTTTATTTAATAATTTTTTTAGGGGAATTTTTTGTTTGATGAAGATTTTCGGCTTTGTCTGCCAGTGAACTAAAGCATTTAAGATTTTCGTAAAGTAGGAGATAGAAAACTAAAGAAAGGATTACGAAAAACAATTTTCAGAGTAACAACGATCAAGTCAATAATTTCTATTTATTATTCTGATTTTGGAAATAGGTCAAACACAAACCCCATACAAGCTACCCAAGGATCAAATTAAGAAGACGAAAACTTGGGTGGCCTTAAGGTTGCCAGGTGCTAAGTAAACTGATATTGAAGAGAAGTAATCCGATCTGTGATTTACAATATCAAGTGAAGTGGAGGAATCCAGAATACGTGTAAGAGACTGGGAAGGAATAAACCATATTTAAGGAAAAATACACATTGTCATTGTAAAACGAACTGTTAAGTAAGTTAAGTATTCAGTACGAACTACCTACAGGATTGACCCAGAAGCGTTAATTGTAAGGCCGCTATCCCACTGGTGTTTTACGAGCATTAGTGTCTTCAACGTCTGCGCAGCTGAAACGCTGCGCTGACGCGACGTTAACGCCGCGAGTCTAGTTGCAAGCGTTATCGTTACGCACATGATGCGATTTGAAGAACATGTTGTATTTTGATTTTTGTTGGCTTCGCTACTTCGACGAAAATTACGTAAAAGGAAAAAGGAAGTCTCATCGTCAGTTTTGGGAAAATCCTGGTCCAATCGATTACAAGAAAGTGAATATATCGCACTGTAACACAAACTCTAATAATATTAAAAATAATTCATAGGAATTTTACAAATATTTGCGACGGTATTCGCAAATATTACTACGAAACTACAGTTGACGAACTTTATAAGTGATTCAAAATGACATACAATATTTAGACACTAATCTCAGAGTCACCAGAACAGAGGCTTGTTATAACTGACGGCGTGATTGGGTGGGTCCAGTGGGATAGGGGCCTAAGACACTAAGATTCCATAATAGAAAAAATACTACTATTAGCTTTAGAAAAGTAAACGTAACTTGAGTGAGACACATTATTTATCGAAACAAATAAATACTTATTTATGTACAGGACATTACATTAATATAGAAGAGCACAAAGGTACTGCTTATTTCATAAGAAATTTCTTCCAGCACACCTGCGAGAGGAAAGATGGATTAGAAATGTAGACACAGTGTGTAGAAAATCAAAACGGGAAAATTTCAATTAGAACTTAAAACAAAAATATATTTAATATCGTTTGTATTATCGAACAAAATTAAACTTTAAATGTAATGTACTGATTTTTCACACGTTTATCTTGCAATATTTTCCCCAACCATGACATTGTTTAGTAACAGTTGATATTTATACGAGTATATTATTATACTTGGTTTACGGTAGATTGAAGAAGCTGATGCAGCTACAGTAAACATTCGGTTTACCATAATTCATAGATTACTGGATTAAATATTGGTCCAAAAATCGCTACTCCACCAAGTGGCGAAGTTTTATGCCAATAAAATTCGAAATCCTGTCGTGCCAAGCTGAGGAAATGAAACAACGAAGCGAGAGTTTAATTTAAAGTAAATATATTGTAAACTAACGAAATTACAAGTGAACGTCGCGCGTGCACTGTTCTGTGCTCGCCCGAGAAGGAAGGAAACAATACACGTCTAGGGTCTTGGTAGAACTAGATGGCGCTATGTTCTTCACTGGCTTGTGTTCATTTATTTACTACATTCTGCCTTCAACATAAGCCCATTTTTCTAGAGAAGTAGTCGAACTTGACCTGTGGAGTCGCTTTGGTGAGGACATCAGCAACCATCTCTCCAGTGTTGACATATTGCATCTCTATCTCCTTTTTATATATTTTCTGTCGAACAAAATGGTGCCGAACACCTATGTTTGGTTCTGGAATTATAAACATCGTTTCCTGAAAGTTTAATACAACTTTGACTATCGAAATAAATACGTATAGTATGATGCTTGAGATGTGGTTAAAACTGTTCTTGCAGTGCTTCTTGGTTGCATGCATAAAGACATGTATTCCGCCTCTGTTATTGACAGTGCAATACTTAGTAGGTTGTCGCTTTGAGCTCCAAGATAGATCCTCCCTGAAATATAAAAGTATATCCTGTGCAGGATGTTCCTTCTGTCATCTTCAGAATTAGCACAAGCGGCGTCACGATAGGCATGAACAATGTCTTCTTCTGCACATTGTTTGCACGACAAACTTTAGTCTTCGGTACCCCTTTTTTTTCGGATGGGAAATCATCAAATGATTCCTCCCCCTCTGGGCGGAGCGGAAGGGAGTGTCAGACTTTTACTGACTAAAAACCACCCATGTTCCTTCTTTTGCCCTTTATGTTCCAGGGCCGCGGTATTCTTTCGAACAGTCCCGCAGCCCTGGCAGGCATCGGCCCTTGCGGGCCCCTCCTGTTTGCTGCCATCTCTTTGAAGCGCGCGTGGAACACTAACGCGCCGTCGACACGGCCTGTCGTCATAAGACGGACGGACGGCGAGCTAGCCCATTACTCACTGTCCACCACAGGCCCGCGCCTACGGTGGCCGAGAGCCACCACGTGGCCCCCGACGCCCGGTGCTTCTCCCGCGGCGGCTGGGAAGCTTTCGGTACCTCTGAGATCTCATTTCACGTTTCAAAGTTACCCAATGTTTAATTTTTGGTTTATTTTTATATTTGCTTTGGAAATTAACTACATAGTAATGTAGGTCTTGTCCCTTGAGATAGATATAACAGACATCCATAACTTCTTGGTAAGGAATATTTTTCAATATTGCATTTATGCACCCCCTCCAACAGTATTCAGTTTATACATGTTGTTGGTTAGTCTCGCCGTTGCTACTAATCTTTTTTCTTTATTGTAAATATTACAGCAACTATGCAACTTAACTTGACATCCATTTTTAACTAACTGGCTAACTGACAATAAGTTAGTGCTCAGTTCTGGTATAAACAAAATGTGTCTTACCTGGATTTGGTTTACTTTACCATCACTACAGCAGAAATTAAATTTCCCATCTTCTGTATGGTAAATGAAGAATGATTGGCCACCTTTATACTTTTTATCGGAGGTGTCTTAGTCTCATTAAAACCAATCAGATCTTTGCGTCATGTGCACGGATGCCTCAGAATCTACATAGGTACCAATCACAATCGTTCATTGATGTGCAAACTGAAAAAACTGCAGCATACTTTTTATTAGTATTTATGAACTTTCCTTTTTATTGGCAAAACAGTACTTACTCAGATGCCCATGTCTAGTACAATTGTAGCTTCGGGGACCGCGGGGTTTATTCTGGGGACTATAATTTTATTGTTGTGTTTTTTTTGTGTAAAATTCAGTAGTATCAGATTCCTTTTACACTTCTTGTAACAACTTTGTTTTAATAGAATCTGCACTTATTACGACACCAGAGCTTTCTATTCCCATTGTCATTGGTTTGTACTAGTCTGGCAAACCTGCTAACCATTCCTAATCAATTTTGAAACACCATTCATCGTCAATTTTGAAAATTATCATTTCTCAGCCAATGAACGATAGTTACTAGTTTATCTAGGTTTTTATTAATGAGATCACGTAATAAAGCCACTTTCCTGCTCAATCCGGAGTCTTCGAACGCAGACATAAGTTTGGCCCACACATAATAATCTTGCTTTTGGCCTTTACATCCTTGGTAGCGTCAACGGTTTCCTTGTTGTCACGATCCACACACGACCACAAATCTTCGTGATAAAGGTAGGCTTTTACAGCGAATTTCCACGTTCCACGTACTATTACAATAGTAATTGTCCCTTCCGGTCAGTTTATCAATACGCACGGCTTTATTCGTAAATTACGCTGAAAGAGAAATAACCGGGCCGGCGACCTAACCTCACTTTTTTTTACACACGGTATATTACTCTTCGGAACTAAACTTCTAACTTTTCACTAAATACTTTTTCCAATTAGTATGAGATAGGCCCATAGCCTGTGGAAATGAAACAACGGAGCTAGAGTTTAATTTAAAGTAAATATAGAAAACTAACAAAATTACAAGTCAAAGAGATTAAAAGAAAATTTGAATCATAGATAATACACTAATGTCTTTGTTACAAGTGGACGTCGCGCGAGCACAGAACAAGAAGGAAGGAAACAAAAGTTTTGTTTATTTCCGTGTTTTGTTAGGCCAGCTCCACACGTTGGTCCCAACGCCACTCGTCCAACGTGTGGATCTAGAAAATAGCATTGGCACCAACGTTGGGACGAGCAACGATCGTTGGGAGTTGGCCGACGAGTGTCGGTTTTATCAAAGGAATCTGCACCAAAGTTGTGGCATGTGTTCATTTATTTACTACATAGGCAGCGACACGAAGAAGATGCTTTATTTTAGCACCAAATAATCTATTGCCTATTGCATAAATTCATTGTAGCTCGAACTAATCAGTTCAATGGCTTCACCAATCAAATCTACAATCTCTGCTTTACAATAAGGTTCCAATTTTACCAACCATAATCCCATACTCACTTTCTACTTCTGATATGCTTCCATTGTGTCCGTCCCCGTTGTCTCCATCGGTACTGGTTTCTATGACCGCGCAGCATCCTGTGGATGGGTTGCCGTGAACACAGAATATGACCCGGCGTCCCTTCGCGGGGCTGTCTGTGCCGTACGATACTTTGCCTTCTTTGAACCTGGAAAAGAAAGAGAAGACTTTAAATAAAATGAGAAAATATATCGAGTATGTGAGAGGGTCACATCTCTGCATTGAAGACATAGACGTGTTTTTATGTTAGGTACCTATATCAAGCCTGAGCAACGAACGGTCTTTTAGTTTGACTGCTAAAATCTTTACCTTTCAATTCGACTTTCAGATAAGAAAACTTCACCAAGTGTAGTCGTTGTTTTCAATTGTGAATGACAATCATAAGAATAATATCTAAGATAAGAGGAGTTTTGCAAGGACGAGCGAGACGACTTTTGCAAAGATGAAGGAATTTGCCGTGTCTGTAATGAACAAACTGTTTCTGCAATTGGTAATGTAGATGACTTCCTTGCAAGCATTGCGGATACTGACAATCTGTGTTACAATCATACCAGGAGACTTTGTCGTAGTATCTCGTCTTCTGAATTTATAAAAATCACGTGTCACTATGCTCGCACAATAATTTCCGAAGCCACCAAACAATTTCAATGAATATTTGTGAATGTCTATGGTTGGTTTCAGCTTCAAAACCATGATATTTTGGACCCCATAGGCAGCGCCGTACGAAGCAGGGGCAGGTCGCTGGTAGAAATATAAGATAGAAGATGATATATTAAATGCTCTGATATTCTTCAATAACGAATAATTAATATTTGTAAAACTAAGATTTTAAATTGCATCGCTATACATACATCTATGGTATATCACACCTATGGCTTACAGTTTCAAATTCAATTAGATCTCATATAGGACGTGGGACTTAAGGTCAATTGTCCGAAGGTGAGGAGCATTTAATTGAAAAACCCGGGAACTATAGTATAGACAGCTGTGCGGTAAATACGGAATTCATTTAGTTCCGCTTCACGCTTTTTTGTATTGTTGATATTCTATGCTTTGACCCGTAAAGCATTTTAAATCAATTGTTATTTTGGAGCAAATTGTCACCCTAACAATCAATGTATATTATATCTACATATTACTGCTTTTATATTAAACTAGCTATTATTGCCCACGGTTTCACCCACGTGTTCGGTTTATTTATTGTCCCACGGGATCATTATCACCATCATTTCAGCCGAAAGACGTCCACTGCTGGACATAGGCCTCCCCAAGTGTCGCCACATTGACCGGCCCCGTGCGTCTCGTATCCAGCGGATCCCCGCAATCTTCACCAGGTCATCAGCCCAGCTAGTAGGAGGCCGTCTAACCCATCGTCTTCCGGTTCGCGGTCGCCACTCCAGAACTTTTCGGCCCCATCGGCCATCCGTTCTGCGAGCAATGTGCCCTGCCCACTGCCACTTAAGTGTGGCAATTCTTCGGGCTACGTCGGTAAACTTAGTTCTTTTGCGGATGTCTTTATTTCTGATTCGATCACGCAAAGAAACTCTGAGCATAGCCCTCTCCATTGCCCTTTTGGGTGACTTTTAAGCCTTCTGATGACGCCCATTGTGACGCTCCGTCTCTGAATACCTATCATATTCTAAAAATATAATGATCTCAAAACACCACATTCACAGAACACAACATTTTTATACATCATATTCGTATTTTATAACATTTTCTTACCTGCGTGTACTGTTATTAACAAAATTCTTATTTTATTTTATTTATTTTTATTTTATTTTATTATTTTCGGAAAACTTACAGCTATGCAGACACAATAGTTTCGTTAATAACAATAATATGGCCAATTACAGGTTTTCACAAATAGCTATACAATAGTTTAATAAAACAGAAAGAATTAAACTTAAAGACAGTGGTAAGGATTAGTACACACAAAAGCAATAAAGAAAGAAAGAACACAAATTGACACAATACAATGGTTATGTGTTGTCGAAGAAGTGATTGCACAGGGTCTTCTTCAATTTAGACACGCTTGTATTAAAGATGTCGATCTCAACCTCCTGGCAAGTCGCATTGTACACACGACTCGCTCTAATCATGTACGAGTTTTGTCTGTAATTAGTCCTTGTCGTTGGTATGTGCAACAAACGAGATTTACGCAGAAACGAACAAGGTACACGCAGCCCAATCTTGCTCAGCAACTCGGGGACATCATTGGATCCATTTGCAGTTTTAATTAGATAGACCAAGTCGGAAATTTTTCTACGTTCATATAAAGGAAGAATATGAAACTTTTTGCAACGTTTAAAATAATTTGGTAGATATATTTTGGAACGAAATTGAATGTACCTTAAGAACTTTCTCTGTATGCCCTCCAATCGAGCGATATAGGTGTTGTATTTAGGGTTCCAGACTTGAGAGGCATACTCGAGGTGACTACGAACGAATGAGCAATATAAAATTTTGATAGTCTTGATGCTCCTGAACTCTGATGAGACCCTGCAGATGAAACCTAGAGCTTTCGACGCTTTGCTGACAATATTATTTATGTGTATGTCAAAAATAAGCTTCGAGTCAAAAGTAACCCCGAGGTCCCTGATTACACTGACCCTTTCTATTGGGGTATCCAAAAGTTTGTAGGAAAAATATAAAGGGTGTGGTTTGCGGGTGAAAGTACACACGTAGCATTTGGAGACGTTTAAGTCCAAGTTATTTGATTTGCAGTAGGTTTGAAAAGAGTTTAGATCCGCCTGCAGTAAGAGAGCATCTGCCTGGCTAGTAACCTGTTTCATGATCTTCATGTCATCTGCATACAACAATATTTTACAGTGCTGAAAACAGGAAATTACGTCGTTGATGAAAATATTGAATAAGAGCGGCCCCAATAACGATCCCTGGGGAATTCCCGAAGGAATACGCATAGCTCTAGATGAGTAACCATTCAGCACCACGGTCTGGCATCTACCCTCAACATACGACTTGAACCACCTGTAGAGATTACCCCTAATACCCATCGATAAAAGTTTGCGCATTAAGATTACATGATCTATTCTGTCAAAACACTTACTGTAATCGGTATAAATAACATCGACCTGGGACCGTTGTGACATAGACTCCGACAGAAATTCACTGCAGAGGATCAAATTGGACGTGGTAGACCGACCCCTTAAGAAACCGTGCTGATGTTCGCTAAAACTATGTTGAAGAGCCGAATAAACTTGTTTATGGACTAGTTTCTCCAGAATCTTTGCAAACACGCACAATTTAGAGATCGGTCTATAATTGTCAACAGAAGTTTTAGGTCCTTTTTTGTGTATCGGTGTTATGTATGCCGACTTCCAGATCGAGGGTACCACACCAATGTCGAGTGATCTTTTGAACAGGATCGACAGCGGGACTGATAAACTCTTGGCGCAGTTCATTATAAATAATGGTGGAATATTGTCAGGTCCTGCGGACTTGTTAGGATCAACTTGTTTCAGTAGCCTATGAACCTCATGCTCGTCTATTTCAATAGTACTGATATCTGATATGCTCTGCACCGCACTACTGTGACCCACATCACGAGAGAAACCACTATCGCCTGTACTAGTGGTTGCATGAAAGTTTGATTGAAAATAGTCAGCAAACATATTACAGATTACGTAACCGTCACCAGAAGACAGCTGCCCGAAGTGTAGTACTGATGGATATGAGTTGGAATGTTTTCTTGATTTGACGTAACTCCAAAAGGCTCGGGGATTGTTATGTATATCTGCTTCAATTTTTTCCATGTAGTCGTCAAACATTACTTTTTCCAAGTCCTTAGCCCGTTGTCGTAGTAAAACAAAACTTTGATGATCAGAAAGGTTTCCATATTTTTTAAATTTAGCATGACATTTAGCCTTTTCTTTAATAATTTTGACCAACGGGCTTTTGTACCAAGGCGGATACTTCGATTGGGAACCGACTGTTTTCCTCGGTATGTGAGTATTACGCAGTCTATCAATAATAGAATAAAAATATTGAACGGCCTCTTCCAAAGGCCGACAACTCAAGTCATTCTACCAATCCACCAGATTAAGTTCGTCATCTATTACCTTATAGTCAGCCAAATGATATAAAAACTTAACGTAGGGACGAACCGAAAGACTATGCAATTCAACAAAGTCCGCAGTAACACATAATGCCCCGTGATGTGAATCTTCAGGTACCAGTGGATCCGCGCAACGTGTGACTATAACTTCGTCATTGGATAACACCAGATCAAGAATCTTATTGTTCTTGTTTAAGTGGCAATTGTATTGTGCAAGGTTACTGATATTGAAATTGTCAATAAGGTTAGTTTGCGCATCTCCACACAGGCCAGCAGGACATAAAGAGTGACCGTCGGCAGCCGGCTGCCACGTTATATTGGGTTGATTAAAGTCTCCCAGGATCACAAACTTGTCAGCAGAATGCTTAAGGACAATATCCGACAGGTTGTCTGAGAAATTGCCCAGCTGGACTGCTAAAGAGTTTCCAAGATTCTGACGGCAGATGTAAGCAACGCATATGTGCATCTTATATAAAGCTCTTGGTTTCTTTCGCGATAGTGTTAACGTAACCCACAAGTCCTCAGCACTCGAGCACCACTCACTGCGAGAGTCCACCACTAGTTCGCGTCGAACCGCAATTAAGACACCTCCTCCTAAACCTTGATTAGTATTGGCATAGTCACGGTCCCGTCTCCATATGAGATATCTGTCGTCAAACATTTCGGAGTCGGATATCCCGTCATTTAGCCATGTCTCAGTCAGGCAAACAACATCAAAACTATTGATACATATATTTCTAAAGAACAGTTCAGTTTTAGTTCGTAGTCCTCGCACGTTTTGGTAGTAAATATTAAGGGAAGCCATCATAAAATATTATAAAAAACATATGCGTAAAACAAATAGTAAAAATATAAGGTACATTCAAATCGTCGGAACAAAAAATATATCCAAAGGTTAGATAAATTTCTATGAGTATGCAAAAAAGCACTGTAGCGGCAAGTACATAGGGTACGGTTAGCATACTGCAAAAGTAGAAAAGATAATAAAAAATATAGCTACAAAAAACTCGGTGTTGTTGAATTAAAAAGCGAAAAATATCCTTAGGAGTCGGTAAATAGGAATAAAAATCGTAAAATAAAAATAATGCGGAATGGCTGACACCATGTGATAAGTAAACAAAGGGCTGGTGAGACAGGAATGCGTAGAAAAAACAAGTACAAGTGTTTCCTAATCTTAATGAACCAATGTAAACAAATAACTCGCCAGAGTGTTGAATCGACATCATTAGCATAAAAACTTATTTAGATCTTGCTCAGATTTAACATGATATTTTGGTGAAGTGTCATTTCTCCGCAGCATTATTTTGCATCCTCTGACCCAAACATGTTCAAAACCACGTTCCTTAGCCCTGGCTTTGGTCTTATTGAGAAGAATTTTGTTTTCAAACGTTAAGTGATCGTTAACATAGATCCTGTTCTCGCCACGCAGTCCCAGGTCAGCAGCCTTCAGGGTCTTATGCTTTTTCGCGGCAGCTACAAAATCATTTTTTACGTAGCTGTTGTGCACTGAACAAATAATATTTTTGTTTTGCTTGTCGTTGCGCATTGGCACCCTGGCAATGTAGTTGATCTGTTCTTTTGGGATATGACAGTGGATGACATCTCCAATTTTGGCCACTAATGTGAACAGGTTTTCGTCGCTGGTCATAGGTACTCCCTTGATCTCAATGTTATTCATTCGAGATCTCTGGTCACTCTCACATAGCTGGTTTTCAAGTTTCACCACGCGACCCTGCAAGACAGATACCTCTTCCCTTGTCTTCTTCATAGCCTCAATCTCCTGTTCCAATGACGATACCCTGCATGTTAAGGCACTCATATCGTCACCAACCAACGCAATAGATGCCTTCATTTCAGAGAATTCCGACCTGATGGACTTCAACTCCACGAGCTCAACTTGGATTGCTTTTATGGTTTCAACCAGCACTGGCAATGCCTCCATTTGTGTTGACAGCCGCTTGAGCTCAGTTAAGATGGTCTCCGAGTCGGCAGGTGAGATCTTGAGGGAATCGATGCGGGGACTAACTGCTGCTGATGATTTGCAGTTGGCACATTTCCACGTTGCTTTACGGTCCCCAAGCTTTCTCCATCCAACCTCCGTTATACCCGCGCAAGGGAAGTCAAATTGACCCCCACAGAGACTACATGTAACGCCATCTCTAGCTTTAACTTCGCAACTCTTACATGTGAACATCTTAATGTAACTTGAATGAAGGTTTGAGATTGAAATTATACTCAAACGACTAGAGTTTTTGGCCACTGTTTAGTGTAATAAATGTCCACAACAATTTTCGAGTCACAAAAAGTTTTACAGTTGGCTGGAAACGAACTCAGATTATCGATTCTGTGAGGCAGTGCTACAAACCACTTACAATACAAACCACTTAAATTTTATTTTCATGATAATAAATTTTTTTACAAACTACAAAACTAGAAGTACTTAATAAAAATTCTTTGTGTAACCTCTTTTTAGAAAATCATCCTGGCCGGATTATTTCCTCTTATTTATGACTGATAATATCCATGTCACCTGTTATGACTAATAATGTCAATGTCAATTCATATTTTATTGCAATAATAATTAATATTTCATGTGAGACCGATTCTGAAAATGGATCAACCCAGTTGTAGTAAAACTAAAATGAAATTCATAAGACAGAAAAGTAAACCAGTATTACTACTTGATACAGGTATAATTTATATTTGAAAAATAAGTCGAGATCATGACCCGCTAAGCACACCTGTGATTCTCCTGATTTTACGCGTAATTTAATAGACACAATTATGGGCGACTGCAAAAAAGAGGTATGCAATAACTTTGAGACTGCCCAGAAGATTTTCGAAACACTTTTCTCAAAAGTCCTAGTATTTCGGGAAATCGCCAAGCGGTTGGTCGACTCTTCACGTGACCAAAGGGTGGGCCTATTTTTTGGCCTAAGAATCAGCATTGCCATCCAACGTGGAACGAATTTTTGGACTCCCTGTAACCCTTTTCTATTTGTACATATTTATTACTATTATAGGTTTGTAGTTTGTAAATAATTTAATTATCTTTGAAATAAACTAAGAAAACTTTTCTCGAGATATGATTTTAAGGGTCTGGAACATGAAAAGCATTGTATACATCTAAGAAAGATACTGAAGAATTTTTTAAACATGAATAATGTAAAAGTAACGGACTCGGAAAATGTAAAACTACCACATAGTTTGGACGAAGATTATTTTTTGTGCGGCGAATATTGTTTGGCCGAAAGAATAATAATATTTTCAGTGCTAACACGGTCAGAGTTACGGGAATATTTTAAATCCACTAAAACCTTAAATGGCGACGATACTTTTAAAATTCTACCATCTCCATATTACCCAATGTATAGTTTTATGTAGATGTAGCATGGAGTTATGATAGTAGGGGAGCCCAAGAAGGGATTTCGGGATTTACTAAAGCGCGGCAGATTAATATACAGGGCGATACCTTGTATCCGGTTAAGTACCTCCACCAAATATGAGCCCCATATATAAGGCCGTCCGTGAAGGATGAAGGATCAGATTAGTAAAAAAAAATTGATCATTAGAAATTCTCGAGCGTGTCAGATTAAGGTAGGGTGAGTTAATTACATGCTAAAAAGTGTATATTCCACTAATCTGACAATTTGAGAGTGACGTAAAGAAAGGGGAGGGCAGCAAAGTTGTAAAAAAAAACGTCATCTCGACATTCTCGAGCGTAGCCAATTTTTTTTTTATTTTGAAGGAAATAATTCAAGGATAACGAAAAATATATAATCTGACGATTTCCACAAGCCGAAATAATAAAAAATCGTCGATAAAGTGTTAGCATTTCTTGCTTGCCAACAAAATGAAGATTCTACTATTACTATCAGAACTTCTGATACTGATATACTTAGTGGTCATCATGTTAGCGAATATGGAACACCTGCAAGCAAGAGTAGAAGTTTGGATGGATCTTGGAGTTGGCAATGCACACCGATACATCGACGTATCCGCTCTCTACAAGAAATTAGGCCCAAAAATTTCAAAGGCGCTTCCAGCTTTGCATGCGTTCACTGGTTGCTATTTCAACCCAGCATTGTACCGACGAGGAAAAAATAAACCTTTGCAATATCTGATGAATTCAGAAATTTTCCAAGAAGCATTTCTGGATTTGGGATCAAAGGAACATAATGTGCAGGATTCTTTTAACATCATACAGTCTTTTACTTGCCACTTGTATGGGTTGAAAAAGTTAGACGATGTCAATCAAGCCAGGATGGTCATCTTCAATAGGAAGTACAAGGTAAAAGACAAATCACAAGCTTTCTCCTTGAGCGTCCGGAATTACGATGCGTGCAACTTGCCACCCTGTGAATCGGAGTTACTCCAGCAAGTGTTACGCACAAGATTCATTCCATGCTTGTGGAGTAATGCCCATAATGCAAAAATTACTGATCTTTTACCAACGGAGTATGGATGGAAAGTTGTCGACGGAAAATTCAAAATGATCTGGTGCTACTGATGAAGATGAAAATGATGATTAATTAATCAATTAATCATAAAAAATTAAATTTTTTTGGGCGTTTTTTTTTAAATTATTTTCTGATAAATACAAGTATTCTACTTAAAAAACATACACTTATGTATTTGCATGCTATTTCCTGAGCTTCTCAATAAATTAAGTTCAATGATTTAAAAAATTGAAAAAAATAATTTTTTTTTGTCAGATTAGGCGAATCCCTTCAGATAATTGTCAGATTATGAGACAGCACGTCTAGAACACAAAGATGAACCATATATATCTTAATCTGACGCGCTTGAGTATTTCAAAATGGCGAATTTTTTTTGCACATTATAATAATGGCCGCGAGTTAGCGTCAGATCGAAATCGTCAGATTATTGAATGAGAGCTTTTTTTTTGGTGCACTTAACACCCCCTTATAAAACCTGACGCGCTCGATTAAATTTTTTTTCTTTTCATTTTTAACCCTTACGTACAACCACCCCCATCATGCAAATAATCAGATTAACATACGTACATTATTAAAAATACGTAGGACATTGATGCTATCAATATCTGACGCGCTCGAGTATGTCCATGCAACAGTATTTTTTTACATATTTAAAAATCTATAGCCGCTTACCCCACCGATGAAAAGGTATATATTATATATATTTATTTCTTTTTATCATCTAAGCTTTGCAACCTAATAAGTCTCTATGACGCTCGAGTAAATCCCCATTTAGCATCGTGGGCTCCCCTACTATGATAATATGGTGAATTTCTTAACCAATCATTTTGGCTCTCTTACCCAATAAAAAACAGAATACATACTAGAGATTGTTTTTAACACTAAAACAACTATTTGGATTAAAATTAAATTTGTACAAATGAATGAATTAGCAGCAGTAAAAGGTTTTCCCACATATAGCGGTTAAAGGTTGTACTATCACTTTTGTAACGCCATGTTCAAAATGAGCAAAAATTAAATCTTGACGAATCTGAAGATCAAAAAGTAGCAAAGTACTGTTCTCTCTTGCCTTTACTGCCTCCGAAGCTGATACCAGAAGCCATTATTGAAATGACGACATCACCACATAAACTTTCTTGATTATTGACTGTTGTCAATGGATGAAAAAGATTAGCAGTGACATATTAAGCTGTTATAACCAGAAAAACGGAACAACAAGTGGTGTTGAGGGTTGGCATCGCCGGAGCAACTCGAGAATTCCATTAAAACCCACTATGTACCAGTTTATATCACTGCTGAAAGAAGCCAAAATATAAAATTAAAAATAAATGCTCTGATATGAAAAGAAATAGAAAAGTAATAGAAAAATTTGAAGTATAGTCAACGATTGTGTAAAAAAACAATCTACATTCAAGTGTTTTTCAAACGGTTAAGTGCAATTAGTACATAATACAATAATTTGGACTAAAATAAATACACATTTATTTTTTTGTTTATGAATAATTTCATAGTTTCATTGTTTTTGGTTTCTTATTATGTTTAAAAAAAAAAACATTAAGTAAATAATAGTGAAAACTCCAAAATTTTATTTTGAGAAATTACCACTATGCTATAATGTTGAGGACTGTACTTTGAATGTGGTATCATCATAAGAATGTTGTGTTTGCGAATGTGGTGTTTTGGATCATGATATTTTGAGAGTATGCTGTTTTGAGAATATGATGTTTTGATAATGTGAATATTTGCCCTTATGGTGTTTTGAGAATATAATATTCAGAGACGGAGCGCATTGTGAGCGACCACGTTTCGGTCACATATGTAATCAGTATCACTAGCAACACACACTGGTCATAGTCCCACGGGATCGTGTTACTATGATAAAAAGTCCTATGTCCATATTTCCAGGTATTCGTCGTCGTTAAAGACAAAATTGCTTTCGCATTTATAATATTAGAATAGATTGGATTTGTATTAGATTCAACATGTTAAAATGAAGTCCACTTATCTTCCGTCTAGTGAACAAGTTTCAATTTTAAAGCCATTACCACTTTTTAGATAAAACTGACATTCGTTTTATAGCTTTTGCAAAGTGGATAATGGTTATAGGAGAAGTTCGAGGACCAAGTCAATTCAGAAACAACACCAATTTGATGCTGTCACTAACGACGATCTCGATGATGATCGATGCGATCGGTCGCAATGAATACTCAAAGCTAGGGTTATTGAAAGAAGTGTACCTATAAAAGAAATCGAATGAATTTATTGACAAAATTCTGAGTTTCATATCGAATGAGAATCTGTGATGACGAGAGCCACTAGACCAAACAAGCGATCGAATGCAATGATAACGTAAACATTATTAACAGACCAAATTATCGTGGATACGGCAAATTAGAGTCGAGTGTAAACAATTCTATTAACTCATTTCTGAAACCATAACATACTCTGTTTATTATCACTGGGAAAAACAATCTGAATATTACCCGAGGCCCAGTAGACAGTACGAGAAAAGGAAAACTGCTTTGGTGGTTAATATACAAGCAGATGACTCGCCTGAAGCAACATGGGACTTAATATCGTGTCCTGTTATCTGCACGTTAAAGGAACTGAAAGAAGCTACTGAAGACGCTAAACTCGTAGCCCAATTCGATTTCGATTGCCAGCGACACGCATGAGATAAAGAAGTAGACAATGAACCTAATAATGAAAATGGCTCTGTTATCTTTTTGGAAATTCAACCCAAATAAAACTGCGATAAATCCACTAAACGAAGCTAATTCACGACATGAAATTGGATCGACGTAATCCACACAGCATAAACTATTTTGTTTGTGACGCATTCCAAACATATTTTCATGCATTTCATCTAGCATAAGGAATGTAATTACTCCTAATGCATAACTCCTAGTTTCACGTTCACTTCCATGCATTGGAATATTTCCACAAATGTCCAATTTTGTGTACCTACATTCACAGACAATAGTGAATCAGTGATGACAAACAAGTAGATTATCCCATTGCAGCTGACCAATCACCGCATAACAACGCGTTTACTATCATTGCCGGCTATCAAGTCATCAGGTAAACTGTTGTTTTGTTCGGTACTGTACCTATTGTGATAGCTGCGGTAAGTTGGGTATGATATGATATCTTTCTATGGTTTGGTTTTTTTTTTATCGAACGGAAGTGGTATTGCTTTTTCCTGTGCTTTGACCTAGAATGTTTCTTCCTAACTTTGGAGTTCAAGACTTGGACTTCGTTGATTTAAAACTGCTTCTGAATTGAGTAAGGCTTCTTTTTCAACTAAGAGAAATTAGATAATATAAACCTTGAAGATACTGCGTTCACTAACGGTCGAGGACTTTTCAACCTTATTATTTAGTGCATTATGATGAAATGTGGTAGACCGTCCGTGAACTCTGTAGTACATAGAAACTGTATATTATACGGCTTTTGATCGTATGAAACCTTGGTATACCCTAGGTCCCCGACGAGACATTCTAATGAGATAATTATGTACAAAACTGAAGCATTTATCTTATCATACATTAATGTAGCAATATCATTGAAGTGAGCACTACTTACCGCAATCGCAAGGACCACTTCACTACATAGTATAAAACAAAGTCGCTTTCGCTGTCCCTATATCCCTATGTATGCTTAAATCTTTAAAACTACGCAACGGATTTTGATGCGGTTATTTTTAATAGATAGAGTGATTCAAGAGGAAGGTTTATATCGACACCAGCAATTTATACTGCGCTAACTCGAATTTTAGGTAAAATCATTTTTTTATGCCAAGTTGCTTAAAATGTGTTTTTACATATGTCATAAAAAAATCGTGAAGAAATATACAAAAATAAGAAAGTTACAAATCTTATAAAACGCTAAGTAAAGGTACTTTTTGAAATCACTCGATTTATAGTACGCCAACTATTATTAGCGTAGTGTGCGCGGGGAGGGGGACGCACCGCTTGTTTGTTTACATTAGTCTAACGATACTTGTCGCTGTTTTAGATGTAATTGCGCGGTTTGAAAAACATTTTTGAAGTAAATCATAATAGATAGTGTTATTGTACCCAATTCTTTAAATTATTGTTAGTGTTACTTTATTATTACAAAAATGTCTCGACAACGAGCTAAACATTTAGTGGAACTAACAAAAAAGGAAGAATATTCATTGATGAGTGTGGATAAAAATAGTGAGATATTGCTTCATACTGTCGAAAGAGGTAAGTTTAATGTGTTATTAAGGCCTATCAATGTATGTTAAATTATATAAATATGGTTTATAGTAATACGCTAGGTTTTTTTGAAAATTATAGCCACTTTGGTCAAAGTCCGTGCAACACTACGCTAACTCATAGTTAGCGTAGTTTAGTGTAGTAGTGTGTATACTTGTTCATTTTTTAAATGAACTACCTAGCGACTTTTACATAGTAAATACTTAATATTGTTGACGTATTAAGTAATTAGTTTATTGATGGTACGTTGACTATTCTGTTTTTGTAAATATTGTTTTTTTTTATAAAAATATTTAAATATGATTTCAATACATTATACCTATTGTTTTAGATTCGTCGCCATTACCTGCTGAAGTTGAAAATCCTGAATTCATGTCTTTATATGAGCACGTCAGGTTGGATGAGCCTATTCAAGACCATGATTATTCTATGTCCAGTTCTGCAAGCCGAGATATATAGTCAGTTACGAAAATGATGCCGTATTAAAAGATATAAATTTAAACGACTTGGGGGCTCCTAATACTCCACTTAATTGAATAAAATATTTTGTTTTCTCAGAATAACAATATTGAGTGCAATTTTGATTTAATTATGTTTATGTTTGACTAGCTGTTGCCCGCGACCTTCGTTCGCGTGAAATTATTATAAAAACATATGATTTCCCTTTTTGAATCGGATTTCATTACCAATTTCAAGTGTTTTAATTTTCTTACACGGAACTCCAATTATTTTTCTAAAATGAAAGTAGCTGTTAGACCTTATAATATCAGAATCGTCAAAATCGGACCAGCCGTTTCGGAGATTAGCTGGAACAAACAGACAGACAGACAGACCGACAGACAGACAAAAATTGAAATAAATTTGTTTTTGTTATAAGTGCCGTATATATTTTCATATTATTCATTCAGTAATAAGCTGTGATTTTGATATTACAAACAGACACTTCTATTTTATTTATTGGTATAGTAGGTAATAGATTTATAAATGGTTGTACGAAGTACTTATTACTTCCATGCAAAAATAAACACAAAAAGAAAAATAAAACCAAATTCATTTTCAGCCATTCCGACTACACTTCGACTAAAACCTATTTACGTAAATAATTAAATTTATCATAGAAATCGCGTATGAGGTTACTAACTAAATTTTAAACATTAATATCTTTTGCGTCTGTTGGTCGATTTTGATGAAATAAACGCTAAATGTTACTCGGAACAAATCTTATTATGTTTAAATTTTTCGATTTTGAATACAATGAGGGGTTTTTACGTGATGCGCGCACAAACGAACAGACAAACCGACAAACAGACAAGAAATCTAAAAATGGTAGACATGGGTTCTGTGTGTGATCCTTTAACACCCCTACTATTTTTTTTCTAAATATTTTCAATGTACAGAAACGCCACGTCTACAGATTTATTATATGTATAGATTTATTCATTACATTACAACTTGTTGTTTAAATTATGTGATTTATATTTACGGATTGGACGTTTTTGTTTTCTTCTAAAATTATCAATATTGAGTAAAATCTTGATTTAAATATAATCATGTTTGAGTTCCTAATAATTACAAGTTATAGTATTGTTTAAATTATGTGATTTATTTTTACGGATTGGAAGTTTTTGTTTTCTCCTAAAATTATCAATACTGAGTGCAATCTTGATTTAAATATAATTATTCGAAGTCGAATTGTTATTGATCTGATCTCTTATCGTTAGTTAAGTACTTATTACCTATAATAAACTGTTGAGTACCTACTACACTAGTTTTGTTTTAATTATGTATCTAGGTACCCACAAATATTATTATCGAAACAATTTTATCAGGAAATTAATAAAATTCAACGTGTATTATAGCGTAACCAAGAGCTAGATGATACGCTAACTTGTGGCACAGGGCGATGTATAGTACGCTATATATAATTTGACGGCTTTTAATACAAAATCCGCCAGAGACACATGTACCGGTTAAACAAAGCTAACTTGAATAACTTATTATTCAGCATGATTAATTACAATAATACATCTTGTGTATGTATATGATACCCTAATGTTATGATTAATACACAAAATACAGCATTATTTTTATTGCAACATAATAAAATAACACTTATTTAGCACTACGACCTCCCGCACAACACTACGCTAAGATTAGTTAGACTTGTATAACTTGTAGCATTTTATTGATGAATTACGTTAATATACGGCTAACTCGCGCTAAATCAAAAAATATAAATAATTAACAAAAAATAAGTATGAGATATTACAATAAATACATTAAATATTAAGCATACCAAATTTCAAATAAGTATCTTAATTAATGTAAAAGTTATCACGTTTTTCCCTTTAAACGCCTCTACTGTAAAGTACGGTTTTTTGAGTTAGCGTAGTATAAATTGCTGGTGTCGATATGTATAATACATGCACCCGTGCGAAGCCGGGGCGGGTCGCTAGTATACCATAAAACATTAAATTACACCGTTCTATCCCTATGATTTTCAAACTATTGACAGAAACAGAACTGTGTTTTAAACACGTTTAGCTATAGTGCAAAAAATAGTTTAATCTAGGTTACTAGAGCAAACACGGATTGTCTTTGTATAATTATATAACCGCCTCACACATTTTCCTATCTATTTGTATATTACAGATAATTAGTATTAATAAATTGTCAATGTAAAGCGATGTATTTACATGCAAAACATTTTGTTATCGTGGCTAATACTCGTATTATTATACACGATATAGTAAATAATACACCTTATCGTTAACTAACAGTGCTATCGTGAGATTACACGAGCCTTTTAGAGTTAATTTCTGTGAACTCTGGCGATGTCTGCTAAATATTTAATTAAGGCTTAAATTCATTCTCCTGCCCTTATCCCAATTTATTCGAGGCAGCATTTCTTCTTCTTCCATACTTCTCTATTACTCGCCATCCCATCAGTCACATCCTTTCTAGTCATATCACCCTTCACACAGTCCATCCAACGTTTTTTTAGGGTTCCGTACCCAAAGGGTAAAACGGGACCCTATTACTAAGACTTCGCTGTCTGTCTGTCTGTCTCCAGGCTGTATCTCATAAACCGTGATAGCTAGAAAGCTGAAATTTTCACAAATGATGTATTACTATTGCCGCTATAACAACAAATACTAAAAATTTAAAAAAAAAATATTAAGGGGGGCTCCCATACAACAGATATGATTATTTTGCCGTTTTTATAGATAATGGTACGGAACCCTTCGTGCGCGAGTCCGACTCGCACTTGGCCGGATTTTTGGTCTTCTACTCAAGCCTGTACCTAACAATAATAGGTACTCAAAACTTTGCTCATGTCATGTTCCTCATTTCTCCGCATTGAACGCTAATACGAAGACAACGGATGGATTATCACACAGTTTTTCAGTCACCAGCGCCACAAATTATTAAATTAGGACTGATTCATAATTAACGTAACTTAAGTTTCACAGAAGGGAGATATCAATATTTAAGTAGCTGTTCCATTCAAGTTGGCTACTGAAGCACAGAAGCACTAGTATCTATCTCCTTCATTATTTATTGGAATCTAACTTTAACTTCATAGGAAAATCCACAGATGTAATAAAGAAGAACAGGCAAAAAAAACCCAGACCCGACAGAAAAGTACCATACCTCAGTTTTTTTGTTATTATTTATATAATCATATTATATAGTTTTTATATTCGAAATCAATGGCTAACACCAAAATATTGCCTTATGTTTTTGTTCAGGCTTTACACTAAAAAAGTTCAAAATGTCTACGTATCTACACAATTCGTAAATATATGTAACTAAATGACGTAGAAAAGTAATTAGTGGAATAATCCGATCTGAATCATCGAATATGACGATTTTAATTAATCCTAAGTTAAGGGCGAATCTAGAAGGGCATGCTCTGACCCCAGTACCAGAGGCAAAAAGGAACGGGGTGGAATTTTTTAGTCAGTAAGAGTCTGACACGCCCTCTCGGTCCACCCAAGGGCGAGAGATGTTATTAGATGATTTTAAACCACCTTAAAAAAAATCCTAAGTTGAATGTTGTACTAGGAGTTCAAAAATTATATATAATACAGCTGTATCTCCAGGTCTCCTGGATACATCCCATAACTATTTATCGTCATTTAGTTACATACATTATGAATTGTGTAGATAAGTAGGCATTTTGTATTTTTTTAGTGTAAACCCTGAACAAAAACATAAGGCAATATTTTGGTGTTAGCCATTGATTTCGAATATAAAAACTATATAATATGATTATATAAATAATAACAAAAAAACTGAGATATGTCACTTTTCTGTCGGGTCTGGGTTTTTTTTATATGGGACGTGACCGTTCTTCTTTAAAACTAGGTTGTATGATAAGACTCCGCCAATCAAAATTCACTTGTACTGGGAAAAAGATCCAAGAGAGAAGAAATAGCCCTGGCAAGATTTCTTGAGAGCAAACGGAAGAAGGAAGAAGTTTTGAATTCACCCAAACGAACACGATCAAGAACTTAGTTCTGAAACACAGTAAAGTGTAGCAGTACGTGTTATTCTTATGACCCATTTCCTTGTATGTTTACGACTTTCGTTGATAAGAAGATAACCACGTTTTCCATTTGTTATGATTTCTCATAAAATACATATAATGTAAGTAATGGTATTGAACAAACAATAGAATTACGATGAAATATTGACACGTAAAAAACACAGGTTTAACAGGAGCCAAGAGCGTTTGTGATAAATTGAGGACCAATTTCAGCAGCATGGTTGATTAATTATTTCTAGAGTGAAAAAATACTGGGAAGAACAGCGGCGAACGCCGGTGCAAAGAAATCTCTGGATGCACTGCATAGGCAAGCGAACCTGAAAGCGAAATGCGCGCTTTGTATTTCTGGAGTTGGACACCAGCCCGATATAGATACCACGAGTATAATTACCTACAATAAAATAGTCGGGAGAAAAAACAAACATCCTACATTTTTTTCTCTTCTTTTATAAAGAGCTAGCGGCTCGTCCCGGCTTTGCACGGGTGCCTATGTTACTCAGGGTGAATGTAGCTTTCCAATGGTGAAAGAATTTTTGAGATCGGCACAGTCGTTTTTGAGTTTATTCATTACAAACATACACACACAAAAATACAAATTTTTCCTCTTTATAATATTAGTGTAGATAAACTAGCAATCTAAAACTAATTCAAAATTATAGCTACTACCTGTTCAAATCGTCGTATTTCACATTTTTATCAATTACTTATCGTTATCGGCGCTAATGTTGTTATCAATAGATAATAGTTTTTTAAGGGCATACAGTAGGGTTTAACGACCTATAAATAAAGTGCCACGTACGACCTTGTTCAGGGCAAAACGGGGAAACGTTTCGTTCACGTGATTTTTAGAAGGAATATTGTATTGGAGTAAAGGATGTTTGTCGTGATTGGATGTGCATTTTGTCTTCATCTTACTGCCCTTATTCAATGTTACTTGGGGTCGCTTCAGCACATTTTAATTTTCCATTCTCCACGGCCAACCATCACGCTATCATTTTACTACTTCTTTTTTTCCAAAAAATATATTTCTTCTCAGAATCCATTCAATCCATCCTCTCTCACTTTTCTTTAATCTTTCGCTTCCTCTCCATCCATTAACATTTAAAATCACCACTCTTTTAGACACACGTACACGCACACGTAATATTTAAATTTCTTTGGATGAACTACATAGGTACCTATGGTTCATCCAGACATTTAAATATTAAATTACGTGTAAGTCTTTTAAATCTCTTTGGGTTCATCCCATCTCAACTATTAATGTTAGAAAACCAATGCATAATTTTCTTGTCATACAGGCGTTGACTTGCTTAGGGCATAAACGAATAGGCAAATTACGTTGACAGGCAACTGAAAAGATGACAGGTAAAACTCAAATGAAAGCCATAATAAGTGCTGTTTTCGAAATCCCACAAAGGCAAATAACCAAAAGTAAAATCGAAAAAAATACGATTGATAACTGTGTAGCAGTTACAGCTACTATGAACCAAGCCTTTAATACACCCGAGACTTTGACAAGCAAAAAGATCATTACTTACAAACTCAACAAGAATTCCAGATGAAGCCATGTAGCAAAATATATAACAAAATGTAACTCACATCCGTATTACATAATAATATTATTATTGTAGGAAGCGTAGGTACCTATAATATTGTCTTTAGTGTCTCTTGCGCATCGTGGGATCGTGGAAGCGTATATTGTATGTACACCTCAGTGTGATTAACAGTAGCAATACCAAAATCAGCTTTACTGCAGCGACATAATGATGCTGTCACCATGATAGATGCTTTGTTGTCTGTAAGTGGTATTGTTGGTCTAGTGGTTGCAAGCGCTACTGCTGAACACGATTACCCGAGGAGTAAGGCAAAATATTCCTGGAGTCTTCGATCAAGATTTTCTCGCCGCCTATCGTAATTTGGGTTTAATATACTCTACACCTCTGCAACCCTTGGGGGATTACAGGCATGATGTTATGTTTATGACATGCGGTTGACTGAAGATCTGTAGGTAACATGTGAGTAATACCGCACAGTATGGCAACAAATTGTACCATTTAGTACCTAAACAATAGATGTACTCGTGCTGTTTTCATAATAATGGAAATATTATTTTTGTAGTAGGTATTTTCTGAGTAATAGGACTTTGTGTAGACTGAAGGAATGTTGCTATAATAGCCTTGTGTTGTTTACGATTGGTTGTGGTCCTCCTGACCGTTTGCAGCCATGGCGGCCTTGATTGGCGGCGGCGACCTCTCGCGTCCGGCCCTGGTTCAAGCCATGGTCCGGGGCGAGAGGGAATGGGAAGCCGTCACCTCCTTCTGCGAAGCTGTCATGCTAGCGAAGGAGGTGGCGGAACGTGAGAGGGAGAGAACCTCACGTCCCAGCCGCCGCGGGAGAAGCACCGGGCGTCGGGGGCCACGTGGTGGGTCTCGGCCACCGTAGGTGCGGGCCTGTGGACGGTGAGTAAGGGGCTAGCTCGCCGTCCGTCCGTCTTATGACGACAGGCCGTGTCGACGGCGCGTTCGTGTTCCACGCGCGCCTCAAAGAGATGTCAGCAAACATGAGGGGAGGGGCCCGCAAGGGCCGATGCCTGCCAGGGCTGCGGGACTGTTCGAAAGAGATACCGCGGCCCTGGAACATAAAGGGCAAAAAGAAGAAAAAGGATGGTTTTTAGTCAGTAAAAGTCTGACACTCCCTTCCGCTCCGCCCAGAGTGGGAGGAATCATTTGATGATTACCCATCCCAAAAAAAAAACTGCTAAGCATGAGTTCCTGGGTCCCTGGTGGGGCAGATAGTTATTGTGTTTTCCATCAGGAATTTCTCAGGAGCAGCCACGGAGCCTGGAATTGGACCCGTTTGATGGCAATAGGCTTGCCCTCTATTATATGGGACTTAACCATAACTGGCGAAATGTGGGTGTTAGGTACTCCTATGCCTAACCCTTCGGGGATTACAGGCGTGATGTTATGTTATGTCAGTACAGGTCAACTTCATAAATAAAAAATAATTACCAAACCCTAAGTACAAAGATATGCCTAAGTAAGATTTTTCGAAATGACATCAGAATTTTGACAGCTATCTAAAGAATATTTTAAGCAGTGATAGCCTGGTGTGACCGTCGGACTGCCAAGTCAAGTTTAGTATCAAGCATGAGATAAGAACCTGCCTGCCAGCCTACCACAAATGCGGCTACATTGGTTTTTGGTACTATATTTTGTTTGAGCCCAGTAGATGGCCATCAGTGGCCTTCTTAAGGTTACCGATGAGGATCAGTTCCGGAGTCGTTTCACAAAATGTTGATCGACGGGTCTAAAGTAGAGGTGTTATGAAACTTCGTAAAGAGCCATGACTTCACCAATGATATGCAAATACCACGTATTTGGTATAGAGACGTTATTTTGTAAATCTATGACGTCTGTAGGCTGCAAGCCGCAACTGCGATACCTATCAATCAAGTAATTGAGGCAAATTCCTCGTATGGACATCATGTTAATGTCTCTTCAATTTACTTTACTGGAAACACCACCTGTCAGGCATTGGTTATCAATAACAATAGTACGGTATTGTTAATATAATCACAATGGTTATTTGACAGAACAATCACTAAAGCGTTCCATTCATCGTGTTCATGGATTCCAAATTATTGTAACGATTTTATACGGCTACGTCTAAGTGAGGAACGTTTTCAGTATGAAGTGAGTGTGAGTTAGATGGAAGACCAAATAAACGATGGATGAACAGTGTGAAAAACGATATGGCTATAAAGAGGGTGACTATTGAGATGACGACGAATAGAGAAACATGGTATAAAAAACTAGAGAGGTGTCAAGGGACACCCGGATGGAACGAAGTTCCTTTCGATTAAGTAGTGAAGTAATTGTAAAAAAAAAAATTGGCACAAAAAAGAACCACCACCACCACCACCTTGATCACCCATCCACAGATAGACCTCGCCAACCGTTGCTTAACTTGGATCACCCATCCACAGACAGACCTTGGCAGTCGTTGCTTAACCTTGCTCACCCATCCACAGACCAAAGACGAAACGAAAATATCTGGTTTGCTTGAATAGCTTACTATTGCAAAAACACATTACCCTCTTTTGCGTCGCGCAGTCGGGTAAAAGTGTCGTACACACTTTTCGTCTGATTTTTTTCCGTCTAGCCTCCTTTCGCAACGCGCCATAAGGAACTTCGTTCCAAAAACTGCAAGCTACGCCGACCCCAAATAAAACAGAGTAAAAGCATGATCATTATGACGAAGCAGGCAAGATGATATAGATGATGACGTCAAAAATATTAACAATATTGAGTTTTTGCATAACTAATGCGGCACTTGTTTGCAAGCTTATTTTTTTGCTTTGGATTTGTATAACATTAATGAAGACCGATTTTTCCAATATAACGATACCGGTACCGGTAGCGGAATTTATAATATCTACTTTTTACCTACTTTTATTTTTTAGTCACAGACATGGTTACGTTTGTTGCTCTTGACCAAGTAATACTAGTTGGTATTACGGAAATAAAATTAACTAAACTACACTAATCCTAACATAAGATAAGAAGCTATTCTTATCAAAAGCGTTGTCAAAACTAAGCTTAAACTAAGGCCACGTGTTGTTATTCACCTAATTGAAATGCTGCTTAGTGCTTATTCATTAATAATTATTAACCTAGAAATATTCCCCGTTCGGGCGCACCACCGGGGTGTCGAATTGTCGATGTCGGATGACCGACATTCGGCTTATAGCAAAAAGTTTCCATGAGCTGATAGTAAACTAATGACTGTTTACTCAAGTGGACAGACCAAGCCAGACTACACAGCTTGTTTTGTAACTTTAAATGACTGCCTTTTTTTTATAAGCCAATAAAAAAATAAATTTCACTATCTAAAGCGGTAACCTTATGTTTTTTTGAAACTAAATTAAAGCCTTACTCAGTATGCATCAAATGACATCATAATGTATGTCATGTACTAAAATGAAAAAATAATAGTTACCAAACAAAGTTTTGAAATACAAATAATAATAACATAGCGTGGCTAAATTTCTAGTCAACACATACACGGCGCGACGCAGCGTAAACAAATCATTTCACAACTGCGAAATCTTAACTAAATGGTATGGTATTGGTACCGTTAAATTACCATAACTACTAACGTTAAAAATAACCGTATATCATAGGATTTACCGTAATGTATATTTTAAAACCAGGGGGTCTGAAATGGCCGCTTTAGCAGAATCATAATAGGTTAATAATATGAATTACGTTTAAATTCGTAAAATGGTCACAAGGTGACAATTCATAATAGTAGGTACGTCTATGACCATAGAGACCCCCTGTACTTTACGCAAACACAAATCGCCGTCATTCCGAACTCGCCGTCGTCGTTCATCCCCCCCAGGGGAGGGGTCCCTTGCTCGAGTCAGCTCGCGATGCTGAGCCAGTAGTTTTAAACCAGCCCCTAAATAATCTCCCTCAGATCCAACCTCTCCCTTTCCCACATGGGGTGCTCTTTGCGCGAGGTCTCGCACTCAAGGCATCCACAGGATAGTCCGGTTAAACAGAAACTAGCCTCATAGGTAAGTTGACCTGCATTAAAATGGCTACGTTGGTGGCTAAGTATAGGTGTACTAAGTGGGTAACAATACTAATCTTTCATTGCCATATTTATGTCGACCATGAAAGTCCCATAGTGTGTTTTTGAGTAGGTATGTAGTTCTATTTAAACTTTATGGAGGTTCGGAAGTTCGCTGCGAGTGACAGTCAAGACGATGCGTTTTCTGCGCCCGCGTCCCCTGTACCTAAAAGTGTGTTCAAGTAAACGTGGCAAATGCATCGCTAAAACAATACCTATTACACGCCGAAGCTAGTTGTACTAACATCGCAAGATGCTAGACTCCCCACCGACATCGTTAGAGACAGGCGAATAAATTACCGGTATAAGTATTACTTTTACCGATACCAATATTAGTTATTAGATAACATTACCGAACTTACTGGTATCGTTATTAATATCGCTACTTTTTATCGTTAGTATAACGGTAACAGGTAACGTTATGAAAAAAATAACGGGAATTCGGTCCTTGAATGTAGTTTAGAGTTTTCGTTCCGGACCCAATTTTTCAATGGTCGTGTGAGTGGGAGATACACTAGACGACATACTTAGCGGAAGACGAAGAAGATTGAATCGTAGAAAGGACTGGCTCACACAGAATTTTGTGGAAAAGGGAGAAGCAGGTTATTGTCCAGCAGTGGGGCAGTATTGGCTAGTTACTTAGATATAAGATACTTAGATAGTTTTTCAAATAATTCATTTTAATGATTTTTTTTTCTTTAATCAAAATATTAATTATTTACAAACTACAAAACTATAATAGAAATAAATATGTACAAGTATAAAAGGGTTACAGGGCATCCAAAAATTCGTCCGCATCGCTGTCAACAGGAAAAGTGCCCAGAAGGCTGGCAGCATTACCACGTTGGATGGCAATGCTGATTCTTTGGCCAAAAAATAGGCCCGCCCTCTGGTCACGTGAAGAGTCGAAGAGTCTTAGATAGTTACATAAATATAAAATACGTGTTAACAATGCGATGGCAACAAAACCCAAAATCAATAAAATTCTGCTGAAGTTGAATTACGGAGCTAACAACTACTATAATTTCAAACAATGATATTATAAGTAAAAAGGATCATTGATTTCAAAGGTACCTAACATTTAGATATTGTGTAGTGTAAATACGACACTTATCTAATAAACGTTACATACAAGGATTGAAAAGTAAACTAGGCGAGGTCATTAAATGGGTAAACAACGAAACAACTAACATCCATTGATATGTCAATGACGATTTTCAGGATTCATACAAAAGGAGTGATGGACAGTGATGAGAAGGTAGCTTAGGCTATTTTAAATGGTATACCAGAAACAATGTAGCAACAGAAACAGGTAGGAAGCAAGTCAGTGGTCACACTAGTCTTGAGCAGCAATAACGTAGCACTGTGTTACAAATTCAATAGAGAGAACGACAAGACACAAACAATTCATTGGTGATGGCATCGATACAAAGCATGCTGTGTATGCAGAACAATTTTATATTTTTCTTCACGGGATAAATCCATGCTGTAGGTTAGAAATTGAAAGATTGACCCAGGACACTAAACTATAAAAATGTGCTAAGGTTATGATGATAAACTAAAAAAAATCCTACATTGTGAAGCTGTTTCAAGATAACTAAGATATAATATTCTCAGATTCCATGCTCAGTGTATTATATTTGATGTTAAAACATTAACAATAACACGATCCTATCATTCTACGCAATAATTAACTTAAGTATCAAAACTTACTGCAGTAAAGGCTTCGTGTCTGTCATTTTGCTCCAAATAAATCACTACACAGCACTTAAAATCACAAAATCCAATTATTTTACGAAAGAGAGTAAATGAAACGTCAAGCTGTCATATTAGTAGCGTCTTCGGGTGAGTACTAATTTAAATCTAATAGCTATTACTGCTATCGTTATCTCGTTACATCGAATAAGCCACTCCCTGCACAAATTGTAGGTAGATGATACGTGCAACTACCAACTGATAATAGTAATAATACGGCGGGAACCGTGGCTATGTAAATATTGTCGTATTCAAACTGATTTTAGAGTTGAGGGTATAGTTACAATGGAAATAAATGCTTTGAGAACGCGTGCACTTAAATTATGGCATGAAATGACGCTGATTTGTCACAAAAATATTTGACTAAGCAGAATCAGGGTTACATTCTTTTTTTTTGAAGGTGACACAGTGATTATTTGATTAATGATGATACAGACAATTTTAGATTTGTTTTTCAAAAGATTGCACTGCTAAAATTAATTTACAAATTCGGTATCTTTTTATCATTTCTCTTTCGGATTATTTATGTAGTATTGATAGTAAAACGTTGTAATACCCAATGATTTATGTAATAGTAGCGTGAAATGTGAAAGTAACACTTTATGTAATGTAATTATTGTTTTATTATCCCACAGTTTGTCTTCCATGGTTCCGTGCACCCATGGGCCATGTGTAGAATAACTGGCTAAAGCACGGCTACCACCAAAACCAATAAAAACTTGTGAAGATTGGCCAGCTAGAACAACATTAGGTAACTGGTTATGGCAACACTATCTAATTTGGCTGCCTATTCGTCCAGATGAGGCCGTCTAGCCCTTCCTCCCTTCCTGAACTTTCTTACTTTCTACTAACACTTCCCTACTTAGTATTTCACTCTTTCAAGTATAAATAGCAGGAACCTAAAATCGAGCATCACTGTGGTCTTCAGCATACAGAACCATATTTTTACGATACAATGTTGCCTATCTTATCATTCAACTCCTCGGATTATACAAATAATCGACGATTATTATTTATCTACCGACTTTCGAGCAGGTTATGAAGGGGAGACTTGTTTGTCCACCGCTTGGAGTAGCGGAAAGAAAAAATCCAAGATACTAATAAAGAAAACTTGATATTGTATTGCATAACATTTAACTTGTACGTTCAGGGTCGAGGGGGATCGATTTTTACATTGCAGTAACGGCAACGATCGGTGTCGCCGCGGTTCATCCCACGCGGCACACTCCACCAGCGTTTGCCGCCGTGTCCTCCAGTCAGTGGAGGACACGGTCATAGTGGCCTATGCCTATGGCAACTTGGATTACAAACTCAATCAAGCGATCACATGCTGTGTTCGCATTCGGCAAGAATTGCCCAACGTAGTCACCCCTCAGACATGAAAAAGCGATTAAGAACAATGCCGAGAAAAGCAAAGCAGAAATAACTACAAAAGTTGTAGTTTTGGACTTTTTACCACATCTAAATGTATTATCCATACATTGGGATGTACCAAACGTTGAGTAGGTACCTACCTAGTAAGTGACCGCGGTCTCTCTTCCATGCAGAAAAACCTCAAATTCAAATGGTCCTTCAAGGTGCAGACAGCAATCGTGTGGATACGTAATCATAATCACTAATCAGTGTATAATTAGCGCCTATCACACTTCGCACGTTTATGTAACTAATTGTGTGAAACGTATGCTATTTTAATTGACGAGGCGTGATCGTGACCATGTTCTAACTCGCCAACATTCATTAGGGAACGGCTTAATTGATATCGTATTTCAGACTAATGAAAAAATGTTTGTGTGAAGGTCCAGAACCTTTAATTCTATGGAATACGGTCACACATAGAATTAAAGGTTCTGTACCATTTGACCGTAAAGAGTTCAAGGATAATGAAACAATAGTTGGAGGAATCAATGACAATGGACAGTGGAATTATGGCAGGATTTGAACTAGCTTCTTCAGAAGTACCAAACATCTAGTTTCTGTCATGCAACTAGATGACCTATAGACCGATGTCTATGTAAATATTCACTATCATATTCGTGTCACATAGAATAGTAATGTCCTTAATGGAGTACAAAGTACCCATCGCGATAGCCAAGTATTTAATTAACCTCATACTTATGACATTAGAACTGATAATTTAAGGGTCTGTTGTTGACCTCGTTGGACATAGCTACTACAATACTACTTATAATATATGTAGTACTTAACAACTAGCTAATGTGCTTGCTTGCCGTGAAGAAGTAAGAAAAACAAATGCAATATTGATTATAATCGTGATGAGTATTCAGAACTCCGGCCCTGAGAAGAACTATAACATAGGTACAGTATAGGTAAGACTGTCAGTACCCCGTAAATGTTGAAAGAAACGACATAGTGTATCCAGGACAAGCTAGTCGTAGAACAGAAGAGACGCTAGATGTCCTAAACTAATGTGTAGCGGATTGAAATCCTCGCTATGAGCTGATGACGGTTACACATAGTAAAGTAAAAAAGTTGCACGTTGGAAAGACTTTGGATGAGATGCGACATTGAGTCAAAACGCTCATGACACCGGTTAAACAAATCTGAGACATACTATGGCCTACAAAAGGTACCTAGTTTAGGGCGAGTACGGCCAAACTTTTGCACAAACTCAATCAGTCTTATGAATACATTTTGAGTTTCTGATAGTTTCTCCATACAAAATTTTCAGAAGTTAATTTTATTCTATGGATAAAAGATATTCTGTCTATAGTAAATAGGTAGGCTTTCCAATAATATGGACTTGTAATGAGAGAGAAGGTTGTATTGCAGTATTTATTGATTCGTGAATACAACAAAAAAAAAAATTTTGCGATTTGATGCAAGATTATCATTGCCGAAAAAGGCGTTCCGCCATTTTGGATTTCCATTTCAGATGAATCAGGGTGCGTATTATTTGAACATTAGTTCAGCTGTTTAGACTGAAGGTGGTAATATACAAAACTGCTTAAATGGACAATATTTTTAACACCTATGATGTATTCGCGTGAAAATTCTATTTTCACGATCATTATCACCGTCCAAAACTTACCATTCAGTAGTATTATTATTTAAAAGTTATTTAGAATAAACAAGCCTTATTGGAAACGGCTTGTTGAGTGTCATTTTTGAAGAACAAAAGAAGACGAGCAAACAGCTGTCTTATGATCTCATGTTAGTGCGTGCGTTAAACATGTGAAAATTCGTCTGTCACCGTACATAATAATATGTCGATTAAATTATTATCTTGCATGGGATTCTGTCAAGATACTAAATGAGACAAAGACCATTCAGAAAGATAGAAAATAAAAAAGATGTAATGAATGTTACTTAAAACGGAACTGCACATTTTTATGCCAATCAACAGAGCTTCTTTGCAAATGATTCCGGATTGTTTACTTTTATATTACAATACGAGAGACAGACGAGAGCAGCGGAGGCATAGTGGTGGCGGCCCCGATTTACGACCAGTAAGTCGTGGGTTCGAGCCCAGGCAGGCGCATTACTTTGTGTAATTTATTTCATTACCACTGCTCTCAAAAACGGTGAAGTAAAAAAACATCGTGAGGAAACCGGCATGTCTTAGAACCAAAAATTCGAAGACATGTGACATCTACCAACCCGTACTGGGCCCGCGTGGTGGATTATAGCCCATTCCCTCTCAAAGAGAGGAGGCCGTGTATCCCAGCAGTGGGAACATTATAGGCTGATTATGCTATATTACAATATCATGAATTATTGTATATGAATGGTACATCAATCAGTACATTTGAAGCTTGACAGTATTTCCTAGTAACTCTATCTAGCTAATAAAGTGCAGATATTTACGACATCGAGCATTGCGGTCGAACCAACCACACATGTACTCATACCGGCACAATTCACGCCCCATACACATATAGAATGAGCATGAGCAGTATTACTTACTTCCGATGGTAAACTTTCTACTTCACATAGATATCGAGAATCATAATAACTTTTTATATCCTCTAGATGAGTTTCCATTTCCCATTAGGAGTAAAACAAATGAATTTCGTTTCGTCTAACCTTTAAACATTTCTGCAAAGGGTATCAAGAAATAACCTAATTTAGTTGGTTCTCTGGAAAAGAATTCACTCTCCAGAATGTTCTTAGGTGCATAAAATCTGAATTGGAAAACAATGTACTGTTATTATAAGTCAGTCTGTGTGGCAAAACAATAGAACGATCTACATAGAGACGATAGATCTATCATAATTGAAACTGTTGTGGCGTATCGTTAGCACGCAAATCGAACGTTGCTCAGATGCAAATATTGACATTATAGGATCGTCTGGCTATGGCTAGCTGCACGTTAAGTTAATGATAGCCACCCACGGCTGTGCCCACGGTTTGGATTAGGTCCCATTGAATAAAGTCAAGTCTTTATTTTAAGATCCTCACAACTACTGTCCGAATCCTGCATAATTTTCTATTACCTGATCTAATTTGGGACTGCAAATACCTTATTGAAGCAGTGGCAAATCAATAAGAAAAATAGATTTAGACACTCATCGTCTGCCTAGTCTTATCCCAATTATGTATGTTGGGGTCGGGTTCCAGTCTAACTGTATGTAATGTAGCTGAATACTAATATTTTACACGGAGCGGCAGCCGATCTGAAAAGTTTTAGACATTATGATTCAATATGACCATTCAATTATTTAGAGAACGGTTTAGATAACCGTTCTCTAAATAATTGAATGGGTTCTTCTAGACTTGCGTTATGTCCTTCTCATGAAAATCATTAACTACAAGAGAGAGTAAAATCAACTACAATAGCTTCCATATTCAAAAGTTTTCGTTCTTGGTAAAGGTCAGGATTGAAGAAGACACCTATAGCCAATAGATTTCTTTTGATCCTACTGTCGTAGCTGTTATTAGTGCAGTGCAGTCGAACAAAAGTAAATGGTACACGACACCGAGATTTTTAATAGCCCTGACCGTGACATCTTATAAATTAGAACGGTCGACAGATCAGTAATTCATTACATTCAATTATTATTCAATCTGGTACGCAAGAGGTTCAACCGATGATTCATTTATCAAACCGGAAATAATATCAATATTATCGTTCTATGACGTAATACTGTAATACTGGACTGGATTTGTCAATATTATGTGATTTTTGGAGATTCATAGTTTAATACAAGATTACGAGACTAAAGAGTGGTGGCAAATATTGAGATGACCAGGACTAGATTTAGTTTGAAATTAAGCAACCGAGTGATTGGACTTGTCTATTGAACAAATTTTAGTTTCTAAATTCAGTTTGCTGAACTAACACACAGTTGAAAGATGTTAGTGGTTAATGTTAGAAGTTATATGAAGGAGATATCAGACAACATTTTGGGTGAATAAGAGGAGGCCTTTGTTTACTTTCTCAGGGTGTTATATTGGGTCCTACGATAACTAACCGTCAGAAAGTCTCTTACATCAATTTGTAGGTCTCATTACTCTAGTTTCACCCTGTTTAGCTTGTCGATATTTCTGCAACAACATTGTAAAAATCTTAGAAGCGTAGTTCAGAACTAACATGTTATCAATACGTACATGCCGCACGTACTTCGATTTGGCTACATAACGCTTTTTTCCTTAAAATAATTGGCAGATGATAACAGAAATCTACATAAAACTAACTAACTACATTTTCAGCTTAACGAATCCTGAAAACGGATATTATTTTTTAGGTTTTAAAGAATCTGGTCCTCAGATCGTTAAGAGAACCGGTCCTTTGATACATGTCTTGTGTTGGGTTAACTTCTATTGCAATTGCCTTTTCTATTTAATTACTAACATTATAAAACAAACACATACAGGGTGGAAGGGACACCGATGTGATGACGGTTACCTCGTATTCAGTACATCATTCTGAGCCCCACATAGAGATTAAAAAAAAAAACAGCTGTTGCATAAATTTTGACCGTGTAGGTATTGCACTTTTGTAGGATTTACAGAGCCTGTTTTTTTAATAACCGATGAAAAAATTCTATGAGGGGGGGGGGGCATACAATGTTAGTACTGAATACGTGGTAACCGTTTTCGCGTCGGTGTCCCTTCCACCCTGTATAAACAATTGCAAAACTGGGTCAGAGATAAGAGCATAATTTACTTCATTGTTCTGAAAATTTGATACTTTAATGGCGTCAAATTCTTGTTAGATACATAGGTAATTGACATGGAAACCTAAATAAACAAGAGTAGGTACCATAACTTATCTCCATAATCGTAACAAGACAAACAGTGGTTTACCTACACGATTTACAGCCTAATAATAAAAATCTAGCTTCCTAGTTACCTATTATTTTCTTGGCATTGAAACAAGATGACGATAAATCTAAGTTACGATTTTTATGATAAGAAGGTTTAAGATGTTTTTGCTTTGTTGTGCTTATGTTGGATACTTAAGATGAAAGTTGTAGGTATCATACTTATTTATAATTTAGTTTGCGTATGTAAATTATTTACAAACTGTACAAAGACTTAAAATAATAATAAAAATGTAGTATGTAGGTACAGACAAGTAAGTACCTAAGTATCTAAATGGGAAAAACCAGGGCGTCAGTAAATTGGTCTGCATCGCTGTCAACGGGATAAGTGCACAGAAGGCTGGCAGCATTGCCACGTTGGATGGCGATGCTGGTTATTTGGCCAAAAAATTAGTCGACCAAGCGCTTGGCGACATCCCGACAGACTCGCCCCATGGCCTAGTGTTTCAACCCCAAACGGGTAAGGTTATAGGTATTTATGGTCTCGACACAAGTTATTTATTGTTTAAAATTCATCAATAAAACACAATTATAAGTAGGTACCTACTTACCTAACTAACAATCATAGTTTTACAAACTGAAAAATCTTGAATGAATGTTTATCCTACTTAAGCTACTTGCTTGTCTCATTCATTTTGTGACTGTTTTGATCAGTTTAAACATAAACTAGGTCATGCCTACCAATTTAGTAATTGAAAAAGTTTACCTTAAAATAATAATAAAATTAGTTGACTTCATCATGTGAATAAATTGAGTACCTACCTCTATACTTGATTAATTTATTTATTTTACTATTTATGTACACACAGTAGACAACACAGGAAAATAATATAATAATACATGAGTATAAAGTTAAATGTTAAAGTATTAGTCAATATACCTACTTTAAATGAGCAATAGCCTTGCAAACTTATTGATTTGCAACAATAAGTTTCTTCAAGCCCTGTAGACTATTATTAAGCGTTGCCCCAAACACTTATAAATACTGTGTTTATACAATTTAGTGATCCATAAATGGCATTAGTGAAGTATTTACTTTTTCTTGCCTTGACTAATTAATAATACAATTGCCAATTTCCACTAGCCATGCAATAATAATTATTAAGAATGTTATTCATTGTTTTCAACAGAAACAGAAGAGAATTAAAATGGGGGTTTTATTCCAACAATGGTTAAAATTAAGTAAGTATTAATGTCTGCATAACTATGCATTTTCTTACATTTAAACATCTCATAACTTTCAGCAGCATTTATGAATAAGCCCCTTTGATTTTAAATAATAATAATATATCTTTATTTTTTCCCTTCACAAAGGTTCACATAGTCATAATAAGTACAATTGTAAGAATATCATTTTAACAAAATGCATATTATATGTTCATTTGTGAGAGACTGGCTTCCATACTAGGATACCCTGTGTGACGGAAAAATAATTGTTTAGCATCCATACTAACAGTAATAAAACAATTTGACTCATATGAAAAAAATAATCAAGTAGTGAAGGCCTATCATCCAGAGGTCAATTGAAGTACCTACTTAAATCATAGCAACTACAACACTTGTCAGTAAAAGATAACATAAATAGTAATTGATTTATCTGTCAATCAAATGTTATTGAATTAAATTGACTGATAACACCATCACTTTACTTCAATGATGAATTTGAAGGTACGAGTGCATACATCGCTACTAGCATGAAGTGCGCTATCTATTTGATGAGTATGAAAGGCTTACCGTGAATGTCAGATTATTTATTATGATACATTACGGCAGTATTTACCTGCAAACATGCTCTTTTGCTAGCTAGCTAAGGCGAAATGAACTCAGGAGTGCACACGCAAGGGCCATTGGCACTACTCGAAAGCATACAGCTGTTTCACGAAGAGGTCTGTTGTTTTTAAGGTCATCTATTCCATATTGCTTTTTGTTATAAAATAAATGAATGCTCTAAGTATCATTAAGACGGTGTACTGCTATGTTTTTTAAATATGTTGAAATAAAGAATACCTACTGAGTATGATTCATAGTAATTAAAAACATGTTTTCATTAAGCATATTTATTTTAATTACCTGCCAAACCTATTGATAACCATTACCTAAATATAATGATTGATTTTACTGTCTTGTAAGCAAATCTATATTCTTCCAAAACAAAGTTTCAGTGCATTTTGTATAATCAACATTCAATGATATATTAGTGATTGACAGATGGAAATATGGATGGAGTGGAGATGTTTATGTAGGTAATACAAAAATGATCATGTCATTATTACAAGCACCTAGGTACTGATAATTTTTGATGGGTATAGATAACATTCAGTACGTGCGAGATGCCGCTTTGCCAAGATAAAGTTGAAAAAATCCCATTTATCTCAGTGGCATATCTGTTGTCTTTTAATATATTTAACTTTTTGATTGTGTGTTTATAAAACTTGTTAAAACCTGTGTAAGTTTCACCTCAGATAAAACCAAATTAAAATATATTGAAAAAACATAATTTATTAACATTGTATTCTTATTCTTGCTATTGTTGAGGTAGTTTATGAAATTATTAATAATAGTTAGTACCTACTTCTCTTAATTATGCATTGTTTTGTCATAATGGGTTGAATAAACATCTTCATAGTTGAATAAACTTACTAACATAAAAATGGATAATGTGAAAGTTTGACCCATTTTACAATCAAATACAAATTAAACAATAAGTACTTTGAAGTATTGGCTATTCAGTAAAGGTAATTAATTTAATGTTTAAGTGTAGCAGATTTTATTTACTTACCTATGAAAAGCTATTATTGTTGACAATAACATTTGAAAAACATTAAACACAGTGAGTTTTTGTAGAATTAATTAACTTGAGATAGATTTAAAACTTTATATAATATAGAACTTACCTAGGTGTGTATGTAGCAAATAATTAGACTATCATATTGTTATTAGGTGATCATTTAAAATTATAATTCGATACTATGATTATCTCAAATATTCTAGTTGTGACTTACATTACCTACCTAAGAAGTACCATAAAAAACAAACGAATAACATGAAGAACTGTCAGAACTTTAAATTTAGAAGTAAACCATAGATCTAAGGGAAAAGTAAACAAACAACAGTCGCACGTCAAATTAGTGTCAGAGGTCGTCACGTCACGTTGATTGTTTGAAATTCGAATGAATGTAATTTATATCACCAGTATTTCGTAAACAATAAACTCACCCGTTCATATTGTTGTGTTGCTCCGAGACTCTGCTACCGACTAGACAGCCTGGAGTCTCAGACTTCTCTGAAACATGATGGTCCTCAATGTCTTCCAATATCGCCGCTCGATCCGCATTCGTTTTATTCAACTTATCACTCGACAAACTTTTCGATCTATACCTCCCGTTTATTGGCGCCAAATTCTTATCAGTAAACGCACTAAAACTATTCAACTTCGTATCGTTTGCATATTTATCGCTAATTATATTAGATGACATTTCGTAGTCGTAAATTATTCGCGCACGTCAACACTGGTTGTCAATCTCAGCTGCGGCGATACACGACTGACGGTCCGCGAAGTAAACCTAACGTTTTGGCGGACAAAACAATAGCACACGGCCTACTTCGAGAGTACATTGCACTTTATTGTACTTGGAACTGCAAGTGGAATATATAAATTGGTCGAATTATAGCGACAGATCCGCTATGTGAAAAAACGTTTTGTTTCAATGTCGGAATCGGAACGTAAGCCGGGGTGAAGGCGAGGTGCATTGTGCGAGCCACCACCACACAATTACCAGAGCTCATCTTAAACAATATGACAATAAATACTAAATAGGAAGTTTATTTCTTGTGAAAAGAAGAAATAAGGAAGACAAATGATAATTTTAGAACCAAAAAATAGGCTAACTTTGAATGCCCATGAAAAGGAACGTTTTAAGATGTGGGAACGGAACTATTTCCGGTCAGTGTTGGAAATAAAAAGAAAATGTGTTCCAAGGTGTGTAATGGTTGTTTTCTTTATTAATTATATCGAGTTAATCTTAAACTAATAATAACTAATAATAATTAATCTTTACCGGTGATAATAAAATATTTTAATAAAATAGGTACTAAATCATACGTCGATTAAAAATCATAATTATGAAATGTTTTACTTACTTTCAACATTTTCTAATTTTTGTAATAGGGTACCTATTTGTTGTCTAAACTAAGCTGAAAAAATTAAATCAAACTTACATGCTCCTGTGGGTATTAACTGTCAATAAAATTCGACTAAAAATTCGACTGTGAAATAAAGGGTTTATTCAATTTATTTTTAAAAGTCTGTCTGGCAATGATTTTTTTTACATTACGTCGCTTGTCTGAATTGAAATGCTGTAATGCGTTGGTCCGAGGCTGGACACTTGACCTCAAAAATACGTGCAATGCTTTCAAACACTTGTTTAACTCTGACTATATTATTACCAATTTTCCTAGTATTTTACAGCTAACAATCAAAGATTTTATCGGACTGACTCTTTAAAATTAATTAAACTTCATTATTTACTGAGAAATAAAAGCATAATTCCTTCGTTAACGCCTTTTATACGTCTGCCTGTGTCACACTTTTATTTACGATGCCTCCATATTTTGAAACACTAAATTGCTATAAAGTTAATTAAAATTGTGTGGGTAGGTACGTCAATATCTAAACATATTTCAGAACTAGTTCAAAACATTCGCTTCTTATCGTCTGCGCAGGTACATGTTTTCTATAAGTCACTAAGCACAATAAGTAGAACGGCACTTGTTTTTCCAGCTCACTGTATCAGTAGTTTTTCTAAAAGTTTAATTTACATAAACATAGGTATCTACCTAGGTAGCAATGTTCGACCCCATTTCTGGCTTCTAACAGCAGGCACGGATACAGAATTAAAAATTTTGAAGATGGTCTTAATGACGTATTAGGTTGGTGCACCCATTGCCTCCCCTGAAACCAACCTAATACGTCATTATGACCACCTTCAAAATGTTTAGGTAAATCATTTTAATGACTTGCTTACAAAAATCGTTATTAACTTATTACTACTTACTTAGATGTCTGATGTATGTAGATTATAATCATTTACAATACTGATAAAAAAGACATCGCAGTTCGATTAAACGATTCAAAAATTCAGCTCCAGACTGTACCAAAAAACGAATTTATGCATTTAATCTGTGCCCGCTCCTCGTCTGTTAACAGACGAATTGTTGCTGTGGCGAGAGAAATGGATTAAAGAAAAAGAACTGAAAAAAGAACTTCCCATAACGGCTCTGGTTATATTGGCTAGGTGCGATAAGAATGCATTTCCATCATACATGATCTTCTGCTAATCCTTGCAACACTTCCAGTGACAAATGCATCTGCTGAGCGGTCATTCTCGTCGTTACGGCGCCTTAAAACATATTGAAAATGAAAGCGCCAGGATATCCCGCGAAATTCAAATTTTCTTACGATTTTGCGGGTACACTAAACAAACACGAAAAACTGTATTCCGTCAGTCACAAATACGAATTTCAAAATACCTATTTTCATAATTCCGAATGGTTCAAAAATCCTAATTTAACAACTCCGATTTATCATTCATCCTATTTTTATAATTCTTAAATTTCAATATTCCTAACGTTTATAACTATTAATTAGGTACTGTTCTCAAAATACCGAGTTTCAATAGATCGAATAACAAATAGTCCGACTTAATGTTAATACGAAACACACACACGAAGTACCGATTAATTAGAATTCCGAAATAAAAACACCTTGTAAAACTGAATTTCAAGACGAATTAACACTTAATTGCTCGTCAGAGAGAAGTATAATATTATGTTTAAAACTATGATTGTTTACTTTTGAATAAAAATATTTTCTTTCGAGTAAAAATATTTTCTTTCGCTGGTCACAGTAATTGGTACGTTTGCTGCGATGATCGAAAAAAAACCGAAATGATTTTAAATTAATTTAATTACTGAATTAATATTACAAAATTAATCCTATGAATGATGATTCCAGGTCGAAGTAGGACAATAGAATAATCATTCTTACAATTTATTGAACAAGCAACAGTTTGAAAAATCGATTGACGTCATAGCGTCGCTCGCATGACTAAGGCCCTTCGCACATGGAGCTACTTAAAAAGAACTAGTCACAAACTTAAATTACTAACGAGTTGCCTGAGCGTCACAGCCCATACATGTTCAATGGAGGTTCGCACACGACGCGACTAGTTACTAACTGGTCAGTAACGCGTTAGCAACCGATCACGCGCGACGCGTCGTACCGGTCACCACGCTACTGGTTTCCCGAGTTTCTTTATTTTTTGTTATAAAAATGAACGAGCAAACATTAAATATTCAATTTGTGAAGGAGGTGGAAAAATACCCATGCTTATATAATTATAAAATAACAGAATATCCACGAAAGGACATAACAGAAAGAGCTTGGATATACGGATGAACCCAAAACCTGCGAATATTCCTTCGACGTCTATTATGATAATAATATAATACAATATCTTCGTCGTCCTCGCTCGATCCAGTTGACATGTTTACCACTTGTTAACCGTGTGCTTTTGTAAACAGAAATAACAGAAGTGACTGAAACCTTACAACCTGAGTAGCGTCGTGTGCGAGATACAATTTCTAACTGGTTTGTAATCGTAATTTCTGATTAGTTCAGTCATTTTTGAGTAGCTCCATGTGCGAAGGGCCTTACTGTCCTATCTCCGTATTGTCATTTGTTCAGGAAAATCGTTTTGCGGTTACGACATTTCTAACTATGATAAAAGTATAGTCTATCGACAATTCTGAATATTTAATTATATTTATTCGTAAAGAGTATTTATAGTACATTAATTTTACGATATTGCTACCTACTTATTTATTTTCAATATTAGTATTTATTTTTAATTATCAAAACAGATAGGACACTTTGTGAAAACTTTATTTATCAATCTGAACAGTTTTTTTCTACATACGACTTTACGGTTTGGATTAAGTTTGGAAATAAAACAAGCAAAACATTACGCTTTTAAATTTATATTAAGAAAAGAGTTTAACATAAGAGGAACATAACACCTTTTTTAAAATCTTAATATTATTTTTTAAGAATCACAACATAAAAGTACAATCAAATTACAATTTATTACATTACAAGCAAACAGAATAAAAAAACAATTAAATAACAATTTATAAACCTATTCATTCAGTCATATTGTGAGATCACATGAAGCAAGTAATTGAGTATCCATTTTAAAATCAGTCTTTTTATCAAATCTTAACCGTAAATTGTAATTACTTTAGAAAACAGGTGGTTTGCAGTTTGAATGATAGGTACTATCTTAATGATGCAGTGAACGATAAAACAAAACGAATTCGGGTAACCTTATGACTGGTGTGTCACCCGCAGTCAAAGCCATTAGATCGTTGTACTTTTCTTGAGAAATCTTTGGTTGTGTAACATTGAGTGGTAAAATTTGTGAGTGCAATTCTCCAGAAACTTGCCTTCTTAATGTCAATGAACGAGAATTTACAGCAGTGTGATCAGTTTTGAAAAAGAATTTGTTGGGATCAGTCTTCATAAAAGATAATTCCATCATTTGTCTCCAATCTACCATTTCACCAGTGTCATCTTTTCGAACAGAAAGTAGCCGCAAATTTTGTGAGAGTGCTTTAAAATCTAAAAAATCCGAGTAGCTTAGAGCTGTTACTATATACGGTTGTCGTCTTCGTGCCAATTTTATAATGGGAATTAACTGAGAAGGAAGGAAAATGTCACCACTTTTTTTAATTGCGTAGTCAATGGCACTATGAGCAGAGTCGCCCTCATTTTGGCCATGGCATGGGACAGAGATGCTTAAAACAATTTCTTGAATAGAAAGGGAATTGTTAATAACGTAAAGAAGGGTAGCTGCTACAATTGAATTTTTATTTTGGCCACTGCAGCCATCGGCAAATAAATAGATAAATGAGTTACGCCTTTTAGTAATATTTTTTTTTGAGTTAATATGAGATACGTTGACTTACAAAATGTTTATATTTTAATATCCAAATAACATAGAGAAACGACGGTTAGTGAAAAATGTAAAGAGTCACGAATTCAAAAATGTAGTTGTCCTAACTCAAATCAGCTAAAAAATGAGATAGGACTTTTAGTCATGCGAGCGACGATAAAGGTGCATCGGCAATAATAAGTATCGGCGCGGATGCAACATCAGCGATCTTCAATAGTAGCGCTATGTAATGTAAATCCTGGACCCTTAGAACGGCGACTATTTTAGCACGTTGAGGGAAAATGTTGCCGGAAGTTCGCCAGGACTTTCATTCTCTTCCAGGGTTGCGGCTGGTGGTTGCTGTTTCTTTACCATAGTGTTCGTACGCCTGCGTAGGTAGCGCCGGGTCATTACGATGATAACGAGTACGCTTGCACTCGATAGTACTCCGTAGAATGGGATTGTAGTGTGGTAAAGTCCGTTGGTGTGCATGTTCTCAAGTTGAACAGGATTCTGGATCATGAGTTGGTCCTGGATGCTGTGTAGTCCTTGGAGATCAATGGAGTTCAGATTGACGTGGGTAACTGTGGTGGCATGCTTCTCAGAGTCATACGGTATCTTCATTAACTTCAAGGTTTGGCCGTTAATTTCGTCGTAAACGTTTGCAATGGTGAACTCTTCAGATTTCAAATAACATCCAGTAGGAATCGTTGCAAGGTAACTACCCCGAACCCCGAAGCGATGTGTAGTCTTTCCGGTTACAAGTTAGTTGTATCTTCGTTTCTTGAGGAAAGGATAGGACGTAATGTTGGTCGTCGAGCTTCTCCATGGCTTCTCTCATCAAGGTGATTGTGGTAAACCTACAGGAGTCTTGTAAAACTTGGTTGGTGATTAACTCCTGGACGCAGTCAGCTTTGGTGCGAGTCTGGTGGGTAATATCTTTCTCACAGAGGTCTTTCAACTTCGTAAGATTCTGAAATACTAACAATTTAAAATAGCTACTTTATTAATCATTGACCAGGTACCGTAATTTAAATTGATTATTTATGTCTATTGCGACAAGCTCCTGAATTTTGACTAGGATGCAAAACTGCACCTTGTATTGTTCGCATTGCTAGGAACTTTTAAGAATGATAATGATTTAGCGTGTAGTGCTTGTTCCGACATTAAAGACAAAGAAGCGTACTGTAGTCCCATGTCATGAGAACTCATCAACAACCAGGAAACAATCTAATCGATTGATTGTTTTGGGACCAGCAGTTGGTTGTTTCCCGTTGAGACCATTGAGAAACATAAATCAATGGTTGAGACATCTCACAAACATTGCCTACCTAATAAAGTAATAATCCTACAACACAATCAACTGTATTGTTATCTGTATAGGTAGTCCCATAGTTTCAGTTGATTGGTGAACCACAGATTCACCGTAAAAACTATGGTCAAGGCAAGGTGACGTTTTTAGTGGCCGGCAAAGTTTTTATCATCTGTGGTCACTATAAAAGTTAATAGAACGAATTAATTAGGACAAATCATACTCTGTGCTCTATTGGAATATTGTAACAAAAGGTTACCGTAGGGGAGTATAAGAGCACGGGCCTGTGGACGGTGAGTAATGGGCTAGCTCGCCGTCCGTCCGTCGTATGACGACGGGCAGGCCGTGTCGACGGCGCGTTCGTGTTCCACGCGCGCCTCAAAGAGTTGTCAGCAACGGGAGGGGCCCGCAAGGACCGGTGCCTGCCAGGGCTGCGGGACTGTTCGAAAGAGATACCGCGGCCCTGGAACATAAAGGGCCAATGAAGGAACATGGGTGGTTTTTAGTTAGTAAGAGTCTGACACTCCCTTCCGCTCCGCCCAGGGCGGGGGGGGGGGGGTCATTTGATGATTTCCCACCCACCAAAAAAAAAAAAAAAGGGGAGTATAAGAGGGTTTTTCAGCAACCATATTCAGAACCCGCGATCATGGCGTTTGCAACAGCGTCGAAATATCGGGAGCTCAAAATCATGAACAATCACGGAAGATATCCCCTAAGTGACAGTATAAGTTTAGTTTTAAACCGTGAAAGCTTAAAACAGTGAACCATATTCAGTACGAAAACTTGATAAACGAGTAGATGGGCCGTGATGAGAGAACACCAAATATATAAAAAAAAACAAGTAGGAAGTTCTTACAGAAATCTGTAAACACAGGTTAGTAAGAACCATCACATAGAATCGTGGCTGGTAGGTGAGTGAATGAGGAACTGGGTGAATCGTTACTCATTCTCCATTAAAAGGGAGGATCCTCCGACTACTAGACGGGTATTGAGTCTGGTGGGTTACTTCTACGTCTGCCCGACGCGACGGTTGCAGTCCGGCTGTTATTGTGTGTTGTGTATATTCTTATGTCGCGAATAAGAATAGGCTTTTGCGTGACATGAGGTATGAAGCGTAGTTTATATGTGGAGACAATTTTAAATTGCTATTGCAGATGAAATTACAACATACATACATAAACTCACGCGTTTTTCCCACGGGGGTAGGCAGAACGACAGGGGAGAATGGAAGAAGAAAACGTCTTTCGCCGACACCAAGTAGAACGACACAAGGACTGGAAGATGATGATGAATGTTCCCACTGCTAGAATACAGGCCACTGAGATATGGGATCACAGTTTTTATACAACTTTCTTCTAATAGCCTCGCTGTAGTATCTTAAATGTTTTGTAGTATATAAATAAATTGCCTTTTATTGCCAATTTCACTTTCCCCGTTTCTGAGTTCGATAACTAGTCACATCTTTATTAGATCCTTATTAGAGCTATAAACGCAGGCAAGCTTCTCGATGGCTAATAATAAATCACTTAGAGAGACAGCAGCATCCGTTGATGACGTCACACTGTGAAAATATATAGCTTCCGTGCATTTCCGTTACTACTCTACGTTACTCAACATATTTCACCTTATATAACATAGAAGACCTCGTTGCATGTTGTAATAGTACATTTTGATATAAGTGGGGAAACTTTGTTATTGCTTTCGAGGCGGCATTTTTCATATCAGGCTGTTTAGCAGCTTCATTTTACATTTGCTTCTCCTTTAACCTGGCGAAAGCAAAGCTGAGAAAAAAAAAGAAAATTAAAATCATAGTTCTTAATAATTCATGACAAAATACTTTTCGTTCTATTATTTTATTTTTTATTCCGCGTCGTTTCATATACGTGAGCATTTGTTACTGCAGTTCTCGGCTCCATTACAACCTCGTCTACGGCTCGGTTGTGAATTCCGCCTCGAATGCAATGGCAAAGTTTCCCCACTTATATCAAAATGTACCTACTATTATTTCAACAAAGATGTATGGAATGATTATCATTAATTAAAATGAACAGATGACTTTTACAGTGACTACTCGTGCGTGGCCCTTATCGTTACAGGATACAGCAAAAAATGTATGAAAAAAAATCGCGACACCAACTACTTTAGCATTCTCATGTTTCATGTTATCCTAATTCTTACATAATATTCAGCTACTAGATTGATTGATTGATTTTTCAAGGTCTTTATTTATACTAATTTGAATACAATCTGACAAATGATCTTATTCTATTTGTTCACAAGTCAGGATTTATTTTGTTACTTAAGCTAAATATATCGCCCATATAAACCTCAAAACATGTAATTAATACCTTATTTAAGTGTTAACTTATTCATTTACATCGATTAACTAAGTATGTGCAGGTCTTAGGAAGGACCCACCCACATAGATAATATTTACAATGACTTACATACAAAATGTACGTTTTATTATAATACTTTTATCTAAAATTATGCCTAAATATTTTAAGGATTCGCGCCACACCATGTTGTTGTTGGAAGTCATCAATTTTAACGAGTTGAGTGGGTAATGTTCGTTTACCGGTAAATAGTATTCCTTCAGTTTTTTCAGAATTTACTTTCAATTTCCAGGTCTTAAATTATTGGTTAAGTAATTCTAATGAAAATTGTAGCCGCTCCGCCGCAATTATATCGATATCTTTGCTGTCGTGAATGTGGCTGTATCATCGGCATAGATGGCAAGGTGTGTGTGAGCCTGTTTAATTCAGGAAAAGTATGAAGAGGTAAGGACCCACGAGCGAACCCTGAGGCACACCGGCTGGAATGTTTTTGGGAGCAGAATGATCTTTACCTATATAACAGAGAAAGATTGATCACGCAAGTAACTTTGAATGAGTTTTACTAGACAAATATATATTTCATGTTTTAATAACTTGCGTAGAAGACCATCGTGCCAAACCGAATCGAAGGTTTTTTCAATGTATAGTAAAATCATCCCTGTAGAAAGACCGCGGTTTAATCCATGAGCTACGTGTGCAGCAACTCTGGCTAGCTGTTGCGTAACAATTGTAAACTTTTCTACACTTCTCGATTTTCTAGATCTTTCGCTCGCTATTCATTCACTGCAGCACTGGCGACTGTCAGCTGCTTTGGAGTGTCGAGGCCACGGTCAACAGACCATAACATTTTCCTTCTTTACTTACACGTTGTGTTCCTTCCACGGTGGTCAATGATTTTCCTTTAACGTAAACGTCTAACGTTATTGATTGGCTCAGCGCACATGTCCCGCCACGGTTTAATTTGCGGGTCATTATGATTATGGTTCAAGTTATTTTCATCACTATGCTGCTTTATTCATTTTACTGGTTCTAAAGTAATCACCTAATAAAGGAAAACTTTTTTTTATAGCCTTTAATGTCCCCAGTCGAGCAAAGGCCTCCCCTATATCCTTACAGGTACTCTTTTCCTCAGAAACCTCAAGCCTGCCTTCGTGATGCGCGTCCTAGTCATCTAGCTTTTTCAGTCTCCTCACCTTTTCCTGGGCGGGCCTTTGCTGCTAAATTATTTATAATTTTGTAATTAATAAGTCCATTTTCTGGAAACATTTCAACAGTAACAAAAATTATTGACTACCACATCCACTTACTGTTCTCTTACTGGTTCATACGTGTGTTAAATCAAGTACTTGCATTAATATCGTCAATTCCTAGGACAGTTCCACCGTCATAGACGTCCTTGTTACCAAATCGGTCCTGTCTCGTCATCGTCACGCCCACAACCTCTATATGAAGCGCACGTCCTCACACATCTAGTCCATACTTAAATGTATATACGATCGATCGATATCTAGAACAGAAGGACCACCTTCATCTATGTGTTACGTGATGGTCGTCACAAAGAGCGTGTGACACAGAGTAGCAAACGTCTCAGTTGGCGAGATTGCCAAGCTTACGTAGATGAACAACCTCAGTCAAACAGAGTACTCAGTCGACAGGTTACGCTGAATAATGTTATAACTATTGGACCTTGTTGAAATCAGAGCTGAAAAGAACAGCTTAGGCAGTAAACTACTCGGGACGTGAACGAATCGTTATACGTTCCGTCCTTGTTAGAGTAACAACGACACTGAAGCTGGGTTCCACTGAAATTTTATATTCCTGCCAGTACCGTCCATTATTTTATCAACATTTTCCGATGCCATTGCGCACATATCTTACAGATTTTGCACTTTTCAAAAAATTTATTGTAGGTACGCAGTTGGTCTTCTGAAATATTTTCATCGTTCTTTTCTTGACCACCGCGTGCCGCTCGTGTAGTTGCACCGTCGCACGCGCAACTAGATAATTATTCGTAACAATGAATTGAATAACAGTCTCAAAACTTGATTGCTAGTATTATTAGGTTAGGTGCAGTCACGTGAAAAATATGTACCTTGGCTTGGCTGTTTTTTAGTTGTTGTGAATGGAGAAAAGAAAATCGTGTCTTTGTTTTGATAGTTCTATAATATGGCATGTGCCATTTTTTTACTAAATGGAGTGGTGACATGTCTGTTATGACCTGTTATCACTTTCATCTGGTAGGTACAATTCTAGAAGATGGCCCTTTTGATGCGGTAAGAGGAAAAAGCATTTGTATCTGGTCATTTGAGCATTCATTTGCCGCATTCGTAATCAAAATTCATTATGTTAAGTTAACCAGGGTCTGGCTGCTCAAGGTATGCTGTAAATAGCTGGTCTAAATTATTAAATCCGACGCCTATGAAGGCTCCCCTATAAGAAAATTAAACTCTCTAATTTCTGTGATGCCGATGATAGACTTTCTTTCTTTCTTGGGGTCAATACCTATGTACATTGGTTATTAGTTAAATGTAAGTCGTGGAAGTCAGATAGGCAGTCGCTCCATGTGAAATTCAGCTTATGCGTTATTTTTGCAATAAGCAACATAATAGCCCTTGGAGATTCCTAGATGCTTCGATTTGTTAACTTTTCTATCTTGTATTACATTTTTATAGTTAGCAACCACTAGTTGGGGATCCTGCGCTGTCCTCCTATACATAAGTACTAACGGTGTAACATAATAATACTGTAAAAACCAATAATTTTAAACGAGTAGGGAACCATGGACTTTCTTGTCGTTCTTTACATGGAGGTTCGAGGAGGTTCGATAAGTAACCGAGCACCTATTTTTCGACGTTTTATAAGTGCCCATGTAGCCTGTGAAATAAAATATTTTGGTTTGAACTGAGGAAACATGCACAAGGCTAGGTAGTTGACGATGGACCCCACCACTGTCATCTACCCAACCTTTTCCACACTACCCATACGCACGAACATTACGCAACGCTATAACATGATGTTATCATTCCACAGTATTGTTGACTGTTACCCGTTTGTTTGCTATTGTTGCCAGCGGCGCCTGCGTGTAGCGGTTTCCCTGAAATATAAGCATGACACTTGGTCTTGTCTCGAAATTGTTTATGAGACGCGTACTTACTATACATCGTACAAGTGTACTACGCGGAATGAAGACATATTAACGTACCTTTTATACCTACTTGGAGTTGGTTTAATTAGTGAATTTGTGGGTATTTTCAGGTTCTGGGGTGAGATTATCTCAAAAAACTGTTCCATATAAAATGGGAGGAGTACAAGAGGTTCTTCGTAAGATAAAATACTGTAACTGATAAAATGTCGGTGCTGTACCTACGTACATACATCTCTCCCTTAACCTTCAGTAAAGCATGCGTATTGTAATCCTGCTGTGAGGACTCCGCTGCGTGTATCGCCTATGCTTATAGTAACCAGTAATACCAAGTTTAAAATTGTATTCAGTATGATTAAAGAAGGTACCCGGAAGATTGGCTAGTATGCACATGGCAACCACAGCAGTTGGAAATTATGCCATTCTGATGACAATTGTGTCGACAATTTACTGCACAGGCCTACGTTCTAGCGTACCTACGTAGATTGTTTAATAATGAACGAATGCATAATAAATGTATGGCTATCATGACAATCGTCATGTTATATAGGACATGGCCACTGCCACAGCTTCCGTCACTGTCATCATGTCAGCAGGAAAATAGAACACAGGTCTGATAGCCCACAGTGAACCATTTGAAGGTCTAAGTCAAAGAACCTTGGTCTGACTGAGTCGCATGCGTAGTAGTGTAGGACGAAGGTCAAGAATAATGGGACAAACAATGGAGACACAGAGCGAACGTCTCCTGACGACAATTGGGTTCGAACCCAGTCAGGCAGTCTACTTTCTGTTTATTTATTTCATCACTGCTCTCAAAACGGTGCAAGAAAAGGTCTTGAGGAAACTGGCTAGTCCTAGAATAAAAAAATAGAAGACATCTAACGATACGTTTAGGTATCAACCGTCAACAACCGATCCGGATGGTGGACTACCTACACCACGTACGAACTCTGAAGGTGTTTGAAGAAATTTATAAGAAGTAGTTTTTGGAAACAGCAATCACAAACTCATCTTTTGCTGCAAAGACAGAGTCTTTCATTCACCGTTTGGCAGGGACCACACTGCAAGAGAAACCACTCTTAAAATCAAATAATACATACTTATAACAATTATAATGTACGCCATATTTAATTGTTATACAATATGAATATGATCTATTTGGCTGTGTCGAAAGGAAAGTATTTACGTAACTTCGGTCAGTGTGCCTAATTGTAATACCTGGCCTATTGTGGATCGCGTGTTGATACTGACCCACTGATTGTGTTACATTTTGAAGACCAAAGACAACTTGAACTGTGACAAAACTTGGAACTAAAAAAAAAGTATGCAATCTGACGTTTCGTTTGACAGTTCCCGTAGCTATCAGCGCCACTTTTATGTGTCAAGTTAAAATGGTCCGTCTATAAAGTTACGTGATGGAATGTCGCCATTTATATATTTCAGTTTATTTTGTGGGAGTTTTATATGAGATGGATGAAATATGTTGTTGATTGGATGTAGTCATGCGTTAATTTGACGTGTGAGTGATCGATAGTGTGGATTGAAATTGTGGTTATGTAGTATCAATGGCACAATAGCAATAGAATAGACTCGTTCTACTTGTGGAAAATGGAAAAAGATAACGTGTTGCGCCGACCGCAAATAGAATGGGACTAGGGCAGGAAGATGATGATAATACGGAGCAGAATAACTGAAAAATATATTATATAAATAGTTCAGAGCACTTTCGAAATGTTCTGCCTGAAATCTGAATGAAAATGACAATCAAAGCAACTGCAAAAAGAGCCCAATTAAGAAATGCTTCCTGATACGGCTGACACCCTGAAGATAGAAAGACAGCAGAGAGAGATAACAAGGACGATGAAAGTGAGCACTAAGGAAGGATTTTCGAAAATTCAAACCCTAAAAGGAGTACCTAAGTTTTTATTTTTTACCCAAGCTGAAAAGATGACTAGCCTCCACCCTCCACACTAGGATTCCCCGTGTCGTGGAGACAAGTCTCCGTCGTCTTACAAAATATAAATAGGAAGTCATTTAAAAGTTAGTCATTTAAATACAATACGATATCTTCATAGTCGCGGGAGACAGATGGATGAGGGACGCACAGAACCAAGAAGTATGGCAGAAGAACTTTTTTCTGCCATACTTCTCGGCTATAGGCCTATCCCCAACAGTGGGTGATTCTGGGCTAAAATGATGATGTTGATGATAGTCGTTTAGTCAATGGGAAACCCCAGCAGACGCACCGGGCTTATATAAAAAACAGTCTTTTACAAAACATTAAGGCTGATTTTTCAAAAATATGTGTCGCAACTGTCGCAACTAATTACAAGTATTAAAATGTGTTTCCTGGTGGACACACTGGCCTCCGAATAAAGCACTGCGTGTGTTTCCCAAAGGAAACACGAGGCCTCTGATGGTCGTACTTTGTGTTTCCGAAAGGATACACATGGCGCTCAATGTGTTAAATAGTCGACGTGGTAGTAGATTAAATATGTATGTACTGCCTGATGTAACAAAATTAAAGCGCGATTCAGGGTTCTCCTACCGTATAGTACAACGCCATCTGTCGGACTCCACGAAAATGATGCGGGCTGGGTAATTTAGTCTTTTATTTTTAACCATTTTACAAATCGAATATTATTTATCATTATCTTTTAACAAAAGATAAGTCGAGTATATATATTACTGTCAAATATTTTTCAGCATTGGTCATATACATAAGCAATAACATTTATGTTTCACAGAGAAGGAGTTCTATGTCTTATTTAAGTCCGACTGTACAGACGTCAGCACATCAAGCTACTACAATCTGTCAAATTTCTTTAATAGATTTTCAACTTAACGCTAAAGCATTAGGTTCAAGGTTGATTGGGTAAATTTTTCAGTTTCGGGTAGCCTGATTTGCCAGCGTCTGTACCTATATGTAATTATGTATAGGTTAGACATCAAAAATTAACCGCTTTTCTCGTCTGTCTGTGTGACCGCCTTGTAAATTATACAAAGTACCTAAAGTGCCACCCAAGTAGGTACTTTACTTTGTATAGTTTAGGTACATTTTCGACTCCACGAGACGAGTGACCCTCGACAGCCACAATACGTAACTTAGTGTACGTTTTAACAACTATTCTTCTATATTTGTCGCGATTACAGATCGTCGGAGCGTGTCTAATAAATAAAAACAAAACGTTTCCTCTTCCGACTCCGCCATTTTGTGTTTTTGTCGCGGAAGTACTTCCGGTACTTAGAGGTTGACAACTGATTGAAAAAAAAGACTAATAAAGTTGAAATGAACATATATGTTCCTATGTAAATCTTATATTAAATGAGTTTTAGATGACTCTAACTTTAAAAAAAAAACGCCATTGCGGAATAAAAACAATGTGCTTCGACAAATTGTAGGTAGATCTTCACAATTGATTCCCGGAGGAGATAAGCAGAGGTGTTGTTTTCCATATTTAGCTAAGTATCCACATAGAGAAACGCCCCAGAATCCTATTGCCTACTAAGCCAAAACTTTAATTTACTGAATTAATGTTTTCTCTGCGTATGAAGCGCCTGAGGAAAAGCTTATAGCAAAAAGTATTCATTCGCTTGGTTGTTTCACTATTTCTTGCAGGCGCATCGTCAATCAGTATCTATATTGGCGTCTTTAAACACTATTGCAATATAATAATATTATGTACCTATGTTCATGAGAAAATATGACTCTATACACCACGTTGACAAAACTTTGTAATCACAATCTCAACGTGCGTTGTATGGTAGTTACAGAAATAGAGGACAGAGTGAAAATAAGATTGTAAGGTGGCTTTTTCGGTGACTTTGCCATTTATATCGAAATTCGAAAGTTTATGACTAAGTTTATCGTCATGTATCTACAAGTGAATAAAATCAAGGGCTAGGAAGTATGATAGCGCCTAAAGTTTTAAGGACAGCAACACATTACACATTGACAGTATCTTGCTCACTAAAATTACGAAGATAATAAAAGTCAAATAAACATTAAAAAAAACATATTGCAATTGCCAATTTTATCAAATCAACAAGGAAAAGTGTCCGTTTTGACTCACACCATAATCGAACTTGACCTGATTGACTACGCCCTTGTCTTTAGTCAAAAGGTCATACTATTCTATATACAGTCCCTTATATAGACCACGGGCACAGATGAACAGGACGAGACTTGAATGTGTAATAACTCTTTATGATGTTGGCAGGAGGAATTAATTAGGTGTGATAAACCCATACCTACTCCATAATTATTCACAATATGTTAAAAGCGAAAGTCACTTTGTCTATCTATCTGATTCTTACTTTTTCTCACCATAACGACTTAAAGTATTTCGATAAGGCTTGGTACATTAGTAGACCATGTCACCTTGACCTTCTTCGGCCACACCGCCAGCTAGCGGTTCGGTGCTGGCGCGCTGGCGAGAAAAGGTAACAATCAGTTTTTAGAGAAGAAAATAATAATCTTTAATCATAGTCTGTATACCTATTCTGCAGAATCCCCACTCATAACTGCTAAAATACAACCACAAATAGAATACACAAATTCCATCTGTCTGCTCTAATCATGAAACAAAAAAAGATTTTTCACATTCGCTAATGGTAGTCGAACTTTACAGACCAGACAAGGCGAAAATCCGTCAGCAGATGAAGCATTAAACTGGTAATTGTTGTGTAGCCTGCCTTCTGTGTGATATAATATTCAGTGGCGTAGCTAGGGGGGGCGGCGGGGGCGGCGGGGGCGGTTCGCACCCAAGACCGCGGTGTCACCCATTTAGGGGTGACACCTTACCGTGAACATCAGTAGCACCTATAAAAAATCATAAAACTGTGGCAGATTGCATAACCGCCACTATAGTCCTGAAGAAGGTGCAGGTGAGATTTGATGTACCGTTTCTTTAAGTGGCCAACATTCGTTCGCACCAAATGCGACTTGTGTTCCATTTTTCGGAGCAGTAGAGACAATATTCAACTTTTTTTTCTGCTTCCACAAGCCGCTGGGAAGTGGTCAAACACAGAAAAGCATCTGTTAAAAGACTTTCGACAATGCGCTGGAGTGCTTATTATGCTGCAGTAAAAGTATTGGCTGAAAACTTTGATGGAATTATTTCTGCAATTGAGGAACTAGGTGACCAACAAGCAAATTTAGAAACCAGAGGAGCTTCACAAAACCTTATGCCTGCTGTGCGCAATTTCTCATTTCTTTGCTATCTTTTCTTTTGGATTGATGTGCTAGGGGAAGTGAATTGTGCACAATGCCCAGATTGCATTACAAAGTAAAGGCTTAGTGTCAAATAGCAATAAAACTAGAAGCACTTCGTCTTTTCATTGAAGAGAAACGGATGCATCTTGCAGAAGAGGCAATAGATTTTGCTGTACAAAAATCGGAAGAATACAATATTCCAATGGAACGAAGAATTCGTCGCAAGAAACGCATGTCCGGTGAGTTGACATCGTCCACCGATGCTGGACCTACACATAGAGTGCAACTTCAAAAAGACATGTTAAAATGTCTTGATAGATTCAATATTGAACTCCGGACCAGATCAACGTCCATTCAAAACTTAGCTTCATTGTTTGAGGTTGTGCAGTCAAATACTTTGCTTTTGGCAAACACTGAAGATTTAAAATTTGCTTTATCAAAATTTACTGGTCTTTACGATGAGGTATCAGAAACAGAACTCTTCTTGGAGATACCAAGACTGAGAAGACATTTAAAAGCGGCTAAAGTGACTGTTTTTAATTGGGTAACTCGGTGTTTGAAATTCATTGTGGAATCTAATGATCGCACTAAAGTTATTAATAACAATATGCGTATCAGTTGCTTCATGTGAGAGGAGTTTCAGCAAATTAAAATTAATCAAAAATTACTTACAGGCTACGAATGCTACGATGACTGAAACCAGATTAAAAAATCTTGGCATTTTAACGATAGAACATGAAGCAACACGAAAAATAAATTTTGGTGGCGCGATGTCGGAGTTTGCAAGTGTTCAAGCTAGAAGGAAGAAACTTTATTTTTTACTAACTAAATTTGTTTCACACATCGTTGATTAATATTAAAATAATGTATTTGTAATATTTTCATAAAAAAACATAAATTATTATTACTTTTATGTGTTACTTAACAGTTTTGATTGATTTTTGACACCTACACTATCCGCACCGGGTGCCACCCATACTAGCTACGCCACTGATAATATTACTTACTAAGTTATTACTTAACTACTGAAAGGCATCATGCATATAAATTCCTATTGACGGTCTCAACGGTCTGTATCCATATCCACTAGTAATCATGCCATAAGGAAGCTGCATGAGTCACTGTATTGTCTTGCGGATGGATTATTATAATCAGGTAACGAAATGGCCAAATATGGCCAAATTATACGGTACCTGATTTCATATTAACAACGCATACTGATCGCATTGTATCACCTATTACAGTCTGTTTAAGTTTTTAGAAACAAACAGTTTTCATATAGTAATGAAATCAACAAGAAAGCACTACAAATTAATTACATAACTCATTTATTCGAAGAAATACAACGAGCACCTGTAAAAATAAAAATGTTACAAACGGTACGACACAAAACTGTTCTCCTTACTTGTTCTTCATGTATGAGCGCAGAATATGGATACCTATGCACAGTGTAGCAGCAAATACGGATATTTTAATAGTATTGTATATGTTGACCTGCGACGTCCACCTGGCCATCGGCGTTGTTGCACTCAGGAAAGTCGGCCACACACACGCGGTAACATCTTCGAACGTTTGAGCCTGAGGTCGCAAGCACCCAATGAGATGTAAGTACGCAACATGTCCGGCTTCCAATGCAGCAGCCACGTCCCCCTCAGCAAAAACATCCAAAGCTCCCCATTCTAAAGACTTAGGGCTCCCTCTGTTCATCAAAGCTCGCAGACCAACGTAATCCCCGCAGCGCGGCACGAACACGTCAGATATCAGTGACTCTCTGTAGCTGACGGGTTCAGCCGCTTCACTACCAAACAAGTTCACTAGTTGCTCCACCACATCTGCTCTACAATCTTTGTCATCATCTCCCACCATCAGATAGCCAACCAACCCTGAGTATTTCTCCAAGCTACCTGTAGTCGACATTCTAGGTCTCTCCATCGCCCAAATAATGGGGCCGCGCATACTGAATATATCACCAGTATATCCCTGTTTGCTCCAAAAGTTCTCCTCGTATTCTATGCAAAATTTTTTTGCTAGACCAGGTTTAACGTCTTTAATTATTTTTCTAGTTTCTTGTGGTATTAATTTTTCCTCTACATCGATTTCGGGTATCTCGTCTGGTCTTAGAGCCATCGCTAGCAAACTGCAAATGTAAATAGTCTCTCCCTTTATTGTTTCTAATATAACCTTCTCAGAATTTTTTCGAATACCTTTAATGGATATAGCTTTTAATGTGATATCAGCTACGCTTTTATGAAGTTTGCTGGCGAGACGTTTCCTACAGTGTCCTAAAAGTTTTTCCCGAAACCTTGTGTTCGATCCGCCGAGGTGGTTCTTTGCACTGCTCGTTCTATAACATTGGTGAAGATAAAATAGGAGTGACACACTCTGTGCGGGAGCCCCACAGACTAGTCTTATGATAATCCTCATGATTTCCCTCGAAGTAGAGAAGAGAAGATTCGAGCAAATACTTGCCTCCATGCTCGTCTGGTCGTAATACAACAACGTATTCTTTTCCGCCTCTATGTCTACGTTGCTCGTGTGGAACAGATCTGCCATGCTACTATCCAAGTACGATTGATAATGATTTAATTCATATTTCTCGAATAAGTTCAAGTAGTCGAAGTCGTGTACATTGCTTCGAAACTCAACCGTACTTCCGTTAGGATATTGGAAGACTTTCTGTAAAGGGAGGATCGTCGATAATATCGCGGGTGATGTTAGTATTGAATCTGAGTCGACCGGAAGTAATGTCTTTAATTCGTTAACTGGTTTTCCTTCTGGATAAATGATTGAGTCTAGTAGGGGTACTTTGAGTTCTTTGGAGTATTGAAGAAGGTACGTTCTGGCTACGTTGTCAAGTACCTGCCTGGCTGAGTACTCAAACCGCTCACGTTGAATAACCAAACGTTCGGTTTCTGAGTCCGACTCATCATGAGCGACGTCCATAAAAGCTACGTTGACTTTAGAACGTACTTTGGGGATAGGTGCGTGTAGATCTAAGACCACGATATCCATGGTGTTACCGAATTTATTCAGCAGTTTGTGTGCGGCCACCAACCCTGGCAGAGTACATCCTAGGACGATGACGTCGGCCTGTATACTAGTTTTGCCGCCAAAACCGTACTTCTTGACCATTGGGAACCCGCGACTGTACTTACTTTTATTGTTACACTAGTATTTTCTTGTAGGGAGAGATGACAGTTAGAGTTGACGTAAATGACGTTCATTAAATCTGTAGAATCTATGGATAGAATTTCGTTATGACCTCTTCGAATTCCATAAAAGCCATGGTTTTTTGGCGCTTGAATGGCATTATCTAGAGGGCGCTGTTGGGAAACTTTTGCGAAATTGTATGTCGAAATTAAATTGAAAATACCAGACGGCGGCGGCGCGACGTTAAACATCATTATCACTTTGCCCGTTAAATTTGAAATCAAGTGGGAAGTGCAGCTCTCATTTACCTACAAAAACATATACAACATATAATTGAAAGCTTTAATACTTTCATAATTATGTATGTCTTCACAAGCATTGCTTTACCCACGACTCTATAAATCAATAAGTCAATAATAAATCAAAAAAAAGTTCCAAGTAGTGTAATCTTTATTATACTAGAAAGAGGTTACAAAATTGTGTGAATTCCCTGACTCCTGTGCTAGGGACCCGTGTTACAGGAGCCATTGCCCTCTCCCAAGAGGAGATATTTCAGAATCTTATCCAATACTAGCTGTTGTCCGCGACCTTCGTTCGAGTGAAATTATTGTATATAAAAAATATAACTCCCCTTTTTTAATCGGATTTTGTTACCAAAATTTCAAGGGTTTAATTATTTTTGCACGGAACCCTAATTACTTTTCGTAAAATAAAAGAAAGCACGATCACGCTCTTACGATACTTGAAAAGGACCAAGATATCGAATAACACGATGAAGAAAGCCGCAAGTTACAAACGGCAGATCTAATAAATACTGAGTTATTACCGCAAACCGCTCTACGTTACGTGTTGGATATTTTTTATTCAATACTAGCTGTTGGTTGCCCGCAACCTTCGTTCGCGTGAAATTATTATAAAAAAATATTACTTCCCTTATGGAATCCGATTTTGTTACTAATTTCAAGGGTTTTAATTTTTTTGCACGGAACCCTAATTCTTAATATTCTTATTATAAAATAAAAGTAGCCTGAGTTACTTCTTATTACATCAGCTATCTGCTAGTGAAAGTCCCGTCAAAATCGGTCCAGCCGTTCCAGAGAGTAGCCGGAACAAATAGACAAAAATTGTAAAAAATGTTATTTTGGTATATATTTATGTACCGTATATACATTCATTCATATGCATGTAGTAAAAAACGGTTATTTTAATATTACAAACAGACACTTTTATTTTATTTATTTGTATGTATGTATAGATAGAAGATGATTAACAAAAAAAAAAAAAAACTATAGAACAATAACTTAACTTATGCTATATAAGCATCACCTTTGTACCTATTTTTTCTGTTCCTTTCTCGTTTTCTGTATTTAGTGTGTACATAAACTGTTAAATAAATAAATAAACAATAAAAGATATTAAATTAAAAGTGTTGCGTGTGTGTTTGTGACTGTGTATGAGCGTGTGTCTGTGTGTGGTATACTCTGATAGGGTCAATAACTTTTAAACCTGCGGTCCCTCCGAACAGTCTGCGAGGCGGTTGAAATTAGAGTCGAATGACTCCGTTTCTATTGTTGTAGAGAAACTACTGCACTACCTATTTAGAAACATCAAATATCTTTTATCTTTATTATTGTGCTTCTTGCATGGAGATATTGGGGGGGTCAAAATTCCAACTTTTTCACAAGTTTTTAGTCTTATAACTTTACAGCAAAAACCTCCTTGACCCCACACGCCTTCAATGCCTATCAGCACTATGTTATGAGTGCGTTACATTGAGTCCTACCGTAAAACGTGATTTTTCGTCCCAAAAAAAAAAGTCGTTTCCCAGCGATAGTTTTTGCGTAGAGTTACGTAGTTTGATGTACAGAATGCTTGGTTGACGGCTTCGTGCGTGATGCGTCCGTTTACACCGTGTAAGTGGTACACGGTTCCTTCGCGTCGTCATATTCGGAGCTAACGCTGCCATCTTGTTTTTTAGGGTTCCGTACCCAAAGGGTAAAACGGGACCCTATTACTAAGACTCCGCTGTCTGTCTGTCTGTCTCCAGGCTGTATCTCATAAACCGTGATAGCTAGAAAGCTGAAATTTTCACAAATGATGTATTACTATTGCCGCTATAACAACAAATACTAAAAATTAAAAAAAAAAATAAGGGGGGCTCCCATACAACAGATATGATTTTTTTTGCCGTTTTTATAGATAATGGTACGGAACCCTTCGTGCGCGAGTCCGACTCGCACTTGGCCGGTTTTTTTCAATATCATTTCTATAATGTTTACCAAGAGCGCCTCCTAGCAATGCCATTCTAGGGCCAAAAGAACTATGCTCCTCTATAAACGTGTGAATTGCATTTCAGTTTCAAGACAGTGATTGAACAAAAATATAAAATTCCGTTGACACTTGAACAGTAAACTCTTCTAAGAGGCTACAAGACAAGGGTTTATCAAATAATAGAACGACGCACAAGGTACCGTTACAAATGATGGTTGAACATACAAGATAGTGTAGTAATGACGCCTGTCTGACGATTACTATCAATCGGTTCAATGACGTTGTGCAACGATGTCTGTCTGTGTTTGCACAGCAGAGACTTCATGGGCAAAGAATGATGATCTGCTGTATTATTTGTTTCCTTTCCAAGTGTTTCCTTTTATAACGAACTAGCTTTTGTCCGCGGCTTCGCACGCGTTAATTTAGAATTTGACAATCAATTCTGGTTGTAGGTACTCTGCTTGTAATAATATATCAATCATGATTCGAACGACACGTGGCGCCATCTATTACAATAGAAACGTAGTTGTTACTTCGTTGTGTGACGTTGTTGTTTTTCTCGGGAACAGTACTTTTTTCCGGATGAAAGGTAAGTACACTATGTCCGTTTCTGTACACCGTAAATTTTTGCAATACAACGTTAATATATGCGAAATTTGAGGAAAAGGTAACAAACAAACTTACTTTCGCATTTATAATATTAGTTAGGATTAGAATGTACAGACGCCAGCAGGTCAACCTACCCAAAACTGGCAGATTTTCCCAACCAACCTTAAACCTAATGCTTTAGAGATAAAGTTGAAAATCTATTAAAGAAATTTCATATACCCTTGATCATTACCATATTTTAATGAAAAATTTTAGAGGTAAGAGAACTGTGGCTTCAAATCCTGACTAAAATGCCTGTGAATTACGTAGAGTAAAATGGTAGGATTTTCATTTAGTTTTTTTATTTAAAACATAATTTTACATTTTTATATATTTATCGGGTTGTCAGGATTTATTCTGTTAGTCACGTACATCATGTGGGCAGCAGATGGTTTTCGTTCAATGAAAATACACTGGATGCGATACACTATTTCTATTAAACTAACAAATTAATAATAAATAATCATAATGAATAATAAATTTTTATTCAAAGTTAAAATTGGTACAATAAAACATAAATCTTAGAAATAATGTAGACCAAGAATGTTCGATGCCTGTACTAGGGTAAACCTGTATCACAGGCGATATGCGTTCTAATAATAACTATTTGGACAACAGGTTTCTAAACAATATTAAACATATGATTTTTTTAAGTAGTAATGACATTACAACTTAACACGGAGCCGCTCGAGTGGACGGCCAGATACGGGAGCCTGCTGAACTGTCTCGAAGAAATCGTGCCGGCACAATTTATTTGCAGATTTTCAAAACCTTTTAGTTTCACCTTATCCACCTTCTTAAAAGCACGCATAGAACCCAAAGAACTGAGCTAATCTCTAGAATAGCCTGTGAAACTTTGGACCAAAAATGAAATTGTGCGTAAATAATATGTATACTGGTAATAATAAGTAATTCCTATAATCCCTCATCACGATATTTACAAGTAAGTAAGCCACCATTTAATTGCCAATGTCCTCCAAAAACCGCAATGTATTTCTAATAACAAAAGGTCAGTGCTATTAGAGACAAAACCGCAGTAAATATATTTCTTTATTATGTTAAAAAAAAAAAACTAACAATTTGAGCTCTGTATTGGTAACCAATTCAATTAGTTTTAAATTGTACCTAATGATTCATCTTACCTTGATATTAAAAGATTAACGAAATCCGTTTTCATGAATAAAAAAAAAATAACCGACTTCCAAAAAAACTGAAAAATTACTTTCGGAAGTCGGCAATAAAGTCATTCAAACAAAGTCACCGTCATCGGAAAGAAAAGTTGTCACTTTTTTATTTTTTGGTGTCGGTTATTTTTAGGGTTCCTTACTCAAAGGGTAAAACGGGACCCGTGACCCGTAATAGTTAGACAATTGAAATTGTCACAGATGATGTATTTCTGTTGCCGCTTTAACAACAAATACTAAAATAAAGAATAAAAAAAAAATTAAGTTGGGCTCCCATTTTGAGACATGTTTTTTTTTGCCGTTTTTATAGATAGTACGGAAACCTTCGTGCACGAGTCCGACTCGCACTTGGCCGGCTTTATTTTCCACAAATGTTGCTTTGACGATATTGTAATCTCGAAAACTGGCTCAACGACAAACCACAAGGTTGAAAAAGAAAATGTCAGGTTTTGATGCTGATGTATTTTACATTTTCACTTGGATTAGCGAAATCTCGATTCCCGGATACAGAATTAAGATGTCTCGGCCAAACGAGAGAGCTTGAGTTGACAATCTTACCCTCGACAATAATTTCCCTAGTTCAATATAATTATGTGGGCCGATCCCGGCGGCACTGCAATGCCGGGCCGACCCGCGACGGGAGTGGAGCGAGCCCCGAACATCCCGTCAGCTTACAAAAATCAGATTAATATACTGGTCCCTCAGTGAGGGAACTTTCAGATATTAAGCTGAAAAGAACAGATACTACACTTTGATCTTAGCCAAAAGGCCGAGAAGCGATAACTGCCAAACTCAAACCGAGGGGGGTCATTCGGTCGCGGAAAATCTTAACACCGCGATTCAGAAACGTGACGTCATTGGCATAGCGCCATCTACCGCCATTTTGGGAACTATTTGTTTAAGAGAAACGGTAACACCTCTGCCTGACCTATCTTTTAGGTATGGTGTATAACACGTACACTCAGCGGCACGGAATGTGGTTAAAAAATGAATACATTTTGGTATTTTGGCGATTTTGGTATCACGTATTAGAATTTGGAGTGGCCTTTTTTTTAGGATATTTGTTTTTGTTAATTTAAGAGGGTAAGCATAATTAATAAAAGCTCATTTGTTTAATTTCTGTGACACATAAGGTCACTTCCTTACTGGTTCGCACAACACACTTAAATATCGTAGAGCTATCTGCTATAACGCCAGACACCTATCTATTTTCGGCCTCTACCTCGTTAAGCGAAGGGAACAACTTGCTGATAGCGACAGACAACTCTTATCACCATTCAATATTTACTTTACTTTACTTTACAGTTAGATAATATCAATTTTGTCAAGCTAATATAGCAGCCTACCTCATTTCTTTGAGTAACACAAATTTTTTCCCTGTTTATAGCCCCCTTTAATTTCTAAATTTTCTAACATTGATCTATTCTATTAGTTCTCACCGTTTCCTTATTTCCAATTTTCAGTACCCAATCCAGAAATCATGCCTGTGATGACACGTAAGGCTACTGCTCAGGATATGGAGTTAAAATTGAGAACGGCCCTCCAAGAACTGAAGGACTCAAAACTCCAATGTCAACAACTGTTACAGGAGATAGAGGACAGTGAGGAGGAGGTCAATAACGTCAAAAGCAAAAACTCCAGCTTAAAACGGGAGCTAGTAGACCTTCATCAGGATTACTTGAATGTTGTCAATGAACGGGATCAGCTAAGGGTGATTACGGATGGGTTTAACAACTGTAGCAACTTGTATGAGGAGGCTTTGTGTAAAGTTAGGGACCTAGAGGATGAATTAAATTATGCTAATGTAAAACTTTTAAATTTGAAACAGGAACAGGATCATACTCAGGCTATAGAAACTGAACACTTGTACAATGAATTAGTAAATACAAATTGCAACCCTAATTCCATAATAACAATAGACCTCACAGAGGACTCCTTACTGAAACATAATTCGTACCATAAAACTAGTAAAAATAAAATTAAGAAATATGCAAGATTGAATAAAATCATTAAAAAATTTAATAAATACAAGAAACAACAAAAGCACTATTCCAAAAATATTCAATTAAGGAAAGAACGTGTTTATCTTGTGAATAGATTAAATAACTATCAGATTAAATTGGAAGATAGTATAAATATTTATGAAATAGACACTCAGCGCTTACAATCTGAAATTGAGGCACTGAATAAGTCACTAAAATCATTATATAATAAATATGATATGTCTAGCAACCAAATTAAGGAGCATATTCTAGCCACTAATGAGTTAGTAGACAAAGTGGACTTGCTGACTCTCAGCAACACTCATTGTACTTGTAGGAGTGAACCCAGTCTTGATGCCCTCCAGCCTGAGGCAACGGAGGACCCGTCCCAAGCTATGAGCGCTCAGGACTGCACCATCAACCCAGATGCAATCCCTGTCATTACATTTCATGAGTCACAAGTAGTACAGCCTGAGATTAGTCATTTTGTATCACCTGATAGTAAAAATTGTTATCATTCAGTTATGTTCTCTGATGGTATAGGTAGAGGGCTAGGTAAATTAATCAGTAATAACCTTAGTTATTGTACCCAAAATTATTGCACGCCCGGCTCAACCTACAAACAGGTCATGGCTTCGGTAATAAATAATGTTTGTAATCCTAATACCACCATTACTATATGTGTTGGAAATAGTTCAAATGTTAAAAAGGAAGACATCACCGACTATGTATCAGAGTTGTTAAAGTTAAGCTGTAGTAAGATCATATTGTGTGCTTTTCCATATTTTAAAAATTTAAGTAGTAGAAAAAACAATTATATACATATGTTAAATAAGCATGTACATTTCTTAGTAGGTCACTATAGTGACAGACTTATATATCTGGATATCAACACTATTGTTGATAAACTTAAGTCGACACGGGGTAAGGTGTATCTACCTATTAGATGTAGACACAAAATAGCTAGGCTATTAGCTTATAATATTCACACAGACATAAATAGTATGTCTAAGTTTAGTTATATTATTAACACCGCGACTATTAGTAATCATACTAATAAACATTTTTATAATAACTGTAAATCGGAGGATCCATGCGTAATTATAGATGATTCTCAAGTAGAATCCACTGGTAGTGGAGTCTCGGGGCTCACTCCAGATATTAATATTAATTTAAACTAGGTAGTGAGACAAAAGAAGGTACCTTTAACAATATTGTTAAACCTATCAACAACAAGGTATCTTCTTGCACTCAATTAGTTAGTAAAAAAGGGCCTCAGCAGAACACCTTAAAATTATTCCACCAAAATATCCAAGGCATTTCTTCCAAATTATTAGAAATTGAATTGTTTTTAGAAAAAAATATGTTTGACATTATTTGTTTTACCGAACATTGGCTAAAAGATTACCAAATGCTGATTAATTATGAGAACTATACGGTTGGTAGCTGCTTTAACCGTAAATCTATGCTGCGTGGAGGTTCCCTAATACTTTTGAAAAATTGTGTTAAATATAAACAACGTATTGACATAGTAGGTCTCTCGGTTGAACATTGCGTCGAACTGTCCTGTGTTGAGCTAGATAAGCATGTAATTGTGTGTGTGTACAGACCCCCAAACTATCAAAACTTTTCCTTATTTGAATCAATAATGGAAGATGTCCTGGCAAAACTTGCAGCCAGTAATAAATCTACAATTATTTGTGGTGATTTCAATATCAATATTTTAGAAGACAATTCAAATAGCGGTCGGTTATTAAATCTTTTTAAGTCATTTGACTTGACCAACATTTTTATAGAACCTACTAGAGTCACTCCATCTTCTGCTACTTGTATAGATAATGTTTTCTGCGATTGCGATTACTTAGATAAAGCCATAGTAAATTGCCTGCCGTCTGACCACAGCGGACAAACTGTAACTTTTAGGTGTAACACACCATTGCAAAATGTTCAGATTAAATTTAGACCTATAACTACTAGCAAATTAAATAGGTATAATATTTCCCTGCAGAACAAGTTAAGTGTTATGAGCCATCATATGGACGATATTAATATAAATCAATTGTATGATCATTTCTTTTCAATAGTTCACACTGAATACAACAAAACTTTTGAAAAGAAGACAAAAAGTATTTGCCCTAAATTTATATTTAGTGATTGGGCAACTAGAGGTATCAGAAAAAGTAGGGAAAGACTATTTGAGCTTTATGACCTTAAATCTTATATAAACACTGAAACTTTTAATAAGTATGTTGCTAAGTATTCAAACATTTTTAGAAATACATGCAAGGTTGCCAAAGCCCTGCACATTAGCAACAAGATCAAAACAGCAGAAAATAAAATAAAGACAGTTTGGAAAGTCATAAATAACGAGACTAACAGGAAGAAAATACGTAACACTAGCTACACCTTAGATACAGCATGTGGTCCTAAAAGCTCTAATCAGGAAGTAGCTCAAGAATTTGTGAATTTTTTTACCGATATACCGTTAAAAACTACGGAGTCTCTTAATTCCTCTCCTGAAGTAGCAATTGGTTTATTAAAGGCGAATGTGTCTGGCTGCTCGGCTGAATTTAAATTTAAACACATAAACCCTATGATAGTTATTAAAGCTTTCCGGCAAATAAAAGTCAAACTGACCGAAGATCTTTGGGGAATGTCTATCAAAGTTTGTACATCCATAGTTGAGACTGTAGCACCATACTTAGCTTTAATTTTTAATTTGTGTGTAGACCAAGGAGTTTTCCCTGATTTAATGAAATACAGTAAAGTCATACCTCTTTTCAAATCCGGGGATAGTAAAGATACTAATAATTATAGACCTGTATCCGTGTTGCCAGTTTTTAGCAAGGTGTTTGAAAAAGTAATGCTTAATCAAATGCTCAATCATTTTAACACCAACAGAATCTTACACGACCAACAGTTTGGTTTCACTAAGGGACGTTGTACAACTGACGCCGGTGTAACCTTATTAAAGCACATATTTTCTGCGTGGGAAGCATCCCAAGACGCAATAGGAATATTTTGTGACCTCTCCAAAGCATTTGATTGCGTAAATCACGACACATTGCTTTTGAAACTTGAGCATTACGGACTAGGTAAACTTGCACTTAGTTTGGTAAAATCTTATTTAAGTGATAGACAACAATATGTTCAAATAAATGGTGTTAATTCACAGGGTTTAAAAGTAAAAATGGGGGTTCCGCAAGGCTCAATATTGGGTCCTTTCCTCTTTCTAGTATATATAAACGATCTACCCTATTTATTGAAAAACCAACCTCAAAATATGGTGTTATTTGCTGATGACACTTCTCTAATTTTTAAGATAAATAGACGGGCCCAAAATCTAGATGACGTAAATAATGCCCTACTTCAGGTCCATAATTGGTTCACAGCAAACAATTTAGTATTAAATGAAAAAAAAAACGAAATGCATAAGATTTGCTTTACCAAATGTTAAAAGTAACGAGTGTGATATAGTATTGAATAAAGAGAAACTTGAATTCGTAGATAAAACCGTTTTCCTGGGGCTTACGCTTGATTCAAGGCTACAATGGGGTTCTCATTTGAAATCTCTTGCGGGGCGCCTAAGTTCAGCAGCATATGCTGTTAGAAAAATCCGTCAATTTTCTGATGTAGATACCGCTAGACTGGTCTATTTTAGTTACTTTCATAGTATAATGTCTTATGGCATTCTGTTATGGGGACGGGCTGCAGACATTGAGTCTATATTTATTCTGCAAAAAAGAGCCATCAGAGCCATATAATTATAATCTTCGTAGGCGCGATTCTCTAAGGGAACTGTTTAAGGAAATCAAAATCATGACGGTACATTGTCAATACATCTACCAAAACATAATGTACGTTAGAAAAAATCTACATCTTTTTAATAAAAGAGGTGACAGACACAATTACAGTACGAGAACTAGAGACCAATTAGTTCAGCCGGGCTTCAGACTCGCTAAAGTAGACTCATCTTTCATGGGGTACTGTTTAAGATGCTATAATAAAATTCCACAAAGTATTCTTGAACTGAATGAGACGAAATTTAAATCATGCATTAAACGCACACTATGTAAGCAAGCATATTACAAGTTGGACGATTATATCTCTGATAAAAATGCTTGGCTCAATGCCGGTCCTGCTCCACATGGACAGGGGCGCATAAACTGATTAATGGATAGCATTAAATAGTATTGTTGGAGCTGCTGAAGATTGTACAACTATCTTTGCATTGTATAGATTCAATTTCTTTTGGTATTATATAACCGCATAGCCCATATTATGTGAGTACTATGTAATAGAAAGCTATCCTTCGTTGGAAACCTACGTAATTATTTTTTTTTTTTTGACTTGAATTTGCCCTGGCGGTTAAGTGTATGTCATGCTCACTCAAATGTCTCGCTGATGGTGGCGCGTGTGTCGGATCAGTTAGTTCCCTTCAAAATGGTTGAGTTGAATGGTGCTGATACATGCGTCATGTTCGTGAACGGGCGCTGTCAGTTGTGACTGGTCATCTCTTGGTTGCCACGGCTTATTTGAATTAATTATTTTATTTTTTGAATTGTTCTTTTCCTTGTTTTTACTATGGACACTTTTAACGTGCACATCTTGCTACATCGCTCTCACATAATGTACCATCTAAACATGAATGATGTAACCAAGGTTTTGTAAAAATATTCTGATTTAAAAGAGTGTCCATGGAGTTTCTTGCCCGTTCTTCTCCATAGAGATCTACGTTAGGGAATGGGCAACTACAGTACTTTCACAGTTTTTATGCCTTGTGACTGGGACTGTAGCTAAATTTCATTGTTGTCTTTGTTTCGACAGTTCAAAAGTGCCTGTAACGGGCCTACTTGAAATAAATGCTTTGATTTTGATTTTGACTTCGTTCCGTTACAATTAATTTGGCAGATACTAGTTCTGACTCTCACTTTTTGTCTCACTCAGACTTTCATGAACTGGTTCTGTCAAACGAAATTGTCAATTCTAAATGATATTTAGGGATATTTAACTGGAATATATTTATATTGTGCCAATTATATTAGACAAGTCTTTGACTGGTCTAAAGATAGATTTGTGAGAACTGCTATCATTTTGAATGGTTGACGTAAAGCAATGAATGTTATACACATAGCATAATCAAATTAATATATGTAAGTATGAGAGTAATTTGGCGAAGTCAAAGTCAAAATTGTTATTTGTTAAACATAGGTGTAAAAGGTGTAAATATAAAGTTCAGAGATCTCTATGTTTTGCCGTCAAAGCCGTACAAATATTTAAAAAAATAATGGAATTAAGTTAAAATGTGATAATATACAGCGTGTAACGGAAGGAAAAATTTGGCCCTCCCATAGTAAATCAATCAGCTGGAAATCAGTTTTGTAAGGGAGGGCCAAATTTTTTTTTCATATTTCGACCTATGTTCTTTGGGGAAAGTTGTTGAGTTTCATGAGCACATTGACCTCCTTCAGGGTTGATACCCCCCTTCCGTTACACGCTGTATATATTTACCCTAAATTATTAATTAATTATACTTCTTATTTCTAGATAAGTGGCGAGACGTCTTTCTCTCGAGTCTTATACTAGTTCATCACACGTCACGTAAACGAGAACCCTTTCGTGTCGATGAGTCAATCTCACTCTGAGTTTGGGCATAGTAACTGGCCACATAAATCCCATCATCATCATAATTTCGCTTCGGAAATAGTCACAGCATGATATAGGCCCCTCTTTCTTTCTGCCGTACTAAAGGTGTATTCATGCTTCCAGATCCATGAATTTAAAAAATACATCTGTTAGAAAATGAAATATAATTATAACTTGATGGAAATTTCGTAAATCACCAGCTCTAGACTCTTACCTATCATCATACTATTTGCACGGCGAATTAGTGATTATTTTAAGACTTTCTTAATTAAAATATAAACATTACAGATACGGTAAAATGACGTAATAAACGTGAGATAAAAACTTTTCTTGCTCTCACAAGCCTCTATAATTGCGCAGGGGCATCTGCATTGCCATAAAATTGTTGAAGCTCATTTTCTATTAATTATATTCTTAATGCGAATGGAAACGACAAATTAAATTAAAGTAAAAAATACATGTTCGTTGCATAGCAAAACATTTTATATGTTAATTGAGAGGTAACTTTAATGAACAACAAAAGACCTGTTCGCAGATGCTCTGAGCATTAGGTCTTAGGTTTGAGTTCTAAGTCGGTTAAAATTTTTTTTAATTGACCTTCTCGTCAAGAATTTCTCAGTTGCAATCTGGAGTATGTATGTATAGGCTCGCTCTAAGTGTCATTGAACTTATGCATAACCAGCGAAAAAAGGCGTCGTGCCGTGAGCCCTACTCATCTACATCGTTTTCACCTGGAAAAGTAACCAAAAGGTTGCCAACATTGCCATTGTTAATGGAAATGCTAACTCTTAGGCCAAAGAACGAGCATTCTAAGTCCAAGTCTTGTTAAAAAGTATGAGCCAGTCAGCAAAGGGTATTAAGCTGGAGTATCACCAATCGTTAGGGCTACTTTAATGCAGTAACAGTCACTTAGCCTAGCAATCTGTAATCAAAGCTCACAAGCAAATAAAGCTATTTTAAGCCGTTGCTGCAAGATATTTAAGCGCCACTGGACATAAAATCTTGAAAGCAATAAACGATTAATTTTATCTCAGAACATAACTTGAAATGTTTCATATAATTAGCAAGGTAATAAAGATAAATCAAGTATGCATAGGAATAGTCTTGACATATTATATCATCATCTGCCTAGCCTTTTCCCAACTATGTTGGGATCGGCTTCCAGTCTAACCGGATCAGAATAACTGCAGCTGAATAACTGTATTTTACATGGAGCGACTGATTATCTGACCTCCACAACCCAGTTAGCGCTAGGTAATACGATACCCCTTGGTAAGACTGGTTGTCAGACTTTCGGGTCACTGACTACCTGTAACGACTATCAAAGATCTACAAATGACAGCCGGGACCAACAACGGCTTAACGTGCTTTCTGAGGCACGGAGGAAACTGGGTATGTAATGGGTTAAATAACAACTGCCGCTCGGGTGACCGCGGCCGCGGGAACAACAAAATACAGCGAATAGATCATAGTCGTGCTCATTTTTTCTACAATAATTATTTACCTACAGTTATCTCAGACGTGCGATTTCCCTGAAAAATAACAACAACATGTTTTTATAATACTGCCTCAGTTTTACTACAGTTATCTTTAATAATATGTCAACAGCCGTATGACAATCGTATGATGCTCATGTGAATGTTTAACATTGCATCATTTCAATTAACCGGTCAATAACTCGACTTCAAACGTAACAGCTCGGGAGCGTCTCAAACGGATATCTACATGGAAAATATCGTCTATTTCAAAATCTTACATCTCCAAGGCGGGGTACTAAAAATTCTCGAGCTCGCTTCGCTCGCTCTTGAATCTTACGATCTCTTTTGAGATTTTGATTTTATGCGTACTTCAACAAAGTCACTTCAATATCATAAGAATGGTAAAAAAGTTTCTTAACTTATCCGAGGTAGGGTGCAAATGATTTGGAGCTCGCTTCGCTCGCTCTTGAATTGTGAATTCTCTTACTTTTATTTATAGGTCACTAAAGCTCTATCGTAATGAATGGTCAAAAGAAAATCTAAGCTCGCTGCGCATTTTGTGTCTCTGTAATCACAATTTGGTAATTTATAAGTTACTAGCTGTGCCCGGCATGCGTTGCAATGCACCTTTTTTACACCCTACCTACCTACCTACCCCCTTATAACTTAGGGGTATGAAAAATAGATATTGGCCGATTCTCAGACCTACTCAATATGCTCACAAAATTTCATGAGAATCGGTCAAGCCGTTTCGGTGGAGTACGGGAACGAACATTGTGACACGAGAATTTTATATATAAGAAGATTTTTCTTGCTCTAGCAGAACATTGTAATTTTTTTAACTTAGTATAGTGTCTGTCACCAAGATGCAGGCTATGCCCAGTTTGGGACCCACTGTTAATCGTGTATTCTGTTGTGTAAGCTAATAAATGAAAATAAATAAATTTCCGGGAGGTACATCACTCTGTACATTTTGGTGCCTTTTAGCCAACGATTTGGAGCGAATATCTTGAGAGATCCTCTGAACCTGGATCCCCTTTACGGAAAAAGTATGATCCCTCTCCAACCTCGATCTTTCTGTGTTCTTCACCATTTGTAAGTACGAACAAGAGTGTAAGCACCAAATGTCTTAATCCCGTTTTTTAACCACACTCCCAACTTAACACACAGTTCTACACCCAGCGTAATAATAAATTGGATATGTACTCCGGGAACTCACTCCTTGGTAACACCCTGCATTTAGTAGGTATGTATTATGTACTTAAGCATATATTGCAAGAACATAGTAGGTACAAATTACATGACAAGGACACAACTAAACCATTTCGTGTCTAGATTCATCATCATGATTAATGATGTAGCATCAAATAATTTAGCATCACATTGTTTCTTAGTATTTTTACTATCTAATTATAAACAGCACTAATACTCGTATGTATTAACTTGGTAAAATTCCAAAGTGAATTTCTCATTTTCTGAAATAAGACTGATTTCAAAATAGGATGCAGAAGGAGGTACATGGGGTCTGAAATACTATGTTCGTAAGTCAAGAGAAACGCACTATAAAAAATTGCTAAATGTATACATATACGTGCTCGTAACTGTACTATCTATCTACAATCTGGGTATCTGCTGTAATCTGAGTAAAGATAGTAGAGCTCTGTTATAGTCATGTATAAACTTGCATATCATTTAGTATTAAGTAGTATCACAGTAATCGCCAAACGCGCAACTTGATTCCCGCAACCGTTTGCATAGCAACAGTATAGTAATCTATTAATCAATCTGTGCTCGAATTCCCGTCAAGTCAATCAACTCGATCCCTTATCCCGTTCTCGTCAGTAAGTCCCCTTTCAAGCAGTTTATAAATATAGTGACGCGCCCCTGATTTGCACTGTTTTGATGATTTGACAAAACATCGAGTTTCTAGTATTGTGTGTTTGTTTCATATTTATGTCTCCACATAAATCTGTCGCAATAAATTCTCAATTTTTTTGGTGAAAACCTCATCATAATCTGTTGCGATGTTAAGAGGACGCGATCACATAATAAACAGACACGAAACGCGATGAAAGTGAGTCACGATGAGCCGTTAGCAACAAGTCAAATGTCACGAAAACAACAAATTCATCCAGATGATTGCCAATTAGTTACCACGCAAACTCTTCCGTCACACACATTAATTTCTTAACTAGTGTTAAGATAGCTGGTATCTGAGGGCATCATAGCAATACTTGGTGGTGTCAGATAACATTGCCTTAACTCCCGGCGAGCGGAGCCGTGCGCTGTGGAATAAGAGCTGGCGCTACGCGACGTGCGCGAGAGCACGTACGCCACCCTCGGTGTGCGTGTGCGTTGTTGTACGGTACGAGATTTGTAACAGATGTTTGAGAAGTGGATGTGTGGGAACTATACTACTTGTTGTTCCACTCGCAATCTAGCGGCGTAATTCATTACACATTTTTGTAAAAATCATCTACTCGATAATACAAATAATGTAATGAGTAAATTGACAAAATGAATAGAATTGTAACTCCGCTCTGAACTGTGCTCATAGCGTTATGCCAATGCTGGCTTGGTTAAATTGCCCGAAAGAAACGCACGTATAAATAATATCCTTGCGAGTTAAATAAAACTTTTGTTTAGGGAATTTTCTTAATTTTTAACCCGTGTGGAAACTCAGATACTGCGTGCTTGTAGTTTCAAATCAAACACAATTAAATAATGTTTATGATTCTGACTCTCACTAGCTTACCTCCAAGGTAATCTAAAAATATTACCCAACAAACAGCAAAACTCACTTTCACAAACCAAACCTTGCAATTTTCCGTACCGTGACAAACAATGGAAACGTACTTTTATCTCGTATACAGTGCGAAATGAGCTCGTTCCCATTCTAGCCGGGCCGGACGACTCGATTAGTCGCTGATTCGCAATAAAATGTGCGATTATAACGACGAATCATATAAAAGATCGATAGCCGAAGACTAAAAATACAATTTGCTTGAGAACTTAGAAAGATTGCGTGTGTCTAAGAAAAGACTTCAACGCGTTTTATGTTGAAATTGCAAAATAATCTTGAAATTAATTGAGTGTATTCACAGGCTTGTTTTGCAATCTCTTGAGATGGTTGCTCTCCTTTTCTGATTCTAAATAAAAGAAAGAGAAGGATGGAACTATTTTTAGAATACTTTGTTCATGAATTTGATAGTCAAATGTGGCGTTTAGGATAATTTGATTGTTGTAACTTTTTTACTCATTCCTTTTTTAGTATGAGTTTAGAAAATACGCTAATAGTGCTTCATTATGGATTGCACATAGTTTCTAAATACTACATGACCAGCCAGCTAGAGTACCTAGAGGTGAAAGTTATCAATTACCTACCGGTATAACGTGAGGTCGTGTTACTGAAAATATTGCTATGTTTTGTGAAAGGCAAATGAAGATTTAATGATAGCAGATATTGTTGGGGCCTTAATCGACTTTATAGTTATATGAACGGGGCTTATCTTTTAGCTTAATGATTAATTATAAGAATAAACGGAATTGTCCTCCACTAATGAAACTGGAATTGTAAAGACAGGCCTGCTGCGATCAAAATTATGTTTTATTGACAACAGAATTATGTTTTAGTTTTTTTTCAGAATATTATATGTAAATCAGGCCGGCCATGATAGTCAAATTCTCGCCAATCCCTTGCCTGCTCCAATGGTCATTGATTTTACATACGACTCTCCTGGCGCTGTTGCGACAGCTTGTTTTTCTTAGCTGTGTTAATGACTCCAGTTCATGCATATTGTTTGTTAAGAAATGATGCTTACCCCTGTATAAATCTGCATAGTAACTACTTACAATGGTAATGTCTTTCATTTCGATATTTATGTGTTCGAGCAGCCGAAGCAACGGATTACAATTTTTTTCTCAAAAAGCCTTCATATTACTGATATAAAGTTTGTTACGCAATTAGGGTTCTGGACTGTCTATAGTTTCAATTATTGATCAGTAATGACAAGCACACGAATCAGCGAGAACGGTCATAGTACTAATGAAATAATGGTGAGTGTCGAAAATAACAGACATATACTTCATAATATTTACTTAGCTTCGTTAGTTGACTCTCGGTTTAGAATAACAAACACATGACGTCCTAAGGATTTTACTTTCATTGCGCATTGAAAGTAAGGCGTTGAGTAAATAAGTAAACTAACTGGGCTGTAGCGTGGAATTGTAAGTATACATAGCTATCTTACTAATTTATTTATATGAGCCTGTCACTATTTAGAGATATTTTCTCCTTAAAAGATCACCGTCAGGACTTCGGATGTACTGACAAAAGAACATTGCTTAATAATGTATTGAATTTTCTGCCAGAATCTGGTGTCCGCAGCCGATTGAAGGAATCTACATACATTTATACCGGTCTCGTAGACTGCGAGTATTTGCCTTAGTAGATGCAGATTTTCTCTTGATATTTTTGTACGCATATGTTAAATGTCATGGGGTAAATGTCACCATGTAGTCAAACGACTTACCTAGCTCATTAATCATCATCCTAACTACTAACATGCAACTCCAATCTCCTGACATATTAGAATAAAGGCAGGGAGATGTGAAGTGCAAACATAGTTATATTTTAGTTGGGACAAGCCCGCCACACTATTCCCAAACCACTGCAACTCCTGAAAGCCAGAATCAACAGTGGCGGCCACCAGAAAAGCGCCGAGATCATGAAGCTCGAAGAAGTCCCAGAGAAGCAATTTAACTGTCTTGGATCTCGCAACGAAATTAATCGGAAAAGAATAGTGGAGGAGTAGGAAAAACATAATGTTCCTCCATATCAGCAGGAGACAGAACAAAACAAGGCCAATGGTCCAGCTGCAATCCTTAGGAGGAATTCTAACGTGGGTTGCCTGTACGGTCATAAATCTCTCAACCACAAATGCCCACTCAAAACTGTTAACCATTGAAATATCTCTAAATTATGAGAGTCAAGCAGACAACCACGTGCGTGGCTTAAGACCCACAACTTGGTGCATGTGCCTGGCACGTCGAATCGCCTGTCAGTATATTCGAAACTAATATTAATAATGGGATGGCGATTTGTTTTTTGTTTCCACCCCCACATAAATGTCTATATCACACGACTATACGAGCACGGCTATATAATTTCAGACTTAAATATTTTCACTTGACTTAAATTGTTTCTAAGTTTTCATGATTAAGCGATTCTCATAACAAATGGCGAAGTTTTTCCTAATATATGTCGTTATGTTTATCCACGCCTGATAGTGATTTTATAACCTTGGTCAGGTTCAGGGTTCAGGGCTTTGTAGGTTTAGTGGTCGCATGTGCTACTGATAACCACGAGGTTCTGCGTTATTGGGGTTTTAATTAAGTATTCTCACGATCAGCGGGAAGTCTGGATTTGTGTCCGGATGATAGGCTCGCCCTGGCTCACCCTATTACATGGTACTTTAACATAACTGGCAAAATGTGGGGTGTAAGTACTACCACCTCGGTAGTACTTACACCTTGCTTACCACTTCAGGAAGAACAGGCGTCGTATTATGTTAGAAACTGAATATATATGCAGTTGTCAATAAAAGTAAGTGGCACAGAAATAAGACAACATTTATTTTATTACTACCATCTACATTGATGTTGGATGTATCTAAAGGCCTAATAAATCCGTATGCCGGATTTACTAGGCCTTGGATCCGTAATGGCTTTTTTATTGCTTGGTATACCTTCTCTTAAACCTCGATCTCGCCTGATGGAAAGTGATTGTTGAAGTCTACGGTGGAACGAACTTTCCCAGCAGAAGCCTGGTCACTCTGGGTGTGAAGGCTGACTGTGACTACCACGAGATGAGCTATTCTCGGAAACTTTGAAAAAGATTTTACTATTAATAACCAATTTGACAAGCATGTTTATTGTGTGTTTAGTATTCTAAAGGTGTCCAATAAATTAGTCTTGTTGCCCACTGAATGTTTTGCGAAATTTTTTGTCACGTCTCTATATTTTTTCCCAAAGTATTCGTGTATAGTTCTGTATAGTTTTTTGACGATTTAATGTCGAGATGGGAGCGTAAACGTTGCACATTCGTAAACATATTTTGTGAAATGTATTGAAAAAACAAGATAGCGGTGTAAGTTCCGATTATTGCCAGACGCCAAACGAATCATGTATAATTTGATTGTAGAGGCCTACTTGGTTGTCCATTGCTTTAATTATTTTTAATCGCAACGTATCGCAACGCAATCACTATAGGAGTTCTTAGAAAATGTAGATAAATGCCAGTATGTCAGATAATTTACAGCCTAGGAATCATAATTAGCCATTTTGTCATCTTGTTTACACAATAATATGGTAGTTTCAAGTCCTTCAAGTTATCTTAAGTGCGTTAAAATTGTCTTATATTTACCATGCAATATATAGTTTTTTCACTCTAAAAATGCTAACGAAATGGAAAATCAAAATAGTCATTAAAGAAAACTGCAAACAACATAATATCTTTAGCCTACCATACCTGCTCTTGATCAAGGCGAAGACCTACGCACGCCGTGATGGCTCTCGGCCACCGTAGGCGCGGGCCTGTGGACGGCGAGTAATGGGCTAGCTCGCCGTCCGTCCGTCGTATGACGACAGGCCGTGTCGACGGCGCGTTCGTGTTCCACGCGCGCCTCAAAGAGTTGTCAGCAAACGGGAGGGGCCCGCAAGGGCCGGTGCCTGCCAGGGCTGCGGGACTGTTCGAAAGAGATACCGCGGCCCTGGAACATAAAGGGCCAAGGCCGTCAGTAAGAGTCTGACACTCCCTTCCGCTCTGCCCAGAGCGGGAGGAGTCATTTGATGATTTCCCACCCCAAAAAAAAAAAAAAAAAACAAAAAAAAAAAAAAAAGGCGAAGACCTACACGAAGCTGCCAAGAACCCAAAAAGGCGAGACACACCATAAATCTCAAGATAAAATCATACAACATTTTGATAACCCGACTCCATCTTTAACTGCCCGCCGTATAAGGTCTCCGGCCAATCGCAATCAGTCCTCATTTGCAAAACAAATGCTACAGATGAACATCAAATAGAACTGACACTTTAATACCTAAAACACGGAAGGAGGCGGTAACCCATCCATTTCCAAGCCTGGGTAATAGGCGCTTCAATCTAAATCATTTTCTTTAATAACAAGGTGACAATTTCACGCCTATCAGATCGTTTATAGATGGTAGGGTGGGGGCACCTGTTGTACATCTAGCGATTATTTATTATTTTTAAATTTCTGTTAACTTATTTAATTAAAATAGAAATTAACTTTACGGTAATTCTTGATTGATTTTGACGACAACCAACTACCTATGAAGGAATTCAGTAAATTCGCTTACGATTTACGTTCATCTTACGATTTTACGTTCATTCGGTAAGATCTACGCTTTCGATGAGTAACTGTTATGAAATAAAAGTACTTATAAAACTCGTGACTTGTGATGTCCGTAAGTGGGTACCTCAGTACCTATTTCATTATTACGATTATGTCAACTGAGTCTGTCACATGTCTGTGGGAATGTATTGCATCTGTTCACCTCAAATGATAACATTACCGGTAAAGGAGAATAGTAGAGATACTCCACAGCATTCCATTGGTGTTGCTACGCATGCTTAGATCGTCCGGCATAATATTCCTTTATTCACCGCAAAACCGCACAGTCTACACTGCTTTCGAAATTACCACTAAAGGAGGATTTTTGACAACTCAACCACTGAAGACGTCACATGGGACGTCATTTTGTATGGAAGTTCGTAATTTTGTTTCACAAAGTAAGGTGCCTTTTGTTTCACAAATTAAGGAACTCGTGACTAAATAATAACAGCCGCTCGGGTCGATCTTTAGGTTAAGCCGTGCTGGCCTAGGTTGGTCTGTAGATGGGTGACCAGCCTTTACATACCGAGTTTCATCCGTGCCTCGGAAAGCACGTTAAGCTGTTGTCCTGGCTGTCATTTGTAAATCTTTGACAGTCGTTACAGGTTGTCAGTGGCCCAAAAAATCTGATAACCAGTCTTACCAAAGATATCGTATAACACAGTACTAACTGGGTTGTGGAGGTCAGATAGGCATTCGCTCCATGTAAAATACTGGTATTGAGCTGCATCCGGTTAGACTGGAAGCCGACCCCAAGATAGTTGGGAAAAGGCTAGGCAGATGATGATTCTAGGTAGTGGACGTGTTACTAGACAGGTTTCAAACATGGGGTATTCAAGATGACATGCTGTGTATAACTAAACAGTTTATTATTGTGTAACTAATGTGTAACATCCACAGTCACTGGATTTCCTTACATACAATAGGTATTTAATTTGTTTAAATTTACCTTCTTGTAAACTAAGGGAAATCTCTTCCTTTCCTTGTTCCCACGCTGTTTTTTTATACTAAAGTATACATTTTATTTTTATTTAAAAAAAAAAACATTTCTCCTATATTTTCAGTTTTATGGATCATTGTAACCTTTGCCCTCGTTGGTATAAAAGGTTCATGTTAGAGGTTGAATTATTGAAAGAACTGTACATTTGAACATAGAGTTTCATGTCCGTTTGTAAAATGTACTTCCTCATTTAAGGGATCTTGGATTTCGATGCTGTTGGTTATTCGTGAGAAACGTTCTCGATACTATCTTTCAGCTATAAGATCGACAATAACCACGGATGAACCATGCCAGAAACGGCAGCCTTTATTCTGAGCTGAACTAGATTGGTTACTTCATTACGTGTAACAAACCGCCCAAAACAAACACATATACCTATGGTACAGGACTTCAGAATTTACCTATCAAAGTTATGCAATATAGGTTCCGCCAACATCATCCTGCAGTGCGAACGTGTCTACAAACACATGCACATGTTGTCCTCAGGATTCACCTAATTCCCAGTATCGATGTATTATGCCAAGAACATACCGTTTTATGAGCAGTGTTACAAGAAATTGCTAATTGAATTAAAGATATGCCATTTTAGTAGGTAGTGAATTTGACTAATTGATCTTTGCTCTAACAGGAAAACAGGGAACAATAATAAAGAAATATTCCAAAGTAATTATATTGTATTCCTTGTTTCTTTCCGAAGCATCCATGAAGGAATTATACCCGTTTACCTTAACTCCAGGTGACACTGCAGTAGGCTGAATTCATTCATGTGTCGATTTGTATTAAAGATTTCGTGGTAGGAAGTACCTAAGTGAGATAAGAAAGTCATCATCATCGTCATCCTCTGAGGCATTGCAGCCGCGGGTGGACCTGAGCCTGGTCGAGTATATTTTTCCACTGTGACCTATTTCTGGCTTCTCTCCAATATCTCACTTAAACAGTTCTTGAATCTTGGTTTACGTCATCAAACCTGAGCCTGGGCCGGCCTCGACTTGTCCGACCATCTGGTTTACAAACAAGTAAACGTTTGGGTGCTCTGGTCTCGTCCAGTCTACATGGTCCTGTCCATCGAAGACGAAAACTGGAGTTTTAATGCTCCTAATAGCATTAGGCTCTATTATTAACACTAGAAACGGGATTATTACCATGTTTACTGTTTGTTTTGAGTTCCCGAAACAAACAGTTGAACATCGTAAAAATCCCGTTTCTAGTATTATTGATAATGTTAGTGACCATGACAGTTTAAAAATGTATAACATTAGGCTCGTCGTACAAGGGCACGCCACGATAGTGGCGGTAAGTCCCCTCTTTGAGGAGTGGTTAGAGAGGCGCCACGGCGCCCTCACCTTCTGCCTGACGCAGGTCCTCACCGGACACGGTTGTTTTGGGAGGTACCTGCACTGAATCGGGCGAGAGGAAACACCCGGGTGTTTAAAAAAAAGGCTCGTCGTAAAACTCGATGATAAGAACACTAAATTACCAGAACAGCACCTTTCAGTAGCAGTTTTAGGAGCAGTACCTTTGTGCTCTTCTATGTTAATATATTGTCCTGTTAAGTATCTGTGTGTACATAAATAAATAAATAAATAAATAAATAAATTAATTCATTATTCTCAGTATCCTTATAACAGCTGTTGTCAAGTATCAAGATACATTGGTCACAACACAACACTAATATACATAGTAGGTATGTGTATATGGTGTTTCCTCAAACGATGAGCAATAGGTACGTCTAGCTGTTAATTAACATAACGTTCTACCTCGTAGTTCAAGGCTAAGACGAAATACATTCAGTTACATTTCGCTATATTTAGATTACTAGGAAATATTGGAATCTATGTATTAACAGTACATATTTATTGTGCCGTCAGTTTGAACCTTATTTAGACTCACAAATTATCATCAATGCTTGAGCGGGAAAAAGTTCTGCGTGTTCTGTTGATTGCACGTTACCGAAACTGATAGACGCTAATGACAGCGTTAAATAGCCGAATTCTGGCCCGACTCAAATTAATCACACCTGTAATACTTGGATAGTTAGACAGAAGGGCGCTCACACAGTACGCCTACATTTCTCATCAAATCATGTTATTACATGGAAATTAAACACAACTGACGAGTCTATTGCCCTCGACAGTGCATGGATCCAGATTCCGGGCGATTACTGAGAAATTCTAGTGGACAAACATCAATAACACTTAGCCCGACCCGGGAATCAAACCCAGGACCTCATATTCAGCAATAGCGAACTTTGAACCACTAGACCACCGAACGAAGATAGTTTTGATTTTAATAAGTCACGCTTCTTATGACGACAATTGTTCATCTCACCCTACACCTACCAGTAATCTTCCGTTATCCCTCAAGCTAACGCTATCAGGCGCTTATTAAAAACCATTGGCTCTGACTGAAGTAACAACTTATAATAGTTTATCTATCGACTTGTATATAAAGGAGTCAAACAGGCATTTAGCGGAATCCTGCCGATTTGATTATGCAAGCGGTATTAGATGCTAGAGATGAGCAAAGATCGAGACTCGCACACCTTGGAGAAACGTTCCGTATTATAATGAATATTGAAATGAGATAGAAATGATATCCAGTGATGGTAATCATAATGAAAATGGTGGAAAGTATCGTAATCCTCTGCGGGATATTAGACCCTTTCTAATTAAGCTTAATACTCTTAATCCCAAATTACAAGCAGGTTTTCCCTTCTATGTTATAGGTACTCGATACAAGTTACCTTTTTAAGATCTTCAGTCTTACTAATGGAGCAAAAACATTCAAAAGTAATTTTCTCAGCGAGTATCGATTGTAACTTTGAGAACTTATTAGTGAGGGTTCCAAAATACTATGTGCGTAACATAAAATGATTGCCATTGCATTAAAATAGTCTTTTACTTACCTCAAATAATCAAGCCCATAAAGCTGTCCGAATCCTGTTTACCCTGGCTCTTTAAATCTCGGGTTAGTGTGTCAAGTTTTATTGGCGATGCATAAAAAGAGCCTCGTTGAGTGAAGATTTCCATGTCCCAGTATCAACTAAGCTCTCAGTCTTGGCGCCTTGTATGCTGACAAATCTGTTTATCACATCAGTGAAACTCTCATAGCTCTGCGTATGCAAATGTATTAGTAGGACTTATCATGTGTTTGGTTGTGATCTACCTACGTCACTCCCACGTCAAACTGCCATGAAGCACTAAATCCTGCGCAAACACATGTAGAACAGATTTATCTCAATCTCTGATAGTGCAGCATCTAATAACATTATTATTCCGTTCATGTATGCTCTAACAATGTTTTCTTGCACGTGTAGGTAACTATTTAAGTCTTATCTCGGGAAATATTGCAGGTTTGTTGATGGGGTTTTTACTATTATTAAAATGTAATTGTTTGTTGTTTTTCATAGTCAACCTCGTAACAGAGTTTTCTGCCTATGGTTAAATAAACGTCTCAAAAACGATAAGGTCTATTTTTCTAAGTGACAGTTAGATATTTTCGATCTTAGTGAAGTTTCAATCTAGTAGCAGTAAGTGGAATTCTTTTCAGGTCATCAGTACCTAAGCCTCCCCCCTAAAGTCAATCTAGATATTTCTGTCAACTTAACCTTCGTATAATCGCGCTAAATTTTATAACATCTATACCCGCGTACGGTCTGACAGACCGAAAGTTTAAAAATCAATTTCGGGTTTTTTTTTCAAATTACTTAAACGTGGATATTATATTCTCTGAGAATATACTATGAAGTATCGTATAACTGATAATTTACCGACAATATACGAACGCCAATAGAAACTACAATGAAAGAATGTTAGCAAAGGTGATTTTTTTTTTCATCTAACATACAAACCTTAAAGATACATTTTTAGATATTATAAACAAAAATAATTGAGACATACTTGTATCATAATTTAAGTTTGAGTACAAAATTTCCTAATACGGCTATATGCGCTATTTTCACCAATACACTTCTAGTCCTGAAATTATCGTAGCAGCTAATCATGCAGCTAACAGGAAGTAGAAAGTGCCATCATTGATTATAGCAGAATAAATCACGAAAGACTGTTTTATCGGTCTCACAGACGAACGCGCGAGTATAAAAAAAAAAAAACAGATTGCAGTACATGTAACAGATTTCACAAAGTAGTAGTATAGGAAGGTTAAAGTGAACCAAAAGAACCTATCAATGTCCTCCTAATTCTTAGTGGTTAATACACGTGTTCTCTACTTCATATTCGCCATTCAAAGTCTCATTTACTAAATTCCTAATTAAAAAGCCGATAGTCATGCATAAACAATCCTCCCAAAACACATAAACATAACTCATCCGCTCTTTCAATTTCACTTGCATGAAAATCGTGCCGCAGTCATGTTTACAGCCGACTTGTAAACAACCTCGATGTTTTGTCTCCAATCGTCCGAATGTGTCGAAAGAATTCCACCACATCGTAAATATAAACTGTTGGTCATTGAATCGCTGGAGGTGTACGTGATTGGATTCAGGAGGGCACTTCAGATGGTCTGCAAGTTATTGGAGCAGACATATGCACAAAAACGGAACGGAATTGCAGAAGAAACATACTTATATTACAAGTTTTTAAACTGTCATGGTCACTAACATTATAATTAACATTAGAAACGGGATATTTACCATGTCCACTGTTTGTTTTGAGTTCCCGATATTTCGGCGCTGTTGCAAGCACCATGATCACACACACCCACACACACATGATTATACCTATATTGTCTACGTAGCACACTCACCCAATGCAGTGCAAATTGGTTTCCGGAAACTATCTATAACGAAAGTATTTTTGAATGTTTTGTCTGCATTTTTTGTGTGAAGTGTTTACACCGTTCCCACTGCTGGGACACAAACTTCTAAAGTTTTAAGTGTATATCTGCATCCGAAGAATCCATAGATCTAATTGAGCTCATTTGCAGAGGTAGGAATATTGTTTACGCACTGGACGATTCTTTATAGCCGTCTAGTAGATGTCATGTCGTTACTCTTTACAGCACATTCCCCATAAGTTGTATTTTCTTAAAGGAAACCTGCGTTAATTAAAATAAAAAATGGGCATATCATAAGTGGCATTTTATCATAATTACACGCTAATGATGTGGTGAGCAAAACGAAAGGGTGACATGTACATAACTATTCTTTATATACCACGACATAACATATTATGTACCTAGTAAGTTACGAGTGCTTTAATCCAGCAAAACCACCAAAAATTATACGATACTGTTTTCACTTCATAGTATTTCATCTTCAGGCATCGTGTACTGATAATCATGCTCACAGGCGTACCTTGGTAATAATTGTACTCCCTCTTTTCCTGCTCCAAGTTAGTTCAATGGAAAATGACATCCTGCATTATTTTCTAGATCAAAAACAAAGCTCTTCTCAGAAGTAATAGCTAACTTCCCCAGTTCTATCAGTCCCTTCCCACACTCCTAACTATCAGACTATCGCGTCACTACATCTAGGCACCTAGTAGAGATATGTCACGTAGACCCGGGGCTGATTGACACTCGTTGACTCCGTGACGACAATCGCGAATGATGTCAGGTCGTACAGCGGTTACGATAGGACGCATCGAGGTCAAGGACAGATTTCTGCAGTAGATCGTCGAGATTGTTCGGTGTAAGCTGTTTGAAGGATTATCTGGAAATTGATTTCACATTGACTAATTATGTCATTATTGTTCTTTATATTTGAGAAATCAGGCTTGGTTATCTATCATCATGTAGCCTAGCATATTGGCTATGCCATCTGGAGCGCTGAATCAACAGCATCCTACGTGTGCTGTGCTTATCATTCCGCCAACAATCGTTTGGTTTGTATCCTATCCAGGAATATAGTTTGGCGGCAGTTTCGCTAACAGCAGAACTACTACTTTTCTTCCCTTTTGGCTTTCGCAAGCAACCGACATAAAAATGAAAATGATAATATTATAAATGCGAAAATAACTCTTGGCTGAACGGATTTTGCTGAGATATGGCGCACAGGTGGACAATGACCTCTGTTATAGAGTATGTTTTCGTGGGGTAATTTGCGACCCCACGGCATAGGCTAGTAAATGATAAAAGATACAAATATGTTCATACTCAATTATGCACAAACACACACAAACAACAGATCACTCGTGCGTGACGTCAGCCCACATGTTGTCATTATCATCACGGTGGTACTAATAGTATGGTCAGTCAATATTGTGCTTGCTGTGATGATTATATTATCATCATTATGATGTTTGTACAATTATCGTGTCTCGTGTCGCGTGCAATAAATAGGCGTGTTGCAGATTTCCCATGTATAGGTAGATGACATTATGAAAACATATTATTGTTTGATCAGTTATGGGCGTGTGTTTGATGTTTGACAGTAGCATAACAAACATATCATCACACCCTTAGTTTCTGAAGGGTTAGCAGAAAACTTAAAAAATAAGAAAATGTGTATTCACAATAATAAATTGGGCCTGAATCTAAGTTTTCAAAAACATACACATACTATTTGCAGGTTCAAAATAAAGTGATGGGATTTTTTGGACTGTAACCGCATTTGCATTAATTAATTATTATCCTCTGCTTGACTACCTACAGCATATTAAAACGGATAATGGTACCTATAGACAAATAAATAAAAATCCAAAACTGTTTTTTACTGAAGACACCAAACATTACCTTCACCTTATTATGTATTTCTGATTCTACCCATACAAGCGATTGCCAGAAAAAGCACCTCATAAAGAACACGAGTCACATTAAAAAACTCTTGAAGATCGTATCGACACGTAATAACGACGGAACCCTTTAATTATGTCGTCATTTATTTACAAAAAGACTTTTGCAAATAATATTTTATTATATTGCACCTTTTGATATATGTAGTATATTGTACGCATTTCGTCGATGTCTGAAATAAATGGCAGCCATTTCTCATTGCAATTAAATGTACGAACTGCGGAAGATGATCGAGATTTCGATTTCTCTCGTTCCCATGACAAACTTAAAGGCACAAGGAATTGTTGCTTTACACGGGAACCATGGGTAGGTTAGGGTACACCTATTACGGGAGGGGCCGGTGCCTGCCAGGGCTGCGGGACTGTTCGAAAGAGATACCGCGGCCCTGGAACATAAAGGGCCAATGAAGGAACATGGGTGGTTTTTAGTCAGTAAGAGTCTGACACTCCCTTCCGCTCCGCCCAGAGCGGGGGGGGGGGGTCATTTGATGATTTCCCACCCACCAAAAAAAAAAAAAATTGTACACCTATTAACATAAGCCGTCCAATAGTTCTGTGTAGATCTTTACTTGAATCCTCGGATCCCTTGGATCGAAAACGCGTCGTTAACAGTGTTCACACGAAAATTATTTATTAATTACCCACACGTAAACGTAGGTTAATATTTTTTCAGCATTGACACACTAGTGCAACTGATTGAAATAGCTACATCTGCATAACATCACGCCAGCCGATAATATTATCAGTGCTGGGATACAGACTTCCTCTATATTAGAGGGACATCTAAGAGAGCTATATCTTAACCCTGTTAAAATATTAGTATCGGAGCAGAGTATCAGGTGGGTGACGTGGGTGGGTGTGTCAAAGAATCCCTCATAAATGTTTCCTTGTTGTAACAAACCTTGTTATGTCGTAGGTACAAGCAATTAGTTTGTAGTTACTGAAATGTTAAATCACTGCGGTTGTGGTCGCAGTTCCACAGTTATAGTACCTATAGTATAATGGTCTTCGCAAAGTAGTTGCCTAGTAGGACGCCCTGATTGGCTCAGTAGCTGAGTGCCAATTCCTGCAACGAGAGTAGTATTTCTATTACCTTTACCTCATATAACAGGGATAACAGCGTTATAGCAGTGATGATAGCCTAGTGATGTGACCGTCAGACTGCCAAGTCTTGTGTTCGACCCCAAAGCACGCACCTCTGATTTTTCGGATTCATGTGCGTATTGTATAATTTATCACTTGCTTCGATGAAGGAAAACATCGTGAGGAAACAGTTCTATTTCTTGACGGCATGTAAAGCCAAGTCAGAGGCCCATGGGCTTCATACCAAGTCTGACTCCAGGTTAGGCACTAACCACACGATAAAGAAGGGGACATCATGTAACACGGAAGGCAGACTCACAGATTAAATGTCCAGGATGGTTTCAGAACAAAATGTAATTGTTATTACTGAAAACCGCTCAAGGTGTCATTGTCCTCATAATTATGAACATTTACAACATATTCCTTGGGGTCACCCCGATATCGCGGTTTTTTTCTATCAACTTTTTAATTAAATTGCTTGAGGCTTTGTCCAGCAGTGGATTACGATAGTATGCAAATATGTTAAATGGATTAGATGAAGCCTTCAACTGTGAAAAAGCAACCATCATATTGCTCATAATGGTTTACTCCGTAGGTGGTACACTTCAGTAAATAATGTTATGTAGAGAGAGAAACGTAACGACACAGGTAAATATAGCATTGTGTTATCACGTCTGCATTCTATTTTGATGTTGTCAAGACAAGTTGATCTCTGATGACGAATGTTGGTTCAGAAACGCCAGCAGTGGTGAAAATCCCTTAAACCTGCATATCTATGACTAACAAAATAACATTAATCTCAATCCGGTTAGTCATAACAATCAGAATAGTCGGCTCACAATCACTGAGGCACCCTAACAGTGGCCAGTTAAGAAATGTGATCAGATGACATACTGCGATCCGGGAAGACTCCCATTACAATGATGCAAAACTCTTTACATCCCAAAACAAGCTGGAAAACACCACCACTACACCCAAAAATCAACTTTAGTTTAGCAAGATAGAGTTAGTTTTTGCATAGCAATGTGAGTGAGTTAGGATGATACTACGACAGCATAGTTTTGATATTTGCACTGGGTGCACCGACCTCTGTCGATCACGTAGGCACCGCGGTGACGTAGAAACAAACAGACGTATGTATATAGGTATGAATGGAAGGTCGGTCTAGCTAATATTATTAGAACGGTGTTTGTAGGTCATTAACCAGCATAGTTCTAGACGCTAACATTAGTTAAATCGTTAACTTTTAGGTTATGTTTCGGACCTGTCTATGTTGTTCTATGTTAGGGATTTTGGTTTCCGCACTTAGTCCTTAAAGTGGACCATTGTGCGTGAGCCATGGTGGCCATTACTCCAACCAGCCCACCTCCCTCCAGAAGCAGATCAGACTTCCCGGTCTTCTCAGGGCATCCGCAAGAGATCCTGGCGTTCCAAGGGTCTCCTCGCGTATCTGGGTGACGCCAGTACACTCAAGGAGTACGTGCGTGTGCGCTATCGTTTCCTCCGCCTCCATGCACGCCCTGCACAGGGGACTGTCGGTGATACCTAGGGTGTGGAAGTGGCCTGTCTTTTTGTGTTTTCTGCGATATTGCTAAAATCACCGAGATAAGCAGTCGAAATAAGTACACAGTCTAAACAAAATCGGATCGAAAGAACGAAGTCGAAAGACCTTCGAGACTTTATATAAATGGATCTTCTATAACTTCTTACTAGTTATCAATTTCTAAAGTGCAATAATTTAGAAAAAATCAACTAAAAAGAAAATGGGAGTTTGGGGAGTATAATTCATTCAAATTCAACAGTCATTCATTATTATTAAGCTGAGAATCGGCACATTTTAACGTCATTAATTACGGTGCCCTGATAAATTTCAGCATAAGGAAAATATAAGTTGTTTCAAGTTGCCTGAAACTGAATACTCAGCAAGTTTCAGGATGCATGAAACAACGAATAGGTCATACATCTCAACAGAATTAACAACTTGAAAGGAGGTCAGGCCACAAACACCATTTAGGTTCGATTACTAAGAATTGTTTTGACAATGAAACACTTTACACACACACACTTTTAGATACCGAGAAATCGAACTTCAAAATTCAGGACTCAAAAGTAGCTATTTGCGATCAAAGATTATGACGTTATAGCTTCTAAATTTAGTCATAACTTACACCTATATTTACACCTCAGTGAGTCACATATATTTTTAGAACTGTTTATATTATTTCCTACATATATGCTCACGATTGTTTGTCGTAGTATGTTTCTTTGTATTCATTTTCTCAGAATGTGCATAGGTTAGGGTGCATGTGTAGCTACAGGAAAATTATGTGTATTTCAAGTCAGGTACACAATGTGTAACGGTATGCAGTTTTGGAATACCTGAACGGGAAAATAAACATCATCTGCCTAGCCTTTTCCCAACTATGTTGGGGTCGGCTTTCCGTCTAACCGGATACAGCTGAATACCAGTATTTTACATGGAGCGACTGTCTATCTGACCTCCACAACCCAGTTAGTTCTGGATAATACGATACCCCTTGGTAAGACTGGTTGTCAGACTTTCGGGTCACTGACTACCTGTAACGACTGTCAAAGATCTACAAATGACAGCCGAGACCAACGGCGTAACGTGCTTTCCGAGGCACGGAGGAAACTTGGTATGTAATGGGTGGTCACCCATCCACGGACCAACTTAGGTAAGCACGATTTAACCTAAAGATCGACCCGAGCGGCTGTTCTTATTTAGCCACGAGCTCCTGAACGGGAAAAAAAACATAGGAATTTCAGGATAAGTTTTCCTGTGCATTCAATGTCCCACCTTCAAATTCTTCGAGAGTGAAAATGGCTTTACAACTTTGGGCCTGTAAGTGCCCAATTTGATGTCTTTCTGGGGTCTTTAATCAAATCTTCTAGTCTTACAAAATCATGTAGGGAATTGTATTAAGGAGAGACCGGGGATTTTCCACCAGATGCATTTATTTATTTATTTAACACTTCAAGCACAAAGTACAGAGGCGGACTTAATGCCATAGGCATTTTCTACCAGTCAACTTTTGGGTGATGCAGAGACAAGCATTGGTAGGTATATTTTGTGCATTCCTGGTGCATTAATTCTTTTCAAAATACAAATCATCTTCCCGAGTAGCTAACTAGGCTTAACTACTTTTTCGGCCTGTAAATCGCCAAATGATGCCTTGTTATGTCCTAAAGCTTTCGTGGGAAAAATGACTTGAGACATACAATCTTGACTGAGTCGTGAGGGACTGCAAATTATCGAGTTTACATCCAGCACAACATGTAATTACTTCCGTACCGCCGAATTTTAAGTACATACCACCACTTTAAGTAAAAGTAATGTGCGAGTAGTTTCCGTCTACCAGAGGTTCCGTAGTAGCTTTTTAATTGGCTATTTTGGGTGATGAGGGTAGATTCTTTCAGGAGCATGATTTTTATGATCTGATTCAAACATTTAGTAATACCTACCTAGAGCCTAATAGCTTTTGTTTAAATTTCTTGTCGTTAAAATTAACTTTTGCGATTGTTTTGTGATTGTGTATTTTAAACCGTTTTGTTTTTAATTAAGAATAATGATTTAAAAATTTAAAAATCACCCATGAATAAAAACACGCCATAAAGTTTGACAGACTGTCACTCGCAGCTAACTTCCGAGCCGCCATAAAGTTTGAATTGAACAATATTTGACTTCTTAACTTGAACTCAGCCTTTTTTCCGCACTCAGTTTATGGGTTTGGCAGCTAATCTTGCTTTGGAAGTTGAGTATGTAGGAGTACCTATTAGTCTGTTGCAACAGATACGGTTTCGCGTACGTGACATAATCGCGAAAAACCTTATCAGCACACGGATTTTACCTGTTTTCAATAATTCCTAAACATGTTCAGGGTAAATAAAATGAATCCTCTGCAGATTTATCGTTTTTCTTGTAGGTGAGGCTATGAATCGAATACTGTATAAGTACTCTACTGACTGTATATCTGATGTCATGTCAATTTATTTGTTTGTGGACACGTAACAACATTGAAATGTCTGCTACTAAAGGCATCTACGTCATGTGCACGTACACTCGTCTTGAACTGTAATCGACGTCCCAATAACGCTGCGATCGCGATCAAGGGAAAGGCATACCGCCGTAATCAAGATTGCTAAACGTGATTGCAGTATGATGATACCCACCATAGATGCATGATTGGCCTGATTGAACGTGGGGAGCAGTGTGACATGACCATCAGTGTGTTTGACCTTTATTTGAATTCTGTTGATAACATAGGTAAGTTAGTTTGTAAGCGTATTGTACTTTGGGCCTCACAGTTTTCTTTTCGCACGTATTTACAGGAATCCAATTAACTTAGATACCCACCGAAATAAATAAAAAACAAATAAATAAAATATCTTTATTACAGACCTATATCAGTCCTTAAGTTGCAGAGCTTATACACTATGTTAGTGTTATTAGTGGTTAATTCAATTTAACATAAACCTATACCTACTTATTTTAACCCAGTATCTATGGATGGGGCAGTCCACTCTGCCAATAATCACTTTCAGAATGCTGTTCCAAGTGCTACGCAAGTGTTGCAGTACGGAAGCCGCAAATAAGCAGATGCTTAGAAACTTCTGAAACGAATTTCCCTACTAAAATACTGTCACATTCCGTCAATTATTGTCTTTAACATGATAAATTATAATTACATATCTATATATTATTATTTATTTATAAAAAAAAAATACTTTTTACTAACATTATAAATGCGAAAGTTTGTGAGGATGGATGGATGGATGAATGTTTGTTACTCTTTTACGCGAAATCTAATGAACGGATTTGTATGAAATATATACATAGATAGTTCATAACCTGGATTAACTTATAAGATAGGTACTTTTTATACCGGTTGTATGATCCCGTGGGAAGTTACCGAACTTCACACACTACCTAACAAGTATACCCACATTTCACCAGTTATGTTTAAGTCCCTTATTATAGGGGACGAGCCTATTGCCATCAACCGGACACAAAGCCAGACCTCATGGCTGCTACTGAGAAATTTCTGATGGAAGAACCTAATAACAGGACCTCATGCTCAGCCGTTGCGACCGCTAGACCAAAAAGAAGGATTTCATTCACTTAGAACCTATGCCTCACAAAACCGTTTTCACGGTTCGTCCGTGGGAACAGAACAAACGGTAGGTTACTAATGTAAGATGCTAATAAACACGGACACTTACTTTATACTAATATTATGACATATTATAATAATATTATGCTTCTCTTTCATAAGATAAAAATCTTTCAGCCATTTGCTTAGTGAAAACGTTTCTTAATGAGAAGCCCTATGGACAGACGCCAGCACATTAAGCTACTACAATCTGTCAAATTTCTTTAATATATTTTCAACTTTATCTCTAAAGCATTAGGTTCAAGGTTGGTTGGGAAAATGACAGTTTCGGGTAGGTTGATCTGCTGGCGTCTGTACTTATTTATAGACTATTCACACTAAGATCGGATTTCACTGACGGAACCGAACGCAGTTTAAATGTGCCCATCACCTTCAGTTTAATTGGTGGAACTCCACTCTAAAGGTAATTCTAAAAATTCGCTCTAAAATAAATCTAACAGTCGGTTCACTATGAAATAGGAATCGGACATGAAAAGTCACGCCATTCATGTTTACGTACGGATCGCCAAAAAATTCGTTTTTTTATAAAACTCACATGATTTGTAAAAGAAACCGGTTTTGGCACGCGACAGCCATTATGTGAGACACTACATGTTTTACTCTTCTGATGACTTTGTCGAGTTTACTAGACGTTTATGTCATCGAACTTTGTGTTTTTTTACACTTATCGTCATTCTCCTGCCCTTATTACAATTTATTTGGGGTCGGCACAGCATGTCTTCTTCTTCCATACTTCTCTATTACTCGTCATCTCAGCAGTCACCTCCTTAATAGTCATCCTTCACACAGGCCATCCATCGTTTCTTTGTTATTTACACTAAAAAGTAAAAATAATGAGGCAGAAATCGTTATAATAAGGTTTTGTATTTCACCAGTATGTCTATTGTCCGTTTTCAGTAATACTACGCGATGATTCTTATAACAATGAATCATGTTGTCAAAACACACTTTTTGGGCATATGAACATACATACGTTTGGAGATCATTTGCAAAAATGTATCTGGAAAGGTGTGGTAAATCTGACTCGATTGGCAAAGTTGATAGCCCACCAAAGAGATCTAAAAGCCCTATAGAGCGGACATAGAAAATATTTTCACACAGAAATTTTGATCCCGAACATTTTCGGTTTTGGCACTTGACAAGCGGGCGTTAAGACACTAGACAGACCGACTTGTTACTAAGTAGTAACAAGTACTGAGTTACAATTTTCTTCGTCTTGTCAAATATTTGAATGTCTTTGTAGCCCACCTAATAAAGTTACACATCATGTATCTCATCTCCTATCCTTTTCTGTCGCTCATTTATTAGACCGAGAAATAGAGCGTGCTGCCGAGCGCACCGTCTATGCTGTCACGTGCGATAGCTCTCCCGCCTTGCTAGATGAGGCGCACCTCCATCGTGGTTCTCGACCATCTATTTACAATTACATGTCAATATAATCGAACTCAAAAGACATACATAGTTGCTGAAGAATTGCGTGTCTACAATATAGGTCAGCATTCAATCAACTGATTGCTAACAACTGAGATCAAATGCTGGACATAGGCCTCTCCCGAGCTCAACCACAACACCATGTCCTCCTCCCTTCCGCTTCCAGTCTGACCCAGCCACCTTTTTTAGGTCCATCTAGCTGTTGAGGCATCTCACACTACGCATATAGATATACCACATGGCATACTGTCTACTGCTGTGTGCATATCCTAAAATACCTCGAATTTTCTCCACTTTTACGACACAATAAGCCAGTCACAGCTGACACGTGCATAACTACGTTTATTATAACAGCACAAGAGTCTAGAAGTTTATTTCCATTGTGGCCGTCCTGAATACCCACATGACCACCTCACATGACCGGCAAGCCGACGTGACCAACTAACGGACAGAAATAATTGTTTATATATAGATAGTATTTATAATGGACGCCCGGCATGTGACCTGTTCCTTTATGATGGTAGATGGGTTACAACGAGGTTGGTCAGCTACGGAGTGTTTGAAAAGCGTTTGTAGTATGAAGGATAGCTACGGGTCATCGTTGCTAGTATGAAAGAAGTTCCATGCCTCTGAACCATAATTATTGAACTTTAGACCCCGATTTTCAGGCAACAATACAATATTGACGTAAGGTTTCAATTATGCCATCAGACCAATTGACTACTAAACTAATTAAACAGCTTAATTAGCAATAGATAACAAACTGCAATTCCTTGTTATGAGAAGTGCCAATCACACTTATTCTTTCTGAAATAGTACATTGTGATAACTATAAGTGGGGAAACTTTGTTAGCAGACGAGGGTGTTATAGAGCCGAGAACTGCAGTAACAAATCCCTACGCGTATCAAACGACGTTTTTCAATAAACTTAACGGAAAGTATTTTTCTTTCAGAAATTATTAGGAAACTATGATTTAACTTGCTTTTTTCCCCGCAATTTGCTTTCGCCAGGTTGAAGAAGAAATAAAGGTATGATATACACTTAGGTATACAGTTTAATATGAAAAAAAAAAAATCAAATATTTTTGAATTTAGAACACAAATAAATGTTAATTTGTTCATAAAAGTAAATATTTGTTTTAAATAATCATGTTTATCTATGATGTTCTTTTTATAAACACAATATACCTAAATACTCAAAAAATATTAACGCCGTAAGGACGCATATCTCTTTGCCGAGATTAAAAAAAAAACAATCACCGTCGACTATAGTCATTGAACCCATTTAGACCTAGTATAAGTATAGTTATCTGTGGAAATATTTATTTCCGCACATGTGCGGAAAATCATTAAAACTCCACGTGTATGAACTCATTGCATGTTGAACCTAATCTTAGTGCGATAAGAACCAGTTTTCGAGAAAGTATATTGAAAAATAATTATGAATGATTAAGAAAGAAGTCTACATTAGTAAAATGTCAGAGTGAAAAGTATTCAAATAGAAAATTAGAAAGAAATAGAGGGCTAAGAATACTACCTTGTGTAACACAGGTTCCCTCTCTAAACAGCGTAGCATTGTGGCTAAGAACTTGTATATTTAGAACCTTAGACACCACAGACAGTGTCATATGTAAGTAATATTTTATGTAGGTATTTCTTCTCTTTTTTGTGGTTTCTTCAATATGTACGAGTGAACAAGCCGACTGCGATTGTATAACATTAACATTATGTACCTATGTGGCGCAATACTTTATTAATCAATGTATTTTCAACCGTTAGATATCTAAGTGTAAATTAACGAAAACATTAGCATATAATTTGTTTACATGACGTAATTATTACATGATAGTAATAATTACATCATGTAAACTAATTGTTACTTGTTATTAAATACGCATGTTACGCTGTTAGTATTTTTCTTATCAATGTAGTTAATCTGTTATCAACCAGTTTCCGCTATAGTAACAATACAAACTAGGTTGCCTGTTGCATAGCAACAGGGTAAGTACTTGAACTGATAACGACTGATTAACTCAAGTAGCTGATTATTTCGATTTATATTCGATTATAAGCGTAGGAAATTCCCATTGATTCTAAAGTTGCGACCTATTTCCATATTAGCTTGTTAAAAGGCTATCTTAAATACCTACGGGTTCACATCAACAGGATAGGATGGCTGCTTTCAGTTTCCTATTAAGTTTCTACCAGAACAGAAACTTAAACTGAAATTCGTACAACATGGGTTTTTGGCGGGATTAGCGGGAAAAATCAAACGACTAGTGGCCGTTGATAGTGGTAACTGTTTTTTTGTACAATAACAATATGATATCTTTACTAATATTATAAATAGGTAAAGTTTGGATGATTGTAAGTTTGGAGGAAGGGGGATGTAGGACGACCAATCAAGCTGACCTCTCATTGTTCGGGAAGCTCTTACAAAGCGAGGTCAGGTTATACTGGGTATGTATAGCTTGATGTGCCGCCGTGTGTACTGCAGAACTTCTAACTCGATTCCGAAAATTCTTTCACTAATGGGAAGCTAAATTTTCCCGGAGTGTCATAGGCTGTATTTAAAACGTTCCCGTGTTCTAATATCCAACCATAACGCGAGCGAAGCCACGGAACATACGCTAGTAGTTTTGAAAAACTTGGTAACTGCCTATTCCTCTTGTTCTCATGTTGAAATTAAAAGAATTACTAGTGATGCTAAGTCGTCTGGTATTGGTGGTGGTAAACACCTTATACCTTTTTTTTTTTTTTTTGGTGGGTGGGAAATCATCAAATGACCCCCCGCCCTGGGCGGAGCGGAAGGGAGTGTCAGACTCTTACTGACTAAAAACCACCCATGTTCCTTCTTTGGCTCTTTATGTTCCAGGGCCGCGGTATCTCTTTCGAACAGTCCCGCAGCCCGAAACACCTTATACCTGCAGTGGGGTCGAGTCTACCTAAGTTCCTTGTTACTCGTTGAGACTCTTTTAATGCTGTCTACAATACAATGCATAATGTATAATGATTATAATAACAAATAACACTTATGTTTCAAGGTTGATTGTTAATCTTAAGAAACAATCTGTGCTGCGACTACTCTAATATCTATGTATTGCAGATATCCAAAAGTAGTGGTATACACCAGTCTGTGGTGTATGACGGCCCACTCCCTTCCACAGGGAGGAGGCCAGTGTCCCAGCATTGGGACCACTATAGGCTGGTTCTGCATATGCAGCAGTATCTATTTCCTAAAATCTTGTTCTCGTTCAAGGTTACCAAAATATCAACAACATTAGGATCCCATTTCCTGACTCCGGTTTAGATAAAACTTTGCTAAAGAAGTATTCATATCAGCGATTCCAACTCCTTCCTATATGATAATCCAAATGAGATACGCAGTTACATAATCCAAATATACTTCCTAGTAAGGTAACCATTTCAAAAATCCATATAAAAATGCCCAATGCTTTTGGAAAAAAGGCCGGATATTTCACTTTGTGTTTTGTTTTTTCAGTATCTTTTCGCGGCTACATCCCGTCTGGTAACTTTTCCGATTCGCCAACTAAACAAAATACCATCAAAAAAGTGCCGTTTCGTGACTATTTGGATCTTCATACATCGAGTTTTGTTTCGTCAACTTTTGAGTAGGTATGCGTGTATTCCTCCTGTTTGGTAAACTTTTTGTTCGACAAGTACAGTTGGGAAAACTACCATAATTAATATTCTGTACGCTCTTATTTATTTTTAACTTATCGTTTATAAGGTAGAAAAACAAAACTGCGTATGGATTAAAAAAAAACCCTTATGTCGAAAAAATCGGTCAAACAGTAACGGACATAGATATAATAAAGAAGTATTTCTGTGGTAACGGACTTAGTCCGGCTAAGTCCGCACAGTGGGACAAAATGCCAGACATGTCCGTAAAATCCGGATGATTAGCAGGTGACCCTACTTCCTAGTATAATCGTGTAGGTAAGTTATTGAAGTAGGTATGGTATAGGTAACCATATTGTTTTGTACTAGTAATAAGTAGTATAACTGTCGATGTCGGTTAACAATTGATTTTCCTCATTGATAATTATGACCTTGGGATGATTTATTTTTTAAAACAAGGAAGTGACGCGCCTCTGATGTATCAGAGCTCAGTAGTTATTTTCTTATGAATTGAAATGTATTGAGTCTCACATCTTTATTCTAGTCAGTCCAGTTCTTCAAAAAATCAAAATAAACTCGATAGGTGCGGTAAGACCGAGCTGGCCGGACTGCGAGCTGGCTGCAGACATCGAATTTGACAGATGTTTCAGTAGGTAGGTGTTATTTTTTTTTAATTTAGATTTATTTATTTCTGAGTATAATTATGGTACATACATTAAGATCTTAATATTAAAGTTTCACATACACTACCGTTGCCGGTGTAGAAATATTAAATTAACTTACAAAATAAATTAGTTGAGATGAAAATAGATAATTTTTATACAATGTCAACTTTATAAGTAAAATTTTTGTAAGTATTTATTATTTATGAATGTAATGTCAAAATTTACTAATTATATAATGTCAAATGCTTAAAAAAAAAACAATTTAGGTCAATAGGTACACTTAAACATACAAAGTATTGATAAAATATAAGGTCCAAATTTATAATTTAATAATTAATTAACTGAATAGAACTGATCCTTAAAGGTAGCCATACACGCCAGGGTGTAGCTAAGCTTGCTGCGTAGAGGAGAAGCCTGCACAGTTGGCAACATTCACGCTCCGGTTTACCTGTACATACAGGTGAACCTGTTAGGTACACCCTACCGTGTATGACTACTGTAACACTATCTGAAAATATACATACGTATACTAGTGCAATTGGACAATAAGGTAGAACGAAGTTCGTAGTGGTCGGATTTTCATGGAACTTCTTTTATTGAATTCCTAGAGGAGTGGAAAAGAGTGTGGAAAAAGAAAATGTGATCTAGAGAATTTTTGTATGAACAGATAGCCCGCCAGTTTCGCATGCCTCTCAACAGCTTCAGTAAAGATATGCACTAGAAAAATGAGTAACTGGCATTACTGGCAATTGTCTATCTTGAAATCGGAGCACGGTGTCTTCATTCACACCGGATGCCTAAAATCACACATCGTTCACACGGTTATCATGACGTAAACGTCTGTAATATGACGTTTTATTTGACTTATATACTTTCTTTTTTTTAAGAAACCCGTGTCTAGAGAACCGATGCGATAAATCCAAGGTTATCGCGAAATACTATAAATTATACGAACTATGACATAATAATACCAAGTTCTGTAGAGAGATAAGGCAGGAATAATTATTATGTATGATATCTATTTTAAGACTTATTTGTATGTCATATAATAGCTATATGTTATATAATAGCTATGCTAAGAGTTGCCCAAGTAAGCGCTGTTACTAAGGGCTTGATGTTGATATTAAACATGCTATTTAAAGCTCGCTCATCTCACCAACATCTGGCTAGTCTTCCAAACCTATTTTGTGGTTGGCTTCCAGTCTAACTGGATACAGTTTAATGCCAGTATCCGGAGCGACGGCCTTTCTGACCACATTCCATTAACTGGGTAATACGATACCAAAGTGTATCGTATTACCCAGTTACTGGCTAATACGATACTCTTTGGTAAGACTGGTTGTCAGACTATCAGGCTTCTGACTACCTAAGTAACTAAACCTAAGTAACTACTTGATAAGAAACTGGAGAAAACTGACCACAAAACTGACCTTGACCCGACGGCCATAGAGTTAATAAATGAAGTTAATGAACTAGCAGAGAAATTCAAACAAGACAATAGCATTTTATAAAGAAACTCTTTAATATCTCCTTTAAACCTTTTTAGCTGGCACACCGCCAAACGTTGACAGATTTTACGTAACTCTCGGTACAGATGAAGATTTGCAATGTTGTCTAGGTAGACTAGTATAAAATCATGTGACCTCAATAGGAACAGCGATCATCGCATCAGCTGGATTTTTCTAGATACAATAAACCTGCCGACTTGCCCAGTTTTTCCTTCAATTACTTTATGCTTTCCAGAAAAGGGTCTTAACTTAAGTAACTTTCTATCAAAAAATAAAAAATTAAATACGTACGAGTAACATAACATTACGCCTATAATCCCCGAAGAGTTAGGCAGAGGTGAACCTAGTAGTACACCCACATTTCGCCAGTTATGTTTTAAGTCCCAGGTATAGGGGGCGAGCCTATAACCATCAACTGGGCACAAATCCAGACTCCAAGGTTTAGTGAGAAAAACCCAAATGCTGATGGAAAAACACTTTGCCGGCCCGGAAATCGCCAGGACCTCATGATCAGCAGTCACCGCCCGCGACCACTCGGCCAATGAGGCAGTCGTACCAGTAAACTATCAAAAAGCTTCGGTGAATCCTGTTCAAAGTTGCTGTAGAAATACGAAACACTTTGACAGCGATTTCCACCAATGTAGGCCCTCTAGTAAGATCACAGTTAAAAAGCGTATGGCTTAACATACCACACAGTGGGAAGCCAAGAAAAAAAATCAGATTTCAATGAAATTGGGTCACTAGTAACACTTTATTCCTTAAAAACTTTCTCCTTTCCATCACAAACATAACTAATCTGTGAGTGATAAGTGGTAATCCATAAATTCCTCACTTTTACAGCTCAGATAACTAGTCCACGTCATATTTCATCAGATGTAAGTACTTAACCAGGACGACATATTATCAAAACCTTTCAACAGTTAATTGGTACTTAGCTAGTTTATCGCTAAACCAATAGTTAACCATGATAAGTGAACCACATCCACATTGCATATAGGTATTTATTTGAGTTATATTTATGTGTACGTGCGAGAGAGTGCGTAGGTTCAAAGTTTGGAAAGATACGGTCCAGTAACTGCTACATCCAAGATGAAAAACGGTGGATTTAAAATCTTGGTACATCACCAATTTATGTTATTTCTAATACTTGTCGCAATTAAAATACTAATAAAGTAAATAAAGATACTGCTGAGCAGTCTCTCGTTGGTATAGTGGTTGCAAGCGCGACTGTTGAGGCTGGGGTCCCGGGTTCGGTTCCCAGGTCGGGCCAAGTGTTATTGTGTTTTCCTAAATGTTTTCCCATCAAGAATTTCTCAATAGCAGCCATGGACTTTGGATTTGTGCCCAGTGGATGGTAATAGGCTCACCCTCTATTATATGGGACTTAAACGTAACTGCCGAAATGTGGGTGTGCTGTTAGGTACACCTCTGCCTAATCCTTCGGGGATTACAAGCGTGACTTAATGTATGATATAAGGTCCCATTAAAATAGATGGACAAAAGAGAATGCTCATGGAAGTATGGAATCCCGTACCATGCTGCATCAAAATCAAACCTTGTTTTTTATAGACTACACTGATCGCATTAACTCCTACAAAAATTATTTTTGAAAAAAAAACCCGCGTTTCAGAGTTATTTTATAAAATCGAAACTAACCTAAAAAGTAGGTCTATTTTTTCGACGCTACCAACGACGTATTTTAACACACATACATTACATTATTGCTCTAAAAACAGCGTAATACACTAATATTAGTAAGAATTACGAGTTAAAGTAACATCCACAGTATGCTTGACTGAAACTCGATTTTATTTTAGACCTTTACATTGCCAATAGTCAGTCAGTACAGTACAAATGTCAGATGCCACAGATAAGATAACTATAAACCATAGAGTATAGTAAGTGCTATAAACTAGTCGGGATTTAGGGATGTAATCGATAAATCAAAATCTTTAGGCTGAGAAAATCTATTTTGTTGCAAATAGCAATAAACCAAACTAAATCGATTTGGTGTACTGATCTTACTTAATTTTAGAGTCCGCTCGACAGACAAGGGTTTGTTCAATTGAAACGGAACGTCATTTATATTCAGTTGAAACGGAACGTCATATAAAGGGAGTAAAACAATATTCGTACTTTTAAACTCGAAAAGTATATTTCCAGTTCAAAAATCAAATCCCCGACGCGTAATGCCGTAAAAAAATATGAAACTAATTACTATAATATTTTGGTTTTGAGGCGCGAGACTTTTTGGTACCAACTTTGGTCATTGTCCTTTTAACACAGCGTGCAGTACGGTTTTTATTTGGATATCTTTACTTAGACGTACTGGAGGTCTAAAATGGCCGCTTTAGCAGAATCATAATAGGATAATAATATGAATTACGTTTAAATTCTTAAAATGGTCACAGACGTATCTACTATTATGAATTGTCACCTTGTGACCTTTTACAAATTTAAACGTAATTCATATTACTATCCTATTATGATTCTGCTAAAGCGGCCATTTTAGACCCCCTGAACGCTGTGTTAAAATGTGTCCATCTATTTTAATGGGACCTTATCTAAAAAAATACTAAGGCTCGTGAAATGATAATGAAATCAGGAAATGCATTTATCACTAAACAAAACCTCCCTCTATTTATGGCTTCTGTTAATCGTTTAAAGATTTGACGTACAAGAGGGTTTTCACCTGTTATTTCATGAGTAATCAACAAGTCACTACCTCACCACACCTACTTGTGTAGAATTGGGTGCAACGTGACTTCACGAAGTTGACTTCTATAAATCTTTCTGATAATCAGAATTGGGGCTGGGATTTAACATTAATAAGTTCTTAGTAACAACAGGTATCTCACCGCAGCCCTCACCAAATTAATCATGAAAAGACCCAAAAACCCAATTAGAATCTCCGACAATATCTCTGAAACAATAGGTAAGTACTTGGTATTTTCCTCCAGGCAGATTTGGCTTTCCCATTATTTCCGTACAATTATAAATCACATTTACGTTTCCAAAGGAAACTCTCTGCGCCTTTAGGAGAGACGGCCTGCGAGGAATTTGAAAAATCGGTATTTGAAGAAACTATTGCCGTCGCGCTGCGTCAAGGTGCGATAACCCTATCGCACCTTGACGGCTGCTGCAGCTCAAGCCGATTATGTAAAAAAAAATTGACGAGATCGACGTTTCTTATTCCCCGTTTTTCTCCTCGAAAACTGAGCCATTTAATAATTCTTGACATTAAAATTTTAAGGAAATGTATGTCTAGGTTCCTATCAATTTCTTTTATGTTAAAATATTTTTTTAATTTTTCTGGTAGTCCTCTAACTACGGCCGTAAAAATAGGGCCTTTTTTGTAATTTTTGGAGGGTATTATTTTCTTTACTTAATAGTTCCTGAAAAAAAGGAGATGATAGGGACGTGTCCGCAGTAGACCTTGATTTTATGAAAAAAAAGATGGCTCTAGAGGCAATATTCAGGAAGAAAAAAATGGAATACATTTGTATGGAGAATGAATCTTAAACCAATACCTATGGAGACCTCATTTTGTAGTCATGTATGTCTCACTCCAAATATCAATGAACACGACACAATGGGTTCTCGAAACGATTACTTTTCCTAACCAATAAATAACCATTACGATGTTACCATGGTCTGAATAGTAAACAGGTGGATCAGTAAATTGTCCGAAGATAGACTGACCTATTTTCCACAATTGGCTCCTTGTTAGCTAGACAAGTACGCGTTCTATAGATTTTGGTTGCATTCTCCGTTTGATTGGTTGATTGTATGCACGATCAATTGAAGGAGACTATGTTACCAGGGGGTCTAAAATGGCCGCTTTATCAGAATCATATTAGGATAATAATATAAATTACGTTTAAATTCGTAAAATGGTCACAAGGCGACAATTCATAATAGTAGGTGGGTGAATTTCCCAAATGACTTATTTTTTTGTCTTCGCTGAAATTAGTATTTGAAAAAAGGAATAATGTTCTGAATTTTTTTTTTTAGTATTCAATAGGTAGTTATTGGGTTGTGGCAAAAATATAATTTGCCCAGGACTATTACAAAGATAAGAAATAAATACATAAATCTCTATTTTTTTGAAATCGGTGCTGTCCCTCTACTTTTTTTACAAATAAAATAGCTCTTAAACTATAAAAATAAGTAAGTTAAGTATATAACTTATTTTATTTAATAGAATATTAGTTTTGTTATTATTATATAGCATATTTTATTACATAATTAACGATTATTATTACTGAGAGGCACAAACGTACTTGTCCTGCAAAATGTTCTCATATCGCTGGACAAAAGTAATTTAAACCTAACTTAACATCGACGAGTCCGACAGCGTCCCCACCCCAATTTTATTTCCCTCGTTAGTGTGTGCTAGTGGGCAGTCAGGACGGGCATGTGTCAAATCGCTGCATATTCCCGCCAATAACGTAAATACGCCATGTCAGTTGCTCCCGGACAATTATTTTATAGTATCGGTGGTTGCATTTTTCTAGTGTAATGAGTAGTTTTATTATTGTTGTTTGGTTCTAACAGAGGTAGTAAGTGAATTAGCTTCATTGATTGTTATTGAATTTATCCTAGATAGTATGCATTTTTTCTTATTTTCTAAAAAGTGTGTTATTTCTCACATCGCTGTTCTCATATCGCTGTAATCGGTGGTCTTTATTACCACCGATGTGATAATTTACACCGAAATGATAAGAAAAAATCAATCGGTGTCTTATATCTAATATCGGTGTTTTGATTCATGATCAACGCACAGTTTTGTCACATCGGTGGATTGCTTTATCATATCGGTAGATCATTTTATCATCTCGGTGAGTCGTTTTATCATATCAGTAGATCCCGTGTCATTTCGTTAAGTATAGAAAGAAACAATGGAACATACATACAACACATACATTATATGCATGCATAACAACATTCATACGTACATACTTACCTACATAGACTGCCAAAATCATTACCACGATACCAGTGGGTAGTAGAAGATGTATGAATGTATCATTTGGGAGGGCCTGTATTCGGTAATGTACGTCTATAGGCTGAGATGATGATGGTGAGGTGGAGCAATTGGACGCATTAATAAAGACAATGATATTAAAAATAAACTTTCTTTTTTTAAATTCTAAGTACAGTAAATATAATAAAAAAGAAAGTAAATATAATAAAATAGGTACATAATTTCAAAAAATATATTTTAATTGGATTTCTAAGAACTCAGTTCTCATTGGATGTGATATACTTACATAAGACCCTCAGTTCAGGTCTTCAGTTCTAAGTCACCCTTGTAAAAATATATAGGTACCTACCTAACTATTTAATTTTTGATGTTCAAAGGTGGATAGATTTTCATATCGCTGGATATGTACATCATTTCGGTGGATAAACTTATCATATCGGTGTACAGAAAAAATAATCGGTGCCGGTTTGTCATAACGGTGGAAACCAGAATTCAAACTGAATTTTCTCCTTAGTCTTAAATGATACGTTGATGATATTAAATTTGGGGATATTTGATATCCTAAAGATTACATAAAACCTGAAAAATACACAAAAAAAATATAAATGAAAAAGTTCACCGATATGATAAAAAAAATGGCATTTGTTGAAATTCACCCAGGTACGTCTATGACTATTTTAAGAATTTAAACGTAATTCATATTAATATCCTATTATGATTCTGCTAAAGCGGCCATTTTAGACCCCCAGGAATCCAAAGGTTGCGTCACTTTCTTTGCTCTTTGTGTTGCTTAAACTTTCAACAGTTATGGCATAAGGTTTTCTTCTACCACTCCAATAGGTACAGTATGACCATTTTAATTGTGCAGTTCAAGGTGACACTGCTTCTCAAGAAAAAAGTCATCGATATGTCAACCTTGTTGCATTTATTTTAGTTATGTGTTTTCCCATAAGACAAGTCATCTGTGGGGCCGCTTTATGACTATTTTAAGAATTTAAACGTAATTCATATTATTATCCTATTATGATTCTGCTAAAGCGGCCATTTTAGACCCCCTGCATAGAGAGATGAGTTGGCTGAAGTGTAAACTTTTGATAGTAATCGCTGAATGTTACTTTGTCTGGGCCCTCAGCCTTTTCTCTACTTTAGATAAGCTCGTAAACCATAAATAATATACTAGTTTATGCCTGTAGGTTCGCCCGCGTGGATGTCGTTAATTATCCCGCTGGATCGTGCTACCGGGATAAAAAGTATCCTATTTGTTAATCCAGGTCATAAACAATTTGTTTACTAATTTTCATCCAAATCCGTTCAGAAGTTTTTGCGTGAAAGAGTAACAAACACACATTCATACATACATCCATCCTTACAAACTTTCACATTAAAATTTATAATAGTAGTAAGATTCATTGTAGCAAATAGATTTACGATCACAGTTTGTTGTTATTAGCAGATAATACGTATGAATACACAACCAGATTCAATCTGGGTGACCTATTTTTACCAGACATTACACCGTTTCAGTATTTGCCTATCCGAGATAGGCGGTACAGGCGCGCGGTACTATATATTATTTAGACGACAATAGGCAATAAGCTCGACCCCTTTTTTTTCGGATGGGAAATCATCAAATGACTCCTCCCGCTCTGGGCGGAGCGGAAGGGAGTGTCAGACTTTTACTGACCAAAAACCATCCATGTTCCTTCTTTTGCCCTTTATGTTCCAGGCCGCGGCCCTGGCCTGCCCCTATCTCTTTCGAACAGTCCGGCAGTCCTGGCAGGCATCGGCCCTTACGGGCCCCTCCTGTTTGCTGACATCTCTTTGAATAAGCTCGACCCCTATGACAAGGGACCTAAACTGTGGAGGTGTACTGTGTGCACACGTCTGGCTAATCCTTCGGGGATTGCAGGCATATTGTTATGTTAAGTTTACAAAATTATTATAAAAAGAAAACCTGGAAATGCAAATCCCATAAACTTCGGGCGATTCTGAGCAACTCTAAGTCATTTACCACTGCAACAAAGATTAAGTCGAAGGGGACGCCCCTGCTTCACATTAACTTAATCATAAGTATGCGTTCAGTAATTCCCTTCACAATAAACTGCATTGAACCTAAACTAAATACAAGTTCATTCCATCATATTGTATGCCTGGTTTTCCTCAATTCCTCGTTTACATGAATCTATTTATTCTTAGAGTTAGAGAGTTAGTCAGAAACCGCAAATTCTTAATAAAAGCTCAATAATATGGATTTATAAATAAATAATAATCTAATCATCATGCTATTATTCTCTGATGATTTCAACTTTAGAGTTTGTGTCATTGTTAGTTGCGTCATTAAACTGGTAAACGAGCTGGGTGATCCTAATAATCATCCTATACAGCTATACCCTAGCACGTTCATCGCCACGTAGGTCACCGGTGACCTGACCCTGCCCAGTATTTGGGCGCCTCGTAGGTCACCGGTGACCTCAAGGCAGACCTGTTTTCAAACCTATTTAGTGAGCCGTAGGACACTTACTCCGTAGATTTTGTGTATGCGTGTGACCGCTGCGGCGCTGTAGAATATGTGCGCACAATGGTTTTCGTTTACCTTGAAATTTGTTAGATTCACATAGAAAAATCTGCAGTTTTCGGCGAACTCGTTCATGGATGCGGAGGTTTGGGTTTTAAGTGCAACATAACTATTCCTTTAAAACATTTTACGTAGCTTAATTTAATTACCATTTTGTAGGCTTTTTAACAGTAAAGTAATTTTTTTTAATGCATGAGTAGTTTCTGAGAAAACTGAAAAAAGCCTCTGCTATTTTACAATATATTGGGTAAGGTAATAAAATTAAATAATAAATACAGTAATTGTGTAAGTAATGAAAATATTTACTACAAAATGAATAACAGTAATTTAAAAACAAATTGACGTGCATCTCACTTGAGTGCAAGTATTCGACTGCGGGGGCGGGTGACCGGAGTTGTGGCCTATCTGGCGCCAAAATAACGTAAATGCAATTTTCGACATCACAGCGCCGCGTAGGGCATCGGTGACCTCATGGGGTTTTTTGTGATTATTTCATAAACCATACATACGATTGCAGCCTAAACTAGACATAAATCCATCTCTTATTAAACTAAATCCAGGAGCACCAAAAAAAAATAATGTAAATTTTGACCGTTCCACTACGGCGGTTAACGTGCTAGGGATATAGGGAATGCTGTGCTAAGGCTAAGCTAAGGATTGTCCCAGCAGTGGGAACATGACGGGCTCTTCTCTTATGAATACCATGTGATGCTGTCCAAAGAATAAAGTCTTAGTTGAGAATCATTCGCGAATGAACCGGAGGCACAAAAGCACGAACTTTTCCATCACGTACAGGAGAAGAAGAAATATTTAGAGGTGATGGCCAACCTTCACTAATTCGAGAGACACTTAAGAGATGCAAGCACATACACGAGAACAGGAAATCGATTTCCCGACCACTACGAACGATACTATAGAATGCTTTCGCTGTGTTCACATCGTCACCCTGTTATGTCAGTAAGAAATACACAGTTTGATTAAACAAACTGTTGAATCATTTAATACGGGTTAACATTAAAAATACTCGTATGTTTGGTTGATGAGTTGATGACTCAATAAATACATTGCCCAATATGGACATTAAATCCATGAATTTCAATGAACCACCAACTAACCTCCTACAAATATTTCTGCTATACCATCACCTCAGCCATTGCAGTTCTAATGAATTAACCATAGACAATCCTTTGAGAGGAAACACGCGTGACTTTGACCTATAATATTGTTTACTCGCGCGTATTCGTGGATGTTTAACTAATTCTGTTTAAAATACACATCGTTTTGACAAATTAATACGGTAAACATTTGTCCGAAATCATCCTTGAAGTTCACCGTTTTAGTTCGGGTGTTTCTGTTAACCCGCTGCTGTAAGATCATTGTTTGACCTGTAGCAAACCTGTAGTCAACGTCAGTTTTACCATCTGTTATGGTTATTTTCAGGGAAAACAAATCCGGAATTAATAGCCTGAAATTGCTAACAACATCAGCAGCCTTGCAGTGCAGCCTATTCTTTTCCAAACTATGTTGAGATTGGCTTCCAGTATTGCAGGATGTAACTAAATAACCCGATAAACTAAACTGTCGCGGTAAATCCAAAGTTATCGCGAAGTACTAATATAAATTATATTAGTACTACTATACTACTAGTATACTACTATGATATAATAATACCAAGTTCTGTAGAGAGATAAGACAGGAATAATTATTATGTATAATATCTATTTTAAGACTTATTTGTATGTCATATTATAGCTATGCCAAGAATTGACCTAGTAAGCGCTGTTACGAAGAGCTTGATGTTGATACATGCTATTCAAAGCTCATTAAACTGACATCTCACCAACATCTGCCTAGTCTTAGTCTTTTCCGAACTATGTTGGGGTCAGCTTCCAGTCTAACTTGATGCAGCTGAATATCAGTAATTTACATGGAGCGACTGCCTATCTGACCTCCACAACCCAGATAGCACTGGATAATACGATACTCCTTGGTAGGACGGGTTGTTAGACTTTTGGAATTGCTAACATGAATTGAGAAATTTTCATGCTCATGATCGCAGAGCACGGTGACGCCTTGATGGCCGCTGTTAGAGGCTGCATTGTCAACACTTTCCGGATAAAAAGGCGTCTTATTGTTTACTTACACTAGTCCACAAAAGATGTATAGAAAATGTCGGCTTTGTATGACGGTCCGTGACAGAAATTGTCCTTTCAGCGCCACCATTTGTATGAGTACTGCCATTTCTAGACACTTTTAGTGGCGTGGTTTCGTGCTCTGTGTTCACAATCAATGCTTATTCTAGCTCTGCTTAGGCAAGAAAGTCGACGTTCCATTAAAAAACAAAATATCTAGTTAGTAAGTTGTTCATAAATTCAGATTGAGCAATGCCCGCATGCATGGCTCTGGTATATATTAAAAGCTGAAATTGTATAAATATAAATAGATTCTAAAACATCTAAGGCCATCGACTGCCTCGTGCCTCGTTGTCAAGGGCGACTGGTGAGCATGAGATCCTAGGTTCGATTCCCAGGTCAGGCAAAATGTTGAGTTTTTGACAACTGGCATTTCTCAGTAGCAGTCACAGAGTTGGGATTTGTGCTCGGTTGATGGAAATTTATTAGGCTTAAAGGCAGGGACTTAAACATAACTGACAAAATGTGGGTGTAGTATTAGGTATATCTCTGCCTAACCCTCCGGGGATTACAGACGTGATGAGTAGGTAGTTGTTGGTGTTGGTGGTTGGCCTCAGGTAATGAAGGATGAAATTGTATTTAAAATAGATCTTAAAACATCCAAGGTTCCTACGATCGAGTGGAATATACTAAACAAAGTCTACATGCCGAACGACACGATGGAAATCGAAAGTTTTATGGCGGCCATAAACCTTATTGTACACAGTAAAGTTTAACTGCAAAACGAATAGCATTGTTGACCTGAAGATTAATTAAATTATACGAGTATGTATTCAGTTTCTAATAATGATTTTAGAAAGGAATTACACTTACTGCCGATACCTCTAAAGAATAAGAAGCCGACCTCCTGGATGCCAGTGTCATACCTATATTACATAAAGAATTAAAAATTCGTTCTAAAGTTATCTGTGAATTGTGTTCGGAACTAATCGTTTTATGGTAGTCGTGTAACCTTAGTAAACTGGCAGCACTGCACCAAACATCATTTTGAGTTTGACAGACCTGTCAAATAACTCTCTTTTTGAGGCGCCGCGAGGAAGATCGCACGTCGCTCAGATGCACGCGGTAAGTTATCCGAAAATTATTATTGAATCACTTTATTTGTCACAATAACTATGCTTGTTTTGTACTAATAACATACCCACGTAACTAAAAAACAGAATATTTCTTCAAATGGTCAATTATTCTGGGCATTGAGATCCGAAACTTTTTAATGTCATACTGGTATTACAATGGTTCTCAGTATGACAATTGACTTATTGGTTATGTTGTATATATATTACATTGGTTCTCAAAGAGTTCTTTTTTACAGTCTTACGCGATGACGAACTTTTACTACGACTTGAAGAATCAGACATAGATCTCTCTGATGCTGATGAAAATGAGGATACGGCTTTTACACCAAGACCTCTGAAATCTACGAATTTGTATCTAGGCCAGAAATAGTCAAATCATATAATCAATATATGGGCGGGGTTGACATGGCTGATCGCATGCTGTCTGTATGTCCCTCCAGATCACGCACAAAAAAATGGACAGTGAGATTTATACCTCACATGGTCGATTTGGCAGTCAGTAACGCGTGGTTTTTGTACAAAGAAAGAGAAGCTGAAAAAGGAGTCAACAAATATAATAAAATGCCACAGTTACGCACTTTCAACTGGATCTTGGAACCAGTCTCATAGAGAAAAATTCTTTATCATCTGATTCAGAAAGTCTTGACGAGAATGAAGAATTGCAGCCTAAGCACAAAAAAAGGAGGGTGCCAATAACCTATACCATCGAAAATCGTAAGACATCACAAGGCTGAACATTTGGTTGATTACAGTGACACTCAAAAAAGATGCCGCAATCCAAAATGCTCCAAGACTACAACGGCATTTTGTACTAAATACAATATATTTTTATGTAGCACACTAAAAAAAAATTGCCATCTTAGATTTCATAAAAAATAGATAAGTATTGTTTTGGTTTGTAAGGAGTTGATTATGTTTGAGGTCTTTCATTTTATGCATGGTTAGTTATAATATTTCAGTTCCTTTTTATTTACGTTTTGTTATGTTGATGAAAAGTATTATGTCCAAAAGTTATTTTGCATAACAAAATTATAATTATGTTAGTTAAGAAAAATGATTATAAAGACTGACCAGAGGTGATAATAATAATAAATGCATATTGATTTAATAAAATACTTGCGACTTTTATTTGGAGTCGAATTCCAGTGTCATATACATATGACGTATGTATATTTTTTTTTGCATTTTTTTGGACGTGTACGGACCCCTGATATAACATAAAACCTAAGTTTCAAATAATATTCAATAATTATTTTTCTGGAATCCAGGAGGTTAATATGCTAATGGGTCGATAAAGTACATCAGAACTCAAAGAGTTGGTTGCAGGCATGTTGATCCCCTCTTAACAAACCTAAATGGAAAATATTATGTGGGAATCAAGTTCTATTTGCGCGACCCCAGGAGCTCGTGACAACCCAAATGGACGGAATATACGCAACTTTGTCAACTAAGATGATTATAACCAAAGATAAGATTCGCTGTACGGCAAATTAAATATCTTTTCTGTTTTTTGACAATGACATTTGATTAGCTCACTCATATCGTACCATATCGGACGTGTAGTTGAAGTACACTGTTCTCAGTGTAAACATATTTTCGCGCGACTTCAGTAGCTTCAGTAGTGGTCTAACGATTATGGCAGTATTCCCCTTACGATGCCATGTCATACTTAAGTATGACATGGCAATTTATTATGGTTATATTGTATTGTTGTTTAGATTGAATTGTTGATTGGAATATTCCAATCAACAATTCTCATTGTTGTCTAGAACGCAGTTACAAGCCAATATTTATAAGTGTTTATAATATATTTGTGAGAAATGTACCTACTAAAATCTGAATAAATCCTATCAATCAAAATATCGACCGAAGTCACGGTGATTTGCAATAAAATTATTCATAAACAGGTACACACGTTATTTTACACGATGGTGTCTGATATTGTTTAATATGCACTTCAATGACACATTTTATCGGAAATTCATTGTTTATAGAGTGACGTAGGGCTATCGATCAAATAAGTAACACAGAAGAGTGCCCGTCGAGCACAACTAACTACACCTTCTAGGACCTGAATGAGGCAAACTATAGAGTTTTCTAGGTCGCCACGTACTGGTGGGAAAAAATCAGAGTCGAGTCGAGAAGAAGTAATTTATGTTACTTCTTCGTTTCTTCATAGTGTGGACGCGGTTCCGGGCACTGATTCAGTGACCAGCGCCCGCAGGCAGTCCGGTCCAGTCCTAATTTGTATAGTTACTCAAAATATCCCCACTTGTTGCCAACACTCAGATTCAGATCAAAATCTGCTGTCAATTCTTATGTTAGCTGTTAAAATTGTGATTGATTGAAAAACTGGTTCACTCAGCATATTGACAACTAATTTAATGTTTTTATGTTGATTGATATGACTTTAAAGGTAATACAATGCCTAGGCAATGCTTAATATGTTTAAATCAATGAAACAATGCAAAAAATATTGTTTTAGTATAAAAATTAAAGGAATGTTGTAGTGTGAAATCCTATCCTATAATAGTTCTATACCGGTGAAGTTCTAGTTACATGAAACATTCCAACACTAACCGCTCCCAATTCAACAGTTACGCCCAAAATACACTCTTGTATATTTTTTTATACGAGTACATTTAATTAGCCATAAATGGAGCCTTCACTAGAGAGTCTTAGGTCTATAGAAATGGTTTGGTGACACCAACATGTTATCCCAGAACGATTTTGACACATGGAAATAGGCACGTCCGCCCAAAAATAACTTTGCTTACTAGGAATGTAGCTTAGAGGTAAAAACAGATAAAAAACATTAAAGTACTCGATTTATAACAACAAGGCATAGCTAGCGACAATATTAGGTAAACTCTTTTTGATCTCTACCGCAGTCGGATACAGATTATAACAAAAGAAACTGCGAAGAAATGGTGGGAATGAGATGACATTTATAAGTTTGTTATATTAAATATTCCCACAGGACAAATCTTTGTGCGATGAGTACGATTATTTGTTCTGTATCTGGGTGTATAATTTATTTATAATATGTATGTAAGTATTTAGAAATATAGTATAAGTATGTTTATCAGTTGTCTGGTTGCCATAGTACAGGCTCTGCCTAGTTTGGGATCAGATGGTGGTGTGTTGGTTGTCCCAAGATATATTATTATATTATTATTATTATTCAAGAAAAAGAGTGTTTGGCTATTTTATTAATATTTCTTATACATAACAATCAATCATCTTACTAGATATGCATATACGGCATGATGTAACACAAATAAACACAATTTGATATAAACACTCCGAATCATCATGACATGAATTTCATCAGATTGGACTGTAAACACTTGTAAATAAGGTATCTTTTAATACCCTAAATCAATGAAAAATAAATAATCTGATGATCAATATAAATAGTCCCTATTTTAAAATCATAGGTGTCATTCTTTGACCTTTGTAATAAATGGCTAAAGTCCTTCGCGCGTGTTTGTAAACGCGCTTCTGCAGCGCGCATCGGAGACGCCACGGCAACACATTTTTCCTTTACCCAACGCATATTCACAGTAGCTAGTGCTAGCAAAATACAATTTGTGTTGTGTTCAATGTTTAGAGATCGACCCCGAGGCATCAAAGAGGATTTCTCTTCGCTGCATTGAACATTGGAATCTGTATCTTGTTACGACTAGCTACGTATGAATTTACGTTGGGTGAAGATAAAATGGCCTGCTGTAATTTTCTGGTGTGCGCTGGTCTTTAGTCGCATTTGCAACAAGCGACAGAAACGATACAAGCGCTCGTCAGTGTCGTTACCGTATCGATGCAAACCCGCGACTGTTCCTGGCGTCATCCATCTTGCAACTGTAGCATTCACAGGCATTTCTTTAACGATGCTGAATCGCATTAGCACCACGTTTGTATTGCGACGAAATTGTGGCTACGTGGGCGAGGGTACACAGCCAGCGTCAGCAAGACGACTATAATATGGCATAGTTATGGCAGCCGTTTTGTGTTTGCGTTGCTGCAAAAAGTTGTAATGGGCACAGAAAACGTACATGTGTGTTAACATACCATCAGGGCTGTCATACCCGAAGGGTTAGGCAGAGGTGTGCCTTTTTTTTGGGATGTGAAATCATCAAATGACTCCTCCCGCTCTGGGCGGAGTGGAAGGGAGTATCAGACTTTTACTGACTAAAACCCATCCATGTTCCTTCTTTTATTATTTATTTATTTAACACTTCAAGCACAGAGTACAGAGGCGGACTTAATGCCTGCTTGCTGCTTGCTTAATTTCTTTTGCCTTTTGTGTTCCAAGGCCGCGGTATCTGTTTCGAACATTCCCGCAGCCCTGGCAGGCATCGGCTATTGCGGGACCCTCATGTTTGCTGACATCTCTTTGAGGCGCGCGTGGAACACGAACGCGCCGTCGACACGGCCTGCGCCTACGGTGGCCGAGAGCCACCACGTGGCCCCCGACGCCCGGTGCTTTTCCCGCGGCGGCTGGGACGTGAGGTTCTCTCCCTCTCACGTTCCGCCACCTCCGTCGCTAGCATGACTGCTTCGCAGAAGGAGGTGACGGCTTCCCATTCCCTTTCGCCCGGAACCATGGCTTGAACCAGGGCCGGACGCGACAGGTCGCCGCCGCCAATCGCCATTACGAGGACACGGCGGTGCTCCGCCCAAGCGAGGCAGACCTCCACAGTGTGGTCCACCGTGTCCTCCGGGCGATCCTCAAAATGGTAACACCCGGGCGTTTCCTCCCGCCCGATTCGGTGCAGGTACCTCCCGAAACAACCGTGTCCGGTGAGGACCTGCGTCAGGCGGAAGCTGAGGGCGCTGTGGCGTTTCTCTAGCCACTCCTCAAAGAGGGGACTTACCGCCACTATTGTGGCATGCCCCAGGCAGAGGTGTGCCTAATAATACACCCACATGTGGGTTAATTTGATATTATTGATTAACCAATGCGATACGGTAATCAAACGATTGCTGAATGATTTGATTGACGAGATAATATGTAATTATCGTACAACGTACTAAGGGGGACTTACTTTTTTAATTTTATGACGAAGTTAAATACTTCGGAGAAATTTATTAATGAATGAGCAAATACACGCCTAGTTATAAGTAGGTGTGGCATGTGTATATACTGGGACACCATTGGAATATGATAAAAGTAAATTAATATGCTACGAGTAATTTTAAGGAAATATTGCTTTCACTACAAATTAAGGAGAAAAGGAGTGACGATAATGGATGATTTGTTATGTTAATATATTAGTAGACAAACAAGTGCCACCTGATGGGTACACACAGTCAACTCAAAAACCAAAATCATTTATTTCAAAGAATCACCCAACCTTTTACCATCCAGTACTCGACCCGCGTGGTGGATTATTTATTTATTTATTAACTGTTTATTTCGGCCAAAAAACCATAGTGTTAGTAACGAAACAACTTAAAAACTATGTTAGTATATACATTTTATTTGGCATACTTCGCCGGCTTTAGGCAACGGGTCGACATGTGTAATCCTACCCAGTGTCTAACAAATGGATTCTCAAATTTGTCCACTAATATTTTAAGGATGCCATTAGTGCTCCCACGCAATCTGCCTAGCATTGACCCAACTCTTTTTCTGATGACACCGTAGAAATCATCAACGTGGGCCTCTGCGAACATTTGAGATGCACTGCAGAAGCGCGGAAGCCCCATCAGCATCCTAAAACCATTATTATATTGTATACGCAGGACATTGTAGGCTCTCTGCGTATAGTTCACCCACAGGCTGCACGTGTAGAAGTTTTGGCAGTATGCCTTGAAGAGGGTAATTTTAACTTCCCTACTACAACGTGAAAACCTGCGAGCCAACATATTACAACGAACTGCCAATGCCCTACGTTCCCTCTCTATTATAGCCCACTCCTTAAACAAAGGTGATCAGTGCCGATGTAGTGGGAACTTTACAGGCTGAGAGTGCTTATGTACTTTTGTGATCGTGAATCTTACATAAGATAGTCCCCTAAAAGACCTGCCCTTCACTGCTTTGCGCATCTAATATTTGTATGGTCTTTATTGCACCATAGTTCAACATGAGGAAGCAATACAAGCTTATATTTGTGAAACCACAATACAGGAGAAATGTAAATAAGGAAATAAACGTTCTCTTAAGAAGTATATGCTCTGTTTATTTGAACGATTTCTAATTAGCTGAACTTCTATGTATTACAGTTAGCACGAAATAGCACATAAACTTTTTCTCCGAAGTGTTTTTCAAAAGAATAAGTGCGTCAGTGAATGCAACCGCAGTATTTGAGGTCTCCGAAAATCCCAGACCCTCTGTGGGCACATGACTAAATCTTAAGATGTTGGAAAGTACGTCAATCCTCCTCCCATAAAAGAGAACCTAAGTATGTACAGTCACAAGCACAAATGACACTTGGCAACTTTTAAGAGTGATTTTCTCCTACTGTATTGATTGTAATTTGTACTACCTGTCATTAAATTCTTAAGACAGTTTTCAATCACAATAAGCGGCAAATACTGGGTCAAAACCGTGTAATATGGCAGGAACATACGATAAGAAGAAGAAGAAAAAGCGACACATAATGAACACCGAAATTGTATTGCACACACTCTGAGCTGAGCAGCTGCAACTAAACTAAACCGGTAAGACTGGAAGCCGACTTCGAGACAGTTGAAGAAAAGCTAGGCAGATGATGATGTTGACGTGCAGTTGAGTGATGCAAGTCCAACCAACCGCTTTTATTCAGGGATTCATTTGATGTCGTCGTTTGTGTGTCTTATCTCAAAGTTACAATCCTTATGCCACGCGTATATTGTGCATTCATATTTGTGCTGGTAACTGTACTGGAGTTCATTGACGTCATTGATCACATTGACCATGAACTTGAACGCTTTATGGACAAATGAACCATTACTTATTTTACGTCTAACTTTAATACTTTCAGTTGAGTTTACGTCAACTTTTAAGAATCCATTGTGATACATTTTGATTAAATTGTTATCAGTTTTTAAAGTGAACATTGTAGAGGTGCGGTTTCTTTGTAATCTTAAGTAATGTTCGGTGATTTTGCAGCCTTGTCAACATCTTTAAATGAAACATGACTATTTATACAATTTACTGAGAATGTCTGGTGATTAGTTTGGTAAAAAAAGGTAAACGACATAAAAAAAGACCTCACATGCGATGGGCTGACGACGGCGATGGCGGCGTGACCTGCGGAGGGTTTCTTTTAGATTAAATAAATATGTATAAATTCACTCTACACTATAAAAGTTTAAACTGCCAAGTCATAATCTCGGACACGGACCTCTATTTTTTTATGATTTTTCAGATTCATGTGCGTATTGTATAATTATCACTTGCTTCGGTGAAAGAAAATATCGTGAAGAAGCCAAACCAGCATGTTTGAGAGATATTTCTCGCCGTCAGGTAAAGCCAAGTCAGAGGCCCATAGCGGCATAAAAACTCTGGCACCAGGTTCCGCACTAACCAAACGAAAAAGCAAGAAAAAAACTTTAGCTGTTATTTGATTTAATTTGCAAGAAAAATAAGGTTTTTTATTTTATAATAGACTAGCGATTTGTCCCGGCTTTGCACGGGTGCCTATGTTACTCAGGGTGAATGTAGCTTTCCAATGGTGAAAGAATTTTTGAATTTATTCATTACAAACATGCACACACACAAAAATACAAATTTTCCCTCATTATAATATTAGTGTAGATTACTGCAGGCTGCAAGAATCCGTTGGATGCCAGAAGCACAAGACCAGTTGTGTGGCCCGTGTGGCGACGCTAGAGGTAGGACTATTTCTAGTAAGTCGTACTACGTCTTCTGGCTGAAATGATAATGACAAAAGTCTAACGCTGCAGTTTTAAGGAGAAGAATTTTATTTGAATTATCCGCTCTAGATAAAAGAAATTTGCATAGACTTAGTAGATCTTCCGAAGATTCCTAGCTAGAGCGATCTCGTTACTTCGCCACCAAGTAAATTGATCTATTGAAACCTGAATCAATGATGTGAAATTAAAATCTGAGGATTAAAACCAGATAAACCATGGACACAGTACAATGAATTGGTCCAAACCACACAAAACGTACGAGATTTTTATTGATAAAATTAATATCTTATACCTGTGCGTAAGAGGTAAAGGGAAGACGTGGACACGGTTAAGCCCTGGTGTAATTTCTAACATTCGAGTAGGTAATGTAATACTCAGGTATGTTAAAAGGGGGTAGTATGCTTAGACTTGTAAGTGGGAAACTACGTAGACAATGTGTTCTCATAAAGATATCTCTTTTTATAAGCAAGGCAAATGGCCTATCTGATGAATAGACAAAACACAAAGCATTTTTTTTAAACGTTGCCTCACAGTTGGAATTTCTCCCGTATCGTGGGTGCTTTTACAAACATTTAAACTCACATACACAAACAGCCATACCCGGAACAACTACCTTTAGGCCCTTCCCGTGTGGGAATCAAACCCACGACATGCGGCAGCAGCCAAACGCTCAACCGCTGCGCTAAAAAATAAAAACCGGCCAAGTGCGAGTCGCACTCGCGCACGAAGGGTTCCGTACCATTCTATAAAAAATCACGTTGGTGGTATGAGATCCCCATACAAACGCGTTTTAGTATTTGTTGTTATAGCGGCAACAGAAATACATAATTTGTGAAAATTTCAACTGTCTAGCTATCGCGGTTCTTGAGATACTGCCTGGTGACAGACAGACGGACGGATAGACAGCGAAGTCTTAGTAATAGGGTCCCGGAACGGAACCCTAAAACCTAAAATAAAAATAAGTAGGTACTTTTGAAGTGTCAAGAAGTGAGTCTGTCAGAAAAATTAAAAGAAATGCCTATTCCAAAGCGCAGTTAGTTGCTGCAGAGAAGGACGGGCAAGAAACTCCTTGGACACTCTTTTATAAATCGAGTAGTTTTCCGATCCACTGATAATTTATTAACCAAAGTTCAAAAGTCTTTTGTTATAATCTTTTACGAGGATGTGTGACATAATCTCAGAAGATGCTGTCATCCTCACATATTTGGGAAGCTTATTACTAAGACGACTTGTTTTCATAATTATAATTTATGTTTATAGGCCGATTATTACTATAAAAGTCGTACAAATAATCCTAATTAATAGAACAAGATTTAAAGATTAAACCGGACTATGAATCTGAGGCCCACGCAAGTTTTTTTATGACAAATCGATTGACAGGTCCTCATTAATTGACATATCGGTGAGGTATCCTCATTATAATTGGTCTACTAGTCAACACGTGCATGAAAACGTGTTTAAAATAAAAGTGATCTGTCTCGTCCTATAAATGTAGGTTGTGAGAGAAAAGTTTTTACTTTCTCATTGATATGAGACACAATTTATATGATGCAGTCATAAAGATATAGGATTGAAGTGGGAGATTACATATACACTTCTCATCAAAAAAATCGAAACACTTTCGTTTTTATTGTTTTTGTCCTAATTTTTTACAAAAGAGAATTAATTCCATGAAAAAAAAAACATTATTGTGTAGCTGGCAGTTTGGTCATTACAGTAAGAAGAAAAAAATCAAAATTCGAAATTAGAATTTCATTTGTTTATCCTATAAATGAAATTAATCACTGTTTTGAGACAAATGTGTATTTAGGGTTGGAGTACGTTTCTCGTTTAAAAACTAAAAATTAGCGCTTGTCTTTAAACTTTTTGTTTCTTATTTCATTTACTGTGACTTTGGGACGTCTGAAAAAACTTTTTTTTCTAAAACATATGGATACTTCGCCCGCAGAAGCCGCCCAAGTGGTGGCATTGCTGGATTCTGGACTTAGTCAGCGTGTTGTGGCTGCAAGATCGCATCTAAGCTTATCATCTGTTCATAGAGTCTACAAACGCTATCGGGAGACTGGTTCGTTCACGCGCCGTTCAGGATCTGGCAGGAATCGGGTCACTTCTGAGCGAGATGATCGATTTATTGTAACAACTTCTTTACGAAATCGACGCCTTAACGCTTTTCAACTGCAGCAGCACCTTCGCGTTGTACGAAGAGTAGCTGTAAGTGACTCTACAATAAGAAGAAGGTTGAAGGAACGCGGATTGGCACCGCATAAGCCAGCGAATGGGCCGAAATTAACTGCAGACCATCGAAGAGCGCGCCTTAACTTTGCACGCGAGCACCTAACTTGGTCATACCTTCAGTGGAGCAAAGTACTGTTTTCTGATGAGTGTAAAATTATGCTGTATGGTAACGACGGAAGGAACAAGGTCTACAGAAGAGATGGAGAACGCTTTGCACAATGCTGCATTGAAGAAAAGGTCAGCTATGGTGGCGGTTCGTGGACAGTTTGGGGAGGAATCAGCGCCGACGGTAAGACAGAACTTGCCTTTGTGTCTGGGCCACGGCTGCCTGCACTAAACTCTCATCGGTACATCGAACAGTGTCTTGAACCTCATGTGATGCCCTATGCACATTTTATTGGCAACGACTTCATATTCATGCACGACAATGCTAGAGCTCACACCGCGGGCGTCGTAGATTATCTTATCGAAGTCGGTATCTCCATTATGGTATGGCCAGCAAGAAGCCCGGACATGAATCCCATTGAACATCTATGGGATGAATTAAATAGACGAATTCGAGCAAGAGATCCAGCCCCAGAAACACTTAGCCAGCTGCAAAATGCAATCCAAGAGGAATGGGATAATATACCACAACATGTGATCGTGACTCTCATCCGATCGATGAAGAACCGTATGGAAGCAGTAATAAGAGCTCGCGGAGGGAATACAAGTTATTAAATAAACGTTTCTTACATTTTTTTTTCATTTGCGCGTGTTGTTTTACCCATTTCCTTCATATTCCATACAGGGTAAAAATTACTCATTATACAAAATACGAAACCTATGAAGACTTAATTTGAATTTAGAACAATAACATTAGGATTTAAAAACCTCATACTACTCACTATTAAATGACATTTTACTTTTATTCCTAAATACCTATACACATTTTTCTGATAATCCTTATCAAATCATAAACTGCGAGGTGTTTCGATTTTTTTGATGAGAAGTGTATGTTGCGCAAAAATGGTAATTCGTTATCTATAGATGAAGCCAATCGTGAAATGGCAAGAATTCTGTGATGAAAAGATTAATTATATAGATAACTAGCTTTTGCCCGCGGCTTCGCCCGTCTGCAGTTCCGTAATTGTCCCACGGGATCGTACTACCGGGATAAAAAGTCCTATGATAAGATCCTATGTGTTAATCCAGGCTATAAACTACCTGTGTGCCAAATTTCATCCAAAACCGGTCAGTAGTTCTTGCGTAAAAGAGTAACATACATCAATCCATCCATCCTCACAAACTTTCGCATTTATAATATTAGTAAGAATTAGTGGGATGGATGTGCCCAGCACATATCGACAAGGAATCGGCACAATCCGATCAGAAAGGACTTTGTGTCCATTTGTGCCGATACCACGTCAATTTGAGTGGTAACTTTTCATTAAGATGAGACATCATTTCTATTCAATCATAGAGAGATATGATCTAAATGGCAGATTACATATGTGTTGCATCAAATTGGCAATAGTCGTCATCTACAAAGTCTGCGGTTAACTGGCGCACATTTACATGAAAAACGTGATTTGATGTTTGGCTCTCAGATTCGGTCAAATCATTTGTTTTTGGTGATGTCTCGTAGAATTGCTTTGAATGGGGGTTCAATTCTAGAACCGACAGATGAAAAAGACTTCACACACAGATGTGGTACCTACTGTGGGGAGTTTGTCGTGCTACTTCTTTTTCTCAGCTAACACTAACCCTCCTACTAATAAACACAGAACAACTAAAAAGATGGCTGTATAACAATGGATTTTACACATTATGTGAGTTTTAAAAATCAAAGCATTTATTTCAAGTAGGCCCGTTACAGTCACTTTTGAACTGTCGAAACAAAGACAACAATGAAATTTAGCTACAGTCCCAGTCACAAGGCATAAAAACTGTGAAAGTACTGTAGTTGCCCATTCCCTAACGTAGATCTCTATGGAGAAGAACGGGCAAGAAACTCCATGGACACTCTTTTAAATCAGAATATTTTTACAAAACCTTGGTTACATCATTCATGTTTAGATGGTACATTATGTGAGAGCGATGTAGCAAGATGTGCACATTAAAAGTGTCCATAGTAAAAACAAGGAAAAGAACAATTCACAAAATAAAATAATTAATTCAAATAAGCCGTGGCAACCAAGAGATGACCAGTCACAACTGACAGCGCCCGTTCACGAACATGACGCATGTATCAGCACCATTCAACTCAACCATTTTGAAGGGAACTAACTGATCCGACACACGCGCCACCATCAGCGAGACATTTGAGTGAGCATGACATACACTTAACCGCCAGGGCAAACTCAAGTCAAAAAAAAAAAAAAAAATTACGTAGGTTTCCAACGAAGGATAGCTTTCTATTACATAGTACTCACATAATATGGGCTATGCGGTTATATAATACCAAAAGAAATTGAATCTATACAATGCAAAGATAGTTGTACAATCTTCAGCAGCTCCAACAATACTATTTAATGCTATCCATTAATCAGTTTATGCGCCCCTGTCCATGTGGAGCAGGACCGGCATTGAGCCAAGCATTTTTATCAGAGATATAATCGTCCAACTTGTAATATGCTTGCTTACATAGTGTGCGTTTAATGCATGATTTAAATTTCGTCTCATTCAGTTCAAGAATACTTTGTGGAATTTTATTATAGCATCTTAAACAGTACCCCATGAAAGATGAGTCTACTTTAGCGAGTCTGAAGCCCGGCTGAACTAATTGGTCTCTAGTTCTCGTACTGTAATTGTGTCTGTCACGTCTTTTATTAAAAAGATGTAGATTTTTTCTAACGTACATTATGTTTTCGTAGATGTATTGACAATGTACCGTCATGATTTTGATTTCCTTAAACAGTTCCCTTAGAGAATCGCGCCTACGAAGATTATATATGGCTCTGATGGCTCTTTTTTGCAGAATAAATATAGACTCAATGTCTGCAGCCCGTCCCCATAACAGAATGCCATAAGACATTATACTATGAAAGTAACTAAAATAGACCAGTCTAGCGGTATCTACATCAGAAAATTGACGGATTTTTCTAACAGCATATGCTGCTGAACTTAGGCGCCCCGCAAGAGATTTCAAATGAGAACCCCATTGTAGCCTTGAATCAAGCGTAAGCCCCAGGAAAACGGTTTTATCTACGAATTCAATTTTCTCTTTATTCAATACTATATCACACTCGTTACTTTTAACATTTGGTAAAGCAAATCTTATGCATTTCGTTTTTTTTTCATTTAATACTAAATTGTTTGCTGTGAACCAATTATGGACCTGAAGTAGGGCATTATTTACGTCATCTAGATTTTGGGCCCGTCTATTTATCTTAAAAATTAGAGAAGTGTCATCAGCAAATAACACCATATTTTGAGATTGGTTTTTCAATAAATAGGGTAGATCGTTTATATATACTAGAAAGAGGAAAGGACCCAATATTGAGCCTTGCGGAACCCCCATTTTTACTTTTAAACCCTGTGAATTAACACCATTTATTTGAACATATTGTTGTCTATCACTTAAATAAGATTTTACCAAACTAAGTGCAAGTTTACCTAGTCCGTAATGCTCAAGTTTCAAAAGCAATGTGTCGTGATTTACGCAATCAAATGCTTTGGAGAGGTCACAAAATATTCCTATTGCGTCTTGGGATGCTTCCCACGCAGAAAACATGTGCTTTAATAAGGTTACACCGGCGTCAGTTGTACAACGTCCCTTAGTGAAACCAAACTGTTGGTCGTGTAAGATTCTGTTGGTGTTAAAATGATTGAGCATTTGATTAAGCATTACTTTTTCAAACACCTTGCTAAAAACTGGCAACACGGAGTTTTTAACCTTTAAGCCCAACTGTACTATACGTAATGGTTTCACTGTACGTACCAACCTAACATATTTATTTGATTGTTTTTTTTTTGTGTAACAACACTACATCTCATAAATATTTTAATAGGTACTTAAAATATATATATATATATAAAACAAAATTAAAACTAAAAATTAAATAAATTATAATTTAAAAAAAAATTGTTAATAGTTAGTTTTCAGGATGATGTTGGGACTTCCTCGTTTCTGTAGTGCCTCCGAGATGTTCGCACAAGCTCATACTGACGATTTTCATGCCGTCAGTAGGAAGAAAGTCGTATCACTCATGAGAAGGGTGCGGGGGAGTCACAACAGCATCCTGAAAACTGTAGCAGAAGATTTACGTGCTCCTGTGTTGAGGCATTTCGCTCGTCTGGTGACTGTTAGGGAGGTATCTCCCTATAGGTTATCTATCTTGACGTGGCGGGGTGTCTCAGCACGGGAGTAATTCTGTGCATTTTTATGTATTTTTGTATTAAGTTTTTGTGCTTAATTACATAAAAATACATTACATTCTAATGTATTTCTATGTAATTTAGATTACTATTATGATGAGCGTTGTCCTTTTTTAATTTAAGTACTAACAATAGTTTTTCTAAGTCTTGTATTACTAACCTTTGGATCTAGTTGTCCTAAAATAAATAAATTTGAATTTGAATAAAAATATATTATATTTTTTTTAATTTTTTTATTTTTTTATTTTTAGTTGCAGTTGTAACTCTTGCTTATCTAAACTTTAATTATTAATTAGTTTTTAAATAGCAATATTTGCATGCTGAATTTTAATAAGCGGAATATGTAGAACCGATTTATCTTTAACACCTCAATGTACCATATTTCACGCAAATAAAGGTTATTCTATTCGATTCAGAATAAAGTTAGTTATTCCAAGTTTAAACATATGAAAATTTATGGTTATTCCTGGTATAACTTTATTCCGGTTTTATTAGTAGGAGGCAAGAAGTGATGAAGGGCGGCCGGTTCGGGGTTTATCTTTGTTATGTTGACGTTTATTACAGTGCTGATTCTCTCCAATATTCTCTCAGTATAATTTGAATAAAAGACTTTTGATTTTGGAAAAGTGTAAGAAGTTGAGGGCTGTATCACGACTGCAGTATGTGCAACTCTACATAACATTTTCACTGATGCCACCACCACCCCCTTCTTTCTCAACACCACCTTCATAAATATTTCCCATACCAAGTTACCACCATAAGTAAACGTTAAAAGAACCACTAATGATCCTTAAACACCACAAATTTCCTAAAACATCACCATCACGTCACCAACATTCAAATAAAAATAGAAATCCTTCGTAGAAATCTCACCTCTCATGGATTTCAATGATCATTGCTATCGGCGCAAGCGCAGATGGAGCGAGTACTTCCCAAAGTACCTACTGAGATAACGAGCGCGACATCTTCTGAGAACGTGCGCGATTCAAATCAGAGTGACGATGCTGACGCAGAGGAGAGGTAGGCGGTAGCTCAAGTTGGAGATGCTGTTCAGAGTATTCGTGTATTGCAGAATCGCTACAAAGCTTCTACTTTTGTTTTCATTTACTACAAAATATCACGCCTGTTATCTCCGAAGGATTAGGCAGAGATGTACCTAAAAGACACCCACATTTCGCCAGTTACGTTTAAGTCCTATATAATAGGGGGTGAGCCTATTGCCATCAACCGAGGACTAATTCAGCCTTCTACTGAGAAATTCCTAACAGAAAAACCCGATAACACTTTGCTTAACCTGGGAATCGAACGGACCTCATATTCAATAGTCGAGCGACCAGTAGGCCTACGAGGCAGTCGCAAAAGGAGCGAGTACTTCCCAAAGTACCACTGAGTTACTGAGATAACTAGCGCTACATCTTCTGGGAACGTGCGCAGCTCTGATTAGAGAGACGCTGATGACGCAGTGGAGAGGTAGGCGGTAGGTCAAGTTGGAAGTACTGTTTTATGATTTTTACTGCTTATTCGTATATTTGAGTTGTATTATTCGTCTAATCGTATTCGTATTTATTTGGTTCATGTGATTAACACACATTGAAGATTTTTTTTTTACTTTAAACTATAGCGTCTCACAGTCGTCAATCACTCGTCGAACACTTGGGTCACCAAGACGAATCCGTGCAGCGGTTTGGAAGATATGAGATAATAAAGAATATTACTTGCATACAAGATACGCGCGAAAAACATAATCTTCCTTGGCAGGCGGGTAACAGTAGGCATACTTTTTAAAAGTTCTTATGGGTAGTTTGATTTAAGTATTATCTACTCCTTTGGTCGGCTGGTTGGAAGTTATCGGAATAAAAAATATCCTTTGTCCTAACCTAGGTCATGGTCTACCTGTCATCAAAGTTAGTTCTGCCGTAAGGCGTGAAACCAAAATAAACGGATAGATGGAATTGAATAAATCTTGTGATACAAATCATGAAATCATAAAGTGATTTTAATCAAACTCTTTTAAATCATGTTACCCTGGCTATTAGCAAGACAATCGCAATCAGGAAATAAGCAGAAGCAACGTGACCGAAGATTTACAGATCCAATGGTAATGGGTCACGTGCCATCCTTGTGTTTACATTGTCTTCACTTGGTGAACCGCCGGTTTGATAGCGGACACTTATTTCAATATCGTAGTCCACATTAAACTGCGCCACAGCACCCTGTACTCAGCCTCCCGTATCCAGTCTGCCCAGGCCTTTCATGTCAATGCCGTGTCCACACTATGCTTGTCGATTCACGGTCTTCCCTCCAAGACTCACTATTAGTTGCTTTTTATATTCATTTAATTTAGAAATTGACAATCAATTCGGGTTGTACTCTGCTTGTATATAATAATATAATTCAATCATGATTCCAAAGACACGTGGCGCCATCTATTATCATAAGAACACTATTGTTGTTTTTCTCGGAAACAGTAATTTTTTTCGGGATGAAAGGTACCCTATGCCCGTTTCTGTACACCTGACAACGTATATGCAAAATTTCAGGATGATCGATTCAGAGGTTTAGGCGCGAAAACGTAACAAACTTACTTTCACATTTATAATATTAGTTAGGATTAGGATTTCGTCAGCACTGATCTCGAAACGATGGAGGGAAACATCAAGAGGAAATCGACATGTCTTAGAACTAAAAATTTGAAGAAAGGGGACACTACCATAGGTCCCAGCCGGCGGTGGGGAGGATTACAGACTCACTGAGATGAGGCCGGTATACCAGCATTGGAAACGATATAAAGCTAATCATCTTGTGACACCTTCATGAAAGGAATTTGGATGTTGTTGCGTTACTCAAACAATACTTATAAACAAGAGGATAAAATTCGATAGCGATTTTATTTTTCAAATAACATTTAACTTCACTTTCAAAAATCGGAGTTAATAGCCTCACATGGCCTCCTTGACAGAAACCTTCGTAGTTCGTAGGCCCGCAGTAGGTGTTGGCCAGATAAACAGATAGTACGGTCCTCTCTCAATCCATTGTCGATATCATGACACCTTCATAACTATCAGATAAATCATCGTGACGTCACGCATGCTCTGCAAATTTCCCAAGATATTTTTGGATATTACAAGAGATCATGTGCACTTGTCTTTTAGTTTTGATACAATCTTAATGTTATCTTAGAAAGTCGGCAACGGCATTATTGTTTGCCCTCCGTAAATATAAATAACAAATAACAATACCTGTTTTTTGCCAAATTATGGTGTCTTGAGTGCGAATTAGTAATTTTTGAACAAAGTTACATGAGACAGACCCCAAACCTCGGAATAAACTGTCGAGCAACACATTGTATTGTATTGTATTGTATAACGGGCTGGTGTCCGCAACTCCACGTCCAATGCGCGTATTTTGCGTGCGGGTGGGAAATCTATTCGATCCACCTCAGCTCCCCGAGAAAAGCCAGCAACGCCTTAGTGTCGCTGACAGTCTCGCGGAGAGTACCTGGGTTACCGAAGTACTTTGCCCTGTACGATGCAACCTCTGGGCAGTGCAGAAGCACGTGGGCTGCTGTCTCATCTTCCTCCATGCAGGCTCGGCACAGGGGGCTGTCTGTGACTCCTATGGCAAAGAGGTGTTTGTTAAAAGAGCCGTGTCCAGTGATGGCGGCTGTAACAGTGCGCAGCTGTGGTTTGGTCAGCCGAAGCGCTTTTTTCGTGAAGCGGCCGTCGATGGTAGGAAGTGCATCCTTGGCCTGCCTACACTCACCATGGTTTAGCCACAGTTTGTGGTGTTGTTCACTGGTTCGTTTCCTTACCAGTGTGCGTAGATACCCGAAGGGGAGTGGCACTATGGGTTCAGGTCCCACTGCTGCCATGCTCGATCCCCTTCTAGCGAGTTCGTCCGCTGCATCGTTGCCTCGTGACTCGCTGTGTCCTTTTATCCATTGAATGGTTATATTATTGAGATTACCAACCTGGTTCAGACGTTGATGACACTCGTGTATTAACCCAGAGTTGACTGTGTGGTTGTTTAATGCTAGTAGTACAGCCATGCTGTCTGAAAGTATGCGAATTGAGTGGTCCACAACTTCCCTGGCTAAAATGGCCGATGCCGCCAGGGCAATGCCCATACATTCTGCCTGAAATACCGTGTTATGGACCCCCAATCCAGTGCCGGTACCTGTCTTAGATCCATCCGTGAAGATCCGTACTTCCGCGGGGCTTAGACCCTCGCAGCGGTGATCTTCATGGAGTTGGATTTTGTACTTTTTATCGAATACGAATTGCTTGGGTATCCGATCGTTGATGGCTTTCGCTAGGGGGAACTCGTTATAAAATCCCTCCAGTATCGCGGTGTGTTGTGTGTACTTCTTACCCCAGAGTTGAAGTGTTTCAAGACGTACTGCCGCCATCGTCGCTTCCTGCTGTATGAACAGATCGAGCGGTGGGAGCCCCAACATGGCCTCCAGAGCCGCGGTCGGGGTAGTCCGCATGCAGCCTGTAGTCGCCACGCAGGCAAGTCTCTGCATGCGTTGCAGCTTGATGGAGGCTGTAGCTAGTTTAGTGCGGGGCCACCAGACCACTGCCCCGTAGGTAATCATGGGTCGGATCACCGCGCAGTATAACCAGAGTATTACTTTAGGGGATAGGCCCCACTTCTTACCTATCATCCTCCTGCATTGCCAAAAGGTTATGCAGGCCCTGTTTAGTTTGTTGTCTAAGTGATTGCTCCAGTTTAACTTACTGTCTAGGATGACTCCCAGGTATTTAACTTCGTCAGCTAACTGGAGATCTGTGTCGAATAGTTTGGGTAGGCGGTAAGGGCCTAGTGCCCTTTTTTGGGTAAACATGACTAATTCAGTTTTCGTGGGGTTCACTGAAAGGTCATATTCCCTACATCACCGTTCAACGATGCGTAGCGCCTGTTGAGTAAGATTGCAGATTGTCCCCGTCACTTTCCCCGAAATGAGGATGGCGAGGTCGTCCGCGTACCCGATGGTGTAGTAGTGGCTAGCGTTGAGCTTAGTGATAAGATCATTTATCACCAGATTCCAAAGGAGGGGTGATAGTACTCCTCCTTGGGGGCAGCCTCTGGCTATCATTGCCGTCTGCTGCTCTTCTGCAAGGCGAACCACTCGTTTGCTTAACATGTTAGTGATCCAGTCTATCAGCACCTGTTCCACTCCGTGCCGGGAGAGGGCGGTGCCAATGCTGGAGAAGTTTGTTTTATCGAAGGCCCCCTCGATGTCAATGAAGGTACCCAGGCAGGTACCCTTCTGATGTATAGCTTCTTCTATCCGGCTGACCACTAGATGAAGAGCTGATTCAGTGGACTTACCTGAGCTGTATGCATGTTGGTTTACATGGAGTGGGATCGTTTTCAAAGCTCCATCTCTTAGCTCTCTCTCGCAAATTCTCTCCATGGTCTTGAGGAGAAAGGAGGTCAGGCTGATCGGTCGGTGGGCTTTGGCGTTTGTGTAGTCGGTCTTACCTGGCTTAGGGATGAATATGACTTTCACTTCCCTCCATCCTTTTGGAACGTATCGGAAGGCCAGGCACGCTCTCATTATAGGCAACAGTCTGCTGGCGACGGAGGCCCCACCCCACTGCAGTAGGGCGGGAAGGATTCCGTCTGGACCGGCCGCCTTAAAAGGATGGAAACACCGGATCGCCCACTGGAGTTTCTCCAGCGTTATCACTTTGTGTGCGTAGTTCCAGTCGTTTTCTGATGGTACATTAGTTACCTCTGTCCAGTCAACAGTCTGTACGAAGGCGCAACCTGGGAAGTGAGTTTCAATAAGGACGCGCCTCGCCTCTTCTGGTGTAGTGGTAAGTGTGTTGTCGGGTTTTCGGAGAACATCGGGCCCAGTCGAGTTCTGCTGTGCCAGTATTTTCCTTACCCTGTTTGCTTGTTGGCATGATTCGATGCTGCCACAGTATTTTCGCCATCCGGTAGAGCTCCTGAACCTGATGCATTTTTTGTAGCTGGATTTGGCCGCATAGTATGCGTCCCAATCCCTGTCGGCGCAGGTGTTCATGGCTCTGTTTAGGGCTGCCCTTACCTTCCCGCGCTTGCGCTCCAAATCCGCTCCCCACCATGGTTGCTTCCCTGGTGTTGTGGGCGGAGTGGTTTCCGGGCAGGAGGAATGGTAGCTGTCTAGCATTGATTTCGTGAGATGACTAACACGTCCGTCAATCTGCGACGTGTCCTCGAAGGTCATCCAGTAGTTTATTGGCGCAAGCTTGGTCTCTAGAATGCGCGTGTAGGCGGCACGGTCTGTGTTGCGCGGGTTGCGTCGTGGCAGCGTTGGTGTAATACAGACCTTGATGTCGAAGCGGATCCACCTGTGATCGGAGCAGGAGGCCTCCTTGGAGACCTGCCAGCCGGTGCTGATAGCCGCTGCACCCTCCGATGCCAGAGTGAGGTCTATGATTGTTTGGCTTCGTCTGTTTACGAAGGTTGGTTCGGAACCTGTATTCAGTAGGGTTAAGTTTGTGGTGAATAAGTAATCAACCAAAGCCTTACCCCTTGCATTCTGCGTGTCCATGCCCCACAGAGGATGATGGGCGTTTGCGTCGGCGCCTATGATGACCTCCAGCCCTGTGCTCTCGCAGTGTCTCACGAGGCGGGCGAGTTCATGCGGGGGCGGCTCCTCTGCATCGGGCATGTAAACCGAGGCAACGACTACAGCCACCTCCGTATCCCCACGCTGTATAGTCAGCCTAGCTGCAGAGAGGTCCCTGCAACAGAAGTCTGTTAGTGGCTGAGTTTTAATGTTACGTGTCGTATAGATACACGATCTTGGTTGATCGTGATCTGTGCAGACCATGAGCTTACCTCCGAGATTGGAGAGTCCTTGTATTTTGCCGGCCCTGATCCACGGCTCCTGGACCAGAGCAATGGCCGTTTGTTCAACCTCCAGCCACTTCCGCATCTGAGCCGTCGCGGTCTGACTGTGGTGGAGGTTGGCCTGCAGAACCTTACAGGTCGACGAAAGGGACGCCATCGTAGGTCGTGCCCTCGTCGTCGCCCGCCAGTCGCAGCCCGGCCAACAGGTCGCCCGCGTCGAAACCATCCCCCTCCGGATCCGAGGCCGACGACAAGATGTCGCCGTCGAGCTCGTCACCCGAGGAGAGGATGGCGCCCACGCCGGCGGCTGTAGGGACAGCCGGCGCTGCTGCTGCAGGAACATCCGCGGGTGTAGCCGCGATGTTGGTAGGGGGAGCTGCTTCCTCCTCCTGTGTCACGGTGATGGTTTCCGTGGCCGGATCCCATCCCTGAGGGACATCGACATACCTGCCGTTCCAACCCTGAAACCTCATGTACACCGTCCCTATCCCAAAGGAGAGACGGCGTCCAGCCTTCATCAGGGTCGGAATTTGGTCCTCAGGGACCCCGACCACCACAAACCATGCGCCGGCCTGTTTTGCGATGTGCAGCAATCCCCATCCCCTGACGTCCACCCAGGGATTTTGGTAGCACAGAGCACGTCCAATAATGGCCGCCTCTGTGAAGATGTCTTGCTCATCAGGGATGAGTATGCCGCATCTTACTCGTCTTTGAACCTCCGCTTGCCTCCTGACCACCAGCGAGCTGCTGGTGGAGGGAGGCAACTCGGAGATAACTGTCCTCAGCCAAGCTAAGGTGTGGTCGTTGCCGCACCACAGTTTGAGGACCCCGTTGGTAAACACCGGCCTTCCATTGAAGGTCGGTCCGGGTGAGTCCTGTTTGGGATTAGAGCACTCGACGACTATCTTCCTCTGGAGAGCCGCGAGAATCTGTACCGACACCTCTTTGCTGATCAGCCCCGTGCGGCCGCAGGTAATTGCGACGTCTAGCTCGGAGCTTGCAGCTTGGGCGTAGCTACGGTTGGCGGCCCGCTTGGATTTATCAAGCCGCGGCCGCTTGCGCTCCCCACGAGGTGAGGAGGTCTCGTTGAGAGCCCGCTTGGCCGCGGCCTGATCCTTCCGAACAGGTCGCTGAGCTGTGTGCTGGGCCGGTCCCTCCTCGGCGCTGGTTGGCAGCTGGCTAGGTCCCGGTCGGCTAGTGCCGGCCACGTCCTGCGCCCGCTTCCCCGCGGAGAAGTTGAGGTTGCCACTAGTCGGTTTAACCGGACCCGTGGCATTGGCCTTTGACACCTGTGGAGCCTTACCTCTCCACCGTTTCTGACGCCGCTCCTTCTTGGACGGCCTGTTCCTCCTACTGGCATTACCTGCCGAAGGAGGAGCTGGAGCAGCTTGTCCAGAGGGGTCTGCGCGGCGTTGGTTGTCCTGCGCGTTACTGTTCCTCCTGTCCTTACGCCTGTTCGTGTGCACCTGCCAGGTGAGCGCGAACGCATCGCCGGTGGTGCCAGTCTCCTCCTGTTGACCAGTGACGGCCTGCAGGGGGGGGGCGGCTTGAAGAGCCATAGGCGGGGGAGGATGTGTAGAGCCCCGACCACCGGATGTAACCGTCGTGGGGGGCTGTATACCTGAAAAGGAGGGAGGATCGGTACTGGTCCCACTCAGCGCCGGTGTCCTCCGTTTATTACGGGACTTGGTTTTGGTTTGAGCAGCGGTTTTCGCCACTGCCGGACCGACACCCGCGTTGGAGCTTGCTGCGTTGGCAGCAGAGCACCCCGGGGCGAGAGAGGTGCTGTGAGCACCCCTCTTGGGAGTCTCCTCGGCTTTCGCCTCCACTCCGGTGTGTAACTGTGTAGTAGGTGATGTGTGTGTGGTTGGTGTGTGTGTGGTTGATGTGTGTGTGAGTGTGGTGACTGTATGTGGTGTGAGTGTGTGTGTGGTCTTTTTTAAATTGTCCATATTGACTAGTAAAAATATTCATCTCTCCGGCTTCCCACCCTCCTTGGAGCCCGCATCAGGGAACGTCTCGCTACAAACTAGCTCAACCGTTAGGACTACCTTCGAGATATAGGGGCGTGAGGCTGGCTTACAGTGCGACATCGGGTGCTTGATCGGGTCTTATCAACCCTCACTTACACCGTCAGCATGACCTTAACCCACCGCTTCGGCCGTCCGAGGACGACCTCCGCGGACCCCCCGCCCCTCGCCGTGGCCCTCTGACGGGACACTGTGGCCATTTCCCTACCCGTGGCTATTGGGTAGGGCCACCGTTTCGCTTGAAATCCAGACCAAAGAGGGCGTGTTGCCTCACGGACGCATAACCGCCAGCGCCGCTCGGCTCAACCCTCCAGGACTCCTTCATCCCCGCTTACGGCGCTCAACTGCGCAGGTCCTAGCGCAGGTGACTAGCTTTACCTACTCGGCGCCAGCTGAGTTTAGTGACGATCGAGCCTGCAACCACTCAGTCACAGAGGGTCGCAGTTAGGTTAAAAAGCGCCTGGTGGTTTCTGTTACGTCTATTTCTTAAGGAATTAGACCAAGAACAGGGCGGCAACCTCGTGAAGGTAAACCCACCAGACTTGCCTTGAGGATCTACACGACTGTAGCGCTCACCCTCAGGGCCCCACCACCTTACCACCTCTGAGGGAAGTAGTAAGGTAAGCCTGCATCTATACTACCAAGCAAAGCAAAAGCAAAGCATGTCGTTGTGCAACCGCAAAAGCATAAATACAAGCTCGCCCCCAACACATACTATATCTGTTAAGTTAGAAGTACTGGTCAGAAAGGCAATCACTCCATGTAAAATACTGGAGCTGCATCCGATTTGACTGGAAGCCGACCATGAAGTTGAAAAAGAAAAGGCAGGCAGATGATCATGAAGTTAGAAGAACTTAATTCTATTCAATCGACATCATCATCTTCCTTTTTTTTTTTGACTAAAAACCACCCATGTTCCTTCTTTCGCCCTTTATGTTCCAGGGCCGCGGTATCTCTTTCGAACAGTCCCGCAGCCCTGGCAGGCATCGGCCCTTGCGGGCCCCTCCCGTTTGCTGACATCTCTTTGAGGCGCGCGTGGAACACGAACGCGCCGTCGACACGGCCTGTCGTCATACGACGGACGGACGGCGAGCTAGCCCATTACTCACCGTCCACAGGCCCGCGCCTACGGTGGCCGAGAGCCATCACGGCGTGGCCCCCATCATCATCTTCCTGCCCTTGTCCCATTTCACTTGGGGTCGGCCCAACACGTTTTCTTCGTCTATTCACATTAATTAGTGAAGTCTTTGTAACATTGCAAATCAAAGATGCATGAACGAAAGTTCTCATCAAACTAGTTGTAGTTCGATCCTGGAATCCGCCAACGTAATTAATCCATCTCAATTACTTACCGCACTATAATACTTACTGAATATAGTGCGTAACGCATACGAGGGTCTCTATCTATGACCCGAAAGGTTATCATTTACATAACTTCAAGAACTGTCAGTCTGTTTGCAAATCGTTCACTATGTTAAAAGGTCAGTTAACTACGATAAAGTAATTAATTAACACATGGTATGTCTCTGTTTATTGATAGCGATTGTTTTTGAAGATATCCCCATCACCGCTTTGATGGTCAAAGGGTTTTACAAAAACCAAATAACCTGCAAGAACAATGAAGACTCTTTCTTCTGACTGCAATAAATGCAGGGTAGCATCCGTGAAGCAGGTGGATACATTTGTGTCGACTAGGTATCGAAGTATCGTGTGGGACAACTGATTATTTTGGTCCGATACAGAAAATTGTTCAATAAAAGGCCAGATTATAGTAATCAGTCGGTCTGCACAGGCCACAACAATGTCTGGCCTTGGCTTAAAACCAAGGACTCCAATCATGTGTCATGTAGGGCAATAGGGCAGTCAGTACATAATAGAAAGTATTATCAGTACGTGACTCATTAGCGAATTGATAACAAATTGATTACTCTTAAACGTTTATCTACGTATCGTTTGTGAGTCACCTGCGGTAGAATAATATTAACAGGTCTGTTCGCAGAATGGGTAGATGCTGGACATTCCGTAAAATTGGGGGCAAGTCAGAAATAGGGGACTTATTGTGTTTGCGGAATTCGAAAGCGTTAGAGAAACCCATGTTTGCATTCTGTAGGCAATATAAGCTAGTAACAGCGGCTTCTACGATTTTGCTTTGATTAGTAGGGTGCGGTTAGCTGATTATGAGCATTATTATAATGAAGTGTTTTTTTTTTAATAATAAATTGAGAATGGTTTTTAAACTGAATGGTTTGCCCATTCAGATCCATCTATGCTAATTTTAGATTCAGACTCTTGATCTCAATTACACGAAAGGTGCCGAAACTATTATTGTCGGTCGTCGCCATCAAAGTTGAGAAAGTTGGTATGGGATCAGCCAGATGCGGCAAAAAATCACTCATTCGACACTGCTAATTTATTTACATAACAGTAATGTCATTTCGTTACATTATATATGTACTTTGAATTAGGCCATGTTACCGTATCATTTTAAGTGTTAAAAAACATTGTCTCTCTAAACCACAATCGGGTAAACAACTTGTCTTACTGTATCGTCGTCACAGTAAGTAATAACCACTGAACCGTCGCTTGATTGTCGTGTGAAGTACAGGTTTTCGCGCCACTACAGTTTGCCAAAGGATCACGTTATAACCTCACTTTTATATTGTTTCCGAGAATATAAACAATTGAAGATCTTCAAAATAACCAGAGAAAAAAAGCACGAGAGACTCAGGGCCGGTCATATCCCCACTGCTGGGGCACTTCTACCACGCGAGCCCATCGTTGATGGTTGTCACATCGCTTCGAATTTTTGGTTATAAGACAGGTTCCGTCAGAACTGTAAGGAGGACGCACGAGTTTGCGAGAAATGAAAAGAGTGGAGGGAGGTATCTGCCAGAAAGAAAAAAAAAAGACATGCCATGTAGAGTACGCACGGCGGCCAATCAAGCTATACAAAAGCAAATTCAGCTGAACTCTCATCGTACGTACGGGAAGTCAGGTTATACTGGTTATGTATAGCTTGTTGTGCCGCCGTGTGTATACGGTGGCCCAAGCCCAGCAGTTGAATGATGATGCTCATGCTGAAATGCTCTCTCGCTTCAAATGAATGATTCTCCGTTTGAGATTTAAAAGGTTACCTACACGGCTACAACAACATCTAACTCCAGAATATAATGGAACAGTAGCAAATAACAGATACACATGTAGTCAGCTTCTCTCTTGTATGTTTACATCGTCAGCACTACAAATAAAAACCGACTACACTGATGCAGTAACCTGCGGCCACCTAGAGCGTTATAATGCTGTGCTGTTTATCACTTAAAGACCGAGATTATAAAACTAGAGTGTGTGCTTAACGTGTGTCCCTTATAGCTGGGATAACGATGCTACCTGTCAAGTTGTGGATACCTTCGGATAAGCTTTTATAATAAGCATTTGTAAATCCTGCGTTGTATCTAACGTTGACTAAAAGAATGTTCCCGAACCCGAACCGTGCACCTTTTCTCGACGTTTTATAAGTGCCCATGTAGGCCAATGTGAAATAAAATATTTGGATAATTTGATTTTTGTTGGTTTTATTTTACATCTTTATCTGTCATGTTGTCAGGGTTGTTGTCAAGTCTTTGATCATCAAGATGACAGTGGAAGTGTTGCTTACGTTATACAGGGGTGTGTAGCGAACGTTATACAGGGGTGTGTTGCGTCCGTTATACAGGGGTGTGTTGCGTCCGTTATACAGGGGTGTGTTGCGTACGTTATACAGGGGTGTGTTGCGTCCGTTATACAGGGGTGTGTTGCGTACGTTATACAGGGGTGTGTTGCGTACGTTATACAGGGGTGTGTTGCGTACGTTATACAGGGGTGTGTTGCGTGTTATATAGGGGTGTGTTACAAACGTTATACAGGGGTGTGTTGCGTACGTTATACAGGGGTGTGCTGCGTACGTTATACAGGGGTGTGTTGCGTACGTTATACAGGGGTGTGTTGCGTGTTATATAGGGGTGTGTTACAAACGTTATACAGGGGTGTGTTGCGTACGTTATACAGGGGTGTGTTGCGTACGTTATACAGGGCTGTGCTGCGTACGTTATACAGGGGTGTGCTGGGTACGTTATACAGGGGTGTGTTGCGTACGTTATACAGGGGTGTGCTGCGTACGTTATCCAGGGGTGTGCTGCGTACGTTATACAGGGGTGTGTTGCGTACGTTATACAGGGGTGTGTTGCGTGTTATATAGGGGTGTGTTACAAACGTTATACAGGGGTGTGCTGCGTACGTTATACAGGGGTGTGTTGCGTACGTTATGCAGGGGTGTGCTGCGTACGTTATACAGGGGTGTGTTGCGTACGTTATACAGGGGTGTGTTGCGTGTTATATAGGGGTGTGTTACAAACGTTATACAGGGGTGTGTTGCGTACGTTATACAGGGGTGTGTTGCGAACGTTATACAGGGGTGTGCTGCGTACGTTATACAGGGGTGTGTTGCGAACGTTATACAGGGGTGTGCTGCGTACGTTATACAGGGGTGTGTTGCGAACGTTATACAGGGGTGTGCTGCGTACGTTATACAGGGGTGTGCTGCGTACGTTATACAGGGGTGTGTTGCGTACGTTATACAGGGGTGTGCTGCGTACGTTATACAGGGGTGTGCTGCGTACGTTATACAGGGGTGTGTTGCGAACGTTATACAGGGGTGTGTTGCGTACGTTATACAGGGGTGTGTTGCGCACGTTATACAGGGGTGTGCTGCGTACGTTATACAGGGGTGAGCTGCGTACGTTATACAGGGGTGTGTTGCGTACGTTATACAGGGGTGTGCTGCGTACGTTATACAGGGGTGTGCTGCGTACGTTATACAGGGGTGTGTTGCATACATTATACAGTCGCGTTCTGAACTACTAGGCTATTTATATTATAAGTGGAATTGTTTTATTGTAGGATCTTAATAGGATAATAGGTGCTTTACTAGCGACTTAGTAGGTACTTTGGAATAGGCTGAAATTTAAATAATTATTTTTAGGTGACGGGATGGACTTACACCATTGTTAATTTTTGCTACTCAATTGCTTGACTCATAATCATTAAATCTAACATAACATATGACATCACGCCTTCAATCCCCAAAAAATAAGGCAGAAGTGTATCTATACCTAGTACGACGACGTCTACATTTCGTCATGTATTGTAATAGGGGTGAGCCTATTGCCCCAGATCTAATCCCATGTTAATAAACATTTGGGATCTTGTTGTTGCAGTTCTCTTTACACGACTGCCCAAAAAAAGGAGTGTTATTTATAATTCTATTTTAATGATCTATATACCTATGGAAACTTTGATAAAAGATTAGAGTATCGAGGTATCTCTCAGATTGACTAGTATAGTATATACTTATTTTCCAACTCTTCGTCAATATTTTCACCGTCATAGTTGTTTTGCACATCAACAGATGACGATCCTAGTTGACTAACATTTTATTTGTTTCATTTCATTTTATTTGTACTGCGCAGTAGATAGGTGGGCGTAACACAGTGAAAACACAGCCTATAGACATCGATAGATATTTCCTGAAAACCCGTAACCTTGTGTTACACAAACCGTTTCGTCGAGCCCTTCATATTCGCCGACGATTTTTTTCCGATAATGTATCTTGTAGATAAGATAACTGAGATATTTCAGAGGCCTCCCTGGTCATATTTTCCATCATTTGCGCTGTCTTGCCTTACTACGTAGCTCTTCTTAGAAATAGGTGGTTCAAACATTTCCTAGGAAACATTTACACACTGACTGCGGAAAGGGCCGCCCTTGGTAGAACTTTATCTTATGTACCTCTCGTGATCTCGTCTAGGGTGTACTTCGTCGTTTTCAGCACGTTAATCATTCTGTCAGGCGATTGTCAGTACACACACGCACACACGGCGGCACAGTATAAATATGGAGTTACAGGTTGCTTACTTCGGTCACAGTCAAAATCTATGCACAGAACAGAACGGACAGTACACATAAGGTAATATAGATTTGCTGTTTTTCCTTCTAGAATCTGGAGCCCTGTTACATCATTACAGCCTAAAGACAACCACCGAAATTAAGGCGAGTTGAATATGGCAGAAAATCTGGTCCTGCTGACAATTTGCCTTCACAGAAAGGTTTCACGATGGTATAACAGACTATGATACAGAAATAATAAGAGCAGCAGTATCCTATTCGCTAATACATGGTAACGGAATCTCACATCCACATGTACGTAGAGACATACGTTATGGAAGTACCGAAGATTCCATACAACTCGATTCCTACCAGCTTCCCTTTGAAAAATGGCACAGTCAGTATTCTATAGATAAATAATATAATCACATTAAAGAAATGTACTCCGGCTTACCTGTTTCAAAAATTGACCCTTCGCTACTCATACCAAGGGTACCCCATTCGGTGAGCGTTTACGCTACGATATGTTTTGATTAGCATAGCGTAACATGATTAGTGTAACATATATTTAATATTCATTATCTCTGAAATAAAGGTAATAAAACCAATGATATTTTATATTATAACCCTCAAGATAACGCTCTATGATCAATACTTTTTCTGCTAATCTAACAAACAAACAGCTATGAATCAATGTTGTCTTATGAAAGGTATTAAGAAATTATGTGAATCCATAGTCCAATGGCCAATGCCTTCAATGTTATGTCAGTTGTCTCAGGTAAATATGATTGCTAAGAAAACTGATAAAAAACTCCTTTACTACCTACGCAGGTTCTTATCAGCTACCGGTGATATTACTAACGAGAAATCTTAGAATCATATTGAAAGCTTTAAACACAACTTTTCCAGCTTTATTTGATCTGGGAAACCTAAAATCATTAGCTACCGGAGTAAGAAACACTTAAACTTCAAAGGATGAAGAGCAGCCGCCAGTCTTACCAAGGAATATCGCGTTACCCACTGAACCGTGGAGGTAAAAGTACTAGTATTCATACAGAGACCAACGATGGCCACCAAGCACACGCACAACGGTCCAATTGAGGGCTGAGTACGGAAACCAATCCCGATATAAACATAGAAACTTTCTGCCATCGAATCCTTATGAAGAATATTTCTGAAAGTGGCGTTCACTAAATATTCCACCGTTAGATAAGTTCATTAGCTTATTAGTTGTTGTTATCAATCTAGGCACCGATACACACACAACAATTACTAATTACGTATATTCTTAACCAAACATTACTTAATGTACCAAAGTGAAGAAATATCGAGTCTTTGAACGAGTAAGAGTCACTTATCTCCAGACATGGAGATAATGGATGATAAACCACAGTTTTCCTTTGCAACAATGCATGGTAAGACAGTAGGTACGTCACTTACTTCAAACGACTCGATACTGATAAAAGGCTCCTATTGTTAATGTTATTCGAGATTACAAGCGTTATACAGTCTTAGAAGACGTTAAGTATGTTTCAAATGGATTTAAATTCCGAAGACTTATCTTTTGACCCATATCTTTAGTATTGTTCCTATGAAATTATCTACCTATAAAATGTGAATAAGTGTGCGTATGCTTTTGGCCAACTACAATATACCGGATTACTGAGAAGTTGCCCAAGGACGAGAAATGAAACTTCATTTTCTTCGAATATTTGAACCCCTTAAAAACTCGGTCAAGCTACACCACGTCTGTATTCCTCCGATAGCAGAGTACATCCACATTTCGCCAGATAGATATATCTAAATCCTATGTAATAGAAAGTGAGCCTTTTACCGTCAACAGGCCATAAATCCAAGCAATTAGAATCAGAAATTTCTGATGGAAAAACCCGATAACTTTTTGGCCGATCTGGGGATCGACCCTAGGACCAGCTTAGACGGCAACAGCACGGCCCTAGACAAACTATTCCCTTAAGACCGAACTCCATTTATATTAGTCAAATACGTTACCTAATACACGTTACCACTTCACCATTCATCCGCCACAAATAGAGATCTTGTAATAAGTCACATGCATCACGGAGATCTAAACAAAATCTATATGTTTACATATCTTTCGTCACATGACACATACGTCACCGGTAACCTGTGGGTGTACCACAAAAGAAAAAAAACAAACTTGCGTATCCGTAAATCAATCTGAAAAAACAATTCCGTGACTATCTGACTGACAAACAGCAGCATGAACCACTGGAAATAGATACACGGTCCAGGAAAGAAAATAGACACACTAGGAACGAATTTCGTGAAAGTCCCCTAAAAGGTGATACAATTCAATTCAAATTCAATTCATTTTTATTTCAGACAGGGTTTCTATTCTTTTTTTTGTAATAAAATCTTACAGCTGTAAAAAAAAAATCTAAATATTTCACGAGATTTTACCTCATTACATTAGCAACAACACTATACTTATAGAAAATTTACGGGTAACGTTATACAGATATTAAAATAAATACTTTGAATTCCATGCGGCCTTTTAACCACTAACGCCATATTTATAAAATTCTCCCAAGTGTTTGTCAACCACAGTGCACATTCCGTAACGAAGCCAGACTTAAAGGAAAATATATGTATCTAATAGGTTTTACCTACGTACCTATATACCTACTGATTATCATCATGCTGCAGCCCCAATTATTGCCCAATTTATTTAGGGTCGGCCGCGTATTACTCGTCGTCTCATCAGGCACCTCCCTTTTAGCCATAACATCGTTCGTACAGTCCATTGAGTCCATCCATCGTTTCTCTGGTTTTCCTCTACCCTTATACCCATCCACATTCATACTCAGAACTTTCTCCTCACTACATTTTCCTCATTCCTCCGCATCACATGCTAATTTCTCGATTATCTACTGATACTTTAATCAATAAACGACAAGTCTTCTTCAACAATTTCTTGTAAACTGTTACGATAAAATTGTCGGTTTTTCAAAGGAAATGTTTTAGTAAACATCATCGATTTTTAAAGATGAAAATACCTGTTACTGGTTACCGACACAAAAGCATAGCTAATGATGTAATTTTTTTTATTAATTTCTTAAATTAAAACCTTAAATTATTGTTCATTTGTGCAGCGTTCCTAGAACACGAGTATGTATTCTTTTTTAGATAGATTGAAAACATAATATAACATCACGCCTTGTAATCCCTAAAGGGTTAAGCAGTGGTGTAACTTAAATGTACACCCACATTTCGCCAGTTATGTTCAAGTCCCATGTAATAGGAGGCGAGCCTATTGCCATAAACCGGGCACAAATCCAGATTCCGTGACTGCTACTAAGAAATTACCCAATAACACTTTGCCCGACCCATGAATCAAACCCGGGACCGCAGTCGCCCCTGCGTCACTAGACCAACGAGACGATTGATCGAAAACTAATCTAAATATTATAATTTTTATTGAGCGCTATGTTAAATCAATTAAAAGTTTAGTAAATATACGAGAACCTAAATACGTCAGGACATCTCCACTCCACAATCTAATCTATAATTGTCTTTATTATTCATCATTCCATCGCTTCTGATAATCACGGCATAATTATGAGGCGTCTCCAAGCTATGAAGTCATTCATTCCGAACCGCCAATCGCTCCGTACATACTGCTTGCAAGATGTTCCTTGATTGCGTCTGTCTCTCTCGACCTTTAAGTCTCGGTCTAGCACAGACCTGAGCCTTCTGACTTTACTAGCTAAATCGAAATAAATATGGCCATGTACCTAAATGAACCGTCAGTGCTCAACGTCACGTACTGTCAATCACAGCTTGTGGGGATTAAAAATGATGGCTTTTAACGTTAAGGCATACAAAGGGACATTCCACAAGTAAGTGTACTCATATTTTATGCATTTTATTGCATTATGTATGTAAATCGATCAAAGACAACGGTGTTGCAGCTAACAACACTGTTCTAGTTATTTAATTGTATGACCATGACGTAGTTTTTGGACCAATTTTCAATCTAAGAAATTACCGCGACGACCTTTTTTTTCTTACCATTTTTAGTCAGATCTCTATTAAGAAATACTCTGCAGGGAACTTTTCTTTCACACCAATCCTCTTGAAGAAAAATAATTTTCCTTCACCTTTTTTCAATTTCGAAATTGAAAAAAGGTGAATTTTTCTAGCCGATATAACCCATTTGATGCTTCATTACAATCAATAAAACTATTTTAAACATGGAAGATTTTCCAAAAATTGCTGAGAACCCCAAGTCATTTCTATGTATTAAATTCAAATACATAAGAAAAATAATTACTAAAAAGGTAAAAAACTAGTTATTAAAAAAACTAAGAACGCCCGAACACTGATGGCGCTGAAAAAGAAAATCAAGTCAATCAATCAATCAATGAGTAGAGCGGTAGGTAGGTACACATTTTGACTATTACCCAGAAACAGTATGAATAATCAAATATTAATTCTATTTATTGGACTTGTCTATTTTTCTGTTCACTCGAATCCGCAAACAAATTAATTTTAATTAGCGGAATACTATTTTTATTCGCCATGCAACATGTAGGCGTCTCTATTCACCGAATCGACGACGTTATCATCAGGGCGTCCGCGCTGCACACCTCCTTGCGTCACAAGCGGCGCGGCGTGGTGGGGGGATGCGATTTCATCGACTTATATACTCGAACAGCGCTCGCGCAGACCAAACCGTCAGTGACCGTAGAGCGTGTTTGTTGAAAAAGATGTGTAATATGTGTACCCGTGACGTGATCGAAACGGCCCCGGTGGTGCCGGCGCCGCCGAAACCTTCGCGTACCTTAGAACGTATGAAGAAGAAGCACAACATTGTCACCGATCCCAACAACTCGGAGATGCAGAAGGCGGTGGAGTACCAGCCAGACCTCCTGGCTGTGTCCACGAAGTACTCCAAGGTTGCCTACGACCTGTTCAAGCAGGGCCTCGTCCGTCTGCAGGAGACGAAAGCTTACGTGTGAGTACAGACTTTCATTTTTGTTTGGTTATGTTGGGTACATTCTCTTCTAGGCTAAGCAAAAATGCTAAATGCCTTTACCAATAAATACATCGTAAGTCTTCATAGTAGTGGCATAACTCACATCTGGCCATGTTCGCCAATTCTGATGTGACAGCGGGTGGAAAATGATTACGTGTAGCTGTCGAGTTTCCGATTGTCGTGACAGAGTCGCGTTAGCGGCTGTCGATACAATTTTCCGAGTGTAAAATTTTCTTTCGTTACTTCCGATTAAATGATGGAATTTTTCAGAGTCTCTAGTATATGTATATAAATGACCCTGACTCTGCCTATTTTAGAAATATTTTAGACTGAAAATATTCAAAACATTTGCACAAGGCCATATTTCAGCACGTGTATGCTTAATCACCTCTACGTCTGCTTCACGAAGAATATTTAAGCATATGTCTGTCTATACGAAGCATTGATATATTAACTTTAAAAAAATTCTTCGATCCTACTTTGAATCGGTGATCATGCTAAACCAGCAGAAACCAATCATGAATGATTCAATAACAATCACCTTATCTAAATTTTAAAAGGCTTTTGTAATGAAACTTACTGTTCATTCACTCACGGCATGCTATCCTAGTGATAAGAATGACCCTTCAGCGCAACGTTTCAGACGTTATCAGTAACTCGTGATGCTATCACAATGGATTTTAGGCTGACTTGATCTTCTTAATCTTAAACGTCGTGATCGGTGCAAAGTCCTTATCTGTTGGACCTGCCCTTTTAGTCATGCAGCTTGCCGATTATGCTGATGTTGATGAAATAACAAACGATTGAATCTATGAATCAATATGAAGCAATCAACAATTAATGTTTAAAATTGCTTTTTTTGCCTCCAGTTTCAATAAATCCTCCCATTTCCTTCTGTAACCTGCCTACACAATACGTGTTACCTGTTCAATATTTTCGATTATTATTTCAATAGGCTTTCACGACGGTCACATTATTGCCTGAATAAAAACTATATTCTGCTTACGAATGTCAGATATTTATAAAACATTTCAATCTATACGTACAATAAGCATAACCCATCTGTGTTTGAGTTAAAGAAAACCTGGGGAATTAAACGAAGTTAACTTAACCGCAAACGGATTGTAGCTTTCAATTTTGTTTCTATTTACTAGTTTTCGCTGTAAGCCAAACAAAGTTCTCTAGAAATCTTCGCCTGAAGAAAAATCGAATGATAAAATTTTATTTTTCTTCAATCTTGTAGAATAAATCTAACGGCGCAATTTATATCCAAAAAAAATGCTGTGTTAATCAAAGATACTACTTGGAACTACATATCAGTTTAGACGATAAAACATCTAACATCACAAAGGTATATATGTCAAACTGACAGTTATGATAGATAATCTTGTCTAATACTTCCTAGATTAATATCTTTAGCCACTTACCCGGTCCATGTTCGAACAGGATTTACCCAACTACCGTTTCAGATAAGTGAGACTTAAGAACAATGAGTCTATTGATTGCAATTTTAAATTATGTTTTACGGCTAACTAGCAAACTTACCTTGAAATGGAGATAAATTAGGTATTTACGCCTCGCCAGTAACTTAAAGGTGGGAAGTTGCAAACGTAGGCTTTCAAACATAATTATTTGAGTTAAGATCGAAGAGCATTACTGCTATACAAATTATTTCTAACGAAACTCATCATTATCATAGTTCATACTTATTTTCAGTCTACTTAAATTGGAAATTAGTATTTCCTCTACTTATGAACGTAATCTAATGGCGGCAATATAAACCACAAAACTGGGAAGTGGACTATACTAAAATTACACACCAGTACAAAGTATCAACTATTTGTGATAAGGATCAAAGTACGAAGTGTTCAGATGTTAGGTGATAACGTCATAATGCCATAAACACCCTTATCAGTATGTCAAGTGAAAAGAAAGTGTTCTACAGACTAGACTTTGATCGATAGATATTGATAGTATTTACCCAGTTTAAGCTAGGTACATGAGCTTACTAGACTTCCGAAAATAGGATTAAATCCTATTTTTGGAAGTCTACTGACCTCATAGTTCGCGGTAGTTTCAGACTGGTGTTAATTGCTTGTATTGTAGGTGTGAAAAGACAAAAAGTTTGAATGAATACATATGAATTAAAACGTCACTTCTTCCACGACTTAAGAACTATTGTACTACAAACGTCAACAATATAAGGGTCAAAATAAATAATCTGGTGTAACTTCACAGAAATTATGGGACTCTAATGACGACATCATCTTAACTTTAAACTCATGCTTTACTTTGAATAGATTCATATTACACTTTAGATCACAAGACATGTGTCACTACAAACCAGGACTATGTTGATAGACCAAAAAGCTATACTTCTGCACGTATAGTCTATCTATTGTAGGAAGATACCCCAAATGCTCTATGGACCGTTATAAAAAAAAACAAACGAATATCTTTTTTTAAAATTGGAACAATAGACCAGAAAAACCAAGTAATAATTCACACATTTTCCGAATTTTGAGCGATGTCTTTATTGCTTCCAATAATAAAGGGAAAAGTCTCTTTACATGAAATTAGTCTCTCAAGGTTCCTTTCTTGTAAAAGGTATCGAATAGAACGGATCTAGATATCTAAATGTCTGTCTAGCTTAACGCCGAGGTCAGACTGTCTGTGACACGGATATTACAGGGCTGTTCCTGAGCCAAAAGGCTTAGCGAGAGCGCGAGGCGATTACATTTGAGGTTGACTCTTTTTTACCCGACTGCAAAAGGAAGAGTTATGTTTTTTTTATGAATTATGCATAAGTAGTATAAGATAAGATCAATGTTTCGAAGTTTAGAGCCTTTGTATTTAAATGTGGTATCTTTTTGGGGATCAAAAAGACCCGTGAAAATGTTACATGATTATGATAATTTTAATAGACCACTTCGCCTTTAGCAGTTCTCATTTAAACATAAAACGTTCTTTTTAGAGTTCCGTACCCAAAGGGTAAAACGGGACCCTATTACTAAGACTTCGCTGTCTGTCTGTCTGTCTCCAGGCTGTATCTCATAAACCGTGATAGCTAGAAAGCTGAAATTTTCACAAATGATGTATTACTATTGCCGCTATAACAACAAATACTAAAAATTAAAAAAAAAATATTAAGGGGGGCTCCCATACAACAGATATGATTTTTTGGCCGTTTTTATAGATAATGGTACGGAACCCTTCGTGCGCGAGTCCGACTCGCACTTGGCCGGTTTTTTGAAAACTGTAAGTTTTTTATTGTTTCTATTCCCTGCATATTATTATTATATTATAATATTACCTTTGGAATGGTTAGCCGTATGAAAAATTTAACATGCGGTGACGGCTGATCAGCCGCCATGACCAAAATACGGTCGACTGTTTTTTTTTTATCAATGTTGTTTTTCTGAGACAGTCAGCCTTAGTTCCTGTTGTACCAAGTTTTATTTTGATCAACTTCAACCTTGAAACTTATAATTGGCTACGGCACTGGTTCAAATAAATATGGCGACAAATTGCCCATTCTTTACTAAAATAGTGAAAAGACTAGAAATAGCCGCCAATTACCGAGAGCTAGAACATTGAACTTATTACAGACTATTTTATAATGGTAAGTTTTCCTTCCTACCCTACCCTACCCTTTTGATTAATTTACTTAAACAATATAAATGATTAAAAGATTCCATAATATACATTTCTTACCAGAGATTGCATAATCAAAATTTTCGTTACATAACGTAATTAATTCTAAACAATTTTCCAATACTTGATTGGAAATAAATAACACAATTGAACAAAGTATTCCAATGACTTATATAATATCTTATAACTGTACCTAATATGTTCTTAATGAGTAATGACTAAATTAAAGTTTCAACATGTCAAAACACATTGAATTTTCGAACTGCTACTTAAATTGGCTACTAAATCTGTTGTAAGCTAAACTATAATGTCGTTAGAACCTTCTGAAAAAAAAAACCTTGTAAATAAAATTAGACCCGAATCAAGCTACCATTCTCAATATTCTCTAGGTAGATGAATTGAACTAATTATATTAAACCTAACATACATAACCAATTACTCAGGAATGCAACTGTATGATGGAACGGTTGGGACTACCATTCGTAGGCTCATAGCAACGATAGCCGTTAAATATGATTAATTGATAGCCACGGACGGAGGGCATATGTTTTAGTCTCAATTGAAAATGAATCATGTGTTTATATAGGCCATATAGGTATTAAACTTCCTCAGTTAGATGAAAATGTTTTTAGAATTCTATTGATTGTCAATGAATATGGGCTTTATTGCTGTCTTTCATCACTCTCTAGCACTTATCCCAATTTATTCGGGGTCATAACATAACTCATATCTTGTAAAGTGATTTCTATATGATTTTTATGCCATAGAATAGACATAATTTCAAGTTGGTTCAAAAAGACTTAATAATTATGTAAAAAAACCTTTTGCCAATTTATTCATGTATTTATCGCTACGACATTATCATTTATTATTTACACGTTAATTATTTAAACAAATTAAGGTTAACAATTATTGTTTTCTAGTAAATGTTAAAAACAAATAATGTAAATCAATATTTTTTTATCTATTTCTCTATCGACTAGACAACATCAACTATTTCCACCTTAATGAAATATTTAATTACACTAAATATGCAAATAATTTACATAGTATTATAGTAACTATTATTTACTCTGTAGTAATAATAGTAAGATAAACAGGAAAACAAAACATTATGTTCCGGCTTATTTAAACGATAACACGGAAGAAATTAGTGGACTGTGCCCAGGGAGGACAAACGAGGTCGACATTACGTTACGGAAATAGTTTGGACAAAAATGTCGTGATATTGTGTGTAGAAAACTATACTTCTGGATAAGCTATCACTCAAATTTCATGATACTTACCGTAACCAAAAAGGAAGCTAGTATTACTTTTCGGAACAGTGCTAATTTAACAAGTCCGTTAACTGTTTGCAACATTATAGCATGTAGCAAAAAGGTAAATGGGCCATCGTTAAGTCGTAAAATCATCCTCAAACACTATAATTTACTACAGAATTAGCAACAAAATCGTAAAACACAAACTAGAGCATTGTAATCGTAAAACGAACAAGCCATAAGTAAGAATACAATATTTTACGGCCATTTTCTTCTCATTTCCCAATAGCAATTGTGACGGATGAAACTGATCTAATTTACTCATAACATCATGTAGCTACGTGGTCTGAAAACGTGTCTGCAGGCACGTAAGACTGCCACTGCGGTGTTTATACCCCTCGTGATCGTGTTATTGCAATCTGCACTTATTGCAATCAAAACTGTAAAGAAAAATCGTCCCTGCACCCATTCAATTCGAAGGTATAGAAGGAACAGTTTACTTGGCTATTTCCAATAAATAGCGGCTCGTGCCGACGTTAGCGGATGTCACAACAATGGTGTCGGTCCATGAAGTTTTTCAGGACTAAAAACTATTTTTTGCCGGTTTCTGGATTGAAAAATTAAATTTGTCAAAATCTACTTAACTTTTTTAAGAATTTCAAGTGCTATATGACATTGTAGAAATCACCTTAAGTAGAGTTTCTGGTTCTCTATTCAAATAGTCAAATCAGAAACTAGATGTAAGTTTGACATATTATTAAAATGAGGCTGTCTGAAAAATCCGAGAAACGCGACCTATAAAATAAAACACAGAAACTGTAAAATATAAAATTACAATAAAAATCTGCGAAAGTTAATGCGTTCTAGTTTTCCCGTAAAAATAACACGGTTTTTCGTTTTAATGTTATAAACAAAAACTTGTTTGTTTTTCCGAAGAAAGTCCGCATTATCTGTGACGCGACTTTGCAGAAACTTAATAGTAATAAAACTAAATATACATGCTGATTCAGCACTTAGAAAAGATAAGGATATAAATAGAATCACCTTTAGTGAATCAAAACACTTAAAATTAATTTATTTTAGTTGATAATTATGATAATAAGTGTTATCTACGTGAGTCAAAATGTGAAACGCACTGTGAAACAATAGATTCTTCAAAAAATCCTCGCAATATGGCAAGAATAGGCTCTTCATTCATTTCTATTAAGTGAAAGGATTTCTAAACTGGTTTACGTATGGATTTCATATTGATATAAGCAAATTACTTCTTTAACATTAAGTACCTACTTTTTTTTCTGCAAATACCACGACGCAAAATATACCTTGTAGGGCGTTACAACAACAATGAACTGCAGGAAGCTGTTGAGCTTCCTGCAGTTCATTGTTGGGAGAATGGACATGGAGTGCTCCTTCATGAAGCATTGGACAAAACCCCATACAATGTACGAGTAGTGCGGTACTAATCCAATGTTTCCATTGTAGTGTATCTATTTGTTGTGTTGTTCGTATTATCTTATTAAAAAAAACATGTATGAATGATTATAATGTAATTCATCTGAAATAAAAATAAATTGAATTGTTACACTGCTTAATATTTTAATCAAATTGGCTTCTATATCCCTAATCTATATACGCTTAATTTTTGGAATACGTAGGCATTGCGCAGGTAAAACAAATGTTATTTAATCAAATCACAGGCCTCGTGGCTGGCCACATGACGTCACGTGACAGGTGACGTCACATTATCATTGCATAACTTTATGATTCACGATAATCGCACTTAGCGATCATGTTTCAAGTTCATTGGTCTTTAGTGATATTTCGTACACTTATTTTAGTCTAGTTTCACTCTAAATATAGTTATAATCTTCATTCAATCAACTCAAAGTCCACTGCTGGACATAGGCCTCTTCCAAGCTGTGCCACCCCACTCTTTTCTCCCCCTTACGCTTCCAGTCTGACCTAACTACCTCTTATGGTCGTCGATCCATCTATGGGGTTTATTATCCATATGATTTTTGAATATTCACATTCGAAAATCTCATAAACAACTTCTACAAAACTTAGACAGGTATCACATTCATTTGCTACCTCTACCCAAACCCAATCTCTTTTAATCTTATCAAAGGATGTGATGCTGTTATTCTATCGCATACCTAAAATAATTTACTTCTTTGTTTTTTCACACCATCTGTGAACAAATAGACGAACTTATAGATAAGTTCGAAAACAGCTTACCACAGTTTTCACGGACTGAAAATATTATTTGAATAAATGATTCCTATTTAATTAGATATTAGATCTTTTACAAGATAAATTGAGACTGAAAACAGGTATTTCGCAACAATGCGACACTCTGTTACAAAAGAAATCAATCAATCTTATCTAGTGACGACTGTTGCTTCTTAACTTGTAGGTACAACGTCTGTTGTACAGACGCCAGCACATCAAGCTACTACAATCTGTTAAATTTCTTTAATAGATTTTCAACTTTATCTCTTAAGCATTAGGTTCAAGGTTGATAGGAAAATTTGACAGTTTCGGGTAGCTTAATGTGCTGGTGATTGTACCTAACATAGTATTAATTACCTTACATCCTAATTTAAACATCTTCGTAAATGATCAAGAATAAGAATTATCTGCTTCAACCTTCAACGCTTTGACTTTGATTTTGAGGTCGTCTTCACAATAACCGATGGTCATTTACCGATAATCCGTTAGCCAAATTATTTGTGCAGCAAGAACCTTAACGAATTGATGCAAAAAGTAAGAAATAATGACGATGGAGGTGTAATGTTTTATTTTAATGTGATATAGACTGTAGCTTGAAAACTGGAGCGATAAGTTAAGAAGAAATTCTATTAATTAACACTATTAATAATATTAATTGACAGTATCTCAATGAGATTATCTATCAAATTAGATTTCAGCCGTTTTCTCGCATTCGGTAACGATTTATTATCTTGTTAGCGCCAATCGAAGTGATTATTGCAGAGCATACGTATGTAATATTACCTATGCAATTATCCCCAATACTCGTACTATTGTGTTCCTAAAGATAAAACATCACTTTCTGTGTCCGTGATACCCTTATCATGTTTGTTGTTGACAGTAAAGAACAATCGATTGTGAAGAAGACTTTCCCAAGGGAGAAATTTCTCGATTTTATTTACTCGAGTGTATTGTTCGTTTATTTTGCATTTGATTAGCTTACGTATACTGTTTACTAGAGTTCTAGACAGAAGAATGAGGTTCTATGATCTGTTTTTCTTTAAAAATAAATACTGGCTGGTTTTCATTACTTTTTAATATTTCGTTAATGTAGGTATATTCTTAATGGGCAACCATTCAAATCCAACGCTTTCATTACTATATTCATAGACAACTATATTTTTTGTTTATTTCGCTCTTAATCGTAAATTCGTACAACAAACGAGGGCGTCCTAACTTGCATTGATAACGTTATCACAGACAAACATTGCGTTTTAATCGATTGTTTGTATTACCTTATTCGATTATCAGGATTAATCGTTTATTATGATTGCTTGATAAACCGTTGTTATGGTGTCATCGTTTCGTTTGGAATGGAAGACATTTGACACTCATTATGCAACAATCTGAACAAACGGTGCAGAATGCTTTGATCGTTGACATTTGAGCGCATGCTGTACATACTTGAACGGGCAAATAGTTCAACTTTCGTTACCAAGAAGATTTCTATACAACTGACTTGTTGGTGTAATCGTCGCAATACTGCTGAGCATGGGGTCCAGCCGGTCCAAGGTTCGATTCCCGGTCGGGTAGATTGTTATCAGTTTGTCAACCTCCTTCAAGGATTGGAAAAAAAACACTAAACCATAACCAGATCATACAATGTAACCGCAAAATGATTAATTTATCTTTCATATCTAATATACTGCCGATGTAGAATTCAAAGTCACCCTGTATTATGTCGTGCGTTATTCCAAGACATAGTGTTTTCAGAATCTGTAAAGGCAACAAAACCATTACGTAACGATTACTAAACAATGGAAGATATTTGCATATACGAAAATTGTATTGCTTTATTATCGAAGGCTTTTCATGGAAAAAAATAATCAAGAGAACAAATAATAATGTCAGCAGTTGCCAATGACAGATATAGTGTAGTTAAGAAGGCATTATATAGGAATATTAAATTTTTAAGGTGACCTAAAAAGTGAGTTTAAAAAAAATACCAGTAAAACTCAAAAAGGCTTTTCGATATTATCATTCACGGCCGGCGTAAAGCCGGCGAAACGTGGTTGTTTCTACTAAGTATGGTGATGTTATCGATCTGATTTACCCAATAATACCTTTCATCTAAAATGAAAGGAAATATGATAGAACAAAAACTTTGACGCTTATCTAATCTATAATGACTGATAAGATTTTCATCCCGGACATGAATAGGATCAACTCTAATATTGGTGAATTAAATATCTTATCATGTTACCTCGTTCTTGACAAATAAACACGTAGGAGAAAAACCACTGCTTTGTCAAGATTTCGGTCTTACGCAATCACTTGTTTTATATAATTCATTTTCAGGTTTTTCTTGCTTTTTATCTGCTTTCCTTGTCTCACTTTTAAGTTGACATCAATTTGTGATTGATACTATCAGCAAACATCAATAAACTTAAAAAAAACTAAATCCTTGATAAAGAAAATTGAATCAAAGTGCATTGAGACTATAAAAACTAATCTCCAGTGTTCTTATCGATAAGAAGTCAGGCAGAGTTACGTCACTAATAATTTTTAAAGTTCATTGTACTCAATGGCAACGTGAGAATAAACTCCTCCACAGTTAAATGATAAAAAAACAATTCCTTTCAAAAGTTACATTTCAGGCAGTATGCAAGTTGTTCCTATGCTTGTATAGCTTCTCCAGACATATTACGTGTAAAATGTTTAACATTCATATTTTATATGATAGATAAGCTAGCAATCAGCCATTGTCTTTATTAACTCTTCATGTAAAATCCCTTTGACGTAGACAACAATTAATAACAAATAAATAACAAAATAATAAAAATAATTTTCAGCTTTGAAACGAGTCTTTTAATGAAACCTTCATACATTATATTTAAAAAAAGATATTTGAAATGCCAGTGTTAAATGTCTAATAATGCTATCATTCCTATAATAAATCGTAAAAACTATAACACTAAATTCTTCCATTGCATTTGGCAAGCATACGGACAAGTTCAGTCACACGATATTTATCAATGCACAGATGTTTCAGTTGTCAAATTACGTTTCGGAACGTAGTTCTATTCAAATTTCATGCTTTCTTCCAACGCATCATGCATCGTTCACTTTAAAGAGAGTACTTGTATAAAAGCTCGCAAATAATCATCTTGAGTAGGTACAACTGCTACAAGCATGCTTTAATTACTAAGTATAACGACAAAACATTTGTTATTTATTATTTGACGATATTTTTCGTATCAAAGATTAGCATGATTTTATCGTATCATGAAAATAGAAACGTAATCGACGACGCTAGATTTTATAATTATATAAATCTTATGATCCCACTTCAAAGTGCGATACGATCTCGAGGTATTGAGAATTACATAAGTACATTTACAGAATTTTATAATTTTTGTTAATGGATACAAAAATACACACTTATTTTGAAATAGATTGAATTATATATTTTTTATTTTATTTTGTATTATATTTGAATAGATTGTGAAAACTTCAAAAAAAGTCCTACTTTAACCAAACACATACTAAACCTTAGACCAAATCATTGCAATCATCAATCATTTCAAATGCTTCAAAAACTTGTCCCTTCTCTTACGAACAACCTTCATTGCTTTTCAGTCAATTACTGGCAAACACGAAGTTTTACAGTATCTTTAATTACTTGCTCCACTAAAAATACCTATCGTAAAAAAATATTGGACCATCAAGTATAAAAACTCGGGTAGAAAGTGCTTTTGACAGTAAATTACACCTCGATTTTGTCCATATCATGACAATATTTGAAAAAAAAAACATTTTGTTCAATACTACATAATCGCAGGATATTTGGTCCAAAAAAAAACCCGGTTTGTGGTTATGATTAGTCAGACAAAGGAAAAAAAACCCTTTGATAAGAACTATCCTTATCGAAGTGCACCTAATAAATTAACTATTTATCTAGTTCACACGACAAATTGTAGATACAATCAAGAGAGATAGTGGCCAAAAGCAAGCCTATCAAACATAAAAAATATCATATCAGTGTTTCTCCAAATATAAAAACCACAACCAAAAATACAATATATAACCAAAAATTCTGAGACATGTTACATCTACCACCCGTACTGGGCACACGTCGTGAGATAGAGCCCACAGTGGGAACGTTATCGACTGATTATTTTAAATGATTTCGGAATAGCGAACGTGCAAATGCACAAGTAATCGATTTTTTTTCCAAGAATTAAATCTGTTGTAATATCCATTGATTTAAAACAAACCAAAAACAAAAACCCAAAAACATGCAATACATTTATCAAGCAATATCAAGTAGCTAATTGTTTACAATTGTAATATATCAAACAACTTCTATAATGTGAACGCAGCGATTTCGGCCCACTCTTAAATTGTCAGTTGGCACCAGAATAAGACTGCGTGGCTGTGAAGTATGTTCTCTGTATTTACATGTAATTGTGGAGAAGGGCTGTGCCTATTGTTCGAATAATCAAAGAAAACACGCCAACAGACGGATTTCAAACATCTAATTAAGATAATAATGTGCACTTAGTGGCCCATACCAAGCAATAGGAGTCTAAAGCCAAGATGAAATGAAAACGAACTATTTAGAACTACAGAACGAAGACTGTATTTACTGAAACTGTTGCTAACAGTATCAGCACATCTATTAGAAACAACGTAAAAACACCTATCTAGATTCCGCCATAGATACTGAAAGACATCACTAAAAGATAAACGGATAACGAATAACCGCATGTACCAACATGTGAGTTAAAAACCCACAATCGTAAGTTCGTCGACTTAACGATTCGTTAATCAATCCTACACCCACATAATTATTCAATATTGAGTGATAGGTTTATAATGCTGGCTGACAGTGCTATAAATATGTAATCACATCAATCGGTCGAAATGATCGCCATCTCCTTTTATCTGACGGCTACACTCATTAGGGATGAGTTAGTCGACGGCGCGTGTAAGTCGCAAGAGGTGATAGATTCAAGGATAGACAAAGGACATATAGCAGTATATGAAAAAGATGAAGAAACTACTTATAGAATCAGATGAAGCTAAATCTTTAAATACAAATTCAAAAGAGCCAAAGACTACTAGGTAATCATAGACGTCAAGACAGCTATACCTGTGACTGGTAAAACATCCGAAAAAACAAATACACACACGCCAAGGTATTTCTTAGTTCCAACGATATTTTAAAATCATAATGCACATTGTAATATGAACCAATAACTTACCTAGAACGCAACAAAGGTTCATGCTGAAAATTAACTACAACTGACGTACAATGTACATTCTTACAAAGTAAAAAAAAATCCAATGATTATTATTAAAGCAAAGTCAATCCCAATAGCCATTCTATTTGAAGATAAAACGAAGTTCCTTAAACACAAATCACGGAAAATATGTTTAAACTTTCATTCAAGAGACAAAGATTGTTCCAGTAAATGACGAAAGATCAACCAACAGAGGTAGTGACAATCAGACTGTATCCACGTTTCAACCTCGTGAAGTCTCGGAAGTCACGTTCTTTCGAGTGTGCGAACTAGCCAGTATTTTGCTAGTACTGGACGATAACCCGATAAGATTGCACGGTTCTCTGCATCCCTATTAGCTAGGCGTACTATAGACTTGGTGTTGAAGGCTTGGTTTATAATAACATCTGTCTTTAGATGTGGACGCTGAACTTGGTCTTCCTCATCTGGCCATGAATGTGTTATCGTGGGTCTAGTTACTAGTGTATCATCATTCTCTTTAATTAGCTCTTGTTTAACCATTGCTAAGTTTCACCTTTCTGCTGCCAGAGGGCGCATAGTGGCATTCTTCCAGTGAAAACGATGATGGAGAAAAAAATGTATTGCACTGACATACGCTATCGAAAAGCATGTCGATCCTATTGAAAGTCACTGTAGAAACAGGCAATGTTTTGGAAGGTCTTCCTCTGGTCTTTATTTGATTAGGTTGAAAGTATCTAAATCAGCTCTTTTTTTCTGGTTCGGGGGATAGACATCGTCTTTGCAAATTACAAGCAACGCTTACCAGTCTTTATGTTGCTTTCTCTGATTTACAGCGTCGATACAAACTGTAAATACTTTACAAGTAACTGCAACATCCCTGGCAGCTTGTTAGCAGTACAATTTAAAACGAGGTCGTGTAGTGTAGCTGTGCCACGATGAATTATAGAAGATACGAGAATTCTCCGCAACCGACACTATTATTTTAAGAAATAAATTATATAAAAGACAAGGGTACCAAAATACATGATCATTTTATTTTGAGCAATTTTAAAATCATAAAATTGGCAGTAAATTTATGAAAAGTTCAAAAGAGTCGTCTAGAAATTCGTTTGACACATTTGAGTGAATATCTCTGCGCTAAAAACCACTTCCCACAAAACTGGAACTGAACATGAGCAGGACGTAATTTGGCGTGAACTTTTTTGATATTGAATGAGAACATCAGTTAATATGCTCATTTCAACGGTCTTAACATTTTTGCTGAAGCGCTCCAACTGACAGCGGTATAGCATTTCCCTCCAAAAAACTTCACAAGCGAGCTATGCCCCAAAAACTTTTCAGAAATTCCATTCATCCAAAACCATTGAGAATTTGATACAGTACGCAATAAGAAACTTGTATTCCACATACATTATCGCAAAAAAGCAATAATTGCTGCTTGCGCAACTCGTGATTACTGACCGGTCCGTACAGATTCAATACGAGCAGTTATTTTTATCAGGAATGCATTTTCTCTGAACGCTATAAAAGACAAGTTCTTTTCCGATATTTTAAGCGCTGCGGCTGCAGGTGACTAAGTGACGGCGCCATGGCTACATTTAGACCGTCTTCAGACGAAGTTAATGTTTTACATTTCATTCTAAGAACGAAACTATTTATGTTTTAATTAGTCGTAATTAGACGGCAAAAGATCTCTCATGACGAGATCACAATCTCTCCGAAACAAGTTTTGAAGCAACAAACATCTATACATTTAAAATTCAAAGTCCTGATAAATCAACTCACTGCCTAAACCGCTGATCTTAAAGATATTAAATTTGAAGGGTGTGTTCTTTATGAAGAGTAGGTATAAAGTGGTTTTCGAAATTCCACCCCTCAGAGGGTGTAATGGGGTGGTGAATTTTCTGTGAAACTTTTTACACGTGTACACACTCTTCAATTAAAATTATGAGACACGTGTATCAGTGTTTTTCCAATTGGATGGATGGATGTTTGTTACTCACGCTAGAACGGCTGAACAGATCTTGATGAAACTTGGCACAGAGATAGATTATAGTCTGGTAGAGCACATAGATTACTTGTTATTCCAGAAGTAAGATCCCGTGGGCAGTTCCCGAACTCCACGCGGGCAAAGACGCGGGCATAAGCTAGTTTCAATATAAAACTGTAATAACTTGTTACATAATTAAGAAATCTATACCATCGCATGTACACCGTGAAAACAAAGCATTTGAATTAGTTCTGCCATTCCTTACATAAATTAAAAAAGAGTTATTTACTCACTCTATAATTTATAGTTTTTTAATGCGATCGGAAACGCATCAAGGTACTTTTTATGTGGTGTTTTGTAATGGACTTAATTAAAAACATTGCTCCAGTGTCGTACTAAATGAGTTATTAGTCGTAATTGCTAGTTGTAAGCGCTAATATGCACTCAATTGACTGAAACGCTACTGTTCGGAACGCAAGTAGGTTCCGATAACTGATTAACTGGTGTATTTGGTAAAAAATGGCCATATGTTACAGATCTTTACGATGCAGTTACGATAAGCGCATGGAACACGCACGCAACGGCCTAGATCTTGTTTATGGATTGGATGTGAATCCGAACGCAGGTTTTAAATGGCATTCGAAAGATGAAATATCGATTCCTGATGTCATATTGGTTGAATTTATATGGCATGGCCATTGCAGGGTCGTTATAAGAGCTATAATTGTTTGGATAATTATATGCAATGTGCAATTAAGAATGTCAGAGGCCCCTTGTAAGACAATCCGTGTGAAGTACACAAGTTTTCATTTATGGCAGTGTTCTTTGAAAGATCCGCTTATTCAAAGTTTCTTTATTTTAATAAACGATATTGAAATTCAAGTCACAATTGACATGACACGTTAATTAATCAGCTGTAGTGTGTGTTGCAACGTTTAATTAATTTAAATAAGAATGTTATTTTGAAATTACACAATATAGTTTCAAGATAGGTACATAATACTTTCAAAATGGTACAAAACTAAAAATACAGCTGGAATTTACAAAGCTTCCCTCCCAAAAGAGATACTTTACTTCCTATTTCATTTTACAACTCATTGGTTTAAGTCAGGGTTAACTTCAAGGACTACCGTAAGATTAATCACGACTCTACCTCTTGACAACAGTCAATAGTTACGCTATGACACACTATGCCAATTTTACTCTACACTTTATGGAGTAAAATGACTGTAAAAGTAAATAAACGTATGATAAACTAAATATTTAAACAACACTTATAAAGGTGTGTGCGGGGATCGCCTAGCAACTAGTTGATTGATGTAAATCTTCTTTACATATCTATTAGGTACATAAGATGATCAATTCTCACATTCTATACATAGTTATTAAGTCGAAATGTCATTGAACTGTGCCATAATTAGTTCTAGAAATAACTACAGTTTCTTTCTGAAAAACAAGAGCAGACTTAACGGTTTACTTTTATTTGATTCCGATTAAAAAGGTCACTAGCTAAATGCTTCAATTTACATTTCAATAACAGAATTAGCTGCAAAAGTTTCACGACGAAGTGACCTTTGAAAGTCGCTCGCTCACGACTACGTCTCGAACGAGTTACGACTGTGGCAGTGACGTAGCGTCTCCGTCACGTGGCGTAGCGCTGTAACAAGGCCATGTAACGCAGCGTTATTTGACCCGACATGTTGACAGCTGATTTTCTTTGCCATATGTAGAATACGTAATTACAGCTTCTTCGCCTATGAGGCAAATATTATGGTCAATAATGGCGTATTTACGCTGCATTAAACGTTGATTTAACGGCCAGTTTATTCTTGAAGCAGTGTACACTGTACAGCAGTCAAGTACATATATAATTATGTCAGTACATCGGCGACTTCTATTTTTGGCGTAGTTATTTTTAAATGATGCCCATATTCTACGTCAGTTTTTTTTCCCTGCATTGATTGTTTTATTTGGATCTAACTAGGCACGCCATATTTATATATTCTGGTTTACTATTTGCAATGTTTTTTAGTATGTACAAGCTGCGATTTACCTCTGCATTATATTCCTGTTTTACAAACTTCCTTTAACAAGAGTTTTATTGTCAATTTTCTTAAAACAACACGTGTTCGAATCATGTGAGGTTAATTTACGTCTTTTATTATTCATTAAAATTAAATTAATACCGAATGTACCGAAGACATGGAAACGCGGCTGACGCACATGGGCGTAATTAAACTAGGTATTCTTGATTTTCCGATAAAAGTACTAAATGTTTTCATAGAATATATCAATACAAAACAAAAACATTATTTATCGCAAATTACACATAATTTTAAGAGTACAAATTTACTTTATTCTTAGCTACCAACCTAAATTAAATGAATCAGGACTCTTTGATCCATAAAAATACGATAAACTTTTAACCCCTTAAAATGGTATTGAATTATAATTTATCATTACTCTTTTATCTCTACACCACTTATTAAAATTGACCCAGACAGATTAGCCACCGCAGTTTTTTTATCTTTAATTAGCAACATGTGTGTGTAAGTGGCTAATGCTGACGATTTTATATTTAGAATGCAAAAAGATGAGTGAAATAAAAAGCGGCACTACTTTTCGTGCTCCAATTCAAAGTCATATCATGACACATCAAAATGTCAACATGACAGTAGCATTTAAAATGGACATGGAGAAAATATAAGGTGTTTCGCTACGGAACCTTTAACTTTGTATTACCAGTAAAATAATAACATTAGCTAACTTATCAATATTTAATAAGCGCTGGTGACCACATCCGGTAGAACCACACCATAAAATAGAATACGGCTGCACAATCTTGTGCTCGGCTTAGCGCCAGTAATTTATTAACCGGTAACATCCAACCATGGATGACTGGCTGTCCTGAAAGACATTTTAATAGGTGTAGGTTAGTAATTTAATACTTTTTATGTACAGACGCCAGCACATCAAGCTACTACAATCTGTCAAATTTCTTTAATAGATTTTCAACTTTATCGCTACAGCGAAAGGTTCAAGGTTGATTGGGACAATTTGACAGTTTCGGGTAACTTAATGTGCTGGCATCTATACGTCCCTACAAGGTTATATCTTGACGACTTAAGGGCAAGTTTGATAAATAAGTAAAGGAAAAGTTTAGTAAAAAAAAAATCGACGATTAGAATCTCAGTCTCGCTGTTATACTAACACGAATTGTAGGCCATTTGTTATTTTATTCCTTTGTGTTCTGAGAAAACGGGTCTAATTTATTTGACCCGATTCTCAGAAACCTATTTGGATATTTTCAAACTGATCGATACTGGAAACTGCAAAGCTACATTAAAACGTTCCCTTCACTTCTGAGCCTTTGAAATGCGCACAGTATAAAAAAACCAGTGCCTTGATTACATTTTATGACTGCAAAGACAGTATTTAATTTGTAGATAGGTTTTACTTTAAGTAATTACTTAAGTTAGTAGTAAGTTAGATTGATTTACTGTAGTTAATCACAGTACTCAGACTGTAATGCTACCGTCTTATAGTTCAATGACATACCTAGACTTCTATTTTATGTTTTTGTTTTATTTTCAGTAGGTACATAAGGAGAAACTGAGACTGCTACATAACTGTAACTGAAACTCACTAACTGACCAGAGAGAAATCTGCTTTAGTATCTAATAGTGCCATGCGAAATCGTATGATCATCAATTTTAATGTCTGTACTGGCTAATCTGCCGAATGGCATGCCGTTATGCGGAAATAAATCTGTAATTGGTTATAAGCGACCGATAATAAATATTGATGATTGAATCTTAGCAAAAAGCGTAACCAACGGTTCTAGCATGAAATTTCGTGTATTTAAAAGTAAAGATTTTGATAATTTGTTAAGACACTAACGTTTCCGGTCTTGAAAGAGATTTCTGAAATAATATATGTACGAAGTAAATATTGAATAAGACTGCATGATCACATCTTTCGAGGTAATATCGAATGATATATGACCCATCAGCCTAACCAAAACTGACAGAAAAAAAGCAATGCGACTGTAAAACCAGTTAAAAACTAGAACAAAATATTAATACATTCATGAAATGTGGTTTTAAATTTAAACCTTCCGGTCCGGTCTGACCATCGTCGTCCGATTTCGCAAGTTCAAGTTCAAAATTGCATTGCAAATCGATTTCTTCCGAAACAAACAGAACCGCCACACAAAAAGGCATTTTGTTCACAATGATGGCTGCTGAGAGTTCTTTTTTTGATTTTTTTCTCTTCTTTAATGCTGCAGTTTGTATGCAAACTGACCAACGATTGACCGCAACTTTGTTGTGAATTGATACCCAGTCCAATCAATTTAATTCGAAATCTGGAACCTGAACATCAATTTTCGGTGCCGATTTGATTTATCTAAGCCTATCTTGAGGAAATAAGAGTTAATTTGATCATTCTTTTATAATGATTTTTGCCATGTAAGAGAAGGTCTGTAGAGATTTTTTTTATATAAATTATTGGACTTTTACCATTTCATATCGGTTCGATTTTAGCCTTCAACCCTGAACAAAAAAGATAAATAACAAAGAGTTCATTAAACGCAGAGCAGTAGCGTATATTTTATGACTTATGAGTAAAGTTTTTTTCTTAGTTCATTAATTTGTCGCTATAACACTAAAACATCGTGATAAGTCTGAAATCTCGGCGATCATCGTAAAATAAAAACCTAACGGCTTTAAGACGTTTTACAACGTGGAAACAAAATGCTTTGTTGCCTAGTGGAAATATATTATAATTAGAAATATTTAAAAAGATTTTCACAAGTCACTTCAAGGTGACGTCAATTAGTTTTAAAACAAAACAGTAAAGTGTTTTGACGTCTAACGACGTTTATAGAATGTAAATTAGAAGAAACTTCAATGAGTAGTAGTTTTTTTTTTTACATTGATTCATCAGCCCTTCTACTGCATTTTCCTACACTGAAAAAACGCCGATTGTCTTAATACATCTTTTAAGAGAGGTAAATCAATCAAGTAGAATTTAAAATGTCTATGATTTTGATTTTCGAATCAAATTTCGAATATCTTTCACGCGCCAAATAGAATCACCCGGCAAGGAAACCAGACTAACCTCGAAATTATTCAAAAATGCCGATGACACTGATCAATTGACTTAATGAGGAGTTCTACATAGTGCCGAACTAATTAAAAGTACGCACGTGGGTGGAGGCACGTCGGCAACCGTTAATTCCTAATCGATAAGAGATAAATTAGCAATAAACGTCATGCTGATATTACAATGTATAATTTCGCAGCGATAGAGTTGAAGGAACTTATTTTTACTACGTGATATTTAGAAATAGGTACCTAAATGTCCGTAAAAGATCGAAAATATTTTCTGAATAAACCAATTACGGTTGATTTGGATTAATGTCCTTATTATCGCGTTAATAATTTTTAATAACTAAGTAATTGCTTCCGTGAATAACATTGTAATATTTTCCAAATGTGTTTCTGTTCGTAAAAGTATCTTGACATTTTTATTTTGTGAGCAACCCACGTGATGACGTGAAAGATCTTGGCAATGATTGTAAATGTTGCACTTTGTCCTAAAAATAACATCTTGTTACACATTTATTTTGTGTTTAAATAATCAGAATTTGAAAACCGTATGTATTCTCACCTTCGATCTTCTTAGTTTTTTGAACTAAAAAATCACGAAGAAAAATTAAATGTATTGTTGTTTTAAAAGGCAAAGGCAAGGCAAGGTTTTACAAAATAAACACAAACAATTATTATTTACTTTGTTACGTATGTTTTCTAGTAAAAATAACGCAGCCAGCTCGTGACGTGGCGTACCGCCAAAATTACGCGTTTTCTGCACACATTTATCTCATAAATATTTTTGTTTTGCCATCCCAAATAAATATTTGGGTTTATCTTATCTCTAAAGGGAACGAATAACAAATAAAATATAGGTAGTTTCGTAGAATATTGGCACGATAAACAATTAGGTATAAAATAATTCTGTCACAAGTCAGACTGATTTATATTTTTCAGCCTATCTTAAACAACAACCATTAAAAAGGGAAAATATTTTGATAGGTTTAAAAATAAACCTATTCATCAACATTTCCTTTAATGTACTACGTAAATATTTTTACGAAAAATAAATCGATTTAAGCAGGTCAGTCATTAATTTTCTTTACTCAAACCAATTCATTATTAAAGTACTGTTTATCAACGCAAGTTATTTAAGAACCTAGGTACTTACTTACAGTAATGACGTCCAACAAAATCGAATCATTATTTTCGATTTTGTTGGACGCCATTATCTACTGTAAAATAAAGTTGCTCATAAAATAACAATCAGAATTGTATCTGAACAGCTGACAGAGTTGAGGCGTTTTTTGATGCGATTTTATAGTTTATTGTTAGTTTAGTCTCTCTCAGAATATCTGATCAAGATTTTCTTATTTAATGTACCTGCCGATAAATGTCAAAAGTCATTTGTTAATTGCTTTTTATTAATGTTTGCAATTAAACTCCTGTACCAATGACATTTGCAACGACATAAAACACATTTTATAGGTAGCTGCAAAACTTTAAAAGTATTTAATTCAATTCAAGGACAAGCACCTAAAGACACAAATAAAATAATCTTATTAACAACCATTTTATCAAGTAGAAATTAATGAATTATAAGCCGACTTACACACTGGAAAAGTGATTTCCATATTGCATTATTTTAATCTAGGTCTTACAATAATAAGGACATAATACAAAACACTAGGTTAAAGAATGCCACGTGATTGAGAGATAGTATTGTTTCCTATACGGCTGGGATTATAGTAAATGGAATAGTTGTCAGTCACATGATCACATGAAACGTGCAGCTTGCTTTAATAAATAAGATGCTTGTTTGTATGAACTTTGTTTTTGTTTCAAATATTTACATCTATCTATAGTACCTACAAGCGTACCTACCTACTGCATGATGATTAATACTAAAACAAGTGTTATTTGTTGTGATTTTTATTATCACCTATAACGTCACTATGACCAATCGGGCCTTACTGTTGCAGTGTTCCGTCAACAATGTTTTACATTTCACAAGTTACAAATTAGGCTGGTGCTTAAAAATCTGAGGCACATGTATTGCTTATAAGACGTGTTAACATCTATCTATCATCTTTAAACCTAAAAGTCACAGGCTACTCCACTTTCTTATTCGCAAAATTAGCTTTTTTTGCGCTCATGATTGTTTTATTTTACTTGCAAAAGTGATAAACACAAAAATATGATACTATAATGTAAACGTTCACTCGTTGACTATGTGTAATATCGTGATAATAGTATACAAGCCTCAAGAAAAAAACATAATAGGACTTAGCACGATTTGCAACTCGAATCTGTTTTTAGATTATTCCTCCTTTCTTGTCCCAGTTTGAGGGTGAAATAAAATCTTAAGTACCGTTCGCATTGTAGAAAGTAAAATTAAATGAGCCTTGAGGGCAATAAATGACACGTACTAAATAAAATTATATGGTGCAAGTAGATAGTGATAGTGGTGAATTTGAATCAACTGTCAGTTTCAATTTAATGGTATATCCGTTAACTTACAATTAAACGATTTATATTAAAAGGTTTCTCAAACTTTTTAAAGTATACTTAAAATAAAATGTAATACCTATGTATGTACTGACTTTATATTATTTTTCAGTACTCTTTCTCGAAAACTGGTTCTTATCACACTACGATTAGGTTCAACATGCAATGTATTTCACACACTTGGATTTTTTTTTAATTTTTCCGCACCCGTGCGGAAATAAAAACTTCCACAGATAACACTATACCTATGCTAAGTCCAAATGGGTTCAATGACTATAATCGGCGGTGACTGTTTTTTTTTTTTTTCTCGGCAAACAGATATGCGTCTGGTGTAAATATTTTTTGAGTATTTATATTGTGTTTATAAATAGAATATCATAGATTTAAACATGATTATTTAAAACAAATATTTACTTTTATGAACAAATTAACATTTATTTGTGTTCTTAATTCAAAAATATTTGAATTTTAAATTTTTCATATTAGACTGTTTTGCGTCATACCTTTGCTTCTTCTTCAACCTGAAGAAAGCAAAACGCGGAAAAAAAGCAAATTAAATCATAGTTTCCTAAAGATTTATAAATTACTATTTAATTTCTTCGAAAGTGTATTGAAAATTGTCGTTTGATACGCGTGGGGATTTGTTACTGCAGTTCTTAATTCCACCTCGAATGCAATAACAAAGTTCCCCACTTATATCAAAATGTATCATTTTAACTGGACGTCACTCGACGTCATAATTATCTTTTTGTTTTCGGCACGAGTATAAAATTACACGCAAATTGTATTTTTTTTTTTAAACCACACGGACCGACAACCTACACAAATTAAATTTCCATGCCTTTTGTTATTACTAGTGTCACGTGTCAAGATCGATTACATTCGGTCGGTAACCTAACGCAGTGTATTGGTTTTTGATAAGTTTTCACGTGGCACTATTTTCCGTAGGAAAAATTGCAGTTTTTCAACTCAACACCATTTATCATTTCAACGTTATAATAATTTAACATGCCTTACGGCATGGTTCGTTTAGCGCTTGAATGACGTCGACAGGAGGGCGATGATGGTTCAGCCGTCATTAACATTTTTTTTTTTAATAAAACAACATGGCGGCGAAAGTTCCGATTAAGACAGAGTCAAGAAAAGATACATTTAACAAACAAACTACATCGCCCCTTCGTAAAACGTTGCATGTGCGTAAAGACATTATTTGTTCAATAGCATGTTATTTTAATTGCTCCATCCTGTAATAAGGCTTCAGTAACGAGGTGGCAATATAAAATAGCCTCTACACTACAAGTATGTATTTATCGGCAGTTGGCAACAACCTTGGTTGATTATGAAACAACGGTTTGATTAGACGGTTGTTGCACATTTTGAACTGATATTGTTCACGCTCGTACGATTTTGTGTAGTCAAATCATAGCAAAGTTGTCGAAGCTTTCTCTAAGAACCACATCTCTCTCTACAAAAAAATACGTCTTCAGTGTTGCAAGTATATTTTGGCGCTCGACTTATTAATTCCAGAGAGCCTCTGCAAAGAAGTATCATTTTATTCTTACATAAGTGTGAGAAAGAGATGAAGCTACATTACGTCCTGCACAGCTCCATTTCTGTCCCACAATATGTACTATAAAACTTCGGTGGTAGTGGAAAAACTCTATGAAACATTATTCTATATCTCCTCCCTCGCTTGTCCACAGAATCGCTACCAAGACCTCGCAACCTCTTCACGTGGCCCTGGCCGTGGTCGTCCTCCTGGCCTGGCTGAGCCGCCCAGGGTCTAGCAGTAACCTCCGCGGGTGGAGGGCATTGTACGTCGTCGCCGTCGCCACGCACTTCGGATCACAAGTCTGGATGACTCTTGTCTCTGGTAAGATTTAGTTCTGCTACATCATCGACATAACATCATGCATGTAATCCTCAACGGTTAGGAAGAGGAGTTCCTATAGTGCAGTTACATTTCACCAATTATGTTCAAGTCCCATTTAATATCGGGTGAGTCTATTGCCATCAACCGAGCACACATCCAGACTCTGGGCTGCAAACGAGAAATATCTGATAGAAAAATCCAATAACACTTGGCCTTATCTGCGAACTGACATTTATAACCGAGGAAAATGGCAACACTGGAACGATTGCCAAAAGTTACTTAACTTTTGTAATTATTTTAGATTTTCTAAAAGTAGGCCCTTACTCATTTGAAGCTGAAAAAAGACGAAGATTGCCAAGAAATGTCTGTCATTATCTGTTATATTAGTCTCTTGATCTAGGTCTCGAACAGAGTCTAGATAAATAATAAGAAACAGAATAATTTGTCCATTACAAAATCGCAAATTGTTCTCACAAATCAAAAGAACGTTTTTTACTTTCTTTTATTTCAAAATCAGCATCCAGAAACTCGTTCGTTCAAATTTCGAAGAACTCTACACGTTGCCGAGCATGCATATTATGTACGTGTAGGAACGAGGTTCCATTAAAAAAGTTACCGTCTTGCCGTTGAGAAACCCTAGTTTTTTTAATGAAAGAAGGTTGTATTTTAAGAAGCCGGAACACTGTACCTAATTGTTGGAAAGAAGTTTTGTTCGGAAACTTCAAGAATTTTTTATCGTTTAGTATAATGATGAATGAATTTGGAGGGTTATGCGTTTTTCACAACTCTTGTTTAACCTAATTAAGATTACAGTCCATTATTGTAGTCCATAGATTTTTGTCATGGCTTGTAAAATTCTTAAAAATCATAAATGTTTACAGTTTACACGACTAAGTAACTACTATGTAGTAACAAATACATTAAAATAGCAGATCACGAATGTCGTAAACTGTCGCCATTCCCATCGGCCATTCCACCGTCCACAGCACACTTACACGTCTCAGCAGAGTTTATTGTTCCATGTTTACCGTTGTATTCACTCCTTTGTTTCTTAATATTACATCAGCGAATATTTATCAATCGATATGATCGGGCTTCATAGGACATCCTCTCTTGATGTCTTAATAAATTTTTTGTCTTCTATTTAGCACTTCCGTATCAAACGCATACATTTTCGGTAAATGGTAAATTAGCAGTTGACTTACTATAAAAGTCATCGAATTAGCTACATCCCAAAATCTACATAAAATATGAGCATTTAAATTACAATTTACGTTTATTTTAAATCTTCATCTCTTGTTTTTGTTTCAAGGTCCCCAAATAATAATACGTTTGTTTTTTTACAATAACACCAGCTTCAGACCCAAAGTTTTCAAGGTGGAAACAAGGACAGGCATAATGGAATCATAATAAAACAAATGCAATTAGAATCATTAATGTAATAATGATTCCCTGAGTTTTAATTTAACAAATTGCAGGGTACGTGTTATGCTTTTAATTAATTTAATTATACACCGTCTTGAGAAAAATATATCTACAGCCAGAGACGGATGCTTTCTCATACTTTGTCCTATTTGGGATTTCCTGACCCGGTACTTAGGTACCTTGGGGAACCGCTAGAAAATGAACAATAAGCTCTATCAACGACGTTTAAAAAAAATTAAGACTACCATAAAGTCTTTGTCAGATATTAATTGTTAAACCAAGCAACATATCAAAACTCACTCAGAAATTAGTAAACCACTACAAAGATACACCGCCTTTACAATTAGGAAATCTCAGAACCGGTGGGCGGAGTCACCTGTCAAGTCTACACGATTCATTCAGGAACCAAATGATGCTTTTAATGGCCCAAATACAGGAATTTTAATCGACCAAACAATAAGCAAATAAATTAAAACCTTCCTGTGTAGTGGTAAAGTTGATAATACATTGATTTTCAGTTTTTACGTTCATGAAATTAGTTTTGGTTACGCGAAACATTCTTTACTGAGTACCTAGCCATAAATAGCCATAAATAATTAAGTAATTGCGTAATGAGAACTAATTGGGAATCACATGACTTGAATCTTAAAGTGCCGTGATTTTTAGGGTCCCTGGCTTTAAATCGTAAATCTTTTCTTATAGAACCACTTTTTGACCATTAAACAAGTTTGTAAATGATTTTTGTGTTGATAACAAAATTCGAGCGGTTTTCAGAACAGAATTCCAAGGTTTCTTTAATAAGATTGTATGTTTACCGCCATGCTTAACGCCAGAAAAAAAACAGGCAAAATGCATACTTACCGTTGCACAATGGCATTTTATTTTAAAAAAACAGCTATTGATACTTCACAAACCGGCTACAAATAATTTTCCAAGACACGAAGGAATATAAAATTTAATTTTCAGCATTAAAACCACCTAAAGTAATGCGACCTATTTTGTTTACGCAGAACAAATCTTTGTTTATTCGCCATTTTTCTGGTTTTAATTAAACTAGTGCACCTTAATCGTTGATTGGATAGTTTTATGCCATGCATACATTATATAGATGACAGTTCAATATTCTGTATCTTTTTTGTTCTAGACATCCCGTATCTTCGCATGTTCATAACTTAATTTCAGAATTTCTGTCTTTTCCATGTTGAATAAAGTTTCTTAAGAACAGGCATAAGTTCTTTGAGAATGTCCTCCTTTTGTTGTAGGTAAATAAAGGACAAGTAAAGGACCCATCTAGAATAAATCAATCAATAAAAAAAATTAATAATTTTATGGGAACGCCCTTTAAAAATTGTAATCACGAGGCATATTCATTATATCATATTCTCATTTCATAAGTGATCAGAGAGATACAGACGATATTTGATCAAATGATTCACCAAATAGTTTTGTTCAACTGTTCGTTGAGCTGTGTATAACGAAACCATCAACATCCTTTTTGTGGTAGAACAATTTGGAGCGGTAACCGACCGGTGCACGATTTCGCGGGCATAGCGCGTTCCGGGTGACACGTACGGCCCATTGAAATGACCTTAGTAATTTGTTCCTGTCTAAGATTAAATTATTAGTAATGGAGAATATATGGTTACACGTATATATTATATCTAGCTAGAAATGTTGCGTAAAGTCAATTGAAAGTAATAATTGAAATAATAAAATAATAGTAATCCTAGATAATTTTCATGTCACCACGTCATATTAAATAATATTAAAATATTATTTAGAACGCGAAAAAACTATGGAAACTTGAAGAAATATATAATAGCACCACAACTAAATTGTGACAAAGTACTAATTAGGCTACCAATGTACCAATCAGCACTTTTAGGTAGATAAAACTCACAGAAGAAGACCCTGAAACGATCATTCAACTGTTACAAAGTCACAAGTCATAAATCCATCAAGCTTCATCAGCTACTAGGGTACCATAATAATGTAGGGGATCATCAACCTCAGTCAGGGTCGCGCACAAAGGTTCAACCACATAGGAACAAATATTTGTAGGGCCGCCAGACATTTGTACAATGTCTGGTCTTGTCGTTACATAATAGGGACGAAGGACCATGACATGCGTTTACAGCGTGTAAAGGTACTCCATATTTACTGACGTTAATAGATCGAGTGGGCGAGGGATTGTTTACGACTATTTCACGCGTGCTACGTCGAACATAATTATAAGTAATTCGTTTAGTGGAATACTGGATCTGGCTTCAACAATTTCTGAATTTCGCGTTTTTCCATGCCACAATTGATTCGCACACTGCAAGCTTCTTTGATTTTCTACGACGATTTTCTAGGATGCGACACCTTCTTCAACATACTTATAAGGAACCTTTCCTGTATTAATAAGAAAACATATTCTACAAGCTTTAGCACAACAATAACTAACAAATGACTGTCTTCTCCCCCAGGTATAGTGCTGTACTTCAACCTGCCCCGGCATGAATTCGGCCGCGTTCAGACAGTTCTGTTCCCCGTATACTACGCCTTCAACGCTATCATCAGTCTACTGGCCCTGCTCGCCTACTACAGGACGCAGTGCCTCACACAGTTCGAACATACCTCCTGGGTACAGGTAAGCATCGAAACCTAAGCTTATTTTGAGTTCAGAAACTTTAAGAGCGAAATTGATCGCAATCAGGACATCTAGACCGCTATCAAGAGTTGCCTCTAACAGATCCTGAACGCAGTTTAAACTGCTGATCTCGATTGGTGAAATTCGCCCTAAAAAGTGAGTGGTGACGGCACTAATTCTTCACTTCGTTTCTTTTCTACTAGACCATAATTTGCAACTGAGAGCTAAGTATCGTCTATTATAGCCAGGTTTGCGCCAGAAGTATGGTAATATGAGACTAGCTGCTGATAAGTTAATTTGAGCTCTTATTGAGTATTGACACAAGTCAATGAACCATAGGGTTACAAAATACTTGCTAACAAAAGACAGACGCTTCCCTCACACAGGTATAAAGCAATACATGATAAATGGCCCTCCATTATACGACTACACCAGCCTGTGCAAACAAAATTAGCACATACTTGACTGAGTTACAACCAAGTGCTGTAAACATAAGTACATAAGCAAAAGGTCGCAGGTCTGCAATAAACTACAAGCATACCTATAATAATAAAGTAAATAACACGTGGGCATATATTAAATGGCGCCAATACGTAAAGTGCAGTTTATGCTCGAGAGACTGTCATTGACATTAATTGAAATTATTATGTTCTGATTATTGAATATTGGCACACTTAAGGAGTAAGAGTTGGTATCTTGTTATGGCTGAGTAAAAGTGATTCACTTTTACTTTCGCTGTTTAATATACGAGTATTACCACCTACTGACAAAAAAATTGAACACTCAACCAAAAGTTAGCACTGTTCAACATTCTTGACAAGTTGACAAGTGGGGTGACTAGAAGTTTGTTATCTTCTCCTGAACATCCTTAGACATGAAGAGCTTTTGTGCATTTATTCAAGATAACTGGTACGCAATGAGTTTAAAAGGGACATAAAATATCCTATTCAACCCAAGCTAAACCTATAAAATGTAACTTCAGCTTCTCATAAACAAATGCTACTTCTACTTAACCGAGCACTTGTTTTACTGGCACTTAACTACAAAATTTATTCCCCATTGACCATTACAATTAACTTTATATCGAACTCAATCAGCTACCTAAGGAGTTATGCCCTTCTGCTTGGAAGATAAATCAAATGATTAAATGTTCGAGACACAATACGACCCGTTATCTGGGAGTCTTCTCACATTCGATCAATTAAGTCGATTTATTGAGCTCTGAAATTAATTACCTATGGGCTATTTTAATGAACGGGGTTGGTATATTTGTGTAATTTTAGCTCGGGAGTGTCTACTCAATGTAAATACTGGAAATTTTAATTATAAAGGCTTTCGCAAATGAAACTGATCGTGATCAGTGTAGGAGCTGTCAATATCGTCATTGTTGCGGGATATTGACAATGACAGCTCTTGAACGCGGTTTGGATGTGCTGAACTCATTCAATTTCAATAGTGAACTTGGCCATTAGTTACTAGCAAGTCATCTATGTAGCTAGGCTATTTCAGTTTTTTTAACAGATTAATATGCATCATTGATATACCTATTTTTCAGTAGGTACCTGTTATTGTTGTTACAATATTGATATTTCAGCGTTATGCATATACAGTTAATGACCTGCCTTATCTAAAATGAACTTAATTGACCGAATAACTTTGATTAATGATGATTACGAGTTTAAACAACGTCCAAGGGATTAAATAATGCACGAAAATGTACAATCGTGTCCTTCCACTTAAGTACTATGTTTAATAAATACATTTAGGTATTGTTATTCAAAAGGTCAGGGTGGTTGAGCAAACATAACATCATATTTTGTACTCCTATGATATGTTATGGCCTTCGCCAATTGTCAGATACATAATGATTAATGATGGTTCTCATTGGTCAATTTTGACTATTTTAGTCATGTACCTGATTAGCGATAGAAGTAAATAAATACCCTTCTATCGCTAAATTAAGAATGCACGAGAGATTATTAGGCATTACAAAAAAATATCATATTATAATCATATCTTTATTTGCATTCCATATTATGTGAAGATCTTACAAGCTAAGGTACAATTACGGACCGGATCATTGTACTTGCACGCAATAATAGATGATTTGAAATGATGCATGAAATTAAGAAGAGAGAAAAGAGTAGGTATTAGATTAAAATTGCAATATAGAACATAATATTAGATACAAAAATTGTTAATTGCAAGTTCTTCATTGTCGTAAATTGCATGGAGACTGTAAAACCTTGATTCTTTGTGCCAAACCAATACTTGCTTTATTTTTTAAATTCCATGTAATCTTAAGTAAACGCAAGGTTGTATCAAAAGGTTGGATTAACGCGCTTGAACTCATTCTGGATAAAGTGGATTAAAAATTAACAGCCATATTTATCATGTCGGAACCGGATGCAAGGAAATAACTTTTATAAAAAAGAGATTGTTAATGATAACGTGACAGGTTAGGTCAGTAGGCAATGCAATTTGTTTGCTTGTAGCTATAGGGAAAAAAAACACAGAATACATTTAGCATTTGCAGAGTACAGAAAAGTGTGCTTTTCTGGACTTAGACATTATGTATGCGCTTATATTCTTTATAGTTCTTGTTCCATTCCTAATTAAAATACTAATCGAAAAAACAATTTTCTCTCACTGTCTTACTCACAGTTACCATAATTAGAATTCTACTGTATTCTGAATTTGAAAAAAAAACGCGGTGCATTCTTCAGTCAACTCTACATTTAGACAGCCATCGTCAACTCTCTCAACTAGACTAAGTTTAGTAGGTAGTATTGAAAATTGTCAGTACTCTGTCGGATACTTATTTCAAAAACCACGACATTTTAGATTATAAGGGTCAATTAACACCGAAGTGGCAGCGGCCGGCAGCGGCCAGCACGTCTAGCACTTTGCTGCAGTGCCCTAAAAACTGGCCATTCATTCAACTATTTCTAAATTCCAAATTCAAACCTCAACTAAACGTCCTTATTCTGTTTGTTCCAGCTAGCGCTGCTGCTAGCCGTATTCAGCATCGAGTCGTACGTACGCCTGCGACTCGTGCGCCCCATGCTGCGCGCCAAGCATGTCAAGACACAGATGGAGGAGGCAGCCGGTGGGGGACAAGAAGTGAGTATAGAATACTGCTGATATTTTAGCACGATGTCACCTGATATCTGAAGATCTGAAGCATTATAAATAATATCAGAAGCGGGACAGTGCCGTCTCACAAAAAGTATGCATACTCTAGCGGCAGTATCCCACTCCTAGGCCCATGTCATTTCTCGTGATGCCGATTGTCTAATTCAAGAGCATGTGACAGCTGATGAAGCTAAAGAAACGTTGTGTCTTATTCTATCCTCCATTTGACAAAATGAGGTTCTATGCTAGTCTTGATTTAAATAATCAATTTAATCAGGACGGATCTGTCCTGTGAATCTTCTTTTCATGGTACTCTTATGAAGACAAGATGAATGAGTATCAATGAGAATAATTCTAGTATTTTTATATATAAAAGTAAAGTGACGTCGAAAATAAACAAAAAAAAAATTACGACATGTCATTGTCTTAAATCATAGAACTGCTTTACATAGTATAGTGCTTTCTAATGAGCACGAGACAAAGTAGAAATCAAAGTTCAAGGATGCTCCTAACAGCGCACTTTGCTTAACTTGCGTCTACCTCACATACGTTCATGAAACAAAGGCGACGTTCAAGAATCGCATAAAAAATAGAAAACAATCCACTTGACAACGGCAACCTGACGCCATTGCAAGATGGCCTGTGAATCACTGCACGTGTTTTTTTACATCGATGCAGAAATTATTTAGTTCGTAGTAAGTGATGATATGCTCACGTCGTGAAAAGTAAAGAATTTTATTGATTGACTGTGATGCAATAAGTCGATTTTGCAATCGTTTGGCGTTCTTGGAACTTTGGTTTCTTCCAATTTGTTGGGAAATTCTAGTAATGATGTTGTAAAAGATATCATGTGTAGCTACCCGTGACTTTGACAATCACTAGCTCTTGAATCACAAGGCCAAAGACTCTTCTAGCTCTTCAAAAACTTTGGCTTATCTTTGGTACCTAGGTACTATTACTAAGTATTCACACGTGAACACAAAGTCTTGATTGCATTTGTTTTCGATTACGGAACGGCGCAATGCTTCCTAGAAAAAAATCCCCAATCGACATTAAAAATATTCCGACTACATTGTTTTTGCAAGGATTCTTTACTAAATTATGTGTTTCTCTTGTTACAGGTCGGTCGCCTAATCCTAGGTGAACTCGCACACTGTCCCCGCTACCTTCGTGTCCTGAAGACCTTCAGGACATACCACTCCAGTATAGCCATGGGCACTATGATAGCCCTGGGCTGCTCATTATACTCCACCATGATCATCGTCGACTCCATGTGCCGTTAATCGAAACATCAGGAACTATTGGAGAAAGAAACACGCTAAAAAGTTCCGTTGGCATGCTGTGTAAATTTTAAACTTCCACTAAGAAAAGTCTTGAATTTCAGAAGTTTTTTTACTAAAAAAATAATTGAAATGTTAACGTCTGTTTTATGTAGTTGGATTTGTATAGATTTTTGTAAAAGAATGATTTGTTTCTCAATACTAATCAATTGATATGAAAATGTGGTCGTTGTCTATTTGAAAACTGAAAGAATTACTTCGGCAGTCACGAATGTAGTATTTAGTGATTAGTTTAAATCTAAAACGAGTTTACATAGCATGATACCACCGATAAAAATTAAGGATCCATTTCATAAGTGCATTACTGTCCTAGTTCCATTCAGTCTGTGAAGTCTGTTTTCACTGTGTACAGACGCCAGCACATCAAGCTACCCGAAACTGTCAAATTTTCCCAATCACCCTTGAACCTAATGATTTAGAGATAATGTTGAAAATCTATTTAAAAAAATGGACAGATTGTAGTAGTTTGATGTGCTTGCGTCTGTACGATTGTACGCTTCTATTAAAAACATAGTATTAATTCGTAAAGAGTGACTCGACAAGGATTTAGGTGTGTGAGGCGCTGGTCGCACGAATTGTTTCCTAGAGAAACGTTGTGGGAGAATCGTTCCAAATTGTATTTAGTTTAAGTGACGGTAGAGGACGTGACTAAACGCAACGATTATAGTATTAAGATTATTAACACCAACCTTTTTCAAGGTTCTTAGTTGAAATTGTAACATTGAATTTATAGGAAAATTATCACTAACTTGCCAGCAACTAACAGTTTGCAGTACCTAATCAAATTAATCTTGCCAAAAGTTAGCAGTGTTGTTCCATCGGCCAGCCGTCCGAGCCCATCTCTAAGCTGCTTGATATTATGAAACTCATGTTGTATGCTCTCTAATTTCCTGCATTACTGCCATAGTGTAGCGCTAAGTGTAGTAATAAGTAGTATAGACTCTCGCCAAGCATTTTGTCGCAAGTAATCGTTAAAATGCTCCTTGAACGCAGGAAGTTACGAGCACGCAACTTTTACGACGTTTTTGGTGTTGAATCAAATTCGATTGTAGCTTGTAGCAGAGCGCTACGTACGTTCTAAGAATGTTTGATGTGTCTTCAGAACTTGCCATTAGCGACGATGCTCGCTAAGTTTTATCGTTGTGACGACTCGATTGTCTAGTCAGCAACAGACGCTGCGATCGTAAAATCGCCATTTTACTGAATCGTGCGTTCATGAAACCTGGGCTTAAAAGTATTGCATTTAACCAAGTTAATTGTTATTGAACGTGTTTAAATGATTACTTTTAACAGTCAAGCAGCTTATGCCTTAATGGCAGAGGGTTTGTTTAGCTAATTTTAAGTACCTAATATAATTTTATAATTACTAAGTTTAGTTAGGAATAAATTTATTTAATCAGTTAATGTGAATACGAGTTAGTGATTACTGTTTACTTATTATTCGTAAATGATCTGAGAGTCTACGTGGGATTATTATTTATTTGAGACGTGAGAGAACGAAAAAAGTATTAAAATTTAAAATAAATGACTACTAAGTAACCTTGCCTTGTTATTTACTTGGACTTATTTACCTGTAGGTACAGGTTGGAGATAATTATGTTGGTAGGTACCTCATAAGTTAGGTATATCACGAACAACTAAAAAGATTACTAATATTTAACTGGAAACATTTAGCTAATCCATGATGTAGCCTCATAAATTAGAAGAAATTATTGATGCTACCAACCAATGCCTTTACCTACATCCTTTGAGAGACACGTACATGGACCTACCTAAAACGAAATTAAGCTTCTTTCAAACCAAGTTGCTACACGGTGCTAAACCCACCTTATCAAGTAGGTACCTACCTACTTAAACTTAGTAGGCAGTCCGGAGTCCTACTAGTATCAGGCTTACTAAGCCATAATATTAAGTTAAGTAGGTAGGTACCTACCTACTCGATTTGGAGATGGGCAGAAGACATATGATGAGGCTGATACAGGAACGTGAAGATTGCACAAGACAAGAGATACATGTACGATACCCAGCAGTGGATGAATTCAGGCTAAGGATGATGGATGATGAGGATGAAGTAGATGTCTACTCGATTTCCCGCATCACGGAGTCTATTTCCTATTCGAGCTAACAGCTTAACTGTTGATTTACATTCTGGCTAAGGGGCGTCCCCAACACCAGTGCGTTTGCACTTGATTTAATGAAGGGCTGAGATTATAATCCAAGACTGAGACTGAGCGTTGGCTGAGTATTGCATAATATTTAAACATAAATTACCTACCTGGGCGCATATTATTATAACAATTTACAAAGCTATTAAAGCTATAGTAATAAATAATCAACAATTTGAGTAAGTATGCGATACAACCATTGGAGTCAAAAAGATTAAAAATATTTGAATGTCTTTGATTGGAGTATACAGCAGCCAGTTTAAGAATTTTATTATTTTGCAAATCTGCTAGCGAACATCATCCAGTTTTGGATGCGTGGCGCAGGCGTGGGTAAGTAAATGACCCTAAAAAACCAAGTTTATTTTAAAAGAAATAAACTGTGGGACATCAATAAAGCACTCATATTTCTAGAATTTTAAAATAAGGTTCTTTCTTCATATTTATGAAGAAAGAACCAAATTAAATATAATATTATTTAATTTTAATCTGTTGACCGTAATATTTCATACGTCTTGTAAATAGAACAAAACGTAGGAACAAAACGTATTTCTTTTTACCATTTTATTTTACTGTCACTGTCGTAATGACATAATCTTTGTGTTGCCCTGAACTATTATGAAGGTAATTGAAAATCTGAAATACAATTTCATGCAATAGCAGATTAAGTAATTGTTTTTACTACTCCTTCAAGTTTATTCAACTTCAACATATTATTAACAATTCAACATATTATTATCGTCATGTCACAAGATATTTTGTAGGTTCTGAAATTCATACACAAGCAATGTCCTAAATTGTGGTTCTACTAAATAGCAACACCAAATAATTTGACAGTTTGACTTTGACACATTCTGCCAATATACTAAGCTAAAATGTCAGTAGTGACCTTACGTGGTTTTATTTTATTAGAGTTTAGAAATATTATTGCAATACACGATGAAATCTGAAACATTTACAGTCATTATAAAGATTTTATCGGAGAACACAATATGCTTTAGTGAACGTCGCAATCATGTTGCTTATAGGTAGGACTAACGAAACTGAAAACATGAAGTGCAATTGTAAATGGAAAATTAACACAAAAATGATCGTAGATCGATGTAAAACTGTGCTAATATTATCAAGCGTGGTGTGTACGTTCGCTGTTGTGATATCATTGCACAAATTAGTAAATTACGAAGTGAAATTCGCGAAGCCATTTTCGCCCATACCAGATGGTTTGTACGGTAACTATTTAGAGCCTATTTCTGAGCAAAATCCGGATCCACCCCCGCTCAGAGCGCTTGACAAAACTCGCGATGCGGAAGCAGTCGTTTCCCTGAACGCTGCATTGGAAATGAAAAAGGTAGGCAAAGATGAGAAAGCACTCAAATTGTTTCAACATGCATTCGCGTTATCACCGAAACATGCTGACATTCTCAACCACTACGGAGAGTTTTTGGAAGACACCAAAAAGGATGTGGTCAGGGCTGACCAGCTGTATACCTTAGCTTTAACAAATTATCCGGAGCACAGTGGTGCCTTAGAGAATAGACAACGCACTGCCAGCATAGTCGAGAACTTGGACCGAGAGATGTTGAGAAAGATAGATGATAAGAGGGATGCACTGTCATCAATACCTGAAAGTGATTCAGCTTTAAGAAGAGCGAAGAAAGAAGCATACTTCCAGCATATCTACCACACTGTTGCAATCGAAGGAAACACCATGACATTACAACAGACAAGAAGTGTCTTGGAAACTAGAATAGCAGTTTCAGGAAAAAGTATAGATGAGCATAATGAAATCTTAGGTTTAGATGCAGCAATGAAGTACATTAACTCCACATTACTGTATCGTTTGCGGGCCATCACGATGGATGATATACTCGAGATTCATAAACGAGTGTTGGGTCATGTAGATCCCATAGAGGGAGGTCAGTTTCGTAGAACACAAGTTTATGTTGGTGGTCACATCCCACCAGGACCGTCTGAAATACAAAGGCTAATGATTCAGTTTCTAGAATGGTTGAATTCTGAAGATGCTCTAGACCTGCATGCTGTAAGGTAAGCAATTTTGTGTTTATGATAACGTTACACCTGTAATCTCTGAAGGAGCAGCCAAGAGTGTATCTATACACTGCCCACAGCCTACTCTTAGTACCCTCACATTTGTCAGTTTAATTATATCCCAAGTAATATCTTGCAAGCCTATTGCTATCAACCTGTTACAAATCAAGACTCTGGACTCATCATCATCATCCACAACCTTAATTCACCCACTGCTGGGTATATCTGCCAATCTTCCTGCGCCAGCCTCTTCCAGGTTTTTCCTGTGATGGAAACTCTGGAAAGCTACTGAAATAATCTTGATGAAAAACCCCAAATCACTTTAATCAAAGCCTAGATCTCATGGTCAATAGCATTTGCAACCACTAGACCAATTAGTTATTTTTGTTTATAGTTAATTTTGAAACATAGCATCAGTGATCAAATAGAAAGTAAAAGTTACTAAACTTGCACGGTATGACTTTCATTTCCAAGAATGCATAAATGTTATGTTTTACTTGATTTCTAGTTTACTATGTTAGTAACAGCCTGTTATCAGTATAGTCATACAATGAAATTTATTTATTAAATCGCTTCCAACAGCTATGTGGTTGTTGTATAGAAATTAATGACTAAACAAATTTTATTTCAGTAGAATACTGTTTTTTGACTTATAACTTAAATTATAAAAAAATCAAAATAGTTTTTTTTTTTTTTTAATACGGCTGGATGACCCACTTCTGGGCAAAGGCCTCCCATATCTTTCGCCTCTTTTTGTACGACACTATTGGTATATTTTCTACTAGTTACCAAGGCGGCGGAATCGGCTTGAGTTGGTCAGAAAATGCTTCATGTCCATGGCCATACCATCAAAGCGAAAAAGACGCCTTTCGCCTCGCTTAGGTTCGGACCACATTAAATGTCTAACTACACATAAATCCTGCTAAATCACCGATGAAACTACAGAGCACCCCTGAAATATTATTTACTAACAATCTTATCATACTCCTTTCTTTCACTTCGTCCACGCTCATATACGCCCGCTAGTTGCGAGTACTACACACCTGACCTTTCTGAATGAACCATCTCTAGCATCTAATTCCCACAATTCCAGATACGCAGCGCTGGCCCACTACAAACTGGTCCACATCCACCCCTTCATAGACGGCAATGGCCGCACCTCCCGGTTGCTGATGAACTTACTACTGATGCAGGCCGGCTACCCTCCTGTGATCATCGCTAAGCAGCATCGCCATCTCTACTACCAACATCTACAGACTGCCAATGAGGGCGATGTTCGACCTTTTGTCAGGTGAGGTCACTATGTTCTAGGCCTATACCCAACAGTGCTTGATTTCAGGCTGAAATGATGATGATGATGTTCTAGAAAACCAACCAGTTTTTTTGTGATTTGTACTCTTAGCCTGAGCTATTATTCTTAGAATATTGGTGTTATTAAGATTATTGGTCATGATTATTGATTTTATTAGTTGATGTTGCCTGCAAAAGCTAGTGGAGTTTGCCGATCGACAAGAACCGAATGTAACCCGAATATCCGGTGTCGAATCGAATGTGCTGACCCGTATATGTATGTGTGTAGCATACAGTCTGTGAATACTTGGTCTGCTAAGAACGTTTTTCTGTAGCTGTTAAGGCACCTGCCCCATTTCAAATTTTCACCCTCGAAAGCAATTATCCATTTGAATTTTTAATCAATCGTTTAACAGCTCAACAACTTAATTATATCTGACAGTATATTATAGCTTCATTCAATAAATGACAATTCAGAATTTATTACAACCACGTGTAACACTTTGCATCGCAATCTATCATCTTTTATATATTCAAGTAATTACCTTGCATGCCGTTTGAAGTCAGCTGACTCTCTCATATTTATATAACATGATTGTATGACTGGTTCTATTTCTTATCGAGAACACAATAACTGCATTGTTAGCGGCACTATCATAATATTGTTATGACAGCTGCTGGCTACTCATATGCACATGATCTAATGCGTCAACCTATTCATCGGTATTAATGCGTGTTGACGACTTTTCGGCTTTTATTAGCCTCGGAGCAGTATCTCGGGATGAATTTTGTAATGTCAACACATTTTACTGTAACTTTACAGTCAGTTTTACACAAAAAACTCCACCACTGATCAAATACCTGTACTTTATGCTTCTTTAGCCTATACTGTCCCACCGTCCACTGCTGGACAAAGGTCTCCTCCAAGTCCTTCCAGGAACTCTTGCCTGCGCCTTGCACTAAGGCATTTTAAATATTTGTTCCTGGCTGAAATCGAATTCAAAACATAGCGCAGATATATAAACGAAGCTAAAATCGTTGTGTTACTAGGCAGGCTAACCACTGCATTTGCCATTGCAACAAAAAACATTCCGGCTCGTCGTGTTATAGTGTAGCGAGGCTTGATACTGCCTCTTCAGTAGCTCATCTATACTTATACGGGGTGTAATCACCCCGGATAATCTACACTATCTCGCTTTATATTATAAAGGGAAAGGTGTGTGTATGTTTGTAACGAATAAATTCAAACCTACTGGACCGATTTCAAAAATTCTTTCACCATTATTGCATTAGAATGCTACTTTATCCCTGAGTAACATAGGTTAGATTTTAAAAAAATATTACATTTTTCACCAATAGAAAGCTAAATTATCAGGAAGTAACATATCATGCAAATTAGCCGAGCTATCACAATTTTTGCGAACGAAATCGCGGGCGAAGTGCTAGTACATAATATAGTAAACTCCAACAAAAACTACATTTTATACCTCTATCTTTCAGGTTCATAGCCCAGTGTACGGAACGAACGCTAAACCTATACCTCTGGGCGACTAGCGAGTATTCCCACATGGTCCCCGCCATCGGCGACCCGCACATACTCACAGGAGAAGGATTTGAGGACGACATGTTGTGATGACGAATCCTACCTTAGTCGTAGACCGTAACGGTGGCACATGGGACATTTTCGTACCTAATCATGGTCAATCTGGGTTTCGGAGCTAGGGAATTGGCTCTGCAGATTGAGCGGGAATTTGGATTTAGAATATAACGAGGGTGTTAGGGATATTAAAGCGTAAATTTCCTACCATGAGAAAACAATTCCATACATTTTGACCGTCGGTGGTACGGACGAAAAATTTCTACACTGGTCTGTTTAGAACCATGTACTGAATTCATGGTCACAGTTCCCGCGTCGATGCCCGTTACACCCCTGTATCATTATAGAATTTAGTGTAAATATAATGCCGTGGTGCATTTCAAATTGTAAATAATATTGTTATAGGAATGTTTTCTTCCAATTGTTTGTACACGCCTGCTGGCAGGCGGTAACCAGTTGCCCTATACACTCACGGAAACATAGCAGTTTGTACAGAAGTATATTATGTAAATTCTTGGGTTTAGAGATGAATTGTGTTAATTTTGGGACTCCTGAGAGCGGTTTCAGACTAGCGTATTTTTCTACGCGTGCCACATTTTGTACTTCAAAAAAATCGAACGCGCTTATTCGTTGTTACGTTTGGCGTTTGGCGGGGTGGGAGGGCGCGCGGGGAGGCGTCTCTCGCGGTTATACGCGCAGAAAATACGCTAATATGAAGCTGCCCTCAGACATCTGTCCCACCGCCAACAAAGAAGCGACTAGCTATCGAATATTTTCTCGCTCAAGAAAAGTTTAAAAGAGTGTACGTCTTGTGTTAATAAAAGAAATACATATTGATACATGCCATATTGCCTGGTGGGGCAGGTGCCCGAATACAGTGGCTTATTAGACGATGTTTTGATTTTTTAAGAGTTTATGTGGCTTTATACACCAATCTATTTCATCGGGGTAGCCGACTGGTTTCGGATCTAACCGTGGGCTTTAATCATGAGTTCCTCAGGCGACTTGCTTAGAGATAAACGTCTAATGAGACATTGTATGTGTGGGAGCCATAAGATATCATGTTGTTTTAGTGCTCAATAGTAAAAGGGCCATGATAATGTATAAAGGTAAATTAAATAAACCAAAGATGACAACTTATGATATTGAGTCTATATGTATGAAAAGTGTATCATGGTTCTTTTAGCGCTAGAATGACTTTGTCAGGAGAGCGCTTGTGGTAAACATTTTTGAGATTGCCAAAACAAGATGGCGGCGGTAATTCCGACTGGCCAGGGGCCAACAGAACCATGCAGGACTTTATTGAGATTTATGATTACAGAACTTGACTTGATGTATTTAGAGTTGAGATTACATTGACAAGAGAACACACTGGCGCTTCCCGTCATTGACGAACGTTAGTTAAACATAAACTGGCTTTAATTATAAATAATATCATCAGCTTGGAACTTAAAACACAATAAATCTTCCATTAAATCAATTACTGTATTTTCGTGATTAAAGTGTTAATAATCGATTCGTTTCTTTCGCTCGCATATTATATTTACGTAATTAAAAAATAATCTCAACTCACGCAAAAAACAATACATAACACGTTAAGGCATTTACAGGAAAACCAGTTTTGTAAAAAAAAACTGGTTTACCGTACCGGTACCGGGTACCGTATTTAAAAATAATTAGTGTTCTTGACAAAATTGTATTATATTTTCATCAAGCCCGTGTGCACCACATACGTTTAGCGCTACACATATTTTGAATATCGTACCGACTCTGACCGTCAGAGGATTGGAAACAGAACATTGCTGTTTCCTCGGTTCCTGTTAATCGTTTGAACATTAAATGTTTTAAAATATATGTAACGCTAAACGCATTTAAGACAATCACTAGAATTCTGCTGTGATATTTGATAACTTATTTATTTATTATTTCTAATTAGGATTGCACAAATTTTCGGGTGTGGAGGTACGTTGATTAAGGCCCTAATGCACCACAAATCGTCGTAACACATTTAATCCTAAACGTATCATTCGGTCTGTCTTCCTCGAACAATGTTTGAAAATTCGTTTAGCGTTAAACTTGCTTAGAGATCTGTGGTGCAAGTTGGCCTAAAGATTGTTAGTTTGATTTGTATAGATGTAGCATAATTTTAGTAAATAATAAAAAAATTGAACATTAAGTTGAGACACAAGCGACCTATTTTGGATTTTCAGTGATTCTGAAAATTAAATTAAATTATTGTTCTTTGCCATAATTATAAATTGAACATTTACTTACCTACTAAAAATGATGTCGAAATTATATGTTATTTTCTTATGAATTGTTATTCCATATAAATGTATTATCCTTCGATTTGGCTATTGGATTACCTACGGGTAAACGAAGACCACACTTTAACACCACCTTGAATAAATAAAAAACAAATTAACTGGACTCAATTTGCGAAAAACCTTACCTTTGTAATGTTTCTAGTGTATGTTGATGATGTACTTAGGAAATATTTTATGTTGTCTTCCAGTATTTACGTGCGCCTATTTATTTGCCTTTCCATGATACCAGTACAAACTTGCTCTTAAATATAACTAAGTACTTTCAGTATTTGTTGTCTTATTTACCTTTCAAAGAGTTCGTAAATACTCCTTGCTGATTTTTGACTAAGTAACGACGCAGATTTTCTAAATCTTAATATTGAGTACCTAACTCATCAAAAGGGTAATTTCGATCTAGTCACCCAAAATAAAACATCAGAACAATTTTGATTAATTTATTATAATGTGCGATGTTAAAATAAAGTTTATAATAAAGCATTTATCTAGACAACTAGAGCGGGAATGCGCCGCACCAGCATTCAACACTTGTTCATTTACTCAACGCTTCTATACAATAACTAATTCATTCCAACGCGGTTACAATTTCGACGATAATACAATTATTAAAAAAAACGTATAATAATAATTATAGTAAGAGAGATTTTGTTCAGTACGATCAAACATCGGCGCAGCAGCCACTCTGATACAGAGGGCCGATTCGTTTTGTTTTAATTATTTATTAATAAGCGCTATCTAATAATGTTGTAAGCTATAGCATACATACTAACCTCGGGAGGGTCGCAGTCGCCGAGGCGTGGGAGCCTGCACACTATGCACTCGAATATTTACACAAGCATCGACATAAACAAATATGAACCCAAATATCACTTGTAATTTCAAACAAGAAAGTATACAATTTTCTTATATAAGTGTAACTAGTTTCTAATTACTGTTAAGATTTTGATCTTGTGCAAGTATTCGAGTGATTTCGTCTAGTAGTTGATAACAACTCACGACATTTCCCACGATTTACGACAAAACGAAATTAATATTAACGTTATTAACTTGAAATAAAAGCGAATATTTGTCAATCCTTCCTTCTTAAGGTTAAAAGCAAGTCTGAACCTAGCACCAGATGATCAGATATTAAACCACAAAACAGATTCGGGTTACATTTATTTATTATTTCGCAGACATTATAATATCGTGGTTATTAAGTTAAAAACGAAAAATTTACGCATGTTTAGAGCGCACAGCATTCTATGTACCATTACAGAATGGAACATAGGTGTGTATGAGACATCTAACCGTGCGTCACAGGAACACAAACACTAGGTACATATATGCACATTCTATCACAACATAATAAATAAAATCCCATACAAAAGAAATGAAAAAATATTATAATGTACTTGACTTGCAAAACTTACATAGTTACATAGTATTTAAGTAATTTTTCTATTTTTATTAATTAACAATACATAAAAATGAGTTTTTATACGATTTTTAAGAGATGACAATGGCTTTTATTTTATTTAAAATAAATTACAATATTTGTGGTAGCAGTAAATATCTGTGTATAGAAATTTATCTCACCAGCCCTGGGTGCGACTGGCAGTCGTCATTATTAAAATCACAAATCTGCATTCCTGCGGCAAATTAAACTAAACAAACCATCACAAGTTACCTTAAATCACAATATAAGCCGTGTTAGTATTAATTTCCCGTAGAAACACAAGAAAATGTGAAGAAAAAACTTAAACTCGAGTTTAAAATTGGCAAAGAGCTTTGCTCCGGCTCACTTTAATAAAAGTCAAGTCACTGCCTATGCGTTACAGTCCTGAGTTATTAAATAAATAACAGAGAGATATTTCCATCTCCGTTCACAATTAGTATCAGATAGGCGATACAAAGAGGTGTGGCACTACAACTGGGCAACAAACTATAGACAATCATTTATCGAGTTATACCATGCCTAAGTTTTAAAGGCCTAACGTATTCAAGCACCATAGGTAGGAATTATCCGTGAGTAATGTAAAAAAGATGAAATACTGATTTTTAAAATATTATATAGTTATCGTAAGTGTTTGTCAAGACATGATATAACTTGATATTTTTTCACAAAATAGCACTATTGTCAAGCCAAGGTTGTAAAAAAAAATCTAAAAATTACTGTTGCTGCCTTCTTAAACATTGAAAAATAATGGACAGCTGCAAGGATATAGGTATCAAGAGATGATAAATGCCAACGGTAATTAAAACTGCTTGTAACTTTTTTCCAGTCCATCTAGTACTAAAAATAAACGACTAAACTTGATAAATTCCTCATGTCAAGAGTTGATGGTATTAAATTATAACTTCAAGACATGGAATGTTGTACTGTACAGCTCTCGATACTGCCTCTATAGCTGTCCATATGACGATTTAAAGAAGCAACTTTACATTTCTAGCCGAACCATACTCAAATCATTTACGTAATCAATGAAAAACAATTCGTGTTTCATGTGTGACCATTTACTGCGGTAGGAAAATGTAGTTTTTTTCCCTTTTTAAATGTAAAAAAATATCTTCACCTTCACCAGTGTCAGGCCTTTTCCCAGCTGGTTGGGGTCGGCTTCCGGCCTAACCAGATTTAGCTTAATTATTACTTAGCCACTGGGGAACACGATGTCTCATGGTAAGGCTACTGGTCAAACTGTCCGAGATCTTTGAAGATCTACGAATGGCAGCCGGAACCGGGATCTCTGTTCGGAACGGATGATCACCCATCCACAGAATGACCGTGCCAATCTTGGTCGACCGACCTGTGTGGCTGTTACTTAGCCACCGAAGAACAGATGACTGTGTAGAGCTGCAGTTGTATCGGAAATCAGTTATAAAAAGAAGTGTCAGAAAGAGCTGTTAAAAGACGAGGCACAAACCAAGAGGTAGGAGGAACTTGGAAAAAAAAAGTCATTTTAAATTGGTAATTGATTTTAGTTTACTTCTAAAAATACGTAGTTTTGTGAGTGAACGTACATTTTCCACCGTAAATACGCACACTTGGAGCACTTGTATTGTCACACAACATAGGAAATCGGGTCAATAGTTACGTTTACAACGAGCGAATAACAAGCGATTTTATATGCAACAGATATGTTAATCAATCACATGATACTCAACATTTATACATTCTCAATCAATACTTTCTTTTTAGTTTATTATTTTAAAATATTGATTTTGTCTTGATCCGTTTTTAAGTTTTTATTTTACCAATAGAGTTTAAAGAAAGTAAAGTCATATCAAGAAAATCTATTTTACAACAGGAAACACCTACTATTATGTATTTATAGGTCAAGACAAAAGCAATCTTCTTCTGATGCGCAAAGTATTTTAAAACGCCTTTTACATTCAAAATATCTAATTTTAAAACAACTATTTCACAACATTCCGAGTACTTCGTTATGCCAAACATATTATTCTAAACAATTTTGTCATGAAAACAAATCACAGCAACACAGTATTTATCCGTCAAAACCGTTAATCTTGGCTTATTGGGCAAGTGGCCAAGTTAAACTGAAACCATCCTAAAAAGCTCGAAATATGATAGCATACTTGTCCAAGCATGGCCAAGTATGTGGATGAATGTACCTAGGTGTAACAAAGGATAGGATTTTGACAGATACATTCATGTATATAGACATTGGCGCAACTAGGGCAATGAATAAAATGAACTTGGGTTGCGCCTTTCGACACGTACGCGCGACGGCCAATCAAGCTATACAAAACCAGTTTATCTCTCATTGTATAGGAAATCTATACAAAGCGAGGCCAAGTTATACTGGAAATGTACAGCTTCATGTGCCGCCGTATGTACTATAACAGTTTTACGAGACAAGTGTGGCTTTGGTCTAAAAAACGACCCCTAACACAATAAATTGAAGTTAGATTCACAACTCTAGTTTAAAATCAAGGCTAGAAACATTTAAGCGGATGAAATGAAGCGTTATTTAGTAAAGCTAGCCTCAGATCCGGCACATTCCCGCTACGCCAGCTAGTCGCGCCAATGAGGAACTACTTCACATTACTGGGTTCGCCCCACTGCCACGTTTGTACTTCATCTCCCGGTATATAAAAATATCTACAGTTCGACGATAGGCCTTTAGCAAAGTAAAATGCATCCAGAATAAGTGACTTAACGTTAATAGGGTAATGTCTCGCACCTTACAATTACATGATTCGATCACATGTTAGGTATCGATCGATAAACGTATATCTACCGATGTCTAACACGTAGTTTCATCTTTAGCATGAGTAAAGGTGGGAATTCACTCGCTGGCAATCGCGTGGACAGTATCAGGGCAAAATCTCAAAACAAACTACGTATAATGCCAACAAGTGAACTCGGACCTTCATAGACTTTAGTACTGTATAAACTATTACAGAAACTAAAGATACATCTCTACTATAGATACTCGTTATAGCACGTTTTGTCTCACACCGCATCGCACTCGGCAACACGACTGACACCAACAAGCCGTTTTGAACGTTATTGAGTTAAAAATACACGTCAAAATAGCGCGTCAACGAGTCATGTGGGACAGTTGCCGGCCGCACGGCCATCCTTTGTGCTTCAAACACTACTAATAAACAGTCTCTCGTTTTCAACACGACGGCACATACCTCGGTATACTAAGCTTTACAATAATATCGAACAAAGTGGTCAAAACTCGCTCAGTTTTCCGAGACGCGGGCAAATCAAAATTGAAGCGATTATACAGTAGGCCAGCTACACACGGTCACCAAACATTGAATTTGTCTCAATACTGATTCTTTATACACTGTAATTTCTGTGTCCGCGTCGTCGTGACGTGTTCGGGCGACAACTCGCCGCGTCACACGGCAGCAGCGCGCACTCTACGCAGCGTCGATAAGAAGGGCATAAAATTCGGTTTCTAACAACCGAACATCGAGATTCTTATTATCTTAATTATTTACCAAAGTTTAAAATTGTTACATTACATTCGCCTCTAAGCTCCGCCCTCAAAATATCTCATTTTTATACTCACTTTCAAAATGATCCATTTTTTTACTTTTCTAACCGGAGCGTACCAGACCTATATTCTTCGATACACTTTCAAGACATGCATCGTTATACAATTAATGTTTTATCGTAATTAAGGCGAACACTGAAACGACTAGTGGTCAGTCTGTTATATTTTTCGTTCATGTACTGACAAAAGAAGGTACTTTTCATAAGTTAACTTTGAATAAGCACAATTGTTGGTTGGGGAAAACCTACAATAATACTAAACGGTACCTTTCATTTTCTTTTGTCTATCTAAGCCAGTACCCCTAGCATGATCTAGCAAGTCGTAGTTATCATATCGTCATGGACAAAATTAAGTCTAGAAGTAGTAGCAGCACCTGGCGAGCAATATTAAGAGTATTACAAAAGTTTGTTAGCGAAAACTACGTAACGTCAGGTTCGAATGTCCGTGCTAGGGGTCATACTTATTTTGTCTTTTATTAAGTTGTCATGTGACGTACAATATAATCAAGAAACGACATTAAAAAGTTCTGAACCAAGTCATTATTAAAACATACTTTTGGACAAACAGACATGTTTCTCTATACTTGTCGTCCATTTAAAAGGTAAAGGATGGTATCTAACCACGTTCCGAGGGTATATTATCGACGCTACGGCAGTGCGGGAGCAGGCAGCTAGTGGTGTCGGGGAGGCTGGATGTGGCGCGAGATGTGCTCCTCCTGCTGCATCTTAGAGCGGAACTCTGCGACCAGGTCGCGCGACTGCGCCAGCACTGCCAGCTGCTCGTTGAGTAGTTCCTCCCACTGGGTCGCGTAGGCTGGGAACAGAAGATGGGTTTAAATATGGGTGAAGATACAGTTTGAGAGTTAGATGTTAAAAGATCAATAATATGAAATCAGCATAAAGCAAAGAAATATTACGAATATTTATGTTTAGAAAAAGGTTAGTGTAATTGAAGATTTGTTGAACTCAAAACGTAATTGTTAAATTTTATGCCAGGATATTTATTTAGTGATAATTTAGTAAATGCTAGATCCAAGCTTGGATGCAGCACTGTAAGGATTTTTGAAAGTTCAGCCCCTAAAGCTGTCATATAGAAGATAGTTTGTATGAAAGCATGTAATTATTTTCGATGGGAAGTCCCATCGCACCACACGGATTCATATAATAGAATTTTATTTTATTTATTTTAAGCAGATAAATTAAACCAATTAGTCCTATGAGCGTCAGCATTGGCAGCGTGATGAATCGGCGCGGTTAACAATGAATTCCTTTTGATTACGGTATCGTCCACACTACATGAAGTGTTCTTTACAATAAACTGGATGGGATAATGGCGAAAACAACACCATTAAAAAAAACGGAATTTAACAGTGAGTGATTTTGGATAGATTGTGTATCTAAAAACATTGTGCTCTCGAAAATCTAACTCGTGACTACATTATTGTGTTTTGTGCAAATATTGAGTTTATTTTCATTAAAACAAGTTTTGAAAGGTGATGTTTTTTTTTAACTTTAGCCATACGTGATCTTACTCACGGTGTACAAGAATAGTGGACGGACGCAATGTCGTAATTTAGAATGCAACGCGACCTCTACCAGTGTTACAGTAACAAAAGAATGATGCAGCAACGTGTGTCGCAACAGTAAGTCAAACCTAACAGTCGGCGCGATCGTCGCGTGCCAACGCCGGCGCTCGGCAGGAAGCGGAGCCGCTTGATGCGAACGTGCACGCCTGCAACACGCATGCATATGCAGATACGGACAAACATGTTACACGCACGCATGCGAACAGACAGAAATGCAAGCACGCGGTAGCACAAGCAATATAAATGTGCTTATGCTAAAATTAACTTAGTTACACCGTAAGAACATAAAATACATTCGGGCAAAAGACAACACTATACTGTGATAATGTAACGCTCGTAACACATGTACTGTACACTACAGGGATGCAGGACAAATACTTGACGATACCAATCTAGTCTTCTTATTTTGACTTTTCGTTGAGCTTATACTCCGGAATCTGATTGCAGCATTGCAGGTAGTCTGAGATACAGCGGTTCAGTAGGCATGCAACAACTCACCGTCCTGGTCGTAGTCCACGTCGCGCGTGATGCCGAGCAGCTGGTTGCAGCGTTGCAGCGCGTGTTGCAGGTAGTCGGAGATGGCTTTGTGATTGTCTAGTACTTCCTCTTCCGCTCGTTGCATCTCGTCGATTGCCTCGTGGAACGTATACATTTCAGCGGACATGTCACCCTCCTATGAATGAAGATGAAAATTACATTAAGTTATGATATTCTTTTCCCATACGTGAGCTGAATCAAAGAGAGAGAACTCCATGTGTTGTGAGATCGATGAGCCTACTGAGTAGGGGTAGACGGAATTTTTTTAGTTTTTTTTTACTTTTTAATTACTAACTATTAGTTATAAGCAACCTTTTTGTTAACTACTCCAGTAGTCACCACTACTATAGTAGGTAGGTGTAGTCTAGCTATCAATGGAGTCATCAACCATTCGTTTTTAGTATCAGAATACAGTTTTGATACGTCATAGTAAGGTTTCTTACTGAAGCAACATAAGTCTTAGGGGTACAGTACAATGAATCTATTGCAGACTTAATCATAAAAAGTAGAGAAGGGGAAGGAAAGGGTCCGATTATGTGCGGGAAAGCTTAAGAATGAGTGGGAAGGCACTGACATTGAGCGAGCGCAGCTGCGCCAGGTCGTGCGCCGGCTCCATGTCCACGTCGGCCAGCGGCTCGTCCGCGCGCCGCGCCGGGTCGGCCGTGCCCAGCTCCTTGACGCGGTCGGCGTAGCGCAGCGTGTTCAGCGAGTGCTCGCACGACGACATGGCGGGCGAGATCATGGCGATCATGCACGTGCGCGACTTGTCGCCGATGAAGCTGTCGCGCAGCACCTGCGTCAGCTTCGACACGCGGAAGGGCAGGTGGTTCTGGCCCTTCATGCCGAGCGCTCGGATGCATTCTTTGAGTGCGAGTAGCGATTTGTTTATTTCTGCGCTTTCCATACCTGTGGAACAAAGAAAAACATTATATTATTAGGCTGTTTTTTTTACTACCGTTTTATTTACATGAATGAATGTGACCATTTTTAGGGTTCCGTACCCAAAGGGTAAAACGGAACCCTATTACTAAGACTCGGCTGTCTGTCCGTCCGTCTGTCACAAGGCTATATCTCATGAACCGTGATAATTAGACAGTTTAAATTTTTGGTAAAAAACAGAATAAAAAAATATTTAAGTGGGGCTCCCATACCACAGACATGTTTTTTTTTTTTGCTGTTTTTATAGATAATGGTACAGAACCCTACGCCTCGCACTTCGCCGGTTTTTTCCGATTTGTAATAACATTTTTGAGAATTAGGAAGTTTTGTTATATAACAATCTGCACTAGTTGGACAGCTTTATAGAATCACTGACTGACACCACTGTGATGATTTATTGGAGATCATTTGGTATGTAGCTGTTAATTTGCCACATGGTATTCAGAGACATCTACTATTACAAATGTATGAATAACAGAGATAATCTTTTTCATCTCGTTTTCACAAACATTCAACAACAGATGAAGTAAGTTCTACGCTGAAAATTAAATTTCTCAATCGAATTTTCATACTTTCATTGAGAACAGGCATAAGTGTGCTAAATCTACAACAGAGTACTGTATATCCTTGTCAATGAAAGAAGAACATACAGTAAGTATATGTTTGAGTGTGTCAAGTACATACGCGTCTGCCGGTTGGCGGAGGAGGTGTCGGCTCCGCGCTCGTTGCCCGCCAGGTCGATGAGCGAGAACTTGCCGTGCACGCGGTGCATGCCGGGCGAGCGGACCACGATCTGGAACACGGCGTGCGACCGGGACGAGTTCGAGTTCGCTGACGTCTGGAACACAACAAACAGGTCATATGTTACTAAATATCACAAGAAAACGTTGGTAAACATGACAGAAAGTGAAATAAAATAGATTTGATAGGAAATGGCCAAGATTGTAGTAACTAATAAATGACTAAGTGAACGATGGATATTGTCTACATTACTAAGAAGCTCAAAATTGCAAACTGGTATAATGGCGCTAGCATTTAGATTCTGAGGTCACGAATACTTTAGTATATCAAGCTATCCGCTAACTAGTAAGGCCATGCAAGATTCATCTGATCCACAGATGAAAATAATCAATCATGAGATCTATGGCTAACTTATCAGACAAATGTGTTGTCGAGTTTTATGCACTACTCCCTCTGCTAATTGTCTTATGTTGAGGTCCAGCCAACTTGTGACAAATGTCTTTTGATCTGAGCTATCAGTATTTAGTTGGTACCTGTCCCGAAGTCCGCGCCGCGTTCCCGTGCTGTATGAGCTTGAGCACCTCGTCCACGTTGTCCACGACCTTCTCCGTGAGCCCCACGATCTGCACCTGCTGCTTGCCGTCCTCCAGCACTCGCAGCTTCGCCTTATCCGCTAGCAGATCGAACACCTGCAATGAAGGAAGACAGTAGTCAATAGTGTTTCACAAAAACTTTATTCTATCATGAAAGAGTCGAGAGAATTAAAACGTTGAAATATATTAAAGATCGAAAGGAAGAATTTGTGATGGGGGTATAAAGTGCAGTCTTTTTACTTTTTAAAAGTTGCCCCAATTATTTTTTCCTGTTTAAACGGTTGGAAGCCCACTGCCGACAAATATGGACTATATAGAATTGTATTAATTTTATCTGACTATGGAGCTGTCAACACAATAGGTCCGATGATGGATCACTGGGATGCCAGTGAAACAAAATCCTTTGCAACAAAAATTAATCAACTTGTAGTCCGTCGCACAGGTAACACAACCTTGACCCCGCGGGCACTTAGCTAAGTTAGAACGCTGATCTTTTAGGTTCAGAGAACAATTAAAAGATGTTTACCTTGCCGGAGTATATTTCGAAGAAGGACGCGGACACGATGAGGTTGAGCGGCTTGTACTTGGGCGACTTGAGGTACGCGAACACGTCGCGCGCCGCCATCGCGTAGATACCCTTCTTGCAGTCTTGAGTTTTGCCCTTGAACACAACATTATGCATAAGTTGTATAGCTTCAAAACAAACGATCGTGAAGTAAACACTACGAAAACACATCAAGTAGTGGGAACGAAAGAGTAAAAACGCGTTCTGAAATTACTGCCTACTTCCATGGGTGACCCCAAAAGGCATGAGTGTAACTAACATTCATTTAAATCCTCATTTTCTAAAAGCTCCATAAGCAAAACGGTACTGTTCCTTACGCGTATGCTGAGCAGTCAGCCTCGCTACCAACATGAATGACTGGCCACTAAGAGCGTTTCTGGTATAAGTTTTGCAACCGAACTAGAAACGGAGATGTTTCGAAAGTATTGCAATGATAATATGTTACCTGGAAGTCGCCACCCATGGTATGCGTCTTGCCGGAGCCGGTCTGTCCGTACGCGAAGCACGTCGCCATGCCGCCCTCGAATATCGTCTGCACTAACGGTTTTGCCGTATATCTGCAAATATTATAAACAACATTGTTACTTCCAGTGTACAACAGCCCGCACTGTTATGATGGTCAGTGCAAGGGCTTTTAGGCTTGTATGAAGGAACCGCAAATCCGTAAAAGCCAAACTATTGATCTACTGGCTTTAACAGCATTTCTGAGACAGGCATGATATTATATTGTTTGGGAATACTAACCTATAATATTGTATAAGTGTAGCCTACACTTATACAATATTATAGGCCAGTTTGCTCCGTACTCGTAAAACAAAATACTAATAATTCAGTCACGTTTTTTAGAAATCAATTATAAAGAATTTTAATTCTATGTTCCTCAATAAAACTTCGTAGAGACACGTAGCTGCAATACTAACTTGTATACAACTTCATTGGTGCAGGTGTCGTCGAAAGCGTAGTCGAAGCGGAACTTCTGGTTCTCGAGGTACTTAGTGAGGTCCACCTTGTTCTTGGGCTCGTGCACGATCATCTGGTCCTTTGTCGGCACGCTGATTACGTCCACCTGGAATATACAGCACGAATATATGAAAAAAAGAGGATAAAATAAATGTTTTCTATTTATTATTTATTTTATTTTACTATTTATGTACACACAGTGGACAACACAGGAAAATAACATTATAATATTTTATAAACGTTGGCGCACTTTCGTGGATGTCGCGACTGGGCAAGACAAGGTTCCAATTCCGGCAATCTACAATTTGGGTGGTACGGCCTGAAACTATCGAGTGTTTGGGACCAGTATGTTTGTGTCCTACCAGGGTCCAAAATTAGTCTTAGCTTTAAGGGTCAATCCCCACTAAAAGAGCAGCGGCCAGCAGCGTCTAGCACTTAGCTGTAGCGCGCCGCTTTGAGGGCCGCGTGACGTCGCGCGGCGCCACGAGCGGCCGCGCGTCTATCCCCAGTCATTCAAACGATACTATGCATTTCTAAATGAAGATAAAGCATAAAATGGTTTGACAGTGAAATTGCGCTGTCCTCCGCTGCCACTTCGGTGTGAATTGACCCTTAACCTTTTGTAACAAAAGTTTGAACCGGTATACCTGCGCAGACCGTCACTCGCAGCTAACTTCCGAGCCGCCATAAAGTTTGAACAGAACTACATATATACACTGAAATAAATGTAAATAACATTCATCATTTCATTCATTCATTGCTAAGGACCGATTGTATTTCTGTGCATCCGAATTATTGCAGCAGTTTCCAGACTGTTTTTTTTTCCACAGAAAACTCTTTAGGTGATAAAAATCGTTTTAACATCTACCTCCTTTTTCACATTCTCCTTCTTATTCAGCGGCCTCTTTCTGACGCAGACGGTGATCTGATGGTCCTCCACGGGCTCGTTGCCGGTCAGCGGCCGGAACTCGATGCTGTTCTGGTACTCGCGGATCATGGCTAGGAACTCCCAGTTGGGGTTGCCGGGGTCCATGTTCATTAGGGCTTCCTGGGAATTGAAAAAAAAACTGTTTAGTTTGAAAATTCATACAAAAAGTTAGGTGTTTCTTTAGAGATGATGACAAGTCTCTATCTTTTTACGGGATAATCTCAAATATATTTAAGTTCATCGAATCCAAAGAAGCCTAGATAGATTTCATGTCATGGCCGAAGCAAGTTGTAGCGTCTTAGTTTGAGACGAGAGCACTGTTTAACAGAGGAACCAGCAGTGGTTTCTGCAGTTGAAGTAGAGTTGAAACGTTTATTAGTCACAGAGTTTCAGTATCTTCATGTTCCTAATCACTTTACATTTTTGTGTATGTTTTTTTTTTCAATTATTTTGTAAAAAAGGAATCACTTTTACGCTGTATTTTATTGTTAACTTGAAGGAATCAGCTATTTCTATTCGACTCACACTCAGACAAATGCTGAAAAAAGTCAGGGGTTCAGGTCTAGGTAGTAAATCTTAAAAAAATATCGTCTAAAATTGAGTTCGGGGAAATATTGAATACCTAGAGCTTTCAAGGTTTTTCGTTCATACCTTCTCCTCCTTAAGCTCGGCCTGCCTCTGGCGCCGCTTCTCGCGGTTCTCCTTGAGCCGCTCCACCTCCTTGACGACGTTGGAGCGTCGCACGGCGCCCGAGGCCACGGCGTGCGGCACGGACACCGTGGACGACACGCCCGCCGGCCGCGCCGCGCCGCCACTGCCCGCCACGCTCGTCGCGGTGAACTGCGGGGTTCACGAATATATACAATGTGAAAATCCTGGCTTATATAGGTTCTATTTACCAATTACCAAATTAAATTAGCTAGCGAAACTCGATGGTGATAGATTTGGACATCAAAACAAAAAGTTTTGGATTTTTTTGGGTTTGTTTTTTATAGATTTTGTTTTATAAGTTTATGTACCCACATTCCAGTTACATCTTGCAACGCTACTTTAAAAAAGCGATGGGTAGCTTATTCCATCATCAACCACCAATCTTCTATGCTCTTTGTGAAAGCATCCTGTTCCTTTCTGAAGTTTGGTTCAACGTTTTACCTTCAGCTTTCCTAATACACTTGTTGGATAGTGCCCAAACTACTCGTACAATACAAAGATGAAGGAAGGATTAAGAGCGGATTTCACCAATTAGATTGTGAACGCGACCAGCTCATCTAAACGGCGTACTGAGCTGAGCTGTCACTGACTGACTGCTCTTGAACACAGTTTATGTACTGATCACGTTCAATTTTTTTCAAGTAAAATCCGCCCTAAGCAAGGTTAACTATGTGGGATATTGGAAAGGAAAACAGGAACCTCTTTAACATTATGCATTCTCCGTTGCAGATGTGGCATATAGGGCGAATTCTGTTGCAGCCCCTGCGGCACTGACGCGGCGCTTGGTGTACTGCCGGCGCGGGACCGACCGCCCGACGGGGGCGGCTGAGAAACGATCAGGATATAGGTAGGAGTGGGGTTAGGACAGGAAGAAGGGTTCGTCTTCATCTACGTATTGGTTGTTTTATGTGTTAGATCAGCAGAAGGCAAGGGGTTAAGACAGAGATGCGGGTTGATTGGGATGGATTTGAGTATAATATGGATGACGGATGTGAGTCTTGATTGATTCAAATCTAATTCGTTTAAGTAGCAAGAGATTCAAGCACTGTCAAGCAACATACAAAAATTATACAGCGTACGTCTTATTGCTTTACACGGTCGTTGGTTCCACCAGACCGATCCCAACTCAGACAAATCCTGGCGAAATAATCTTCCCTGAATATTCCGTCAATGGTCCAGAGTAGAACCAGTATTGGAATTGAGCAGAAAGAAAACTGCATTTTTTAGCGGGTTTAAAGCGGGTTGGCGGATGTCACAAGTATTCAAATCTTCGGTTCTAGGACATGTCGGATTTCCATGTTTTCCTCAGTTTTAAGAGGTTCCTCCTACCTGCTGCGTAATCCTAGTATTGGTAACCGTGGCTTGTGCCGGCTGCATCGGTGGCGGCACGTTCTCGGCGCCGCGCCGGCCGGTCGTGTCGCCGCCGTGTCCGTTCGTGTACGCGCCGGCCGCGTTCGACACCCGCATCTGGTTGTTGCGTGTCACTCGGGACGGCGCTGTTGACAATGACAAACATGTTAAATATGGAACAGAAGAGGTGGTCTTGAAATTGGATCAGGGTCTTTGCTGTAGAACCAGAGCAAGCGAACTACAGCAAAAAGTAACTAATGCACACGTGTACTACTTACTATAAAGATTCTACCATAATGCTGCTAGGTAAGTATTAAAACCAAGCTATATTTAAAATAATCGTAATTTTAGAGTCAGCCGTCTAACTGACATCAATCTGCTATCACACAAAGAAATCGAGCATAAGACGTTTTTCTACCTTGACATCAAAGTGTAGTAATACACAATAATACTTATGTTTTCTCAGCACGCTTAAAAACAATGCTTGTTGTTGATAATATTGCAGGTTTATTAATTAAACCTTAAAAGAAAGCCTTGCTGTGTCTTGAAATATTGCGTTAAAGGCATTATCGCCCACGTTGTCATAAATGGCATGCAGATATTTCGCATACAATACAAATGGCTTATGTTATGCAGAACTATTATGTAGAAATGTGTGTTAATCCTTTGCCCGTTTCGATGTTTAGTAAAGGATTATACATAAGAAGACCTTGTGTCTTAATATTTTACAAGGTTTCCTTCTAAACAAATCAGAAACTGGTACAAAACTATTTCGGTTTCGCTTAATCTTTAACAACGTTATTAACAGGCAATATCTCAAGCCTTAAAAGTAGTTCATAAAAAATTAAAGTCACGCAATTTTCGACTAAAACATCGCAAGTAGAGCAGTCGTCGTGCAAAGACATTACTTTGTCTATATTCGTCCATACAATGCCTAACATGTCTGTGAATCATACTGACGTAATACTTAAATCTAGACGGAAAAGAAAATAACCAAAAATGTGCAAAAAGCGTAACGTTATGAGATGTAGGAACGCAATAGAGGTGCGATATGAACAGGCCTTACGTGACTTCGCCTTTTGTTCCTCTTCCGTCGCCTCTTCGGCGGGTGTTTCCGATTTCTCAAAAGCTTCCATCGGTTCATTGTTTTCTGTCGAATCGGCGACGCGCCTTCGACATCTCAACCACGAACAGCACATTTTTTCGATGTTTGTTTGTTTATCTCATTCGTCTATTTATCTATTACATGATATGTACTGCTCTAATAGACTGATTGTTCGGAATGAGTTCAGTTTGCGTCGGCGCAAGGCAATCCTGCGCCGCTCGCCATATTAGGATCTCTTTCCGTAGTCAAGGCAATGAACCGTGACGCACGCACCGGGCACGGCCGTGTGTGAAGGTGAAAACACATATCCATCTTATTGGTAAACGAAATAGTTCACATACTATTTAAATCGACATTTGCATCAAAAGTGGTCGTAATCGGTAACCCGGTAAGGTTTAAAGGGCGCGCAGGCTCGTTTCATTCGAGTGCACAGTTTACGAATTGCCATTCGAAACGGATTCGATTTTAACGTTCAATAAATATGGTATTTGACACTGTAAAATATTTTTATTTACGAGGTATTGTCCATTCAGTCTTGTTAACAACTAACGTGACACAGCACAATAGCAATAGAAAGCTTCAACACAAACATTCGACTTAATCTCACAAAGAAGACTCGTAAACACAAAACCGCAAATCTCAATGCAACGAAGAATCTCAGGTGAACTTTCAAACAAAACTTTTGACTATAATAATAAACCCATTAATTCTATGAAACAGCCGCAAAAACCAAATTACAGTTAGTACAAGAACTAGGCGAACAGCCACCTAATATGGCAGAAAACCTAAGCAAGCCAACGGCTTACGGTGTACTGGCATGAAAAACTACTCGATACCGGCAGATCGATTGCGTCTATCAATCCATTGGACATTCGACTAAAATTGGAAAATAATAGGGCCCATTATTGTCCCCACGTCTAATGAAACATTTACTGCGAAATGACGTCATGAGTTTCTATGTGACTAATCGATAGTTGTGACTTGTGACAGCTTAGGGTTGTGAACTTGGCAGTGGGGTGTCAGGAAGGGCGAATAAGTTCAGTAATTACGAAAATTATGGGGTTGAACTTGACATTCTGTTTGCATCAGCTGTGCATTTTCCCAGAAGTTGGGCGCCAAAGTGGTGGCAAGAAAAAATAAACAGCAGTCGACGAACAAAAATTTTGAGCTTTACCTTAATAGAAGCTTGTGCACTACTAAATATGATATTCTATTACATGTTTTCTAAATAATATATCAGCCACCCACGATACCAATTACTTGAAAGTAACGCCTAACTATGAACAGTAAATTAGCAAAACGACTGTTATTAACCGTAAAAAATGAATGAGGCAATCCAATCTAAAAGCCCACCTGGGTATTTCGCTAGTATACTGTTTTTGCTCAACTTAAGGACACGCGAATTAAAATAGGCTACAAAACACGAGGCAACTCCTTACACGTTCGCATAAACTTCATATTTTTCATATTGTGAAACGGATTGCTTAAAACATTTTTAAGAAAATTTACTTTTGACTAAAATATTGTTATGACCTCGGCCTACATGTTGTTCAAAAATGCAGCTTTATTAAATTAAACTTTCATAAGATGGAATTTTTGTTTTTATTGCACACAAATTAACTTTTCTATTCTAGGCTAAACACTGTGACACTCCCATGCACTCTTGCAACGTTCTGAAACCCAACTGATTCACGAAAATTTCGTACATCAATATTATGATCTGGGTCATCGATTCGCATAACCTCTCTTGGCAGGTTATTACCTCATTGCTGGGAACTACATCAACCTCCTTACTGCACGTTCCCTGTACATCATTTTTGTTACTTTCGCTCAGTCTTACATCTACATTTTCCGCACACACATACCATTTCCTTAAATTATTTCAAACGCTCCAAAATTTTGCAGTTCCACAGCTGTTAATATAACAATACGGTCGCCTAACAACGATATGACGTCAACTGTCACATGGCCTAACCTGTAGAACATTGTGCCTGTGCCTGAATAAGGGGCAGAAAAAAAACACTGGCGCATAACAACGGTTCTCTTGACAACGGGACGATGCATTGATCAATTGGGATTTGCTTCCACGTTGCATATTTTGAAGCCAGCTGTTGCCAACGAATTCACCCGCGTGGCTTTTGGGACTATGTTTCGCGGCCAGATCGAGAGTTTGCAATGTGACGTTTTGTAATGTATACCAAGATCAGCTATTTTGGTTGTATTTAAACCTCGAAACTCAGAGGAAAACATTATTCCGATAAGATTAAAGTATTATCAGCATAGACAAGACATGGATTTATATGGGACTCGTAAACTGAGATACCAAAGGGTTCCGGAAAAAATGATCTATTCAGATCATTCTAGATCAGGAAATGGGGACTTTAATTACTCAAAAAGCCTCTATTATTCAAAGAGGGTTTTGACTTGGTAACCAAAAGACTGTCTTACCATCATCCAAAAAATCTCAGGAACCAACATTGCGGTGAAGGAAAAATGCTTCATTAAATCTCTATTATTATTTAATCTAATGTTTACAAACATTAAACATATTAATATCAGACGATTTAACCAGTGGTTAATAATTTACGAGCCAACACGCGTAATGTTCATGGTAGCTGACCATAAAAGTTGCTATCAACACGAACTTTTACAATTATAGTAATTTTCACCCAGAACTGTATGTTTGTTTTGATAATTATGGAAATTAACAGTTTTGTATCCAGTATCTATTATACATAGATGTTTAACGCTTCTTTCAAACCTAAACATGATATTAATAGATAAAACTATCTATGACAGTACAAACATGGCATTGAGTCCGCCTCTGTACTTTGTGCTTGAAGTGTTAAATAAATAAATAAATAAACACCATCGAGACTGCTTCAAAACCTTTGGAAACGAAATCTGCATCGTGTTCTAAACGTTTCTCAAAAGTTATACAAAGAACACTGGTCCAGCCAAGTCAAGTTTGGTCTTAGGTGGTTTGCCACAACGTTGACGGTTGACGTAAGTTTTACATATCAAGATCCAGTATGATTGCTTAATAGCACAATCATTTGAGTGAAAGTATTTAATTCTTCTTGAACACGAAAACAACCCTAACATCCTGACATCGTTGCTTTCCCTTTAAATAATCGGGATTTCCTAGTCTACAGCGTTGTGTACATTATCAGCCGAGTTTATCGGCGACGCGTGCTTGATACTACGTTCGATAACCAAGCATCGTATGTATATAATTTTTTTCTACATGAAACGCGAAGAGGACTTATGTAATGACTTGCGGAAGTTCGGAAGTAAGTAGACGTCGTTAGTGGAAACTGCTTTGTAACATGACAGCTGTCAATGGCCGCAGAGAAATGAAGAAACCGCTACTGGAGTACTGGAGTATTTGTTGGGTAATGCCATCATAACCGCACAAGGAATGATAATTTCCAAGATATCAATATTTATACATCCAATAGGACTGGTACTAGGACCAAAGTTAGATATTGGACTACACTAAACTAGATATTTGGTTCAGCCCGAACGCTATTGGAATACGTATCCACCAGAGATGGGCCTAGAAAGAGATGTGTGAGAATCCGTCTCCGCCACACCAGTGTGTCAAATTTAAATTCTATCAATAGATGAATAGTCAGGATCTCACATAAGACCCTGAAGACTAGTCACACTTTTCGGACATTTAACTTATGACCAGCTCATATCGTAGTTCATATTATAATAAAATCTGTAGCAAACACAAAATCCAGATAGATTTATATCTCTAGATTTTCAGAAGGATCACCCACGCTTTACACTTATCTCTCATGCGTTAATTAGAACGGGAAGCGGTGCCAATACGCTATTTAGATCATAGGTTAAGTGATCAGCTGAGTTCATAGTGATCGACGAGCTCAATTTGAAGATTGCACTAAGTCTAGCTATAAAAAAGTGTGTTTTGTTTGTGGTTTATTGTATTTTATGTCGACTTCCAGATCACAATCCTATCTTTAGCTGGCTGGTGCATCTACTCGTAGCAATTACCATCAAAGCGTTCCATATTTCAACAACGACTTGCAAAATAAAAGCTATCAACTTTTCGGCAGCGTAAGTCAAACCAATATTTATGTATTTTTGTCTTTTCCGTCTTCGTTATCTCCAATAGAATATTACTTTTTCTTTGCCTTTGTGTATTTGAATGGTTTGAGCCCTTCCCCTGCATCTAGTTATTCTCAAAAGATCTATCGATTTTGAAAGGATACTTCTCTGAAGTCATCCACCGAAAAGTTGAAGTGTCCGGAGACGTTAACAGGCCACTTGTAATATAATAAATATTTGCCAATTACTGTCAAGTCAAGCCTCATTATTCAATTGCTCCTAAACGTGTAATAAACGACATAATTCTTATGACCCGGCGACATGAAGACTGGGTGCAACGAATCGCATTAGAGAATGATCGAGCATGCAAAATTCTGATTAACCCCATGATAGATCACACGACCTTTGTGACCGCACCAATTTTTCACTTGACCTAAGTTAGAAATAGTTCGAGTCTCACCAGACTCTTGATTTGAAATTAAATTAGTCAATACATTTTGAGCTTTCTCTTCTTCTGACAAGCTCATGTAAACTTCATTTGGGTAGCATTTGGACAAGCTAAATTCGCAAGCTTTCAATGAGACTTCGGAGACTTGATGAAAACAGTGTTGAAAATGGTAAAAAACCTAACCTACAAAAAAAAGGATGGTATTTAAAAGTAGGTACTTCAATTTATTCCCATTTCATTTACCTAATTTTGCCTGTGTTCCACCAAATATACTGAATGTGCACCAAAATATGTTCATTAAAATATGTCATAACGAGCATCTATTTAAAAACTGTTGCAAATTTGTAAAAATAGTAATACACCTAATTTTAAAAACAAGCATTTATTTTTTTAGTTTTACTTCAGATAATGCACTGCAAAATGTATTTGAATCAAACAACAATGATATAATTTTAAATTATATCTAGTTTCCGCCAGCAGGTCGACGGAGTCCCGCGCTCCTATTTCTGTCTGCAGGGTTTACAGGAACCTAACTAACCGCACCTCGGGGTGCCCCTGACGTCGACCGTCTCTAGGATGCATACTAAATATTTTGTGTAACATTCAGGAATATTTGGTGCACGATCAGTATTTTTCGGGGAAGAATAAATATTTTAGAAATGCATACATAGATGTACCTTTAGATTTTTGGTGAACACAAAAATATTATCCACAAAAAAAATACATATCCAGAGTTAGAATTGTTACTTTCCAAGCGCATTTTTCATCTGATGGTAAACCAAGATCTCATCTAAACAAAATCACGCCTAACAGCATGCCTAGACGACACTTGTTTAAAGTTATCCAGGACACTGGGACTATAGCGATTAACTTGTTATCAAATGAAGCAGTAAAACACCTAGTTGAAGACCACCACGTGTATTTAAAGTCGATAAAATATTAATGGACATAAGGGGTCGCGACACGCCTCGCGGGTCGTTACCCAGCGCCTACGCAAATGATTCACGGTGCATTATCCTTTACTTTATATTAACATCATAAATTCATAAACAGTGTCTTGTACCAAAACTCATTGCACGTGGGATGGGGACTAAAAGATTCAGTGATCAATGAACCTTATTGTCCATCGCGTTTGTAGATGCAATTGGGAAGTTTTTGATTGGTCGAACAAAAGAAGTTGGATAAAACTTTTTGGTTTATAGCGTGTACTTCTGAAGTTGTTGAAGTAAATACTACTATTGAAAACGCTTCGAATAGTTTCGGTTGTAGTATCGCTGCAGAGTTCAAATCAACTTTTGGTAAAATGGTCGTTGGCTTCCATCATTCATGAACGAATTTGAGGCTTGAAACCCAGAAAATTTCACTTCGTATGCATAGGATTTCAGCATTTGGTAACGTAAATACAAATTCCAGCATTGACGTTTTCGAAGTTTTAATTGACTCCCTAATGAGTTTAAATGGGCTGTATCTACACAAAAAGACTCAGGGTATTAGAATTCAGAAAGATTAAAGAAATTCTTGAAGAACGAATCTTGCAAGATGTCAAAAGATACGAATTTTTTTATTGGATCAGTTCAAAACAATGTTACTTTGAGTTATTGATCCGTAAATTATTAGGCTATCCATCAAAAATGTAATGAAGTCATTAGAACAATAAATAGGAAGTCGATGAACACTCATTTATTAATCAGCTTATTTACTTAAATCGATCGACATGACAAAGACAAAGTTTATTTATAGCTCAGCCTTTATCCCCCAGAAGGTCGTACAGAAACCAAACTTGGTAATGTCAACAGCTTCAACAATTAGCATAATAAACCTCCAGTCGCGACTTTCCGAAAAGGGAAACTTTTCCATCTACAGCACCATCAGTAAGCGACACTTGCAGCTCGGAATCAATTCCCGGGACACCCCCAGAATTGACAACGAAATTCGACCGTAACACAATGCATTTAGGGTTAGTATTGCACAAACACCGTCACAGACAGACAAGGGGGTTGAACTTACGGCCTATAGTCGCCCGCCGCGCCTGAAGATTCGGCTGAACGCATCGCACTGGCATATCGATGAAAATATAACAAAAATAGTAAAATTTCCAACCCAAGGTCAGGTTAACAGCACTATTGTGTGTAATCCATTTGTGTGATTGGTTAAATTTGAATTTGAAACACCGGTGCCAGCCAGTGTTGTGGTACACGGCCGGTCGCGCACTGCCCGCGCGCCACTACTCCGGCCCACACTTATAGCGATGGAACTAACGGAGTCACGTTGACCGCCCCATGTAAAATTCATACAACCCCGAAATACAGCGGCTTAATAGCGACACGCCACCACCATGTGTTATTATGAAGATAAACAAAGAAAAATGCTATATACGTGGCTTTAGGAAGCCATATTTTAGGTCTGAACTTTCTGCGGCGGAAGAAACTGGGGAAATAGCACTTGATAAGGGCAAAGGTCAAGTCCAGAATAGCAATGTATGACATAAAGTTAAGACGACCTTTGCAACAATAACCTCACGTTCTAGGGTGATATCTAGATGCTCTCAATCCATCGTATAGCTTTCCACTATAAAAGGGTTAACATAAGTTCGAGACGTGCTTCAAATTTCATCAGGCAGCTATTTTAGTGTGCGTCGAATTCTAAGAGCCCTCTTAATACAAGGTCAACCTTTGGTAATCGAAGTGGAAAATTATGAAGATTAGAAAGTTTTAAATTCATATTTTTCTTTTATTAATGCTTACATAACATTGATCAGGCCGGATGTAAACTTTTACTTTGTGTCCAAAAATATGATTTGTCAGGTAACTTTGTTGTCGGTTTTTACCTTACCAAAAAAGGGATTTTCCCACGTTAAGCATTTCTTAAACTCGATTTTGAATAGCCTGGGTCCTTTTGGGACGTATCATGATTTTTTTCTAACCCTATCTTGCTGAAGATGAAAATTCTGGATGGGTTTTAACAACTCTACAAACTATTTACATAAATGTATGGCATACTATGCCTAAACAAACGAGTCGTACAATGACACCGAACCGTATCTACAAAATCATTAAAAGCCGGTGCAATGCACTTGTCAGTGGCATTCTCATGCGGGGTGGGAACGATAAATATATTATAACACGTCCACTAATTGTGTGAACCACCACCGGCGCCCGACATAGCTGCACACTTGCATAGGCATAGCACGCCATTGTACCGGCTGACGCTAATTGTGAAATTAATTACCGAACAATTCTCGGATTTTGATGAATGACGGCTCTATTTTACTGGACTTTTATAAGCGGTCACGAGATCGTGACGATTTCGAATATTTTGTCAGATACAATTGCTACCAGTAAAACGTACGTCAATAATGGAGCATTTGCATGCAAATTGGCTCTTGAGATTTTCTTCAGAGATCCATCGCATAATTGATAGTGTATCGGATGAATGAAATCTTGTTTTCATTTGTATCGGAAGAAATGCATTATGCAATATGGAGATTGCCAAGATTTGGCTAACGACAAGACTAGACCAAATACGAGAAAAAGCATAAATAGTTGCTTTTTTGTTTGATTTTATATAAAACTTACGGGCGAGTAAGGTTCTAGTAAGGTTCCATGATTTAAGGCAATTCCAAAAAGAATTGGTGTATCCGATACTGCTCTACTGGCAGGCCTATAAACTAAAGACAAAACCTCTGCCTCTACGGTGTCGGCAGCCATCTTTATTGCCCTCCTATGTAGCAATTCATGTCGTTAACAGCGGAAGGACTACAGGCCTAGCAATGTGTGTCACTTTTGTGAATTATGCATTACCCAAGCCAGGCATAAAACGTTGGGAAGTTATTCTACCTGAATTAGTTTTTCTAGATTTAAATGTTGCATTTTGTCGTTCCCTAAAAATTCGCAGACATGTGCCATCCACGAACCCGCAAACAGAGGAGGCCGGTGTCCGGAGTGGGAATTTTTTTAGGCTGATTATGTTATAGCTAAACATGAACCAACGCCAAAAACTTTGTATTCTTATCATTCACACAATCATGAATACCAAAGTAGTTTTTAATGGCAAACTTTAATCAAAGCTGAATGAGAATGATCCAATCTGCATGATTACGAGGCTGGTTCACAAAGTCGGTCAACAACGCGTTACAATTACACTAACGACCTTCGCGGGAGCACAATGTCAAGAGCGGTAACGTTTTGACAATGACCCTACCTTAGCTGAAGTGTTACTGTTTAAATTCATTAATATATGAGGATAAATTACGGTACGAGTATTTTTGGGATATTGGCCGAAGGAAACCGCACATAGGGAAGAGTGGATGGCTATGGGGGACACCATTGCCCAGTTATGGCACAATAATAAGGATAACAATAAACAAATAAGCAGGAACTGACAATTCTAGTGCATGTTTATGATATCTGCCACCAGCGAAGCTATTCAGTTGTTGCAAATATAGATAACGTGTAGAAAAACATTTGTTATAATACACAGCAGGTGATTCGATTAGCTTGACAACTATAGTAACCAACTTCTTGTACCAAGCCTTGTACTAGGTAGGGGTACAGATTTGTGTGTGGATGTGTTATGTACATAAATTGTGCCATTGAACAAAGTGAAATTGTTGCCTAGTCAATCGTTATGAAGGCAAACAATTCCCTTTGAAGATTTGTGGGAAAATAATTTCTCTCCAAGCAAACGAAATGAACAAATTGACAAAACTGCACTGAACTCTTCTCAAGTGTGACAATCAATTGAGACACTTTAGTTCGCGTTAGTTGCCAAATAAATCTTGCGCAATCGATTGACGCAACTCGGGGATATTTGAGCTGGCACGCGATTGGGGTGGCCATTATTTTCTACTTATTAGACGGCCAATGAACTTAATATTTGATTCTGTAGTGATCGATTTACAGAGGAGTGTAGGTCAGGTTCGAACAAGGACGCGTCGAATATGGAATGGACTTTAATGAAGATCGAATTCCGTCGTGCGTCATTCGTTATTTTACGTTCCATTAATCACGAAGCCAGTTTTAGAATATTCTACTCTTTATAGTTTCAACGCAGTTTGTTCATAATGTTCAGATCGATGTTAGTTTAGAGCTATTATTAATAATAATATGTCTAAAGGGAACTTAACGATCTGCTAAAGTATCTTTCGGCTCATAAATGCAACAAATATTATTACAAAACGTCAGCAGTATTGGGCCTAGGGGAGACTGAGCACGCCTCGCAAGTTGAGGGGACCAAACCAACCCTCGGGGGCCTCAAAAGACAAGTTAATTTTGAACAAGACCTGAATACGAAAATCTCGGAGCCAAAATTCGAAGTTAGACGGGTCTCATTAGGAAAATAAATATAGTCACCCTAACTAGTCAGGCTAACTTTACGAGCATATTATACTACAAGCTTCTTTCATTGCTTCACAAGCGTGGAGGTCAAAAAAATATCCTACGGGAACCTTGTAATGGGTTAAAACAATCCTAAAAAGGTCGTAGGTCATGCTCTATCTCCCTGTGTGCCAAATATCGAAATCCGTAGTCGCATTTACGCATTTATAATATTACATAATACGAATACTGCCTCTATAACTTTAGTTCGTGGCATTAAGTGGCAAGCCGTAAATTAGTTCAACGTTGCACCGACCGCATATCTAATACTAAACAATTCATTCATACTTCGCTTCCTACTCAGATTACTGAAAACATTAAGAGCATGAGCCATGAGCACGATTGCTTTCAAACAGATAACATATATTACATCAATGTACTGAAAGGTAGCTGGATTATGTCCGATTTTGAAAATATTGATATAGGTAAGATGCGTCATTTATTTATCAATTAAAATATGAGGGCACATGGTAAGAGGAAAAAGACAAATGGAGCAAAATTGTGACACGATGATATCCTAGAGAGAGTAAAAGGAAAAAAGGTAGACCGCAAAAAAGATGGGATGACGACATAAGACAAGTGGCAGGCGTCACATGGAACAGAGTGGCTCAAGAAAGACATGACTGGAAAAGGTTGGAGGAGGCCTTTGTGGACTGGCAAATAGATCTACAGAAAAGAAGTAAAATGCAACTAAGAGACTAGATTAAGGTTTACACTAAATTTAAGTTTTCTATGTATTTTAATCATATAATTGTAATATGGATCTGAATAAAAGGCTATTATTATATGAGGTGAGTTTCGAGGTGACTGAGATTACGAGTAATAGAGAAGTATGGAAGAAGAAGACTGATAATGATGACTAGAGGTACGTTTAGTATTATACAAGGCTTTTGACACTTATGAAAGTGAGTGAAAATGATTGATACTGTCGACACAGGTGACCAAAGGACATGTTTGTCATTCAGGAGTATTATTTTATTGACAAATAGCACTGTGACAGCCCTCGCCATTACCAATTTACGGGTCGACCAACGATTTAATGAATTCATCATTCCTCCGTGCAGGCCAAAAGGAAATGGCGGGACAATCTGGATGTCTTCCATGAGAATTGGATATAAATTGCGCATTGTGACCGATAGAACGATTTGAAGGAGGATGCTCAGAGGTAGGACAGTAAGGGCTAATAACTACTACTATACTATCATTGCTGTAATTAACAGATAGATTTGCACATAGTTATTATTATTTCAGAACAAATAAAAACGAAGCAGACATATCAGTTAAAATAAACACTTTGTCCTACTAAAGCCGCTATGATTGTTTAATAACAAAAATAAACGCGCCCGCGCCGCCAGGTGACACAATTATTATCAGTTCAATGGCCCCGTGACTATTAGGAACAAAGAAGATTGGGGAAATTTTGATAGAACCACTGAAATTAACCTAGATTGGCCTTAGATAAATAATTGCTATCTTTTTGATATGTTTACTTTTGCTCTGCTACGGAACAAAGTTGTTTTCAGAATACTAGAGATTAGCTTTCATTCGCGGTTTTAGCTGGGTGAATATCGGTGTTCATCCCACGAGAATGCACCACCTGGATAAAAAGTCCTTATAACTTGTTAGACCATCCAGGCGATCGCCTACCTGTGTGTCAGATTTAATAATAATGAATAAAGGAAATAATAATAATAATATCTTGGGACAACCAACACACCGCCATCTGATCCCAAACTAGGTAGAGCCTGTACTATGGCAACCAGACAACTGATAAACATACTTATATATTTCTAAATACATACATATTATAGATAATAAATCCGTACAGCCGATAGGGCGTGAATACGCAACAGACAGATAGAACGACAAAATATGTTTCGTAATGTTCCTTTAGGCATCTCCCAAAAGACTAGAAAATTCCTCCGAGCGGAATTCAACAGAATACGTGCGGACGCGAAGTCACGTACATGAAAGTTACAGCTCTGCCGGTTTTTGCTCCTGAATTTTACAAGCATCTCCTTCCTGTGCCAATTCTTTTAATTTAATTAGGTAGAGTAATTTCTGGGTTCAACGATCTATTTACTTTTATTGGCTCATGCTGAATTACTGATGCTGCTACGGACTCCTCACTGACCTTATTGGTGATGCTCTTCTCAAAGGTCAGGTGCGTAGTACTCACAACCGGTGTGCGTATTTCCTAAGATGTATGAATGTGGACGAAGCAAAAGGAGTATCTAAGGCAGGATGCATACATACATGTATGTGTGTAACTGCATACTGAATTCCTGATGTTTCCACGACTGGTTGAGAACCCTAGTATACAGCCTTCTCGGAGTCTATAAATTGCAAAGGTGCAGTTGAGCTTGGCCTTAGAGCCGTAACCAATAAATAGTGATAAGCTTGGGATTTAACCGAGGTTGTGTGTCAATATAACATTTATATAGGTAAGTATCTACCGGGATCAGAATCGTCATCTCGAGTGAAATTACATCTATAGGCATTTCAAGTGGCAGAAAAAAAAGTTTAGTAAAAGAACTGGCCTACGGTGTGTATTAAGGATCTATGTTTTATTATCCTCTACTCTACCAAGTAATATTTTTTCAGTTATTTGGTTTTTACATCAGGAATTTTTCAGTAGCAGCCAGTAGTGTGGATTCGTGCCCAGTTGATGCAAACGGGCCATCATGAGAACAACTGGCAAAATGTGGAAGTAATAATAGCCGCTACTCTGCCTAATACTACCTATACAATAGTAAGGTTTTTTTCAGCAACATTTTTCGATGTTTTCATTATTTATCAATTCATAAAGGCATCAAGTCCCAATTTAAAAACCAAATTACTTTAAAATTACAACATTACAAAATGACATTAGAAATTTGTCACAAGTCTATGGTTCCATTCTCCGCGCTTGAGTTCTCCTAAATGGACTTGGAAGATAATTCTGTAATGATAAATGTTCATTTGGGATAACAAAACCACTTGGATACATTGACAGGAATTCGCAGTAACATGGAAAACAAATAGAACCTTTGTGATAATAATTCCGTGTGCCCCACCTGTAACAAATGACCCACGACCGTTGAACCCGCCAGCCAGACGCAGCGACGCTCATGCACAACGAACCAAGCGTCAAACTAGCTGTGTCTCACTCTAACGTGATTAAGATGTGTGCAGATATAACGATCACTTATTGTTTACTCATTCTTCTTTTGAAGTAATGGCGGAGATGGCCGATGGATTGGCTGGGTGATTTCGGGCTGAAATGATAATGATGAATTCTTCTTTTCATGATGAATGAAATTCAGCCATTCAATAAATTGACAATTTGACATAAGAGTATGCGTGTAGTTATAACTTTGTAAGTGGTCACAACGCCAAAAGAAATCCATTTTAGTAAACCCCAAATCCCAAGGATTGTAAATAGGCAGCATGTCAAAGTAGGATCAGGCGAGTATGTCAATAGAGGATACAAGAACAGAAGGTGAAAAAGTCTGGATGTAAACTAAAATAAAATGTAACCAAAGAATTTGTTTGTTAGAAGACACTTTAGCCTCACCGCAGCTGCAGACAAAGATAAGCTATCAAAGATCACTCATGTCAACACGATTATTTCCAAGACAAGTAAAACTGCTCTTCTTTGTCAACACTCAAGGACGCTATGTTTTGACCAAAAATTCTATTCCATTGTATTTACAAAAAAGTCAGTTTATGCGAAACCTATGATTTAGACAGCAGTCAGGCATTCTCTGGGTTAACGTAATGCAGTAGGTAACGACCTAATGAATCATAGCGTGACGTGAACGAAGCCGGTGTTTCGACCTCATTTCAATGCATTACCAATATTTGTGGACACATTATTGTTATGTTCACGGAATTTTATGAGGACAATTTTAAGGTGAACATGTATGTAGAGCAACGTTCACAAGGTTGTACATATTTTCAAGCACATCATGTCCTTTATTGGTCATTTAGAAGGGACCCAAACATAATTTAATAGCTTTAACGCTTCTTACAAAAGCAAACCTGACCAAAATCACATCGTTAGAATTTGAAAACTTCAAAACGGAAACGACACAAAATGCCTACACCTAGTCACACACCATGCGGAAACTCAACACCCGATCCAAAAATAATTCCAAATCCAGAAGCCGTCACAAAGAAAATCACGAACAATACGAATCATCATCTAATATGGAACTGAAATATGTGATAAAGTCTTGCGAGACACACGTCATGCCAGTTCAAGATCGCTATTAAGATTGAGTCCGACCGTTAGGGCAACGTTCGCCTCATTTGAACGTCTTTACTTCTCTGTGGAGACATTATTTTTGTTTCATGCCAGTTAGAACACTTTAAAAGGAGGTTCACGCAAGTGTGATGTCATGAACTGTTTTGGGGAATCCTTCTTTGGGCGAATTAATTGCTTTAATTATTTTTCCGTTACTTCAAGGTCAGTTAACTTTGAACTGCTTTGAGAAATAGTAGAATAAATATTGACATAAAATATCAATATTAAGTGACGTCAAAGTTCCGTGTCAAGCATTCATCAGCATTTATTACAACGGATGAGTAAGATTCAATTTTTTTGACAGTTGAGACATTTTGAGTCCTTTGTTCTTATTGGGTGAAATCAACACGTGGCTTATATATATTTGTAACATGATACATAGAATATAGGATGAATTGCACATATTGCAGTATGATTCACAGACATCAAAACAGTTGTATGACTAAATATAAGCAAGATTTGTTCGTCCTTTTGGTGAAGATGTTGCGAAACCAGTAAACACGGATTAGTTATTATCAACATCGTTCTAATAAAGACTCGCTGTTTGTTTTGAAATGAGAGTTATTTGGAAGATAAGATAATAATATCCTTTTAGATGATGTCATTTCTTAAACTAATAATGCAATGTTATCGTTATCGTTATTCCTGGTAAGCCAAGAAAATTAAGTGGCATAGTTCCATTATTTTAGGACCAAAGGAAATTCATTGAAACATTTTTTTTAAATTATAATAGTAGTCAAACGCATAATAATGATTTCCATCCGGTAAAAACAGTGTCGATGTTGACATTATCAAGAAAATAAGCAGGACTCACCTTTTGTAGCCACCGGTATGGATTGCCGCGTCATATCCTAAAACAGAAACCACACATTAATCATCTTCGCACTAAATTGTTTTTACTTGCAAAATAATCTTAAGAAGCTGCAGGACAGGGATAAATAAATAAAAGAAAAAGGTACTGTATATTTACAAAGTAATTTGCAGCCCTCAATCCAAAGAGTGTGAAAGATTTGAGAAAATATGCTCATATCAAAATCGGTAAGAAAATTATGTCAACTCTAGCTGGTGGATGGATTGAATAGTGTGGGGGTCGTGGAGGTATTTAAAGTAAAAATCTTACAATAAAAAATGTTAAAAAAAAACCTATCTCCGTAACTAGAAGAGCCCCAGGTATGGTCTAGAACAAAAAAAAATGATCGCTAGGACGGGGAGAACTAGTGCCTTTGGGCTTCGTTAAGGGTCTTGTAATTTGTTACACTATTATTGTCTTCCTTTTCTCCACATTGAGTAACTCATTTAATGCGTGTAACAAATTACAAGACCCTTAACGAAGCCCAAAGGCACTTGTTCTCCCCGTCCTTGCGATCATTTTTTTTTTGTTCTAGACCATACCTGGGGCTCTTCTAGTTACGGAGATAGGGTTTTTTTTTAAACATGTTTTATTGTAAGATTTTTACTTTAAACACCTCCACGACCCCCACACTATTCAATCCATCCACCAGCACAATGTTTTGAGTGCGCTGCATTGAGTCCTACCGCATAACGTGATTTTTCACCCCAAAAAGAGTCGTTTCCCAGCAATAATTTTTGCGTAAAGTTACTTAGTTTGATGTACAGACGCACATCAAGCTACTACAATCTGTCAAAGCTCTTTAATAGATTTTCAACTTTATCTCTAAAGCATTAGGTTCAAGGTTGGTTGAGAAAATCTGGCAGTTTCGGGTAGGTTGACCTGCGGGCGTCTGTACATAATGCTTGGTTGAAAGCTTCGTCAAGGGTCTGTTTACACCCTGTATCTTGTTTATTTATTGTCAACACTTCGACTAGTCAGCAGCTGAATCGTCCAAGAAAACAAATCAATAAACTAAAACGAGCCGTCCATTCCAAAATACATTAAAGCTTTCAAAATAACACAACAGCAGTAACAATCGACTTTCAAGATAGTGTTATAGTTTTCTACACCCGCATCGACAGAACATTTTCATTTGGCAAAACAAAAAAGTAGCTTTCGAAAAGCCTTCTCGTAATCTGGAAAAGTGTTCGTTTATGCGGGCAATTCTGTTATTCTGTAATTCGTTCCCATCTTTCAATGTTTGTTGTGACAGAAGAGTATTACGTGGAAGAAATGGTTTTTACTTTTTGGGATAAGGGGACATTGCCCGCCCGGTGTTGTTACTGACATATTTATAAATGGTCCTTATAAACTTTATTGACACAAATGAAACCCATGAATCGACAGGAAATTATATTGAACTATGATAGGTATTCTGATAGCGTGGCATAGAAAAAATAATTGTTTGTTCGATGAAAATCCAATGTTGGCATCAATTTGAACACATTTCCATTACTTCCTGTAAAGGCAGGTGAACCTTGAGGTTCGAGTGAAAATTTTCTGATCCCAATATAACCATTGCTCGTAAAAAGATTAATCTAGGACCACATGCTCGCAGAAGATTACAGGACGAGTTGAACAAAACAAACGTCTTGAGGTTTGCAATAGCCCTGGATCGAAAGAATTAGAAATAGAGGGAGAGACCTTTGCCCAGCTGTGGGATGATTTAGGCTAACAGTAAATGTAACGTTCTGGCAGTTAAAAGGTTTTGCACACATTTAAACACTGTGTTTCAAGGTACTTCGCCAAATGAATCAAAGGTACTTTACACATTTCTCCATCAGTTAATAGCTCACAAACTACCCTTGATTAATGCTAATCCGTGGCCCACTAACCGAGTTTTTACTCAACCGAGCAAAGTGTCTAACTTTGTGATTGTGAGTATCGACCAACACCATCGTCTACTGAAAGGGATACTATGGTGATACGGCAAAAGCAAACATTCATAAATGCTTTTGTCATTATTACCCACCCACATGACAGCAATAATTGGACTAACGATTTATTTAATTGTAGTTGTATAATGTGTAAAAGTGTAACCTTTTTTACCTTCGGAAATATTCCCTTGCCCTAAAAACAAGTATTGGGGTAAAACATTGAAGAAGACTCATACATTTTTAAATTAGATTAAGACCAATTAATATAATTGGTTGTATATGAAGACTGATATGAAAGAGAAAGGAGTAAATGATGCCGTGACTTCTGACAGGGGAGAGTGGAAGAAAAAAACGTGTTGAGCGGACCCCAAATAGAATGGGACAAGGGCAGGAGGAAGAAGAAGAAGATTAAGACCAATTCATCTTCTTAATATTTTAAGGCTGCAAGGCAATCCAAGGTTGGAACGGTCTTATCAAGAAAGTTCCAATCGCAACTTCCCCTATCTTCCTTTATCTCACAGGACATTTTTATCTTCAGCAGTTTATACTATCGAGGCACACCCAACCCGGGCCTAGAAATGTATTGAGGCCAATGGTACGATGCTCCGTACTTCCTTATTCACGGCACCTGACGGGCGTTTACTTCGCGAAACGCAGTATAAACCCACTTTGATGGCGCTCTTCCTGCCTATCTGATTGCAGCGCAGATTTGTATCTTTATTTGCTTTTATTTATGAGTTTAGACTTCTGAGAAGTATGACAGAGTGGGTGACATAAACCAGTAGTTCTACGAATCAAATAAACTGAATCTTATTATCTAATTCAGGAAATTAAGAACAGAGCAAATCTGTTTCCAGTTCAACTTCCAAATAACGTTTTGGGTGCTAAAATCATTTAAATTACAATAAATATTTGTTGCACATCAAATATTAAATTGGGTCGGATTTGGGTATAGAAAACGGTCGCTCCGTTCAAGATAAATAAAAACGAACCAACGTAAACCAGGACAGATAAAAAAGTAACGACATCACTCACGGGTGTCGATCAAGATTTTCATCTGAGCAATAAACATAATGAATCTCAGATGGGAGATAGAATACAGAATGATGATAAAAACTTCAATGAAAGACATTAAAAACAATCATAAAATTAGAACATCTTTTTCGATTAACGCGAAAATTATCCAAGGTAAATAATTCTTTACTTCCTTCCAAACTAAGTCGTACCTTGCTTGTCAAACCTACTAAACGATTACTCCTACAAAACGTCTTCGAGCACAGATAACTTATCTCCATTTCGGAAATAAGTACGAAGCAATTAGCGAGTAGCGGGAAGCAATTTATCACGGTCGGAAGGCGAGGCAATGAATGGCGCCCGACTGGGTCCCGCGGTAACGCCAGGACTCTTAATAGTCTAATCTCTTCCAGCAGAGTGGGTACCGCACAGGCAATTTCGCAGACGACGGTAGACCACTAAATCGTTAAACTGTTAAGTAAAAATGCTGATGGAAGCGGGAACAAGGTTTTTATTTAATCTTGAAGAAAAATCTTGAGATATTAACTTATCAAAAGAAGAAAGTTTTCATATTTTAGTAGAAAATTTCCTTAAGCTAAGCATCCTTGGGCTTATTATAACATTTTTTAACTTGTCTTGTCTTGTCATAACATGTTCTTACATTTCTAACAACAGCGAGAATGCCCATATATTTCATTTAATGACTTCCTAAGTTTGGAGATATTCACAAACGTTTTCATCCGAATTTAAGAGCACAGTTTGTGAGATAAGGTTCTATTGCTTATAAAAAATTAGTATGGAGCTGCTTTGGTTAGCTCTACCGTTTTTTTTTTGTTGTGATGGGTTCCAAGTGTGTATTTTGATACTGGCCGGAATTTGGTGTCCTGCCAAGTCATTATCATCTTTCAGTATGCTTTCCAAATATCTCCTGGTAATCAAATAACTTCTACCTGTTCCTTTTAGCATGGGGTGAAAGTATTTAGAATCATCAGTACATACCATTTCTATACAACTATGCAGTGACTTGGATGTTTTCAAGTAAAATACCTGATAATCTCTGGAATTGATTCATACCGGAACACACGTTATCATGCTTCTTGATAAGATATTCATAAATGTAAATTATTTCATAACATTGTATCAACATTTGATAAAATGTTTTGTTTCTAGACTTTTTCGACCTTCTATCCCGACTTACATTTTTGTCCAATTCATAAACATTTATTAATGGCCCTAAGAGAATTTCAGTCAGATTGTGCAACATGGATTCTAAATGTTCGTAAGACTATCAAATATTATAGCCACATCAACTTTTAACAGCCATAGTTTTCATAAAACTAGGTATTCAGAGAAGACGAACATGACATTCACCTATAAACACAACTGTGTCTGCATTCTTTGGATAAGACATGGACTTTAAACGTTTCATTTGTGACACGAGAATCATGTTTATAGTTAGCGTCGTTGGTTTAGTCTTCAGAAGTGGAATCAACGGATATTATGTCTGCCTTACTTCTACAGCGAATGTTTAATTCATACCGTCAATATTTAAATTAGCAAAGAAAAATAATAGGAAAAATCATCATGGACAATGCTTACTGACATAATCTACTCATCCGCCGTCGCGTCGGACGAAAATCTACGACGTCGCGGACCTACCGGTGCTCCTGTAGTGGACCTGGGCAGAACATCTGGCTAGACGCGGAAATGGCCGATGGAGCAAGGCTTTGATCGAGTCGAAACCGACGATATCGATATTGGGTCGGCGACATCGTCAAAATCGCGGAAAACACCTGGACAAGGGACTCGGAGAACCGGGAAGTGTGGCAGAAGAAAGGGGAGACCTGTACCTAGCAGTGGGTGATTCCGGGCTGATATGATGATGATGACTTATCGTTTGAGAAACAACGTCGCATTACAAAAATAATACGACACTCACCAAACCACAAAGGAGATAAAGTGGGATCTCTGTACAAAATCCGGTGTCGTCTTATCCGTATTTCTCGAGTACTAGGACGCAAGCTGATTACCGTAACAACGGGATGTCTGTTACAATTGTTACGAACAATGAATAGTAATGTGTGTAATCCACGTGTAGTAGCTGTGCGGGGACAGTTTTATATCTTTAATCCTAGTATTTAAGTTTATTAATGGATGCTATTGTCTCATCTTGTGTCTGTGTGATTAACTGATTATTTTATGTATAAAGATGTTATGCAAACATGGTTTTTCTTGTTAGTATTTCATGGTTGTCATCTTTCTTCGTTAGAAATTCTTTAGGTATTTAAAGTTTAGCTAAAAACCCAAATGAACAATCCATATAACGGTGATTTGAGGATATAACATGCCTACAGACGTAGTGTGGCTCACCAGCAACCAAAGAGTTCATTAAACACGCCACTCGATTGACTATTGATTTTTCAGTAAACCTTATTCTGTTCACTGTGTACTACTTCTTTATTACCTACGTCACTACTTTGAATGATCCCTCTATTAATATCGATGTCGATTCAATTTATTAATGTGCCACAAATTCATTCTAGCTAACTGAATTGATAACTGGTAATTTAGTAAGGCTGAAATAAGTTGCGAGAACAAAACACTATACTATTTCAATTCGTATCAATTTTCCAGCTGCCCCCTGGATCAACTAATCCAGCAAGAAGCTCAGAAGAAATGTTCCAATTTTATTATTCCCGCATCTGCAGACTAAGAAATGGGCAGAGATTGTACCAACCTTCTCTAGCCTTTTGAACGCCAGAGCAGGCACAGATTAAGATTGTTGTACCAACCTTCTCTAGCCTTTTGAACGGCAGAGCATAAACGCACGCGCCTGCCCTCCACGCCATGCCACAATTTCATCTACCATTTTGTCAAAAATTTATGTCGTTTGGGGTACGCGCTTGCTTGTCACGTACAAATATGTGACTAAGACATATCCTCAGAATATACAGTCAGATCAGTGGGGTTTAACTAAACAGGGGTGCAGTTGAGTTGAGAGTGAAATTGCAACACATCTGCAAACACTCTCTTAAATTCTAATTACGTAGGCATCATCTATGGAATTAATCTTCCTTATTAATTATTATGTTTTCCATCTGCGTCAAAACCTTGCAAAGAATTCGTCGTGTGTTAGCTTGGTAGGTCATTATGTATTCTCTTTGCAAGGTGCGACTTTCTTCAATGTCAATAGCGTTAAGTGGGTGCTTATTAATTATTTTATCATTCGTAAGGTTTAATTTGAAAAGTGCAAGTGGAAGATTTCTATTATATTGCGGAGTTGTGGTAGTAGATAAGTTTATATACAGGGTTTTGTTAAAATAACGACTACCGGTACATCTAGTATTTCGTCTTTCAGTAGTCTCATTGCTAATTGAGGAATGAAGCATAACATTATACAGTACACTCAAGATAAAACTGTTCTCATACATAATCATGTCATTTCAACACAAATTCTTAAGAAAAATAAATCAAAATATGGCAAAATGAGAAACATTCAATCCATCGAATTTAGAGTATTTCGCAAGCCAATTAGTTTTTGTAGTAGCTCTCAAATATAAAAACCAAAAAGCGTAAGCTGATTCAATTACGCCGAAACAGGCGAATGCAATTGGTCATTATTACAACATACGTAAGAAAATTTCCGTTTAGAGCCGATAACACAAGTCAGAGCGGCGTGGGAAGATGAATCATCATGTTGATGTCATTGACGAAAACCAAAATTAGACTTATTGTAAACACCTGATAAATGAGCCATAAACACTATATTTGCATCTCTGCACTGCAACACAGATTGCAAATTGGATTTCTAGTTCAACTTTTACAAAATCCGAGTCGGTCAAAAAGACCAATGAATGAGTGCAACAAATATACAGTACATTGACATTATACAAACAACTACATTATGACCATTGGACTGAGTTTTTGTTACGCCGAAGCCGCTGCGCAAACCGTATCGCATTGTCGACTGTGTAATAACAGGCGTGACAAAAGCACAATCCATTACAGTCAAACAAAACACCATAACAAGCCGTTCGTGTGCAAATCATAGATCGTGGAGCAACGTAATCGAAAAAAGTGTGAAAATAAAAAGTAAAGTGGTATCGGAGCGGCGCAGCAAGAGGTGCCTGCGCGTCGGACTCCGGCGTGCGAATGATGCGTTAAGTAAGTGCGTAGACTGTACCGATCGTGAGTTGCGCACGGGCAGCGTGTGTCCGGAGTCGGCCGCGGCGTCACCCTCGGCGCTCTCCCGCAGGAAGCCGCCGTCGTCCGACGACGAGCCGGACGGGTCCTTCGCGGCCATGTCAAACATACACGTGCCAATGATACATGATAAAACACGGTGCAACAACTTACTCAACGTTCCGGCGCTTCGCCCTTCGCCTGCTTATTATAAACGAGAGTCACAAACGAGGTGCGTCCCTAATGGACTTCGAGTTGAAAGTGAAACTGAAATGCTTGCACGGCTTGCGGAAAATCGATGCGACCGGTGTCCGGCATGCGTCAAACGTACCCATAGGTTAGAAGGTCGTCTATACGTCTAACCATCAATCATCGTGGGACCGAGAGCCGGCCACTACTTGACACGCGACCATCAGCCAGTGTTTTCGTGAACATCGAAATTATCTAAGTACAAGTCACATAACTACCGCTGTTTCGTGTTTACCTATTTCTAAACAGTGTACGAACTTTATCGTGATTATAGTTACACAGCGGCGTGCTCTAACATACTGCGTCGCCTTGGCAACGGTGCATCTTACAGAAAAAAAAAAACATTTCGTCAAGCTATGATCGCTACCGTGCTAGCTACATATAGTCACCTGCCAGCTGTAAATGTATGGGAACATGTCTACATTTTCTCCAGAGGTTGTGCGACAGCCATGATACCGATCCAATTTTTGTCACGCATTGACAGGATTTCGAAACAAAAATCGTCACTGCACACTCAACAAAAGCCGGCTTTGCTAAATGAGCGATTTAGAGAAGAAGTTCATGATTAATATTATAATGATAAGATGTGACAGGTGTCGTGGCGTCATGGGCAGAGGGCACATTCGCCTTACGCGGATATGTCGGCACAACTGTGGCGTGGCGTCTATTAGCAACTGTTCTCAAAAACCCAAACAATGAGAGTGATCGCGGCTTGGTACGCGATTCGGACGCCCTTACTAATCGATAAAACTAACTAAAGCTTTCATTTAGCTTTATCGCTAAAGTTAACAATCGATTAGAGGCGCAAACTGTAGGCGAAAGCAAGCAAATGGCGACTGCAGGCTTTCAGCAAAAATTAGGTCGATTTGACCTTTGTTGTTGCCGTGAGGAAATGCTTTAAGGTCTGGTCACATCGCAATTTTACACGTTGCGTTTCTTTTACGCTTTGTTAAGGCTAGTTTCTACTTTCCTCCTACTCTGTGCTAGAGTGAAGTTTACCATCTGTTCCCAGAAAACCAACTGATCAATAATTCAGTACACAACAAAGTTGGATAATAATTTTCACGATATCGTGAACGTACTGCGGTTCGGAAGATTAGTAATCAGAATCACCTTCACGTGAAATAGGCTACGTTATGTGTTGCAACTTGAAGTCGCCGATCCGTGCCAAGCAATATGAGCAGACCTTAACAACTAGAATTTATTGCACTGAAGTTTATAATAGAGTTAACGGGGCTAAAATAAATTGGACTGTAATGAAAGCAAGGCTGCCACGTTCCTGCATTACCTACGTGTATAATGTACTCATTGCTATAAATATTAATTTCAAAACAGTCAGGATGCAATGTGTTAATTACAGATTAGTACACGTTGGGTGTATGAATGAATGAAATCATTTTCTTATATCACCGACTTAGATGATGATATTAGTAACACATAACTTATTCAAGCATGGAACTAATCAATCACGATTTGCGTACAGTCATATGAGTTGAATGAAAAACGACTACAACGTTCGTTTCAATTTTTAAACAAAGTAGGTACCTACTAGGCACGCATGTTCTAAAGAGTTGTTTCTAAATTTCATTCATTTGCAAGCATATTATTCACATAATAACTATATGATTTACTAACCGATCACGCTTGACGAAAAATTTATGCCAAAAAGGCTAACAATACGCTTCACTTTGTACTAGGCGCATGTGAATTCCTAAGTGATGTCACTAAAACCTTCTAATACAAGCATTGTGAAAATGTATTCCACTAATCGATCACGCTTGACGAAAAACGAAACAATAAAACGACCTCTAATAGACCTACTTCTTATAGAAGTACCAGGCGCGCAGAAGTTCTGAAGAGGTGCTCTCTTACCCTAGCGAGTTTGTTGGGCATCGGCTGTAGGTGTGGTGTGTGGTGCCTAGGGGGTCCGACTGCGAGCTCCGGGTTGAGGGCCAGGATAGCGTCGATCTCCACCTCCTTGCCCTTGGTCTCGCCACGCTCGTACCATTCCACTGTGACCGACCTCGTCTCCAAGTTGACCCCGGAGACGATCGCCGAATGGACCCGGCCTGGAAATGGTGAAAATAAACAATTATTGCAAGGTCCTTCTAGAAGTAGTCACGGTGTATTCAAGGAAGTCGGAAATGCTTCGGGAAAAAGGTTTACTCAAAAATTCTCTTTTAAACTTTAACAGGGATAAACGCATGTTTCAATTATGCGCCGCAAACCCTAAAGTAAATATAAACAATATACTTGAAAGTCGAAGCATTCATGAGACATTCTGAAGAATTAAAATTTTATGTACAAAAGGCAGCATAGTAACGACCTCTTGAAAAGGCTGTGCAAACAAATGCACGAGTGCAAAACATACTGCAAAATCATTGGAAAGTTTAAACAGTTGTGCTGTATGTATTATAAAACCATGAATATAGATTTTTCATAGACATGAAGATTGATAAAATTGGCAAAACCGAGTTTTTCAAAGAATGGTTTTATTATCAGGGTGAAATATGAACTCATCAGACATGACTATCCAAAATATGATGCCAAAACCGTTATGGAAATTGCTAGCGCCACCAATTCTGGTGCAAAGTCCGACGATAAATTATGAGCATCCCGCTTGGGAAGTTTGTAATCAGTTTTGGTCACGCAAGGATAGACTATCTTGCAATATACACGTTCTCAATGCCTTGTCTTAAATTGAAATATTAACGTTTCAGGAAGATAGCCCAAAACTCTGAAAACAACTTCGGAAGTGCAGTTTTCAAGTTGAAAATATTATTCTCCTCGCCAGCCGTCCTATTACATGTTCATCTTTTTCCAACTATTTTGGACTGGTGTTCCAGTCTAACCAGATGCAGCTGAATACCAGTATTTTACATGGCGCGACTGACTATCTGACCTCCACAATCCAGTTTACCCAGTAACTGGATTGTAGAGGTCAGAGTACTCTTGCTTGTCAGACTTACGGGCTTCTGACTAACCGTCGCATACCAATCAATGAATAGTAAGATTCAGGGTCATAGAACAAGGGAGTCTATTACACAACATGTATCAAGGCTACATGATAAGGTAACTGTTAAATACATCGACAGTACATCTGTGTATACGTCCTCAGGGGGGCAGAGTCGTCTGCAACAAAGGGGGGTGACTAGACGCATTAAACAAACTGCCTTGTGTGGCTGCGCGGTTTATAAAAATGTAGGAAGTTCGTGTTTTTCTAATATGATTTCAGTCTATGTTTACTGAATAAATATCCGTTTACTAGCTCAACTGTTTCTTTTCAAAATATTTGGACTTCCCATTTTAAACACAGTTCATTAAGATTATAAAATGTTGCAAGTTTGTACGAGTGAAGTATTCATTTCAATGAATCCAAAAACATTTTCTTTGGGAACACCACACGAAATATCAAAGATATCACTTTACTCGCGGAAAAAATATAAGCAAGGAAAGTTAATATTGGCGTGACTGTCAGTCACCGCTGCGGATTTTTGGCACACATCATAACTGAACATAAAACGCGAATGAACGTACTGTATAATTTAATAAAAGAACCCTCGACATATTCACTGCTGAGTGATTTTTTTACGTTTTTGCTACAGGAGGACGAGATTTTGCGAGCAAAACGGCTGGAAAAACTGGCATTATTCGGAAAAAAAATAGACAAAGAGAATAGTCCCATTCATAGAGAGTCCTCCCAGCATCCTCATCAATTCTACGGAAAATAATGGATGACAGTGAAAAGTCAAAGCAAACAAAGAGCTAATTATAGAGTCAGGACAAGGTTACCGACCTTCCCCAGTTGCCTGCAGTCCCGACGCGCCCCTTTATTAGCGCGAGTATAAACAAAACGACCAACAATTTCAAAACGTATCATGTAAACAATAGGGAGTTTTAATTTCGTTTTCCGACCTTGTTCAGGATCAAGTGGTTCTTTGTTAGGTGTTTGGTCGTGTTCAACTGGTGCAATTCGAAGGTTCTTAACTTTTTATCAGGTTTATCGTGGCACAGGAGCGATTCCTATATATTTACAAAAAATCGCATTCTAATAATAACAGACTCAGTCTATAAAAAAAAAAAAAAAAAAATACAAACATCCCAATTGATAACCTCCTCATTTTTGAAGTCGGTTAAAAATACCTCACGGCTTTAAAAAGTTATTATGTATACAGTTTACCCAGTAACTGGATTGTAGAGGTCAGAGTACTCTTGCTTGTCAGACTTACGGGCTTCTGACTAACCGTCGCATACCAATCAATGAATAGTAAGATTCAGGGTCATAGAACAAGGGAGTCTATTACACAACATGTATCAAGGCTACATGATAAGGTAACTGTTAAATACATCGACAGTACATCTGTGTATACGTCCTCAGGGGGGCAGAGTCGTCTGCAACAAAGGGGGGTGACTAGACGCATTAAACAAACTGCCTTGTGTGGCTGCGCGGTTTATAAAAATGTAGGAAGTTGGTGTTTTTCTAATATGATTTCAGTCTATGTTTACTGAATAAATATCCGTTTACTAGCTCAACTGTTTCTTTTCAAAATATTTGGACTTCCCATTTTAAACACAGTTCATTAAGATCATAAAAAGTTGCAAGTTTGTACGAGTGATGTATTCATTTCAATGAATCCAAAAACATTTTCTTTGGGAACACCACACGATATATCAAAGATATCAGTTTACTCGCGGAAAAAATATAAGCAAGGAAAGTTAATATTGGCGTGACTGTCAGTCACCGCTGCGGATTTTTGGCACACATCATAACTGAACATAAAACGCGAATGAACGTACATAATTTAATAAAAGAACCCTCGACATATTCACAACTGAGTGATTTTTTTACGTTTTTGCAACAGGAGGACGAGATTTTGCGACCAAAACGGCTGGAAAAACTGGCATTACTCGGAAAAAAATAGACAAAGAGAATAGTCCCATTAATAGAGAGTCCTCCCAGCATCCTCATCAATTCTACGGAAAATAATGGATGACAGTGAAAAGTCAAAGCAAACAAAGAGCTAATTATAGAGTCAGGACAAGGTTACCGACCTTCCCCAGTTGCCTGCAGTCCCGACGCGCCCCTTTATTAGCGCGAGTATAAACAAAACGACCAACAATTTCAAAACGTATCATGTAAACAATAGGGAGTTTTAATTTCGTTTTCCGACCTTGTTCAGGATCAAGTGGTTCTTTGTTAGGTGTTTGGTTGTGTTCAAGTGGTGCAATTCGAAGGTTTTTAACATTTTATCACGTTTATCGTGGCACAGGAGCGATTCCTGTATATTTACAATAAATCGCATTCTAATAATAACAGACTCAGTCTATTAAAAATACCTCACGGTTTTAAAAATTTATTGACATTGCTTGTCGCCCAGATTTTGGACGGTTTTTAATAACGAAAATTGACCTTCTCGTGTAGTCTATGCTGACGTTTTAGATACACAAGGGCTTACATCTACATGATAGTTGAGATTTGTCTAGCTATTTGTTATCGATCAGATCGTTTATGGTAATTTAAAAGCCCTTTGCATCGAGCTATAGCCATATTCGATTGCTGTGAGTCATCGCCTCTACGGGTAATACGGATAAGACAAGTGGTAGTTGAAGACCTAGCAACAGACGGTTGCATGAAGTATTAAGACCTGTGGTAACATAGAGATATTCAAACATAGGAAAAAAGGAGATTAATAGAAACTGCTGCATACATAGTAACATACATACATAGAAATTAACACATGACGATTAGAGAATTTAGAGATAGATAGAATAATATGGTTTATGGAGTACCAACATTTTAACAGAATCTTTTACAAGACTATTAATAACCAGGGTTCAACCCCGGAGCGATTTCCAACAGAGAACCTTAGGATGGACAGAGAGACAATAAAATAACTAGGAAGAAAAAGGAAAAATAAAATTTTGAAAGTCAAATAGCTCATAGTCATAGGTAAATAAGGTGAGTATTATTGAATAATAGGCCAACGACCAGTATGATGTAAACGCTGAAATATTATCGGGTCAAGGCTGTCGACCTGAGACGACCGACATAATCAACATGTAACGTACGATGCATTGAAGTGACGACGTAGAGAGTTATAATTTATAGAATATTGAGCATCTGAATGACAGAGAAGATAAAATGAGATGACAGAGATGACCAAGAAGATAAAATAGAACATACATATAATCTGACTGACACAATGAAAGAAAAAGGTGACAATGAAAAAGAAAACGAAGAACATACAATAACCGTCAGAAATATAAGAGCCACAAATAGTGGGATAAATCCAGTCGAAAAAGCTTAACCACAGATTAATTGAGATGAATTTACATACATTTTGGAGATCCAAATACGAAAATTACCAATTTGCCAATGGAAAACCTCTGAGTGGTTTTATGAGTGTTAATAACTCTGGCACCTTTGATCATTGGCATGATCAATGATCATCAATGCTTTGTACAAGATAATAAAGTTTTATTTATTTCATGACTTTTTTATAACTATCCAGAATTTGGCGTTATTCACTGGTGCTGTACCTATAACGATCACAAAAACCAATCGTCACCTCTAAACGTACCTAGAAAGCCCCTTTTTGTACAAAAACCTAACAAAAGCCATGTACCTACGCAGAACAGATTATGCTTACATTGTGTTCGCAGAGTATTGTGATAAGGTCGTCCGCATCAACTGAGCCAGTTATAAATTATCCGAGCGGAATACCGCAGACGTACCTACTCAACTACTCAATACACTGTCATCGTAAGAATTCATGCTTTCACATGTGTAGGCAATATGTATAGGCATAACGTTTTTAGTACCGATTGTGTAGGTAGAGTGCACTGCAATTGAATTGCATTTAGGTACCACTGTGGAGGTAACACCTAGCTAGGTGGCCGGTTTAGGTAGAGCGACGATATTTGCAGAGTGACTGGTAGAAGCTGCATGAGACTTATCGAGATTCGCGATACATAACAGTGGACTGCTGTAAGCTAATGATACAGAGGTAAAACGAATTCAATGACTAGAACGACCAGACGAAAAGGGCAAAACGGAGTCCTATACTCAGCAGCAAAGGAACAAAGCTTTTAATGACTATGATGATCTAGATGACAGCAATGAAATTAGGGTTTGCAGTCAAGGTACATAAACGGCTCACTAAAAAAGGTGTGGTTATGAAGATTTAACAAATACTTTAGGGATTTCAAGGTGAATGATATCTTTGAGATTCATATTATGTTTCTATGAATAACAAAGAAAAATACCTAAAATAGTTTTTTATAGAATATTCATTCATTATTACGCAATTCCATAACGCGACAAGTTATGTAAATTAAGACATTAAACAAAAAGCACATGGTTCAGATGTGACAAACATGTTCTGCTCATATGAAAAGTTCAATATTATACAAACAAATGCTAAAAAAATACAAAATAAAAATGTCAGCGAAAAGACAATTCAAGTAACTTTTCAAGACTGTCAGAGAAAAAGATATTATCAGGAATTGACTGACAGCTGCCACGTCTAAAGCAACATCGAATCGACTCCTATAAGTAAATTCAACTCCAGATAGTTAAAAAAAAACATTCTTCATTCTCTCCCCATTTCGCAGTACGTAGCTTCTATTGAACACACTACCGTCACCATGGTTACGCTCGGTGGACCCAACGAAAGTGGAACGAATCACCGAAATAAAGCAAGCAAAAAACACCGTTATTGGAAATATGCTTTGCGATACGTCCATCGGTCACGTTTGTGAACAAACGTTGACTGTGCATTGGATTTACTGTTCTTTGTATTGCGAATTCAATTATGGTTTTAACAATAAACTACATAAGCTAGCCTGCTTACCTTAGCAGGGATCCCATAAATCTCATCGTTCATTTTATTCAATAATTTTCCTCAGAAATGGTTACCCTTCAAGGGGTTTAAGTAATTGTCTACATGTAGAAGTAATTTGGGTACTTCCCATTCCCATATTGACGCAACTCAAAACTTGAGCAAGGTTTTTCTAGCTTGAGCATTTTATATACCTCATTTAACATTCGTTAACTTGTAATGCTTCTAAGATCAGGGTAACGCTTCAATTTTGTATAACCTAATACTACAGGTACTATAGCACCACCTATATTACATGGGACTTAAAGATGTCTGGCGAAATGTGGGTGTACTATTAGGTACACCTCTGCCTAATCCTTTGGGGATTACAGGCGTGATGTTATGTTATTTATGTTATAGCACCAAAATGGTTGTTTAAAATATTCTTATTACTAAAGTACGAAATTCTCGGGTTCGCAATACAGTTCACCAGGGGCCCAATTCTGCTATTACAATAGTGTCAGAATGGTCTGTCATTGATTTCATAATTGTTGATTTTGACTTGTCAAAACTTGTCAAACTCAACAATTATGAAATCAATGACAGACCATTAGAATTACCATTAGAATAGTCTGTCATTGATATCATAATTGTTGATTTTGACATGTCAAAACTTGTCAAAATCAACAATTATGAAATCAATGACAGACCATTCTGACACTATTGTCGTCTATTGTAATAGCAGAATTGGGCCCCCGTTCTGTTGTTCAAAATACGACCCCTATTCACTGCTTACGGTGTAGGCATTTCCCATAAAACGTGACTAGTGATAACCGCAGTTATCAAGGCCGCCAGAAGTTTCAACGACCGATTTCACTCTCATCTGTAATTTCATTTGTTGCGTTAAATCAATCAATATTTTATTAGTGTGGCGTGATTTGTGCGATGTCCAATCTGATATACAGTTTGATTTATTTATTAAACGCTGATTAGTCTTGTAACGAATAGGATGACTTTTTCAATTCCACTAATTAACGTAAAATATTGTAATGGCTCTTTGTGGTTCATTAAAGCGCTGTATATTTTTGGTATTTTAATGTGTGGCTTCCGTGCTATCAACGACAGGCTTCGGCTCACCCGCTATTACATGGGACTTAAACATAACCGTGTACTATAAATAGGATAGGTTCCCCTCTACGGAACCCGTCGGGGATAACAGACGTAATTATGTTATGCTATCAAAGATCCGAAGCTCAACTACTGTCAGAGATGGCGCAACATATCACAATTAGCAATATAACTAGCATTCTCATTATGTTCTATTATAGTCATGTTTCCTATACCGTTAGACCATGATTAATTTTAATCATAGACACGCTGTCGCCAGTGGCGTGCAGTGGTTCTCCACGGAAGGTAGGCCACGCATACGGATACCGAAAAAAAAAAAAAAACTTCGCGCAACATCACAACGTCGCTCTACTTATGATGACCCTAAAGTAGTCACATTTATTGATTTATAAAATTTGAAAAAAAAAAATGAAAAAAAAGCCTGTAAAAACAACAGTATGGTGGGGGTGTAGGCTAATATCCAGTGAAAGAAACAATAGTTTTATAGCACAAACGAAATCAGATGAACACACAACGTGTAGAAGCTAAGGATGTAAGTACATTCACGTGATTATTGCCGAAAACGCGTGTTATAAAAGTTATAAATACAAGAACTCACCACATTATTCAAGGTTCAAATCACGATTTTCTGACGATTCAAACTCAGTCACAGTCACTCAAACTCGTCTCGTATCTTTATAAATAACTTAAAATCATCAAAATCAAATCAAGTTGAATCTTAACATTAAACGATAATACGAAAACTTACTACTTTGAACTTCTAACAAACACACATTATCAGAGCAAACTTCACAACAGAACACCTTTTTTAAGTAAATAAACAAACAATAAACAACAAATTACTTTTAACTGAGTACGTTAAAAAAAGCAAAACATTCAAGATCGCGGATACACAAATATGGCTTCTTTAGAAACCAAATAATAATTGCATCATTTTGCCGGATTGCCACAGTTATTTTCCTAACTTCCCAAAAATCAAAGCGAAATTTCACAAAATTTTGGAAAAAAATAAAATTCATGTATTTTTTTACTATTTTAATAGGGCTTTTGCTATTCCTTATAATTTATATTTTTTTTGGAAGGTTTATATTCGACAATACCACCCTGTTTTTTTAATCGTCTCTAGTAGTCATTATGGAAACGATCGTTTCTGTGTGTAGTCTGTTTCTCGAATTCCCCGCGATCCGGGGGAATCTCCACAAATTGGTAACCCTGCACTGCATTTCATTCATCTTGACTGGCACTTCTGATTGGCTGGCCTTCAAGGCCAGCCAATCAGAACTGCGCTGGCGGTCTCCTTACGGCGGAGTTCCCGCCCATAATCTATACGTGTGTGCCGTTCATACACACGAAAATATGCACCAGTGTGCGTAAATTCATCAATGAGTCGATGAGAAATGAAGGCAGTTCGTTTGGTGGCCTAAGGAGTAGTAGCGTGTGCCCGTGTGACGTCACACGGGCGCGACAAGTTGCTATAAGTGTTATAACAGGAGTTTTAACTTTCTTTTTATATTTTGTATTTTTTATTACATGATTGTTGATTTGTTGTAATAAATGAATTTGGCTAAGGTAGGCTAAGCCTATTTGCCTGTATGGACGGCACGCCCCTGGCTGTCGCTTTGAATGGATTTTGTCACGACACCTCAAAATCGTGCTGTCCAACACATACTAAATCACGCTTGTAGCCCCGGAAGGATTAGGCCGAGGTGTACCTATAGAACACCCACATATCGCCAGCTAAAGTCCCATGTAATAGGGGCCTATTGCCATCAACCGGTCGCAAAAGCAAACTTAATAATACAGAAGGTCCTAAACGAACACATCGGGATGTAGACATTAGTTCACAAGTATCGTAATAACTTACATTAAGTGGGTGTAATTATATGCAAATATTAGTCAACACCTTCGTTTATGCACAAATGGGTTACGTTGCAAAACGGCTAACAATTTTGGGGTGCCTTACGAAAATTGGCCTCGAGAATGGAGCTCCAAATTACTATCTTGAGCCTTGTGCACGCTAATGTAAGGTAAACAAGCGTTAGGGCACGCCACGATAGTGGCGGTAAGTCCCCTCTTTGAGGAGTGGCTTGAGAGGCGCCACGGCGCCCTCACCTTCCGCCTGACGCAGGTCCTCACCGGACATGGATGTTTCGGGAGGTACCTGTACCGAATCGGGCGGGAGGAAACGCCCGGATGCTACAATTGCGAGGATCGACCGGAGGACACGGTGGAGCACACCGTGGAGGTCTGCTCTGCTTGGGCGGAGCACCGCCGTGTCCTCGTAGCGGCGATTGGCGGCGGCGACCTCTCGCGTCCGGCCCTGGTTCAAGCCATGGTCCGGGGCGAGAGGGAATGGGAAGCCGTCGCCTCCTTCTGCGAAGCAGTCATGCTAGCGAAGGAGGCGGCGGAACGTGAGAGGGAGAGAACCTCCTCACGTCCCAGCCGCCGCGGGAGAAGCACCGGGCGTCGGGGGCCACGCCGTGATGGCTCTCGGCCACCGTAGGCGCGGGCCTGTGGACGGCGAGTAATGGGCTAGCTCGCCGTCCGTCCGTCGTATGACGACGGGCAGGCCGTGTCGACGGCGCGTTCGTGTTCCACGCGCGCCTCAAAGAGTTGTCAGCATACGGGAGGGGCCCGCAAGGGCCGGTGCCTGCCAGGGCTGCGGGACTGTTCGAAAGAGATACCGCGGCCCTGGAACATAAAGGGCCAATGAAGGAACATGGGTGTTTTTTAGTCAGTAAGAGTCTGACACTCCCTTCCGCTCCGCCCAGAGCGGGAGGAGTCATTTGATGATTTCTCACCCCCCAAAAAAAAAAAAAAAAAAAAAAAAACGTAAACAAGCGTTTACTTCAAAGGAATGGGATCAAAGGACTGTGAAGTACGCGGAAAGAAGGCATTTAATTGTTGGAAACAAACACGAAGAATCTGAGGACACTAATTAAATAGCCGTGGGGACAAACATTGGAGTACCCAAAGGCGTTTTGAATAATTATTAAATTGTGTTTGACTTTCCAAAATATTGGAACCAAAATTCACGAGGCATTAGAAAAACCGAAACGATTGGTTTTAAATCGTCATAAAAAGATGAATCGACGCCGATTGAAACCTCGTGCGCTAAAACTAAAATAAAATAAAGTTAAAAAAACAGGTTAGTTTTTCTGAAGCCTAATTGGCTTAATCTTAAACGATAGCAATAAAAAAAGGCAACAGTAAAAACTAGTTCGCATCGTAGCTCATTGGAGTAACTGCGAAAGTGCGAACATCCGGTTATCAGTTGCTTTCATACTACTGGCGGCGGCGGCGGCGGCGTTGCGACTTGCTTTCGCAATGCAATGACAGGACTTCGATATGGGAAAAGAAATAAACAATGGCTGTCTATAAATCGAAGCGTTTAAATGATATCGATGATATAAAGTGACGGTTTATCGCGTCTTTTATTCCATTGAGAAACTGGCTGGGGACTACTGGCGCAAACGATACGGTTTTTCATATCATGGTCTGAATTGTAAACTTGATAAAGAAAAGAGAGGAGATTAATTAATTAAAGAATGAAGATTGCAATGACGGTATAGCTATAACTAGCATAATTATTTTGCTTCATTTGCTTGATAAATTCGTCTGCTCTTATAAACAACGTAAATAACGAAATGAATGTTGTTGATCTGTCAATATGAAAGGTATTTATATTGTGAGTGTGTTTCAACATCGGAGTATCGTATTAAAATAGTTAACTATCAATAAACATATCAAACAGCTACTACCACGAGAATGTTATTGTCGTACAAGACAGGATATTAATAGTCGGTGCAAAAAATCAAACAATAGCTTTAAAATTGCAAATAACCAAAGACACTAATTGGAACCGTTAACAATTTCGCGTGAAACTGGCCATATCTTTAATTAAGGAAGTGGTTGTACGCTTGCATCCTCTTTGCTTAGCAAAAGAGAATCTGGCAAGGTGCCAGGAAACGCTTGGAGAGAAACACTAGCAATTTCATACTCCTGGGCCAAACTACTATTAGTAGAGCAGAGAATATTCGGGATGTCGCCAAAATTCCCATTTATTTCGTGTATGAGAATCACGATAAGTCGAAAAAATGAGGACCCATTGCAATAACAAACACTGTAAAGTTTCTTCTCTGTACTTTTGGTAACAAGTCAGTACACTACACAGGACTACACTACACTTCACAAATAGAAAACCCACCTAATTTTATGCATAGCTATAATAACTGAAGTTTATCTAAACGCGATGAGACATGGCATAAATATAAATGGTTTTTACAATATCGAAGAACCAGATATAATACGCATCATTAATCGATTTTCACTTCCTACAGGTATAAATACAACTTGCTCTCAAGTAATAAATATCTACTTATTGCACTGAGAATTAATGTCCGGGAACGGACTAAAATTGCTAATTAATACGTACCTAATCAATTTAATAGTCCAAGTGGTGGAGGGCGTGTAGTTATAATTTATCACGGGCTTGCATCTGACCCAATTGAGCTATGGCAGTACCGCGATTACTGTGTCAAGGTCAATTGGTTTATATTTGAACTTTGATGGATGGCATCTGGACGTGCCTCTATTGATAATGGATTTTGCTTTCTCTGTATCCATCAGCTGATTTCGATAAGTTTCTTGATGTTGTATTCGTTGCTAGTTTAGTAGAAGATTAGACAGATACAATACAAAGAATTGATCATGTAAATGATGTGAACAGCCAATATAACCTAAGAAAACAAAAAGATTACAAATTCTACATGCAAACGGTCATTAAATCCAGCTGTTAACCTGACCTATAAATAAAAGAGTACTACAAAAATCTATTAACCACATACTTAAAACACAGACGCAAGAAATTGCAAAAACTAGATATTATGACTACATCTCATGAGACGGTGCACGCAACACGTCACTAACTGAAAGCATTCGGTTCGAAGATGACAGTAATTAATACACCGCCATTGTTCCATCTTCACCTGTCGCATAAACTCTTGAAGAAGAAATCGTTAACGCTATGCTGTGTTAAGAAAAAATAAGCTCTGCAGTTTCTGGAGTTGACGTTATAGAAATTGTGATAGCTGTTGAAGATTATTAGTCACGCCAAAATTTGCGTCATATCCGCGTCATAGCGATGATTCGTGTTTGTTTGGGTTAGAATTAAAATATTCCACAAGAAAATAAGGACCGAAATAAAAAAATCGATGATTTGACGCATCGAGACGGACGCTAACCTTTTAAAGGTAAAAACCTTGGTCCCAGACCTCAACAATTTAGACTACAATTCCTACCCATAATAAATAAAAATGGTGAGAATGATATATCGCATTAAGAAGAATCAGATAAGAAACAACAATAAAAATTAAGTGATCATCCCACAATAGAAACAACTCAACAGTCGTTACTTTTACAGGTGTAATAGAGGCAACAAGCATTTAATAGCTAATTAGAATGATAGAGGAGCAGTGGACTGTAACACGAGAGCCGAAAAAGCTGATCTTTTACGAGTATCATATTGTGTTCAGTACAGTTTATCGCATAAATTCGCAAATTCGCAAAACGCGTGACGTTTTACATGACGTAGGTGATGTTACTAATCATGCTAATTAATAAGTTAATAAGGACACGCACGATGAGTATGAATCGATTTCTTTAGTTTGACATCTAAACACTAAATGGAAACCACCATTGTAGAGCTAACAGTGCCCGGATCGTCATTTTTTTGTTGAAAACGAAGTTCCGGGAAGTAAGTATACTGTTCTCGTTCACATACATACATATATGTATACAGGGTGTTTGGCGCATGGACCGACACAATTTTTCCAGGGATTTGGGAGGTCATTAGCTAGGTTCTACCCATACACCCTTTGTCCCAAATGTCACGGTTGGTTACATATGTTTTTTTTTGTTTAAATGAAAAAAATGCCCAAAATGTTTCCTTTAATTCGAAATAACTTTTTTGTTTGTGGGCGTAGTGGCACAAAACAAATTTTGTTGCATTCTCCAAAGTCTTTTAAATCTAAAAACATCTTTGTTTTATACAACTGGTTTCAAGAAAATTCCTTACAAGCTTCCAAAGTAATTTTTTTAATTTAATGAATGAAATTTTACAACTTCTAAATTAATTATAAAAAAAAATAAAAGTCATTTTGAACTTAGCTTTATTTTAAAAAGTTCTTTAGTTGATACCCTTTCTAACGGTATGCTACATGTAATAGAAATTATTCATTATGTAGTCAAAATACTAGTTAGAAGAGTCAGGGTTAAGAAAAGACTATTAAGGTTATTTTGTTTTTAATGAACTAAAGTTATAAAAAGGAGGCAAAACACCGGGAGAGGTGGAAAGTAATGGGGGAGGCCTTTGCCCAGCAGTGGGACAGAATAGGCTAGTTAAAAAAAAAGTTATAAATCTTGTTCAAATTGACCTCCTCCATTTCGTATGCATGCACGACATCTGTTTCTTATTTCAACTGTCGTTGTACGTAGTGCCCGAACTTGTTGTGCCTGTTTTGGAAGGTGTGCCGATAGTTTTCCAAAATGACGGCTGTCCAGCACACTACCAACTGGACGTGCGAGAGCATTTAAATAATGCCTTTCCAAACGCATGGATTGGTAGAGGCGGCCCTATTCCGTGGCCCGCACGGTCCCCAGACCTGACGCCTTTGGATTTTTACGTCTGGAACCGTGCAAAAGAATTGGTTTACCAGATAGAAGTGCCCACTAGGGAAGTTCTAATTGAATGAATAACCGACGCGTTTCAAACTATGAAAGAAGAAATGCGACTACGTACAACGACAGTTGAAAGAAACAGATGTCGTGCATGCATACGAAATGGAGGAGGTCAATTTGAACAAGATTTATAGCTTTTTTTTAACTAGCCTATTCTGTCCCACTGCTGGGCAAAGGCCTCCCCCATTACTTTCCACCTCTCCCGGTGTTTTGCCTCCTTTTTATAACTTTAGTTCATTAAAAACAAAATAACCTTAAAAGTCTTTTCTTAACCCTGACTCTCCTAACTAGTATTTTGACTACATAATGAATAATTTCTATGACATGTAGCATACCGTTAGAAAGGGTATCAACTAAAGAACTTTTTAAAATAAAGCTAAGTTCAAAATGACTTTTATTTTTTTTTATAATTAATTTAGAAGTTGTAAAATTTCATTCATTAAATTAAAAAAATTACTTTGGAAGCTTGTAAGGAATTTTCTTGAAACCAGTTGTATAAAACAAAGATGTTTTTAGATTTAAAAGACTTTGGTGAATGCAACAAAATTTGTTTTGTGCCACTACGCCCACAAACAAAAAAGTTATTTCGAATTAAAGGAAACATTTTGGGCATTTTTTTCATTTAAACAAAAAAAAACATATGTAACCAACCGTGACATTTGGGACAAAGGGTGTATGGGTAGAACCTAGCTAATGACCTCCCAAATCCCTGGAAAAATTGTGTCGGTCCATGCGCCAAACACCCTGTATACATTGCATTACCTTACGCACTGAATACTCAAGTGTCTAACGGAAGATCCAAGACCCATCCAAGCTCCAAGATCGATGGTCAGCGATCGATCCTTAAATAAATCCTAGGAAACCCCAACTGAACCATGGAATAGGTGGCGTAGTGCCAAAAGCGTACCTGTGACCAAATTCTGAAAAACTTTCTTTGTTCGTACATTGGAGGAAATGAGAGATCATTATGTGCTGGTCGCATGGCCAGTGACGATTTCGTATGGCATCAGGCCGCCGTGTCATTGACCCGTTAACACATCGCTTAGCTAATTATAAATCGGGTGGGTTTCCTTATGTGAGCTTATTTCGTTTTAGTTTCTGGTTTTCTGCTTAGCCCATTCCGGCTTATTAACATGCTCGTAAAATCCGAGCCAGGATTAGATTTTATGGAAAGTAAAATTAGAGGAGTATTTGATGTAGCTTGTTATGAATTTGCTTTCAAGTGAATTTCCTGAAGACCGACTCATGAGCATAAGAATAAATTACATCAAAATCATAATGGATAAAGCGAAAGAAATTGTTGAGTATGGTTTAGTCAATGTACTCGTAGCATATAATATATGACCAAAAACTCTTCCGCAGTTAAATATTTGGCAGCTCGGAGTGAATGCTAAAGAATCAACGGTGCAATATTAGAGAAAGAAACCAGCATGTGGTAAATATGCTTATCGCGAGACTAAAACTGTGACTAATCCAACACAGAAGCGTCAAGCTAATCACATACTTGAAAACGAATTCATTTCATTTTTAGTTCCTGATGTGTGAATAATAATGATTAGTAATAGTAAGTGAAGCAGCTCAGAAAAAGGAAGTGGAAAACAGTCAATTTTATGCTGAAAAGTCACGAGAATTATAGACCAACAGAAGAAAGTTTAAGAAGGAATTCCACAAATTAAAACATTTCTCGCACAATCAAGCCAGAAGTTATAAACCCAAAACAATAACTCAATTTAAACACAAACAGCTACAATCAAGGCACAAAGCAGCACGATGTAACATTCTAACCTATAATTACATGACAGGTAAAAGTAGAAAAGAAACCAGCTCACAGTACTTATTCCCACGGTCAAGATCGCAACAAGGGAGAGACGGTGAAGCGGCGTGCAATTACTAGAGAAGCGTGAATGCAATCATTCATATACGTATAATTTTAATAGATTCGAGTTTCAATGAACAATTGTGGTGGCTTTACTTGAAAGGCAAAGAAATTTCTTCGTGTAATGAAACTTTACTCGGCAGTCGTGACTTTAGTGTTGAGTTTCAAAGCTAGAGAAGAGTAATTTCACTTAAACTTTTATTAACGGACAATAAACGAGAGGTCTGTATTGCGGTACTTTAAAGCCCAAACTCGGTGTGGAAGAATCTTGGATCGATTAGAGAAGTCCCAAAATATTATCATCTCTCACAACAATCAAAAAGATTCTCATTTCTCATTTTATTCTCAAACAAACGTTCTAACCAATAATTTGCATGCAAACCAGCACATACTTCACTAACAAGACCTACCAATCTGAACAAACGAGGTATTAGCGTCATACTAGCGACGACACAGGTCAAAGATCTTGGCGACAGTAGGCGAAGCTACTCCGTATATGGGCCGACTACATACAGCTAGTCCTAGGGTCAATAGCGACTCTCGCCGCAAAACTTCCGCATCACAATTCTGGAGCATGAATTTTTTTTAAGTATTGCTGTGAACTTAACAAAGTCGAACTTTTCGGAACTATTCTTTATTGAAATAGGACATTGGTATGCCATACTGCGTTCGAAGATAATTCCACCAAATTAAACCAGAATCTATGATTTACGATCGTTTTCATCATAAGAATTAAAACGAGGTCAAAGTTGAAGCTTCTGTAAAGCTCTACTTTAGATACGAGATTAAAACATTCGAGGTTTCGGTTTATGTTACTGAAAGACAGAATTGGGGCATCGAAACCTGATACAAGGAAATGAGTTCAATACATTAGAGAATATTGCAATCAGGGCCGCTTCATGGCCAAAATTGGAACATGGATAGCCTTCCATTAAGTTTAAGAGGGAGAGGAGAGGGATTATACATAAAGTCGTCCTAAATAAGAGCATGTCCATTTTTTTCCTTATTAGTCAGATCTTTTTCCGCAAATAACGTACAAAACTAACTACACAGACCGCTTCATAAATAATTTATCAGTGCGATGAAAACAACTATGGTTATTGTCACGAATCACGAACGAAAATTATTTAAAACGGTCTGTATAAAAAAACAAAGAAAAGGGACTATGTTTGATTTGTTCAACCGGACTGTTTAATCAGAAGTTATGGCGGCAAGCCAATACCGTTACCCTTGTGTAAACATAACTATATCGTAGCAAATACATTCGGAACAGCGAATCGAAGACTTGCCTCTATTTAGCAAAACAACAAGTAACAACAGAGTGCTTCGAAACTTGATAGATCGACCATTACTTAGCGGCAAAGTTAAGATTGAATCCAGTGTCACGAAGCTGGTAATACCTCAGAACATCCTCTAGTCAAGTCTATTCTTGAATGGATTCCAAGGCGATCCTTCTGTGACTAATTACAATAATGAATTTATTTGGTTCTGAGAGCTTTGTGTTTTACGTAATTAGTAGGAGTATTTACCTTCAAAAAATATGTAGAAGTGTTTAACGAGATTCGGTTACTCAAATAAAGGCAGATTATTTGCGTAAACAAATATTTTAAGTAGCGATTTGTTCAGTAGGCGTAACGCGAAGAAATGCAGAAAGTAGACGGGTGGAAGACTTGAGAGTATAATTTCCAAGGAACCATGAACAGTTTCCACTCTTCATTTCTCCCTCTTCCGCCATGCAAAAGATGAATCAGTCGGCTAAAAACAAAACACCTTTGGGTGCTCGAAAATATTTAACCCTTTCGCAAGCAATACTATTTACACCTCCGATTTTGTTGTATTTGTTCTAAACATTGTGAAATAACATTTGTAAAACAATATTAATAGATTTCCCCCCTTGCTTAGCCCCCCCTTTTTTTTTTTTGGGCCATGGCAATATCTTTGCCAATGGCCGTTTGTGACTTTTTATTTGGCAAAGTAATTGCCAATGCCCAGATTGAATTTGTAATTTTTTCGTTGCCAATGCCTTGTTTTCACCTAATTACCTGAGTATATTATTTATTATAATTCTCATAAAAATAAAAACGCTATTTTTAGCTTGAAAAAGTTTAATTATAAATTATTAGGAACGACATCAATCACATTGGTATTATTATAGGCTCAAAATCTTTTGAGATCACAAATTTTTAGGCAAAATATATCTTATGTAACTACCATATTGTAATATTATTACAATCTGAGATCATAAACTTTATCTAAATCAAATTCATCAAATCAAATTGCTAGTTGACGGATTCTTTTTTACTGAGACCGACGACGAAGTTGATGCAGCTGATAAGTTGCTAACTGAAGATTGGACACCTTCTTCTTCCGATTCATAGTTATCTAGATCATCTTCTGATTCATCTCCATCAGGGAGATTCACCAATTCAACAATTTCCGTACTTCTTAGGGGTATATGACGTTTGACTTTTCGCGGCGACATCTAAAAGAAAAAACAAAATCGGGCATTTTGGCAGCTATTTATCCATAACAAATAATTTATCGAGCATAGGCAACTATTTTGCCGTTTATATAGGGCAGCGGCAATGTCAACTTTCCTATATCGTAAAAGGTATTATAATTGCATAATATAAAGAAATATTACATTTATTCAGTAAATTAGATCAAGAGCTAAAAAAAAACATGTCGTTACTTACATTTTACACGGTAATTTTCTTGATTATGATGGATTTTGTTTAGAACACCGAAAAACAACCTCACATTTTGCACGTTGTCATGAATATGTCAAATATTTCTTCTTTCAATTTGATTGACGGAATTCAAATCGTTGTAACAATATTCTAAGAGATGGCTTTAGCTGTCTATAGTTGCACAATATCAATATACTTCAAACATTTTGGCGCAACTTTCAAAAAGTGGTTTGGCAAATATTCTGCCAATGCTCGCGAAAGGGTTAAAAGGATCGTAACATGAAATTCTTTGAAAGTCACCAGTCTACACCCAAGTATATTAAACACAAGTAAAAGTACAATCACGGTTAGCGGTAATGAGTTCAGCGGTAATTTCGCGAGTCGACCGTGGCCCACATAGTGAAGACGATGTTTTAATACATCATTATTTACAGACAAACGTTCGCTATGCTATAAACTTTCGCTCTAAAGTGAACAATATAAATTTTGGATGCTTCATTAAACGCCACGATATTTTTTTCTGCTTTTTATAAACAGTAGTTAAGCATGAAGCTGTAAATTTTTGGTAGCTCGATTTTTTCGTTTGACTAGATCTTCTCCCCTCCTTAAGCACTAAGCTGACTTTATGCTGAAATTCAGGTTTACTTAAGAAGGAATGAGACGAAATACAAGCGTTAGTGCTAGGTGCACATCCAGCATAACTAAAAGATTAAAATCTTCGAACAACTTATGAATACATGCACAACAGATAATCCTTAACAAACATCAGATAAACGAGTCTTGACCAACGTACACAACGTGACTAATAGCAAATGCATAATATGCAATCTAATATTTCTCCAAGGCAAGCAACTAAAACTTCCTTAAAACAATTACAAATATGTGAACAGACGTAGGCTTCCCATAAACTGGTAGTCAGTCTAACCGCGTAAGACTATTAGCTTTTCTATAGGTTCCCTGATGAATGCCAGAGGGTTCAAAGACCTCTTGGAGTGGCCAGTCCGACTGCTATATGAGCCGAGGGTGGGTGGAACTGGGAAGACCCGTGTTACACAGGATTAAATTATACGCAAGAATAGAACAGCTCAATTTTCATATTAAGCAAATTGTAAGGAGTACGTACTAAAGTTTATTTATTTACGACGTAAATATAGTTGTATTATGTAGATACAAAAACTGTTGTAACGGCTGCTATGTTCAAAATCTCCCAAGTTGGTCTCTTGGTCGTTATACACTGGTTTCCGCATGAAGATAATCCAATTAGAAGCCTGTTTACACTTCAATTAGCATAAGTAATCAGTAAGATAAACGTAACAGAACATTTATCGCTTCAAGTCCTTAGATTTACCACGTGATTAGTAATTAATCAAGCCTTTGCATAGCATAGAGACGGTGCAATCGATCTTTACAAGTAGAACCAAAGCCATTGTATTTCCATTCTTACGTGAACTATTCAAAATCAAAATCAAAATCAAAGCATTTATTTCAAGTAGGCCCGTTACAGGCACTTTTGAACTGTCGAAACAAAGACAACAATGAAATTTAGCTACAGTCCCAGTCACAAGGCATAAAAACTGTGAAAGTACTGTAGTTGCCCATTCCCTAACGTAGATCTCTATGGAGAAGAACGGGCAAGAAACTCCATGGACACTCTTTTAAATCAGAATATTTTTACAAAACCTAAATTCATAAATTCATAAATGGAACGGATGCCTGTCGCAAATTTATGTCATATATCATTTAGTTATTATTTTGCAGTGCTCGTTAAAAGGTTACTTCACAATAAGTGAATTTAGAGTAGAGTAGCTCTTCATGAGGTCTGAACAAAACGATCTTGAAGGCCATCTCCATTAATTCGTTGTGAAGAAGGGATGCCGATATTCGCCGTTTATATCTCCTTCTCTGCGTCACTCTGAACCAATGATGTTTCAAAAACGTCTTAGTGTCCGTTTCCGCAATTTTGATTTGGACACAACTGCACCTTCTGTGCCCTTTTTATTGCATAGTGACTATATTGTGAGTCAGACGATCCGGCGCAAACCGGCTAGACGGCTGGCGCCCGCGCAGGCCCACTGACTGCACAGATTGCTTATGTTGTGAAGCAGCTAATAAATAAAACTCAAGACTATACATAAACACGTCACTTTTATAGGTTAACTTAGTTTAGCTAATACATCATGATCGATCTCGACAAGGATTTCTGGAAACTGGAGATCTAGTGGAGTGTTCTAAAAAAGTGAAGCTGGTAATGATTTATCTGACGGATGTTATTCACGGTTTTGCCTCCAGACGGTGTCGTTCTACCTCTTACATCATGATGTGTAACGATGACATTTTCTGAAGTAGGTATCTAATGTGTCCCAACACCAACACTTTAAGAGGACTTGAAACGCTCCTTCTGGGCCCAAGTAATTTGATAATCGATACCATCGATATGAAAGAAGAACAAGACCAGAACTTTCAGAATTAAAACCGAGTGATTTTAAAGCCACATTATACAAAGTTAATTCATTCTCGAAGAGTTCCATTTAAAAACATCAACTTGCTGATTTAATTTCTCAGAAATGATAATGAATGACAGACCGCAACATTCGGATTAGTGTAACTAGAGCAAGTTCATAGAACAAAATCTAGTATAAATACATTTTAGATGGAGAAACAATATACCATATTCCGACCATTTGTTTAATCTAATGCTTCGTCTTATTTATCTCGGTCAAGACAATACGATATTTGGGACAACAGTTGGAATATTAATTGCACTTAGGAGAATGAGAATATTAAAATTGCTTTGAATTTTGAGCTAAATCAAAAATGACTTAGGTTCGTACTTCGCTTCTGTTTAATTGTGCGAGTCTCATTTTAAAGGTCATTATCAAAGCCTGGCGAAACATGGAATCAGAGGCACCAATCATAAATAAGCAACGGTATTCGAAAACAATGTAATTCCTCATAAAATTCCCACACCAGCAAAAAAAGGTGGCAACATTGCATCAAATCTGTAAATAACTTAGATTTTTATTACAACGATAAAGTCTTCTGAATATTAGTTACCATGTAAATATCATCTACTAAATCAAGCAGAACTCATTTGGGCACATAATTGTACCAACTTGAAGTTCTTCATGCGTACGGTCCCGAAAAGTGTATAATGCCTCTGAAGGTCGCATATTTATGGTAGCTGGCTCAACAGTCCATAAATCATAAGATTACCATCATTTTCTTGGGCATTTTCATAATACGAGCGCATTATAAGTGTAGAGGAAGCATCATTATTCAAACCGTGTACAATTGGGTTAAGATTGCATTGTTTCCAATGTTTTGGGAACTGCAGAGAAATGGATCAACTGTTTATTTCTCACGCAAGTGTTGAGACAAACAGTAAACACTTCAAACAGTACGTCAACCTTATCCTCCTTTACTGAATGGAGGAATAGTTGTCTCAAAGTAGACCGAAGTACATCAATTAATCACTAGTTACGTAGAAAAGCTACCAACGGTAGGTAGCGGTCCGTTATGTAGTTTATACAAGACCTAATGCCCAACTAAACCTAACACATTAATAATTCAAGTCACATCAAGTAGCGGTAATCTTGTATTGGCACTCGGGGATCTTACTCGCAATAAAAAGAGCCATGACGATAAACCAACACTGTAAAAAGATCTGCAATTACAGACTAGGTAAATAGTGAATAACGTATCATTTTTTCTACTGACCATGACACACAATATTATGCACATTAATTTACAACAAACATATGATATACATGAGAGATAACAACAAAGATTGAAATGATGGACTAGATAAGCATAATGTAGGTAATAAACATGAAATAGTGACACAAGGTTGAAATGTCAATAGCATCGTAAAAGCTCAGACATCGGACCCTTTAGAAAAGCAATAAAACAAATAGCTCAACATATCAGGCGGCTTATAGCCTACGTCATACAGTAGGCACGCAAATAGAAAATAAATTGAAACTATAGGATATGGGTAAAATAGATTTGAAGTGGAAGGGACACCGACGCGAAAACGGTTACACGCATTCAGTAAATGATTCTGAGCACCACATAGAAATTTTTCACCGGTTATTAAAAAAAAACTGCTGTTTCCTACAAAATTGCAATAACTATACGGTCAAAATGTATGGAACAGCTGTTTTTTTTCTAAATAACCAGAATGATGTACTGAATACGTGGTAAGCGTTTTCGCGTCGGTGTCCCTTCCACCCCGTACCATCCTAGAAGGTGATGTAGAAGCAGGCAGCTCGATTGAATACGTAATAAGTGAACAAAGAATTCAGCAAGCACCTTGAACTATCTTCAAAAGCAATGAACAAATCAAGTATTACGTGATGTTCAAATTAATTCGATGGTAAACCAAAAATACGGATAATAACAAAATAATGAGCTAATACATAGGTATACAACAGATGTCACAGTAAATCGTAGTCAACAATATGTTAATTTGACAATCACACCAATTTTGTTGGAGACAACACATTTGTCCGAATAAGCCGAAACAAATCGTCCGCAACATGACGAAATCTAAAGATCTTGTGCCTTTCGAAACGACTAAGTTCATAGGTTTCAATAGTTACATTTTATGATGTACTCTTTCTTTGCCAGTTTTGGTTAACATCATCGATATAATAAAATTCGTAAAATTTATATGAGAAGAACACAATCATACTTACAGCCTTCATCGAGGTGAAAAATAACATTTTCCAATGAACATAATTTTATTGAAGCCTTACAGTTAAATCAACCGCACCAATACGCCAATGTTTTCGTCCATTTTGTCCTGACGTGATAGGTACACCAAATCCCGCTTTAAAAGCAATATTAGAAGTCATTGCATTGGACCGAATCCAAAGAGCTGTTTGATTTTCAGCGAGTTTACTTCTTCGAAGATGAGATAAATTGCGTAAATACTCGGAGAATTCCTGATTGTAAATTCATTTATTCATTGAATCATTTCATAACAGAAAACAATGGTTGGAGGTTACCAAACTAAAAACCAGGATCTGTTTAAATGGTGCTGAACAATACTGGTTTTGTTCTGAATCGCGCCAAAATTGAACCACAAGCTGCAAGTACCAATATAACACAATTATCTGAAACTAAATTGAAAGAGGTTTAAATTAAACGTCAACCGCGAGTTATGGGCATCAAGTCCTGCAATCGAGAGGCCGCACGATGACATCAGTAGACGGAACCACTTCGCGACCCACACGCCGCCCACGACGCGAGAGCCTTGCGAAACCCTGGCTCAGATGGTCGACAGGCTTGAAAGATGGCGTGAGCTTTGAGTAATACAAGAGAAGTAGCCTAGGAACTATAAATATCCATGCAATCCAGTAGGATTACTGCTCGAAGAAAACTTAGCAAATACGCAGCCACGTCTAGCGCTTTTGCTTTTTGCCGAAAGCTGAACGGGTGTTGTGAAGAAAACACTGCTCATATACATTAAGAAGCTTTGAATGGAATACAATTTAATGGAGAATTCAACTGCAATAACACTATTAATTAATTGTCTGTTACATAAAGTTTCATTGAATTCAAACATAATCAGTCACGATCAGAAAACTGATTCCTAATTGTGATTAATTTGAGTTTCCAACAACAGCTTAGTAAACACAAACTGTGCAGTTAGAAAGGAAACTGATGTCAATTGACTAAGAATTGTAATAAACTTGATTGTTAATCAATCGATAAGATAAATCCAACGCCATTCAATAAACTTAAATGTCAGCTAACATGGGAGGTTATTGTACAGATAAATCGTAAGATACATCGTTGTAAAACCCAAAGCCAAAGCAAACGTTTCTAAAGAGATTTTATATCTCAAATAGTCGTGTAACATCTCATCGCAATGTGACAAAAATGAACACGCGAAGTCGTAGAACCAGAATGTACTAAGAGACAAATAAATCTTGCTAGCAAGGCGAAAAACGATGATTCAACGCCAATAAATAGGACGACAACAGTCCACAAGACGATAATTGATCCTGCAAACGACTTCAGCCAATTGAGGATAACGACTTGTGTCGATGAACTGAAGTCTAGATACGTCACTAACACGTGTTAGGAACGAGGAATTAATATTAGACCATGATTGAAACAAGCAAGGCTTAGTCTCAAGCAAATCTAGACCAAGGAATATAAATAAGAATGAGTAATAATGTGGTTTAAAATATATATTAAAGCGACTCAAAACTCTGCTTGGTTAGGTAGTTTCAAATTACTTTTTTATAGGAAGCCGTTCAGACAACATGCAGCTGCTGAAAAGTTAACAAATGAGTAAAGTAAAATAATCTTCCCCATTACAGAGTAGAATTAATAATTCAAACGCATGAGTTCATCGACAAATATTTGAATATGAAGACTGCCATTTAAGATAAAGGCTGTGAGCATTTCAAATGACAGAATGCCATTTATACATCGTCATACCGATCGGTCTCGACCTTGTAGGTCAGTTACGATTCATACGGTACATACAACTCTTTATTAATAATTTTGACGACATAAATAAAGATCACATCCAGAAAGAAATTGGATTATCTTACCAAATCTCCATAGAAATGCGAAAACTGTTAGAAAAAATCGTTGCACCACAAGAAATAATCGAAAATTTGGGACCATATTAACGCAGTGCCAGCTAAGTACTGCTCTTCGGTGACCATAGCAGCCGACGTAAATCTTAAAAGGTGGGTGTCGAAGGCTAGTTAAAAAGACGTAAAACATAGCCAAGAGTATCAAGTTCAGTAACCTAGAACATGAGAATCTGAACATCTGTTTATAAGACGAAATTAGATAAAATATTTGGTCGATATGGTTCAGAATACAAATAACATTACCAATACAACCTCTTACGATACTTGAAAAGGACCAAGATATCGAATAACACGATGAAGAAAGCCGCAAGTTACAAACGGCAGATCTAATAAATACTGAGTTATTACCGCAAACCGCTCTACGTTACGTGTTGGATATTTTTTATTCAATACTAGCTGTTGCCCGCAACCTTCGTTCGCGTGAAATTATCATAAAAAAAGTTTACTTCCCTTTTGGAATCCGATTTCGTTACCAATTTCAAGGGTTTTAATTTTTGGAACGTAGTTCCTTATCGCGCGTTGCGGGGCTAGACGGAAAAAATTCAGACGAAAAGTGTGTACGACACTTTTACCCGACTGCGCGACGCACAGGAGGGTAATGTGTTTTTGCTATAGTAAGCTATTGTAAGCCGTGCGGCGTGCGCATGTTATAGAAAGCAAGCCAGATATTTTCGTTTCGTCTTTGGTCTGTGGATGGGTGATCAAGGTTAAGCAACGACTGCCCAGGTCTGCCTATGGATGGGTGATCCAAGTTAAGCAACGGTTGCCGAGGTCTGTCTGTGGATGGGTGATCAAGGTTAAGCAACGACTGCCAAGGTCTGTCTGTGGATGGGTGATCCAAATTAAGCAACGGTTGCCGAGGTCTGTCTGTGGATGGGTGATCAAGGTTAAGCAACGACTGCCAAGGTCTGTCTGTGGATGGGTGATCCAAGTTAAGCAACGGTTGCCGAGGTCTGTCTGTGGATGGGTGATCAAGGTTAAGCAACGACTGCCAAGGTCTGTCTGTGGATGGGTGATCAAGGTGGTGGTGGTTTTTTTTTGTGCCAATTTTTTTTTTACAATTCCTTCACTACTTAATCGAAAGGAACTTCGTTCCATCCGGGTGTCCCTTGACACCTCTCTAGTTTTTTTTAATTCTTATTATAAAATAAAAGTAGCCTTAGTTACTCCTTATAACATCAGCTACCTGTCAGTAAAAGTCCCGTCAAAATCGGTCCAGCCATTTCGGAGATTAGCCGGAACAAAAAAACATACACACAGACAAAAATTGAAAAAAAAAGTGCCGTATATATTTTCATATGCCTTCAGCAAAAGCTGTTATTTTGATATTATAAACAGACACTTCAATTTTATTTATTTGTATAGATGTATGATACTAAGTAGCATTATGATATGACAGTATTAGAGAAAGTTGAAAGAGGCACAGCAGTCTTTCTATTGTCTACAAGCGTCTAGGTTTCATCTTTTGTTACATAAGTATTGTGTCACTTCAGTCAAGTGCTGCTCAGGATCGAAGACTTAGCCGAAGTTATTCACGATAAAAATAGGAACGCCACAGACTGTCAAGAACTAAAACTACTCTCAAACATTTACAAAAGTGCTTTACGAAGTTTCATTAGAATGAAGTCCTGTCCCAAAAATGGAACAATAACATTGGATGGCTAATGAACTGGTTCGCCTTCATAAAATAAACGTCATTTGGTAAAAACCAGGTCATCATTAGTTCATTTCTAAGTTGATTTCCTATTGACCTGAAATAAACTCGCCCTGAATTGGCCACCCCCAATTGCTTATCGATTACAGGAAAAGTATTGGATGGGCTACTTTCTAAAGAGCGTCAGATTTGTTTGGCAATCTCGTTATTTTTACTATCTGTCTCTGACATCGTTTCCTTAATTAGACTCTTCTAATTGGCTCCAACGCTTTCGTGACAAATTAAGATCTTCCAAGATAGATTGTACTTTGTTTTTAATAGACTAAAAAAACAGGCAATGTTTGGTCTTGTTTTTTAGTCATTTATAATAACTTTGGACGTCTCTAGGCCACTAGGCGCAAGACTACCGCTTATTAAACCTATCCGTTAATAGTAACTACGCCTACATGAGCTACTGATGACATCAGCACAATCGAAAGTGGGTTTTTATCTCTATTTGAATCAGTGGTTGCAATTAACGGAATGAAACGCCGCGGTAATTATCAGCTGATCGGCTAACATGCGACTTGAGCAAGCCCCCCGTCCCTGGAAACCCAATGCTTGTTCAATGAATGATCATAATTGGCGTAATAAGTTAACAGTCTGTGAAGATAAATCGACCATTCCAAGCGTAAACTTTTTGTTGATTTTTCCAACGAGAAAAAAATATTCGTCACTATTTCAAGACCAGTTGGAAACAATGACCCTATAAATAAATTACCGTTGTTATTCTAGAATCTAGTAATTAGAGAGATGATTAACGAATAAAAAAGTCTATTACTAATGAGGTCAACATCATCAGCCGAACTTCGCTGAGTTACGTCCAATTCATGAATTACCGTGCGGAATCAATTCGTTTGGTTCGCTGCGGGCAGCTGATTGGAGCACAGGACAATATCACCCACGTATTGTATTGACGCAACACGTCTAAGGTTACTGGACCAGCTACTTCTTGATGCAACTCATTGAGCTATTCATCTAAATAGTTCCGGCGAACTTGTCAATGAATGTGTTCAATTTCAATTATAAATAGTAACAGAAACACAGTCACGCCTGTTTTATCCGAAGAAGAAGAAATTATATGAAGGATTAAATAGAAGTGTACCTATAGTACACCCACGTAACGCCAGTTGTCTTGTAATAGGGGCCTATTGCCATCAAACGGGCACAATTACAGACTCCGGGCAGCTACAGAGAAATTCCAACAAACGCGAACGTATTATGGGAAGAAATGAAATATTGCCATAATCCACGCATTTGGTAGATACGAAGACCGTAGTCCAGGCAGAAAACGGAATCAGAACTATCTACGACGTCAAATGGAAAATCGTGGATTGACGTTAGCATATCCTGACATTTCGTCGGTGAATATTCCTGTCACAGTTAACAAATGTGTTCTATCTGGTTCTATCATAAAATTTATTTGATCTTTAGCAAGACCAAAGAGATCCTAGTAAGTAAGATCAACGAAGCTAATGCGGCTTCGTGTGTTGACTATGCCCCAAATTACTAAAAAACATGAGTTTTTGAGTCGATAAAATATTAGACGTTTACTATCACATCTAATTGGCAACAGCACGCTTGTTGACAACCACAAGAATTATTCTTCTATTCCTTTACAAGCAGTGAAGCAATATTAAAGGCATTCATAATTCACCTAGCATAAAATATGATTCGTGAAGTTAGCAGTTAGTATAGATTGAATGGCGTCGGCGCATAGCATTATAACAACAGGACTAGACTATGAAACTTACGACAACCACGTATAAAACAAAGCGAATATTTTCTTGTAGTGAATAGCAGTCTGTACTGTGTTATTGAACTTGATCTGAAGTTCTTTTGATACGAAAGACTGAAGCTCTTTATAAATCTTTGCCAAGAAGATGAAGAAAATACGACATAATCTAATCATGTCACTTTCATTTCTGGCAGAATAGAAACAAGCGAAAGCGAGATGAGGCGAGTTGTCAAGATCGGTACCAAACAAGAAATCTAACAGGAAGCCTGAGAGAAAATTCTATGAACCTTGGAAGGCGAAATTAGACAGATCACATATCTAAAGACTGATGGACATGAATGGGAGAGGAAGGCAAAAGAAAAGATGGGTGGATTGTGTGAGGAATGATATGAAAGAGAAAGGAGTAAATGATGCCGTGACACCCCTGTCAGACATCATTCTCCCCAGAATGAAAGAAGAAAACGTGTTACGCCGACCCCAAATAGAATGGGACAAGGGCAGGAAGATGAATTATATTACATAGGGCTGTTCGCCAAAACGCCTGTTCTTCACCAATTCCTATTGTGGAGAAAAGGTGGTGGAACTTCGCAACATGGACTACACATGGCACAAGTTCAATAGAGATTTATAATATCAATGTCTATGATTAAAGTATAAAAACGTGGATAGTACTGTTACGTCGGGTTTCTCGTTTCGTATGTCGGTCAGCCGCCGAGCGAGGGAAGCCGTTGTGTAGTGACTCACTACTTGTTCGCTACGTTGCCACGCGTACCAATCGGGGACCTTGATGCGTTATTTTGTTGCCGATATATGATAATAAAAACACGGCATAATATTACATTATGTAATCGGATAAGACGAAAGCCTTTTTTATATAAATGGGATCGGGAGTTTGAAAGTTACGCATCAAAGGTTTCATAAAGAAAATTCAGAGTATTCAGACTCTGGTCTTCACAGTCGACATAATCATAACCTTTTTAAAAGAAGGCTGTAAAAGCACAGCCGACAGGTCAGTGCGTTTCACTTTGATCTTCAAGTAAAGCAGCGTTTCGAAGAAACCTTTACGACGAACGTTTAAACTTGGAATTGAGGAGTCTCATTGCTCATAGTAATTAACACAGACAGTTGCTTTCACGGACGAGATTAAAATCCTTCCTTAAAACAACAACAAAAAGGAATATTAATGAACTACGTTTTCGCCAGTCCTTTATTTTTTTCATGGACCTAAAGAAGCAGCTACTAAACTAAAAATGTCAGAAGTTTATTCGGCTAGAAAGCCTCACAAGTCCTAAAAACAACATTTTTAATCAATTGTATCCCTACCATAATTTGTACCCCTTTGACAAGTTTTGAAGATCTGTTCTTAATTTTCACGTAAGATCCCAAAAATTCCAAAATCACACAACCAGAAAACAGACAGCCATTTATTTGTAGAAGACAGAAGCCCTCAGATCGATGGCGCAACCTTGGATAGGCTAGTGGGCGACCAGGAAATGGTCTGACACGAACGTGAGCATAAAATGAGCTTGTTCTCTCATGAATTATTACTGTCTGATTGTTTCCTACAATATCAATTATGAAAAGGTAGTATTTTGGCTGAAAATTTCGTAATGGCAAAAAAGCTTACTAATAAAATAATGTTGGGATGCGAGAGCCCGTTGTAAGGTCAACTCAATTCGTAACTGAATCGAAGTTCCGAAGACCGATTGCATCATGAAGATATCTGTAGACCGATTGTCTGTTTGTCTGATTATATTGTAAGTACTTCTTATCTCAGTATCCCGCAGATAATGCTAGCCATTGCAAACGTTATCTAAAACTGAGAAGCCACAATTCGCAACTTCAACCTGAAGACTGCAAAATCCACCATCAGACATTCGTTCACAAAGCCAGTTGGACTAGTTGGTTGTAACCTTGCCTATTTATTGCCATGCGTGGCACACGGGCAATATTGATGGCTTCCTGTGGTGCAGTATAGTAGTAACCCAATGAGAGTAGTCGGGGATTTAGATATAAAACGAGCGATTGGAGTGACCTATGTAGATATGTTCAACAGATGACTTCTCTTAACTTGTAAATGAATCCGAAAGATTAAGATCCCTCGGAGTAACCAAATTCTGGAGATGGTTATTCTGTGTGAGCCAAAATTCAACCACAATTAAGTACCCAAATTATTCTGTGTGTCAAAGACATAAATTAATCCCATAAATCGTTTCTAAACAAACCAAGAAGTGGCAGTTGGCGCTTACGCCCACATTTAGGTTTGGTCATTGAATAACAACATTTATTTAACCCACATTATGAGTAAGAAGTTTTTTAAGAGTTTGCTAGACTCCCGTTACGGATTACGTGATCTTTGACCGGCGGCAAATTGATAGATAAATTTGCCAAAAGTGTTTTAGTAAGGCATTACCACAAAAATTGATTAGTTTTCACACACACAGTCCGATTTTGACGACAGGGACAAACTAAATTCCTTTTCAATGATTTCATTGAATTTTAAAGAAAGATCAGTAACAGCTATTTTTAAAATGAACTCGTAATAAGCAATTAATGGCAAGCCAATCGTCCCGCGCTGTCGTTGCGGTTGGCGCGTGCGCTGGTTGCCGTATATGGCGCTGGCGGTACGCAACAAGGCCGCGCAGTCGCCGCCCCAACGCCATCATTGTATTTAAAATTATTTTAAACTCCTCAGCCAGCTATGCTTTTAAGAATGAAGTTTTTCAAAGGAATTTGGGATGAAAATGCGGAAATTGTTTTACACTCACAAAACAATTAAGCATTTTCATCCCAAATTCCAATTCAATAATGGTCATGTCAAGGCGATTTTAGGCACCAGGCATGATAATTGAATTCTAAAGCCAAATTTTTGATTACTGAAGTTAATGATAAGATGTTGTACATTTCTTTACTGTTCATGATTAACAAAAGTTGACTGATACCTTAATTGGTTTGATACATAGAATACTCAAAACTGACTATACAATTTAAAAAAATTCATCAAAATTTAAACTAAGGTTACTTACATGGTACCTATGAATAACCATTTATTGCATCACTGCAATACGCATTGAGAATTTATTCATAGAATGGTTGGTGTTATTTATAAAACATAGTATTGTAATGTGGTTATTACAAAAAAGGTGCAATAAATATATTACAGCTTTCTTGTAAAATTTTATTATAATTTTATTTTTTTTACCTTATTGTATGTCTTAAAAGTGCTTGAGTAAGTGAGTGTTTCAGTGCCAATTATTGAGATATGTAGGAAACAAGTAATGGAATGTGGAAGCCTAGCTTTTGGTCCCTTGCTTTGCCGATGTGTTACCGCTGAAACTATTAGTATATTCTGAGACAAAAATCTAGCCCTCTCTGAGAGCTATGAGAATAGAGAGAGACGTGTGCCCAGCAATGGGATGATACAGGCTTATTGGTTAAAATTTACTTCATCTATCACATTTCTGAGCAGTGTACATGTATGCAGTGAACCAAACAGCCCTGGTGTTTTTAACATGTTTTCCAGCCTTAAAACAGTAGAAAATTCTTTTTCATTTTTTAAAGTTGAAGTGTCCATCTGTAATTTCAAAATAATAGCGTTTTACTGAATGTGTATGAAACTATAAATGGTACTTAAGAATAACAAAAATTGTTTTTTTCTGGCTAATTTACGAAACAACTGGACCGATTTTAACAGGACTTTTACTGGCAGATAGGCTACTTTTTTTATTTTAGAAATAGGAATAGGGTTCCATACAAAAAATTAAAACCATAGAAATTGTTAACAAAATCCAATTCAAATAAGGAAGTGATTTTTTTTCTCACGGACTTAGGTCACGGGTCATACCTAGTAACTAATATGAGTCAGAAATTAACAACCTGTCTTGAGCAAGCATGGTCATCAATGCTCGTTACTCCTCTGTATGAGAAGAGGCCTTTGCCCAGCAGTGGGACAGTAATAGGCAGGTATTATTAATTATTATAAAAAACAAGCGAGTTCCTTTCTGGCTCTTCTCCATATGTAACAACCAATTGGAAACGTGCTCCAAGCTTCTGACATCAAAGTGATCGTGCATTTTTAATTTGAATTAATGCTGATAAAACAAGTTGCTAAATGCATGACTGAGTAATAACAAGTGATTAGGTTAGTCGCTTCACTATTGTAGTTTTACTTTGTTATAAGATGTATAAAGAGGTTTTAAAAGAGAAAAATCAAGTTTTAGTGCACAGGATAAATCTAATAACATTCAACAGAATTTCTTCTAAACAATTAACAGTTTTACAAAACTTTTCAAACATTTGATAACAAGACTAGGTCACGGATTTCATTTTAAAATATTCTGTTGAATTATGACTACTGCAATTGTGTTGATGATTCATATTTTTCTTCAAATAGCTACTATTGGAACTTACGAATTTGTAAAATTATTATTGTAGAACAAACTTATGGTCCCAAAATTGGTTAGGAACAAACCAAACAATCCGTTTTCACTTTCATGAGTAATATTGTACCAGGTAATTGGCTAACGGATTTACCAAATTATTTTAGTGCCAATGCCTTCAGGAAAAAGCAGCTCTCAAGACCAGCAAATGATTCATAAGATACCCTCAAGTCATCGACCGCAGCATATTACACCGCCGACAAATACAACTTTACCGACGAAATAAATGAAAATACACACCAATTGTACATTTACAAGTACGTTAGCACTTACCATCTGTTCTTTTTATGTTGATGTTAATTCCGGACTGAATCTTCACTGTACCGTCATCCATTTTCGCACAAATTTAGACACCACATACACTAAATAACATTATTTCTCAAAGAACCTTTGTTCAAAAATAGTCTAACACATTGAGAAATTACACATGAGAACCGGTGAAAATTACAAAATAAATTTCTACACCCAGATTGACAGTTATATCGAGCTAGCTACACACTTCAGACTGGAACGTTTGAAATTTGTTTCACTACAAGAGTCAAATCAATCACTTTAACTTATTAGTTTCGAAAAGAACGCGATTGATTTGAAAATTGTAAATGTATAAAGTAAATAAAAACTGAAAAAACCAGAAATGTTCAAATTATTTCGGTTATAAACGCGAAATTCTAAAATTATCAGTTTGTGAGTTTGCCAATGCGTCGAAACGAAAATGCATTCATTGCCAGCTTTAAAAAATTGTTACTAAACACTTTGATTTCCTGAATTAAAAAAAAAAAGAATTTTCAGAAATTTATTCATAGAATTTTGAAGATTGCACCACACACTTATTCCAGTTAGTTAAATAACTTAGTATGACCGAAAAATCAAATATCCAGATGATCATACATTGACCATAAAATTGACTAGAAATTGACTACGTGACTGCATCACTAGAAACATAGACAATAAGAAAAGGCTGCCTTACCTTAGTAGCATCAGCATCAGCTGCCTGTCAATCAATTTGTCAATTTGATTCAACGCTGTTCACTATTTTATTTTATCAATTTAGGTACTTATTGCATCTATTAGATTTATTACAGTTTATTATTTATAGAATGGACAGTGAGCACAAAATGTCTCATAAAGCCAAAAAGCGTATCAAGGAAGTTAAAAGGAAAGCAAGACCCGGTAAGTGAATGGTACCCAAAGCTTCATGGTAATTGGCACACTTTCGGTATGCAAAATTTTTAGTTAAAATATTTTTATATCATTGAAGACTCTACCTCAATGATTCATCTTTAGTATCAAAGCCGACAGATTCTAGAATGATTTTCGTTAGCGTGGCACTCTGTTAGTCACGATGGCTTTCGAGCTTGTAGCCTTGATGCTAATTGCTATCTCACATAGCATCATGTGTTACAGAATGAAATATCAAGAATCTGCTGCGAGTCTTATCTTAATAAACCTAACCTAATAATTTGGTACTAGTTCAACACCATCCAATTCATAGCTATCAAAAAACCTTAGGTAGTACTAGGAATGAAGTTGCATGCATTCATGAATAATAATTTATTTATGAGTTCTTTTAAATCAAACTGTTTTATCTGCATTTTCCATAGCAATGATGAATATAATGATAATAAGTCTAAGTTTTACAAAACATAGACTTAAACCTTTAGACCTTTTTCTATCAAATTTGCATAAAATATATGATTGCTTATACTTTCATCTTTGGGTTCATGATTTATGGATACGATTTTCTCTCTCTTAATGAAAACTAAGTGTGTTATTGTGTCTATTTTTTTAAACAAAAAAAGAGATACAATTACATAGAGAAAAAATCTACATCTTTTTAATAAAAGAGGTGACAGACACAATTACAGTACGAGAACTAGAGACCAATTAGTTCAGCCGGGCTTCAGACTCGCTAAAGTAGACTCATCTTTCATGGGGTACTGTTTAAGATGCTATAATAAAATTCCACAAAGTATTCTTGAACTGAATGAGACGAAATTTAAATCATGCATTAAACGCACACTATGTAAGCAAGCATATTACAAGTTGGACGATTATATCTCTGATAAAAATGCTTGGCTCAATGCCGGTCCTGCTCCACATGGACAGGGGCGCATAAACTGATTAATGGATAGCATTAAATAGTATTGTTGGAGCTGCTGAAGATTGTACAACTATCTTTGCATTGTATAGATTCAATTTCTTTTGGTATTATATAACCGCATAGCCCATATTATGTGAGTACTATGTAATAGAAAGCTATCCTTCGTTGGAAACCTACGTCATTTTTTTTTTTTTTTGACTTGAGTTTGCCCTGGCGGTTGAGTGTATGTCATGCTCACTCAAGTGTCTCGCTGATGGTGGCGCGTGTGTCGGATCAGTTAGTTCCCTTCAAAATGGTTGAGTTGAATGGTGCTGATACATGCGTCATGTTCGTGAACGGGCGCTGTCAGTTGTGACTGGTCATCTCTTGGTTGCCACGGCTTATTTGAATTAATTATTTTATTTTTTGAATTGTTCTTTTCCTTGCTTTTACTATGGACACTTTTAACGTGCACATCTTGCTACATCGCTCTCACATAATGTACCATCTGAACATGAATGATGTAACCAAGGTTTTGTAAAAATGTTCTGATTTAAAAGAGTGTCCATGGAGTTTCTTGCCCGTTCTTCTCCATAGAGATCTACGTTAGGGAATGGGCAACTACAGTACTTTCACAGTTTTTATGCCTTGTGACTGGGACTGTAGCTAAATTTCATTGTTGTCTTTGTTTCGACAGTTCAAAGGTGCCTGTAACGGGCCTACTTGAAATAAATGCTTTGATTTTGATTTTGATACTTATGTTACTGTTAGCCTACATCATCCGCACGCAAAATACGCGCATTTGACGTGGAGTTGCGGACACCAGCCCGTTATACAATACAATAGCCTACATCATCCCACTGCTGGGATCTCTCTCGCCATGACTTCCATTTCTTTTGATTCAGCTAATACATGCTGCAATCCAGGCTAAAACAGGCCAGTAGCTGTTGGTTTTGTCCAGCTTGTTGCACCATCTTCTATGAGTGCCTTCTTGCTGTGACAGAGCACCACATAGTGGCAATTTTGGCCACACAAATAATACTTAAGTTGTGAATGAAAAGCTTTACACTAATATACAATATGTTAAAAAAAAAACCTGTCTGATCCATGAGGGTATTAGAAGGTATCAAGATATATTCTAGTTATGTAATTCTTTTTGGAGAACAAGAAAAAAAATACCCTGATGAAAATTAAATAAAATGTACTAAAATGAGGAAAATTCTATGGCAACACACAGGCGTGCAAGCAATCACTTCTCGGTTAGTGATACAGTCATAAAAAACAATTGATGATCGAACATATTTTAAATGCTGAAGTGACACACGTTTTAAAAGTTTGTTAGAATTTAGAGAAAAGGTGGGAATTTTTGGGACAAAAATCATGCATTTTAAATACATCAATATTTTACTTTCATGATTTTTTATGTTTCTTATTTTTGGTTTGTTTAATGTATTCTACAAAATTTCCAGTTTTAGTTACTGTTGTAGGTATATCTAATACTACACTCGAGAGCAATGAATCCGGGTCACTTAAAGAATGTTAAAAATCTCGGAAACTAAAAATGATAGGTTAATGCAATAAATTGTATTTAATAGACAATGTAATACTCCTTAAATGAAAGTAAAAAAAATATGAGTCACCATGCATTTTATTAACACAAAATTACATAAAGAAAAAACTGCTGATCTCTCCTTAAAACAAAAATAGGAAACATGAAATTTTTGAACTTTATTACGATTTTCTTGAATTTTAATACTTCGTATTGCCTCCTCGTGCTTCCATTACTGCGTTTACGCGGTTTGGCATGCTGTACACCAAGTTCCTTATACGATTTTGGGGAATATTCTCCCATTCCTCTGTGAGAGCAATTTTGAGCTCACGAAGCGTGATTGGGGGAGGGTTTCGTTGTTTTACGCATCTGCCTAGCTCGTCCCAAGCATGCTCGATCGGGTTGATATCCGGGCTGCGCGCTGGCCACTCCATACGAGTAATGTTCATCTCTTGAAGGTAGTCATTCACAATCCTACCTGTATGAGGTCGGGCATTGTCATGCATAAAAATAGCATCCTCACCTAAATTGACCATAAATGGACCAACGTGATCATTGAGGATTTCTTCCACATATCTTATGCTAGTTAAAGAGCCGTTTTCTATGATCACCAGCTCTGTGCGACTTTCAGAAGAAATTCCGGCCCACACAAGTACAGACCCACCACCGTAGGCTACTTTTTCTTCGATGCATGCTTGCTTGAATCTTTCCCCTGGTCTTCGATACACTCTGTGTCTTCCATCGTGCTTGTAGAGCATAAATGTTGATTCGTCGGAGAACATAACTTTTGACCAATCTTCAATACTCCAATTTACGTGGCTCTGGGCATATCTTAGTCTTGAAATACGATGCCCACGCTCCAGTTTAGGGCCGTTTGCAGGTCTAAGGGGTTTTAAGTTAGATTCAGCAAGCCGACGTCTTACTGTCCATGCACTTGGGTTACTTCCTCCGAGGCGTCGAAACTGATTTGTGAGTTCAGTTCCTGTGAGAAAGCGATTTCGAAGCATGGTGTTCACCAAGTATCGGTCTTCTCGTGCTGTGGTACACCTGGTTCTGCCCGTTCCTGGTCTGCGTAGGTTAGAACCAGTTTCTTCGTAACGTCGGAGAACTCTTTGTACTGTTGACAGCGACACACCGACAGTCCTGGCTGTATCGCGCTGACTCCGGCCGGTTTCCAGCATTGTAAGTATTCTGGTGCATTCTTCAGGCGTAAGCGACATAATTTCAGCTTGAATAATGAATATAGAGCACTATCAACATGGTTTATGTACCCACATAAATGACAGATTACAAACAAAAGCAAAACTAAATGCTGTAATTTCGTAGTTCCATCTTCGAAAGTGGCCCTTTTTCAAATTTGATTTTTTTATGATATAACTTTACAATAACTAAGAAGTTTTAATATTGAATTTAAGGAGTATTACATTGTCTATTAAATACAATTTATTGCATTAACCTATCATTTTTAGTTTCCGAGATTTTTAACATTCTTTAAGTGACCCGGATTCATTGCTCTCGAGTGTAGCACTTGGCCTGCTACTTCGTCCGCAAAAAAGTGGGAGCTCGACTAATATGCACGATATATATGCACAATAGCTTCAGAAGTCGGTGACTTTAGTTTGTTTGATTCAGTTTTTTGGCACCGACTTCTGAAGCTAAAATTATTTTTCACTTTTTTGTGATTTTGAAGTCGGTTTTATTTTTTGCAAAAAAGTTTTTTTTATTTTTAGGGTTCCGTACCCAAAGGGTAAAACGGGACCCTATCACTAAGACTTCGCTGTCTGTCTGTCTGTCTGTCTGTCTCCAGGCTGTATCTATGTTCTATGTTAGGGATTTTGATTTCCGCACTTAGTCCTTAAAGTGGACCATTGTGCGTGAGCCATGGTGGCCGTTACTCCAACCAGCCCACCTCCCTCCAGAAGCAGATCAGACTTCCCGGTCTTCTCAGGGCATCCTCAAGAGATCTTGGCGTTCCAAGAGTCTCCTCGCGTATCTGGGTGACGCCAGTACACTCAAGGAGTACGTGCGTTATCGTTTCCTCCGCCTCCATGCACGCCCTGCACAGGGGACTGTCAGTGATACCTAGGGTGTGAAAGTGTTTGTTTAGTGAGCAGTGTCCAGTGATGGTCCCCGCCACCAGTCGCAGGCTATCTCTATCCAGGCGCAGAAGGCGCTTGGTCAGCTTTTTGTCCAGAGATGGCATAGCCTCCTTGGATTGCCTGAACCCTGGTGTCGAGGTCCACCACTTCTCCGCTTGTGTTTGAGTGTGATCCTTTAGCCAACTTCTGAGCTGCTTGAAGGGTATGGGGACAATGGGTTCGGGTCCGAAAGCGTTTGTGCTGGATCCTCTTCTGGCGAGTTCATCAGCTGCATCGTTTCCAAGCGATCCACTGTGTCCTTTGATCCATTGTAGTGTCACCGTGTTGCGGTTTAGTACCGTAACTCGTTCTAGGGCATTATGGCATTCTAGTATTAGTCTCGACGTGATCTGGTTTCTCTTTAAGGATTGGAGAACTGAGGCGCTGTCGGAAAGTATACGGATGTGAGTATCCGTAACTTCCCTGGCCTCTATGGCGTGTGCCGCTTGGATAATGCCTACGCACTCTGCCTGATATACAGAGTTGAGCATTCCCAGGGGTCTGGATATTTTGATGTTTAGGTCGTCGGAGAAAGGTCGCAGGCTGTATCTCATAAACCGTGATAGCTAGAAAGCTGAAATTTTCACAAATGATGTATTACTATTGCCGCTATAACAACAAATACTAAAAATTAAAAAAAAAAATATTAAGGGGGCTCCCATACAACAGATGATTTTTTTTGTCGTTTTTATAGATAATGGTACGGAACCCTTCGTGCGCGAGTCCGACTCGCACTTGGCGGGTTTTTCATTTTTAGTTGCAATATCCTATACAAATATTTTCTATGCGTCGTATGACTCCTTTTTTTTTAAGTCGGTTAAAAATAGAGAGCAGCAGTGGCCCAGTGGCGGCCCCGACTTACGAATAGTAAGTGGTGGGTTCGAACCCAGGCAGGCGCATTACTTTGTGTAATTTATTTCATCACCATTGCTGAAAACATCGTGAGGAAACCGGCATGTACTAGAACCAAAAATTCGAAGACCTGTGACATCTACCAACCCACACTGGGCCCGCATGGTGAATTATAGCCCATTCCCTCTCTTAGAGAGGAGGCTGTGTGTACAGCAGTGGGCACATTTAGGCTGATTATGCTTATAGATATAAAAAAGTCTTTTTTTATTCTTATTTTCATCATCATGATCATTCACCTGCGCTTATTTTATGTGCTGCAATTGGGTGAACAGTATGGACCATTCATCCGATCCCAATAAAACATTGTCATCTTATTGCTTGCACTTTAGTGAAGGTTATAGGCAACAAATAAACTAGTTATGTTGTAAAAAAGATTGACAAATAGTACCTATGTAATCATTATGAATCATAATACTCATAGAATACCCTTCGATTCGATTTCGATTCGGAAAGTCGTATGTCTATCTCGCTCGCTTTCGTAATGCCAAAAAATTAAAATCTCACAGTACTTCAAATAAAGATGTTAACTAAGTTTTTAATAATTAAATCACCAGTTGAGGCTAATTTCATTAATATTTTTACGTTTTTATGAAATAAGTCATGGAAAAAATGACCTAGAGAAGAGAGAGACCTTTGCCCAGCAGTAGTACATACCACAACAGCTACAACATAATTCCTTTTCTGTTCCAGAATTAGTAGACAAGTGTCAATGGACAGCCTTGAAGTATGCAACAAACTTTGACGAATTTCTCAAATGTAATGATAATGTTGACAGAATAAGTGAAAATGAAGTGACACCCGAAGAATTTATAGAGAAATATGAAAAAATATACAAACCTGTAGTTATAACTAATGTACAGACAAATTGGAAGGCCAATCATAAATGGACATCCGAAAGACTTGCCAAAAAGTATAGGAACCAGAAATTTAAGTGTGGTGAAGACAATGAGGGTTACAGTGTTAAGATGAAAATGAAGTATTATGTAGAATACATGAGGACAACGACTGATGACAGTCCGCTTTATATTTTTGATAGCAGTTTTGGTGAGCATGTGAGGAGAAAGAAAATTTTGGAAGACTATGAAGCCCCTTTGTATTTTAGGGATGATTTGTTTAAGTATTGCGGTGAAGAAAGGAGGCCACCTTACCGCTGGTTTGTGATGGGACCGCAGCGTTCTGGGACTGGCATCCATATAGACCCCTTGGGAACAAGTGCTTGGAATGCTTTGGTTTTTGGTCATAAAAGATGGTGCTTATTCCCGACCCAGACTCCTAGAGAACTGATCAAGGTGACTGGAGCAATGGGCGGGAAACAAAGGGACGAAGCTGTCACGTGGTTCAAACTTATTTATCCTAAGACTCAATTAGATACATGGCCCAAAGAATTTAAACCAGTATGTATTATTAGTTTTTCATTAAATAATAATAAACATTTTTTTCAGACCAGGTCCATTTCTTGTTAGTAACAATGTATTTAAAAAACTAATGTTAGTATTGGCAAACAAAATTTGAATTACGACATGAAGCCGCACCTACCTTTGCAGCATGGGAGACTCCCACCGATCAGCGAAAACACCCAGTATAGTGTTGGTACAGCTACGAACGCGAGCGAGTAGGGAGGCGCGGCGCATCTTTTCCTAATGATAGCGGCAAAGCCATCCACCCGCGCCTCAGCGAACATCCCTGAAGCACTGCAACGCCATGGCAGCCCCAACAGTATCCTGAGTGCATTAATATAATGGACACTCAGGTTGCTGTATGCCTTCTGCGAAAAACTAACGACCTGCAGGCTGCAGGTGTAGAAATATTGGCAATATGCTTTAAAAAGCGTGATTTTAACTGAATTCGTACACCGTGCAAACCTGCGGGCCAACATGTTACAACGGACAGCCAGCGACCTGCGTTCCTTTTCTATGTCCAAATTATCACTTAAATCATTGGTGACCCAGTAACCCAAATATTTTAATTTAGATACCCTACACAGACGAGTGATACTTTGGGAAATGCTGGGTAAGAAAACTCACGGGCTTTAAAGAGCATTAGTTCATTCTTCCCAACATTATATTATTTGACCCCATGAGCCACCGCATATGATTCACATATTGACACTAACTTCCACATCTGCGTAACTAAGATTATTGGTACACATCAGCTGGTTAATGTACGGTATGTAGGTTGAACAAGCCTGGCGCGCTTAATCCGCCTTGCCTCACCCCACATTCCAGCCGGTACTCACTTGACAAGAAACCGTTCCACCTTCCACAATTGCGTTGATTTCTATACCAATACTTGAATATTGATATAACTTCAACTGGTACAGAAGTTTCAGATAGCAATTTCTTCCACATCACGTCATAACTGACAAGATCGAAAGCCTTCGATAGGTCCAAAAAACAGGCAAAGACAGACGTTTTTCTATCCTTGTAGTACTGCACAGTCTGCTTAAGACACAATATAGCGCCAATGGATAGCCCCGGCCTAAAGCCAAACTGAGCGTCATGCTGTATTAGATGCTTAGCCAACTGTGCGTCAAGCACACTGTCCAGCACCTTGGCTGAAACAGTTGCCAAGGATATAGGCCTGTAATTTGAGGTATCAGATGCTTTCCCAGTTTTGTTTTTAATAACAGGCACCACAACTGTAAACATGAAGCTATTTGGTTAATAACAGTGACTGATACACAAATGAAAAATATGGCAAGTGCACCCGTATTTGGTATGTTCGATACTGAGGCCATCGTGACTTGGTGACTTACCTCTTTCCATTGATTTTACCACCGATGCAGCTTCCTTAAGAGTTAAACGAACGTCAATGTCACCAATGTAAATGCCTATTCTGTTTCGGTATCATAATGTTGGATTTTCACACTTAACTTGGAAATGACAGATTTCCTGTCTTAGTTGCAAATAACACTTTGAAATAATTATAATTTATGTTAATCTCTCTTACAGGTGGAGATACTGCAGAAACCGGGTGAAACCGTATTCGTGCCAGGAGGCTGGTGGCATGTCGTCCTCAACTTGGACGACACAGTGGCTGTCACTCAAAACTTCTGCAGCCGCACCAACTTCCCGGTGGTCTGGCACAAAACCGTGCGCGGCCGCCCCAAACTCTCCAAAAAGTGGATCAAAGTGTTGGAGACCAAAGAACCTGAGCTGTACAAGATCGCTAGTAGCATGGACCTAAGCCAAGGCACTGGTGTAGCTTCGGACAGCTCATCTAATAGTAGTTCTTCTAGTAGCGATAGTGATAGCAGTTCTTCCAACAGCTCAGAAGAAGATAGTGGACAAGAAAGCATTACTGCCCACAAGAAAAAGAGAAGAAGAAAAATGTAAAGGACCAAAGCGCCTTATATCTTACATAGGTAATCGTGAATACCAAGATTGATAAAGAGGTAATATCAAATAGAAATTTATATCATAAGTATAAGCCTGTTTTGTATTACTAGACATAATAACTAATAATTTTTTTACTTGTTGTTTTCATAGTAAACAGTATATTTCTTTTGTTAACTGGCAACACATTCTTTATGAATAAAGTATTATCATATATATATGCATTTATTATGTCGAAAATAATATACCCTGTAATAAAATATCAAAATCTGTCAGTGTACCATACAGTTTTCTCTAATGGTGCCTGTATACCATGTTAATATACTCTTTGCTGTATACTCTCCCTGATACACTGAGGCAGGGCCAGTGCTAGAGTTTGCTAGTGGTAGCGCTCGTCTAGCCTCTGTGTTCCTCGCTTTCTATAGGCCCTGGGGGCCCCTGGGTCGGTTTACTGTGATACCTCTCGGGAGAGAGCTCTCGGTTGAGATTGAGAGTCGACATAATTTTATCTCTCTATAATAAATCTAATTCGATAAGACTACCAGATGACTTACAGGTGTAGCGTCATTAATAGATAAGCCTGTATCTGCGGGTGGGGGGCCCCAAGCCCTATATGTAAAAAAAAATGTCAACCCCTGGAGTCGATGGGCATGCGCAATTTTTATTTTTTTACTCCTGGTATGTGCTGTTCCATTGGAAAAGTTAAGCTGTCGATTATAGGTGTGCGAGAAACATCTCTTAAAAACTACTTTTGTACGAAGGCAATGAATCTCGTTGCTTTTGAATAAAATTTATTATGTTCTTTTATTTGTTTTCACACATATTCATGACATTTTTAAATATTCCAATATAAAATAATAAAAAAAAAACATTTAAAAAAAATATTTTTGCTAATTATTATAAGACCATATTGTCCCACTGCAGGGCAAAGGCCTCCCTTCCCTCTTTCCACATTCCGCGTTCTAGAGCGATTGTAGGCCAATCCTTTGCGTAAGAGTCCAGCTCATTCCGCCATCTCCTGGGCCTGCCGCGTTGTCGTTTCCTGCCATTTGGTACCCACTGAGTAGTAATTTTTGACCATTGCTCCTCCGACATGCGGCAGATGTGACCAGCCCAATTCCATTTCAACCTAGCAGCTGTAAAGCCAGCATCAGCTATTTGGGTTTTTGAGTGAAGAAGTTGAATAAAATAGAAAATATTTATTTTGTCCTGTTGATCTGACCCACATCTTCATTTGTCGCTGCTAAAATTGCCATTTCACACAGATTGAGTAAACCTAGTTTTTGATCAGTGTTAAGAATAGTTATATATGTGTTTTGCAATAATTGGTCTCGTAGTCGCAAGCGCTTCTGCTGAGGTCCTGGATTCGATTCCCGGTTCTGGCGAAGTGTTATTGGGTTTTCCACCATTGAATTATTCGGTTAACGAATTCCAAATCCACAGTTTCGAGTTACGTTAATTTTATTAATCTACTGATTAATTTTTTCTTAAATTACTGCGATGACCTATAACTAACCCAACATAAATCTAAAACACAGTTGTATGGGCAAACTGTAGTAGCGGTATGACAACTTATTGCCGTAATTTTTTTAAAGGAATGTTTGCACCCTAACTAACTCTGCCAAATACAAGTTATAATAGTGCGGTACTTGCAATGGAGTATTCAGTTAATAAAGCATTATCTGAGTCAAACTTTTCCGTTTGTATTGATACTCCACCCAACTTTGTCGCTCACCCCAACGTATATAGCGGGCGCGGGAGAATGACCATATATATAGTAGTCTTTGAGAATGACTACTATTTGGATTTCTGCAACTTCAAAGAAGTCGAAATTCTTATAAATATTCGTTGATTGCAACCCAGAGCGAGGAAATAAAATAAATGTCTAATAGTTTGTATCGATTTCATTTCGTAGTATGTGACGAAATATTTTGAAACTGTAAAAATAACTGAAATGGCATATTATTTGTAATGGATTAAGTTACATAAGCAGTTTTTAAATCTAGAGAATTATACTGAAATTATAGTATTTTTTATTTTTTCCTCGTTTTACAGGCTAAACACTAATAGTGTTCAAAACTTGAAGCTAGAACTACCTTAAAATTATAATGATTGGTGAGTGAGTCAGTGACAAAATGAAGGGACTTTGACTTGCAATAGTACTTAAACTACAAGTAATTCACTTGGGTGTAATATGCCCTCTTAGTTACTGAAAATTCGGGCTTCTAACTTTATCTTCAACGAAGTTACGGGGGGTCAGAAATGTCCTGAATGGCTTCGAGAAAAGGGTAGTACGGCGCGGCGGTGCTCTTTTTTTGCTAGACTTGTCGGGGGCGGAATCGATTTAAATATTTAGCACCTACAATAGTCTATGAAATATCTATGGACTATACTAAAATCAATAATTGTGCGCATCACTAAAAACGTCACATTACCGTCGCAACTGGCACTCAGGTTTTATAGTCTATGGTTGAGCAGCCATTTGTTATCCTTGCCAAAGTTCCCGTGTAACGTCTGATCAAAATGCTGAAATCAACTTCTGGTGCACTGGTCAATATCTTGAGAAGGTCCCTGGTGCCGGCGGCCAAGGTCAGCGCTGTGCCCATCCGGCGGTCGCACGCGGTTGTCGAATCCGATGAGGAATTTGATAGAAAGTAAGTCCCTGTCGGAACTTTTGACGTTATGTAACTGAAAATTGTGCTAATCTTCTCGGTGATTTATAGCAGTCAGCATATTTGAGTGATATCCTATTGTACATCTGGCTTGGTGGTATTTTCTGTACCCATAATAATAAATCCCGACAGATTTTCAAATTGGGTGTGATCTGAAATGAACATGAGTAATTTTTATAACCTCGATTAAATCATTGTTTTCCTTGTTTTTGGTTCAAGTGTTGATTTGCTTAACATTTCGGTAATTTACTTAATGGGATTGAAAATAATATCTGAATATTGATTTTTGCTATCTAGGCCACATCACCACTGCTGTTCTATTGTGATCCATTCAGTAAATAGTTATGATTAGAAGATAATATTCACCCTGTCATATTAATTGATCTGATAAAGTAGTATTAACGCCATATCTTACCAATAACTGGCAAAAATCAGCACAATTGTAGTCCCAGTTTAATGGTGATCATAACATTATCTTTTTAGATGATAATTTAAAGTTAAATTTGTTTATTTTTAAATAGTGTGTTAAATAGGTATAGTTTTAAATAGGGTGTTCTGTTTCCAATCTATTTAGTAAAAAAAAAAACATCTGCCAGTATTTACTTCTCATTAGAATATAAAACAAACAAGAAAAAAGAATTGGAAAAGTTATGTCACTTCTACACATATCATTAAAATGACCTATTTGAACTAATATCCAGCTTTATACTAGCACGGTGGTCATTAGATCAAGTATTTCTCCTGTTAGGAAAGTCTCATTGGTTTGTGTCTATCCAATAAGTACCTACACTACCATTTCTAAAATCTTAAGGATATTCAAATTTAGATGGATGGAGGATCCTTGAATGTAGTTTTTGAAGCTCTCCTCCCTTAAACACAGAGACCAATAAAAATTATATTTTTCTTCTGATTTGTCCCACTGCTGGGCAAATGCCTGGCCCATACCTTTCCTATCATAGTATGTTGAAAAACCCTTAACATACTTTTATTTTGTTTTCAGATATGAGTGCTTCTTCAACAGGAATGACATTGACGGATGGGAAATCCGCAAGGCCATGAACGACCTGTGCGGTATGGACCTTGTACCCGACCCAAGGATCATCAGGGCAGCATTGCATGCATGCAGGAGAGTCAATGACTATGCGCTCGCTGTCAGGTTCATTGAGGCCTGCAAAGACAAGTGCGGCCCTAAAGTCAATGAAATCTACCCCTACATCATCCAGGAAATTAAACCCACATTATGTGAACTTGGCATTGAAACACCAGAGGAGCTTGGCTACGACAAACCAGAACTAGCTTTAGAGAATGTTTATGACATGTAAGGTCACCATTAAATATCAAATTAAGCTGTAGAAAATTTGTATAATAGTTTTGTTGTCGAGTTTTTATTTACTTTTAACTGTGGGAAGCTGCGTCTTCAGTTAGTACTATTCTTGGTCAACCATTCAAAAAATCGATATGCTTATCTAATGTGCAAACATTAGAAGAATATGATATGATATAATTATGAACGTTGTTTCATTTTTCTATGTTATCTGTTCTTTCCTTTTATACAATTCCTTGTCCGTTCGTAGCAATGTACTTATTAGTATTATCAATAAAAATATTATAGCATTACATCACTTTCTTTTTGTAAGTGCATAGTATTTTATGAATAAAGTAGATGAGGATTTTTTAAAAAGAAACTTGTTTACTTGTATCGGTTACATTTATTATTGAAAAATAAATAAATTTAGATAGCAAGAGGAACAAATATGTCCCGCGATTATGATACCAATCGCAGTATAAGTAGACAATGGTTTTGTATTGATTAAAAATGTGTAAACATTGCTGTAAGAACGAAGAATAATTTTACTGACGCACATTGCAGCTAGCTTATCATAAACTAGAGCATATTTATAATAACACCTAGAATCATCATCTTTCTGCCCCTTATAGAATTACTTGTCGGGTCGGCCCAACACGGCTTTTTCTTTCATTCTGCCCCATTACGGTGCTACCTATCATTTCTCATCTTTTCTTTGGTCTTCCACTCCCTCCACAGCTATCAGTAATAATGTCCTCATAGCTAAATGTAAATAGCAAGTATAGCAACTACGCGGATCGATAGATCTACTCTGTTGTGATCAGTCGGGTGGGTGACCCTTTCGTAAGGCATGTGGCCTCAGAGACGTTAAGAAAGTCTCTCCTCCGTGTCCAGGAGAGTTCTGTTCTTACCTGACTTCTCATCGCGTTACATTTGCGTCCATGAAAGGTTGGAACTGAGCATGCGCACGCACTTGTGTACTATATGAATCTCTTACGTACTTGTAGTCGTCGGTTAGTATGGATACGGTCGGGAGGAGTTATTGGGCCATAAAACAATATCTTCCTCTCGACCGAATTTGCGGTTTACATTATTTTAGTATCATTTGGAGTCTTCGATCCAATCCAATGTTGGATGACTACTATAATGCACTGAAAGGTGTCCAGTTCGACCGCGCGGCCATAGCGTTTTTTTTTAAAAAAAACCATGTCAATTTTTTGTAAAAATTTGTCAAAGTTGATTCCCAAAACCATAAATTTGTCAAAGATACGGTTAAAAAGTTATAAGGGTTTGAACATGGCCGCGCCATTGAAACGCGGCGAACCGCGCGGCCACTGAGATCTTTAAAACTAAGCCTTGTAGAGACCTGAAATTTACGCAAATGCAAGATTTAATTTGTAAAAAATTTGTAAAAATATAAAAAAAATACTCAGGTTTATAGTTTAAGAGCTATAACACTAAAACCGAATGGCCGCGCCATTGAAACGGTGGAGAAAACGCTATCGCCTGTATCTCGCTGAAAAAAATCGCAGAGGTGTGTAGTTTATTGTAATTACCCAGATTTGAATTTGTCGAAACTAGGAAAAATACAACAAAAATTCCTAGGTTTATATTTCAGGAGCTATAAGACTAAAACGATATGGCCACGCCATCGAAACGGTGAATAAAACGTTATTTCGCCTGTATCTCGCTGAAAAAGCATCGCAGAGGTCTGGAGTTTTTTGTAATACCTAGATTTTAATTTGTCAAAACTAGTAAAAATACAATAAAAATTCTTAAGGTTATATTTCAGAAGCTGTAGAACATTATCAGTATGTGGTGCGATAGGGTGACCATGTCTTATTGTTTACAGAATACTTTCTACTTATTGTTACAGAAATTATAATTCAAGGATTCTAAATAAAATTAAAATGAAACCATAAATATAAAAACAATTATGTTTATTGCTTGAAAAGTCAATAATACAGTTACAGTCCGCGTGGACTTACGAAAAACTAGCCCTAAGATTGGTTTAAATGACGCAACTCCGCCCCTAAGCTATGTGATTGGTAATGCACACTATTGCATCTCACACGCGCCACCCCCGCGCGCCTCCGCAGGTCAGTGCGACGCGTACAGCCGTTAGTACTTATTATTCTGTGGTACAGCGACGTAAGCGTAAGAGTTTCGTTATCAGTGTGTCGTTGTGATGTTAACACGATAAAAAAGTGATCTACTGATTATTAAAATGTTCAGTTCGTGTGTAATTACGATTAAGTGTTACAACACTTAATCGTAATTACACACGAACTGAACATTTTAGCAGGGATGTAGATATTTGTTTTTACTTTAAGCGTAATATTATATGAATGGAAAAATTACTAAAAAAAACTAAAGTCAATCATTTGAAAGATATACACTTCCAAAGTCGTAAAATGAGTCCCCCCCGCCTCTAACTTTTGAAATAATAAAGTTGGAAAAAAAAATTGATGTAAATGTCAATAAAAACTTTCAATGAAAACTGGTTTGAACAAGATACAATCATAAGTTTTTGAGATATGGGTCAGGCCGTATATTTTGCCACAAATGGCGCAAAGGTGTCACAAAAATTTCTACGAGTCGGTCGCGCAGAGTGACGCAATATAGTAACGCAAAATAGTTAAGGAGCGCATACATGATGTGTGTTTTTCACATAACTTATATTTTTAACCAACTTTAAAAAAAAAGGAGGAGGGAAGTTTTTATTTTTTATTTATGTTCACCGATGTCTCGAAGACGCCGGGACCAATTTGGAAAATTCTTCTTTTGTTTGAAAGGGTTTGTTTCCCAGATGGTCCCATGGTAATCAGGTCTGGATGATGGGATCCGGGAGAAATCGAGGAAACTCTTCAATAAATGACAGCAAATCAACCGCGATTGCTGCTATCGCCTATTTAAGCTAATTAATTTTATTTAAGGTCGAAGCGTCAGAGTAGCCCGCGAAATTCAAATATTATATGTTTTTTGCAATTTGCCGGTCAGTGTGAAGCTGTATGTTGAAAAAAATACGAAAATGTAGGTACTGAACAGCTGACTTTTTTTTCGCGATTTCAGTGTTGGTCCCATAGTAAAAGTTGTTTATTATTGAGTACCCTTAAGCGGATTAAAACGACTTCTTATCATTTTAAAAGACGTTTATTACTTTTAACACAAATACTTATATTAAAATATTAATCACCAAGAAACTCTGGACAGAAACATTATATCAAAACTTTGGTTTATTATCACAACCGCAGTAAGTGAAAAAATAAAAATGATTGTTTACTGAACTTAATTCTTCAACTGTAGAACCTACCTACATAAAAATATAGTTTTTACTGTATGTTGTAACAACGTAGGTCGAAATCAAACATTATTTGACCCCGTCGGGAAATATTAGGTTGGGGTAACACTTTAATCACGTCATCTAACTGCATCTCACATACATCCTCAACGTTTGGATACGTAAAGACTAATCCTTTACTACCTCTCGAATTTTTCACTTTCCTAACAAATTTCACAGTAGGGATTTTATCTTTTATCCTTAAAACATGTCCTACAAAATGCTTTAAACTTTTTTTTGTAGCAAATTTTGCCACAATCCAGTCATCTTTTTTACAAATATCGTCATCGCCAGTGAAGTATTCAACATCGCTAACCCCAAACGGTAGAGCTGGCTCGAAGTTTTCTTTTTCTACTTGTTCTTCTAAACACGTCGTTATGAAATCATCAAATGTTTCACATTCAGAATTATCTGTGTCGGCTAGACTCAGAATATCGGAATTTTCAGAGCTTGATTCAATATATGTTCTTAACTTCTTCTTCTTTACAGTTTTCTTATTAACTTTTGACTTTTCTTTATTATTAATATTCATTTTCCTTTTTTTTCCACAACTTATTAATTTTTCAGTAGTTATAGCTTTACGTTTTCTTTTACTGTCTGCTTTATTTGACGTACCTTCGTGTTCATTTGATGTATATGTCTCTCTTAAAACGTTATTTTGTTTAACATTTCTTTCTTTTTTTTTCGGAACTATTTTCATCTTTAGTGCCGATTCTGTAATAAGTTCAGCATCTTTAAGATTTGTCTTCATTACATCTTTCTTTATTTCAGAGACTTCTTTAGCGGTTAGCATCACATCAGAGGTTATCATCAGTTTAGAGCAGTTCGTTGGAAATGTTAATTCATTTAAAGATAGCTTGGAAGGTGGTTTCTCTGCTTGTAAACATGTCGGCAAATCATTGAAATTCATCGCTATGAACGACACATTTTGATTGTCACTCTTTGAAATTTTATTCAATACGCAAACATCCGATGATTGTGCTGAATTACTTTGGTCTGATAAAAACAAGTGAATGTTGATAACTTTGATACAAAACATATTAAGACTGTCTGGGTTATGGATTATCATTTCATTGTCCTTTTCAACGTGACTTTCCGTTTCAGCTGTATCACATTTTTCACATTCAATTGCATTTAACACACCAGAATCATTTAGTACATCGATACTAAGGTTGGTTTCATCTATGTCCAAATCCGATAAATAACTGTCCTGGGCCCAGTCAAACAGTTCTTCAGAGTACCTTTCATTTCCATGTATCTCTACGCTATTGTTTCTCTTCTCTCTCTCTTGTTTTAGTTCTCCAGTGGTTTCGTCGAGCACTAATCTTGTACAGTTTTCATGTTTTCCATTTCCGTCTAGTGTAGATTCAGTGTCAAATTTAAAACTGTGTATTTCCGGACCAAAACATTCACATTTTCCTTTCAGATTTTGGCAAAAGCAAGAGAGAATGCGATATTTAAGTATGAATTTGGCATGACTTACAATTTGATGAATTTTTAATGTATTACGAATAGGGGTCAGTTTACTTGCAATACTTGTGTCTAATGATTGAATGCTTTCAGATCTTATGAAAAATATTTTTACAGATGTTTCCGTTTTTTGCAAAACATCGAACGCTGTTTGTGCGTCTGGTATATCGGTCCCATGGGAAACTTTGAAGTCTAGAGATCTTTTTATAGTACCCCCGATGCCATCTGCGGCTCCTTTTCCATGGGATGCCTCAAAATAAGACCAAGTAAAATTTTTAAATCCATGCTCGTACGTGTTGCGAGTCATTAAAAAAAAATTTTTTTTTTGACGATACTGGCTTGTGGGTCCATCTGAGAAAAAATGAACTGTATCTATGTTTGGATATATTAGCCTGATATGCTTTAATATGGGATCTAAGTGCGCCCAAATTGCTTCTGGGTTGTGTAAATTTTCAGCAGAAATTGAACAAAATGATAATGGTTTTTCATTTTTAATGTACAACATGCCAGTATGTAGGGTGATTTGATTTTTCGAAGCCCCGAAATGCATAGCTTGCACTTCCTCGTGATATTTACAGACCCAATTTTCTGAAAAGTCAATATGTATTGCGCATTCATTGTGTTCTAAATTATCTATACAGTACTTATACTGTTGGTATTGATGGCGCATATTGTAATGATGTATCTGAATATTTTTTATTTCCTTGTTAAACAAATCAACCAGATTTTTTATTGTTCCCTTGTTTTCAGTTTTTACCATTCTTTTAGTCCTTTTTTTCTCTCCTTTTTCATCATATTCGTGTTCTCTGGCATTCCATGAAAACCACTTTAATCCAAAATTTTCGTCTCCCTTTACTTGTATAGCATTATCTTTACAAACACTGCATTCGCCGTACATACATTGTCTAAAATTAGGATCGCAGACGAGATTGTTCAGAATTGTGTTAAAATCACTAGACTCAAAAATGCCCGCTGATTTCAAAGCATTTACAACAAACTGCATGTTGCAATGCTTCAAGCAAGCACAAGTTTCCAAATCTTTCAAATTTGGAGAAATTATGTAAAATGGTCGATATTTTTTAAAGGTACTAAAACTTATTAAACCTACTTCAGAAATGTATTTTTTATACAAGTTTTTTAATTTGTCAAGAAGATATCTTACTTGCATTTTGCATTTTTTGAATGTCCGGCACTCTTTTTTACCTGCGCTTGCACGGCTCACGTCATCTCTCTCATAAAATATCCTTATTCTCTCTCTCAGATCTTGCGTTTTTGTCTTTAATTCTCTGTGTCTTTTTAAACTGTTTTTAAGTCCAAGACTCCTTGTAAGGCAGGTTTTTAATTTATATTTTTTTACTATAGGGTTATCCACAACATCTTTAAATGTATTTTTATCTTGGTTTTGACAAGTTTGAAATTTTGATTTAATAGAGTCGGTAAGAACATTGTATTCCAAAATCTTTCTTTTAATAGGTTCTTTTTCCGGAGTTGCGACATTAATTAGGTGCTCATTAACGAAGTTTTCTGATCTCTTATAGGGAGTATTTTCTAGTTCTTGTTCGATGGCATGGGTTTCAGTTTCAGCATCCTTCTCCTGAAGTTTCTTCGCTAAATCTCGGTAGTCATTCTTCAATTTACGCATTTCTCTTTGAAGAGAATTATAACCTCTCATCAATTTTTGAACTTGTTCACGAAGTTCATTATTTTCACGTCGCAGTTTTTTCTCAATATTTCTCTGAATATTTCTTATCGCGGTCCTATTCAAATACATATTGCTTCTAGTATCTGCCTTAGTTTCGTTAAGTTGCTCTAGAGCTTGTGCAGCCACAATGTTTTGAAATGCCAGTGTATTTTCACTTGAACGGTCTTCTGTACTATCCTGGTGCTGCGTATTGGCACATTGTACACTCGATGTGGACTGGAATGTGTGGACAGTCTGCTGATTGCTTTTCTTTTTCTGTCGTAATTTTAACCTATTTTCTTCTTTTTGTGCATCAGTCAAAATTTGTTTTTTATTTTGGTAAGCTTTAATTGCTCTTAACTTATTTTTCTTTTTCATTTCTAAATATTTTTCTGGATTTGTTATTTTTAGTTTTTCTCTATATCTTCTTGATTTTTCCGACTGCGTCAAAGGCATCTGAAATATCAAAATTAATATTATATGCCTACCAACATCATGTTGGTCCCACACAAAAAGTTGTTGTGTTTGGTAAATATTAGTAAATAGTGTTGTATATGTCGCAGTAAGATGCTTAAAGCCGTGATATTTAATTATATCATTAGGGAGATGTATAATTATCTTAAGATACTGATATGAAAATAACATAGGCTATATCACCCGTGCAAAGCGACGGATGGCTAGTATAATATAAAAGTGGAAAGCTGAATGATAGAACGCTTATAGCTTGGGAACGGCTGTACCGATCCCGATGGGATTCCGACCAATCGAAAGAGGAGATTACTGACCAGATTAAAGGGTAGGTACTATATTTATTTTAATAATATTAAAAATGCGAAAGGTAAAAGGTATAGAGATAGATTAGACCTTGGAGAAGAACATTGGTTACTTTTTACCAAAGAAAAGTAGGTACATATCCACAGTAATTATACATTTCACTGCGACATAATAAATTAAATTGAATTGATGTACTTAGTATATAGCATTAAGACACAAGGCAAACACAAGAGCTTTTCATAATAATAATGTTGTCCTGGCCGATTTCGACCACGCCGGCCAGTCTCAATTGCGACCAGCCAGTTGCGCAGGAAATATTATAGTGCACAAGTGTGTGCGCAGACACAGATGCACTCTCTATTCGTTCACTCTCATATTCTGATGGGACGGCAATTCGACACGACCGGTGAGAGATCAGGTGCAGGACCGACAGCTTTACGTGCTCTCCGAGGCACGGGGGTGTAACACCTTCAACTTCCTGACTCCGGGCTGCTATTGTAATGTTTTTAACAGCAAACCCAATAGCACTTATTCGAACCCCAGACTTCATGCACAGCAGTCGCGCTTGCGACCACTACGCTATTGAGAAAGTCAAGAAGAGAGAAGTGAGTACAAAACATTCATACCCCAAGCTTCGCAGGCATGCACACTACGAGCTAGGCCGCGAAACCGCATTAGTTTCTTTTTTATAAGTTTTATTATTTTCAATTTTAAGTTTTCAGTAGGTATCTGTCCTAATAGAGAGTGCAAAACTGAGAGTTTTCAAGATGGGGCAAAAACGAGTTTAGGTTATTCCAAAACCAAGTGCAATGCAAGCAAAAAAACACTTGCAAACCTATGTGTGCAAGCTCCTTTATTTGGTAGCGTAAAATTAGTGGCGCAATTTCTACGCCCCTGGTATCGCAAAGTGGCATAAAGTAATTTTTGCGCAACTGTCGCGCAAACAAAATCCATTATTACTTGATAAATAAGCTGTTTTTTAATGTTAATTAAGCCTTGAAAGTTAACACACAGTTCATTAAATCGTGCGCAATAACAACTATAGATATAAATCAAAAACTTACCTTGAAATCATAAAAAACACACTCCGCATAAAATGTGACACTTCTATTTTCTAACGATGTTGATGTCGGACTGACAAAAATATAGCCGCTAACACCGTATTGACCATAGACAAAGTTAGTTAGGTGTTGCCACTACTCAGACTCGAATACTACTATTATTCAAATAACAAAATGGGCAGTTAATGGTTGCGCAATAAAAGTAGCGTAAAGGAATGGATTTTTACGATTTTTGAAAATGTGTAAGAATTAATGAACTTTCTTACGGTATACGAAACGATATTTAAAATGCGGGTAGCTAACTATTATTGTAAAGCGTCAAATCAAACAGACTATCAAAAAGATTTTTATTTTTGATTTTACTGATGCTCAAAGTGCACCCTTATCGGAACGGATTAGGGTATTTTACGAAAAATTCATCGTTGTTTGTAGCAAAATGTTATATAAATTTCCAAGGCTAGGAACTTATTAAAATATATTTATTGATCGCGATTCAGCATTTCTCAGGCTATACGATGCTGTTATTAAAAAAAAAATATGTATTATACTTTAGACAAAAATTATAGCGGAGAGTTATATTATACTTAATGTGGCAAAATATACGGCCTGACCCATATAGCACAATTTCAAAAACCGCACACGTAACTTTGTAATTCATACAAACACTATGAAAAACAAAGTTAAGAGCAAAACTTTGCTTGTTACTACGGAACACTTCATGGGCGAGTCCGACTCGTACTTCCCCAGTTTTTTTTTTGTAACTCCACTGGTAAAATCTCTCTTCCTTTTCCTCTCACTCATTATTTTTTACAAAACCAGAAGTACAATATTATTATTGTTTGTTGTATTACAATTTAAAAATACACCATTAAAATAAATAAATATTATCGAAAGGTGTTGTCAACTTTTGAACTGACGCTTTATTCGGGTAAAACGAAATTGCTTTTTTTGACCTTTGCAATTTCTGAAAAATATTGGGAAGTTTTTTTTTTCTTAGGTACGTTGGAGGCTCCCGTGGTCCGGGGGCCCATATAATTGATACAGCATATACGGCGGAAGCTACGCCCCTGAAATTATTACAAAAAAAAAGTTATAATTATAATTTCTGTAACAATAAGTAGAAAGTATTCTGTAAACAATAAGACATGGTCACCCTATCGCACCACATACTGATAATGTTCTACAGCTTCTGAAATATAACCTTAAGAATTTTTATTGTATTTTTACTAGTTTTGACAAATTAAAATCTAGGTATTACAAAAAACTCCAGACCTCTGCGATGCTTTTTCAGCGAGATACAGGCGATAGCGTTTTCTCCACCGTTTCAATGGCGCGGCCATTCGGTTTTAGTGTTATAGCTCTTAAACTATAAACCTGAGTATTTTTTTTATATTTTTACAAATTTTTTACAAATTAAATCTTGCATTTGCGTAAATTTCAGGTCTCTACAAGGCTTAGTTTTAAAGATCTCAGTGGCCGCGCGGTTCGCCGCGTTTCAATGGCGCGGCCATGTTCAAACCCTTATAACTTTTTAACCGTATCTTTGACAAATTTATGGTTTTGGGAATCAACTTTGACAAATTTTTACAAAAAATTGACATGGTTTTTTTAAAAAAAAAACGCTATGGCCGCGCGGTCGAACTGGACACACTGAAAGCAGTCCAGTAACTGACTTTTTTGACTGGTGATGGCGGTCTTCTTAATTCAGGGCTGTCACCACTGGAATCGTGTAAACGGCCAATCGGTAAACAATTTAATCGATAATCCACTTTTTGATATATTGACTATGTGAATGTTCTGCCACAATGCTCGATCAGGGTGGATGATCCCGATTTTATCCTAAAGATTGAATAGTTGCTTATCTAATAAATAGGCTCCTATTTGGAAAGTATAGATCTAGAATAATAGTAATATTTTTTGTGTTGTAGTCAGTATAACACTTAAGTTTGCTAATCGATTCAGTTTCTGTCATCCTTGTGGGTTCTCATGGAATGCCAACTCCAGGTCTGAAGAAATACTTTGAACTACAAAGTAGGCAGATGAGATTCACAGATAGCATTTATTGCGTCAGAATAAGGTTCATATATTCGTATGCAACGCTCCCTGACTTCCGACTTGGCTACGAGTAAAAAGAACTGTCTAAGAATTTTGTCCCCACTTATGTAAAGACCAAACCAACTACCAAAGAAAAAAAAAACAAGAAAATGTACTTAAATACTTTAATGATTGCCATATTCACACAGTCATACCATTATTTACAATCACAAATTGTACTTAACAACAAAATTGTGCTATATCATGTTATAGAATAGAGGACAAAACATGAACATTCTTTGGTAAAATAAAACAAAAATAAAATATGGACAGAATCAAACAAATCTATAAAAGTAAATACTATTCTCTCGCTCGTGTCTTAAAAAACAAAGTATTTTATTCCGCACATCATAATTTATTTCCTTTGTACTTTTCTATGACCTCTACCTTACTTGTTAGTCCCGACCTATAAATCTTAACATTTACTTGAATTACATTGAAAAGCCTAAGATGCATAGGCATATTGAAAATAAATCCTGTTGTTGAATTTTGGACAATATTGACTAGGAACACTATTTACACAAAGTTCCTGAAAGGATGTTATGACCGAAAAAATTAGCTAAAGCACTATCAGGCTCATGACTCTTCACGAGTTCAAGGCTGGTCTGTGGAATCGCTGCTGAACATATGCGGGCGATGCGCTGTCTGAATGAACTAAGTTGGCCTGTCATGAAGCAAATTTTTGTGTTAATTAGCCTTTCAGAAACCTAGCAGTAAAAGTAGTTCTAAAATAGCAGTATTTTATTAATCTTACTTCTGTGGATGGAGCTAATATCTTGTATAGCATCACTGAAGTAAGATTATAATAAACTATACGCGGTGGTGGTAGGCCCCAAGTGCTAGATTCGTACCGACATCACAAAACTGAAATAAGTCTTTACATATCTAAGATTTTTAAACACCCATAAGTACTAAAGTCATCTATGTAGGTAGTGACCCTGCGCAGGAATTATAATATTGTTGTTTTAACGAATTTACATTACAGAGGACAAGTTAAATTACATTTATTTTACAAAACTTACATTTAGAAAAGTTTCGGTAAAGTTCTTAAATATATTTCACTCGGACTAGAATAGGTTTCCTTTGACTTGGTTTAGACTAGATAAATAAATAGGTTGTAGGTAACAAACATAAGATAAATTAAACATAACAAATGTACACAACAAACTCGCATCAATAAAATTACAGGAATGTATATGATTATTACGTTACGTATATTTATATGACTCCTTGCACGTTCGCCTTGAATACTTCTACCGCACAAGAAATTATCTATACAAAATAAACGCGGCTGGTATATATTGCACAAATCTGTTCCCCAACTATAGTAGATTTGCATATAAAATAAATTAGTCTTATTTTTCATATCAATAAATAAATAAGTTACATACATCGAAATTAAAATAATTTAATCCCATTTCATGGCAAAATTTTAAGCCTAATAATGGTAAATTTATTTCTAGAATTCAAAGTCAATCCAAAATCACTGGATAATCATGACTGCTATTCGTTAACATGGTGATTCTGCCGATGCGTTGACTCAGCGTCCAATAGGAAGCGCAGTAATGCGCGGTAATTGCGCCAGAGGCGTCTTTAGTGTATTGTTTTTTTCGACTTCACTGACGGTAACACTAGAGTTCATAAATTCTAGAATAACAATAACATCTGAGCACTCGTCTTCAAGAGTCGGGTGGTGCAATCGAGTCACCTTTAGTGCGTATTAATTTTGGAACAGACTATTATAACGCATTTGGATTAGCGTGTGAAGTCAAATATTAACAATCGTGTTAGTTCGATGGTGGAGTGTGTTGGCGGAGTTATGTTACGTCGCCCATGAGGTCGGGGCAGTCGGGCGCTGCGTCAGGCGGCGAGCTGGGCGCCACCAGTGTCAGCAGCTAGGAGTCCGTCACGACCGCATCACGCTCGGCTTTCACCTGCTGTTACAACAACACAATTATAAGCGACAGAATAAGGTGGCTCGAATACTCCAGATAAGTAGTTATCAGTGGAGATAACTATAATTATTATGTAGGGCCAGTACTGAAATGTTGAGTACCGTATAGCATTAGCAGGGCCTGGATAAGTGATAATACATTACGATTATTTACTAGACAAATATAACACCAGATAAGCTAGTAATCAAGAAAACACAATTGGGCAACATACTTTATAGACAAGTCAAGTTATCCATGATACAATAAATCAATGACACGAAGTGTCAAAATCATTGCTAAACATCAAAACTGATAACTATCATTAAATTTTGAAGTCTATTCGTTGTTGACGCATGTCCCGTTCGTTCAGGGCACAATCCACAAATCTCTTGTCGTCTGCAATTTTTTTTGCATCCTGCTTGCGTCTGCGTAGCTCCTAACGGTGACTGTAGGCATAAGTAAGCAGGAGTGTACTGACCATGGCCTTGCTAAGCACGGTGGCGTCCTTGAGACTGAGCACCTGCAGCACCTGCGCCTCGCCGCCGCCCTGCAGCATGACCTGCGCGACGCCGCCGCCCATGGAGATCGCCTCCAAGCCCTCGCCGTTCTGCTCCACCTGGTGTTGAAACTTTAGCATACGTTACACAGCGCTTCGAATTCATTGATTGTTTCACACCGTGGTTACTAGATAGATTTGATGAAAAGTTTGATATTTATTATAATTGTTCTGATAGTATGGTTTTGGTGCCAATAACGCGTGAGGGCCGGCGTGAATCTGGTGCTACTCCAGCTAGTCAAGGCCCAACAAGCATCAAAATTTCGCACGTTTATACGTTGATATTTTCATATTTGTTAGACAGTGGAACCGCGCTGCCAGCCTGCTGGATTAGCGCCGGGTCCTGACGGGACCTGATAATCCATGTAGTGACAAAATATATATGGGCCCTGTCTTTAGACTGCACCCGCTGTCAGGTATGAAAATCGGAGAGCAGACAAATTTAAAACACATCATGAAAAAAAAAGGTTCAAATAAACTATATAGTATTCGTACACATTGGCAGGCCAACAACAGTGTTAAAAACAAGATACTTAGCTGACCGTGATTTTGTGAATCAGAAGGACGCTATGTTCGTTACGTAGTCAATTTTGGACTTCCATTGCGTAACGAGTGCAGTCGTTTCACAGTTATTTTACCCATGAAGACAGCAACTCAAGAGCAACCGTAAGAACAACTGATTTTGACAGACATGTCAGTGGTAGCAACCGAAACACTGATTATGACCTCATATGACAGTAATACAAAATCGAAGATAAAATAACCGTGAGAAAACTGAAAGATCTATAAAACAAGCAGCAACTCAAATAAAAACTCAATATACACACCTGTCATGCAGACACACATGATTACATCACACACAGTGATCAAGCGTCGGCTCGTGCAAATAAAACAACACGATACATTAACGTATTTATTACGGCGGCACTCGCACACGTAAACAAAAGATAAAACCATTCCTACTCATAAGCAACACCGAAAATACTGAACGTCATAGTTCATGGCAGCCGTGGTCATAGAACGTGGGAGCGCGACGAAATTCAAGTAAATATTCAATTTTTTTGAGGCGACAGCGCTATGGTAGCCCTCGTTAAGTTTTTTTAAGCAATAGTCATTCTGTTCAACTTGAGGTCAATTCTAGCTAAGCAAATTGCATTGTTGATAATAATTCTGTAATAGTACATTACGATATTAGTGCGTTAAGATGGTTATAACATGCGAGGCGGAATTTCAGCCCGAGCCGAAGGCGAGGGCGTAATTGAGCCGAGCATGTTATAACCAATACGCACGTATATCGTACGACGTTTTTTAACACATTTGCGAGGAAACAGAAAAAAAAAACATTTCACAATACAAGTACAAAGAAAAGAAAATTTGAGAAAAATGGCGCGAGGATTATTTTCTGCCGTGGCTGCGTGAAAATGTTGGCAAAGACGCTAGAGCATGCAGCCAAGTTATTAAATTACCGAATAAACTGTTTTTATTTTATTTTAAATAAACTCAATCTGCGAATGCACACTGTTGCTTTCTCACCATTTTAACAGCGCGCTAGCGCTGCCTACTGACTGGCGCCGCGCGGCGATTAGTTCGAAATTTGAATAGCAACAGCGCGCTGCTCACTAGCTGGAGTCGTGCGGCGGCGATCAGTTCCATATTTGAAATGGCAAATAACACTGTTATGGAATTTGTATGGACTATAACTTAACTATTTGCTTTGGTAACACACGCGTTTTTTATGACCCGCTTTACATATTTAAAACCGGTGGAATTACATCAGCTTTAAGAGCAAGGGTGTTAAAAATAAATATTTGTCACGATCCCAAATAATATTTTGATTAGACCTTTGAATTCGCGAGTTACCTTGGCGCTTCGCCCCTAAAATTACTCACAAGTTTTATGACCGCCACTTTAGGACTCTTAGTTTTTAGTATCGTGTAATACTGGAAGGAATAAATTATGACTTAAACGGTGTTGCATTAGAGTAAACTATAAATACTGCAACACAAAACATAACGAGCTTCAACTGAAAATAAAACGTTTTAAATAAAATGTACAAGCCAAGCCTCAGAAATTGTACTTTTTTCAAATATACAAATGTATGTATAATAAAATATAACCCTTTACAATACTTTACACAAGGTCAAAGATAATGTAAATATAATCTGAGGCACAAAACATAACAAAATAATATTTGAACTGAAAGTTGTGTAATTTCAATATGTGATGTACTAAAATTGCGTAGTCTTTGGCACGCTATTATTATGGCAGTTTTATGACAAATTGCACCAAATACACATTCAATATAACTACAAGAAATATTGTCAGTCATAAAGTAGTCAAACTTTTGATAAGGCAGTTAAAATCACAAAATATTTATCTTTTTAAAATCATGCACAACATAAAATAAACAACTCCTTAATTTTTATAAAAATAAAACAATAAATGTAGTGTTGAACATTTACGGCAATTTATGGTTCTGCATTCTGAAAGATGGCAACGTCGTAAATAGCTATCTAATATTTATTTTAAAACTAAATACAATAATAATTATTGCCATTCATAATCAACATTTTAGTGTACTATGCACTCTACATATATTTCATCATTTAATTGAGTAAAAACTTAAAAATATTTGACAGGTTTAACTATTTGCGACGCTGTCAGTTTTCAGACTGTCTGTTCACCAGAAAAATTAAAATGTCTGTACCACTTGAGTGGAAATTACTTTTTAAATTTTATTATAAGGCAATAAATTCCTACGAAATAAAAAGTGTTTTAGTCTTGTCCATGATTGGACCAAAATAAAAAAAAAAACCATGGTTATCCTAAATTGACGTAATAATGTTTTTACACAATTTTACTAGCATAACACTACAGCTTTTAGCTTAACTTAACACTGATTGGCAACTTGACGAATCTCTGACACGCACACATTTTAAATTCTTGACATATTATGTACAATGTCAGCAGAAATCATAGGCAACGAAATATAATGTGGCATTTAAAAACAAGCACTATGTGCAAAGAAAAAAAAACGTGACTAAATTAATACTAGGTCTGGTTTTGTAATTACGCTTTCAAAATTCACTGGGTTTTATACATTTTAAGAATAGCATATCCGCCCCCCATTTAATGGGACTAATACACAATAGCTTACCCTGTGGGTGAATTCAGGAGTGGGATTCATTTCATCAGGTGTTCATAATAAAAACAAGGTATCATTAATTTTTCCCGTTTAAACTAAGCAATACCCAAATCAATGCTAAATTTATTGTACTTTTAGATTTTCAACTCCCAGCGCTTAACTGAGCATTGAATATCATAAAGTGTGCATTCAATTTTTCTGAAAACGGTCATTATAATATTTTGAAAGCGTATTTACCGACAATGAGGCAATAAATAAATACACAATTACACGAAAACCATGCATATTTGGCAGTAGCTAGCTCACTAAACATTACACTTTGGTAACTAATTTTCTATTTGTCAAATTAACACAAAAAAATCACATTTTAAATAAGCAAGATCTTGTAAGATCCTCGTAAAATAATACTTTCAATTTCATCAAGTATTGGCATAAAAGACAAGCTGTTTTATCTAGTCTATCATAATTCGTCTTAAAATTGTCAACGTACTTAATAGAATATTCAAAAGAACATATTGTACAGTGCATTTGTCACTAAGCGGTCGTATCTAAAAAACCCTGTAGAAAACTAACCACAATTGTCTGTTACAGGCAGAAATAAAGGCCACATAATTTACAGTGTGTTACTCCTGCTATGGCCATTTTCATTTAAATAATTGGACTAACCTACAAACAATAAATGCTTATATTAAGCACTCAGAGAACGAGAAACGTCGTTTATCCTCTATATACAAAAATATCACAAGTCACTAGGACATTTTATTTATTAACCAAACTCTTAATGGCACGCCTTCTTGAACTAAGTTCCGCTATTTCTTTATTTATAATTTATATCTTTTATATATACTCTTTCTTTGGGTGAATATCGATTTTGGCAGCATGTTTTATTATATTATATTGCACTAGTGGACGAATTTATACTATTTAAATTAATAATTAATTCTATTTTTTTTTGTATCTAGTTGTTTTTTGACAAAAGTCTCTTATGAATACTGAATACTATTCTCTATCTATCTAGCCTTTTCCCAACTATGTTGGAGTCGGCTTCCAGTCTAACTGGTTGCAGCTGAATACCAGTATTATACATGTTGCGACTGGTTGAAATAGTATCGTCAGGTTCAAGTCATTTACCATATTAAGGTCTAGTTATCTTTAGACTACATATTAATAAATTAAACCTTATATACCCTGAACCTAAGAGTTCCTCATTTAAGCTTAAGATTCTTTGGAGTTAATTTTCAGAGGAACTGAAGTTTTTTAACTAAAAGTTGGATATCTATTTGTCACTTGCAAAATAAACTATGTAAATAAATAATTTGGTTATTCTACATTATGTCTATGTTCTACAAAAACTCCAGCATTGTAACTTGAAAATGTGCTTACTAATAGACATTAACATGCTTTTAGGAATTACTTGGGTTGCGGAAAACTTATTGCTATCAACACGAAGTTCATTCTTTACTTCACTCTTAATACGCAAAATACCAGGGTAATGAAGTGCATACGTGGTTTTTGAGGAATCAACAAATTAAAAATTGTCAACATAGCTTGTAAGTAACTCTACAGAACGCCACTGCTACGATCCTTAACTCGACCACGATGTATTCTAGCGTAGCAAGCAAATGTAGGCGGTATACGCAAAACGTGTCTCATAGCGCTAGGGCGTGTCACAAGTACCAATAGGTATACACTTAGCACCTCTTTTGCCTAATGTGTTCATTGCAATTTCTTGTTGTGTAGGTCTTATCCCAGTTGCAATCGTTATTTCACGATATAATCGCTGCTGAATTTAGACAAGTGTGTACATATTGGTGTTCGTGACTGTAGGCTAGGCTAGCATGAGCGGCTAAGCGGTGACATCGTCGAGGTCGATCGGTTCGAGCTTGGGCCGCACCTGTACCAGAGGGGTGACGCACACGCCGCCATCTTGCGTCTGCATCGACGAGATCATGGACTGGTACACTGATGCGGAGACAGGAACTGTGATCACTCCTGATACAGACACCGGGTACGCTGGAATGTTACAATACAGAATGATAAGTTATTCGTAGTTCAAGTAGTTTTAAAGTAAATGGTTTTTGTTAAACAAGACCCACCCTTTGGTCATGAAATGTTTAGTGAGAGTCACAACCCAAAGCTCGGATTCACATATTGTCTTGGTGGATACATTGCTGTCTAAACTAAAAATAAATGCGGTCTAAGAGGCTGTAAATGCCACAGTAACCTTTTCATTTTTTTTTTCTATGTTATAGCTATAGGGACATACAAACTCCAGCATTGAGTTCTACTTTTTAGCTGTACATACAGTGAACGAAAAAATTTGTATGGTTGTAATCTGTATGTGCCATTATGCCATCTTACTGTAATTTACTTTTTACTGATTCGATTCGGGAAGTCATATGTCTCTTTTGGTATAACGAAAGCAAGCCAGATAGACATACGATTCGTCGAATTGAATCGAAGCGTTTGTGAAAACGGGGCTGGTCCTGCGCCTAGTCTCTTCTGGTCGTGTCAGATTGCGTCCCATCGGGTTATGACAGAAGGAGTGTGCGTGTGCTGCGTTTGCGCTCACACTTGTGGTCTATAATATCTCCTGCATCGGTCTCTGTTGAGCCCGGCCACCTTCATCGAAATTAGGTCAGAAGGATATTATTATGATTTGTACGTACCGTGTCCATCCTCTCCAGTTAGTATGATCTGCCCATCGTGGTTGAGCGTGGCCTCGGCGACAGCGTTGAGATCCACCGACACCGAGCCGTCGCCCTCCAGCGCCTGCAGGTGTGCGCCACCCTCGCCGGAGTGAATCTGTGCACGAGAATATAGTGTTACATAATAACGTTGTTTTGACAATCCACTTAAAAAAATCGAAAACACAGTCTTTCGGTAAAATAAATAACGACTAGGATGATTGACTTAATGGAATTTACTGAAGTTAATGTTGCAAGTATTTCAACTGCATCATGCATTTCAGACCATTAATGATCGATAATCATAAGATATGAATGTAAGTAATATAGTTTACATAAATGGCCAATACTTAGGTCTGTTACAGCGTGTCACCGACCGTCGCGCGTCAATGCGTACGTCGATTGAGCTCCTCATTTATAAGGATATTCGTTAAACGACACACTGACCGGACGCACGCATTGCTACGCACTGCGTGCTAAAAGTATCCGTCGGTGAAGCACTGTACCGACCTTAAACTTACGCCCAACTAACATCCTAGTCTGGTGTCCAGGGTAGACTTTATTACGGTCACGGTCATGACCGGGTGGCAAAATTATAACAGAATGCAATATTACCATGTTACGTACCACTTGGGCAGTGGTGCCGTCTGGTAGTGTGATGATGGGGTTGTTGGGGTCCATCTGGATGAGAGACACGCTGCCGTCCGGGTTCGTGATGGTCTGGAGTACTGCTGGCGCGTACTGTGACATCTGTGTGGGGTAGTGGATAGTTTTCTTAGTTATCATCCCAAAAAGTTAGACAGCATTTTCTAGCTTGGTTTTGAGAATATGAACCTATGCAATTGTTTTTTTTTACGTCTTAATAAAGAGGATAATTATAGCTTTCATAAGTGCATTCACACAGATATGTGCAGCATTATAAGTTAGATGACAAGTTTTTCTGCATAAATGTCATTGTGCAAATAGATGTACAGAGGCAGACATCATGCCAAAGGCAACCAGTCAACCTTTGGGTGATGCAGAGATAAACTGTGGTAGGTGTTATGTGTTAATAAGACATTGTAAGCATTATTTTAACGTGACACTTGCCAATATCGCAATAATTGCGTTAATTAGCTGATTCATAGACATTTTTTCGTATTTTTTTTTTAAGATTGTAATCTTTAAAATACAGTTCTTTCAGTCAAGCTACACAAATCCGTACATCGACATCAGCGAGCGTCATCTGGTCGATGCAGACTTGCTGTGACGTGAGCACCGCCTGCTGCTGCTGCTGGTTGCTGCGGCCGGCGCCCGACGACGAGCCGCTGGACGAGTTGTTGCTCGCGTTCGGCATGCAAGCCGATATCTATGTAGTGCGGATATAGGTGACGCGAAGGGAAGGAGTAATGGATGTGTTGTTACGCGTAGTTTTCGTTGCGATGCAAGGTCGTTACACATTTTTGTAGTTGCATAAGATACAAATGCGAGATGTGAAGTTTATGGTAGAAAATACGTTGTGAATATAAAATGAAAAGGGTTACCATATCCAGGCAGCATTCCATGTGAGATAGCATTAATAAACAGTAAATATAATTTAGATACAATTCCAAAAATAGAAAACATAGCTGTAGCAATATAGACATATAAGGAAGTGTTGGGGCCGCTTTCATTTTAACAACGCCCTAAATGAATGCCTAAATATTGGTAGGAATTTCAACTATCTGAATCTCATTGATGAGTCGAATGCTGGAAATCTAACAATATGCTGTTATTTTGTGTCGCCTAGTGTTTGAGGAAACGAGCATTGGAATCTAATTTTCCTGCATTAATTTTCTCCAATATTGTAGTTATCACAAAAAGATCCGTTTCTACAACATCGTAATTTGATTAACTATGGGTCTGATTCAAAACTTTTTAGCTCAAAATAAAACCATCTATTGTTTCCAATTTTTACCTACAACTAAATACTATTTTCCTCAAGGGAATATCTCGACTAAATAAGTTAGCCATTACGTGTAACAAAAAAAATATGACGTAACAATCCACTAATAAGTTAGTGACAAATAAGTAGCGTGGGCGTAACTTATTGTTTGACGACCTGATGTAGCATTGACGAACTTTACGCCTTCGGGGAGCCACTACAAATATTTTTATTCCCTTATGGAACCTTATGAGCTAAATAAGTTATAATTATGTATTATAACCTTGGATTTTTGTGTGGCCGATATAAGGAGCTTAATTTTCGTTTTATTTTTTTCCAGATTCAAAATTATAAAGGAACCAGCGAATCGTCCCGGCTTAGCACGGGTGCCTATGTTACTCAGGGTGAATGTAGCTTTCCAATGGTGAAAGAATTTTTGAAATCGGCACAGTAGTTTTTGAGTTTATTAATTACAAACACACACAAAAATACAAATTTTTCCTCTTTATAATATTAGTGTAGATGAATAAATTGAATGTCATTTATTCAAATTAAAGTGAGAATCTGTCAAAATTACATAAAGCGCCCCAAACCTCTTCGCTACTTCATAATGAAGAACAAGAAAGTTCATAATGAAAGGTGAAATTTTTCATTTAATATTTCGATAATTCAGTAGGCGAGTGAAATATGTGTGCCGAAATCCAAATCAGTTTCGAATGAAAAGCAAAAATGACCAATAAGGGGCGTCTGAAATTGGTTTTACGAAACATAATCCTAACTTCGTCTGGCATAATACTCGAGGATAAAGTTATAATTTAGAAACTAAAGGCTAAGTAGATAAACTCAAGTTAAGTAGTAAATAGCCTTGACTGGTCTAGTATCGGACGAACATGAAGTCGTCAATTCGAATCCTGGTGTTGTCAAATTATACAATCTAGTTGACGCATTCGATAATGTTAATATGTTTGATTGTGCGATAACTTAATTTATTGTATTGTTTGTATGTTTATTGCTTTTTATGGCAGTTTCGCGATTATGGCTGTTATTAGTCTATTACACACACAATTGACACAAAAGAACCTTTGTTGCCTCAATATTCGTATTCAGTAGCTATCGCCGTTAAATCGGATGGTTGTTATGACGCTATTAAAATGAAGGACTATTATTATTTATTATTAAACACTAACGCTATTAAAGTCTAGACTTCGTTTTTGACGCCCTATTCTCAAGGCTACATTCAGAACAAAGGAATTAGTAAAATCAGCCTTATGGTAGATCGAAAAGTTATTCTTAGTCTAGCCTTTTGAAAACCAGTTCATCGTATCAGGAAATATTAACCGAAATAAAGTATTTACACTGTTACCAACTTGGATGTACTGTCGTGGTTGGTCACAGTTCTAACCTAACGCAGTCGGCGGGTTTTATGATCGTCTTTTTGTGAGCCTAGCCTAGTAACTTTGGCCTAGGACAAACTTGGGCTTGTGACTATACACCCAGCCGTGTCAACAAGTATAGTAGTATAGCGACTTACGGGCTGTGTAGGAGGTCCCTTTTCATCATCTTCAGTGAATGCGGGAAGCAGATCTTCTCGGCCGTGGTACTTGTAGCAGTTGATCACGATCTGACGCAGTGCGTGCGTCCACGACATCTGAAAATATTAACCTCTGTATTTTAAGTCATTTACTTTAGCCTTACAACTAGCCCAGGGCTAGTGTAACTCAAGAGGGGCTAATAAGAGTAAATAGTCATATTTCGTCTCCGGTACCCTACCAAAGACGAAATGAGAACATCAATTCTTTACTTATATCTTAGTTCACCTGTGAGTTGCCAGGTGGAAAAACTATGTGATCTTCCTAATCACTTTGCACATGAAAAGTGAGTTTTGCTGATAACACGGCGTAAAATACAGTGTCCTTTGTAGTAGCATAAACAAAGTCCAAATTTTTGTGTTAAATCCTGACAGTGCATCATCAGCATCCTTTAGTTGCAAGCCCAAAAGTTCTGGAGTGGTGAATACGTACCTTCGCTTTTCCATCAGGTGATTATCTGTCGAAGGTCGCAGGAACTCACTGGATGCGAGAAGCGTAGAACCGGTTGATCTGGCGAAGCTTTGGGGAGGCCTATGTCCAGCAGTGGACGTCTTTTGGCTGAATGATGGTGATCAAGAGTATGTTTACCTTTACCTTTTGCTTCTCGTCCTCAGAGCGAGCGTCCATGCGAACGTTGGCCCACGGCAGGTCCTTGGGCCACCACGGGGGTCGAGTGGACTCGCGACCCCAGCCCGGCTTGCCGCGCACTGTACATACATAGTATGCCGTAATTGATTTCTTTGGATTAATAATAATGGCAGCAACATCAGGAACTGTTTGGTTTTGTTGGATTTTTTAGGGTCTTATTCAATGTTCTGTTCGTTTTGAATAACTTTAATTACTCTGCAATTATATTACGAACTACAACTTCTTGTTAGAATTATTAAGAGCAAAAGCAGGGCCAAGGTCTCCCTTCCGTCTTTCTCAGTCAGTTGCAATCTGATTCCAGATTCTGCTTTAGATAGAGTAAATATATTGGTGAAAATATTAGTGTAACTCACCCATCGAATACTTGAGCATGAGCGGTATGAAGGCCCGCAGCTGCGCCTGCGTCATCTTCTCGACGGGCGTGGGGATGCCGTCGATGATGAGCGGCGGCAGCTCGAACAGCGACGGGTCGTCCTGCGGCGGAGCCGGCGCCTGCGGGCCGCCGCCCAGCCCGAACTGACTCGTTATATACTTCGTACCCATACGACACACACTACACACCTAGGCCTAGAGCCACTCACGAGCGCTACACCATTCTCACTTTACACGCATTACGCCCGGACTCCACCAACCCGGGCGCGAGCGGAACGGTGCGGAGAGACGTGCAAGGTTCGATGTATTCCCGTTGTCCCCATAGGCCATGTCCCCATTAATGGGGACAGAGGGAATTTAATAAAATAATTAAAATTACTGCCCGTTGTCCCCATAGGCCATGTCCCGTTAATGGGGACAGAGGGAATTTAATAAAATAATTAAAATTACTGCCCGTTGTCCCCATACGCTGTCCCCGTTAATTTCTTGTAATATATGCTTCTCAAAATATGCCCGTTGTCCCCGTTGAGTTCAAATTAGAAGTGAGAGTGCCTTAATACAGAGAATATTGTACCAATACAAAATGGAACTAATGACTACATATTTTAAAATTAAAAAAAAAACATACTATCTAAATAATAGCTACACATGTGATTGCCACACAAGTATTTATAATTTACGAATGTATTTGTTTAAATATATATAGTTTTATATGTATGAATATATAATAGTAATGAAATATGTGCGTTTGAAAAGGATGCGCCGCCGCCGCCGGCACCGAGCGGCAATGCAGCCGCAGAACAAAAGCACAGATATCATTGGTTTTTTTGTTTTTGTCATTGTTTTTTTTTTAAATTGTAAGGATTCATCAACTATTTAGTTCTGTTTGATGATAATTATATTAATTGTAATACTCGTAAAATTATGTTTTAACCTATAAAATGGCTATCTAAATAATTGTAGAAAAATAACTTTACGCAGAAATTTTGCTAATGACAATCGGTTATCGCTTAGCTTTTTTAACAATTTTTTTATATTGTTCATCAAAATGGATGTCTTTGCTTTTCCGATTCTCGGAAATTGTGAAATAAAGATTGTTTATATATATATTGTCCCAGTATTTACTTTCTTGTTGTAATTTATGTATGAATTTTTTAGGGATACTCGTACGTCTGTTAATGCGGTGATGCCAGCCTTCGAGGGCATTTGTTGTTCTGTGTCTATTCTTATTTCTAGGCACTTAGCGACTATTTCGAAGACAAAGTTTGAGGCACCGTTTGGTTCGTATATTTAAATTAGATTGAAGATTTAGGGGTGCCAGTTCAATATAGAATTGTTATAGAATTATTTGATACTATATATTTGCAAATACTATGAATAGTAATAGAAATATCATGGTGGTTTCGCTGGGAAGGATACTCTGCAGCGCAACCACTTTTAATAAAAGTTTACGTCGAAACTAGAGATATAGATTTTTTTTTAATAGGACTAGAATTTAATAGACATTCCATAGAATTTTTCATGTAACTTATACTTGTTACAGCAAAGGTGGTTCCGCCAGGGAGCATGACGTGAATTAATTACTGGCGAAATATCAGTTGGATACGCATTAGAAATGTTAAGATAGTTTATGAGTCATAAGTCATTAGTGTATCGGTTTATGAATTCATTATTTTCAATATATGTCAAAAAATCAAAATCAAAGCATTTATTTCAAGTAGGCCCGTTACAGGCACTTTTGAACTGTCGAAACAAAGACAACAATGAAATTTAGCTACAGTCCCAGTCACAAGCCATAAAAACTGTGAAAGTACTGTAGTTGCCCATTCCCTAACGTAGATCTCTATGGAGAAGAACGGGCAAGAAACTCCATGGACACTCTTTTAAATCAGAATATTTTTACAAAACCTTGGTTACATCATTCATGTTTAGATGGTACATTATGTGAGAGCGATGTAGCAAGATGTGCACGTTAAAAGTGTCCATAGTAAAAACAAGGAAAAGAACAATTCAAAAAATAAAATAATTAATTCAAATAAGCCGTGGCAACCAAGAGATGACCAGTCACAACTGACAGCGCCCGTTCACGAACATGACGCATGTATCAGCACCATTCAACTCAACCATTTTGAAGGGAACTAACTGATCCGACACACGCGCCACCATCAGCGAGACATTTGAGTGAGCATGACATACACTTAACCGCCAGGGCAAATTCAAGTCAAAAAAAAAAAAAAAAATGACGTAGGTTTCCAACGAAGGATAGCTTTCTATTACATAGTACTCACATAATATGGAGTTCTGGTATGAGTATGTTTTTGTTCCCAAGGATGGAATTATTATTTTTTTGAGTAAACTATATTGTATGTAACTGATGGTTTTCATTTTTTATCGATATAGTCAGAAGTCTGGGAGCAATCCCTAATGCCATGGAACCACGGGTAATTAAAATTACCCATGGACCCGGTAATGGGTCGACCCACCGGGACTACGGGTAACGAGTGTATTTAGTTATTCTCATTTGTTGCTCTATTGTGTGCTATAAATAATTTTAATCATTTCAACATACCAACCACAAACAATTTTTTTATTACTTTATGGGTAGCTGCTATGTTGATTGTGTGAACTAAATACTTAATTTTTTTATTACTTTATGGGTAGCTGCTATGTTGATTGTGTGAACTAAATACTTAACGTTTGTTGCCTTCCATTTAAAAATCTAGATGTGTTTTGTGTGTAAACATGTCTTATTTCTTCCTATATTTTGGATTAAAATCTATTATGTACAAAATATCTTTCATTTTAGTTTTAGACTTGCCGCGCTAAATAACCCACGTTTAAAAAATAACTAAAAATTTAAAGTGGACAACGATACGTGAAATCTTAACTGTCCGTTGTCCCCATTGCCCATATGTACATAATGGGGACAACGGTAAGGATCAGATGTGCCCGTGATGGGGACACAGATTATGGGGACAACGGTAAGTAATTATGTGACGTACCGTTGTCCCCATGATGGGGACACCGATTATGGGGACAACGGGAATACACCCAAGGTTCAACCAATCACAGGAGAGATGAGAGATGCGTCGATGGACATTTCAACGAATGTGATTGGTGGATTCCAGCACGTCTCCGCTTTGGTTGGAAGTCTTATCGTCTTATTTAAGTTACAATGAAGACTTTAATTTCGTTTGTCATCATTTCATCAACAAGGACCTGGGAAAACCCCAAAGAGGTCTCGATGACAGAAAAACAAACTCGTCTGGCAAAAGAAAACGAGATCGAGCCCAAAAGAAAACGGGAAATAATGGGATAATAAGGCATTGACGATGCTTATCGATGTGGAGACGTGGAGTCACTTTGAGCCGGTCAACCCGCGTCGTGAAACGAGGCGAATGACATGTTTTTCGTTTTATCTTCTTGTTGCACCTGTCTACCTTTGTCAACTTAACTCTTTAGAGAGGTTGTGATTGGCGAGCGCTCGTGATATGCAACTATTGTTTGACATACACGTTTACTTTTTAGTGCTATCGTTTGAGCTTAGTCGTACAGACTTATACGTATATCGCAGGATAATAGGAAAAATCTTTTACTTCTTTTGCGGAAATCCTAGGATTTTTTCTGATATTACTTTAATGAGTATCTTGCGATATGTATATTGTTACTGAACTATGATTTACGTTTAAGACCGGTTTCTACCAAAGACACAGGAGACATGGAAAACTCAATGGTTTTTCAAGATATCTCAAGGCTGCATTGATGGAATCCCGCCCTTTTCCAAATTCATTTCAATTCAACTGTATTTAGTATGAATTAGCTCACGCCGTTTGTTTAAAACTAAAAAGTCGACGTGTATGTTTAAGCCCCATTTAGTTTTTCGCGTGACTTGACGAATAAAATCTTTGTTAAAACATTATCATATGATTAATTTGCAATATCGTTAACAATCCGTCCGGTTTGAACCAAGACCGTCTTAGCGGATAGCAAATAGTTTTCAAACCCGGTTTGCGAGGTTCATACCACGCCAATAAAGGTGTTAAGTACCACACCAATCGATCGATCGTCAATCGATGCCATCGATCGGTGGCAGAAGGTCGGGTTAGTCGAAAGAGAATAACTATCGATGCACGTCGGCTAATCCATTCTACCATCGATCGATTGGTGTGGTAACACCCTAAGACAGATTTTTCACTACTTCATGAATGCTAGATTTATCTCCGAGTTATCTTGTTAAAATGTTTATGTAGAGCTACGTTTTACTTGCCGATGTTCTAAATGAGGCTTAAGCGAAGGAAATAGAACATTGATAGCAAGCTTTTAGTTGAAGAAAAGAATTAAATAGCTTCAGTGGATTTTCAGTAAGAGATCTTTTGTTATATTGATTGGATACTATATGTAACACCAACACGAGTTTGCTTTAGACGAATTGTGTAGCATAACTTGCTTGTCTATACTGTCACAGGTGGTGTGATAATCTTAACCCACTGAAGCCAAAAAACATCATGTTATTAGTGCTTATGGCTAGGATGTCGTGTTAACAGTTTAATTTACCCCACACGAGGTAAATACTTTTGAACATTCTTAGCTAAAAACATGTTGTAACATAGATCTTTAATTTATAAGTGAAATAATATCATATCTTTCATTCATCAAAACACTCTTCAATTATAAACATGTTAAAAATTAAGCAGTAAAGAGAAAAAATAATATGTTGAAGGATTTGATGTCGGTTCCTCAATGATTCCAATTACAACATTAATAGATTTTTAACTGACTTTTATAAAAAGAGGAGGTTATGAATCCGTCGACGAATTCTTTCAATATGATCAATTGATGACACAACTTCATACAGCATAATACATTATTTTCCAGCTGTTTTTTTTTCAGTCCTCAGTCATAAAATAGCAGGAGAGCAGTCCCACAGCATCAAACCCCTACATAAGCAGGACCGCGACTTACCTGTTGCGCGAGCGCGTTCTCCAGCTCCTCCATGATCATGCAGCGCAGGTTGCGCACCACGTCCTCCAGCGGCTTGGCGCCGAACACGCGGTACGACGTGTTGGGCTTGCCCGGCGTGGCCACCAGCACCACGGCTTGCTGCCCCACACGGGTTGCGAACTCTTCGATGGTTTGCTGTTTGGGGGAAGTTGATTGTTTCAATGAGAACTTTTCCTTATAAATCTCGCCATGGATATAAAAGTGTCCCACTGCTGGGCAAGGGCACTGAAAATATAAGTAAACCTCACAAATATCGAGATAGTAAAAGTAACTTACTCTGAGTTTCCTAAGCAATCTATTCTGATGTCTCTTCCTGACGGACGGGTTGGTCTCGAAGGAGTGCGGCCGCTTGCGTTTCTTGGAGGACGCTATAGCGGCAGCGGCGGCCATGCCGACCGGACCTGTTGGTTGATGACATTTGTATATCATGGATGACCCGATGCAAGCGAACCGCTAGTCTGTGAAATTCTCTGCCGGCCTGTTCCATGATCATTATAATCTGGATCTCTTCAAAGTTCGAGTGAATCGGTTACTTCTAGGCAAGCGTGCTAGGCCGCATCATCGCTTTACATAAGGCGAGTTGCGGCCAAACGCAAGCCATTAATAGTATAAAAAGGGAACATGGGGAAAACCTGTCAAAGCTCGTTGTAGCTATGGTCATAGCTTAGTCCTGAAAGTTAGACCACACATGTTACACTATTTTAAAATGTAAAATCACGTAACAGATTTTCAAGAAATAAATATGCTAGCTGGACGACACTAGCTGAGCTACTCCAATTTTATCAGTCTAATCTTTGCTCCTTATTAGATGGTTAGACATGTGTTGTCGCACCTCCGATTTTAGTACTTCGATCGACCCCTTAATTAGACGACCACGTTTGATCCAAACTTAATACGAATTAAGTGATTCATCAAGGACGGCGGACACTTAGGTAACTTCATGCGCATAAGGCTTTACTCACGTGTATGTATATCCTCTAGTTTTACGTAGTCACATAGATTTTTTATGGCGAAGTGAGATTCGCTGATTTCGGTCTGTATGGATCGTTCAATCCACGAAAACACGCCATACTCTTCCTTCTACTTTGAGTAAACGTGTTTATACATGATTGAGAAAGAAATGGACGCGTCTTCGTAGTTTGAACAATCTATACTCAATTGACTCCTCAATATCCCATAGAATACTCATGAGGCTAGTGAGGCATGCTCCTACATTTCACCAGACATCTGCATTTTCAATCAAGCAGTTCGTAGCCAGAAGCCTGATCCTGTAAGCATGATACCATGAACAAGACTCACCAGCGGCAGCCAACTGTTTGGTAACTTCATCGCTCATGGCATTCTTGATGAGATCGGCACTATCATCGTAGTTGGAGCCGGCAGGTGACGATGCGCAGTCGTCATCGTCGTCTGACGCCCCACTCAGCCCGCATCCGTCTACTTGTGACATGTCCTGCGAATTATTTGCACTGTTAACACCCAGGAGGAAAACGAGCGAAAACAGTATTTTGATAGTTTGTAGATTGGCTCCATTTGAATTTGTTCTGTAAGCCGCCTCTGTCTTCGCCTTTTACGTTTGCGTTTAAAAACACAAATCTTACACTCACATATTTTGGACTTGTAAGCGATACAAATCTGTTTACCGCGCGGGATCGCACCGCGACACCTAGGCAATCTCTCAATAATAGCGCCGTCAAGTTATCGAACGGCTGTATTTCTGGATGCTCAGCAGCAATGGCCATAAATAATAAATAGAACAGATATATCTCTGTAAGTGTGAACTATACAGTGACCACTGACAGCGGAGAAAAGAAGAAAATACGCTTTGCGTTAACCTCGAGTGCCATGTTACTTGATTACACACATGTGATGTATCCAAGGAAGGTCAATCAGAGCGCACATGCCGGTCAGTCAAACTCGCCCAAAAATGCTTGCTATTTCACCAAACGCCGTGTGAGAAAGTCAGATGAGATTATTTATAAAAAAAATATTGCAGTCTTTCGGAAAAAAAGTAATCGGGAAAGAAGAAAAGTAGTAAATATTTCTACATAAAAATAATTCATTTGATTTTTTGATAAATAAACTACTTATGCCTATTAGTTGGAGTCCTAATCAATAATGCCATTTATTTACGCCTAAAGTTACGTAAAATTTGTGTTAAAATATGGAACTTTCAAGGTTCATCATAAGTTCCAAACCAATATTTTTTTTACTGTTCTGATTAGCAATAATACTAAACAATGACGAGATAAATCTATACAATGCTTAGTTTAACACCTATTAGTGAAGTTGTCAGCTTTCTCCGCATTCATGGGAGAATAATTAGCTTTTGCAGGCTTTAATCATCTTGGTGTTGCATTTCAGTTATGTTTAGAAAATATTTCTCATAGTGTACAAACAGGTATACAAATTCATGGAAATTTCCATGAATTTGTATACCTGGTATTGTATTTCCGCGTATTCGTTCCATAATGTATACGGCGTTTGTTGAACTGTCTGTAGCTGTCTTCTACGCGAGTCTGTCTGTGGCAAGTCTAGGCCGCTCGGGATTCGAAACAACCCTAAATTAAGTTATTGTAGATATTTTGCTGCTTCTAGGGATCTGAATAAGTAGGTATAACTAGTCTTTGGATATTTAAGAATGGTAGTGCGATAAATAAGAACATTCACACAGCACATAGGACTTCACGCAGAACATACGTCATGTATCGTCACGTCCGTTTCCCAAGAGACTAGGCAGTAATTATAGAACGCCATCATTCCTAACTTACTCCATTTTGCTTCGATCACGTTCCTACATACTTCTAGCCATGCATGGACGCACCATTTCAGGATTATTATAATACAGAAGCGAGTATAGCAGGAGTCGTTGGTACGACTTTCTGCTCCCGAGTCATAATCAATGGTACCAGTGATATTACGTAATGCTGAACTACCGCAGCTGTACTACGACTAATAAGTACAATGTTCGTAGTTTTTCAGAATTTAATTGCGTTGTCACAACTCGCAACCTTTCACCCTCAGATAAGAGCTGATGAAACTTGAAGCCATTTTTGAATTCGATTTTAGAAGTAGATAGTCAGCGAGTAGTTCCGACAGCGGCAGTGTAAGTAATCTTTGTTATCGATTTCTTAATATCCAGCAGACTTCCAAGGACGTAGGTACTATAAGACGCGTCTAGTTGATTTGGCCTTGTACTGCGGACGGTTCAAGGTGCTCCTCCGAAGGCGACTCGATCCAAATGTACTTAATTGAAAATCGTCGTCTTTTTATGATTATCTTACTACTGATATTACTGTAAATGTAAGCCTAAATCATCCAAATGGGCAAAAGCCGCCTCCATGACATTCGGCATTTCGGTTCAGATTGTCGACGCAATACGCCAGACTTGGCCAGCTCTCATACCTACTGTACTAAGTTATTTTATCTCTACGCCAGAACTAAAAAACGAGAAAACTAGAAAAACGCCTAGGCAACAAAACTCATCGAGTCCTAGACCACTTATCCTCTCACTGGAACGCCATACACCAATTACACTTTATGCGGAAAAATCCTTTATCTGCTGCTTATGCGTGGTGGAGGACATCGAAAGGGTCTGCGTTGGGTCACGCCCGTTTACGTAAACAGTAAACGACTAAATTATGAATCGTCTTCTTATCGCTAATATCTTACCTCTCCCTCCATATCCATGGACTCAGTGCTGACGGCTGAATTCATGACGTAGTCAGGGTCTTCGTCTTGCCCGCTCAGATGCCGAACCATTGGATTGTGCACCTTTGTCGCGGCGTGCTACAGCCACACGATCTGCGCTCTTCAACCGAGTTTTATGACCTGAAGGACATAATTTTTTTTTAATGATTGGCAATAGACCAGACTTCCGGCCGGGTTACGACTTGACTGATGACGAAGAATGCGTTACGCGACCTGAGAATCGCCTCTGGCGCTGTTCTCGTCGGTAGTTAGGTCTGTAGGTCCATGATAAATGAAAGAGATAGCACTTAATCCTATTTAGTAGGTACTGCTATTTATCGTGATAGTTTTTTAATACACTTGGCATTCAACATTTTTAATAATAATTTGTAATGTTATTTTTGGGGCATTAAATAATCATTCAGCAAAAACTGGATACAACATCCAAAGATCTAATTTGAATAATGGTTCCATATGGACTATCTTTTGCATTCTGGCTTCATTTAGGTTTTAAACAAGAATATCCATTTCCAATGTTATTATTGTTTTATTTTTTGTCTTTACCTTGAAAATAAACGATTAAGATAAGAGATTGCTGATGTATTTATATTGCGAAGAAATGCAGTGCTAGTTCAACCTTTTGTCTTCACCGCATTTAAATGTAATGTAGATCACTGTCATTTCTTTAGTAAAGCTTAGAAACTAAAAATCCTAAGCTTTCAGATAAGCATTGTTTATGTAAGCAGTAATGAATAATAATTGGTTGAATTGAAGTTTAGAATATTATGTACTTATAACATTAGATTTTTACCTTTTTGTTCCTGCATCATCTACAGATTAACTGGTAGAAAATGTCTATGGCAAGAAGACCAACACTGTACATTTGTACACATAGGTATTCAATTGTCCAACAATTCTGTTTATGTAGATACTAAAGGGCATGGCCTTGTAAGTGGTAGCCGCCTCTAACAAGATCAATACTTAGCTTGTTGTTTATTTTCAAGAGGTTACTAACTTTGTATTCTAGTAGGATTGCTTAGTGATTTGCTTGCTTCCATTTTATAAAAAAAAAAAACAAATATTATGTTGAATTATGAAGATTTGAATGTATAAAATGGCCTTTAGAATTACATTGAAACTATTTTGTAGATAGAAAAGTGTTGGAATTATTTTCCTCTATTAGATAGGTAAATTAATGTTATTTGCAAGAACATAAGATACAAATAGAACTAATTAAATCAGTATGCCCCGTGTATATGACCAGCATTTTATTGATTAATTCCCAAAATGAGGTCATAGAAGATAAACACTTCATGTTTGGTAAAGCTGGCTATATACCATTCCATATATGAATAATTTTATTAATATGTCATGTAATGCTTTATTTGTCTTCTCAAGCTGTGCCTGACTGCTCACAGAATATTTAAGTAGCACCATTATCAATGGACACATAACTAATGCTTGGTTTGGAAAATCAATAGAGGTCAATGACTCCTCCTGACACCAATCTCACATCCCCAATTTCTAGTAGACCAATTAGGAAGCCTAAAATTGCCCTTGATATTTCATAAGCCAAACCTGACCTTATGACTAGCTTAAAATGACTGTCTGAGAAAATTAGGTAGGTACTGTTCAATAGTTAAGCTTTATTGATTTTGGACCTAACATTTTTGTAGGATTACAAATTGTAACTATTCTACCTACATCTTCAATCTGTATTGATTGTGGCTAAGTTAGTGTTTATCAAAACCTCAACAAAATCTCGCCTTTCCTATTTTCAACTCTTCAGAATAGAGTACCTATGGAGATTTAGAACGAATTTTCTTATTGGAAATTATGCTAACTCAGCAAGGCTTGTCAAATACTTAAGCTCGGAAAACTGCTTTTTCGCCCACAATTTATAGCGGAATCATCGTTTGGCGACTCCAGATATACTAAGATAGCGAAGCCGAATACAAAATGTTGGACTATTCTATTGTGTAGGCACCTAGCTGAGAAAAATCAATACTCGAGCTTCCCACATCTAACTAGAAAAATTATCATAGAAATCCCGGAATACAATTCCAATGCACCAATTTACGTTTTCAGGAATCCATCTTTATTTACATGTGCATAATTTTAATTGCAAGTTACATTTTTCTGCCTTTTACGCGCGAATAAACGCAGTCGCATACACCAATGACGCATTTTGTTTGATGTTTTGTTTATACGGTGCATGGTGCCCCGCGACGGGTCAGTTTCGAAGACGCATGACATGGCGCAAGCTCTTTGCGGCGGCGTAAAGGATAAGCCAAAATGAATGGCCATCATGAAGGGGCGCCGCGCGTTCGAGCAGGCTCAGACAGAATGGTGAAACTACGGCTGCGTACGCACCTGCGTGATTTGAAGCACATTTTGCAATCCAATTAGAAGTCTTGCGAACTTGCTGTGATGTAACCCGTCCAAAACAACACTTTTTAAGACATTTGCACTCGGCCAGACACTGAATTCACAAAATTTACGGAGTGCACGAGAGTCCCCGAAAAATTCGAGTCCTCCATTAGTATCGATCGGTAAGCGCGGTATGTGGACCGTATAAACTTCGTTTCTACGGGTCGCCATTTTGTACGAGTCTGCGCGGTGTGGTTTTCGCATGGAAAGGGAAATCGCCCCTCTGCCTGAGGGGGGAAAGGATTCGCAGCTTTGGAAGTAAATAAAAGCTTATTTTGTGAAAGATACTCACCAATTTTGGCAGCCAAATAATGCTATTTATTTATTCTAACGTCCCAAGTTGTGTGATGTTCAGGAAAAATCACTAGTTTATTTTAGAAATTGATCATTTCACGTCATACTGTAGTGCCATCTAGTGAGTTTTTCAGTAACTGTATTTGACGTTTCATGATTGTAAACAAGTTTTGTGGATTCGCGTGTTGATTTTGTTATTTTCATAATATTTGAAGATTGCGTAACATATCTCCGTATATTTTTATAAGAAAAACGGTGAGTTAGTCTATTTCTTACAATAATTATATTTAATTTTAATGTTTGAGGTTTCTTGACATAATGTTCCTCACTGATAGTACAAAAAATTAAAATTGGATCAAAAATTAGATGGTACCTTTTCCGTCATTAAGACGAACAAGTTTTGGTTTGGCTCATTTGGGCTCTAAAAATAATTCTTTCCTTTGTTTACCAAAGAATTGCAATGAAGTTCAAAACAGATTTCAAAAAAATAACATTGACTGAAGTTGGTTTTTGTTTTGGTGTTGAGGTTAGGCCTCCCCTCTTCATCCAAACTTTTCAGTGTTTTTGCGATGTCTCGCCAAGGCTGCTCTGTAAGCCTATCAAGAATCCATCCCAGCTGCACCTATCCTAGGTCAGTGGGTAGCCTTAGGGGCGGATTTGTTTTTCATTTAACTATTAGATCATAACAAGTGTATCATAACTTACTGAAACGGTTAGCCTGGGTCATCCCACAGTTGGGCAAAGGCCTATGGTTTAATAACTTAGCAAGCATAATACTTATATGTCAAAATTTCTGCTTTTATAATGCAAATTCGGAAATGTTTCTATTTTTATGTAAGTAGGCATTACTACTGACTAATGACTACTGAATGACTATTAGACTAATGTGAATGTGTATTTTCAGACATCCTAAGCTTTTCAATTTCAAACTGAGCTAGATTTACATAATTATGTAATTAAATGATATCTTTGCTCCTTGAGTCCCTTGCCCAAAACTGCACTCAAATGATTACTGTGCAAACTTATTGCTTGTTAAAGTAAGACATTTTCCTTCCTCTCTGCTGTAGTAGACAGTGGTTGGGAATAAATACAGTCCTTTGATATTTATTTTACCTCTAACAATAACAACCTTTCAAAAAGTTTCAAATTTCTATGATTTTGACAGACTTTTTGGTGGCAGCAAGCTAACATAATACCTTACTGTAATGAACATACGAGTCCACTGTGATTTTTATAGTGATGTTTAATCAATTGTAAAATAAAAGCTGCCTCTGTTACTATTTCATTCGTACAATTAGAAAATAAAACAAGTTTAAAATATCTCTAATATTTTATATTATTTCATAATACTAAATCTAAATACATAAACTAGGTGGCGTAGAACTTATCATCTAAATGACTAATTTATCAATGTTACAAAATATGTATATTTTATTTTTCATAAAATTAAAGAAATCACATCATTATTAAGTAGTTTGATCAACTGTCTGTTTTTGTTTCATCGTGGCCTTTTGTATTCGCCAGATTCTTCAGATGATCCTGCAAAAATGAAACAAAAATAATGGTTAAGGTTCCTCAATGTCTTAAATGGAGTTAATGATTCGGGAAAAATATTAATCGAAGTATTCGCTTTTAATCCAATTATCTTAAGTCATTTATTAAGTTTAAGTTGGAATTGAGCACTTTTCTAACATCAAAATGACATAAGACTCACTAAAACGCCAGGCCTGCACATTACCTATGTCACCTAGTATTACACACAAGATTATGGACAGGTCCATCAGTTAATCAGTCAGTATGTCCCAGTTAGCCAAAATAAAGTATCACCAGGAGTTTGCACATGAACATTGTAAATGGAGCCTGGAAAAGGGCAATGTGGTATTGAGTTTTTCTATTAATGCAATTGCAATGAGGATGTTCACTTCGGCTTAAGTCATGTGTAATCGTCCCATACCTGTGGACCGATGGCACCAACGTCCCCTCCAGCCCGCCTCGCACACGCAGGCGCCGCTGACGCAGCGGCCGTGCCGGCACGTGTGCGGCCCGGAGCACGACTCGCCCCGGCACGTGCAGTCGCCGACGCGCCGCCCCACCTCGCAGTGGTTGCCGCCGAGTCCTACTGGACACCGGCACTTGTTCACGCCTTTACAACGCCCGCCGTTCAGGCACGGGATTACGCATTTTGCTGGAAACACATGTTATGATGAATGCCTTATATGGGCACAAGTTCATCAGGGAAACCTGTGTGACTGCTAGGTTGCCAATCAATCAACTCGGCCTATGGCGGTTCACGGGCATAGGCTTCTCCCGAGTTGCGCTCCCAGTCACCTTTTAGAAGTTATCATCATCTTCCTGCCCTTGACCCATGTTACTTGGGGTCGGCGCAACCCCTTTTTTTCTTCCATTCTCCCTGGTCAACCGTCATGCTATTGTTTACTCCTTTTTTTTTCATATCTTTTAAAACTTATCATGGGACAAAATTATGAATGCTCTTCAGATTGCATTGCCCAATTCTGCAATGCTGCAATTACTGGCAATGCTTTTAATTATGCAGAAATTGAAGATACTTACAAAATTCACAGCGCAATCCATAATACCCTTTAGGACATTCACAGGTGTCCTTCTGTATACACTTGCCTCCATTCAAACATTTTTGTGCACATATACCTGAAACAAAGACTCTTGGTAAACAGTATTTTATCTACTGCTTTCAGTAGTGAAACAAGATGCTGCGAACACTATTACTGCAGCAGATACGCTGTGCACACAGTACAGTGTCGTCTAGTAGCAGGCCGTATTGGAAGAAGAATCCTCATGTAAGTAGAAAAGACGTAGATGGCATGTTTTTGAAATAACCTTTTTCTCCTTAGTAATATGAACATCGCACCTTGCTAGCACTGTGGTAACACTTGCAGGGAGTTACTTTTTTACTTTGTAAAATATATATATCACGCAATTATGATTGGCCTGTTGGACAAATCTTTGTGCGATGAGTACGATTATTTGTTCTGTATCTGGGTGTGTAATTTATCTATAATATGTATGTATTTAGAAATATATAAGTATGTTTATTAGTTGTCTGGTTGCCATATTACAGGCTCTGCCTAGTTTGGAATCAGATGGCGGTGTGTTGGTTGTCCCAAGATATTATTTGAAATTGACATGAGCAAGGCAATATACTATGTGGCCGTGGCCCACACTAGATTATGATATTGACAGTGTACAGCCGGCAGATCTCTTATTGAAAAGGTACAACGATAGAATAGACACCTTTGCAGCTCAAAACTTCCTTTATTCAGGCACTATTTTAGCGCAACTCTTTTCCCATTCCAGCTAGACTCGATCATCCGCGTGGACCATGCCGGGGAGTTAGGCGCAGACCGTATCTATGCCGGCCAAATGGCCGTGCTCGGCAGCACGGATGAGGGTCCGCTCATCCAGCACATGTGGGACCAGGAGAAGAAGCATCGCGCCAAGTTCGAGGAGCTCATCAACGAGTACAGGGTTAGACCGACGGCGATGACGCCGCTATGGAATGTCGCTGGATTTATGTTGGGCGCTGGTGAGTGTTGGCTTCTTTTTATATAATTTATTGGTATTTTTTGGTAAAGACAGCATGAACATCGGTGCAGTAGTTTTTGAGTTTATCGCGAACAGACAGACAGACAGACGTGGCGGAGGACTTTGTTTTATAATATGTGGTGATTGGTAAGAGAAGAAGAAGAAGATTGGTAAAGGCGATGTAATAGCTGAGAATCGAGATGAGAGGCGCCTTATTGGCGAGGCCTATGTCCAGCAGTGGTCTGCTGTTATAGGCTGCTGAAGATGTTATAGCCAAGGTTCTGTCATCCAGTAATTGTAGAACCTAGATAAAAGAAGTGCCACCAAGGACTCTCTATGTATCTGTATATGTTTGATGTTACAATATGTGTGGGTTTGCTAAAATACGTAAGTTTTACTTGAATTTCAGTCTCAACATCACTGGCTTAGCCTTTCCCTAAAGTTTATTGGGGTCGGTTTCTAGACTAAATATAATGTGAATTTATTTAAATTTACCTGTAGAACAAGATCTACATTTAAATACAATTGTTTTATTGTCATTCTTAAACTAGCTATTGCTCACAGGTACTTACAACTATTTCCGCACATTCTTAAAACTAATCCCTTCATTCCATGTTAAAATTTTCTCACTTACACAAGACACAAGACTTATCCTATCTTTTATCAATTACAGGCACAGCTCTCCTAGGCAAAGAAGCAGCAATGGCCTGCACAGTGGCCGTAGAAACCGTCATTGTCGACCACTACAACGACCAGCTCCGAATCCTCATGGAGGACCCCAACATCGACAAGGAGATTCTAGAAACGATTACCAACTTCAGAAATGAGGAGCAGGAACATCATGACACAGGGATAGACCATGGGGCTGAACAGGCACCGTTTTATAAAGCCATGACTGAAGTTATTAAGGCTGGATGCAAAGCTGCTATCGCAATTTCGAAACAGGTTTAGATTAAAAGAGAATTTGATAGATGAAAAACAAAAAGAAGATTGGTGGAGTATTAGCTCCTGTATAACTAACTGAATTAAGAGAGAACCTTTTATATCTTCGAAAATAATGCACGTGAGTACTAACACTTGATAAAATTAATGTTACTCACAAAATGAAGTTCTGAAAGAATTCATTCGAGCAACTTTTGATTTTTGTTGACAGGAGTCTTTAAATATTTGGCCCGGGACAACAATTGACGACGTTGTTGGAACCAGAGTGATCTAAGTAAAATTTTTACCAATACGGAGGTTGCATAATGGCATAGAAAAATCGAATCACACTGATCGAAGTGCTCCACAGTGCTTTCTTCCTTGAGGGATCACAGCATGACACTATAGAATTGCCGCGGTCTGCAAAGTAAAGGCCATGCCACAATGATCTAAGTAATGAGGTGGACTTACATGCTGTTGTGTCCTAGATCACTTTGGTTACAACGTCGTCAACTGTTAGTTTAGAGGTTAGATTATTAGTAACTACATTAAAACGATCATGACTGTTACTAGTTCAACAGAACTTAGTTAATAATGTCGATAAGTTTCCGAATAAAGGTACAGTCCGCATATAAAGTAGGTAGCACTTTAGTTTTTAAAATAACAACAGTGCAATTTTTTTTTCGAAATTCTCGTCCTTAAACTGAAGCTGAATATCGAATATTATTATGTATGTTATGTGAAACTCACACTGTGAACACTTTCTTTGCCGACTTTACTTACTTACATTAATGTCGTGGCACTAGAAAGTAAGTACCTTGTTAGGCGTTGTTGTTATGTTCGTACAAAGTAGGCCAGTAATCTCTACTGTGTAAATAAGAGCAAAGACATATAAAACACTTTAAAATAATCGGAATTACGGGCAAAACGTGCTTTATGTAGCATTTATAAAACATCGACTGCAATATAATTTATATAATAGACATAATAACGAAAAGTATTATTTCCTAAGCTGTTACTATAGTTACCGACCAATAATACCGTGAAGGAGTCTACGATATTTTTTGTTGATCTAGACAACTTTAATACCTCTCTACCATTGTATATTTTTGTTAAATTAATAAATTATGTAAAACATATATTTCTCGTTTTCTCTAACTATCAATTACTTATCTATTAACTAGCATTACTCATTGCACTCACACATTTCGCGGCTTTAAACCTTTTGTAGTTTATTTTTCATCACAGTAATAGTAGATTCTTATCTATACAAATAAATACAATTGAAGTGTCTGTTTGTAATATCAAACTATGTAAGAGCTGCTTTTTACTGAATGCATATGAAAATATTTACGGCACTTATAACAAAAACACATTTTATTTTTGTCTGTCTGTGTGTTTGGTGAATCGATTTTGACGGGACTTTTACTGGCAGATAGTTGATGATATAAGGTCTAACATAGGCTACTTTTATTTTAGAAAAAAATTAAAACCCTTGAAATTGTTAACAAAATCCGATTCAAACGGCTAATCTCCGAAAGTGCTGGACCGATTTTGACGGAACTTTTACTAGCAGATAGCTGATGTCATAAAGAGTAACTAAGGCTACTTTTATTTTCGAATAAAAATTAGGGTTCTGTGCAGTCAAAGTCAAAGCATTTATTTCAATTAGACCATTACAGGAACTTTTGAAAGTAAAACAAAAAAGCTAAGCTACAGTCACAGTCACAAGGCATAATAAGTTGCGAAAGTAGTGTAGTTGCACATTCCAAATCGTAGATCTCTATGGAGGAGAATGGGCAAGAAACTCCAAAGAAAATAAAACCCTTTAAATTGATAACAAAACTCGATTCAAAAAGGGAAGTAGTATTTTTTTATAATTATTTCACGCGAACGAAGGTCGTGCGCAACAGCCTAGTCTATATATATAAAAATGAAACCCGTTTTCCTTGGTCACGGCATCACGCGTGAATGGCTGGACCGATTTCACTAATTCTTTTTTTGTTGCATTTGTTATTATTAGGAGAAGGTTCTTACGGAAAAAAATATTAAGAAAATGTCTCAAAAATAATGAAAAACATACATTTAATTTTGCATATTTAAAAAAACGCGCGTAACGAATGTCAATGTCATTCACAGCCATAGACTATATTGAAAGAGCATTGTTTGTTCGGAAACGTGGTTACTTAATTAAATTCGAGCATCATTTGTTCGGAAACGTGATTATGATTACTTAATTAAATTCTAATTAATTTTTGAAAATAACTCGCCACGGAATAGTTATGTATAGATAAATATTATTAAATGTTCCGATTTTATGACGTTACAAAGGTAAAATATAGGTAGACGCACCTAAGTGTGGTCTGAGTATATGAGTTTGATTTCAGAACGCATTATACAAACTTCGCATAACGAGGATATTATAGATTCCAGTTCAAATTGAATAGGTACTCATACCTAAGATAGGTCAGCTATACAAAATAAAGTAGTGGATCATTGCTACGCTAAGGCGGTACGAAGTTCGCCGGGTCAGCTAGTATTAAATAAAATGGTATTATTTACAAGTTTATACTCACCTACTAATAAATTGTGTCATTGAAACTAGTAGGTACATACAGAAACAGTTATATAACTAAGATTTTCTCACAGTCCTATAAGACCATTGGTGTATGCTTTTATTAATACAGACTAATTGAATAAAGAGTATCAGCCCAACTCTCGACCATCTTGGCTTCAAAGAAGATGGCGGGACGAGCTGGGCAAAACCAACGACCAGTGGTCCACATTGAGCTGGATCGAAAAGAATGTCCTATCCCAAGAACCAAAATGGCTAAAGAATGGGGACCCACCTCCTTCACAGTTCCGTCCCTGGTACCCAGTCGGACACGAACACACTCCAGGCGCGGTACAGTTCCCTCCGTTCATACACTGCGGGTAGCACAGCGCAGTCCTACAGTCCTGTCCCATGTACCCTTCCGGACATTGACAAATCTTCTCGTTATTGCACCATCCTTGATTCGCACATTTTTTGTCGCATTCTGGGTCTGGACCTGTTGTGTAGAGAAAATTGATAATGAAACAATCTTTAAAGAAGTAAGGAGTATAATTTTTATCTAATTTTAATTTTAAAGATAGAGTAAGCACTAGACATTCTGACTAAAGTTATGGTTTTCTTATGTAGAAGGATGCTCGTTACACGTTGTTTTAAATTAAGCGTTGCTTTGCAGTAACCATAGTGTGATATAGGCGAGAGAGATGTTAAAATAAAATGATAATGAATTGCTAATGCACATTTTGCGATTTAATATGAATTACCTTAAAATAATAATTAGTTTGAAAGCAAGCATATGATACGAACCTAAAAAACGCAAATGAAGTGAGCAGAGGCACCGTATTCAGCCAACCAGCGCACTCGGGGGACCCGGAAAATAATGCATTCGGTTAATATGGCCTGGTGCTCATCGCAGGCTTCACGCACAAACACACTGACATTAGTACTAATGAATGAATGAGCTATGCAAGGAGAATATACAGCGATTGAAAAGTTATTGTTTTATTTGAAAATACACTTCTCATCAAAAAAATCGAAACACTTTCGTTTTTATTGTTTTTGTCCTAATTTTTTACAAAAGAGAATTAATTCCATGAAAAAAAAACATTATTGTGTAGCTGGCAGTTTGGTCATTACAGTAAGAAGAAAAAAATCAAAATTCGAAATTAGAATTTCATTTGTTTATCCTATAAATGAAATTAATCACTGTTTTGAGACAAATGTGTATTTAGGGTTGGAGTACGTTTCTCGTTTAAAAACTAAAAATTAGCGCTTGTCTTTAAACTTTTTGTTTCTTATTTCATTTACTGTGACTTTGGGACGTCTGAAAAAACTTTTTTTTCTAAAACATATGGATACTTCGCCCGCAGAAGCCGCCCAAGTGGTGGCATTGCTGGATTTTGGACTTAGTCAGCGTGTTGTGGCTGCAAGATTGCATCTAAGCTTATCATCTGTTCATAGAGTCTACAAACGCTATCGGGAGACTGGTTCGTTCACGCGCCGTTCAGGATCTGGCAGGAATCGGGTCACTTCTGAGCGAGATGATCGATTTATTGTAACAACTTCTTTACGAAATCGACGCCTTAACGCTTTTCAACTGCAGCAGCAGCTTCGCGTTGTACGAAGAGTAGCTGTAAGTGACTCTACAATAAGAAGAAGGTTGAAGGAACGCGGATTGGCACCGCATAAGCCAGCGAATGGGCCGAAATTAACTGCAGACCATCGAAGAGCGCGCCTTAACTTTGCACGCGAGCACCTAACTTGGTCATACCTTCAGTGGAGCAAAGTACTGTTTTCTGATGAGTGTAAAATTATGCTGTATGGTAACGACGGAAGGAACAAGGTCTACAGAAGAGATGGAGAACGCTTTGCACAATGCTGCATTGAAGAAAAGGTCAGCTATGGTGGCGGTTCGTGGACGGTTTGGGGAGGAATCAGCGCCGACGGTAAGACAGAACTTGCCTTTGTGTCTGGGCCACGGCTGCCTGCACTAAACTCTCATCGGTACATCGAACAGTGTCTTGAACCTCATGTGATGCCCTATGCACATTTTATTGGCAACGACTTCATATTCATGCACGACAATGCTAGAGCTCACACCGCGGGCGTCGTACGAGATTATCTTACCGAAGTCGGTATCTCCATTATGGTATGGCCAGCAAGAAGCCCGGACATGAATCCCATTGAACATCTATGGGATGAATTAAAGAGACGAATTCGAGCAAGAGATCCAGCCCCAGAAACACTTAGCCAGCTGCAAAATGCAATCCAAGAGGAATGGGATAATATACCACAACATGTGATCGTGACTCTCATCCGATCGATGAAGAACCGTATGGAAGCAGTAATAAGAGCTCGCGGAGGGAATACAAGTTATTAAATAAACGTTTCTTACATTTTTTTTTCATTTACGCGTGTTGTTTTACCCATTTCCTTCATATTCCATACAGGGTAAAAATTACTCATTATACAAAATACGAAACCTATGAAGACTTAATTTGAATTTAGAACAATAACATTAGGATTTAAAAACCTCATACTACTCACTATTAAATGACATTTTACATTTATTCCTAAATATACACATTTTTCTGATAATCCTTATCAAATCATAAACTGCGAGGTGTTTCGATTTTTTTGATGAGAAGTGTATTTTAAAAGTAACTTATTTATCTACTTATGTAGCTCTTGATTGAATACAGGGAATTCTCTAGTCTCTCACTCTCCCTCTGTGTAATTCTATGTTAAGTTCGCTTTGTACATAAGCTCCAATATTATAGCAATATTTACATATTATGTAATTAAGAATAAGGAACTAGAAGCAGTGCAGCAAGTCTTTGTCCCGACGGGATTTAAAAAAAAAGGCGAGAGCATAGGTTTGCGTTTTGCACGAATAATAACTTACTAAAAATGGTGTTTAATTTTTCAGCGGAAACTTAACTCATAGTTTACTCATAGGACTGCAACCTCCAACCGTTTCCTCTAAATTATCGATTGTTTCTTAAATAATTCATCATGAAATCAAACACAAAACGCTAATAAAAATTTCAATCGCTGTATTGTTCTGACCGAACGTATGGGCACAAACACTGTGGTGACGTATGCTGTGAACAGTACTGTAATAGGTGGTTAAGCGTTCGCTCATACCAATTGCCCATAAATGTATTATTAGTAGCGTAAGTCACCCGTCCCACCGCTGACGAGTAAGCGACTAACTTTCGACAACATTTTCGCTCAAGAAACCTGCAAACGATTGCAAGTCCCGTGTCAGTAAAAGAGCTACTTATAGCATATTATTTTGTAATAGTTGATCGCTGACTGTTCACACTGTCGGCAAGCTCTACTCGCCTCCCGCCAATCGCCAGCAATAGGACGGGTACCTAAGCATAACAATATGAGCTCGAAATAGATGAAATGCAATGTTTAGTGGTTTGGTTCTGGTACTCAAGTTCGCTATACTTCGTTTTTCCAAACGCTAAGCATGAGATATTAAATTAATAAGCTGAGGGACTCTAATAGATTCTCTGCAGTGTTTGCATAGAAGAAGTAATTATAAAATAATTATAAGTTATTTTAAAATCAAGTTTTAAGCGTTACGCCTGTGTTTTTGGAGCCGTTTAATGTACTTAAAGGCAAGTTAAATTGTTTAGTTACTAGTATGAAAAAATACATACGGAATTGCAAGACAGCTACAAAAACACAGGCGTGTAAGTGTTAAAAATGCGTTGGCGATACAATACCTGTCCTTTCTAAATACACACCTCTCTGTGCGCATTCCTTCTTTAGGTGTAACCTTAGTGGGGTGCCTTTTAGCGGCAATCCGCGGCCATTTTTAAGCACTAGCCCTATTTCAAATGTGGCCACACCGCTGTTATTGCCCACACATGGCAGTATTATACTGAATTCTGTGGAACAAACTCGTTATTTATTTTTGGACAATATTTGCGTATTTATGGACCGGATAGTGGTTGTTGCTGAAAAGGTAAACGATATATTTCCTGGACAAATTACTTGTGACCGACAAATAGTATGACATAATGCCATGACTGGACTGTTTGTCGACTATTCTGCCAGCGTCATTTGACTATGAATCGGAAAGTAAAACCCATCTCCGTTCCTTTTACAATAATTTTCCCTCCGATAGCAGCAACCGAATATCGTCCTTATCGTAAAGAAAATAAAAATCACTGTGATTCTGAGAGACCTGCCAGTGGCAGTGGTAACTCGACAGGAACCTTATTCTAACGAAAATTATTACTCTTATTTTGATAGTGATATAAAATCAGAGATAATTAGTCTTCTTCTTTATCGTGTGGCTAGTGCCTGGTGTCGAGAGAGTTTTTCAGTGCCGCCCATGGGCCTCTAACTTAGCTTTATATGCCGTCGAAAAACATCTCTGAGGCATGCACACGATGATTAGACGATAATATGACCATAATAATTACTAACTGGGTTGTGGAGGTCAGATAAGCAATTGCTCCATGTAAAATACTGGTATTCAGTAGCATCCGGTAAGACTGGAAGCCGACCCCAACATAGTTGAGAAAAGGCTAGGCAGACGATGACTACTTATGAACAATTTAAAAATTATTTGTTTACCTTTTGATGTTTTAGGGACCCGTACTTTCGTCTTTATTGACAGCACAGGCGGCTTCAATATACCTAGTCACAATGTAGTCTGATGAAGTAAGGATATCGAAGTCATAGTACTCATAGTAGTATCTCTTCTTCGACTTCCACGACACAGTGAACATTTTATAATTTATTTATTTACCTTTTGATGTTTTAGGCACCCGTCCCCTCGTCTTTATTGACAGCACAGGCGGCTTCAATATAGTCAGGTCTGATGACGTCAGAATATCGAAGTCGTAGTAGTATCTCTTCTTCGACTTCCACGTGAAGTTTACATAACCGACTTCTGAAGGTATGACCGGCAGCTTGTTGGAGAAGTTTGGGTCTAACACGTATGGGGATACGTGCCCGTTGATTATTGCGAATACTTGCATTGATATACCTGGAATGAGATATTTTAATCGGTTAGTTTCATAGGTCACTAAGTGATTGAAGTTAGTCTTAACGGTTGTGGAGGTCTGATAGGCAGATGCTCCATGTAAAATGTATGGTATGGTATGCAGCTGCATCTGGTTAGACTGGAAGCCGAAACCAATAATGTCGATAAGGCTAGGCAGTTGATGGCGTAATGAAGGCACATGTTGACTGGGTCGTAGGTATAAAACTAGGAGGAAATTACCGATCTCAGAGCTTAGGTAGTTAATACTGTTTATTTCACTTTTTGGGAATTTTCTATTGCTCACAATATGATCTCATTTACGCTTACCTAATATATGAAATACCGGATAGTAGGTAAGTAAACTTTGAGTTGAGGATACAAAATGTTTCAGGGATATTAAGTTAAACAAGACACCTACTACTGATTATTTTACGACTATTGTAAAAAGACATATAAATGACCAATCAACATTTAGGCGGTTATTTATACTAATTGTAACGCAAATCTTAACCATTACTCACGCATTATGAACCTCGTGATCAGGAAACATTTGACCAATAATGTTATGTTTCCAAAAGGTATTTCTCGCAGCAGCCTGGAGTCTAGATTCGTGCCCGGTTGATGGCATTAGGCTCACCCTGTCGCCCCCTATTACAAGGGAATAAACCATAATTGGTAGCCTAGCTACTTAACCCGTCGGAGATAGCAGGCGTGAGGTTGTGCTATGAGTGTAGACCGATGCGATTTGGTCGGACAAAAAATGGGGAACTTATAGGAGAAGAAGATCAGAAATCACCTCCTGTTCTTAAAGTTGAAAGGAAAAGTCTTACCGCTAAACATCCGCACTTGTCGCTCATCGATCCACAGCGACAGGTCGGAGTGGTGCCGCGCCTCGGGGTCCCTGTAGTCGCGACGACCGGCGCCGAGTGCCAGCGACATCGCCAGCGCCAGCCCGGCACACAGTCGAGCGCCCATCGAAGCCGATCGCCACATGCTGAAGATTGTAAACTAAACTTTTAGGTGTGGTTGAAGTTGGATGAACTAGTTTAGTATGACGTCTTGAGATTGTAACGTTTGGGTCAGCGCTGAACCTTGAAAATCGATCAGCACCCTCAATGTCCCATCAAACATTTCATAACAACGTCAATAAGTTGAACTCTGTAAAACCTATGTCTACAAATAAAGATTTCATTTTCAAACTTTTTCTGAAATATTTCAGTAATATCATTATAGTATTCCTTTACTAAGAACATGAAAAAAAAACTCAGATTCTTAGGTCTTGGGAGAGACCCAGTTTTACTTCCTGCTAGGTGACCCGAAGGCCTGTTCGGCAATATTTTGAAACTTTTTTCTTAAACCTGTGTTCTCAGACCCAATTTACTTACCAGTGATTATGCCTCTGGTGCCCACCAATGTCTTGAGACCTGCTTTTTGGGACTTGGTTAACAGTTCCTGGGCAAGTTGTAAGTTTTGTACCAGTCAGGAGGGCTTGCACCCTTGATGGGTACTCCACCGCAATAAAAAAGAGACTATTACTTCTTCGATAAGATTCCGATGTTTTATATACGATATACGATTGTGTAAATAAAAGATATGTCGTGTAATACTAATCGGGAATTCCGTTTGGAATTTGGCCATGCTAATTTGTGTATAGTGCTTATATTAGCGATCGTGGGATTTATCTCAATAGCTTCTCTGCTGAAGTAAACAAATACATTAGGACCGACACCGCAATAACTAAAGCTGTATTGTCTCGCACCTTTTCAAGATCTTACAGATCTGATACTGTTAGGTTGTTAACCCTATAATGTCCATCTTTAAAAGTTCGAAATCCTGATTTACTCAAACTCGAACAAAATCGTATTTTTATTCGTATTTCATCATCTCGATTAAAACTCAATAAAAAATGTCGAGTCGTAAACTCTGGATGAGGCCGGTTCCAACGTTAAAACCGAATCGTTCCCGAGTGTCCAATTAACAGTCCGACGGCTATCACCTAAAAATATGTCATAATTCCATTAAAGCGGTCCAACGCGGACCAATAATAAGCGTGTAAGTGGCGTATAATTTGTTTGTCGACCATACAAAACCTCTCCTCGGCCACAAAGAAAAAAAGCAAAGAAAAACAAAATTATCACAGTTAACATAATTGATTGAGACCGTTTGGGACGTGCTCCTACAATGGTATTATCGTGAGAAACGCCCGTCGAAACTAAAAAAGCTACAACTTCATTAAATATCCCCTGTCAAAAAGTAATGTCTACTAGTTTTTTTACTCGCTCCCGGTGTCAAATTATACGTACAAAAGGTGTTAACAAAAAAGAAGAGTCCAACAGCTCTAGGAGTAGGGGTGCACAACAATTTTGTCTATGTTATGTTACAATTTGTGGAGCTATTAAACTTGGAAAATTTATCTAAAAATCCATAGAGAGTTATTACAGCTGTATACACAAAGAGCTAATCTAGATTAAAAGTTATATATGTACCAAAAGGTGCGTCTGTAAAATTACTGTTGACCATAAAATCTGATAGTGAATTTATTGCTGCAAATATAGCTCGTACTTGATCATTAATAGATTTTATATTCCGGGTAACTATTTAATCGTGCACAAAAGATAACGGACACGACTTACTTACCCAACCGCATTCAAAGGGTTGACTATCTTTGTAACTTACACTTTAAGTATATTTTAAACACAGAAGAAATTGGTATCCGCTGTGTTTAAATTAATCAAGATGCACACTATCAAGGAAAACGAAATGGCTACAAAATTACCACGTGCAACATGCAATTACGCTGCTTTTCTTTCAGTTCCCTTAGATTTTTTTTTTTCAAGTAAAGGTCATCTTAGATGGTCTTGTAAACGTTGTTTTGTTAATTTTTTTAAATGTTTTTTTAAGCGTTGTTAACCTTCCCACAGCAAATCATCTGAGTGACTAAGGGGGGTCACACTTTGACCCATTGTGACTTTGACTAGATATTTATTTTTTTATCGCCCAATTAAATAGTACAAAGTTTACCAAACAAGCCTACGAGTTTTGTGTTCTAGAAAAAATATTTATATTTCGTTAAATAGAGCATCTTTATCATAAGGTCGAGTAATGTTTACAAATTGTAATACGTAGGTAATAAAAAATCTAATATTTCGGACGCCATTTATTTATATGTGTTGTAACGAAATTACAATATTTATTTGCGTGATAACCCCAAATTAGCGCGGTCCGGTACTTTAGATAAAACATAATAATTATAATTAATCATTAAACTTAATTGATTACCTAATTACAGTTTGCATGCATTTCGATTCGCAGGTCGAGCAGTGTTTTAGGATTTTCCCATCCGGAATTTCTCAGTACCAGCCCGGACTCTAGATTTGTGCCCGATTGATGGTCATACACTCGCCCCCTATTACATGGAGTTTAACTATAAGTATGTAGCTACTCCTCTATCCAGCATCTCCTATAGACTTCCGCAGGTACATACCGGACACGGTTGGCGAGTACCTGAATAAGATTGGACGATAGGCCACTGCAAATTGCCACCATTGTGAAGGTGGCCTGGACTCAGCACAACACACGCTCGAAAAGTGCCCTACGTGGGAGTCTGAACGACGCCCCTGGTCGCTAGGGTCGAGCAAGACCGTCTCTGCCAGCCGTAGTTGAGGCTATGCTGGTGGAGTCTGACAATTGGAGGGAAGTGACCACGTTCAACCGCCTGGACGCTTAACACGCCGAAACTTTGCTTAATTTAAAGGAGGCGGAACTTTGGGGTCGCGGGCGTTCGCAGTGTAGGGGACTCTGTGCGCTCACCGAGTGTCCTCAGAGGTGACAGCGGCACAGTGGTCACGGGCTGCTGTGCACACTTGCACAGCCAGTCTCGGGGAAGACCTCAATATATTCTCCCCAGGGATGTGCCCTAACACGCGTTGCACAGAGGAGGCTCCGGACAGGTCTTTTAATAGGAAACGGTCACCTCCTATGTGCGGATGGCGACCGCCGGTTTTGGTGAGGTAAAACTCCCACACTCCCCGGTCTTATATCCGAATACCGGTCGCACCACGCACCACGAAAACTAAAATAAAATAGGTACTCCTCTGTCCAACCCTTTACGGAAAAGAGGCGTGATGTTATGTTGCCTTTTCTAATTATAGTTCGCAGTGTGATATGCCACGTGCTTGGCATTATGCAGGTCAGTTATATGACGTAGATGTCATCTGATACATAGATGGTAGCTCATCTGAATACATCACACCACTACACACAGAAAGTACTACACTTGCCCCTGTCTATTACGTTTAAATTATCTGTTTACGATTCAGTTGATCTCTTGAATTCATAAGTCTGGTTTTATAACAGGAAATTAGATTTGAATTAGCAAAAACTGTGAATCTGATATTTACAGTCAAGGCAGCAACGTTCATTCCGCTAAAAACTTGACATTTAATAGATTCAAATATTGTGAATTAATTCCGCTCTTTCCCACGGCCTAAAGGAATAACAGTATACTTAACGACAAAGTTAGCTTTCGCAAACCAAGAGCACTTCAAATATTTGTCTTGCTTGACACCGAGTGCATGTCTAATGTCTACGCATAAAGAGAACAGTTAATCTATGACCAAACATAATGAGCATAGCGGCAAAACGATGGCGGGTGGGTTATTTTGAAAAATTGTTCGTAAACTGTTAAACAATTTTCTAATTTGGTAAACAAATATATGGCTCGCTGTGATTTTGAGAAAAGACATGTCAGGAAAAATCCTCTGTACGAATCTTATGTGTGTGTCGTTAGGTAGGTACATAAAATGTTTCTTGTCATCAAATGAAATGAAACACATTCTGGGTAATACCTTACCGCAAGCCAATGAATTTGTGTATCTTTTTGCGGTGTACCATATACCAGGTATATGCAGATATTATTAACTCCAAGTAGGAATTTATTAGTGGCGCGACTGACTAACAAATTGTCAGTCATTTAGGTCATTTTAGACTAGAGCGTGTTTGTACGCTTGTGAAATGACCATTATTGTCAAGAAGATTTTAATTTATTGATTAACGTAACTACAAGTTACTGTTATTGTTCCTCATCATATCGACTCGGCGATGACTATACTGTTCATAGAGTAAAATGTACCAAGATATAACACTTATTTACTGAACAAACTAGGTATGACGATTTACAATTTTTTTAATTTTTTTAGCTTCTGGAAAGCAATTGGTGAAACATGGTCGCAAATTATCCCACAGCCCACAGGAACGTACTACCGGGATATACAGTATCCATGTCCTAACCTAGATCATGGTCTATCTGTCTGTATGCCTTTCATCGAAATCTGTTCAGCGTAAAAACGAATTGATTTGTTAGCAATTAGTAACTGTGGAAGTATCCATAGTTCATAGAAAAATGGTTATTGACAAATCGATCAGTTGATCGATGAAGTCCATTTGCTTGGGTCCTCAATCTGGAATAAAAATAACGCTAAAAGGGTAATATTTTAGTTTCGACAGACAGTTTCAGTGAATGAGACGGTTGCATCCTGTGATAAGACGTGCGAATGACCGTGGATGTTCGCGAAACACCCGAATGGACAATCTGAGTTCTTTTTTTTCAGTATGGAACATAAAACGTTTAAATAACTGAGCCTGATATTTATAATTTTAGAGTACCAATAAGCCTTGTCAAATTAACAAAGAGACTATTTAGTGAGCGATAGAGCGATTTTCTGGGTGCATTAATTTATTCGGTATGTACTACCTTGGTGTTTCAGCCTGTAAGCTAATGCTACTTGAATTCAAAAAAATATTTTAAAAGATTCCTGTATTCGGACTACCCTAACACTCACTTTCTCACCTAAATTCTACCTCTACAGTGCGAAAAATAAACAAGCACACGATCTCATTAATAGTTTATAATCAGAAGTGGTATAATAAAAGAGTGTTGTCCAAAGATAGGGCACCTCTGGCGGGTGCACTTGTTAAGCTAACCAGCGGGCAGCGGGCCAGTCGATACGATACCCGTTCAGGGAACAGGTAACTGTGTAAAAAGTAAAAAAATAAAGTCCGGCTGTCGGTCCGCGGCCGCCCCCGTCCGGCCGCGGACTAAGGCAGGCTGTTCATGGTGCGATTGAGAAGTTGCGGCTTTAAAAACGCATCTACTTCGTAAAATAATTAAATTAAGCGCACTGCCTAAATCTCAGCAATTTTACACGAGAGTTCCTTTTACAACGAAAGTGAGATAAGAAAGGAATTTTGAAAATTCATCCCTTAAAGGAGATTGTTTAATAGGGAACCATAGTTTGCGTTTTATATTTTTACCGGGGGAAGATCCCATCCGGTGCAAATTATAATCTTCAATTAAGTAACAAAGGTAATGTATCTGGAAACTTTTGGGAAATATAATCCATGTTCATACAAATTATAAAATCATCATAATAAAATGGATTATTTTAAGTTAGAAACTTGACTTCTGGGAGAAACGATTTATTTTGAATTCTACCTACGCAATTTTGAGATCATCATTCTCCTGCCCTTATCCCAATTTATTTGGGGTCGGCGCAGCATGTCTTCTTCTTCCATACTTCTCTATTACCTACTCGTCATTTCAGCAGTCACCTCCTTTCTAGCCGTATCATCCTTCACATACTTAGTCCATCAGTCATCTACATTCATACTCAACATTTTCCTGCGCTTCACATGTCCATACCACGATAATCGATGACCACATAACTTTTCAGTCACCGGCGCAACATTCAGACTTCCTCTTATGTATCCTTATTTTATCCATTCGCGTAACACCACACATCCCCCTTAAGATTCTCATCTGTCATTCCTTTTGTGGCCCAACAGTCAGATTCATACAAGACAGCAGGTCCAACCATGGTTTTATAAATCTTCCTCTACAGTTTAAGAGGAATGCGGGAAACGCATATTGTTCCCGTGACCTGCCGCCATTTCATTCGTCCAGTGTTAATTCTAAGCATAACACTCCGATCTATTTCGCCATCGCTTTGTACCCGTTCTACAGATGCAAATTCAAAAAATATTGCCGCCGTGCCATGGACCTAAATCATGCAATTAACATCCTCAGTAAAAGCTCCACCATCTGGTAGTAATTAATCGTGAAAACTACATAACGATTAAAACATCGTTAAGTCCGAACCTGTGGTCCCAATCAAGCATATGCAAAGCCAAAAAGACTGAAGAAATAAATCGCATTTACTTGTCGAGTAAGTGGCAGAACTATTAAAATCGTGTACCTATCCATTTCATTTAACGATTACAACGTTGTCAGATAGATTATAAAAGCCGGTTTTACAATTTTATCGTCACAAATCACTCTCGACTTGCTGGAGTAGCAAGTTTACAGGCAGCCTTAGCTCGGCTCACGGTGCACCATGCATGTGCATGTACTCCTAACATATGATCCCATAGTTAGGGCTCTATTAATAACACCCCGTGATGTTTACATTTGCCAGATAGCAATGTTTACTTTTTTATGCTTTCTTTAATCTCCCGTTTTTTCAACGCACCTTTTTAATAATGTTCGGGAGTTAAAATTTTAGTTCTTCAGTAATTACGTGCTCATCTTAAATTCAATTAACTAAGTAATTAGAAATACAGAAATACATCAGTCAACATTAGTACATATGTGGGTAATTAATAAAGACGATCGCCACTCGAATTCCGAATCGATTAAACAATTAAGTTTTAAGTGGGATCAACGATCTTTTATTTACCGACCTCTGTCATCCTGGATGGATTTCGCGATATGATACGGTTTATGAAAACGGTCTTATCTTACCTGTAATTATCGGCGTGTTCCTATTAAAATAAACTTGCAGCACGCACGTTCATAATTTATTTAAAGTCACTTCACAACTCGCGAACTCGGTCGTCTCGTTTGACAACAAATACAAATCGCTCGATGATGTCCCGCCCTGACGACGGTCGGACACAGACTGCCTACATACTGGCTCTTTACTCAATACACAGCTTTGTTTTGCGCTTCAAAAAGTTCCACCACAAAGGATTTTGGACTTAACTTTTGATAAAATAGAGGTGACGCAGACAACCCCATATGGTTCGTCTGATATCTCGTCGATATAATTTACGATCAACATTTTGCATGTTTCCATTGATAGCAAATCATCCGGGAGACGTGGGATGCTTTACAATCAGCTTACATACAATGTTATGGCCGGTCAAATTTAGCATCTGCTGATTAGATTAACTGCTGCTCAAAGTTAATGGCGCCGTTTTATCAATAAATCTTCGTGGCTGACTGGATTAGCACGTGCAAAAGGAATCATGCGACTGTAAATTATGGTTGAAGAGTCCAGAAGCAAAAAGTTTCATCGCCTGTATGAATATTCATCATAATTCTTGGCTGACGTATATTCGTAAGCTCCTTTTACAAGTCAAAAGGTTTTGTGTTCATAAACCGCAGGTTGTTTTTGTAAGTATTGTTAGCACGTTATGAATGAATGGGGCGTATTACTGAGGTTTATATTTTACCTGCCATTGACGCATTGTTTAGTCTAAACGCAACGTAATTTACTACTAGCGAAATCGGTAAGTACTCCACTTTATGTTAAACAAAGTTCCCGACTGAGGCAGTATGGTTGACGGGACATTGAGTTTTCTGGATTAAAATAATGAAACTTCTGTGTTGGGAGTGATTCATTGGTATTGAACGTAATTGACTTCTTTTAAACATATTTCTAGCATTATCAAGGTATGCTACAGGGTCGAAGGTTGGCAACTATCTCACGGTAACGACCTATCGATATCGAGATAAAAATTATCGAATGTCCATCAAAGTCATGGTCTACCCGTGTGCTATTTGATCCAAATCCGTTTAGCCGTAGATGCGTGAAAAGGTAATACATAAATAGAGTTAATTCCCCATTTAATATATTATTAGGATGGATGTCTATGGGTAAACCCATCCTACCTCAGATTAATAGTAATAAGTTTAAATTCACGGACTATGATGAGGATAAATTTGTGATCTTTAGCTTTTAAATATTTTTTTTTGTATTTTCTGTAGCATGTAACTGTTCTATGTCACTAATAAATAAAACAAAATAAATAAACTGTTCAAAACTGTATACTAGTCTATTCTACCTTTTATAGTCTACCTTACATTACCGTTCATCATCATCTGCCTAGCCGTTTCCCAACTACGTTGGGGTCGGCTTCCAGTCTATCCCGATACAGCTGAATACCAGTATTTTACATGGAAGGACCGCCTATCTGAGCTCCATAACCAAGTTCGTACTGGGTAGTACGATACCCCTTCGTAAGACTAGTTGTCAGGCTTTCAGGCCACTGACCACCTTTTTTTTTTTCGGGTGGGAAATCATCAAATGACTCCTCCCGCTCTGGGCGGAGCGGAAGGGAGTGTCAGACTTTTACTGACTAAAAACCACCCATGTTCCTTCTTTTGCCCTTTATATTCCAGGGCCGCGGTATCTCTTTCGAACAGTCCCGCAGCCCTGGCAGGCATCGGCCCTTGCGGGCCCCTCCTGTTTGCTGACATCTTTTTGAGGCGCGCGTGGAACACGACCGCGCCGTCGACACGGCCTGTCGTCACAAGACGGACGGACGGCGAGCTAACCGTTCCAGGGCCGCGGTATCTCTTTCGAACAGTCCCGCAGCCCTGGCAGGCATCGGCCCTTGCGGGCCCCTCCTGTTTGCTGACATCTCTTTGAGGCGCGCGTGGAACACGAACGCGCCGTCGACACGGCCTGTCATCACAAGACGGACGGACGGCGAGCTAACCCATTACTCACCGTCCACAGGCTCGCGCCTACGGTGGCCGAGAGCCATCACGGCGTGACTGACCACCTGTCAAAGATATAAAAATCATCAATTGCAACTACCATTTTTGACATCACATATTTGTGTCGTTGGCGTATAGTGCCCTATACGCCAACCGACACAAATATGCTTGTCACGTATATGTGACAATGGCGTTAAAAAAGTTAGTACTATAAGCATTACACGGTTGCCGCAGTGGCTGCTGCGCTGCGTGTCGCGGATGCGATTCCCGTACGTAACAAATATTTGTATGGCCTACAGGTAGTTGTTCTGGGTCTGGCTGTTTGTGTATGTGCGTTTAAATGTTTATAAACTCACCCACGATACAGGAGAAATTCCTAGTGTGGGACAAAGTTTTTATTAAAAGAAACGAAAGAAAACTCCGTGTCATCGTTTGCTCGCACTACAATACTTATGATATAGTAACTGACAGCTGTGACTGTAGTGTGCGCTCTACGCATTTTCGGCACTGCCCTACGAATTTCCTTAGTCTTTTGATGCTGACGGTGCGGAGATTCCGTAATCTGTGGGTTCAACTTAAGTTTTCGCGACCGCTATTCGTTAATTGCGTTTACGTTACCTTCATGACACTGTAAAATCTGCAGTCTGTAAACGCAGATTTATTACATAACATAATATCATCCCCGAAGGGTTAGGCCGAGGTGTTTAAGTCCCATGTAATAGGGGGCGATCTCATTGCCGTCAACCGGGATAAATCCAGATTCCGTGGCTGTTGCTGAGAAATTCCTGATGGAAAAACCCAGTCGCGCTTGCGACCACTACACCCACGAGGCAGTCTACCCGGCAGCTTTAATACTTCTTTAATATTAGGCGTCTGAATTACTAAAATTAACATTCCATTTGATAGCCATTCATTACAATGAAATTGTATGTGTTTCCAATAAAAAGAGTTTTAGATTATTTCGTATGGAAATAGGAAATAATGTAGGTATGTAAGTAAATAAAAAACACCAAAACTAATTTCTTAATATTTATTTTCTATGCAACATAAAAAAATATTCATCATAGTTACAATAAATTACAGTTACTTAATGCGAACTAAAATGTAATTTATGATAATTCGTGAACAGAATCGTACGGGTCAGATCAGAAATTTTTTCACAAGTCTTTACCTACACTTTTGTCATGATTTTTAAACATTTTTTATATAATAAATGCAAACTATTATCTAACCAACAAAATAGTCCAATTTAGATAAAAAAGCTTGCTTAGCAAATATAATTAAATCGTTCTTGATGCTTCCATTTTCCCATTAACAATGGGGAGGCGTCTAGCGCCTTTAACACAATTTTCCCAAGCTGAATGCAACCTGCTGTCAAAGAATGGTGAAAACCAAGCATCGTCAACATTATAGATAACACTGCATGTAACTCACAACAATTAGAATCTACCAGTTCGTATTTAGTGAATACTTCGGCTATTACTAAATATTTAGGGAGCCGGACATACTGAAAGCATGATGTTTATAATACTGTTCCCTTGATAAACGAACCCTGCCAATAGGCTGGGAGAGTGCAATGACAAAGAATCGAAGTTTTATTTATTACAACTACTATGAACACAGTTTTCTCACATGTTACAACTATTTCATATAAGTAGCGAACAATGCTTTCAATATAACCAGCTTCTATTAACATTAGGTCTATTACATTTCCATAAATTATAATTATATCCAAATGTTTCAGAAGTTCGTTACACTTGCGACCGAATAGAGTTACACAACAATACATTCAACTGCTAACATCAACTATTCCGAGTACGGAGATGTAAGATTATATTGGGGACCTACATTGATACAATTCACGGTTAATATTGTGACACTAAATAAATGCAGACATTGTGCTGTCAGGGCGAATCTGGATCAATGAAAATCAAATTTTCATTCATAATTTTATGTAAGGCAAGTATTCTTTACTATGTACGTGTAAAATAAAATGAACACAGTGTAATTTAGTGGGGAAGGCAGTAAATATCCACCGTAAACCGGTGACTAACAATCTAATATCAAAATTGTCATTTCGAACCGTAACAAGTATTTTTTTTCATCAAGACAAAGAATTTTCAAATCGTTAACTGGTATAAAAAGCGACAAAACAGACGCGAATAGAACAAGGCTCCTACTATAATCAATTAATATTAATAGATATATATTAAATTCTTACTAGACAATAGACATGATAAAGACTCCTTAACAAATAACTTAAAGGGGTTACAATAACAGTGCCATCAAATATAAACAAGCAATGTATAAGGTACCAATAGTTTCAGTATAAGCTCTAAATGAGAACGGTCAAAATGTGGGCATCGCACATGTTACCTTTGAGAAACTATACATAATAACGAGGGGAAATAAAAATGTGTGACGTTTAATTATTTAAATAATTAATAAATTACGTTGCTTGTCTCAGCTCGGTCCAAAGTTTTATAAACATAGTTCAGATTACATCTGACCGACGGCGACGCATCATTGGGGAGACTTAATAAAACGATTTGAAAAATCAACATGGTTACACCGTCTGGAATGTACTCAATTAAGACCCGACACCTTTCAGGCGGAGAAATAAGTATACACAAATAAATAAATTATAATAAAATAAATCGACGGTTCTCAGCGCACGTGTGCACAATATGTCCGCCAGTGTACGAATAAAACCGGATACAATAATAGGTACAGTTAAGGCAAAGAATAAATATACATGTACAGATGCAGTAAGCGAACGCGTTAGCTACCTAACATTAGTTAACACGAATCCCTAGCTTTAATCTAGACACGATACAATGAGATATTGTGTCTTGCAGCTCGAGACGATTGCTCACGAACATGAAATCGTACTTTTTGGAGTTATACAACACTGGTATCGGAAAGCAAAGGTCTCGAGCCGCAATTGTCCAAAATCAGAAACATTAACTTGGGTATTAACTTCAATGTGATCGGTGCAAACTTCAATAATAGTCAAATATGAAAAATTCAATTACGAAAAAAGCCTATATAGAGGACTTATGACTACGCAAGAGAGACATTTTACTGACGGGTCGCCCCGTACCTTAAATTCATTCGAGATTTGCGAGATGTACCATAGTGGATGGTCACGGATAACTATAATATCAGAGTGATAAACGTTCTATACAATTAACTTTATCGATTACAAACGATACTAGTGTACCGATGATCGATGGATAAAATTCGAAGTGTTGAGGGATAAATTGAGATTTTTGTAACTCCTAATAATCGAGATTCTTTACGAATATCATTACGCCTACTATGTTACAGTCAGACATGTCAGCACACAACACGCACACATTTCAAGCGGCTTTTATACAAGTTGATAATATTGATGATCTACATCTATATGCGTTTATATAAGTGATATTACTGGTAATATGTAAAGTGGATGATTTGAACTACGTCTCTTTGATGACATTCAATTGGACGCCATTCTAAAGTCGTCTCTCAATCTTAGCTTTGTTACAACTTCTTACTAGCATTTTATTAGCGAATGTGTTTTCATTCACGAAGACCACAATGCATATAGTTGCGTGAACTGACACAAAGGTGGGATAAAGTGACGTTAGGAGGATAGATAGGGGAGTGTGGGGGGGGGGAGGGACAGGAAACCATCGACGTCTCTGCGCTACAACAGACGATCACAACACCGAACCACTTCTCTTTAACTCTGCAAAGCACCACGATATGCCCCGGTGGTCAAACTGCGCATTTATATAAAAATATTTTATTTAATTTTTCTTAATAAAATATAGATTTTTTTTAGATACTCATTTGCCGTTTCCATTACTTGCGTGTTATATAATCATGCAGATACACCCAATACATAAGAGAATATAAGTCTTAGAAGGACAACTTAAAGAAGAGTTCTTAATGGTTTAACTAAAATATTAAATAGATTTCCTAAGCACATCTGCAATATTGAACAACACCGCAATGGAAGACAACATCTATTAATTGAACAAGCTTGGTCAACGCTTAAATGTATCTACATTTTAGAACGACAAAGATAAATTTGAATTTTAATAACAGTCAAAGGTTTGATTAGTAAAATAAAAATCTTTATGGTCCATAGCGTGTTTCATAGAGTTGTTAAGAAAGATATGCATTTGATATAAAAATAAGTGATACTTGAATAATTTTGGCTTGCGAACTGACCATTGGCTGCTACGCTACATCGCGTATACTCCAACCCGTTGCATGTTAACCCAACCTTAATCCTTACTTAACTTTAAATCCTTAAGCCAAATCTACGAAGCCTGATAAGTTCGCGTTGAGCGCACATGACCACCGGAGTCCAGAGCTAATTACCTTATTTTTGTGACAAAAATAGCATTTCTTATCTCAAGTCTTGACCAGCTACCGTATGGTTAACTACACGTAATTGATATCGAGCCGTAACATCGCCTACTTACTAACACAAGCCGAGATATTAACGTTCAGGTTTTGGAAAGCATAGTGCACAGACAGCTATGTTTAGGAGTTAAAGAGATCATTTGTTTAGGCCTGACAGAAGTTAGATTCTTTCTTCAACTGCGGCATTCAAAGTCCTTCATTCGATTGTTGAAAATTCTGTCCCTGGGCAACTACGAAGATAAGCAAAAGTGCCGGCGTTAGGGGAGGGCGACACGGCAAACGTTACGTTATACGTTCACATTGGTTCAGCAAAAAATTATCACTTGATAATGATTTCCTGAGGTGGGCCACAATATTCTTGCCCGGGGTCAGTGGCCCTAACGCCGGTACTGATAGGCAATTTCAGATCATGAAAGTGAGACTACAGTTAACTAGATCTAATCAGTAAGTGCCTACAAGGGCTGTTTATGATCGTAACGCGCTCTGAAAGCATTGAGCGAATATAACAACCCCAAAACCCGAACGTTAGTGTCAGTTGGACTATTTCTCATTACTTAAAATCAGTCTCATAAATAACGAAATGTTCAACAGACTTAGAGATGATTTACGATCTCAGGGGAGATAGTCAATAAAACCTTATAGCTTTGTCTATTGACACTAACAGCCGGCCGAAACAGAAAGGTAGGCTTCGTTATCAGCTTACACTAATGCTTACACGCTAATAAATTTCAACTAAATACAGTCACTGTCAAATTATACTGCCGATAGTTCACTGAATAATTTTCAAGCGTTTGGGAAAATAGTTGGAACTCATACGGCAATTTCACTGTAAGAAATGTTTACCGACAATACTTTTAGGCACGGATGTTCACTTTTTCTCGCAAGATAGTAATAATTGACCCTTTTTCCTTCAGTGAGTTCACTCGAGTGAGTCCATCTATTTTCCGACCATCTTATACATGTAAGAAGAATGGCAGTGCATTACTAGATCATAGATATTACCTTCGCGTCTCAAAATAATATTACCAAAGCCGTTAAGCTTGTGACATCGAGATGGTCGTGACTTCGATATTATTAGCTTTCGACATTTCAACAAAAGTCACATAATGACATCGTGAAACCAAGTATGTTATTACTTTTTACAACACAATATTGCGAAATTAGAATCCTAAATAAAACTCTCGACGCGTGCAGGACACTGAGAAATCGTGACGTCTTTTTAGTCTAAAGCGACAAAATGTTGCTTTTCTCTTTCACACTTGCTTATTAAGAACAAGTGTGAAAGAAATAGCAACATAACGCCGTTATAGTTAGACCTCTAATATGCAACAGCGCGGAGAAATAGGTGCTCAGTTCTGATCACTTCTAGATGTTCCTGACAATTTTTAATTTTAGTACATTTCACGTCACCCTTATCCCGCGCTGAAAGCATATACTAAGTCCTTTCACAGCTATTGTACCTCTGACTGCATCCCATAAGCAGCTTATTATATCGAGGCTAAAGGTTACTTTGATTCTGTCGACAACCTTATGTCAATGAAGATAAAGATCGAAATAAAGTTGGAACGTCAGAGGTAGAGTAACTATAAAGAATCATACGTGGCTGTAGTGGCGCGATAGTATGGCGGCGCCTACACGTAGGTGGGCGGGGCCGGCGGGGGCGCCACCCCCCCGGGCGGCGCGGGCGGCGGGGGCAGCACTCGCGCGCCCGGCACGTACTGCCCGATGAACGATCCGTCCTCCGTGAAACGACCTGTGCAAAATACACTGTTAGTAAACCTTCACTACTTGATACACTTTTTGAGATCCTTCATTGAGTGAACTAAAATAATTGACCAAAATATCCTCTGAAGATACAAAACTGGGTATAAGCCCCTCCTCAAAATAGGAAGTCAGATTATTGCTGAACTTCGTCACGATCTTCATTTTCCATATAGCAAAGACATCTCGATTACCGTATTACACTACCATTGATATCTTCCAAATCAAAAATACAATCACTGATAAAAACCTTAAAATTCTTGAGTAAAAAATAGCAAAATAAATCGCAAATACAAAAAAAAGCAAAAATAAAATCATACCTTACAAAATGAAACAAAAACGGCGCTCGTGCAGGCAAAGAAAACGAGGAAAGGGACGGAACGAGGAAATAATAAAATTAAAACAAATGCAAAACTTATAACAAAGCACGCTAATAAACATTTAAGTAGGAAATATTCACTCCAAGTAATATCATTTGTTTCTTTACAACCTAAAGTTACTTACATACAAATTATTCTGTACTTAAAAACTAACCTAAGCTGCGGTCATTACTTGCGAAGGGTAATGAAATACTCAGTGATAAAGCCTTTATTTTAAACTATTTCTGAAATAGTGCAATAAAGACTGGATGCCCTTGATTTTAACTTTAAAACTACTATTTTCATGTACAAGACAAAACTTGTATTTTATACGAGTACGTGAAAATTGTGCCTAAATAAACTAGCAGTATACTGCACAGATCAATAAAAAAAAGATTCACAACATTATTCTCAGATCAAAACGTAATAAAGAACAACATTTTGGCGGGCGACGTCACCGTCATTTGTCGACCAATCAGAACGAATTACAAAGGAGTTGCCTACTGCGATTGGCTGCCAGTACCGGACTGTTTTATGTTGCATTACTGTGATGCAATGGCACTACGTTTCATTACAAGCTTACAAGAACGTAGCTATATTTGGAGCGCACTTATTTTGCAAAGGTTTGGGCTTTGTTTACTGAGATACGACAATATTATTTGAAAAAAAAAAAAAAAAACTTGTAAAGCGGATGGCGAATTAAAAGCTAATTGCATTGCAAATTAGTCTTATTTTTTATTTAATAAAATTTCTGTGACTTACAATCTATACAATATCGTTATCTCAGTATACACAAGCTTGAATTAAAAGGTGCAAGGGAAAGGGGTAGGGTTTAGACGAGGGTGGCGAAGGCCTGCGAGGCGGAATCAGTCTGTCCTGAGGGCGGAGGGCGTCGCTTGCGGCCGTACTGGCCGATGAAGGACCCGTCCTCGTTCATACCCGCTGGAAACACATGCTATAAGCTTACAGCCACGACGACACACATGCGTAGTCAAAATAGGGAACAAAATGGTTTCTGTACTGATCAAAAAAGTGTTGTAAGATAAAACATGTACACGGAGCGGTTGGTGCGCGGCCAAAATCGGATATAAAACTAACATTTTTTCAATTATTTTTTTTAAATGTTTATTAACAACGCGGGGAGTGTTTTTGGTAAACATGTCAATCTCATTCAGGCGCCAATAATTATATTCTAGTAGTACTGTATTAGAATTATTTTTCTTCGACACAAAATTTTATTTTGTAATCTGAATGGTATTTTTTCCACTCAATACCATATTGTCTTGTAATATAATTGTTAAATCTTTTTTGATCAGTATAAAAAAAAAACCGTAGCTAACGTGCAATCTAAGTTAAACGCAGGAAATGCGTGCAGTTTAATGAGGACCATTTATCTAGTAAAATTAACAATAAAATCAAAATAATTACCAAAAAAAAAACTAATTTCTTCAATGACACAAGCTTGTAAGTCAAAATCAAAGCAAGAAGTAAAAGTTGGGCAAAGATACTTGCACTCGCTGACTGATCAACACTGAGATCCATATGCACCGCAAATCAAAAATACATTTAACGCTGGGCGTATTTAAAACTTCATTCTGTCACTGTCTTTGTTCTATTTCTTTGGCAGAAATAGCACGATGTTTTAAATTCATTTGCAGCTAAACCCGTTTAGTGACTTGTGGTCCAAGTGGGCCTAACATTCAATAGTTCACGTATCATTGATGAAAAATATAACAAAATTCATTTAAAAAGTGGTAATTGAAAGAGTTTCCAAAGACTCCAAGGTCTGTGACTTATGTTTTATCCAAAATCATTTATTCAAAATGAGGCTGATAATGAACACTTTTTCAACGTCAAAATTTACAAGAGATGTGCCCCAAAACGTCCACCGTCCTTCGCCACTTCCTAGTATTTTAACTGGGAAAAAGTGGCGAAACAAACTTCCAACAAAAAAAAAAAAAATGTTTTCATCACATTAATACAATAATTAGAAGGACTTTTACTAAATGTATTTTTCTGTTCAGTGGTGGCCAGTCATCGTGTGAAGAGCCAATAAGAAGAGCCACACATTAGGACTACGTCACAAACGTACCTGTTTCTCCTTCGCCGTACTCTGCCATGGAGTCGGTATCACTTTCAGGGCCGGGCTTCGTGCCGCTGCTCATTGAGTGACGGGACTTGTTGTCAAGACTGGAATGAAGAAGATTTTGGATTAGAACAAGTTGTCCAATAGAGGATTGTCTTGGGATCTAAGTGGTAACATTAAGTACTTATTTACTAAGTATTCTACAACTGGTCAACCATTTCAGTGATTGAACTACTCAACAAAATAAAACATACACGTTTTTTGCCTTACATTATTCTAAAAGGGCTCTTCGGCTTAGCCGCCTCCGATTGACATGGGCCGAAGAATTTAGAAATTGGGTTCGGTTTTAATGTTTTACTAATATTTCCGAATGAAATGTGCTGATCCGAACACTGCTGGCACGCCAGTATTTAAAATTTCACAATGTATGAAGGCAGGGTAGGAAGTAGAACATGTCCGTCAATAACAACTAAATACTCAAGGATACGTATACTCATGGAAACCTCCCACGGCATAATTCCCCCTGACATGCGCGATAACTCTGGGTAAGGCTGGTTATAATTATCAGACATTCGGGATTCTGCCTACCCAAAAGGACTGCCTGAATTGAGTAAGAAGGTAGAAAAAAAATGTACTGACGGATGCGTGTACTCGTGGAAGCCGCCCTCGGCGTAGTCCCGGCGGCCGTGCGCCAGCTCGCGGTCGTGCACGTCGTACTTGCCGCCACGGTTGCGGCGCACGACGCACACCAGCACCAGCACCAGCAGCAGGAAGGCCAGCGCCAGCATCACGCCGATGAACCAGCCGGCGGTCGCGGTCTTGTCTTCGTCTGGCTTCACTATCGGGCCGTCTGTGGACAAATGGCCAGATTTCATTATTTTTATGCTAGGTCAAATAATGAGTGCATATGCATAAGAACCTTTAAATAAAATCTTTATGCATTTACCATGCACCAACATAATAATTGTATAAAATAGTTTCAGTCATAAACGCCCACATTTCTGTTTAACACAACGTATTTGACCTTATATAGTATTATTGGTTTATAAGGCCATTGGTGTCATGCAAGGAATCTATCAATCAGCAATCATTGACACACATAATATCATAGACAATTGTTCAAGTAATATAGCAACACCCAAGACGTAAAAGTTGTGATGCCTAAACATTAAGAAATTACAACGTAATTTACTTGTAAACAATATTAATGGCTAATAGTATACAATATTGAAGGATATTGTTACTATTCAAATATTTGATTCTACGACTACGATTTGTTTGAGATACCAATACCTGTTTACATTCAATACCTTCATTATTGCAAGAGGTAAAAATACATTAGAGCCAAAAAACTCGATGATAGCAAATATTTTTGTTATTATAACCTTTGACCTTTTGATTAAGTTGAGTGATAACCTTGAACCACACAAAAACCTTGAGCTCTAGGTTTTCGGCCAACTTCACGTTATTGTGAAAAAAATTACTATAAGACTACCAAGTTTGACATGACATTTAACTCTTGCAATAATAAAACCCATTTAATAATGCAATGTTTTATTTAAGTCAGCAACAATACATAAAAAAGGAAAAACGAAATTAATGGCACGGTTAGTGCAGTGGCTGCTACGTTGCGTGTTGTGGGTTCGATTCTCGCACGGAACAAACATTTGTCTGGCCTATAGGTAGTTGTTGTCGGTATGGCTGTTTGTGTATGTGAGTTTAAATGCTTGCAGACACACCCACGGTACAGGGGAAAAAAATAACCATAAATTCCCTATCAGTACAGATAGTATATCAGTGATAGAAAAGAGTTTACAAGCTTTTTGGAAGTTTAAAAAAGAAAGTTAGAAGAAGGGTATAACAGGACTATCTCATCTACACACAGCTTTCAGGGTCAAAATCGTACCAACACTTACCAATGGTAGTATCAACATCCTTGATCTCGCTAGCACTGAAGTACTCTCCGTCATGCGCCGTCAGCTTCACCTCGTACACCTGACCCGGCTCCAAGCCTGTCAGGATCACGTAGTCATCGTCAGTTACTTCATTTGTCTTCGACCAATCAGGGTGGCCCTTCAGTTTGTACCATGCGACAAAGTGCGTTCCTGCATGCCCATCCAACGACGGAATCCAACGGACCAGAATATGAGCTGTTCCTTCCTTAGCCGGCAATGTACTCGTTTCAAATAGTGGAACATCAGGCTTGGCTGTCACAACTGTCTTGGTAGACTGTTCCACGTAATACTGGTCTCCTTCGCCAGCCTTTGTCTTCGCTCTGATCGCAATGCGGTACTTCGTGTTAGGTTCAAGCCCAGCCAACTTTGCGCGGTCGAATTTAGGATCGATCTCCTTCTTCCTTTCTTGGAGAGCTCCTAGAGATGTTCCGGTGACCTTCTGGTAGTAGATTTTGTAGCCGGTGAGGACTCCGTTCTCGTCGATGGGTTTGTCCCATTTCAGGAGCATGGCTGAGGATCCGATGGGGTACACTTCGAAAGATTTGACGGTACCAGGTTTGCCTTCAGGGGTGTGGAAGCTGAGGGTATCGCTGGGTGGCCCGTTGAAACGGCCGTTGTAAACTAAGATTCTAGCATTGTTCTTCTTGTAAGGCTTGAATTTACTGACTAAAGCACTGGACGCGTCTGCTTTGACTAGGATTTCTTTTAGCCTGTCTTCTTCGCCATCTACCCATGTTTGGATCTTGTATCCCTTGAAGTGTCCTCGCACGGACTCTGCTGGGACTGGGTTCCAGTTGAGCAGTGCAGTGGTGCCGGTAGTGACCTGTACCAGCGTGAAGTTCTGCGGCGCCTGCAGGGGCATGTCTTCACCGGAAAAGCCGACGACTTCCACGGGAGCCACGTTGGATGTTCCCTTGTAGTTCACTGCGATTACCTGTTGTCATAGTAATGTGCAATTATTGGGTTAGTGAACGTTAAATAACGATGGGAGTATTGGAGACCTCATTTATGCATTTTAGGAAAAGACAATAGATGCAAAAGAAAAATCACCGCCAAAAACGGACGTCATTTATATGGGAAGACCGGTCAACTACCAGCTGATGCTTACACCCAGTGACATTGATGGTCACGTACACACACATACAAGTCAGAAATGTATTGGATTTACATAAGCTACTGCAAAGGTTTTGTCAATTCTATTGAAGGTCCTTGTAAATATAAGAAGCGCTTTGAATTCTGTAACTTTAATCAGTTCTAGGAAGCCGCTGCGGTGGGGCCTCCGTTGCAAACTCCAGAAAAAAATGGTGCTTGGAGATCCAAAAGATTCATGAATCTTGTATAGTAAACCTTAAAGTTACCTTGATTTTGTAGGGCACGAAGGTGGGCGTGTTAGGCACGACATGCTCGACCTGCTGCCAGTCGCGCACCTGCTCCTCGCTCCAGGGCTGCCCCGTGATGTTGCGTCGCCACGCCACCAGGTAGTAGAACCCGGGGCCGTTGTGCTCGATTTGAGGCATTTTCTGTAACGGGAATGAGACGTTAGGTTCATTTAAAACAAAATCTCGATAAGAATATTTTTTTGTCACTAGATAACCAGTTCGAATTTGAGAATTTGAGGACCAAGTTTTAGGATGATAATCTGAGTCATGAAATTGTTCATTTGTGATTGGATATCTATATGGTTAGGATTACATAACATTACAATGTTATTGTAACACAACAGTTAGCTAAAAAAACTGTCCAACACACGTAAAGAGGTTTTATATTTCAGCCAATCACAGCAGCTACTGTTCTTTCGACCTCGAGCAACCTCTAAGTTCACAAATTAGAAGTGTATGGATACTGACCGACCAAGAGATGACCATGTTGGTAGGGTCGGATCCCTCGCCCACCACGTTGTCGGGGTTCTTGTAAGGCACATCGGGCTGCGTCGTGCACACTTCGGAATGAGATGATGGAGTGGAAGGTCCGATCTTGTTCCAAGCAGCGACCCTGAAATATGAAGAGATTATATTATACTTTTGCACTACTACTCCATAAAACTCGAATATCTTTCATGTAAAAATAATAAAGTGTCTGAAGAAGAAACTGTCAACCCTCACAGGGCCATCACACCACTAATCCTATAAATCTTCCTTGTCAAATAATATTATTTTATACCTTAAGGTTTGTACACTATAAGACACCGACAGATGCATGAACAGCTGTTGTCACTGGCCTGGGGCAGTTTTAGAGCTATCATCATTCCAGTGTAAAAGACATAAAGCTATGTAGGAGGTATAGCAGCATCCCTTTTTTGCACATTGGTAGTTTTATTCCAAATAGGTGACCGGTGCAGGCGTGATACAGGATAGATGGTGCCTTGTAGTGACAGTTACCTGAAGGTGTAGTTAGCCCAAGGACTGAGCTGGACTGTCCATGACGTATCAATAGCGGGCACATTGTCACTGACGAGGTCCCAAGCGTCAGGGGTGAAGGTTGTGTTGTGCTGTATGGAGTAGCGCAGGATGGGTGCGCGGTTGTCTCCCATGGAGTGCCAGCGGAGGGTGGCCGTCTTCTCGTGGCAGTCGATGCCGTCCAGGACAGGCGGGTTTGGTTTGTCTGGAAGAGAAAATGGCATAAGTTTAGACATACAGTGGTAAATGAATAAGAACGAAGTATACGGAAGAAGATTTGTGAAATTTAAAGTAGAAGGGTGGAATAAACTCAAACTACAAATTGATCTAGTTTAGTAGGCGGGTAAAACTCACTGGCTCAAAACAGTTAATACAGTCGTGCCTCATTTACACTGATGAGGACTGTTTCAATACTTAAGAAGTCAGCTTTATATACGATTAATATACTCAGGTTATCGATGTCTTTTAAGACGATACCTCGTAATTAAACAAAAACTTTATGTTAATTTCATTCTATGAATACTTGCTTGAAGAATTCAATTTTTTTATATGTGTTTGTTGACTATATTACCTCCATTAATCCGAAGACAGAAACATAAAACAAGTAACTTTCCTCGAGAGAAAAAAAATCGGAACTTGCCTCTGAAAATAACATTTTATTCATTTTATGTCGTAGTTATGTACTTTCTGTCACATTAAAATAATGAAGAATGTAGATAATATCTTATTAAACATTAATCAGAAATCAGTTTTTATAGAAACATAAAATTGAATTTTTAATTAATTTTTATGTAGTGTGGCCGCTTACGTTATTTTTTTCGAGCATGTTGCATGTTTCCTTTCTCTGTCTATTTACGTTGCTATCGTATAGTTCTATCACTCTCTATCTTTTTTTCTTTTTCGCAACGAGGTATCGTCTTAACTTGCAGCTCTAAACAAACATATACATAAACTACAAAGTTACATTGAACATATTACAGCAATCATAACAGAGTCAGTTCTGGCAATTCTCCAAATAGTTCACTGGAGTCCGGAATTGTGCAGTTCACATTACGACACATCATAAAGTTTTGTGTGCCCGTCGGGGTTTTAATATCATCATCCTGACTTCAGAGTTGAAGTCACTTAAGAAAATGTGTAGTCTTATATGATTTCATTTACTTCATTGTTAATTTTGATTACACTGATGATACTATGGAATTCAGATAAATAATGAGTCAAATAGGAGGGCTCTTTTTAAACAGTCTAACTGTGTAATGACCTAATGACTGACTCATTTATTTATGCTTCGCATCGGCAAAAACCGATAAAAGATATGAGCCTATCAGACATTTGTGCAGTAGAGCTGAAAACAGAACCCAAGCTGCGCCGGCGCACATTAAGTCGGTACTGCTCGTGTAGGGTGTAAATTGTTTTTACTGATCTAAACAACACTGCTAAGCCGCTTATCTTTATAATTAGTTAATATTACCTTGAACAGTGAGCGTAGCCTGCGCCCTCGCCTCATCAATGGCCGTCTTTGCAATACAGGTATACTCTCCAGAATCCAGCTCCGTAGTATCCGATATAAGCAGCGAGTAATCATTGGTCATGCGGAAGCGAGGCTGGTTCTCAAAGTCTATCTGTTGGCCGTCGTTGAGCCAGATGATCTGGAGCTTGAGATCGTCGTCGGCGTTCGCGTTGCAGCGGAATGTTGCCGAGGAGCCGGCGGCTACCTCGTAGTGTTCCGGCTTGTCGGTGATCACTGTGCGTTCTGTGGGGGAGATAAAGGGGTTAGGTATATGCTGAGGTGCTTAACCTGCATAGATGAAATTCTTAATTTTATGTTGTTTATAGTTATATAATGAATAGGAGTATCCATATGCTCGCACTCGACAAAAGTTTCAACTTGGGACTAGATTTGGTTAATCAATGTCCCCAGAGTATGAATATTTATACTCTGGTGACATTGTTTAACCAAATATTATAAAAATAAAAACATTTGTTGACTACAGATGACCGAGCCTCATAGATACGTAAAAACCGTTCAAATTCGGGTTGCAATCTCATCTCGGAGACAATCAATGTCAAAAAATTAGGTAAATTAGATTGTGGTTGATAATAGGTTTCAAACATTCTTAAAACTACGGGTATTGCCCGTCGGTATTGATACATAAAAAAGAAAGGGTAATTGCTACTACATAAGATACTTACTCTTAACATCAAGGGAGCCGAAGGCGGACTTCTCTCCGAACTTGTTTTTGGCATAGCACTGGTACGTTCCCACGTCCGTGTACGACACGTCCCGAATCACCAGGTCGCCCTCTGTAGTTATGTTGTACCTGGGTGAAGCAAAAGAAAAAACTTGATTTGTTAGAGAATTTAATGTTCTATCTATAACTGGTATGGATGGATTGCGAACTAGCTGCGGACACGGGACTTCACCAGATACTTCAGCACATTATCTGTTAATAATCCGGGGTTCGAGTCCGGTCCGCAATAAAAGTACGGGCGTACTTAGCCTTGACTTGGTTTTGCTAAGCAGTGCAATATTCCTTGAGAGTGGATAATGTTATTCTCGCGTTTGATCGAATAAACTTTCATCAGGGTCTGTTCAATATGAAGCTCTAAAGATCTATTCGAAAAACCCAACAGGGAAGGGGAGGTTGGGGTTTTCAAATTATCTTGAGTGCCATAAATTGAGAGCAAATAATAATAAACAATTCACTTTAATAAGTACTAAACCCAAGATATTGGAAGACTCATATTTAGCAAAGGCAGACGAAGAATAAATAAATAACACGATCTATTTATAGGCAGTATCAGTAACACAACATGACACAAACGAAAATATTATTTGGCGTTACACGTGTGCCGACCTTTCTGAGCTTCCCTTACTTATTTATAAATAAACCTACCTTTTAATCTGAAAATGATATATTTATTTACAGATTTACCTCTGCCCTTAAGGGGTCTTGTACAACAAACCCGTCATTGGGCGAACTATGCTCGTACAGTCCCGAGCACGAATATGTTTAGTGTTTACAGTTTTAGGCGTAAAAATTTAAAAGAAATTGTCTCGTACTGAATTGACTGTAATTTGATGTTCTTATCAAAATTGTATTTTAGAACACATTCCATTACGCAATCTGATCTTAAAGTTTCAGTCAATATTTCACGAGAAAATCGGTTCACACAGAACTACCATCCATCTTATCATCTGACGATGTCGGCTGAAGTATATTATATACATATTAGCACATATTATGTGTCCTGGTTAGATCGGTCCAATTCGACCGACGACATACGAGCATAGTTCGACCGATACCCGATTAGGTGTACGGCTAGCATTGGGCTCCGAAACACGAAACATAAGTTTCGTAACAAGATCAAGAAAACTTATTGGAAACTAATCAGACTACTTGCGATCGATCAGTACTTGTATAAGCAATTTATTTACTTGCTTGCTCATATAAAAATACGCTCGCAGGAAACTTGATCGATCTATACATTGACGGATGATGTTAAAGTAGTCCAATGAACTGTAAAACCCCTTTTCATGTCTCGCCGAGGGAGATGAAATTCGATAATATTTTCTTTATCAAGCACGTCTTAGGGATGTTTTGATATTTGATTCTTTGGAGCTGTAATCTCCAGTGTTTGTGCAGTGTGAGAAATTCTGCAACTGGTGCGAGTATTTTTGTCACGGGAAAAGGAATATATATGCAAAGCTGGATATAAAAGTATATCGCATAAAAGCTTAAGGAGTCTTTTACGAAAAAATCTCGCATAGAATTTAGTCTGTTAAAGCGGAGAACTTACAACTGAATATTTTTTTTCCTAATGGTTGAGTTTACCTGCTTTGGCTTGGTGATCGATTGATAGACGTTATTGAATCAACCCTTTCTCACCCCCAATAAATCAAACTTGGACAGCCATAAATGGCGAATAATTTTGTATTGTCATGATTTACAAATTAGTAATGTTGTCATCTGCTTAGCGTTTTCCTTATGCTGGGGTCGGCTTCCAGTCTAACCGGATGCAGCCAAAAACAGCATTTCACATGTAATTAGTAACACAGACCTTACCAAAACCAATCACCAATCAATTTACATGGGCTTAATCTTAGACAACTGTGCGTCAAAAGAGTATTTGAGTAGGTCCCCGTCCAGTATAATTAGTAAATTGACTCGCTAATAAGCTTTAGAAAGAAAACCAATATGACATCTGTATTCTCTGAAAATGTAGAGGTATAGGTACTTGGGACACCTATAACTATATTTCGCCCGATATGTTTGTGCAAGTGTACATTTTGTATCTTTACCTAACCCTAGGGGCGTGCCTAATGCAAAAACCTAACTAAGAACGGTACATGAAATTACAGAAAAGAAGAATGCCTCTGAATACTTACTTCCCACCAGTAACGTCAACATCATCCTTCATCCATTTGACGATGGGCTTCGGCGCTCCGAACACTCTGCACTTGAGCACAGCCTCGGAACCGTCCACCCGGGTGAGGTTCTCCGGTCCTTCCTTGATTTCTGGCGGGATTGCTGCACAGGAACACAATGATTAGTATCTTATATCATACTCCAAAAGCTTGTAATGATGGTTCCATTGCAGTGTTCCACTTCGTTTTGCCAGAAGTATTTTAATGGCGAAGGAAAATTTAAGCTTCATTTGAATTCATTTACGGCGTCAATGAGAGCTTTGGTAGGTACTTAAAGGATCAATTACACAAATGTCGCAGGTTGGAATATTCAGCAAATCATCGGCCAGCAATTTCGAGATCCCTCTTTTGATTAATTGGTCACGTCCCGCCTCTCGTTTTTGTGCTATTAGTCAAAATTGTGCTATCAAGATCTCCCCAAAGCCTCCAAATGCGCAAACGAATAAAAATGTTTTCCTTGTCTAAACGTTAAACGTGTAGATAGGAAGGTTGGTACGGTAATGCACCAAAATTCTCGTCTATTTTCGTTAAAAGAGTGTATAAACTGGCTGTTTTGTTGGTCTAACAAACAGGTACATAAATCACAATATACAAGATGCTAAGTGCATAATAATATCCGTGGGCAATATTTCTCGCGGTTCGCGGGTGGGCGTGTGAATGTGTGTCGTGAGGATGTGTCCAATAGACGCTACTAGACACGATCTCGTGTCGTTATACACACATGAATTCGTAAATTGTGAGCACAGACTGTATTATTTGGGGCTCCTGATGAATAGATAAGTATGTTGTACGCTTGGCCTGTCTTTGGGAAACATCAAACGAGTTAGTCTTATTTGGACGTTGTCGAAATGGAAATATGGTTGTATCAACAGTTCTAAATAACTGACAAAATAAACATAATAATGAACATATAACAGACAGCTGCTAGACAATAAAGTAATTCCATTCAAATAAAACAAATGATCTAAACTATTTTCCATATAACAACACGAACAAACCCAATTAAAATAATTGCTTTACAAATATGTAGGTACAGTGAACCTTTCGGCTATCAAATAAATGTAGTTCGACAAATTCACTGACGAGCCAGAATTCGCCGAATATTGCCTTCTGTGGGATGTTGACATAACGGAACTCGGAAAATCGATACATTGGTATTCGCCAATGCAAAAAAAAAACTAAAAACGCTGAAGCAATCAGGGTGGTATACAAATCCTTTTTTGAAGTAGAAGCTTCAAAAAACGATTTGTATACCACCGATACAGCTTCGAAGCCCTCAAAACAAAATAGGGGGAGAATGGAGACGATAAAGTATAATCTTCAAGTATAAATAAGCCCAATATTATGAAAAGGGAAATCAGGTTGAGTATCCAAATTATCGTTATGAACATTGTATTACCGAAATAAATCTGTTATTTTGATAAGCCGGAACGTTTCATCGGGTAAATCAGGTTATAACGATGATGATATATGTTATGATATCCGCATTAGCACCACTAAGATTATGGTGAAGACAGAAGCGTTGTTTTAACATCTAAAATTATATCTTTGAAGCTTTGTCTGTGTGTGCAACTAATACACTTCGTCGTAAACTTCGTCAAATGATAATTTTACTTCCTTGTTGCAGTAAGGGTCAACTCACACCGAAAGAGCGGCGAAGGGCAGCGAAGCGGAGCGCAGTTTCAGTTTCATATGAATTTTAACTTTATTATCATTACCATAATACTTATTATCGCATGAGAAACTCGAACGAGTCGCGCGGATGCCCGCGGCGCCGCAGGAATTCCGGGGAATTCCATAAACGGAGTTTCTCATGCGATAATAAGTATTATGGTAATGATAATAAAGTTAAAATTCATATGAAACTGAAACTGCGCTCCGCTTCGCTGCCCTTCGCCGCTCTTTCGGTGTGAGTTGACCCTAAGGAGATTGGAGATTATGATATTTGTATATAGAAATGGGATACATTTAAACTTACAGATAACAATAATTAGACATTCAAAAGATTCATCGACTGCCTGAGGCCACGAATTATCAGTAAATACACCTGATATGTTTACATCATCAATATGAATACCACTTAGCGCATTCAAACGCGCCATAACACCAAAAAGTTCGTTTTAAAATTCTATAAATGTGGCATTCAATGTTGACGCAATGATTACTACGACCTAGACGTCCTTACCGGTAAAAATATTTGAGCAAACATTGGCAACACACCTTTTTAGAAGCGCATTTTAGACAAACATTGTGAACAGCATTGGCTTTGTCTGACCAACCTGGCTTATCTGAATGGACGCGTCAGGCAAATACCGGTGGTGACATAACATGGTATTCCTCGTACTTTGCAACTGTCCATCTTAATCTCAAAGGACTGTACTTCCTACTTTGTGCTCTTTATTCGTTTCATTCATTCTATTAACCGTATGATTTGACGAAGACGAGGCGCTCAGAAACTTCGTCTTCGACAAGATGTCAATTTAATATGAGTCGCGTCCATGATTATTTGAATAAGAGAAGACATTGTAAGCCGGGTCAAATATTCTTTGGTGAAGGAAAATTAAAAAAAAAACCCGGGTCGAATGGTACTGTCGCGAGAAGATTAAATTAAAGTATTTTAGACGTTAACGAAAAATAGCTTTAAAGATTGACATAAGTCGTGCCGAAAAACTGAGACATCGGTTGCGTACTCGTGAATTGTTTTCTCAAACATCCAAATTAATGTCAAGATAAGTCATTTCCCATACCATCAAAAATAATCGAATCGCACAACTTTACCGTAGAATTATTTAATAGACCTATAGAATACAATATAGGGAGGGAATAAGGGCGGACAATACGACGTAATAGGAATTTCCGATGCCACAATCCTCTGCATTCATTATTGTGGATTTTGGGGATGACTCAGACACAATAGGTAGGTTATCGAACTCGGTTGGAGGAAAAAAATCTGATATTAATCCATCCACACCCTCTGACGCACCCATCTTTGTAGTTGGGGGTTAAACTCAAACGTTCATAGGTAAACTGGGGTCCTACTGTAATTTACAACACCGTATTACGCGTGAATGGATGGTAGATAACGATCGCGATAAAGGCACGTGAAAGATTGCACTTTTTACCGTTTCTTTACACCTTTTTGATTCGTATCGAATAAATAATAGGTTATTGTTGTATTATGGTGGATTTTGGACTGACAGCTGCTTGCTACTATATGGGGCCATTTTTGGACGAATAAAATAAAAATAAATCTTTGAGTGACATTTTGGAACTGGGCTGGTCACATCTGTCGCATGTCGGAGGAGCAATGGGCAAAAATGACCACTCAGTGGATACCCAATAGCAGGAAACGACAGCGCGGCAGGCCCAGAAGGAGATGGCGGGATGAGCTGGACTCTTACACAAGGGATTGGCTTACAATCGCTCTAGATCGACATTTCGCGATCTAGAGCGACGACTAGGAAAGAGGGAAGGGAGGCCTCTGCCCTGCAGCGGGACAATACGGGCTTATAATAATAAAAAAATAATAAGAGTGACATTTTCGCGTAGGGTGCCGTACGGGATACGTAACCCGTAATCGGTTACGGGTACACACAATTCCATACTGTCCAAATATAAACAATATCTACTCAATAATATTTTAAGGTTATCGATTAAAAATTTAATCGCATTTCAGCATAAACAAAGCTTAACCAATCGTTCACAATACTAGCAGAATAAATCCGACAAATAAGATTAAACCAAACAGTTTATCAAGTAGAACCGAGGTAGGCATTTTTTTCAACCCCATGAGTTACGTCATAAGCTCACGCTATTTAGCTATTAATGGGGTGCAGCTGCATACAGCCGTAAAGTGCGAAGGTATAGCAGACAGATTTCAACAGTGAGCTATGGGGACTTCAATCAGTAATGTTGAGTGAACACGAGTTGAAAAAATGTACCCGACTAAATTGGTGTAAGCGCACATTTCACATTTTGCCTCTGACAGCAGTATTTTTACGTTGTTATTAGATGAAAAATCACCGTATTTTGAAAGCGATTCAAAATCAAATATAGAGCATTTAAGCAACAAGATGCCAAAATAGAACTTAGAAATTCAGTTGAGCTGAAATACTCTCAAGGCTTATGCTAAATCCTGCATAATAGACAACATACGAATTCAGTTCTTGGCTATATTTATGTGCTAAACTTTTGGGCTTGCGTTAAATCCTGCATAATATACCGTCTATCTATTATAGACCAGACCATAGTTACATATTCTTTGTACCTACATACATACATAGGTTGCTGCGATGATGCATATCGACGGTTGAAAGGCTAATTGGTCTAAGCGACATTTTTTGCGATATTGAGTTATATACATATTCGGAATCAGCAAATTTTTCTCCGTCGTTTGAGTCGGGTTTCAATTTTTTTTGACTACTTTTTTGGCGCTTAGCACCCACAGTAAAACAGGCCTCATTTCTAAGCTCATTGATCTATACGACACCAAATTAGACAAAATTTGAGGACTCCGTGACTTAAGCTAATTTGATTTTTCGAACTTTTATAACGTGTGTCGGTTAAGGCATTTGGCTTTTTCGCCATGGTTGTGGTTTTGTCGTTTGGCCTATTTTGCATTAAACTAAAACAATAAGCTATGTCGTTTGGCCCATTTTGCATTCAACTAGATACATTAAAAAACTTAGGCTTCTTCTTGTGTATGTTACGCATTACTGGGGCGAGGCCATTGAGAAACACGACAAAGTCCTTGATGTATCGCTTGATATTTCAAAGGCCTTTGACAGGGTCTGGCACGCTAGTCTGTTGGCTAAGCTTCCTGCATTTGGCATCTCTGCTGACTTTCGCAACTGGATTTCCGACGTCCTGAGTGGCCGTTCGATCAGAGTGGTCAAAGATAGCTGCTCATCGGATCTTAAGGCCATTGATGCCGGTGTTCCTCAGGGGTCTGTTCTTTCTGCAACTTTATTTCTGCTACACATCAACGACCTGCTACAGCTTGGTGCAATCGGGTACGCTGATGACAGCACAGTCGAAGAAAGATACCTGTCCAGTGCAAGAGGCAGCAGAGAGGAAACAGCTACTCATAAAGAGGCCATGGTGGAGCGAATGAATTTGACCCTAAATCTCGTTTCCCAGTGGGGCGACGACAATCTGATCAAATTCAATGCTCTGAAAACACAGGCATGTCTTTTCACTGCTAAAATGAGCCAGTTCCAGTTGTCTCCAGCTTTCCGAGGTACAGTTGTACCAGTTACCGACCGCCTACAGCTCTTAGGCATGGAATTGACATCGGATCTCAACTTCGGCTCAACCATCGAGTCGAAAACTCAGACCGCAATTAAGAAGCTGGGCATCCTGGATAAGGTGAGGCGATACTTCACATCTGGATAGCTTTTAAGTTTGTAGAAAGCACAGGTCCGATCCTGTATGGAGTATTGCAGTCACTTGTGGGATGGCTCAGCAAAATACCAGCTTGCTGCACTTGATTCGGTGGAACGCAAAGCTAAATAAAAGACTCATAGGCGACGAGACTGATAGTTACGCTTCACAGCCTAGCTCATCGGCGTAATGTCGCCTGCTTGTCAGTCTTCTACAGACTGTACTTCGGAGAGTGTGCGCAGGAGCTCCACGATCTGATCCCACCATCACCCTTTTACCACCGGACTAGCAGACGTACTGTGTACCATCCACACTTGGTTGATATCCCGACAAGTCGTACTCGGCGCTTCTCCTCCACGTTTATCATGCGCACAGCCAAAGTGTGGAACTCTCTGCCGGCATCTGTGTTCCCTCCCACATATAAGCCGTCTGCCTTCAAAGCAAGAGTGAACAGGCATCTTCTGGGCACGCTCGTTTCATCATAGACCTCATCCATCGCTTTCCACCAGGCGTGATTGAGGTCAAGAGCAGGCCCATTTTGTAATAAAAAAAAATAAAAAAAACTTAGGCTTAGGGTGATATACCTTAGGGCACGCCACGATAGTGGCGGTAAGTCCCCTCTTTGAGGAGTGGCTTGAGAGGCGCCACGGCGCCCTCACCTTCCGCCTGACGCAGGTCCTCACCGGACACGGATGTTTCGGAAGGAAGGTACCTGCACCGAATCGGGCGGGAGGAAACGCCCGGGTGCTACTATTGCGAGGATCGCCCGGAGGACACGGTGGAGCACACCGTCGAGGTCTGCTCCGCTTGGGAGGAGCACCGCCGTGTCCTCGTAGCGGCGATTGGCGGCGGCGACCTCTCGCGCCCGGCCCTGGTTCAAGCCATGGTCCGGGGCGAGAGGGAATGGGAAGCCGTCGCCTCCTTCTGCGAAGCAGTCATGCTAGCGAAGGAGGCGGCGGAACGTGAGAGGGAGAGAACCTCCTCACGTCCCAGCCGCCGCGGGAGAAGCACCGGGCGTCGGGGGCCACGCCGTGATGGCTCTCAGCCACCGTAGGCGCGGGCCTGTGGACGGCGAGTAATGGGCTAGCTCGCCGTCCGTCCGTCGTATGACGACGGGCAGGCCGATGCCTGCCAGGGCTGCGGGACTGTTCGAAAGAGATACCGCGGCCCTGGAACATAAAGGGCCAAAGAAGGAACATGGGTGGTTTTTAGTCAGTAAGAGTCTGACACTCCCTTCCGCTCCGCCCAGAGCGGGGGGGGGGTCATTTGATGATTTCCCACCCACCAAAAAAAAAAAAAAGGGTGATATACCTTGTTCCAAAACACGTTAAGATCAACATCTTGAATGATTCTTCTACACAAAATATAACGTGGCATACCAACCTGAAAAATATCTTACGGACGTTGCTGATTAATGGGGGCCTAAGCACCAATATAGATCTACTATAATCTAGTAAGGGTTCATTTTTTTCATCCAGCAGTCCCTCTAATGGGCATCTGCATCAAACTACTTCACTCTGGTGCAACACCATCATGTTGCTTAGGTTCATTGGGCATATTCAACTGTCGGTCGACTTGGCGCTACATTCGTTTTCTCTCGTATTATTTTGTTCTAAGTCGATGCTTGAGCCAGTTTACTTTCAGCTATTTTATTAACGGTAGGCATTTGAACCATTTTGCTTTTCTCAAAAAATAACTAACTTTGATGCATTTTGGGCTAACCAACATAAATTTTCTAAAATAATACACAATTTTCAACAGTAATAACTTAAAAAACTTCCTTACTTAATTACGGATATACTGTATTAAATAAATAAAAGTCTATCAAATAGTTTTTTATTTATGATTTTTTTTTTCAAAAAAAAAACTTTGATCCGTCCTCCTGCAAGTTTTACAAAATGTCGCTTAGATCAATTAGCCTTTCAACCGTCGATATTATCGCAAATCCGTCACATATTTGGTTCGCTCCGATTAAACATGAGCTCGAACGTGACTTTCCGATGTTTTAAACAGTTCGCTCGTTAATTTGCACCTCTTGATATTAAATCGCATTGCAGATAAGTCAAGTACCGTCTGGGATGCTAAACACGTTCCGTATCAAGTTAGTTAAGTTGGGAGTTCGGAATCTATGCCTTAGAGATGGGAATGACGAGCAAAATCGTCCCCTTCTGTAGGTGTGATGCGATAAGGGCGAATTTCACGACTGAAACTTAACGCGGTCAGCACATTTAAGCGGTGTTCAATATTGCCCAAGCTGTCAGTGTCAATATTCCCTAGCAATTATAACACTGACAAACCGGATTTACACGCCAGGAAAATCAAAGCTGACGATCTAAATGCTGAGACTGCATTACGACAAAAAGTCCGTTCAGGCTCACATAAAGCAGAAAGTAAGATTCAAAGATTTGTTTCAAGAGCTTGGGAGTATTTCGGCGAAATGTACAAATTGGATAATAAATTCTTTTGTCTCATAAAACAATACGAATTGCATCTTTAAAGGCAAACCTGCGAAACCTGTCCTACCGTTTAGAGATGTGCTCACGCCATTACACAAAAACGGGACATGAATACCTTTTGAAAATCGATCTCACGCAGTTTAAATCATTACTCGATCCTTACCTTACTACTTATAAATTACGATCTGTTGTCACGAATTTAAGTTTAGCAATACAATTTAAATTAATCATGTTTTGTGGCGTCTCCCGCTAACGAAGGGCCACCCCGTCTTTTTCCGGTGACCAAGGACTTATAATTATCAAGTAGTTAGGCAGCCAAACTCGACCTGTCAAAGCTGATAAAATCGCTGAGCAAACTTTCTACGTCTGCTGTTAGACATACACGCTACGCCCTCCCCTTCAGAGCTTCGGACCGTCATATTATTGAATTTTGCAATGGCAATTTCCTCGCGCTGGATTAAACAAACAAGGTGACGCATTCCTATCAGTCGTGATTAAAAAAGGCCAGTTTGGGTTAAAAATTATCTAGCTCTCTAAATAAATCGAATCTCACTAAAGATATAAAATGTCAACAAAGAGCCAGTACTGAGCTTGAGAGGATAAAATAATTAAAAACTGCAGCTATTTCTCTTAATTACGCAACCATTGCCCCGGTGTGGGTTGTCTAGTTCTCTACAATGTCAATACAGCGCGGTTGGATCGACGCATCCCGGGATCTAGGTCATGGTTGGGGCCTGCGTAATCCCGGGATCGTGCACCGCGTCACTCCCTGTATTTTGTATGCAGATATGGTTTATTCACTTAATAGTAATTTGTGTGGACTGTGGTGAACGCATTCAAATTAATGGCTGTTTGAAATACGTGTTGATCGCAATCAGGCTTTCTTGTACGTAGAACAATGTGTTAATTAATGAAATTCAGACATAGAAATTCTATGGCAGTGGTATAAATATCACACTGCACATGAAATACGGACGTAGACGGTATCTTTTGTTTTTCAGTTAGCGTTGGTTCGACCCACCCGCACTGGTGGATTAAGATAGGTACAGCACATTCCCACTCACGGAGAGGGTTGTCCCAGCAGTGGTAACATTATAGGCTGATCATGCCATGCTTAAGGGACGCTAAGACATTGGTTCGCAACAAGAATATCGATTCGTTGTCGTTTTTATTGAAAGCAAAAAGTCATCTTGACTTGAAGCCTCCAAGGTTGAGTATTGAATAGGGATCTTATCAAATGGCATGCTCTATCTTACTGTGACTTTGCGTGCCTTGAGATGAGAGTTTTTTACTGAGGTCAACACTAGACCATCCTGATTGTGAAACGAAAGATTTTTAAGCAATTGATTCCCCAGTTTTGAAAATAAAATTACTTTATGAAAACAAGCTGAAAAAAAAAAGAAAATAAGAATCTAGGCAACACGTGATAAACACATAAACGGCGAAAGATGGGAAAAATACTCTAGGCCGCTTGGGACATAATACATAATGGTGAAATGTGGAAATACTATAGCTATAGTACACCTCTGCCTTACCCTTAGAGGATTACGGTCGTGGTGTTATATTACAAAATAATCCACGTTCTGCATAACACGCAGATCGTAAACAGATCGCCAACATTACGAATTAAATAAGCCTCGTTGTATAAATATGTAGTGTAAAATAATTCACCGATAAGATTTAGTATGTAAATCTAATTAATTAAGCCCCTTTTATTATTACTCACTGGTCAGTCACGCAACCGAATGTCCAAGTATTTCAAACTTTCAGTGGAATAGAACATTTCATTTTGAAGTATTGTGTTTTAACTCACTTATTTTTTCACTATATTGTAGGCTAGATTTTTGTTACATGGGCTGTTTCAAGACATTATAATTTAGTTATAATTTATAAACTAGTCAAGCGTAAAATTGAGTTTAAACAGAGAATATTGTTTTATTATTAATTGGCTTGTTAAGGACGAAATTGATAAACAAAATACGTCACGAAGTAATTCTCTCTTTCTAGTTTATTTTAGACATCACAGACTAATAAAAAAAAACGTGAGAAAATCTGGACTTGCAATTTATAAGTCTGTAAATCACCAATCCACCTCAAGAGCAAGCGTGGTGATTAATTTTTGTGCCTTCTTTGTATGAATAGAGGCGTTTGGTCTGCAGTGGCACGGTGACAGGTTGTGGTATTATTTATATATCTTACGGGAACGTACTACCCAGTTAAAACTCGTGTGAGTATTTTTTTTTTCGATCAGCCGTAAAGGCGTGAAAAGGTAATGGACAGACAGACTTCTTTTTGGAGTTATAATATTAGTATGTAAGTATGCACATTTCAGGCACTTCCATAAAGACTAATAGGCCTATCAAGATTAATTGGAACACGGCCAGGGTCACATTAGCGCTCAAGTTGAAAGTTAACACATAACGACGACGCGTAGGTACCTACTTAGGATTCTTTATCGAGTGTCATCATTATACTTGGGACTCAAATGAATGAGCCGGCCGTGACATCATGTTATAAGCTGAGATAATAATTAAGAAATTGTACGACTCATGCTCATTCTCTTGCTATTTGTGAGAGTCTAGTAATTAAAGTGGCCTCTGTATGCAATTAATGTTTGGTAGAAATAGTTGGTTTTGTCATAAACAAACAATAGAAACTTTTGGGACAGATACATTAACCTTTTATGTCCTTAATTTGACACTAGCATTATTAGTTTGGGTTAAAATTCAAACGCTTTGGAACTTCAATGTTCTGCCATCATCAAACATTTTCAATGCAAAACCAATCCTGAGTTTTGTTTTGACCCAATCTCCACATCTATTGAGTGAGGAACCCCAAAATAAGGATACAAACAGGACCCTAAACAACTATTGCAAATGGGAATCGATTTAGCACTCCCCTACACAAACTTGCTTGTCCAGCGAATCGATAACGAATTCGCGGTACAGTTATAGCTAGATATAAAAGTGACATGGATAGATCCGCCCATGGAACCTGAAGAAATAAATAATACAAAAATCCGAGAAGAAAAAACTTCGCTAACAAATTATAGTGAAGGAAAAACTTTCAGACCCTCATTCATTATTGTATTTATATTTCCTTAATTCTATAGAAGCAGCCGACTGCGAACTGCCACAGGCTGAGTGGTTGGATCGGTAAATAAATATACCCATTTCAATGGGGATATCGATCCCGCCACATTATACATCGCAGACGAAGTGTGACGTCTCGAGAGCAACTTTTTATTCACATAATAAAGATTTATTCCCAGTATTTATGAGTTCATCTAGAAATGACTGGGGCGAATTCCAAGTGGCACAATAAATCTCAACTATATTTTTTGCTGCATACGACTGAATTTGGGTTGTGTGTTACAGTTTATGTAGCTACATTAGGGTCATAATTAATTATGAGTGACAGTTTATGGTGGCTGACGCTTTGTCGTTTCCTTATAAAAGTTAGAGAACAGAACTTGTTAGAAAGGAAACGGAACGCAATAAAATTGGGGTCTTTATTGAACTTGTTTCTTCAAGTTGTATGAACTGATGTTGGGTAGTTGGAAACTGCACAATCGAATATTAAGTTGGCAACAGAAATGTAGCAGGCTGAAACTTTCAACCTATACAGTTTAAAGGCCGTTGGCACAAAAGTGTAATACTTCCATCCTACAGTAGATCTATTCATATTCTACCAATAATGAAATGTTAATTTTAGATCATAGTAAATGTTTTGATCATTTATGTGCGCGTGAAATCAATAACATCGTTCAGTTCAAAACTGCTGCCTTTCAGTTATTAACATTTTGTAAGACTTTGAAACCACCCTAATGGCTTCACTTAATACAAAGCACATTAAAACAATGCTTGAAGTAAAGTGAAGTATAAAATCTGGGGCGTCGTGGCGCCTTCGCCGGCAAGGCGCCGGGGCTCAGGCAGGATCAAAGCACATACATACATTTAAAATTATTTTTCTTTTATGTAGACTTTAGTAAAGTGGAACACTGCAAGTGGGACGGTACAAGTGTGATAACTAGAAATGTGAGAGAGTTACAGTTAGGGGATTAGCTTTCGATATGTGACGTAGTTCCATAGATTAACAAGTTTCTCTTGTAGTAGTTTTATTGCTGACAAGACACTATAGGAATAGACGCGTCGAGTATGGGCAAAACTACTTCTTTGAGTAGAAGCTGATTGGCAAAGGAGTTACCAGCTTAGTTACGTAGTTAGCACACCGTTAGCAAAACAAAAGCGAATCGAAACTAAACTCTGTCTTTGGTTGACGTCCGTTTCCCGTGCTGTGTGTGAAGCGACATTCTAAGTTTGAATGTAATAAAGATCTAAGAGAAACAATTGAACTATTCATTTAGGTTCGCTTTCGCTGCAATGCACAATGTGCTGAAGGCGTAACTATTAACATCAATAAGTCCAGGTCCAGTCGTTAGGAGATTTAACTCACTTATTGATGATAAGTGAGTTAAATCTCCTAACGACTAATGTTACTCTCTCATATTAACTAATAATTTCCTGAAAACTAACATACAAAATTCAAAGATTATTATTCAAAAGAATTATATCAAAGTACTCACATTGAACATTGATGTAGACATCCTTATACACGTAACCGATGGAGCTGGTTGCGTTACAACCGTAGTTTCCAGTATCCTTTTTCACCAGATTGGTGATGGTAATGGTGTTGGCAGACACTTGTCTCCTAGGGTTGGGCTCAGCCTGTTCGATGGGCTTGCCGTTGTGGATCCAGGTGATCTTTGGCACGGGAGTACCGTCGGCTTCGCACTTGATCTCAGCTGACTCGCCTTCCGCGAAGTTCTGGACCTCTGGCTCCACCGTGAAGAATGGCGCGGCTAGAGGACGAGAAACAAAGTTTTAGTACAAGTTTATTATTAAATTCTTGGGGCACAAAAAGTAAATCACATCACAATTTTGTTTGAGGTATCGGGCGCCATCTTTAATGTGTGTAACAAAGTATACACCAACAAATAAGCCTGCACGTTTAAGAAGCGCTTCATTAGCATAAATTACAATGGCATAATGTCGCATTGATGCCTCTTGATCCTCTATTATATCCGAACTTTGTCCATGATTCTAATACCAACCTTATGTGATTTTGATGATACGCAGACGTTATACTGGTAATCATTTACAGATTTATCGCATAAAATATGTAACTATCCCCATTCATCTTATAAAAATTAACTTTTTATAGGATTAAATGGAATCTTGGGTCGGTGCCATAAATAGTACATTTCTCATACAAGCGGGTCAAGCTTAACATGGTCGAATGTATAGAGTTCCATATTACGTATTATTGTATATTGTAGGTTAATAGAATGGAGAATAGATGATGTCAGAGGCCAAGTGTATGGCCTTTTAGGTATATTTACTGACATTTAATACCAATGGTGAGTTTAACTAAATTAATGATTATTAATTCTAGTTACTTGAATAATATATGAGTAATACGGTTTTATCCCGTCAGTTTGAGCCCTGCACTAAGTGCTGTTTTCGATAATGACTTCATAACTCGCTAAATTTACGACCTCGCAATAACTGACAACATCCTTTAGTTATTCAGACTTTAATAATATCATATATGCTTGAATATCTAACGAAGTAACAAGATATGCTTCCTCATTCACCAATCCTTCACAACTAATCCAACAAACTACAGACAATCAAGCGAAACGAACAGACGTATTCAACTGTCAACAGAATTTTCCTCCATTTTCTATTGTGTATCGTATTTTAAATTGCAGTAGTCGAACGACGGTAGTACAACAATGCCCGCGGCGATTACGGCAGACTGCATGCCACACTCAAAGTGCTCGCAATCTAGACGAATTGTTGACGGAACAAAATGGAGAAGAACTACGGGCGTAAGCAAGCCTCGGGCTTTCATAATATGTTCTCCTTAGACGAGATTTTTTAAGAAAGAAAATGTTGCTGCTTTATTTTGCATGAACGAAATATGGGTAGTGTTTTCTACATGGATAATACCATAATCAACTGCCGTGAAGCCAGCCTTGATTAAATTCATGGACTATGTGCAAATATGATTTACAGGCAGCAATATGCAACTGATAAATCCGGAATTCCGGCGGACCTGCCCAGCACTACGGATGCTCGTTCCAGAAATCAAATCAGGAAACTATGTCCGAGGTAGTCCGACTAGACGAGGTCCCGGATATAACCTTTTTATCCGATAAACGTTATTTAATATGGCATGGGATGCTATCGATTTTCTTATCGTATTCTGTCGCCCAAAAATTAACATGGAAATTACTTTATTGATGTTTTTCTATCGAGATCATAATTAGGTACTTTATGTAGACTAGATTAAAATTGAAATTGCTTTAATCTTCTTCAAATGGTGCTTCAGGAGCAACATTCCTCTCAGTAAAGAATTTACATAGATATTGAAAATCGCGTTATAGAACTCAAGTGGAGTTGGGTAGGACACCAGCGCGGTGATGATAGGTGATCACAGGTGGAGTAAAGATGTGACCGGTAGCGGGTTGGGCAGACGACATTGCCATCAGAGGAAAAACCAGGATGAGCCTGGCACAGGATCGTAAAAATGGCACAAATAAGAAAGGTCTATACCCAGCATTGTGTGAATTGAGGCTGTGGTTGATGATGAAAGAAGTTGCAAATCATATCAAAATCTATGAAGACAGATTTATTATAAGAATAACAAACCGTTCTATTATAAGGCCGGCCTCTAAACCTCACGTTATAAAAAGGGCCGGACGTTTATCCAGCAGTGCGGGAACCGGGTTACCGAGTTATTTGCGTGCATGACAAGTGATTACGTCATCGACATGCGTGGACACCAGATATAATCAAAATGTACTGGCTGGCGAATTTATAGACCTTTTGAAAAATTTAGAAAAAATATTTTTCTTTTCACGATCTGCTCTCTCTGTTTTGCCAATTTTAGATGGAACAACAAAAATGTGCAGTCGGATACAGTCACAAGCACCAATATGTAAACACTTAACAACTTTTAATAAAAGTATTTTTCTCCTACTGTTCTGATTAAAATTTCATGATGTTACGAATATAGTAATGTGGAACTAATATTTTTTTGAAAATGATCGTATCTCCAAGTAACAATCGTTATTTCTCGCGATTTTTAAATTAAGGAAAGTGTTAAATTGGTGCTCGTGACTGTACATCATCATCTTCCTATCCTTCATGTTATTTGGGGTCGACACAACCCGTTTTTTTTTCATCTCTTTAGCCCTTGTCCACCGTCCCTCTATAATTAACTGCTTTTTCCTTCATATCATTCGTCACCCAATCCATTCAACTTAAAAATAAAAAATGTACAAACAATAAGAAATGAAACCAACAAATGAAAATTAAATATATGTACTTTTACCTATCAAAAGAAACGTTGACTCAGCTATTGAGTGGAAAGCCCCGTAGGGTGGAGAGAGATTGGCCACGGATGACTGTGTGGACTCGGAATTTATCACCCTATCGTATGCCACGAACGTGTCGTAAGAGGCGGTTGAGGGATTACTGAGGAGATAGGTGGAGGGCCACCTGTTACCTAATAACTTAATATGGGTATCAGTTATTCATGGTATAGAGCGGTTTTAGGTCCCCCATCGTTTGTTGAAGTAGAATATGGGGGATCCATTATTTCAAATTTATGTGAACCTGTCGTGATGCTGTGAAGGAGACTAAGGGACCCACCTTTTAACCACGTGGGGTATCAATTTGATACATGGAAAGTACTTATGTGGCTTTTAAGTTTACAATGCTTAACATCACTGACACACGGTGAAGGAAAACATCGTGAGGAAACCCAATCTTAAAGCGGTGATGACTGAAATCGCCAATACCCAATGTGCAATGTGTAATCAATGCTCTTGACAACTCTTGAGAAAAAGCGTTGCTCTTCAGTGAGAAAATACATAATTTGTGTATTATTATAGCCACTCATACTCGGGAAACTCACAAGGTTCCTCATCGACAAAAGGAAGCCTTCGATTCCCGCCTTCCTCGACAAAAGTCAAACGGAAGGAAGCGCAAGGTCACAATCACATTGATTGTCTGTGATGTAGCCAACATTTGCGGCCATGTTTGCGCAGTCGTTGTATTTTAATAGCTCCCTCAAGAGACGCTATGCGAGGTATTAAAAATATATTTGGCTAATATCATGTGTGTGCCATATGCTTTCCCACATAATTGTTTCAAAGATGATGTCACTCAGCAAGTATTCGGAATTATGTCAAGTACGAGTTTGACACGTGAACAAAGGTTTGAGATATATTTATGAATATTTTTGACTGCGACTGTTAGCGATGACAAAAGATTATTTCCATCAAAAATCCAAGTTTTATAAAAAGCGATAGACGGGAGGTTGCTCTCAACTGATAAAAAAGAAAAGTAACCCGCGTGTACGTGAATGTAACACGAGATGGAAACAAGTCATTTTGAATAATCCAATAGAATATTAGAAAAGAAAAATGTCAACCTTTATCATGTCCCTATTTTATACAAAGAATAATTTTATGAATTCGTGTCGTGAATTTCGTGTCATATTCGCGTAAAAACGCCGCCGAACAGAAATTACCAAATTAATTTATCATCTGTAAATTTGAAAAGGTCCCTTTAGCTTTGAAAGCTTACCGGACCAAAAGTAGAAAATGAGTATTTTAATTTTTAAATGGCATTTACCCGACTGGAGGAGGGTCATGTGTTTATCAGTCTATATACATAAATGTATGTTTGTTGCTTTCTCGCACTCTAGAGAACAAACGCGTGGGCGCTTACGTCAATCGATTTGTTTAAATCTTGCGAGTGTCACTACCGACATGACAGTGATCAAAATTTAATATGGCGACCACCAGACGCCATATAGGAGAAAAAAAGTCGACGAACTATGTTAAGTGAAGTATAGTTGGAAATGAATAGATATTTGAATCTTTTTATAATGAAGATCATAAGTTCATAACAGATCGAATCGAGCTTTTGGTGATCAAAGAACATGAATAGCATCGACCGATCCTTTCAAACACCTCATAATTTATTTAGATTACTTTTGACAATAATTACATTTGCATAATTCGTCGCAAAGCCTCCAAAAACGGCTATAATGACGTCTATTTAAGTCGAACCATAAACAATTACGTATTATATTAATTACGAACGCAGCCAAACTTTATAGAGGAAAGCGGAAATGACAGTGGCACGATTATTAGCATCATTATGGCACCGAGCCCTTGCAAAGTTTACATTTACAATCACCAATGCGGAAATGGCGACGTCTGTTTGTAGGGTCGGCTTTATTTGGCACACTGTCTTATTGTTTGACGACAGCAGAATAATTAGGAAGCGGCCTCTCTGACACCATTTTTAATGTCGCGCCTTGTAAAGAGATCTGGGGTGCTGTTTTTGTCACTTCCAGGGGTGAATGTGGATTTTCAGGTTTTAGGGAGATACTGCGTTGTGTAAGCAGCTGTCTTTTGTGTTGTTGCTTTAAATATTTTAAAGACGGGGGCAAATTTTAGTGTCTATCTTTACCATAATTCAAGAAAGCGTTTTCTAGAATAAGTTGTTTCTCTTTGAAATAACTCAGATAAAACGCGGTTTGGCAAGGAAGGTACATTAAAGTAGAAGATTTAGGGCATTTCCTTTATGGCGAAAATAGTGACCACGTGGCCATAAAAATGTGTTTGTAACTTTTATAGCAGCACGGCAAGTTTATTTGTTTGTTTGGAATTGTTTACGCGTACACCGTACAGTCGTCTCTAATCATTTTGTACTATCCTACTAAAATATCCGTTTGTATTTTGCGCGGAAAAGCTAAACCCTACTTTCTATACTGTATATCGATTTCAATGTTAGAGTACTGTACACTGTAGCAACTATGACTTATACGAACAGTTCAGGCAAAATTTAATAAAAACCAAGCAAGCAGGCACCACTCTGAAACATTCTTATGTTCTTTTAAGGGGTAATTTTGTGTAATATTGAAGTCTACCAATACGGATGAAGGAATATAACGGTTAAAAAACATTCTGGTACTTATCAAGTAGAAATGGGGAACTTTGCAATTGTTAGTCTTCAATCAATGTAAGCGAATATCTTAGTTGTTATATAGCCTGTACTGGCCCACAAAGGGCAAAGACCCTCAATTCCTTTAGCTGATCCCTGCTCTGCGCTATTTCTTGCCAAAACATTCTAACAATTACGAAGATCAAGATCACTATATTTTTTTTTCTCTAATATTATTGATTTTGATATGCTTCAACATCTAGAGAACAAAAAAACCGGTCAAGTGCGAGCCGGACTCGCGCATGTAGGGTTCCGTACCATCATAGGGAGCCTCTTTTAATTGTTTATTATTAACTAGCTTTTGCCCGCGACCTTCGTTCGCGTGAAATTATTATTAGAAAAATATTACTTCCCTATTTGAATCGGATTTTGTTAACAATTTCAAGGGTTTTCATTTTTTTGCACGGAACCCTAATTATTTTTCTAAAATAAAAGTAGCCCAAGTTACACCTTATAACATCAGCTATCTGCCAGTAAATCTCCTCAAAATCGGTCCAGCCTTGTCGGAGATTAAACGGAACAAACAGAAACAAAAATTGAAAAAAGAATGTTTTTGTTAATAAATATATTTCCGTATTATACATATTTTCATATGCATTCAGTAAAAAGCTGTTATTTTGCTATTACAAACAGACTCTTCAATTTTATTTATTTGTATATTTAGATATTTATGTTGATCGAGCACGGAAGCCTAAAAAGGAACTATTTACGAAGTGCTGAAAAACTCACCTTCAATATTGAGCAGAATGGAGTAAGATTGAGCAGTTCCAACACCGTTGCTGACTTCACAGGTGTACGTGCCCTGGTCTTCGTAAGTCGGGTACCTGATCACCAGCGTCTTGCCGTAGTTGTCCTGAGTGATGCCTTGAGAGGAGATGATGCTTCGTCCGTTCTTCTTCCAAACGATTTGCGGTAAAGGCCTGGAGGGAATTGGGACGATTTGAAAGATGCTCTTCACATTTGAACATAAAACAGTGAAAGGCAAAGCTAACATTAAGATGATGATGATGTTCATGGATTACCGCAAAGTAAAGGCTGATTCCAATACCTAGTGAAAAGGTGGTCAGAGGAAAGACAACAAAACAGTTCGATCTATTACCAAGACGAAAATCACGATAAGGATGGATAATAACCCGCTTTTTTCCACCGACTTTGATGAATGATAGACTACTCTAAAGATCGAGCTATTATTACCATTTGCATAGTTCTAAATACAGCAAAAACCTTTTTTTTAGATCCAGCCAATATTACCATTTTCATAGTTCTAAATATAGCCTCAATCCTTTAGTAAAGACCGTAGCTAGGCCAGAGAACACGCTGTGAATTAGCGGCATGTATGAAACCCGATAGCAGAGAGAAAAGCCCACTCGCGGCCACTCATGCACGCGTAGCGGGGGCGCAATAGGTCAGTACCTGCACTGGATACGGTAGGGTTACCAGTGCGAAAATATAAGGCGGATAAACATGTTTTAGTTGAACGATTTTGGTTTGAAAATATACAACTACCAGTACAGACAAAAAAGTAGAGCTTCTCTGCATTGCCGTTACTTTTGATATTAATTCGAACTTGAAACACGGTATTTTTTTAACTAAGCCAAATTGTTATCTAACAAGACCAAACTGCATAAATTAAGCAGGACATAGTAAAAAAAACTAGCATAGCCGGTTGATGATGTCTAGCAACCTTAACTACAGTGTCGCAAGCGCAGAATCGACGCGGCTAACCTAAAATCTCGGGTTACACATCTAGAATGCTACACTCCCACTGTTTTGGGCATGAATGAAATCACTACACGTATTATCTGAATAAGTTAAACAGCTGGCGGATTACTGATGGCTATATAACGTGCTACTTGACCATACTTGAAAGACAGTTTTAATCAATTCAGTTCCAATGTTGGTTCCCTACATGCACTAGTTAAAAGTCTGGTCACCCCTTTAGTGTTTCCGTCAATTACGCGCACCTATGTAGAATATAGAACTCTTTCGCAGAACACAGGGCAATGTACTCAATGTATATTATGTAGCGCTCGATAATCCTATAGTCACCACGGATATACACAATATTCACTATTTCCAAGGTAAATAAACAAACCATACGTAGAAGCTTCGTCGATTGGTCGCTTAAGGTATAACACCCATCATGATGAACTGGATTTCATAAACCGAGTTCGAAATTCGCAAAATGAAACCTAACCCTAAAGTTTGCGTGTCTACAATCCACGAACGACATGATTATCGATTTCTAGCAGACACAACACGACAAGTTCAACATTGTTCTAGTCTTTCCTTCAAACTACTGAGCATTATCAAAGATACTCACGTTCCACCGTAGATACAGTAGAGTTCCACTTTCTTCCCCTTCAACGCCTTCTCGACCTTCCTGGTAGTGTACTGACGCACCGGATCATGTCTGTTCAAGGTAGGCGCGATACCCGTCTGCGTCACTTCCAAATATATCTTGTTGCCAAACTTGTACTCATTCCTGAAGATGGAATTAGCTGTGCAAATGTATGCGAAGTCTACACTCGCGTCGTAACGAGTTACGTTCGAGAACCAAAGGTTTCCTTCGGGGTCTAAAGTCATGCGTGAGTTGTTGATTGTCTTGAGCTGTCCCTGGTCGCCTTGCAACATCCAGTAGACTTTGGGTTTGGGGTGACCGTCTGGCGGTTCACAAGTGAGTTTGAAAGGTTTCCCTTCCTCTGCCCTGACGACTTGTTGGCTGTCCGTCTCCTTGAAGGAGTTGAGTTCAGCGCGCCGTACGAAGACACTGTTGGATGCGGCAGTACCCCACTCGTTGTAGGCGAAGCACTGGTATTGTCCGAGGTCCTCGTCGCGCGGCTGACTGACCACGAGTGTACCACGTCCAGATTGTTGGGAGATACGGTTATCGTAACTTGTATACTCGAAGGGCTTTCCGTTTTTGATCCATCTGTACCTGTTTGGACAAAAAGGCGGCGTTAATAAGTGAAATCATGAAGTGGCTTCGTAGGAATAAACTTCCCAGTTATAGGTACCGTATCATCGCACGAATCACGAATCTTACTGACGATGTGTAAGGTCAAGTATACCTCGATATTGTCGCTGTTCTTAAGGACAAATAGGCAGGTAGGTACCTACCTCCGGGCAGTAGAATTTTACTACATCGAAGTAGGTAATCTTTTAAATTACGTCAGCGTAAAATATTGATAAAAAGAATTATTTTCCTCGTTATTGTGAAACCACGCCATTCATATTTATTTATCGTTTAATGGGTTAAGGGTAAACTGTTTAAAAAGGAAATATTTAGCAACCAAACGAATCCATTCAATACAACAATTAATTACATACGTACTGATAATTATTTGTTATTAATTAAATAACGACGTAAAACACACAATATAAATTAATAATTTAATGGATCATGCGCATGTGCGGTTTTTATAACAGTACGACCGTCAGTGTGTAAGACCCTGCAAACTTGGTTTACAATAAATTAGCTTATAAAGTTCCTTGTGCTGGAAACAGAAAGACCTGTGTTTCTGTGATAGAGACAATGGAACGTAATCTACCACGCGAGCTCAGCGCAGGTCAATGGATCGCACATGTCTTCAAATGTTTGGTTTTAGGACATGCCGGTTTCCTCATGTTGTTTTCCCACCGTTTTGAGAGCAGTGCTGATGAAATAAATTACACAAAGGTGGTTGCAACAAAACTTAGTTTACTGAAAATTAATACTTAGGTACCTACCCAACACTGAAAATTTACCGTGAATCTTCCTGATACCCAACCCAAACAGTTTCAAAATTCCTCTTTTTTAAGTTCCGAGACTGATGCGACAAATTATAAAGTTACTTGTGGCGGAAGGCGTTCGTCTGGCCGTAGGTTCAAACTTAAACCTTGTACAGCTAGCTAGCTATTTACAGCCTTCATGCTTGTTTTCACAAACACTATTTGAATGTGCAAATAAAAGTTCGCTATTGGATTTTCTAGGCTCGCCTCGGCGGCTTAAGTTGAAATTCCAACAGTGCAATAATATTTAGGCATTCACTTAGCTGTCGCTTAGTGTTAGTGAAAACAGGCATAAGCGTCTGAAACCGTAGACGTGACGCAAAAGGAGGGTTGTTTGCGGAATTTATGTTTATAAATAAAGGGTGTAACAAGACCCTTAACGAAGCCGAAAGGCACTTGTTCTCGTCGTCATTGCGAATATTTTTTTGTTCTAGGCCATACCCGGGAACCTTCTAGTATCGGAGATGTTGGGGGTCAATCAAAGTTTCAACTTTTTCACAAGTTTTTTTTAAATACATGTTTTAATGTAAGATTTTTCACTTTAAACACCTCCACGACCCCCGTGCTGTACAATCCATCCATCATTACAATGTTTTGAATGCGTTACATTGAGTTCAACCATAAAACGTGATTTTCCATAATGTTTGCGTTAAGTTACTTAGTTTGATGTACAATTGTACCTAATGCTTGGGTGACGGCTGCGTTAAGGGTCGTGTTACACCCTGTAAATCAAAGCAGGCTTTCATGTAATGAATGCATTGAATTTAAAGCCACAGAGTCGTGAATTGTAATAACAAGCATTAAGTAATTATATTTTGGTATTATTTAACAATAAAATCGTGGTTTTCCTGCCATAATATTAAACAATATATTATTAAAACATTACACAGTTTACAACGATATTATTAATTAGGCTTTCAATACATGACTTTCCCTCACTTAGTCATAGTATGTTTTACCACTGAAATAATGTTATTTACACTCTTTTACATTAGATTTCTGAAAGTTTTCCATGCACACTAATATTATAAATGTAACTTGGTACACAGTTACAGCATGACCTAGGATTGACATTATATGATACTTTTCATCCTGTTACAATAATTTCCGTGAGATAATTTCCCACCTCTGCAGGAGAAACCGCGAGCGGAAGAAAATCTAATATTATAAAGAGGTAATGCTTGGATGTAGGAGGTAATCCCCGACACTACTGATCCGATTTCAAAAATTCATTCACTGATGGAAAGTTACCCTATTACCGAGTGCCATAGGATAATTATGTTTCTTCGATGCGGATGAAGTCTCAGGCGGCAGTTAGTCTCACATAAATGCAGTTTTCATAAAAAAGGAGGCAAGATTCGACTGATTTTCCAGATATATAGCAAGTTCAACGACCCGTCCTGTTTGCAAGTCATAAAAGGGTACTAGGTATAGCAGTTAACCCACTTATAGCGTAAACACGTAGCTTATATAGCTTAGTGGGGATATAACACACCGGGCGAGAACTCAGGTAATGTAGGATACCTTTATTAGGTCGCCCACAATGGGAAATGACTAGACTTTAATGTAGATTGACTATGGCAGACTGGGATGCCTAGAAGCCGAAAGAGAAGAAACTATGGTGTAAGTAACTTGGGAGATTTTGGTTCTTCAGATCTCCATAGAAATCTACGTTTTGGAACGGACCACTGCCTACAGCTACCTGAATAACTGACCAATTCCTTGACAATTCGAAAGTGCTTGTAAAAGGTTTAATTAAAATCAATGTTTTTAAGTTTGAATTAGGTGTCATTGTCGGCTAAGTTAACTGCAAGACATTTCGGCTACTAGTTTGATTTGTAAATCAAAATCACTTGAAAGAAAATGCTCCCAAGGAATCACTTGGTCTAAGGTTTATTATCTTGGTTATAGCTAGGTGGACAGGCGACCTTAAAAAGGTACCTGAGACGGACTGGATGGAGACGGCGGGGAGATCGGGTATTATGGTGCAGTATGGGAGAGCCCTACGTCCAATAGTGGACTGTGATAAGCCGAGTTTATTGATGATTGAATGAGAGACACAAAAAAGGCTGTTGTCTGCTTACCCGGACTATCCTGTGGGTGCCTTTTTTTTTCGGATGGGAAATCATCAAATGACTCCTCCCGCTCTGGGCGGAGCGCAAAGGAGTGTCAGACTTTTACTGACTAAAAACCATCCATGTTCCTTCTTTTGCCCTTTATGTTCCAGGGCCGCGGTATCTCTTTCGAACAGTCCCGCAGCCCTGGCAGGCATCGGCCCTTGCGGGCCCCTCTTTATTGCTGACATCTCTTTGAGGCGCGCGTGGAACACGAACGCGCCGTCGACACGGCCTGTCGTCATACGACGGACGGACGGCGAGTTAATCCTGTGGGTGCCTTGAGTGTAAGCCTTCCAGCAAAAGGCGAAGAACTTAGAAACTAAGCGAATGCACGCTAAGGAATCCATGTGCGGTACGAGCCTCGGCTTAGGGCATCGCTGGGGGAGGGCAGCGAAGAGAGAGACACTATAGGAATATAGGAGGATAGGAACTCCTCATTAGAGTCTAGAGCATTTTCGAACACATATCAAGATTACTTATTTACTTCAATTCCTCTGCTATTAAAAACCAAACGCCAAACCACTTTTGTGCATTAGGTAAAACCTGTCTTTATTCGATTTAATTCTAGGGCAATGAGATCAACACCAACAACAACTTTACTAAAAGAGAAAAACAGGTTCTAACCGTCATATTACATTTATTATTTTTAGCGATTAAGCGTTATTCATACATGACATAATATTTCCGAGTGTGTCGTCGCCTCGAGATGACTGCATTCGAACCAAGGCTGACTCACGCCATAAATTATTCATGTCCCCGCATTTATTTACTACTAATCTATCTATACTTCGATGAATGAGCCCTGTTTATTGTGGTTTTTGTATATTTGTTTGTAATTTAATATTAAAAGCTTTTAATTACAATTGTTGGTAATTGGTCATGTCGGTTGGCGAAGGATAATGTCTATTTATTTAGGTACCTACAAGCTTTTTATTGCTATTTGTTGAATATAATTACTGGTACTGGTACAGCATGTTACCCATGCTATTGTTGTTTTTACTAGTAATTATTATCAATAACATACTTTTTTCATGTTTCATAAAAGGCTTTTTACACTATTTTAGTCATACCGTAATTCATACTTTTCAGGATGAAACCGCAAATTACTGATTAAATCAAAAAAACTTCGAAACAAGTTTCAGTGTCTTGCTGCTGTGAAATTAACACTGATCTATAAAATTTAATCCCTCTGAAATCTGTACGGTATAAAAAAATCTTCAGCAACGTTTGAAAAGTATAAGAATTTACGCTGTTATTCAAAATGAATTCTTTAAAATATTTATTTGAGAAGAAAAAGCTTTTGAGGCCAAATCACTTCAAGTTTAAGTCAAGTTAATTGATATGAACACTATAATCATTACAAAACCGTTATCTGCCGCAGGTCATTGATTTCGTCCGACACAAATCATAGTAACTATCATCATTAACATTATTTCATATAATATAGCTTGGACCTTCAGATTACGGTATTTATAGTAACAGCCATAGAACTATGATATTGTACGAGAATAAACGTACGTGCATAGAAATGCTAGGTCATCGGCATATAATGTGTGATCGAAGCAGCAAAAACTTCACTACAATTGGTTCAGCAGTTTCGTAGATGCCACTGACAGATAAAATTCCGATGTTAACAGAAGTATTTTTGTATTTAATTTGTCCGTAATTAATTGTTTTTTTTTATACTAAATATTGAATTTCTACAAAAGATTGAGTCACCCTTCAGAGTTTAGTAAAAACTTAGTTACTTAGTGCTTCTTAGTCATAGGGCGTGAGTATAGAGTTGAAGACAAGGAAGTGATTTAAGCCCAGCTGAGCATTTAAAAGGATTTGGCGTCTACTGTCTCAATTTACATAAGCCGGGCGAATAATTAACTTTCATTCTCGTAAATAAAAATTTCCGTCACTAACGCAACAATCTGAATCCTGCTGAGCTGTCTATGGTTGATTGTTTTAAAAATCAAACGTATAGTGCAGTATAGTTCTTTTGGCACGCTTGAATGACATTGTGGGGGGTTGTTTTAGTTAACATTTTTGTGAAATTGTCTCGGGACATTGTATTGATAAACCAGATGGCGGCGTAAGTTCTGATTAAAGACACAACTGGCAACATCGACCACGTTCTAAGACATAGGATCGAATACTACCGCAATATTGAAGAAGAGAGATTTATCGGAACTTCAACTAAAGAAAACGAAAGAGATCGTCCAACGCCAGAATTGTGCAACAAAGTTACAACCAAGAAAATAATACCCATGAACAGTAGACTCAAGTTTCAGATGATAAAGAACATTATAAAGGCCAAAGGCTAAATAGTTTAGCTATGAAGCGATGTCCATAAAACGCTATGATAAATCTAACTATTAATAAAACCGTGAGTCAATTTGTTTGTCACTCAATCACAGTGCAGCGGATGAGGTTTGAAACAAACAGGAAGCTGTCGTCACGGTAAGGATATGCACTAGATACTATCTCGAATGAAACCATAGTTCCCCCGGGAAATCTAGGCTAGTAGTACTTGTCGTTGGGTAGGGTGAAGCAAGTCCCTGTTATTCAAAGCGGTTTAGGAACCTTTCTGAATGTTTACTTTATGCTTACTGATAGCATCTTACCATGCTCGACAAACCCCTTGTAAGGGGTGGTGTTTTGTGTAATCCACCGAATACAGCGAGAATGTTTCACAAGCTTTTCGGGGATAATGTTCACCCACTTAGAAAAGGTAGCCAATTTGTTTTGCGTGTAAAGCCGTGAACCTCGGGCCGGGGTCGAGTGATATCAATGATGACCAATTCATTATATTTTTCTGTGGTAATTTCAACACGTGCGGAGACTGATCAGCCGTAAATAATAATAAATGTCAATATTTTGCGACACCGGAGGGACCAAACTAGAAGGATCTTACGCTAGGTTTTAATCCTTTCCTCCTTTCGTACCAAAGGCTGCCAAAGAAGATCAAGCGTTCTGGCCATGTGGCAATTTAAGTGTGTCTGTCGTATTCCTCCAATATCTTTCAAAAGCATAGACGAACGTTAGCGTAGGTCAATCGAATACATACATATTTGACTTAACAAAATATAATCGTTATGGCTGATAAAATCTCCTTTTGTCTAGGAAAAAAAATATAACGATTCCAACAACAAAAAAAATTGGTTTCAAAAACATTTCACAAGCGATTTTACCTCTGTTTACCGACTAAATAAGCAGCTAAACTACGACACGGTTTTATAAACAGCATGATGAATTTTTTGTTAGCGTGCTCACTTCCATTGATGAATTAATAAAAATGTTTAGTGTCAGCCGCCATATTTTCATTCACAACGCCTTAATTAAAATCATATTCATTTATGGTCTGAAACACTTCAAGCCGCGTATTTTCGGGGACAGTAGACAAGATGTTTGTCACTAATGCCTAGGTAATACATAATTATCGTCGATTCCGTCACTTTTTCTTCCGAACTCAAACATCGGAAAGTGGTGAAAAGCACGGAAGGCAATGTGGAAGGGGCGTTTTGGGAGACTTTTTAAAGGAGACGATCAAAAATTTGTGATTCACAACCTAATTCGAATAAATGACTTTTGAATTGATTTTTTTTATTTTTATTTATTTCCTCTATAGAAAAAGTTGATTGAATGTAGAACTATTAGGAAGAAACGGAGACACGAAGCTATGAGCTAAAAATGCTCAACTTGAAGTTATGCAAGTGGAAAAACCTACGAACAGCAGGATTTTCTAGTAGTAATTAGAAGCAAGCGCGAACTGATATTATAGAAATATAGCCGTACTTGTCGCAAAATAAACCATAACTGACGAAATGTGGGTGTAAGGTACACTTCAGCCTAAGGGTTCGGGAATTACAGGGGTGATGTTATGTTTAAATGCTGTCCCAACATATTTTTGAAGGTATTTCACAGAACTCATTGCTTGTTGTGAAACAACAAAATACAATAAATGTGTGAATCATCGCAAATACGTATATTGTATTTATTTGAAGAATTCTATAGGATTGGCGCTGTCGCAGCCGACAAAAAATCGGCCATATGGCCCATTTTGGCTTATTAGCATAACGATGGGTTCTACCCAGTCGGAAATGATAGCAGATGGAGTGAAAGACTGCCGAATGTGCAGCAAACTTCTCCAATAGGGTCCCAAAGCAACGTCGCATGATCTAAAACCAAGAACATCTGACATTGCTCTCAGATTCTAAGCAAGACAATTCTAACAAAACAAGGTGACGTACTTAGGAGCCGGTTCGCCTTCAGCCTCGCACTCGATGATGAACGGCTTGTCCACCTCGCCGGGCTGCGCCACTTGGAACAGGATCTCCTCTTGTGTCGGCTGCTTCACGATCTTCGGCGGTGACGTCACTGGGGACAAATTGTTCATGTTATGACGTGTTCAAAATTATGGGACTGAGTAATTATAATTGTAGAATTTGATTTGTTTTTTTAATAAAGCAGGTACTACCGACCAGTGGTCCACAAGAATTTGGAGAGGCCTTTGCCCAGCAGTGGGATGACACTCGCTAACAGTAACAGTAAGGTACTAGATACCAAGTTCATTGACGGTTAGAAACTTTCAAGCTTGTTGCTTAGGGCATAAGGGTGAAAAGTTGCAGACCGTCAGTGAACTTGGTAGTACTGTATGCAGGATGTACTTTTTCCAGATAAGTTAGACTTTGATTTTCTTATCATATAGGGTGACTACTGAGATGACGACTCATAGTATGGCAACCTGTGATGAATGATAAATTGTAATAAGGGCAAGAGAATGATGATGACATCTTTTATTTTAGAGTTCTAGGCAAATTATTTTATTGCTCCGACTCAAATAAATTTGAATAAAATTAAATGTGAACTGCATATCAGATTATCTCATTGCTTGAACAAAACAATGAGTAAACTCTAATTTTAGAATATCTTTTTCTTTCTGACCTTAACCCTGACCCATTTATCTAAAAAATATGTTCTTTTTTAACAATGAATGCCTTTTGAACTTTTTAAACCATACACTACAAGATTTTGTATATTTATTTACTAAACTTTATGCACAACTTTCAATAACCATACAATGGTGGAATTAGTGCCTTGAGCATTTTTTATCAGTCTGCCTTAGTTTATGTAGTTAATGGTATGTACTAAATGCAAACAACAACTATATTGTCAGACAGTTCACCTTTGAAAACAGTAAATACCTTTCTCAGCTGTTCTCAAATGTCAAGGCATTGGGTTAGGTCAGTGTTTCAGTGTCAGTTTACTCCTACTGTTGAATCCCTATGATATCATACAGCTATATTTGGCATATAAGTTTACTTGACAAGGTTCAGTCAGTGCTCGCTATTTTTTAACAGACTTCAAAAAAGAAGGAGGTTATAGGTATTCCCCACCAGCATCTATTTTCTTTTTCCTTGTATGTTCACTGATTTCTCCATGATTATTGGTCCGTTTTAAGTATTATTTTTTCATTTACTTATGAGTACTTTATGAGCAATCCTGCATGTGTATTTTTTCTTCTTCGTCTATGTGGATAATGTGCTAATAAGTAGTTACAATGTAAAATTGATACTTGACAAGTATTTATTTGTGATAACCAGTGATCGGAATAGGTAGAGCTAATTTACCTAAACTTTGAGGAACAGAGACAAAGTGGAGACTTCCTTAGGACAAAATTTTTTGCTTTATGTCTCTCTTCCTCAAAGTTTAGGTAAATTAGCTCTACCTAATCCGATCACGGGTGATAAGACAACACACACACTTCCAACAGTAAAGTTATTTTACCCTTTTTGTGGTTTTGCTGAAATTGGTTTTTTTTTTTTTAAGTTTTTTTTATATTATTTCAATTAACATCTCAATGCTTTAAGCTATCATTTGGAAGATTAGAGAAATGTAATGAGCTCTTCTAATTCAACAAATATCATGAGAGTTGTTAATTATTTTTTGTCAATGTTAAGTTTTTCTCTTTGTGAACTGTTATTAAATTATTGAAATAGGTTAAGCAATTTAAACTTAAAATTAAAAAGAATGAAAACAAAAAACAGCAAGAAAATTATTGTGTTGTAATAATGTCTTCTAAAAATAAAAGATAGTTAAATGAATGTATTGGTCAATTGGTATAGCAAAGGTATGTAAATAGATTGCATTATGATCTACTTGGCACTGGTAGGTACTCCAATCAGAAGCCTACACACTACCTGCCAATCTCTGATAGAGGCCCCATGCTTCGGCTGCCAATAGTGATAAGAACAATATGTCAATAATACATACAAAATGAAAAATTATGCTAATGACCAAGTCATGTTTTGCATACAATAACATGTCTTCTTTGTGTTGTATGCTTCAAATGTAATAATATAATATGAACATCACTGACAAGGTGACATAAAAGGATCAATATGTTCAGAACTTGAATAAAATATTATATGAAATATTTTTTACAACACATGACAGAAGGGAAATTGTGACACAAACTTGGCTATGTTTTCATTATAAGAAAGATTTCATTGATGAGGGGTCTGGCATCGTTGTAATGAATTCAAGATAAAAGTATATGTTACATTGTCTTTTCTACCAAGTATACATACATGAATATGGTTATTGTGCTATCTTCAGGTTAACTATGGTGTAAGGAAAGGAGAGTTGCTTATTAGATTTTCTGGATGGTTTTGAATGACTAAATTGTAGAATCAAAACATCAGTTTATCATTTATTGATGTTTTCTGTAATTGTTATAATTTGCTTTTTCTATTTTTACTTTCTTACCAATAAATAAGCATATTTGGGACAACAGTAATTATATAGATTGTCTATATTCTGTAGATTGATACTAACTATACTCCATTTGTTTAGGTAGTTAACTAAAGGTAAACAATCTTGATATGTCTTTTTATGTAAAATAAATCGTATAAAAGACATACAAAGATTATTTAAATGAAGTTAATTACCTAACATCTATTTAAGTAAATACCTAATTGTAAACATTTTTAGATACAATTTTTAGTCATTTTTTTAGATAAAAGACATGCTAAGATTGTTTACCTTTAGTTAACTACCTAAACAAATGGAGTATAGAGATAACTAAAATACAGTGAACATTTGGTGTCAGGAAACAATTTTTGAGTTCATTTGACTAGTATAAAATCCTGTCTTAGAAACCATAATTCTTTCTTCCATCCCAGTTCACCCAAAGGTTTTGAAAATAATATACTAGGTAATTGTTCCTTATGTTAAGTGAATTATTATTCAGGCCATAAAAATAGGCATCTAATTTCAAGATCTTACAAAACAATGGCGCATAAAATCTATTTTAGTAGATAATGTAAGGTGGGTAGCCCAGAGTTACATTCAATCTATGACATCAAAATCTTGATCACGGCATGAGCAAGGACAAAACAATGTTGTCAATTACAAATCTGGCATGTAGGCTACTAAATTAAGATATGATATGATGCAGTGAGTAATACCACCATTTAAGTCCTCAAAAGATTTTAGGAGTCACAATGCTTTTGTTATTTTTCATGTTTCACTAATGGAAATGGGATGGCATAACCTTATTGATAATGGCTTGGGCACATACACACATAATTTAAAAAAATATTAGAATATGAACCAGATTATCTTGAAAAAAAAAAGCATTAGGAAATTTGGTTGTTAAGAATTCTTCAACAGTGAATTGCATAAAAATCTAAATCATAATGCAAAACTTTGTCGCTTAGATACAAGCAGGAAGGTAATAATTAGAACAGTTAGAAGAGAGAGTTGTACATATCAACAAGTCTGCCTTAAAACTTAATTATTTCTCTGAGGATGGTGCAACTGACAAAAAGTTGAATGAACTATGGCTAGCAATGCGATGAACAACTGATATTAAAGGAGACAGGGTAATAAACATTAATAAAAATATAAATAATACTCACATAGCGCCGCCGCACATGATAATAACGCGATGAAAAACACTATTCTTGTTGTACCCATCTTTACAGGTCTCCTACTTCGTAGTACTCGTGTATCTAACAAGAAATCAAATAAACCACTTTAAAACTTAATAAAAACACATTTCTCTGGCACACATGTTCACCGCACTCGATGACCTAATCCGAATAAAGCTTGGACCACAATGACAACACCCACTAAAAATAGCAACATCAAATACACTAAATTGAAGACCTCTTATGACACAAAAACTTGTTACGCAAACTTAAAAAGTACCGCAACTCCCTTAGCCCTTAAAGTTGCACGGTTTCACAACAGGCTAACGCTAGAAAACCCGCACAAATTCACTATTTGTTGCCGTACACGGCAAATCAATAATTGCATTCCGATAATGCTAAGTCGATTATGGCTCGGCATAGATTACATCTATACATTTGAAGTAGTGTAAGTAATTACCTAAATGCTCGTTTTTATAATATTATCATCGCGAAAACCAACTGAAATAATAAAATTACGGATTTAAAGGCGGGGCCTCTGAGATTCGCTGTCGTTCGTTCGTTCAGCAATTGACGGTTCAATGACTGGCTTGGCATAGACAAAGTTTCTTTTTTACGTCCATGACCGTTTTAATTGCTATCTCTTTTGCACTTGGAACGCAGGTATACTTCTCTTTCTTCTGTTAAGCTATCATAGACAAAGGAAGTTTTGTTCAACGTTCAGAAACAACGTCTTTTTTGAATATTGGCCAGGTCCATTGGAAAATTATTATATTGGGAATTTTTAGAAATTATGAATAATAATCGTTTCATTTTTTAAATATTACTAGCAACTGGCACCTGCGCTTTTGTATGAGTACTTAAGGCTCGTAGCAGGTGGCATTCTGTAGTTTCTGCATCCACCTTGGGTAAAAGGCGTGAGTTTATAGTTTTTTTTTAAATAATGGCAGCGTATTGGTCTTCTGATTTTGTATTTTTATCTATCTATACTTCTTCTTCTCGACATACTGAAAGCAAAATACCAATTTTAATAATAATATTTCGACGTGGACCACACCGTTCCTAAACTTAAATAAGCCGCGAATTTTGAATATGGAGCAAAATAGCATTGATATTTTTTTCTTCGCAAATATTATCAAAGGTAATCCCTTTGATAATATTTGAACAGTAAAACAATGCTAGTGTCAGTGCCAAACTATGATTTTGATGAGTTTTGTTGAATAAAATCTGACGTTCCATCAAATCATGAGCAATTTTTTGCAGAAATTATAAAAAATTATAGTTTTTTTTTACTTTTGTCTTGCAGGCAACAATTAAAGTTTCATCTTACAAGTCTATCAGGGACTATGAACAAATTATTTTATCTTCGTGTACTGAATTCCTGACCGCATTTCCGGAGCATAATAATCATGGGTAAATACTACTTTTCTATTGATGATGACGAAACTGGGCACTATGAAGAGGTCAACGTAGCCCCGCTACGCGGGGCTCCTATTTCTGTTTGCTGGGTTTAAGGTAATCTAACCTAACCTAACGTCGCGGTGCCCCAAGTCCCGAGCTCGTTTCGCTCGGTCTTGCATCTAAAACTTCAAAATTTATCTTTGTTCCTCAGTGCCCCGTTACGTCTACTCCAACCCTTCTGTTTCTTACTAGAAATTTTTGACAGAAAATCCCTAGGTATTTTTGGCCCGACTTTGAATACGAATGTACCTACACACTATTTTAAAAACTCCGATTAATAACGACTTAAATTGCCTTTGATATTTTCAGGTGATCAAGCCAACCACAGTCTAAGACCGAGACACTGTCTCAGCGTGCAAACATCCAAATATTCAGGAGACGCTAAAAGCTGTTTCAAATCAGAAGTACATGTGGTCTCCCCAAAAGAACACTTAGACACGAACAACACTCGAAAACGCGACTTCCATGAAGTACACAGCTCAGCTCAGCTGAAAGGGCTAGGTGAGTATTACAAGAAATATGAACACGATGAAGTGCCTGTAAAAGATTCAAATCTAGATGATATTACATGTATACGAAACAAAGGATCTTTAACTAATTCTGAACTCGATAAATTAGAGTCTAAAATATTTAAAAACATGTCACAAGAACTTCAAACTAATGACGATAACTCGAAAAGTAGTTTGGAATCAAATATAAAATTTTTCAAAACGACTGTTCTAGAGATATTTGATAACTTTTATGCGAGCATGCGTGACTTTGAGCTTTATAAAAGAAGGTTTAACGAGATTCTGGAAAAAAATAAAGAGGACGCTGTTGCTGACATGGAAGACTTTATAAAAGATATGATACAGCATATAATGTCTTCTGAGACTTTAATTTCTAGTGATGGCAGGAAAACCAATGATTGTGCATCTTTGTCATGCAAAGACAAAGACATTTCAAACGACATTGACGGTGGGAAATCCATTGATTTAGCATCTTTGTCATGCAGAGTGTCAGATCATGTCAAAGACAAGCAAACAAATGTTAGTAACTTTGACGACGAATCAAGTTATGCTACAAATACATCAGGAGCCGAAAATTTGCATTCTGTAATCGAAGCTTACAGAAACGATCATTATCTTACGGACTCCACTTTAGACGATAATCCTCCAAAAGCCAAAACTGTTAGTAAAGACGAAATCTTGAACATTTACCTTTTAAGTGGGAATCCATGCGTGCAAATTAAAATAAATGAGCGTAACCTGTTATCTGAAATTAATATAAAGGAGCCGATTAAAGGCCCAGACCGCGGTAAACACGTTGCGTCTGCAGAGAACATGGAGAGGCTGGCTGCCAAGAAGATGGAGTTAGAAAAGTATGTTGAGCAAGAACAGGATTTTAACGTGCCTGATAGAGAAATACCTGTAAAAGTTTCCTACGCGAAGAAGAATATATATCTCAATGAGGACTTTTCCCAGGAGCGAGAAACTGAAAAATCATTTATAGCTAAACTTTGTAATTTTTTGTGCAGGAAGTTCCGTAAAACTACTTGAGGTCGATGTAATGTTCAATTTTGAATAAATAAATGCGTTTATAATTATTCAACAAATGCTTATTTTATGGACTTTACAAAGAAAAAAAAATTACGATTCTTCACATTCTTCAAAATTAATAACATAAATAAAAGGGGTAAAAACACTCTTAACGAAGCCGTAAGGCACTTGTTCTTCCCATCATAGCTACATTTTTTTTTGTTCTAGACCATACCTGGGAACCACCCTAGGGACCATAAATATGGAGATATTGGAGTTCAAAGTCTCAACATTTTCACACATTAAAAAAAAACAAGTTTTAAATTTTGTAACTTTCATCCATCAATAAGCCAGCACATCAAGCTACTACAATCTATCAAACTTTTAATAGATTTACAACTTTATCGCTACAGCATAAAGCCGTGTACGCACGTACGAACAAATTTGTTGCGTTGCATGATACGCAACAACTTGGTTCCCACGTGCGTACCACTAACGGACATCGAATACTCTGTTCGTCAAACATGTTTGCGGCGATCCTTTTAGTATGTTCTGTATGGACGGTGTTCGAAGAGCTTTAATAAATGTTGGGGGTGCAGGCGGGTTGGCAGAGGTAGCTAATCCTACCTGTACCTCAGTTCTCGACCAGCAGCCGTCAAGTTTATTCGCGTGCTATGAGTATTATTAAAAACATCCATAAGTTTCCCAAACATGGCCGACGAAGAAAATTTTCAATGGAACGTGGAGAACACAATTTTGTTTATAGATTGTTCTAAACAAAAGCCTGGGATATGGGATCCGACTGATTTGAATTACTATAAAAATGACTTCCAACGGCGCCGTCATAGCTATTAAGATAGAGTACACGACTGTTGTGCGCGAACTCGACTCGAACTATGTTCGCATTCAGCCGTGTACGCACGTACGAACACGAACATAGCGAACACAAACATCAAATCTGAACATTTGGTTCGTACGTATGGACTATGAACGACTGTTGTGCGCGAACACGAATGCGAACATATTGTAGTTCGAGTCGAGTTCGCGGACAACAGTCGTGAACTCTATCTTGATAGCCATGACGGACGGCGCCGTTGGAAGTTGTCGATTGTGAAGTAGCGGAGAGTTTTTTGGTGTTCGCAGTGATTCATGAAATGTTGTTTCCTAAAGGGGATCCTAGATCGTGGGAAACAGTATTGTACAAAAAACTAGTTCTGCCGCCCCGCCCGCACCCCGTCAACATCTATACGAACAGTTTTGTTTCAGAACATTTATTAAAGCTCTTCGAACACCGTCCATATAGAACATACTAAAAGGATCGCCGCAAACATGTTTGACGAACAGAGTATTCGATATTCGTTAGTGGTACGCACGTGCGAACCAAGTTGTTGGTGTCATGCAACGCAACAAATTTGTTCGTACGTGCGTACACGGCTTAAGTGTTCGAATATGCCATCCATACGTACGAACCAAATGTTCAGATTTGATGTTTGTGTTCGCTATGTTCGTGTTCGTACGTGCGTACACGGCTTTAGGTTCAAGGTTGATTGGGAAAATTTGAGTTTTGAACAGCTTGATGTGCTGGCATCTGTACATTGTGTTTTGAGTACACATTGAGCGATACCGTAAAATGCGCTTCTTCACACCTTTAAAAATCGTTTCCCACCGTTTATTTTTGCGCAGTGTTACTCTGTTTGGTGTAGGTACAGAATGTTTGATTGACGGCTTCATGAAGGGTCCGTTTACGCCTTGTGGTATGTATGGGGTACGTATTAGAATATCTATAAAATAATCCCAAAAACAAAAAATAGAAATGGTTGTTTGAGGTAAAATTATACTTAAGTAAAATATTTAAATACCGACTTTCTACATTTGGAAAATTCAAAATTTCTAACCGTCTAAATGTCGAAATGCTTAAAGTCAGAAAAATAATAGTCCAAATAGAATATATTTTATTAAGTTCAAATAAACATTAACACTCCTCAACCAACATACCAAAAAGGCATTATGGCAAGGAGAAATTAGGAAGCAAGAGCGAGCGAAGCGAGCTCCGGACTTTATAGACTCTGACAGATTAGGTTCGAAGGGGATGCGTAAGCATCCGTTCTCATGAGTTCGCTTGAATAAGCATCCCAGTGTCCGACCGAAATAAGATTTTCAGCCGAATCCGAAAACAAACCGAATCTTCGCCCTTTTTTTTTTTTTTTTGGTGCGTGGGAAATCGTGAAATGACCCCCCCCCCCCCCCGCTCTGGGCGGAGCGGAAGGGAGTGTCAGACTCTTACTGACTAAAAACCACCCATGTTCCTTCATTGGCCCTTTATGTTCCAGGGCCGCGGTATCTCTTTCGAACAGTCCCGCAGCCCTGGCAGGCACCGGCCCTTGCTGACAACTCTTTGAGGCGCGCGTGGAACACGAACGCGCCGTCGACACGGCCTGCCCGTCGTCATACGACGGACGGACGGCGAGCTAGCCCATTACTCACCGTCCACAGGCCCGTGCCTACGGTGGCCGAGAGCCATCACGGCGTGAACCGAATCTTCGGCCTTTGGCCAAAACCACCAATAGAATTTCGTTATTTACACTTCTCGTATCCGCTTACTTTTAGTGGAAACGGTTGAGCAGAAAGCAGATGCAATTGTATAGGTCAGTGGAGACGAGAAGAGACTTGAGCGTCGTGCCGCTTTCGCGCACACTTCCGCGCAGCTTCGGTGGATACACCATAGCTTTTACGCATCTCCGCTCGTCTTCGCTTTGGTGGAGTACGGGCCTTACCCGTGTTACTATCATGTTACTGTGTTAATAAAAACTTAAGGTGTCTAGGTTGCTGTCCAAATTTGTTCACTACCTTGTCAATCAATTTAGTGTCCTCTTCTGATCTTTTTCTGTGAACACAACATGCACAGGCGGCTTACGCCTCGTGTCTTTTATCGTCAGGACCGTAGGCAGGCGGAGGGTGCGATATTTTGTGCAACTAAGTATAGAGAAAGCAATCCATCCGAGGCGGAAAGCAAACATTTTCGAGTCCGCTTCGCTCGCTCGTACTCCTATTCTCATTCTTGTTCGTATAAATAAAAATTACCTAATTTATCCGAGAATATCCTACATTATTCGAGCTCGCTTCGCTCGTGGTGGCGGATGTGTCGGGTCATTTAGTTCCCTTCAATATGGTTGAGCTGAATGAGGCTGATCCATGCGTCATGTTCGTGAAAGGTCATCTCTTAGCTGCCACGGTTTATTTTAACTACTTTGTTTTTAAATTATTGATATAATGCTTTACTCTGGACGCTCTTAATGTGCACGTATTTCTACATCGTTCTCACATACCCATATGTAGGTATATAATCTCAACATGAATGATGTAACCAAGATCTTGTAGCAATATTTTGATTGAAAAGAGTGTCCATGGAGTTTCTTGCCTATTCTTCTCCATAGAGATCTACGTTTTGGATTGGGCAACTACAGTACTTTCATAAGTTATTATTCCTTGTGTCTGTGACTGTAGCTTCGCCTTCTTTGTTTTTCTGACATTCAAAAGTGCCTGTTATGGTCTTTTTTTGAAATTGAATTGAAATTGAAATAAATGCTTTGACTTTATAATTTATATCATACTAAAAACAATATTCCACGATCATTTACAATTCACGGTCCATTTTATGACATAGGTACTTAGTAAAGTAATACGAAGCTCTACGTTCCTCGAAAACAACAAACGATCGCTTTTTTTTTTCAAAATTATCAAAAGGGTGTATGGCTCATGGTGAAAAAATTTGGTGGTATGCCAAAGGAAATCGCTACGTTTACTAAACGGTAACCGTTTAGAATTTTTTCGGTAGTCAAATAGGAAATTTTTTGCGCGGTGTTTAAACACAAGCCCTTTAATAATACAGTATTATTTCAATAATAATTAAAATGTTTAATGAAAAAAATTCTTTTCGGTCTATTATTTTATTTCTTTGAAAGTGTATTGAAAAACGTTGTTTGATACACGTGGGCATTTTCATTGCAGTTCTAGGTTCTATAACACCCTCGCCTGCGGCTCGGGTGTGAATTCCGCCTCGTATGCAATAACAAAATTTCCCCCTTGTATCAAATTGATTTACTTATACTACACACTCATGTAGCAATTTCTTCGGGCTTCATTTCTTCGTAAATAGGACTGTCGTTTCTTTTTATCTGTTACTTCACAAGGACGATCTTATTTTTCCTTTAATGGTGTAGGTAAGTAGTTCAATTTCGTTTCTTTCGACATCGTACTCGTCGGAAGAGAATATTTAATTACAGATACAAAGGACTGCTTGGCTGAAAAACAAAATTTTAAACAAAGTATAGTACTACTTACCTACATAATATAGCTCTTTGCTCGCGAATTTTGCAACTTTTACTCATTCATGGAGCTATGTAGGTATTGTGATTTGTTGTTCTTGAATCTTGAATATTAGGTAGGTAACTAGTATCTCAAAATCGAAAAAATGTACGTAACTTAAACAAAGCCTCATTAACAAACTAATAGATTAAAGGCGCAAACCCACCGCCGCACACGCTGTGCACGGGCACGCAGCTCACTTTAGCTGCGCGGATTCATTTGTTTGACAACGTGGGTCTACGTTTCCATTGCAGTACACACTACACTCCCACAACTATGTACAGACGCTAGCACATCAAGCTACCCGAAACTGTCAAATTTTCCCAATCAACCTTGAACCTAATGATTTAGCGATAAAGTTGAAAATCTATTAAAGAAATTTGACAGACTGTAGTAGCTTGATGTGCTGGCGGTAAATTTTTGGCTTGATTTATAATTTCCCTTTTGAAATTACCAACATACACTTCAATTTTAATTATTTGTATGTTGCTAGATGTTGTTAGATGGCTAAATACTGGTATTCAGCTGCATCCGGTTAGACTGGAAGCCGACCCTAACATAGTTGGGAAAAGGCTAGGCAGATGATGATGAGATGGCAAAATAGGTGCTTACTAAAGTTGTTGGTGGACGTGTGCTGTATTTCAACCACCAGCGTTTCAGCGTTTCGATTTTAAAAATAAGCAATAGGATCAGCGCCGCTCCACATATTAATGAAATTGTCCAAATTATGTATTTAATGTAGTTTGTAGACTCTATATGTCTTTCCTTTGTATCTGGAATAACATAATATTAAATAAACCACCACCCACCACCTTTCAAAATACATTTCAACTATTATTTAGGAAGTCCTATAACTAAGACACTTTGTTTGGTCTTTTTTTTTGTTTACTTCCTTCAAAGTCATTTTACTGAATGTTTTAAAATGGCCAACTAACAGACGCCAGCACATCAAGCTACAACAATCTGTCAAATTTCTTTAATAGATTTTCAACTTTAACTAAGCATTAGGTTAAAGGTTGATTGAGAAAATTTGACAGTTTCAGGCTTGATGTGCTAGCATCTGTACCTAGGCAATTTTAGCAAATACCTACCTATACTTCGAGGCCCATTCATCTTTACTTTGTCAATTAAAACTCTAAACTAATGAAAGTCTATGTATTCTTATAATCATCAGCAGAAACCAAAAACTACTCACATGGAACATTGATGTAGACATCCTTATACACGTAACCGATGGAGCTGGTTGCGTTACAACCGTAGTTTCCAGTATCCTTCTTCACCAGATTGGTGATGGTAATGGTGTTGGCAGACACTTGTCTCCTAGGGTTGGGCTCAGCCTGTTCGATAGGCTGGCCATTATGGATCCAGGTGATCTTTGGCACGGGAGTACCATCGGCTTCGCATTTGATTTCAGCTGATTCGCCTTCTGCGAGTGTTTGGATCTCTGGCTCCACCGTGAAGAATGGCGCGGCTAGGGGACAATCAATTATGAATTCAGCTTTGACAATTTCGCCTTGAGCTTGCCTTCGGCTCGAGCTCGCCTTGTGCGCTTAGGGCGCCCGTTGTCGGTATACTAGTTTTAAATGTTATGTTTGTCCTTTTTGTATAGTTATGGTGTTTTATACATAAACTAGCATTTCGCCCGCGACTTCGTCCGCAAAAATTGTGATAGCTCAGCTAATATGCATGATTTAAATATAATTTATAGACTAATACAACACACACGAATAATGTAGCTTTTTGCTAGTGAAAGTTTTTTAGAATTGGATCATTAGTTCCGGAGATTACCTCCTACACACAAACTTACAAAAAACCTTTACCTCTTTATTATTAGTGTAGATAAAACCATGAACCAACCAGGAGTCGACCAGATGATTTTATGATATGTAATGTTAAAGTCTACCTTAAGAATGTATCACAGTTTGATCATGGTCTTTTCAAACTGTCTATTTAAAAGTCTGTCTATTTAGCCCGAATGCAGCGAGGCCTATGATAGGCCTGACTGCATTCGGGCTCTCAAAGGACTTTGAATTAAAATAATTTAGAAAAATAATAGATGGTTGTTTTTCATGGTGATGTCAGTTCTGTCTGAGTCATGTAGAAAGTGTGGGCCATTTAACTAGGCTTGCTAATTTCTCTACAAGCCCTTTTATTTAAAAGAAGTACCTAAAGTAAGAAGACCTTATAACCCTGAAGTGTCACTTTGCCGAGATATTGCAGAAGTAAGGATTGCAATATAGAACTTTAATAATAATATGGGATCCTGCCGTTTTGCCGAAAAGATTTTGCCAAATTTTCATTACCCAAACAAATTTTAGCAACCTTTTTTTATACCAATGTAATATTTGGAATAGTTTTAGTACGCACATTTTCATTTGGTCAAATGTTTACTTGGCAGATTATTACTAAGGATAATGTCATTAAGGCTTTTGGTCTTTAATCAAATGATTTATTGCAGCAAACAAAATTAAGACAATAAACGTTTAGTCAAATGATTTGTTATGACAAAAAATATAAAGGCAAAAATTTTGGAATGAAGACATAACACAAATTGATTTAATATAACGTAATTGAAATTGAACAGATGCTGACGGAAACGCTAACCCTAGACGGTCGACGTCAGGGGCACCCCGAGGTTCGGTTAGTTAGGTTCCTGTAAACCTTGCAGACAGAAATAGGAGCCCCGCGCAGCGGGGATTCGTCGACCTGCTGACGGAAACGCTAACCCTAGACGGTCGACGTCAGGGGCACCCCGAGGTTCGGTTAGTTAGGTTCCTGTAAACCTTGCAGACAGAAATAGGAGCCCCGCGCAGCGGGGATCCGTCGACCTGCTGACGGAAACGCTAACCCTAGACGGTCGACGTCAGGGGCACCCCGAGGTTCGGTTAGTTAGGTGCCTGTAAACCCTGCAGACAGAAATAGGAGCCCCAACCGAATCCAAATAGGAGATTCCAACTAGTTAATGCTTTTGACTGAAATGGTAAGTTTAAAATTGACGACACCAAATATTTGGCTTATTTAATTTTGCGTAAAATATGTTATACCAACTGAAATATTTGACTAGATAAAAAATGGTAAAAGTACTACTTGGTGAACAAGTTATTGTTCAAACGTTCACTTGCCAAACATAGGTTTTCGTAACAATTATTTGTAAAGAGATTTTTTGATTTATTTGGCAAATGAAATTATGCGAAAATTTGTTTGGGAAGTGATAATTTGGCAATTTCTTTTCGGTAAAACAAGGGAGACCCTAATAATATACTACTTACTACTTCTTTACTTTACTTAAAGGTATTAATGACAGCCGCTTCATCGTCGAGTATCCTTTGCCTCTACATATCTCGACAATTAGCTACGTGACATGTGAGGGCAATATTGCGCTTTTGGTTTGTTTATTCTCCTATGAACTCCAACTCTAAAAAAAAGTGACGACGACGTTTGCACGGAGGTTCTATCTATGGATGGAAAACAAAAAAAAATACCTTCAATAATGAGCTGTATTGAATGGGATTGATCAGGTCCGACACCGTTGCTGATTTCACAGGTATAATTGCCTTGGTCTCCGTACGTCAGGTACGTGATCTTCAAAGACTTCCCATAGTTTTCCTGAATTATGTGTTGGTACTCCAGAATGCTTTGTCCGTTCTTTTTCCAAATAACTTGAGGTAAGGGCCTGCTGAAAATTGTATTGTTAGCTGTGGCGACACGTACTAAGAAAAACCTCGGTGACAGAAAAAAATGAGACAATCAAGGTTCCATTTTCTCTTTGAAGTTTGTAACGTTAAACTCAAAGTTTCTGCTTATAGATACTTATACTCACGTTCCACCATAAATACAGTGGAGTTCCACCGTTTTCCCTTTTAGAGCTTTCTTGACCGTCCTTGTAGTGTACTGCTGCACCGGCTCATGCCTGTTCAAGGTAGGCGCGACATCCATCTGCGTAACTTCCAAAAATATCATGTTGCCAAGCTTGTACTCATTTCTGAAGATGGAATTAGCTGTACAAAGGTATGCGAAGTCTGCACTCGCGTCGTAACGAGTTACGTTCGAGAACCAAAGGTTTCCTTCAGGGTCTACAGTCATGCGTGAGTTGTTGATTGTCTTGAGCTGTCCCTGGTCGCCTTGCAACATCCAGTAGACTTTGGGTTTGGGGTGACCGTCTGGCGGTTCGCAAGTGAGTTTGAAAGGTTTCCCTTCCTCTGCCCTGACGACTTGTTGGCTGTCCGTCTCCTTGAAGGAGTTGAGTTCAGCGCGCCGTACGAAGACGCTGTTGGATGCGGCAGTACCCCACTCGTTGTAGGCGAAGCACTGGTACTGTCCAAGGTCCTCGTAACGCGGCTGTCTGACCACGAGTGTACCGCGCCCAGACGCCTGGGTAGTGTACTGAAACGGTTTACCGTTTCTGACCCATCTGTATCTGTTTGGATAAAATGAGGTGTTTATAAATGGAATGTTGGTGCGTCATATTGCGTATTCAGCAGTTTCCATTACCTATTACCAAAATTATCATACGGAGGCGTGGTACCCACGCCTCCGTATGTACGGTATAGATAGGACAATCATTAAAATTTGAAAAAAAAACCGCAAAGAGTTTAAACTCGACGAGGGTTCGATCCGTTGGTACTTTAGTTGAGAAATAGAAAGTTTTGATGAAAGTGTCTCGGCTCCATTTAGCCCTTAAGAGACCACGATTTTCAAAATCCGTGCATACGAGAAATAAATATTTCATAAACATATTATTTTGTAATAATTATTTGCTATGCGAATGCATGCTATGAATTTAAAACCCGGAAGTATTTTTTTGTTAAACCATCGCTACGAAATCTGTATCTTGTTAAAACTCCTACACATGTGAATTTACGTTGGGTAAAGATAAAAATGCTCTACCCTGCCGTCCCCACTGGCCTTAAGATGCACTTTTAACTTATTAAAACATGGTTACGTACTTAGGAGCCGGTTCACCTTCAGCCTCGCACTCGATGATGAACGGCTTGTCCACCTCTCCGGGCTGCGCCACTTGGAACAGGATCTCCTCTTGTGTCGGCTGCTTCACGATCTTCGGCGGTGACGTCACTGGGCAAAATTTTTTAGTACTCAACTGATCTAATATTAGTACTGTTATAAATGAGTGTTTTAGAGTTCCGTACCTCGAAAGTGGCACCTTTAGGTATAGCTGGCGAATGCCATACGATGTTTCTTCGATAAAGTCACGAGCAGAAGTGTATACCATGTTATAAAATGAAGTCACTCTTTATAGGTCTGTGTGACCGCGCTGTACCTACTTCTTAACTACGCAATGGATTTTAATACGGTTTTAACCATAATTTAGATCAACTAATTCCGGAAGGTTTATCTTAATAATACATTAATGATTAATATTTAATGTTTTTTGAAGTCGCAAAAACCGCGCCAAGCAAAGGTGGAGCGCTATGTAGTTTAATAAAATGGGCCAAGTGCGACTCGAACTTACGTACAAAGTGCTCCGTAGCACAAACAATATTGTAACAATATTTTGAACGCTCATTTAATTTAAACTTGTCAATTTACACTCAACATTAAAACTAAATTTGTTTTTCATCGTATGTTAATGAAAAACGGGGGTGCATGAAAGGAGCCTCCCCAAATGACGTTAAAAATCGATACCCAAACCCTCAAAAGTCCGGCGCACCCTGGATACCTAGCACTCGGTAACGCAGAGTGTTGACTAATCCTTTCACCACGATGGCACGAAATGGTCTTTCCTAAGTCCTATCCCAAACGGCTCTTTTAAGAACCAACCCCCGGAATGTAAGCTCACCAGCATGTATGTTATTTTAATTAATATTGAAGGATTCTGGAATGAAAAAGCACAACTTCTCTCAGAGCTACCGCGCTACCAACTGTGACATATATACTATATTTGCAAGAAACACACAGCAACTAGGACCAAGCAAGACCAGAAATTCCCGGCCTAACACTTGCAGCCGAAACAGCACACCCAAATTATGGGAGTGTTCGTGAATCCTGCAGTTGGGTCCATATTCGCCTGCTCCATTGACGAACAAAAACGAAGCCATGACGAAGCCATGTCTATCGACACAGGACATTGTACCATTACTTCTGTCTACAAGCCGCCGAACCAACCTCTCAACTTGACCCCAACTGACAAATTCTTACATGATCGGGAGTCAAAAATCGATTTTAACAGCCACAATATTGCCTGGGGCTATCAGAGTACAAATCCCGATGGTTTCGCTGTGGAACACTGGGCAAAAGTGGAAAATCTGACCTTACTACAATCATTCAACAGCTTTTGGTGGAATCGGGGATATAAACTAACTTCATCTCACCAGTGACAACATCAGCCATCTCTGCGTAAAAACAGTGTGCCTGTCAATTCTAAGAACACGACACTGGCCAATAGCATGTGAAGTGAAGTATCGCGTGCTAAAACCGACGACGGTTCCTTTCAGACCCACGAGCCGATTAGCCGATTTAGCCGATACCAGAAAACTACGGCCAGTTTGCGGAAAGGTCAGGTCAGTTTTGCTGATATATTCCAAAAGGCTGACGTTTCTTTTACGGACCTGGCTTGGACTCTGACAATTTTTTGTCATAATTTCACACCACTTTTGTGTAACGGTTCATGGAAGACTTATAGTCGTGTTGTACCAACAGTCTCGGAGTAAAATTTTGGCTGTGACATACGGACGGACGGACAGACAGACGGACAGAACGAATCTATAAGGGTTCTGTTTTTGCCATTTGTCTACGGAACCCTAATAAAAAAATCCATGTAATAAGTACTCACATTCACATAACGCCGTACACGATATTAACGCGATGAAATACAATATTCTTGTATCCATCTTTACAGGTCTTCACGACACAAAATGCGTCGCCGAAAGCACTGACTGACACTCTATAATAACAAAATGGACTTCTTGAAGCCCACTAAACATTAATAAATTGGTACATTATTTTCCTGTTATTCATAATAGTTATATTATGAATAACTAAATATTAAATATTATCTATCCAGTAGTAGTAGTGTTAATGTATGGTTGACCGCAGTGACGTAGTGAGGAATAATCTAGACGTAGGCGAAGTCGCATTGGCGAGGCCCTTTAAATTTCTTTCGGTACCTACCTAGGTATTCCCAACCATAGCATACCATATATCGGATCTTATTTATCCAAGGTGGACGGAACACCGAAGCACAAACGGTTCGGTTCGGTTAAGAAAGGGGTTGTAAGATTTTTGTATGAAGCGTGGCCTGCTTATCTTCCGCCATTTTATTTTCAAAATGGCGGCTATATTTAAAAACTGTAAACAAGTTTTGTATGAGGCAAAATCTTCCAAAGCGTCACAGTTCCGAGGTATAAGCTATCAAAGTAGTGCTTAAGGCGAAGATTGTAACTTTAATGGCTTATATTTCGGAAACGTGACGCTTATGAAAGTTTTCCCTCATTCAATACTTGTTTGTATTGATGCCAGATATTGATAAATTAAATACCGGTTTAATGTGTGGCCGCTATCTTATGCATATAAAAATTCAAAGTCCTGACTAACTGACTGATATATCAACGCACAGCCCAAACCACTACTGACCACACACACTGTCCTAGAGACATGAAATTCGATATCCACTAAGAAAGGGTTTTTCGAAATTCTACCCCTAAGAGGATGAAATAGGTGATTAATTTTCTATGAAACTAATTATTCTCGGGGTCGATTGACTTGAAGATTTGTGTACGTACTCTTTAGTTAAAATGATAAGAAACGTGTATCACAGTTTTTCCAAAATCATCCCCCAATATAAAATTCAAAGTCGCTGACTGACTGACTGATAAATCAACGCACAGCCAGCTTTTATCTTTATAAAAGCTGGCTCGTTAGTGTAACTTTCATGTCTTTACATGAAACTTACACTAACGATTCTTTATGACCTATTCAACTTTAAAAGTAAAAACTAATATTACACATTATAAATGCGACAGTTTGGATGGATAGATGTTTGTTACTCAATCACGCCAAAACGGCTGAACAGATCTGGACGAAACTTGGCGCAGAGATTATAGTCAGGTATAGCACATCGATTACCTATTATCCCAGAAGTAAGATCCCGTGGGCAATTCCCGAACTCCACGCGGGCGAAGCCACGGGCGTAAGCTAGTTTTAAAATAAAATCTCTCTCTTTACCGTCAAATATCTTGGCAACGAAACATGCAGGGAATTTCATACATTTTGTAGGTTGATGTTATTTACCTTTTTGAATATATAAATGTGTTTATAATTATTCAACAAATACTTTATTGTGGACTAGACAAAGAATAGAACAAGGAACAAAATCACGATACACCACATTCTTCAAAATTGATTATATACCACCTCATCATAGCTATATGTTTACTAAGTTGGAGCGCGAATTCCTTCTTCATGTGCAAAAATTCCCTAATGACGGGCAGATCTAGCATCACGAAGGCTTGGCCGTCTATCTCTTCTTGCTTCATCTTCTCAGCAATAAGTTTGCAGTCGTCAGTGCTTCTTAAGTACGCGTATACGTCATCGACCGACCAGTCTAGCGGGTTCGGAGACAGCTTCAGTTTCCCCTTCATCCAGGACATCGCCATGTCCTTCTCGAACATTTTGTTATCGGACGGCAGAGGATCATAAGTGTTGAATTTCAACTTTTTCAGTTCTGGTTCCTCGGAGTCGGACACGTCGGAAATATTTTTGGCATCTCTAGAGTTGGAACTTGTTTCGTTCTCTGTGTCGCTGTCCTGCGGGTTTGGTTTCTTGACGCAGGTGTTGCTGTACATTGTTTGGACGTCTTTTTTGTTCCAGTGGGCTTCTTTCATTTGGAGGGCGAAGTTGGGTAGTTTGGCGCCGCGGGTCTTCATCTCCAGCTTGGGGTAGTGGTGCCTGGGCCGCTTGGCGCGCGCGTCGGGCGAGCCGGGCCGCGTGCCGGGCTCGGACGGCGGCGTGGAGCCCGCGCTGTGCGAGCTCTCCACGGACTCCACGTCCTTGTTGCTCTCGCTCTCCTGCGACGGCTGCAGCTCCTTTTCTTTCTTCTCTGGAGCAGCCTTTTTCTTTTTCCTTCGACCGTTAAGGCTACCTTTAGGTCTTCCACGGCGTTCGGTGTTGTGATCTGGAATTTGTGATTTTGATTAATAATCATATCTTTTACCGTGATGAAAGTCTTTAGTGCACTATCAAGTTTGATTTTAGAAAGAGTTGTGTCGATTTTGATGGCCCGTTTTTTACATGGCATTTTAAATTAACGGCAAAACTTTACATGGTGCATCCATATCAACAGTAATAAAAACAAAAAAATTATTCCTTAAGTAATTAGTAAGAATTTGTTCACAGAGTCCCGTCTAATATAAAATTCTAATTTCTGGGAAGCAATTTTTGCAACAACGCGATCAGAACGAACCATCACGGTTTGTCACGCAAGTCTGCAAGTGTACAGTTTAGGCAACACCGTTTACGTACAGTTGATTAAACGTCGATCGTTTACGAAATGACCAAATATTGCATGTGTATCAGCACTATCAGCTTGTACTGTGTTGCTACTATGATGTTTTGGCGCTTGAATTATAATGACGGGGGACGTTGTTGCTAAACATTAAGAAACTCGTTTCGTGACATTATATTCTTTTTTGTGTAGTTCGCAAGACGCTGTTGAGTAAAACTTCGCCTCTTCCACGGCGTCGTCGGTGGCAGCGCAAAGATCACTGACTGACACTATATTAAGAAAACAATCTGGCTGTGTTAGTACCAAGTTTGACCACGCGCCAAAATGATCTTGTACATTACTTACGGAAGGTAGACTTGTCGACCTGCTGGCAGTCGTTGGGGCAGGTGACGGTCTCGTCGGGCCCGAACAGGCACGGGCACGCCTGCAGCTTGACGCACACGTCGCGGCAGAACGACGCCACCTGCGGCGCCGACCGCGCTATGGGCACGTACGCGTGGTATGTGCTGGACTTTAGTCTGGAATTGAGAGATTGAGTACTATAGAGAGGCTCTCACAAGAAATGTTAGAAAAGATTTATGAAGCAAAATGATAAAATTGCCAATTTTGTCACGTTACACGAGAAATAAACGAGCGAGCAAGGACCAGTTGGCTCCGGAAAGCAGATTATGATTTTTGTCGCGTTGTTCCGTTTATCTTGGTCAAGAATCATGAATAGGGTATATACATAACAATGAGTTAAAGTTTAGAAAATACTTCAAGACGTATAAAGAGAGTAAGGAAGGTGGCGTTCTATAGTTTCTTGCCGCATTGGAAATACCGCAAATTTACTTGTATTGTATAACGGGCTGGTGTCCGCAACTCCACATCTAGGCGCGTATTTTGAAAATGGATGATGGAGTTGTTGGTATGGAATTCTTCAAAGTAAGTCAGAATGTAAGACGTAAGACGTAAGGTTTAAGATTATTTTTTACAGGACCTACAATTTCGAAACCCAATTCCGAAACAGTTTTCTAATCAACTAAACAATATCTACATATGCCATCCTTTACAGTAGGTCATACTGATGCTATTGTTATTAGACCTAAAAGAACTGTGTCGATTTTTTAAAAATTCAATAATGTTTCGGTTTCAGGAAATCGAAATAAAAACATCGTCGAATACTCACTTTGCCCTCAACATCTCGAGCCTCATGCCTTCTTCCGGTGGTCCCTCAGTCTCCCAATCCTTGAGCAACTTAGCAGGCTTGTACGACGCCGAGATGATCTTGTTGAGGACCTCCTTCAGCACCAGCGACAGCGGCCCCGGACCCACGTGCTTTGGTAACTGCGACAATTTGTTCTTACTTATCGATGGTCCCGCGTAACACTTGTAGTTAAAGAAAATCCTATCGCACCATTCGTCTGAACATTTCACTTCTTCTTTGACAGTCTTATCTTCAACCTGCTTCGGTTGCTCCCTCTCGATAGTAGTATCGGGAATGTGTAAAGCGTAGTCATTGCTGTCGCACCAACCGACAGGGAATAGCAAGTCACTGTCTTGAGCGTACCAGTACTTCTCTCCTATAGGCAGGAGCTCCACAAATAACATGTGTTCGACAATACAGTCTACATTCGCGACGTGAATTTCTTCATGATTTAGCGGATTAACGGCTTCTAATTTCATATTGACTTCGACGCCTTTCAGTGGTATTTTGTTGCCGAAGCAGTAATCAGGGGCTGGTACTGATGATGTCAATGTGAGATACTCGTCCCAATCGAATGGGCCTTCTTTCCAGATTTTGGGAGTTTTGAAGGGTAGGCCATTTTTCTGTGCCCATCCTATAGGGTATATGTACGGGTGCATGGAGTCGCAGAGCCACGCCATCTTGGAGTCGTCGTAGTCGTCCACGTGGTCGTCAATGACTACAAGGAAGTGTAGATTGTTGAACACTTTGGTGACGGTAGCCGGACGGACGGTGCGCATGTCTTGGGGACTTAAAGCTTCTACCTTCATGCCGCTCACGAAGTTGTGAGATTCCAGGTTTTGGTTTGGCTGTGAAAGAGAGATAAAAAATGTTAATGGCTGTCTTCTTCTTGTTCGAAGAAAATATACTTATGGGCTAACTTTATAAACAGATTTGCACAGCCTAAACTATATCAATGGCCTACTACATTCGATAATTAATTCCTACTCAAAAAGTTACAGCTATAAACGTGGCAATATTTGTTGATTTATTGGGAACAACAAACGCCGCGTGTTAAAGAAAACTTCCCCTGTCGAATCACATCACAAACAGGAAAATAACAAACGATGTTTACAAAACCGACACCAGCGAGGATAAACCAGATGGAGTCCCAGTTTTTTTCCCGTATCGCGAATGTATCCCTTTTTTTGGGATATCGCTCACATAAATATTGTTACGAGCTGGATAAGCGATAAATTAAATACTGCCGATTAAACACGAAATAACTTTATTAATTACAAAACACTTAAAAGTTAATCACAAATACACTACTGATCACTATTCACTTAGATAACGCACTTCTAGTTCACTTTGATTCGTTTCGTTGTGTAGCCAATATTAGAAACTATTTACCTATATGCAGACCGATCCTTCGAGAAGGTTCGACAACTTTCAGTAACCTTCTTCAGTTCATAGTCGAACATCATCCTTCGACAAAGATCCACAACTTTCTCGAATCTTCTAGACAACTCCATAGTAGAACATTGTTCTTCGAGAAAGTTCTACAACTTTCACGAATCTTCTTTAAAGTTCGCTAGTGGAGCTTTCTAGACTCTAATCTTATAGACAGGTCCTTACTAGAACATTCGAGACTCGCACGTAATTTAGAATGTTCTCGTAAAGCAACTGACGTAACAATATTATCTAAGAATTATTTGACGTTCAGGTTTGGAAAATTCATTTCGCTTTTAGTCTTTCGTTAGTCAAATCACAGGTTAAGTTTTTTTTATAGCCTATTCTCTCTGCCTATTGTCTCGGTCTCTCTTTTTATTATATCAACTACACAAGCTGAGAATCAAACTAGAAAATTTCTTGGGTTCTTACTGATATACAACGCAAAGGCCTAAACTGATGCGGTCGTTCCCGCTGGTTAATACCCCGTGGTTAACACTATTAACTACTGGGAATGATGCGTTGACTGGTTAACAGTGTTGACGAACGCGACATTTTATTCCCAATAGTTAATACCCTGAGTCAGGTTAAAGAAAAGTAAAAAGATATCTAGGTATATCTTCTTCTATACTAATATTATAAAGCTGAAGAGTTTGTTTGTTTGGTTGAACGCGCTAATCTCAGGAACTGCTGCGAATGCTGGAATGGAATGTGCAGCATGCAAATTTAAAGGTGAAAAACTGGGGTGGTGTGCGTCATCTATTGTTTGTTCCCGGCCGGCATCATCGTCATAACTGATAAGCGATGGCCTATCTATTGTAATACGATACAAAAGCGAAGCGAGAAAAGAAACATTTCTACCTATTCCTTGTTCATTTTGTGTATTCAAGTCGTAGGTACCTAATTAAAGTACTTCTTCTTTAACCTGTCCAACTCTTGAAATAGATGCGGGACGAGGGGGGAACTATTGGGAAAAAATGTCGCGTACGTTTAACGAAATCATAATTAATTTGGTGCCTCAAGTCTTAGTTAAAGCATTTTCAAGAACCGTAATATTTTTTACTAGGGGCCGTTCAAGTATTACGTAAGCACTATGGGGGGGTGGGGGGGTCTTTGTTTTGCTTATTTTGGATGACATGGGGGTAGGGGAGTCTCGATGATGATTACGTTATCGGTAGTTATTTACTTTTTTACACGAATGTGCAACCCTTTTGTCTATGCTTGAAAACGAAACGCATTTTCGGGGATTCCCGCAAATATAAACGCATACGTTTAGGCACGAGCTTTAGAACTGATTAGGGGAATTACCGCGTCCTGTTCACTTGTTTAAATTTCCTCTGTCAGTGTATTGTTTCGTTTGGATACTATAGCGAGTAGACCTTTAAGAGTCGTTGCTCGTCGTGCTAATGCTAATGACAAGGGGGATGGGGGGGGGGGTGGTAAATAATTGTAATAAATCTGCTAACGTAATATTTGAACGGCCCCCTAGCTGTTCCCCGCTGCTCAGCCCCTAAGGGTCATAGCGTGATGTTATATAGCCTATAGCCTTCCTCGATAAATGGACTATCCAACACAAAAATATTTTTTCAATTCGAACCAGCAGTTCCTGAGATTAGCGCGTTCAACCAAAACAAACAAACTCTTCAGTTTTATAATATTAGTATAGAAGTATAGATTTAGATTTCTTTTTACTTTTCTTTAACCCGACTCCTGAAATATTCGCGAGACGAGGGTATTAACTATTGGGAAAAAAATGTCGCGTTCGTCAACACTGTTAAACAGTAGAACGCATCATCCCAGTAGTTAGTAGTGTTAACCACGGGGTACAGCTTTTACCTAAATAATAATATATTTTCAGATAATAAAACTCACTTGGAACAGGTCTGCGGGCGTGGGCTCCGAGATAGCCTCCTCAGCGCTCTGCCGCAGTTGTGTGCTCAATTTGTTCTTGCACGAGAACTTATTCACTTTGCCGGGGTACTTGAATTGCCACGGAGAACCCTGTGTAGAAATCACTTAACATTACGTACCTATAACATCATAATCATAATCAAAAGTCAGGTATGCAAATAATCATCTCTACATGTCAGTCCCCTGTCAGCCGTCACGCTATCGTTAACTCCTTTTTCTAACACATCATTCCAACTTGATTTATTTATTATGCCAAAGGCATTCTCTACCAGTCAACCTTTGGGTAATGCAGACACAAACTGGTAGTGGTAGGTGATCATCACTCTTTCAGTCACATGAAACGTCACTTATTTAAATAAGGTTGATAATCAGCACTTTTTGAAAACCAAAATGCAGAACACAGTCAGAAACCACTTGCTGGGGCGAAGAAGTGGGGGAACAGACTCCCCAACAATACATCTGTCTGCTAAGTCATAAATTGTTGGCTCATCATCCACAGCCCACCTTCAGCCACTACTGAAGACTCGCTTCTAACTGTGCAAGTTTAGTGTCTACGCCCTTGTGTCAATCTCAGGCAGGTTCAGGCCGAGGCCCACAACTTTACGAGAAAATGTCGGTAATTATCATAAATTTCCAAGTACGTGATTTATTAACATCATTATCTGTCTAGTCTCTAGCCTTTTCCCAACTATGTATTGTCTTCCAGACTACTCGAATGCGCCTGAATACTACATGAGGCGACTGCATATCTGCCCTCTACAAGTACAACCCTAGACCAGGGTAGAAGCCTTTAAAAATAATAAAAAGTGAAAAAAAATAATAGTAGAATGCAACCCATTAGAAAAGGAGGGGAATATTATAAAAATGAAGGGAAAAATAATTTACGGGCGATCTGAGGTCGGGAAGGGGATGGGGGTGAGTTTTTAAGGGTAAAAAACGGTTTTTCTCGATTTCCGGCAAAACTAAAAGTCCTATCGAAAAAAGTTAAATGGCAAAGTTGTAGGTAATAAAAAGATCTAAATCTTTTGTATTTACAATTTTTTCACATAACCTCAAAATTTATGTGAAAAATTCAAAAAACCAAGTTTTTGGTTTTTTATTTTTATCTTTTACAAAAATTTTATTTTTTTAACGAAATTTGGTGAAAACTTACCTATTTATGTCTCAAATACGCTGTAATTTATTTGATTAAAAATATTTATTTTTTCACCTCATTTTGAATTAATATCGAAAAAGCACCCTAATTTTCAATCGAAAATTAGGGTGTACACTTTCATTACTCGAAAAACGTTAGATTACATGCTACATTAATAAAAAAAAATACCTTTTGATGGGCTACAATTTTTCGTAGGTCACTCAGGTATATAATTTATCTTGAAATAGTTATAAATAGGCATCTACGCATATAATTTAAAAAAGATTCGACAACTTTCTCCAAATATTGTAGATGTCTTATTAAATATTAATTTTATTACTGAACTTATTTTGTTTGTTAATTATAGTAGTATATTTTGATTTGCAATTTTTTTTTATTAATGTAGCATGTAATCTAACGTTTTTCGAGTAATTAAAGTGTAAATTTTAATAAATAGCTCAAAATTATTTATAATAATTAAAAAAAAAAATTCGAATTCGAGTTTTTTTCGGTTTTTTGCATTTTCTGAGAAGATTTACTATGGTAACATATATTTTTTTTTCACCATCGGAAAGTAGAGATTTCACCGGACAGAAAACATACCAACTTTTTGAAAAAAGCTGATATTTTGACGGGTGAATTTTCGATTGAAAATTAGGGTGCTTTTTCGATATTAATTCAAAATGAGGTGAAAAAATAAATATTTTTAATCAAATAAATTACAGCGTATTTGGGACATAAAAAGGTAAGTCGTCACCAAATTTCGTTAAAAAAATAAAATTTTTGTAAAAGATAAAAATAAAAAACCAAAAACTTGGTTTTTTGAATTTTTCACATAAATTTTGAGGTTATGTGAAAAAATTGTAAATACAAAAGATTTAGATCTTTTTATTACCTACAACTTTGCCATTTAACTTTTTTCGATAGGACTTTTAGTTTTGCCGGAAATCGAGAAAAACCGTTTTTTACCCTTAAAAACTCACCCCCATCCCCTTCCCGACCTCAGATCGCCCGTAAATTATTTTTCCTTTCATTTTTATAATATTCCCCTCCTTTTCTAATGGATTTCATTCTACTATTATTTTTTTTGGTTTTAAAAATTATCGACCCTGGTCTACCCACTGGACAATACGAATTAACACGATACCCTTTGGTAAGACTGTCAGACTTTCTGACTTCTGACTACCCATAACGACTGTCAAAGATGTAGAAATACAAGGACATGAACTAACAACATATCTAAATTATTATTTCCGATTGTACTGCTTACCCTACACCAAATCATTAACACATTACCGGTTGAAGACTGCTATTAGTATCGAGGTCAATCAAACCGATCGGTTCAAGTGACGAGAATTACGGTTTCTCATGTTAGCCGACCTACATACTTGTAGTACGGAATATTGATAAATAAAGTAACAATAGAGCTTTGATTGGAGCTAAAATTACTTCGAATCTAGGCTAAACGGGGACCCGACGACGACGGGATGGCGTTAAAAGTCGATAGCGCTTTTAATTTTTTATGAAGCCTGTTGATTAGAATTTACATGGTTTGCTCATTTTCTCTGATTCTCGATCGTACATATTATAGTACGGTACTTCCGATGAAGTGTCCTTAAATATCTTGTGTTTTTATAGCATCAGATTTCTCTAAATCTCTATTATAAATTTATAACTGAGACTGAGTGACGAAATTTTAATTTGAAATCCCCAAATAGGAAATCCCCAACCCGCCCTTTTTGCATAACGCATGATAGCCATGTAATTTATGTTTCCTTGTGTTTGACGAGAAGCAAATCAGTTAATTGAATGACCTTTGATTGGAGCTAAGCTAACTTCATTACTGGAGGGTGGATGCCCGAGGGGGATGGCAGAATATCATAGGGCAACTGTAAAAGGTTGCGTAGGTGGGAGTTTTAAAAGGGCACGACAAACCATTTTAGGCGTTAGAGGCATTTATCCGTTGAGTTCGATTTAGCATCATTTGTTTGACCAGAAACCCGACCCGAAACAGTTGCACCTTTACGGATTCATTGGACTCGTGCCGATCGGGAATTACAGATGATTAGATGATCAACACAGTTTGAGCTTTTTCACAAACTTATAAAGTATTCGATTTTGTCACCCGGCTATATGTAATCATACAGACTCGAACATATTCACCGAAATTTATCTGGGCCACTGGAACAGCTTTCGTATCTGTAGTGAATGAACTACAACTTTGCAAAATCCCTACTATTTCAAGACAAATACATGTGGATAGTTGAACGAGTCAATCAATAATGCACGTGTTTCCATATTGGACCAAAATACTTGTAAAACCCGACGCAGACAGGCGGGGGCGAACTGGGAAGGCATTTTATTGATCGCTTTCTAAGAATAAAACAGTGAAGCAGGTTCGTTTTATGGAGGAACTTTACATACGGAAAAACGGACGTTTACTTAATTAAATGATACTTACTTAATTTTTTTTTACTTCAAAAATAAATTATGTTTTAGAACCACTTGCTTAGATAGAGTCGATGTTTCCTATTCGACTACTTTGTGAAGAAACACCGAAACAAACAAAGGCCACAGTCTCATAAAAAGCCCAAATCTTGGTAAAGTCATATGAATAAGTACTATGCAGATTAGTGATATAGTCTTAAATGAACTTAATCGCCAAATACATCTTATAGGCAGATTGTTTATCATAAGTAATGTGAGACATGACCTATAGACAGTACAGTTCTAGGCCAGGACTCCTAATCAAACTATGTCATAACACAATCTCATCAAGTAACCTTTAGTTTTTATAAAAAGAGTCCGAATAGAAATAGTACAATTTAATATGTATAACTCAACTAAAAGCCTGTAGTGTTCCACTGCAGGGCTAAAGAGCCCTTTACTTTTTACCAGTTTCCACTTCTCTGTATTTAAAGCTTCTCAGAGTTCTTAAAAACCAAAAATACAATCCTCTTCTAAATGGGTCAGCAGAGCACTAGGCAGTATCCGCAGTATGACGCATTCCTACCGTTTAAAATGTGAAAGTTCAAGTTAGAATGTTTGTTACTCAATCACGTTTTAACAGCTGGACGGATTTGGATGAAATTTGGCACACAGGTAGACTATAAACAATTAATCTGCCTATAAAGTCCCCACTGCTAGGCCTCCTGTCTGTGGGCCCTCCCACAGACAGGAGGCCTAGCAGTGTGGGCTAAATACACGTAAACGCAATGCGGGTTAGTGCAGGCAGACTTGGATTAACATCAGGACACTTCTTTCTCCTTCTATGGAATAAATCCTAGGAGAAACCACAGACCGACTGACATGATCAGAGACCTTAACGCAACATTCTATTTATTATCATGGGACAAAGAAATACTGGTTGCAATTAAATTGACTTACCTTATTGGTAACGAAGCCGAAGCTACTCAGTCGAGGGTTCGAGAAAAAGATCCAGAACTGGTTGAGGTCTTCATCAGCGCCGTCGTATCGGACTAGAAGACGACCGCCGACGTTCTCACATACCTGAGGAAAAACGTTGCTATAAGAACCTGGAGAATGGTGGTGGTGGTGAATCTAGAGACCCTTAATTCCTGAGTCCACTCCTAAGTTAGGAGTGTACGGGACAAGACCTATGTATTATACATAGGTTAGGAGTCCTAACCTATGCATAGATCTTGTCCCGTAACTCCCGTATTATGGAGGCTTAACGGGCATCTACACTTATAATATAATAAAGCTGAAGAGTTTGTTTGTTTGAACGCGCTATTCTCAGGTACTGCACATATTAGTGTTGGATAGCCCATTTATCGTGGAAGGCTATAGGCTATAATAACACCACGCTACGACCAATATGAGCGGAGCATTTTTTTTTTTTTTCCGGGTGGGAAATCAATGAGCGGAGCGGAGCATCAATGAAAAACGGGGAAAATAGTATTTTTATTATAATTTTACGCGGACGAAAGTCGCAAGCAACAGCTAGTTCTATTTATCCGGCTTTTGAGTTATCCGAGTAATAAACCTACAATACAAGCCCGACATTCCGGAAAGCTCTTATCATTTAAAGCCCAGAAACAACATGCCTACAGATCGTTACAAATTATTACACAATAGAACAGACGCATAATGTGGTTAGTTTGGCTTGTTTTTACGTCATGAATAGAGTACCTATTGAACAAAAGTCACGTAATTAAACAATGTCATCATAATACACACATCAAAAAAGTATAAGTAACACGCATCATTTACAAAAAACTGAATGTTTTATTAATTAATACTTTTTTTTTAACAAAGTAGATTGGTATAAGTAGAATCTTTTTGTTCTCGGCAACATATACTGACTGATTTTAAAAATAGAAACTTTTCGATTGTGTTTTGATTTCATTAAGAGGACGCATTGGAAATTTTGGCGCCAATGATCTCAATTTTTCTCAGTAAATACAAAACGGATCAAAATACAAGTTGGTTACCTGAAAGTACATGATAAAAACCTTATTTTGTTAGTTTTCAATACATGATTAGGTAACTTTTTTAACAGAGAAAAATATATCAAACACACCTCTTTTTAAAAAGAGATTCACATTTTATGGGCAAACGGGACCGATTTAAGCCTCTTAACTTTTTTCGTAGATGAGTCTATACATACTCTTTAAAATAGTAGAAGGAATATTTCTCAAATTATCATTTCTAACTAAATAAAATAACAAAACCATTTTGTCGCTTACGTCCTTTAATTATAAGCTAGCGCGCATAATGCAATCCTCGCCCCGCTCTGACGCTCAGTCCCCTCTTGACCATTGTCAGTTTGTTTAACAATTCGTCGCCTTAAAGTAAAAGCTGATTATTTTTTCCCGATTTCATGTTTTCGTTGCTTGATAGGTACATTTGGTTTATTTTTTTTTACTTTTATCATTTTGAGGTATACAGTTTTTGAAAAAATTTAGTGGTGAGGCATTTTTTATATCATGGAACGACGCCATTTAACTGCTGATGAAATGCAGAGAGCTGCAAGCGGGAAGAAATCAGTCCCAGGTGTCTCGGCATTTTGCTGTCAATAGGAGCGTGATTTGTCGTCTTTGGCAGCGTTACGTTAATACAGGGGATCCTGCTGAGCAGCACCCAGGATGTGGAAGGAGTACAACTGCTCGACAGAACCTATACATACAACTGACTACTACTGCAAGACGTCAGCCGATTTTAACCGCTCGGGAGATAAGTTTAAATCTACAATATAATTCTCAAGCGATGTTGTTGTTAGCCACCAAACCGTGAGATAGGCTGCATGATTACGGGCTTTTTTTTATTTCATACGGCCTACGAGCACGAAGCCCAATTAGGTGCCTATGCGCCCATCGAAACAAATGGTGTAGGGAACACTTGACATGGACCCAGGAGCAATAGGATAAAATTTTATTTTGCGATGAGTCCCGGTTTGGATTAAGGCAATTAGGCCAGATACGAGAAGAGTAACGAGTGTTTAGTCGTCCCGCAAATGCTGAACGGCTGAGATGTGTCCAGGAAGTGCACCCGTACTACCCATAGTGATGGTATGGGTGGGTATTATGAAGAACAGACGAACTGCTCGTTTTTGTAAATGGCAATATGAACGCTGAAAGTTACGTTGAAGATGTCCTCGGGCCTTATGTTCACCCATTTGCGCAAAGTCTTGGCTCAGACTTAACGCTGATGCATGACAATGCGCGTTCGCACACAGCTCGGAGGACTAGAGAGTACCTGGCAATGGAAAACATCCGGGTATTGCCGTGGCCTGCACAATCGCCAGACCTCAATCCTATCGAGCACGCATGGGACATGCTCCAGAGACGTGTTCTAGAGAACCTGGACGGAGTGTCGACAACCCAACAAATGAAAGACTTGTTAAAATTCCATTGGGAGCGATTGCCGCAAGATTTCGTTTTAAATTTATTTTATAATACGCTGTTACGGTACACATATTGTTAATTATTGTGATTAAATGAACAATTGAATGGAGGATTTTGTTGCACTAGTCAGTAAACTATAAAAAAAACATACCTACTAGGTACTTACTTATTAGTTATTAGTGTTATTACAATAACAAATATCGTTCAAAAGTTCAAAACCGTACATGTTGCTTAGACATAGGTACCTAATTGATGTGTGTATATTTGTACCTCAATATGAAGTTGTCGCGCAACGTTACAAGGGCCTTAAAAGGTGACTAGCCCAATGTATGAGTAGCAATAAATGTATGAGTGTACCTACACCTACAACATTATCTAAAGCCTGCTTCTTCGCTCCCGAAAGAGGTTTCAGGAAAAAGGAGATTATGCTTCGTTCTATCATTAAAAATTCGCTATGCCTATGCTGGTACATATCCGAATCCGAACTAGCTTAGATTATTCATTTTAGCAAAAGAGTAGAGGTTCAGGTTCCCGTCTGATCATTTCTTTGTCGCCTTTAGCTTAGCACTACCCACTCACCGTGAGTGATAGGGCAATCTATTATTAGCTGTTGCGAACGCTGCCTTGTTAGACCTTTGCTCCAGGGTATGAAAATCATTTCGCAATCATTTAAGTCTTCCCGAGAAGCGTGATTCAAGTTAGCGTATACGAAACGGGGCACTATAAAAAAAGTCGACGCAGCCCCGTTACGCGGGGCTCCTATTTCTGTCTGCAGGGTTTAAAGTAATCTAACCTAACGTAACTTCGGGGTGCCACAAGTCCCGAGCTCGCTTCGCTCGCTTTTGCATCAAACACTTTTTTGGCAAAAAGAATCTGCCTTTTTTCCTGAGTGCCCCGTTACTTACACTCCTACCCAAACGAAGGCTTGGCTTCTAGAAAAGAGTGATTCCGTTCATATACGACTAAGTAAAATGGTCATTTGATTTAACTTGCTAGAAAAGCAATCGTCACGTTTTATATTCTCAACTTTAAATCACGTGCTTTGAGATCCCGACGTAATAATTCAACAGGAACTTTCATTTAAAATTATTTTAAAACAGAAAGAAATAAAGAAAACTTGTAATAAACAAGTTTTCTTTATTTCTTTCTGTTTTGCAGAAATAAAACCTAACAATATAAAATAAACAACAATCTGGAGGCTGCTGAACAAATTGCGTAGGAAACTGTACACGTGGCTAGGATTTTCCCAATCCCATAAGTGGTGGGTATTTAGCTCGATAGATTTCAGAATTGTTTCTCATAATGCAGATTAGCGTCAGAAATGTGACTTTTGAACTGCTTGGGGATACCCGCCGCTCATTTGCTTTACAACAAATTTAAAAACGAATATGTTGTTCCGAGGATTTTGCAGGCCGCATGCGGAGAATCATCGTTTCTTGACCACTAGCCCTAGGTATTTATTGAGTGCAAACAGAAACTCACTTATCGCTCAAAAACTGTGCTCAAAACGCAATAGATTTTCCTGACAGTGGTTAATTTTTTTACAAGAGAAAGGAATTTATTTAAACTATGGCAAATAAAAATCTACCGTATCCTAGTCTCCTAGTTTTTTATGTGTTAATTCCAAAAGGTTTCCATTTAAACAATGATTAATTATACCAAGGACAGTCAAGCTTAGCAACCGTAAGCATAATAATAACACCCTATTGTTGAAATTGAAAATATGTGGGAACAATCGCAATACTGCCAATACTGCAATACAGATAACAGAGAGATGATAAAAATCATTGGCTTACCGTTGCAATCCAATATCTGTATGGATCAATAACATTCTGCACCTCCACTTTCATTCCAACTTTGATTCTATCTATTGGGGACAATCCCTTATTATTTAAAGCCTCTATGGAGACTGATTGACCATCTAATAAGGCCTTTTTCATAATTTCTATGATTGTATCTCCATATTTTTCATTAATCTCATCTGGAGGTTCTATAAGCTCGTCATATTTCCCACACCAGCCTAGGGGGTGGACCTTTGTAGTGGATATGTCGCACCAGTAGTCGTTGTCTGCACCGATAAACTTGATCCGGAGGAGGTGCCCGCAGACCATGGTGATCTCTGCTATCCAGTAGATGTCTGGGTTGTTCTTGTGACAGACTTCCAGCAGCATGCCCTGTTTGATGCCATTATAGAGACTAGTTTCCACCTGAGAAAAGAGAAATAGTATTGATTGGAAATATTTTTTATAAGTTCATAAAACCCTCAATTTTTGGAGCATGTTCATGAGACACATACTTTTAAGAACAACAGGCAGGAAATATTTTTTAAATCTTGAACAGGATTGTGTAAGTAAATAAAGAATATTGAAACGAGCCAAACAAAGAATAAATTGTGTGAGACAAAGAGATTAAAGAGTATTTTTTACATGTCTTTGATGTCAAGTGATTCATAACGAAGTTGAGGAAATATAAAGCATAGAGGAAAAAAACTATGGAAGATGTTGACTACTAAAAATACCATGAGGTTTCAGATTACAGAAAACTGCCAAACAAACACTTCTATGAGTTATGACTTTATGAGGGATATTTCTTCATCAAGATTAATTATTTTTTTTCATGAAAGTTAAAATGGTGTTTTCAGGACCTGATCAGTTATGGGGAAAAGATGAAAAAAGCACTTGCATAGATTTACCTACATATTTTGTATCTGAAATATTTTATGTCCACATGTTCATAAGCAATTTTTTTTTAAATTACTCTTATGTGTAGTTGTTTACTAGCAATTAATCTAATTCTAAAATTTATTTGCTTTCATTAAATTGATTTCAACACCATCACACTGAATTAACACAAATATACAATTACTATTGTGACCAGTTACTACATGAGCATCTACTCATTGTTAACTGTAAATTATTACTTTTTCCTTGAATTTCATTTGATGCTAAAAATAAATTGAGATCATATTTTAACACTTTTTTGTTTACTTGCTTTAATTTACATCAAAACGTTGTTTTATATTAGTAACATTTAGTCTAATATAAAATATATTAACAAGTAAAACACTGGTGAAGAACTTCATGCCATATGGTTTCATATTTATTTAAAATGTTTTGCAACAATGAACCTTTAAATAGGGTTACAAGATAAAATCTCTTAATAAGTTACATTGACTACCCAAACACAACAGCATTATTGCAAAAATATTCATGGTTTATTTATAGAATATAATTGAGATGGTACACATCATTTTTATATTTTCCTGCAAGAATTTATGTTTCTCAATTTCAATCATAGTTTTCTTAACAAAATACGATGGAGATACAGCAGAATTGTTTCTAAACAGTGGTAAAACAATTAAGTAAATAAAAGAGCAATCATAAAAAAAAATATTATACAACATGTAAGAAATAATTGAAACTTACATGAGAAAATAATTCTTCAGGAACAGCGACAGTTTTATTCACTTCCAAATAATTATTCCAGTCGAAGTCTGCCATATTTTTTTGATTATTGTTAAGTTAGAAGTCATCTAATTAAAATAATTCTCATAAAACAAGTTAATCGAACGGTCGAACTTGTTACGAATTTCAGAAATTCATTCTCTTTCTATCCACATTTCAAGTATGGTGCATCTGTCTCATCTATTCGATACATTGTTTATTGTTGTCTCTTTCTTAGGGCTTTTCATTACAGAAAGTAATATTTGATTGAAATAACTGTTAGAAGAAATAACTCATTGCAAATTGTAGATAAAAAATATCTGCATAGCATAGAACAATCATGCGAAATACAGTAGAAAAGTAAAAAAGATTAAATGTTATTTTACAAAACTAGAACACTTTAAAATAATTGCTTAATTTTAATAAAATATTAACTATTTTATTTAACTTAAAACGAAACGTAAAATTGAATAATATTCAAAACTGACATTAGTTTTTAGAGTTGCGACCATAGATTAATATATGGTAGCGACTTCTGATTGATTGGTAGAGCGCATACCGTAACTAAACAACGAGAGGAATAGCGGTAACGGTTTGGCTTGTTACAAACTTTTTTCCTATTCTTTTTGGCACCATCCTAATTAAAAGGGTGTGATTTACGTGATCATAGATAGAATATTATATATTGATCAGAGAGGCTACATACAATATATAAATGGAATCAGGCGGGTTGATCTTCAGATAATATGGTGAACATTAATATTATTAGGTAGATGGATACACTTCGACTTCGTGTTACGATTCGTGTCTTTTGTTTTAAGGTGAAAATATACTTGTGTAGCCCACGCTAGCAATTAATTTCTTTTAATGATGGCTTTTTAATAGCTTGTAATGTTGATCATTTTTTTTTTAAGAAAAATATTTATTATTAAAAAAGCTTCATATACAATGAGTTGTGTTTGAGCCTACTTTTAGGCTAACATTACTATTTTTTTATTTATGTGCCATTTTGTTCGATAACTTGTTGCATCTTGTAGGTAGTGACATAATCCCGTTGTGACGTTTATGGACCCATAAACAGCGTCAGTCGCGTTTTCCCCTTTTTTGTATGAAAACTTCAGAATGTATCGAATTTCTTTGTTAGATGTGTTACGGCTAAAGATGGGTGTCAACATAAACTTAAGATTAGCCGGCTAAACTCCGAACTAACCGAACCTCGGGGTGCCCCTGTCGTCGACCGTCTAGGGTTAGCGTTTCCATCAGCAGGTCGACGGATCCCCGCTGCGCGGGGCTCCTATTTCTGTCTGCAAGGTTTACAGGAACCTAACTAACCGAACCTCGGGGTGCCCCTGACGTCGGAGTTTAGCCGGCTAATCTTAAGTTTATGTTGACACCCATCTTTAGCCGTAACAGATGTACTCATTTTGACGGACAGAAAAACAATTTAAAAAGGGTGGGAAAGTGGTTTTTACTTTTCTTAATGTCCTATATTAATTGATATTAAAACCAGCCAGATATAAACAGAACAACTAAGGAGATTTCTCTTCAATTTTATAGATACAAAATACCTAAAGACTTTTCCCCGACCTATTATGTAAATGGTCAGGCTTGGTAAACTTTTACAGACACTGTAATTTATATATAGGTACCGTAACCACGTATAAATAATATGAATAACTTAAAAAAAACTTTGCTTTGCTTTGTTTGCTATGGACTATCTTTTATTTTCATATATCCGAATTGGAAGTCACTCATCACTTAGCAAGACATGAATAAAAGATATAGTCTTTTTATAACGTGTTACATCTTCAAACTGCTACAACGTTATTCCGATGAAAATAAGCGTTTATCTAAGAACCGTCACTACTCTAATCTGTGACAGTTACAGAACATTTCATTTTTATATCTCTTTTTTTCTCATGAGTACTGCGCTGGGTGTAAAAGAGCAAAAACATAAAAGTGTCGGTAGTTGGAATGTTTCAAAGCATTGACTTGACAATCATTTCGTTTGTCTTGTCTGTGGAAATTCTGTCACTTAACTGTCATTTACTGTGACTTCAGCAACGGCACGGCAGTGTAACGGAGAAACGTCATTTATTTTGATATCTTTTGATTTGATCCAATTTATCAGACAACAATTTCCAGATGGTATTGAAATTCGAGTGCAAAGGTGTACCAAGTTTTTAGTGAAGTGTCAGTGCATTTCGTGGATTTGTGGAACTATAATTATGTAAATACTTTCTCTTTTAAACGCTCGACTGCCCGTGTTGCGACATCGAAAATGAGTAGTTTTACAAACATAGCATATAGTTTAATTGCGAACAGCTCGAACGGTACCGATGATGAGGGTTGTATGATATTGAACACTACGCAAAATGTGATAATAACAGGCGCTTACAACGGTATTCCACAAACTTTAATACTGAATTTGGTGTCGTGGACATTCCTCATCGCTTTGTTCACCGTGCTGCGGCGGACGGCATGGAACTACGGCCGAATGGCGCTCGTGCAGCGCACGAAGAGTCGGTGGACCAACCTGTTCTACCGCGGTGGAGATGGCGATGCCTTAGTGAACCGGAGACGCAGCACTGAAGACGTCCTCAACATAGATGAAGGGTTCTTTACGTGGCTGCCAGCTGTATTCCGTCTAACCCGAGAGCAAATACTGATCAAGTGCGGCCCTGACGCTGTCCACTACCTCTCCTTCCAAAGACATGCAATAACAATGATGTTCATTGTGACGCTAGTGTCTATTGGCATTATTCTGCCTATCAACTTCCAAGGCACTAATTTAAATGTTGATTCCAGTACATTTAGTAGAACTACTTTGTCAAACCTTACTGGAAGGTCAAGCTGGCTTTGGGTGCATACTTTGATAAGTATTGCCTTCCTACCAGTATCTGTGCTGATAATGAGGAGGTGCACAGGACGTAAACCAGCGCCAACATCCATGACTGGCACTATTATGATCACTAACATATCAAAAGCTGATAGAAATGAATCTACAATAAGAGCTTATTTTGCCAACAACTTCCCTCACATTCAAATAGTGGATCTCCGCCTTGCCTACAACATCAACACGCTAAATGATGTTCAAGAGAATAAGGATATGGTGACTGAAGCTCTCATTTACACAGACTCATACTTAAAGAAAACTGGGAAGCGGATTACTGTGAAGCCAACACTGTGTGGTCCCGAACTTGATGCACTGGAGTTCTACAGCAATGAAGAGAAGCGGTTGAAAGATGAAACAAAGAGATGCCGAGCTATGGTACTGAATGATCCTCTAGGCATTGCATTCTTGACTTTACCATCTTACCAGCTTGCTGAACATGTCATTAGTAAGTTTAGTCTGCATTATGGTTGGGTGTTGTCTCACGCAACAAATCCCTCTGACATTATTTGGGAAAACCTGAGTGTACAACCTGGTGTATGGTACCTCAAGGCTATTGTTGTCAACTTTTTCTTATTTATTGTGTTATTCTTCTTAACAACCCCTGCAATTATTGTCAATCTTTTTAATACAACCATAGCCAAACCAGATTCCCTAGGAAAAATTAGTACAGTAATCTTTGAATTCCTCCCCACTCTACTTCTTTGGACCATGGCTGCGGTCATGCCTGCTATTGTAGCCTTCTCCGATAAGTTCCTCTCTCATTGGACCAAGTCCCAGCAGAACTACTCCATTATGACTAAAACTGTATCTTTTTTATTATTAATGACCCTAATCCTACCTTCTTTGGGACTTGTTAGTGCTGAAGCATTTTTGAGGTGGACCATCGATCACGACAATAGTATGCGTTGGGATTGTGTATTTTTGCCTGACAAAGGCGCATTTTTCGTCAATTACGTTATCACCTCCGGCCTAATCGGTACAGCCTTAGAACTGATCCGCTTTCCCGAACTGTTCCTCTATGTATGGTACTTGCTGCAGTCAAAATCGAAGGCGGAGAAGAGCTACGTAAAGCGAGCCATTCTCTACGAGTTTCCGTTTGGAGTTCACTATGCTTGGAGCATAGCAATTTTCTCAATAACAATGGTTTACAGCCTCGCTTGTCCATTGATAGCGCCGTTCGGCTTGATGTACATGATGCTCAAACACGTGGGTGATAAACATAATCTGTTTTTCGCGTACGGTCCGAGCGACATGAGCGGCGTCGGCGGTGGGAGGATCCACTCGACTGCCGTCAGACTTATTCGTGTTTCGGTCCTACTGCTACTCATTAACATGGCCGCTTGGGCTGGTCTAAGATCCGGGTTCGAAGCTAGAACTATTATTCTGATTATGGCATCAATCGTGGCCTTCGGTACGTTTTTGTTGTTAAGTCCGTTCCCGAGCTGCACGCCCCCGGCTCCGCTGCAGGAGGAGTCTAGTATTCGATTCCCAGAGTACGTAGCTCCCGCCCTCACGAAACCCGTAGATTCCCCTCCTAGTTCGACAGCCACAACCCCGGATTACGGGGCTTCGTCACCTGTAACGACGCACTCTTATAGCCCCGGTCCAATAAATATATAATTTGATAATTAACGAATTTCCCCTTATCAAGTAATTGCCTTAAATTGCGGTCCGCTCATATCAGTGATAAACGAAACACTTGGTTGGGCTTGGGTATCGTTCTTGAGGACGAAGGATTAGAGTTTTATATCAATGTAAATAACATGCAATATTTTTATATAATATAATGAAGTACCTAGTTATAGAGGTAGTCACCTGAAATCTTATGTTCAGATCTTAATTTTAGTTTTCATAATTTTGTTTTGTTAACTAAAGTTAGTCCGTTGACCACAAGCGATTATGATAAATGTTTTACCTTGTACAGCTTTACACGAATCACTTTTTACAACAAGTATATTTTTCGTATATAAACAATTTGAGTGTTGATCACGCTTCTACAAGCACTGTATTGTTGTTAGGATTAGACTAGAGTTATGATTGAATTGTCTTTTCAGGATCATATTTTGATCCTATAATTGGATATAATGCCATTTAGATGCAAATGTAACGGTCATGTCTTAGATTTGTCGTAATCTTCTTCCCCTATGCCTAAGACAACAGTCCAGAACCCAGAACATAAGATATCAGAACTCTCTTTAATTTTGTGATTGTTTTATGGCTGTCATTTTTATATTTCCTAATTCTTAGTAACTTATTAGACGCTAATTATTATGCTTTATTTTTGTACATAATCTAACGAGATCTTTCGTGTTATGTTTAGGTAAATACTTAACATCCTCATGTCAAATAAATACTGAAGTAACTCTATTTTTGATTTTCCTTTAAACCAGTCTGCCCTGTAACACTTTTAACAGTAACAAAGTCAAGAATTTAAAATTGATTTGCGTTAGTCAGTAGTAAGTTTCCATGAGATGCGTATGGAAATTGCTATTGCATATTAGTACGACATCTTTGCCAAAACAATATTATTGGATGTAATTTTGTTTCGTAACATATAAAATGTAGCTAATCACCACCATGTAGATAATGTGCTTAATTTAATATGGGTTATGTACCTGAAATAAATGAATTTGAATTTGTAGCTGCTTGTATAACGTTAAGTTCTGAAACTGAACGAAATATTCGAATGTTCTATTCCCCAAACATGCGCAAAAAATAGAGCTGATCTAATTGGACTTCTTGCTGACGTAATTTGCTTCTTATTAACAACTTACCTTTTATTTGCTCATAGGTTTACTGTTTCGTGTAAATGTTGACTAACATTTAAAAGTCCTTGGTCACTGACACCCAAATGTTCACGATCGCATGTAAGAATCGTGCCAATAAAACATTAATTCCACACTTGGAAATTTAATTTTTATGCCGTGAAATTACTCAAATACGTTGACTAGTTCATTTTTATTTTCGTGTGTCGCTCGTGCTAGTTCAAATAAACGCTCATTAAAAATCAATAATGAAGAAGTACGAGTTTATTACACTGAATTTGAAATAGCAACCGGTTCGTAGTCTACCAAGACAGCATCAAGTCTGTAATGCGATATAACATGGTCTCGCTCGAACACATTCGGTGTGTCAAGGTGTCTTGGTCAGATGTTGTTCTTGGCGTATATTTGAATAATTAAGTATCTAATAAGTTAGGTACTTATGTATTTTACCCAGCAGTGTAGGCCCACGTGCGAATTGGAAACTGTATAACTAACTAGTCTGTATTCACCAAACCTACGTATTGGCTAATTCCGATTCGCACGCTGCGATAGGTACTTAGGTACCTAGTACCTACCTAACATTGTAGTTTTCCCCTTACTAGGTCCAGCTTAGGAATAAATCAACTCCGTCGGTTTTTGCTCCCGTTCTCTACTTCGGACACAATGGCCAATGGCTCGCTAGTCCATGTCCACGAATATCCACCTCTTTGGTTTTGTAGACGGGGTAATAACTAGCATCAACAGCAGCTAAACAAAAAGCTTAATCGATTTTCTATCACAAAAATTATCCGATGTAATCCATGAATGGCCCATGATTGTATTTGTGCGTGACAGACACGTTTGAATCAAAACAGGGCCACTCATACCAAGTGCACGTAATAAACACACATTACATACTAATTGGCTGTATTGAAGCCTTGCGACTGTCATTAACGGTTCGATGGTAACGATCCTTCGACATCACGCTGTGAGTGATCCAAATTACTTACATAATTAAGACATTTGAGTGGAACATTTAGGACAGTGCGTAGTAAAACAATTTAGTTCATAACTTTCATTGTTCACTTGTCGCTTGGTTTGTTGACCGTGTGAATTATTAAATATCTTGCCTATTTTCCTGAAAGCAAATATCTGTGTCGGCTTATCGTAAGCACATATTGTTATCTGCTATTTAGCTGTGAACTATGAACCTGCGGCAGTTTTCACATTACTGTGAGAATTAGACGAGTCTATATTCTGTTTCTGTCTATTCATAGACGAGGCACGTTGTTTTATGTCATGACTTTATTGTATGTACAAGGGCAAGTGTTTATATTTACATCCGCCAGGCAATACCTATGTCTTCCTGAGTGGCGTCATTCTAAAGAAAACAAAAGAGATTATTTTGCAATATCTGGCGATTTTCGCCTAATGATGCGATCTAATCAGCTGCCTAAGGGTTGGACCTCATCTGGCAGCACGGAATCGCATTTGTTCCGCCTGTGCTACCACGTGCTGCAGTATGCTGCCGCATGCGAACGCGCGCTGTCGCATTCCGCAGACAAAAAAGGCGATCGCACGCGTCAGCAATCAGCATGCTGCAGCATGGGTGGCATACTGCCGCGTTCTTTCATGATCAGTTTAGTTTCAAGCGCGAGATGGATAGGACCACGGAAGAGAGAGCAGTGATTCTAGCGTGTATTTTGCAAGAAATGCAGAATCAAAATAATAAAAAGAAACGCATTCGCAAAATAAAACGGAGATACTGGGTTCCACCTTTTTGGAAGCAGAGAGCGGTTCATGGACAATATGTTACGCATTTTCCGGATTTAGTAACATATCCAGATAGTTTCATAGATTATTATGGAATGACTTTAAATGATTTTAATGAATTAGTATTTTGCCATTGTACGATAGAGTGAGACAGCATGCGATAGCAAGTGATCGGCGGTGAAAGGATGCGTTGGCATGCTTCAACGTTCCGGAGTCTCCCTGCCGACCATTGCATTTTGTCCGTGATGCCGATCGCCTCGAGAATGCCGCCGCGTGCTATCGCATTATGCTTTCTGTCTCGGTCTAGCAAATGGCAATTCTAAGCGACAGAAAGAGAAAGGGCGACGGAAAAAGGCGATTCCGTGCTGCCAGATGTGGTCCAACCCTTAGGCTAATGGTAACGGAGTCCAACAATGTCCAAAAACTATTCAAGCTTTGTCAAAGTAAAACAGCTAATACCACACACCCACCACGTAGCTATGACTGATAAAATAGATTCAGTGACTAATGGCTTTAGGGATAGTCCGACATGGCAGTATCGATCTGCGAGGTCGTGTCGTGAACTCGTGACCCTTTATAAACATAGGTAACAGGTAACCTAGTTAAACCTGCTGATAACTTGAGCTAATATTTGTCTGAACTGACAAATTACGCTCCGATTATACCAAGTCTACTGGTAATCTGTCCACTATTCACTACTAACTTAAGTACTAACTTATAAATGCTAAAATTTGCGTACCAATCGAAACAACGTTTGTTTTTTCTTTATTTCTTATCAATTACCTACATTGGTGTTACTTATTAGTAAGTCCGTCGTGTACCAAGATTGTACTCGGATTAACGTTTATTAACTCAGGAAAATGGCCATTTTTGAAACTGATAAAAAAAATTCAAACGCTTCATATGGTTTCAACACTTTCAACGATGCCAGAAATTCCCATCCAACTCGATTGCATAATGCATAGTTGGAATGACATAGGTATAATAAAAGACAAGGTTTTACTCGATGCGTTTAGTTTTAAATTAACGAAACTTGTTCTATTCATTACCCTTAATGATGTGGAACCGGTTGAACAACATTATTTTAGATCTACCTATCTTCCATTTTTTTTTTAGTGTGAGAGGCAATAGAATTATAGGAACATTATTTAGTCTAAATGTGACTTCACCTTTACTGAACATTAAAAGGGCAATTGGGTCTGTGGGTCGTGGGCTTGTGGACAGTCTACTTGGTCTAATGACATGGTAGTTGATGGTAGTCTGCTAGAGCTACCCAACAAAGGCGAGTTATACTCTTACTGTTAGTAGTGTAAGTAGTCATAATAAAATTATATTGCCACTGCGCCCACTGGAATTAAGCGAAACTAGATTTCCCGCTTAAAAAGACTTATAAAGGCGTTTTTGTCTTTGAGCCAAGTTTATCAGACTAATTATAATAGTATTAAGTTCATGGAATTGTTAGCAATTTCGTTATCGTTAGGTACTAACAAGTCACGTTTTTGCACCTGCCTCAAACGAATTACTTATCATAGCAGTTGAGCAAACACAGCTATTTGTGCCGACACGTCATTATTTATCGAGTTCTTGTCTCAAAAATAGTCTGAAAGAGGTACTAAGTGACGTTTCAGATCGCTATTGCCTACGCTTCAACTAATCAGGCACCGACCTTCGCGTTATGAATCAACGACCAGCGAAACGTTGACTTTACTTTTTGTTGCCTTTAGCCAGAGCATTGGTTTGGACTATTCGGTCAAGTTTTAAACATAGCTTAGCCTTAGTTCTTTAGAAACCTTTTTTATAATCGCTTGGATTCAATCAGCGATTAGAATGAACGAAAGGTAGACACGCTGAGCTAAATATATTTATCGAAATACAGAGATAAGAGTAGGCAAAATTGGCTCTCCTTTATTATAGACGATAACAATGGGTTTTTACGTAAAACATACATAATGGTAAAATCGGGCCCTGTGTAGGCATTAAAATTATCACGCTAGTTGTTAGTCTCATTATCGCTTATTCTGGTGTTGTACCGATAATGCGCGGACCATAAACATTAACTGATGTTATCAAAAACGTCATACTCATACCATTGGTGCATTAATGTTGAAGTATTCTGTGTGAGGCTATTCGTCTATTCATCAACAAGATGTATTAGCACTTAGCAATGCGTCAGATCAGACAGACTTATTTCCCTTTTTCTTTATAGCTGCACTTTTTCGTCCATTGGCAACGCTGAAGTCTACTACTTCTACTAGACTTGCGCACCTACGTAGTTATTGGGCTCTTAATTTTAGTGTTACGTGTACTTACCATACTTATCATTTGCCAGATTCCCAAGTACCGGCAAAGTTTCGATTGATGCTAATGTTTTTGAACATTTTAAAACAACATCCTTTGTGTTTTTTCTCATTCCTGTCATCCGTTACAACTTTCAACTTTGTTGTTTATGGGTATATAAAGTGGTAGACTATGTTTAGTCTACAAATTGGAATGCTTCAAAGGCGAGATCCTCCAAACAGCTAGCTAACTCAAGGTTAGACTATTATCTAAGTCAGGTCATTAGCCCCTAAAGATCAGTGTCCTTGCCAACATACACCCAACAAAGCATTTCCATTACCACGTTCCACCATATTATGCTTTTTTTTAAACAAAGAAACAAAACAATTTGATTGTGAAACATTAGAGAAAATTCTGTTTCTAGCGCAATTCAGACCGTCTAAATGAATTCACAAGTGCAACTGAAAAATGAAACTCCAGTGCGAGAAGATTATTGCGTGTTTATAAACGTTATTGAAGTTAACAAAAGCGGAGATATTTTAATGAACGTTTATTTTATATCGCCTTACCTATACCTACTTGTCTTATTGTTTATTTATGCTGCGTATTTCGTTCCGGTAATCTCCGCAGCTGTAAATTGCGTCATAGTAGACCGTACAATAATATGACACGTCTTTGCTGAGGTCATTATTATACTGGGTTGGGCTTCTTGAGTTCTTGCCAATGATGGCGGATTATCCACGTACAGATAATACCTACGGTCTATCGTTGTTGAAGTTCTAACACTTCGTCAGTCTAGTTTTGTTTAGTTTTGGTGGTTTTGAGATTTTGATTTTTGATGCCGTTTGCTAGAGAATCAGAAGACGCGTTGTTTCGGCCAATCAGAAACAAGCCTATCTAAGTTATATCTCTATTTGAAGTGATCACAAATTATTACTTAAATGGTATTGCACCATTACCTAGGCATAATTGTGCAGTTTTTGCACGCTCCTGTAAAGTTGCTAATTTTGACTTGCGTTGTGTTAGAACTTCAACGACGAATTAATGGATTATTATTATCTGGAGCGAAAGTATCAATGGATGGTGAAGTATACCGTAGGTACCTAATAACCTCGACTGCATATTATAACGTAACACGCACGGTAGGTAGGTACCTATGTATCAAGTTGCATAAATTAAAATTGTTCACCTATAATGTCATACCTACACTACATACCTAGAACTTATTCAATAATGTTTACTAGATGAACAGCTACGTTCGACTTTGATAGCCTGATGGCTGATAAATAATATTAGCAATTAATTCCTACCAATTTAATACCTATTAATTTAATAGGAATTTATTTAAATGTTTATTCACTTTACCTTTGTTTTTGAATAGGACTTATTTGTGTACCATAATTATTAGATAATTATTATCCTTATTATAGCGCCCAGTGGTCATCATCTGCTTAGTGCTTAGCATTTTCCCAACTGTGTTGGGGTCGGCTTCCAGTCTAACCGGATGCAGCTGAATACCAGTATTTTACATGGAGCGACTGCCTATATGATTTCCTCAAACCAGTTAGTAGGTACTTACCTAACAATGACGGAATAATATAGTACCTACCTACTGGGTAATACGATACCCCTTAGTAAGACTGGTTGTCAGACTTTCAGGCCACTGACTACTTGTAACGACTGTCAAAGATCTTCAAATCACAGCCGGGACCAACGCAACGGCTTAACGTGCTTTCCGAGGCACGGGGAAACTCGGTCTGTAATGGGTGGTCGCCCATCCATGGACCAACCTAGACAAGCGTGGCTTAACCTGAAGATCGAGCCTAGCGGCTGTTATTAACTTATTATATTTAGCCACGAGGTCCTTCGAGGTATGATTTATATAATTTTCTTTCGTATACCTAATAGGATTATCCTTTTCTACTAAATATAATAGGTACAAAGGACAACTAAAGCTCTGGCTAAACTGGAGGGAATCCCGAGCGAATAATTTGTCAACTATAAGTATCTACCTAATTTGGAAGAAGGTGTATACAAACTGGCCTGAAACGCGCTAACTTATTCTAATCGTAGCGTAGAAATAATCGAAGGGCGCAGTTGCCTCCGTCCCTCCGTCCGCGTCGTCCAGTACCTAACAGTGTGGGATTCGCCGCAGTGTGACCCAGAGCTTTTAAACAGTTTTTCGTCGTTTCACGTCACGCGTTCGTGAAACATGCACTTATCTCTCCTCTCCTTTGCTTCATCATCATCACCATTCTCCGGTCGATGCAAATAAATCTCTTCATGCAAGTCTTTATTTATCAACCCTGGGGACATTGACATTTCCACAGCGGGCTTTTTCTTCTTGTGTCTTTTGTTTTCTTGAGTCTCTGTAGTTGATAAACAAGTTCGTTTTATTACCTACTTACTTATTTTTATCATAATCCACGAGGTGATAAACAGCTAAACTGGTATTGAAATTTTATTGGAAAAGCGTTGTGGAACACGGGTAGGATAAGGTACCTACTTAGTTACACTAGGTACAAAATAAAGTTGCAGATTGTTATTTATTTGTTCCCATTCATACTAGAATCTTTATAAACATTTTCCTACATACGATTGCGTAACATACACACGCATCACAAACCTCTTTATTTTGAAAGGAATTAGGTACTTATTCCATTGTTTCATAATGCTTGATATGATCAATAACATAAATGATTCACTGAAAATATCAAAATAAAAGCCATTGTGATTTCAAATAGGTAGGTATTCAAATAATTGTATTTTTTTGTCGCAGCGAGTGTGATGTCCATACATTAGCTATCTTTTAGAATCATTAACTAATTCATTATTAATTATGTATTTATCACGGATATGATAATAATCAAGCAGGTATCTTGATTTTTCATTAAGATAATCTACGTAACATAAACGTGGTCGCTCACAATGGGCCTCATCAGAAGGCTTAAAGTCACATAAAGGGCAATGGAGAGGGCTAGAGCTATGCTCGAAGTTTTCTTGCGTGATCAAATTAATCAGAAATGAGGTCATCCGCAAAAGAACCAAGGTTACCGACATAGCCCGAAGAATTGCCAAACATTAAGTGGGCAGGCCGGCAGGGCACATTGCTCGCAGAACGGATGGCCGATGAGGGCGAAAAGTTCTGGAGTGGCGACCGCGAACCGGAAGACGTTGCGTTGGAAGGCCTCCCACAGGTGGACCGATGACCAGGGCCACTGAAAGTTTGCGACAGTGTCGGTATCTATGTCGAGACTGCCGGCCCTGGTAAAGGTTGCGGGGATCCGCTGGATGCGAGTAGCACGAGACCAGTCAATGAGGCGCACTTGTCCAGCAGTGGACGCCTTTCGGCTGAAATGATTATGATGACGTAACATTTTTGGAAGTATTTTGTCAACTGGGCTGGTTTTCAAAACCAGCGCTTTATTGGTGTGGTCCTCTCCAGCACGACCATGGATGATTAATGATTACCTACCTTAATTTTAATGCGGTACATATTCATGAAAAAATGTGTACTTTATTGTACTAGCGACTTTAAAAAAAATGTTGTGCACTCACGTGCACTGATCAAAAGACCTAACATAATTACTATGTTAGGTCATAACAAAATAATTATTAATTAATTATATACATGATTATTTAATTAATTTACCTAGCTTTAGACGTTATTATTATATTCTTATTTACATGTTTATTTCGGAAATATTGCATTGTATTTTATATTTTAGGCTTTTAAATATAATACTTTTATTGTTTTAAAACGTTTGTGTTTTTTATTTTGATCATGAGAAAGATACATCTGAAGTAGCAGAGAAATTAATATCATTAGCTCATGTACCTTCCTGCCCATGTTACTTGAGGTCGGTCGGCGCGACATAACTACTATTCATTACCATCGCTATTATATTACATACTTACTGCTTTTTCATGAGCTGTACATTAACATTAACCTGCACGAGAGCTGCGTTCCACTGTTCCACATCAATAACATATAACACTCAAAGCTAGTTAAATTATACTATAGTAGCTGGTCTAGCTAGCTATAAGTGGTCATCGTTGTCTTGTTAGCATGAGGTCCTGCCCTGAGTTCGATTCCCAGAAGTTTTTGTAACGCGCAGTGTCTAGATTTGTGCCCCAGGAAGGCTCGCCATAGATAATGTTTCCTACCATCTCGTAACTTTGGCTCACCCTTGTTAGCTAAAAACTGCTTTTTTAGGCTGTCACGTTAAAAGTGTACAGACGAAGTTGTCTTATGTACCTAATGGAAACAAGACGATTAAAGATGAGTGGAAGATGGAGTAATAATCTTCTTTCTTTATCGTGAGACTTTTATGGAGTGATGATTCACTTGAATATCGTCATTAATTGTGTCAGAACAGATACCTATATGCTACTTAAACGTGACAATGTTTATAAGCAACGCGTCGCTGCGTCGCCTAGAGAATTATACATACATAATTAGGGACCTGTGTTATGTAGAATCATGTGTAGGTACCCACTTACTGAGCTGAGGCATCTGTCCCACACTGCACCGATCGGTGGCGGCGGAGTCGAAAAAGCTTTCGACTATTTCATCGCTCAAAAAACGGATAATAAGGATTGTAGGATTGTAGGCCCCGACGACGCGACGTCCCGTGGCCCGTGTTAGTAAAAAATATACATCAGTGTAATCTTCTTCTTTAGCGTGTAGTTAGATTTTTTATGCTGCCTTTGTTTTACATGCCGTCGAGAAATATCTTTCAGGCATGCTGGTTTCCTCACGATGTTTGCCTTCACCGGTAAAATAGTAGTTTCATCAGTATGAGTAGTTGATTAGATTAGCTAACTGTTTTGTTTACACCGCCAACGAACACGTTAAAAAAACTACCTACTCGTTTTTAGTTGCTAGCTCTACTCGCTAATCGCTGGTGGTAGGACAAGCACCTTACCTCTTAGACAATTCCAGCTGAGAATTTCGTAAGTGTTGGTTGGTATTCTTTTCATAATGTACCTACCTACCTGTGAATTGAAACAATTCAGTGAGCGACCTTGTTTTACTTTCTCGCGTGATATTTATCCAAGTGGTTACCTACCTAGTTTTGAATATGAGACAGCCTGAAGTGGTTAGGTACTTTTTGTCGACTTGTTCAGTAGATATAACTTACCTACCTCCCTACCTACGCTAGGCTTCAAATCGTGAGAATGAAGCTTTGTTATATGTATAAAGTTGTTGCACTTTCAATGACTCATATACTGGCTTGATCATAATTTGCCCCCACTTCAATAGAATTAAAAGGACGTCGCTTGCTTGCAGTGTGTCACTGTCGATTCTGGCGGTATTAGCGGTAAAGAGATAAATGAATGACGAGGCCAGTGCACCAAGTGCGCAAAGAATTTAGCACCTAAAATCCTGGAGATAAGACTCTCAATTACTTTGAATTTGATTCGATAAACATTTCCGGCTTGTACCGTAAGGTTTCACTATTAAAACCAATGTTTGTAATTCATAATTGCTATTCGGCCTTGGGCTTTATCTTCTCTACCATGAAGTTTATATTAAACTATTCATGCCAGCGCCATCTAGCGACATGTGCACACAACTCTTCGAGCTCAACGTTCTCTTATTATAGTGTTGTGCTGAGGCGTCGCCGTCGTCGGCATAATAATAATAATGCCTTGTGGACTTTGTTGTTTAGTTAACAGCTGTTGTAATAAAAGCCACGATTTCAGTTTTTATTAAATATAACACTGGTACATACTACATGGATAGGGTAGGATAAGAACATACATACATATACTCACGCCTTTTCTCTATTCCTATGGGTGCAGGCAGAAACTACACTAAATTAACAAAAAAACTATTGCACACCAAATTAAGTCGGAGCCAAAGTCTTCGGAAAATTACTGCTGGGTGGGTTTATTATTGGAAAAAGGCCAAGACGTAAAGACCTTAGGGTGATGTTAAAAACCTTAGGTTCTTCCTCAAGAATGGGTTATCTAATGCTAAATTTTTTTTTTCAAGTCCGGCTGGTAGTTTCAAAGATCCTCGCGTTCAAGCAAATACAATTCTTCAGCTTTATTACATTAGCAGACATAGGTATGTAAAACGGAAAGCGGAGCGTGGTGCACCCCTACCACCGCTAGGTGGACCATGTCCATTTGTGGACTGTGATAGGTTGAGTGGATTGAGAAAATACAAAGAGAGAAGTATAATTCGGAAACTGACGATCTGTAAATGTATATTGAGTTGAGGCTTTGTATGACGTAGGTTTCATCATGTTAATATTAACCTGAGATGAAACGCACACGATTCATTGAAGGATTAACTGAGCAAACTGTAGCGTCGCTGAAAAAGTGGTCTGTAAAGACTCTGAAATCTCAATTATTTCACAGCTTTTACAGTACCTACAGTTGCAACTACGCGCTATTGTTGCCTCTTTTCAGCACCCCAATTGTATAACATACTTTCAGTCAATATAAGGCACTTGAATGTTTCGTCTGCTCGATGTTATTAACGCAATGAATGTCCATGAACTGTCTTAATGAATTGCCATTACATTATGTATGTTACGCAAATACGTCGCTTATCAATCGATCAAAATAACTGCGGCTATTTAAGTTGATAGTTTTCCGAGTAATGGGTTAGACTTAGCGCAGAACGTACGGATATTTGATGACATTGAATAATCAACTTTATATTGAGTGATTTATAGTGTAAACCGCTCCAACAATAACTTAGTGCGAAGCAGTTTGATACCCGTGTCTATGTTCGTTGGTACTACTTTGTTGGTAATCTATTAGTATAACGCTTAACATAAAGTTATTATACAATGTCAGCACACATATCTTGGTGTCTATGTTTAGGTCAATACAGAAATTTTATTGGACTTATAAAAAACTTTTTATTGTTCATATAAATTAATATTAACAAGATGTTGATGTACATAACTAATGGAGTGATATAGATCTCTGCTAATGTTAAATGCATAATTATTCAATTAAATTAACTAAACCATTCAACTGGGGAACAAATTCAACAAATAAATTGACTTTTTTACTCTGAAATCTAATTCGAGCGACAATAATAATGAAATTAAATAGTAAGGATCATGCTTTCTTTCATTTCTAAGTATTTTCAGGAGCTCACAACCAATACTTCTGACTACACAAAAAATAAAATGGATGCAACATAGAAAAAGGAATCAGTCATGTCACATTCTACTCAAACTACCCACAAAACATTAGCAGTCACCTAATTACCTAACTACAAACTAATGCGCCTTCTTCGGCTTGGCTAGTTTCTCATATTTGCTCTTGGAGGAGTACCAGAGACCAAAGGGGATGGCTAGAGAGGGGAGGGTCATGACTGCGAAGGCGGCCCAGTCCAGGATGTGCGAGGAGAACTTGCGGTCGTAGTCTTTGAAGGCGACGATGGCACCCTCACCAGGGGAGCTGCTGATTGACTGCTGTAACTGAAATGAGATAGTTTTGTTGTTAGTATATTTTATCAACAGTTTACATAATACAAACATACATGTTATCAATTTACTGACAGACATAACATAACCTATTCTTCTGGGTCGAGAACCATATTTTGAACAATCATTCATTAAACTCAAGAAGGATGTGTGACAATTTGTAATAATTAAATATATAATTATTGTAATATTTATTGTAATTTAATTTTCTGTGGTACGTTTTTGGTAGCAATGTTTACAACTTCAGAACAATCAAGTTCCTTCTAAATACTCTGGTGTCTCTCTCAGATTGTTTGTTACTCTGAAAGTCTTTTAAGCAGAATTATGGGAACAAATCTGTAAATAGGGAATTAATTTGGACAAAAACTATTGGCTTTTTACATAGAAGGCCTTTATGTTTGATAGAGAATGAAAGAAAAATGACAGAAATATTTAAGCCCAACAAGTTAAGTATTATCTACATTCTTAGTAGAATCAAGAAATTTTCTAATCAGTTACAATATGTACAGACCCACTTTTGTTGTCGTAAAAGGTTTAGCTAAACAGAAAAAATAATTGCATTCATTATCAAAATTTTGATGAATGCAATTATTTCATACATTAATATTAAGTTTAACCCTTAATTGGTTGGACCTAAAAAGTTACATAAACGGTTATGTGGGGTGCGTGACACTCCGAAATACATGCAAAATCAGGATTATGCTTGATTCTTGATGATAAAGGACACATGTTTTTATTAAGTTAACATTTAAAAACATTAACCTTTAAGGATGCGTTGGGGTGTGTAATACCTCAGGCGATCAGTTAAGATTAATGTTTAAAAAAAAAACTGCTGTTTCCTACAAAAGCTACACGGTTAAAATGTTGGGCACAGGAGTTTGTTTTTGAATTACTGATGAAAAATTTGTATGTGAAGGATGGTGTAGTGAATATGTAATAACCGTTTGTGCGTCACCGTCGGTGTCCCTTCCACCCTGTATACTAAGACGTAATTGCTAGGTTCCGCTGTATCCTATTAGACAAGAAACCCGCCCCAAAATAGTCAACAGGCAAAGCACTCCAAGCAGTTAATAATTACAAGGGAAATCTACAGTTACTTGACATAAACATTCAATTTAAACCATTTCAGGCAATATCAAAAGGTGCATCTTATTTATCAATTGTGCATTAAACAAATGTTGAATGAACAGCCACAAACTGTTTTATAATTTGATTTGTTTGAATTCAACTTGACATGAAGCATCATACCATGAAATAGAATATAATGTCAATGAACTCAAAATGTGTGCAGACTGCAGTACTAACTAAAAAGAGAAAGTACACTAATTTTGCTCAGTTACAGTACTGTTAATTTACCCATAACCAGATGCTGATAGTAGCTTGTTACAGATTGATAAAATAGAACAAGTTGCAAAGTGAAAGTAAACAAAGTGTCTCACCTCAGTGGCGTCTTCACTAGCCTTGTAGGAAACTTCAGCAGATGAGAAGTTGAAGTAGCCGTATCTGCTGGACCTAACCGTCACGACGTGAGACACGTTGGTCTGCGGGGGTATCCTGTCGATGTGTGCCGTCAGTTGCCCACCAACAACTTGGAACACTTCTGGGTGGAAACCATTGTCAACAAGCTTCACGTCCACAGCGGGAGCAGTACCGACGTTAAATAGCGTGTATTTCACTAGAATATCCATATTTTCTACCAAGTATTTGTTCAGCACTTGCTTCGATATAAGCAACTTCGCAATCGCTGGCTCATCTTCTGCGGTCACCGCAGTGGCGATAATGAGGATCAGGGATAACAGCTTGGCACTCATTTTGTCTGGAAATTGAAAATAAAGATTTTAATTTTGGCACTAAAATAGGTTGCAGATTGAAGGTTTCCAAATATGATAATTTTGAATGAAATTCGCTTGATATTTGTTTACATTGGTAAGGAATGGATGGAAACTATAATGTTTCTCATTTTTAAAGCGAAATAACTTTTACTTACCTTATTTTACGCTTATTATTAAACAACTAAAGGCAAATTTGGTTGGCGCTGCAAAAACGATCGGTGACAGTCGTTCGTACGTGGCTGACGTTTCACTCCACGCAGTCAAAATTCTTGCCAGGAATAAAATTCAAAATACAGTTATTGTTGCGTTCATTGTTTGAAATTTAATCTTGACTGTTTTATTCAAAGTGATACAAACACTTAAAAGGCATTGCATTGCATCTAATACGCGAAATTAAACTTGCAGTAATCTCACCATGAAATTCAATGGATAAAATATTTTATAATAATGTGAGGAAAATGAAACCTAATAAAACATGAACGCATTTTATGCAACAACTGTCAAAAAATACGTGTTTGTTTTCTCATGTTGAGGATTTTATTGAAAATGGATTTCTGCGGAAATTCGAAATAGATTATTATTAGAATTGCATATTTATACATTAGTGTAGTAGTATTATACAAACTTGTGGTCATTTAAACTATGACAGAGAAAGAAGATGTTACCAATCAACCCGAAAAAGAACCATTAGATGACGAAGCCCTAGAAAAGTGAGTTTTCCATGGTTCCGTCTTATTTAGATGCCGAAAACTATTTAAATGTTATTTCCAAATATACTATTGTGTTAAGACTTACATAAATCCTAAAATTGTGATTAAAATTTTGTGCTAAGCAGAACCCTGTATATGTAATTTATATTTACATACAATCCCTCTACTTTCAGTAAATTGTGTAAGTTATGAATGATTATTTATTTGATGTAAGAAAAATATCATTTGTTTCAAATTAAATATGCTGTGCGAATGTATTCTTAATTTACAAGCTGTCCTGGTGTCAATTTTTGTATATGTGAAATCTTATAAAATATGTATTTATAACATAATATTTTATTTTTTAGACTAGCCGTTGAAGAGTTATTACGAGAAGCTGTTCAAGGAGCTGCAAGAGCTGAAATAGTGGGACCCTCTGGTTGGATCAAAGCTCCCCAGAACAAAACCAATAAGCGTTTTTTAGTGAACACGCTACGGAATGCTGTAACCTCCAATAAGTATCACTCAAGGCAGCGCCGACATTCACACAAATCTCCTAACCGTGAGAAACATCCAGAACCTTCCATTAAAAAAGACAGATCCAAAAGAAAACATTAAAATGGAGGAATATAGTGTAGAAGATGTATTGAAAACAATATTTGATGTCAATGAAACAAACTGGAAACCTTCTGAGAAGATTCCTCTTATATCCAAAGAAATAGAACAATTAAAAAATGACTTCAAGTCATTTTTGATCTCTACTGAATATGATATGTCAGCAATACTGCAGGAGAGTGTAGATTTATGCAATGAAACACAGAACCTAGCTGCGGACATGGAACTGTGTAAGCTGGAGATAGAGCAGGAGACTATGGCGGACGTGCTCAAATCTTTAGCTGATCGAGAACAACTACAACACGAGTGTCTAAAAATCATGTTTACTAGCAAAATAGTAGATGATGTAGTGCTCTGTGGGCGGTATGTTAACGAGTTTGATGATGGCAGGGAAGCCATGAGCTATTCAAGGTCTGTGGAAGCTGTATATGATCTGATGCAGCATGCTGACACTGCGGCCGAAGGATTCCAGAGTTTAGACTTATACAATAATATTAAACAGACAGCTACAGCCATCTCAGATAGATTACATTTTGATATGTATAAGGATTGGACCACAATGATTAATTGGAGTATACAGGCTGGAACTCGAAAAACTGTAATCACTATAAAATTAAAATTTGACGAACCCCTTGGTGCGGTTGATGTTCTCAATGCTCTTGATAGGAGTGGCAAGTTGGCTAACAAAGTTTCAGAGTTTTCTCTATTTGTACTAAAAGATGTTCTTATGCCCATAATACATGGTGATGTGTCTGTGTATGCTGAAACTGAACAATTAATTACTATTACTAAGATGCACAAGAAGAGTAAGCCAAAGTTTGATACTGTTATAGGTAATTTGAGAGCTGTCATTCATTTTTTGAGTAATACACTAAATATTGACTTTAAGCGAGACACCACTATAATGAGAATGGTCGGCAAAGAGATCTGTGAAACATTCAAAGATATATTGATAAAAGATTGTCTCATTGATACCATACCAAATAATTTAAATGATTTGCAGAGCTATGGAAAAATAACAACAGAAATTAGTAATTTCCAGAGGTTCCTACTAATGCACAAATTCGCTCCTGAGAACTTCTCAATATTGGATTACCTAAATGATCTTGATGTATTATTTGCTAATAAGTCAAGTATGCATTTTTTGGAGTCAGCAAGGGCTATTATGCTGAAGGATTTGAGTGCTACAATGTCTATTGGGGTAGAGCATATGCCGAATACGGCACTTCCATTAAAACCTGACCAAGAAGCTGCAGAGGCAATAGGTATTCTTGATAAAACTATCCCTAAGAGTATGTACTTCTTCCCGAGGTGCATGATCTCGAAGACGGCTCAAGAGCTGTTGGACTTGACCTATGGGATTATGGAGCAAGCAGTGCAGTGCGGGGATGTGGTGTGCAAGAAGATGTACAATACGACTCGGCTGGTGTTCGAGATGTATGATGCTGTGGTACCATATCATCATGAAAACTATTTGCAAACCATTCCACACTATGTTGGTAAGTTTAAGAACATTCTTAAAAAGAAAAGGAAAGTTGTTAGCACTGCTTGGTAAATTGAATACTAAAAAAATCTTAATTTATTGAATGTCCACAGTATTAATGACGATATTTATTAATTTGGTGTAAGTAAAAATATGACTTTAAGATTTAATTAAAAATGTTTCTCTCCTTGGCTGGAGTAACAATAATTGCAGCTACCACATTTCCTACTTGTTCAATATGCCAATCCTCTACTTCAGTTGATCATTTTCTCTCCATTTGCAGCCTTGTTCCACAACAACTGTATGTACCTAGCACACAACATGCAGATATTTGGGGACAAGTGGCTTAGCCTCATGGACGGCCGAGGATTGGACTATCCCATCGGTTTCGTGGACTTGGTGCAGAAAATCCGCGATCTAGGCTACAGGCATCTCACTATACATATGCAGCAACAAAGGAAGCAGATACTGGATAATATTAGGTCTTCAGGTTAGTGAAATATCTGTATTGAGTAGAGATGGACCCGCTATGACTTTGTCCAACCAGTTGGTTGCATAAAGGCCGAACAGTCGGCCGACTAGTCGGTAGCCAAGCTACCATTGCTTTCGGTGAAGTTCAGGGGACATCGGCAATGTCCATGGCATTTCATGTTTATCTGAGTCGCTCGCATATATCATACAAAGCAAGCCCCTGAAAATGAAATTCCATTTCTTTTTTTATCTTGTGATAATATTTTTCTTGGTAGTCAATAATTAATTATTGACTACCAAAGGAAGAGTTCCGACTCTTAGGTTATATAACAAACTGTACCTAAGAGTGATTATAAAATAAAAAATTGGCATTAAGGTCATAATTTAATTGCAAAAACTCAACCAGATTAGCGCTTTTTGCCGACATGTCGCCGACTACAAATATGGCTGGATACCCGATAGTCGGTTTTCCCGATGAGTGAAAAAAAAAAAGTCCGAGTGAGTGAGTCCGTAAATCTCTAAAATCTAGCATAAATTAATTAATTTACGTATTTGAGAGTATGGCCAATTGTTTAGAGTTCAGTTGTTGCCCTGGGGGGTTACTATGACGTCGGAAAGAGACAGAGCTATACAGGTCGTCTAGCGCCATCTCTTTCCCACACTGGAATTACTCCTGGTGTAAGACGTCGTGGTGGGCCGCCTGGTCTATATTTATTGCCTGTAATGGCCCTTTGCTGGGCTAATGATGTCCTCATTCTCCTTTTGCTTTTGCTGATTGCACTTTACTATGCAATGGTTTTGCTTCAAATTACAATGCTGGTCCTATATAGGCTTCTTTTGGCTACAGCTACAGCAAATGAGAAAGAATGAAGCTAGATATATTATAAATCTCATACTAGCTTTTTTGTGTAGTATCGTAACATCGCGCCTTTAACTCCAGAAGGGTTAGGCAGAGGTGTAGCTACACCCACATTTCGCTAGTTATGTTTAAGTCCCATGTAATAGGGGGTGAGCCTATTGCCATCAACCGGGCACAAATCCAGACTCCGTGGCGGCTACTGAGAAATTCCTGATGGAAAAATCCAATAACACAGCCCAGCCCGGGAATCGTACCCAGAATCCCTTGCTCAGCAGTCGCGCTTGCGATCACTACACCAAAGAGACAGTCAGTAGGAGTTTTGTGTAGTAGTTCCTGAATGGCACGATCTCAGCTTAATTGAACTACCATGCAAATTGTCATCTTTTAAATCCTCCACTTGGGTTCATACAACGAAAAAAAGAGGCTATTCCCTTATAAGTTATTATTTAATAGCTTAAGCTGCCGCAAAAAGTCAGCACAGATACTCGTAATTAACAGGATTGACTGGCCAAATGGCCTCTGAAAAATGTGAGTATTAACTCTCGTGGATGCTTCTAAAGCACCTACCCGCACCGGAAATGTACGAGGAAAATGTGGGTAAAAGAAAACAGTTAAATTTTCACTGTAAAATGTTATTATAATAAGTGGCCTTCAAACACGTGATTTCACTTACATTATTTAACATCGACGTAACGCATCGCTGGCATTGCTTTATGTTGTAAAATCTAATGTAGATTTAACATATGAATTAACTTCCCTCTATATTTAAGATTTCGATAAGATCTATTATTATAGAAAATAAGTATTTAATGAATAAGGAAGGCCCCAGAACAGAAACGTGATATTTTTTTTGATGTAGTAGGGCCGATCTAACTATGTAAATCATTGCCGAAGATGTTACGCATGAAAATGAGGCAATCCCATCCCATTACCTGTTTCAGATCTCAACTGCATTGTTGTGAAAGACGTGTTAAGCGAAAACGCAGAGTCGGCCATCCGACAGTGCCTGCGACAGCTGCATTTATTGAAGAACGTCTGGATTGGAGTATTCCCGAAGAATGTCTTTACAAGGTAAACTCATGACATCACGCTTATTGCCAAGAAACAGCGAGCCTATTGCCATCATCATCATCATTTTCCTGCCATTGTCCCATGTTACTTGGGGTCAGCGCAACACGTTTTTTTCTTCCATTCTCCCCTGTGTCGACAGGGGAGAATCACGCAATCATTTACTTCTTTTTCTTTCATATCATTCCTCACACAATCCATCCATCGTTTCCTTGGTCTTCCTCTCCCGCCATCAACATTTATATTCATCACTCTTACTTACAAGGCATTCGTCCCTCCTCATCACATGTCCATACCAAGACGGCCAAGACAGTCGATCCCCCTTCCAACTTTTCTGTAACTGTTGCAACTTTCAAACTTCCTCTAATATACTCATTCCTTAGTTTATCCATTCTTTTTCATTCATATTGCTGTTATTGCCAACAACCGGGCACAAATTCAAACTCTACTATTGAGAAATTCATAATAGAAAATCCCAATAACACTTTATCCGAATATGGGAATCGAACCCAGAACCTCATGCTTGGCTGTAGCGTAGTAATAACTTTCTTTCAATCATAGCTTCTTATGGATTGCGTTATGAGAGTTTGTTGTTCACTCACTAAAGTTTTTGGGGATCGGATTGGTTGTTGTGTTGGGCGCAACTTCTTTTCGACATTAAAAAATGGAAGAAGGGTAAGCATTTAAGGGCTATGTTTTTGCTCTTCAAAAACTGCCAAACCTCAACCTAAAAAAAGCCGCCTTTTCATTTGACTTAAACATGGTTTTTTTTTCAGACTAATGGCAACCCTAGTCAACATGTTCTTGGACGAGTTGATTCACCGCGTTTGCACCGTGGAGGATATCTCCATGGAGATGGCAACACAGCTCACCGACATGTACTCCATTGTTGTGCACAAGGCTCCACAGCTCTTTGAGGTATTTTTTTTTTTTCAGGAATACATCTTTTGGACTTGTAAATAAGGCGATTTAATTGACTGCGGTAATCATACTAATATTATAAATGCAAAAGTAACCTTGCCTGCCGAATGCATTTCATGAAAATACTTCAGAGTGAGGGACCTATGTCAAATTTTGACGTAGTTCTCAGGTTGAGCCACAAAATCTGTATCTTATGTATTATATTTTATCATTCCAGGCCCCAGAACAAATAGAACAGCACGTCCAATCCTGGATCAAGCTCCAAGAGCTGATCTTCATACTAGGCGGCTCCCTCAAGGACATAGAGAACCACTGGAAAGACGGCACCGGCCCCTTAGCCATACACTTCAGAAACGAAGAACTCCGAAGCCTGATCAAAGCCCTCTTTCAAAATACGCAAATGCGTGCCAACCTATTATCCAAAATAAAGTAAAATAGAAACATAAAAACAATTCTCAGTGTTGACGTCAGTATCTCTATCATAATATGGTGTTTAATCGTTGAAATGTGTCATTTAATTTAATTTACGATTTTAAACATTTGTGTAAGATTCGATGTTACTCACTGAATACTTGAATAAGTTAAATTGTAAAACATAAATTATCCCAATAAATGTTTACAGATGCATAGCAGAACATGTCTGTACTCAGTTGTTTCGATGTTTTGGCAAACAAATGATTTTCAAGTTTTTTTTTGTCTGTTTTTTTTATTTTCCCACTCTTTTTTTGTTCAATTTTAATAAGACTATTTGGCCGTCTGACGGTTGGATTGCACAAGGCTTGGACTCCACTAAAGTGGAGGCGAGACGAGAGAGAGATGTGCTGTAACATCTCATCTTGCAGCATAGGAAATAGCGGGAACGAAAAGAGTCTTTGACGCCTATCAAATAGGGTGAAAAACGGTCCGCAACGCGCGCGTTTATGCTCCGTTCATAAGGTAACCTTCTGACTGCCAGAGCATAAAGGCACGCGCGTGCCCTCCACGCCAAGCCATAATTTCACCTACTATTTTGTTACATACATTATTTGTGTCGTTTGGCGTACAGGGCGCTTGCTTGTCACGTATATGCGACTAGACTATGGCGGTCAAAATGTTAATGATAATTCCATACACACATCAACACTGTCTAGGGATATTTTGGATTTTCTCAAAATTTATTAAAAATAACATAAAACATGTATATTATATTTTTATAAAGCCCATTTATCAGACTACACTCCAGAATAAAAGAAAACTATTTTTTTTTGCGTAAACAAATTTTTATTCAAATAAAGAAAAAACGTGAAATAATGGTAAAACTAACAATGAATGTGTTTCTCAAGTAAAAGTGAAAAAAAAGGAAAAATTTATCTGTTTTTAAAAGTTATGTGAAAAATCAGTAGTCAGTAAAACCATCCATAATCATCTGCCTAGCCTTTTCCCAAGTATTTTGGGGTCGGCTTCCAGTCTAACCGGATGCAGCTGAATACCAGTATTTTACGTGGAGCGACTGCCTATCTGACCTCCACACCCCAGCTAGTTTTGGGTAATACGATACCCTTTGGTAAGACTGGTTGTCAGACTTTCGGGCCACTGACTACTTGTAACGACTGTCAAAGATCTAGAAATGACAGCCGGGACCAACAGTTTAACGTGCTTTTTGAGGCACGGAGGAAACTCGGTATGTAATGGGTGGTCACCCATCCACGGACCAACCTAGGCAAGCGCAGCTTACCTAAAGATCGACCCGAATGACAGTTAATATTCAGTCAGTGAAACCACCCATGACGTTAATTAATAACGGCCCTGCAACGGTTTTTCATGCTTTGGATTACGTTATCCAAGTCTTGCTGCGGTATATTGTCCCAGATCCGGCTAAGATGCAAAAAAAAGTTGCTCTTCCGTCGCAATGTTTGCAGGGAAATTCCTCAAAGCTCTTCTTTGGAGCATGTCCCACGCGTGTTCTATGGGGTTTAGGTCAGGCGATTGAGCGGGCCAGCCTAAGATCGATACGTCGTGCTCCTGCAACCAGCTCGTCACCACTCTCGCTGTGTGCGGATGGGCGTTATCGTGCATGAGCGTGAATTCTGGGCCCATTTGTAGTCGATGGGGGTAGATTATTGGTACTAGCACCTCGTTACGGTATTTTTCAGCAGTCATGGTATTTCTGATCCAAACGAGGTCTGTTCTTCCACCAACACGAATTCCCGCCCAAACCATAATTGCCTCGCCCTGGTATGAATGGACTTACTGAGGATGTTGCAGACGGCTCTCACGACCAGGAACTCGCCAAATACGTGTAGGTATCGGGATGAAACCGAACCGGGACTCATCGGTAAACAGCACTACAGACCACTGGTTATCTTCCCAGAGCAAATATTCACGAGCCCACTCTAGTCGTCGTCCACGATTTCCTCGGCGTAGTGCTGGAGTACGAAGCGGTCTGCGAGCATGAAGGTTAGCTTCATGCAGCCTTCTCCTCACAGTTTGGTCACTTACACGCAACTGGTGCTCTGACTGGAGCCTCTGAATGAACCAACTGCGTGGCCGTAACATTTGGTTGTCTTCTCGCGGCAACTTGCAAAAATCGGTCTTGTCGTTGAGTGGTTATGCGCTTCCCGCGTGGGTGTCTTTCAGCCACTTCACCAGTAGCACGATAACGTGACCATAATCTTGATATCACGTTTTGTCTTTGTTTCAATCTCCTCAGCAATAGGTACCTACTCCGTTGAGTAGCCCTAGTTTGGAGCATGCCTACTGCCCTTAACATTTCCTCTCTTGTTAAATGGCGATAACTTGTTATAAAACTTAAATTTGACACAAAAAGTAGCCAAAAACTACTGTAGGTAAATGAATCCTTCGGACTTTTTACCATTATATGCCGCGTAAATCTTCTTTTAAAATTTATTTTTTCAAATTCAAATTTAGAATCGTTCAAAAAGGTTTACAAAATAAGCTTTCTTTAAAAGAATTTAAAACTGGCCAGTATTTTTTGAGTTAGGCCCTTCGCACATGGAGCTACTCAAAAATGACTGAACTAATCAGTAATTACGATTACAAACCAGTTAGAAATTGTATCTCGCACACAACGCTACTCAAGTTGTAAGGTTTCAGTCACTTCTGTTATTTCTGTTTACAAAAGCACACGGTTAACAAGTGGTAAACATGTCAACTGGATCGAGAAATTTAACGTTTTTTTTTAAATAATGAGAACTCAAATGCATATGTGTGTGTAGGTAACGTATCCACGATCGGCAACACATGCGAACTATACCCATTGAAAAATTCATTCATCGATCGATTCTCATTATTTCACAAAAAAAAACATTAAATTTGTTGTTTCGTGTTTTTTTTTATTATTTTTTTTTGAAAAAAATAGTCCCAATCGTTTCGAGTTCGATGATCGAGTTCATGGTATTCGGCTCCAGAACGGCCTAAAAATAATGGTGTATATGCATGGGTATTTTTCCACCTCCTTCACAAATTGAATATTTGCTCATTCATTTTTATAACAAAAATCAAAGAAACTCGGGAAACCAGTAGCGTGGTGACCGGTACGACGCGTCGCGCGTGATCGGTTGCCAACGCGTTACTGACCAGTTAGTAACTAGTCACGTCGTGTGCGAACCTCCATTGAACATGTATGGGCTGTGACGCTCAGGCAACTCGTTAGTAATTTAAGTTTGTGACTAGTTCTTTTTAAGTAGCTCCATGTGCGAAGGGCCTTATACAAAATATCCCTAGACGGTGTTTATGCATACAATTTTTTTTTTTTTTTAAAAAAAACGTTGCCGCACACTAGGAATTTCTCCTGTATCGTGGGTGCATTTACAAACATTTAAACTCACATACACAAACAGCCAGACCCGGAACAACTATCTGTAGGCCATAAAAATATTTGTTCCGTGCGGGGATCGAACCCGCGACACGCAACGCAGCAGTCAATCGCTCAGCCACTGCGCCAACCGTGCCGTCAAATTATATGTATATAGTAACTGTAGGTCTGTCCGTCACCTTTTCACACCTAGACTGAACGTATTTGTATGTTAGCACAAGGATAGACTCTTAGCCTAGGTAAGGAAATAGGATAATTTTAATTCCGGTAGTACGTTACCGCGGATAATTTCTGCACCAGCGAAACTGCAAATAAGTTAGTTGTCAAATAAATTAATAGATAATAAACACCATTCCCTTCTTTGCGTCGCGCAGTCGGGTAAAAATTGAAAATAAAAGTGTATGGGCACACTGTCTACCCATAAGAGTAAAGCTAAAAATTGTAAGTATTTTCATCTCTGTTGTTTCTTCCATAGATATAAGGTTCTATCATACAGACCTTTTCTTACAAATATCGGCCGTTGCTTACAAAAGAACGTAAACGTCAAAACAAGAAAGAAACGTCAAAACACTCAAATTCAAAACAAGTCTATTATTATGTTATTTTTTAGTGTTTCGGTTTGAAAATATTTTTAGTTATTAATAAAATGAACACCTTTAAAGTATTGTTACGTAACAGGAGTCCAACTGTATTTGCACATCGCTACTATGCAACTACAAAAAAGAAAATTCCGAACCCTGATGAAGAGGAATCACTTCCAAGTACTTAATTAATTATGTTGTGCAATTTCGGTATCATTTAATTATTAATTAAATGTATGTGAAGCTCAAAAGGAAATGTTTAAAATTTAGTATCTATTTGCCGTGTTTCTCATCTAATGTTTTGTAACCTCTAAAACCATTTTCTTTTAGTTAGCCTGTTGATGGCATCCTGTGATATTCCCAAACCATGAAGTTGGAATTTAGGACACATACATTATTAACCCGTGGTGCATGCCTATGTGCTGGTTTAGACATCAAAATTAATTAATTATTTTAAATCAACAGTCCAATATTATTAATTCTGTCTTTCTATTTTAGTTTTCCAGTACCCCACAAGCAAGTCCTCAGACCGGAACATGTACACATGGGGTCTTGCAGAGACCGGTGCACTAGGCATTCACATGCCACGCGGCACTAAGGGCAGGAAGCAGTACAGGAATAACTTCTCACTCTGTTGGTACCCTATGAGAACAACCTTCGCAGAGAGATTTGATGTTAGTTCAAACAATATGATTAACACTTAAAACGGGATATTTACCATGTTATTTTGACTTCATGGTGCTTGCAACAGTGCCGAAATATCAGGAATTGTAAACGAATAATAAACATGGTAAATATCAGAAGAAGAAGAAGTTGAGAATTTCACTAAGACACACAAGTTACACATAACACTATGCCTGTAATTCTTAAAAGGGTTAGAGGTGTACCTTTACACTTTACACCCACTGTGCCCATTTCAACATTTATACTTGAGTCCCATGCATTAGGGATGAGCCTATTTGCCTATTCCTATTTTAATGGAAAAGCATAAGTGCAGTACAAATTTATTAATGATTACACTTTCTAATTATTGCAGGTTGAACACATAGCTGCAGGGTATGGCTTCACAGTGGCTTCAATAAGGACAAATGAGCAACACAAAGTGTTTGGCATGGGCATCAACACAGACTCACAGATTGGCTATCATGCTCCACGCATCGGTCACCCACTTGAGCTGTTGCTCAGTCCAGCACCAATATTCCTGCCTTACAAGTCATTAGAAACTAAGGTAATTTGTACACCAATTAAAGGTATTATAAGCTCAAGGCACCGGTCCATGTCCAAGTGGGTCGACTTTTGTCTCGCTCAAGAAATATAGAAAAGATCGTAGGTCCCATGTCAGTAAAAGGGAAGATCGCTGACTATTCACCGATTCAAACAAACAACAGTATTTGATGTCACCTCAATTATCAACATTCTACAAATCAATTCAAATACTTAAATTACACAGATCATCGGCATAGACGCGGGTCGCGCCCACACGGCAATACTGACAGACAACGAAGGAGTGTTCACTTTAGGAAACAATGCATACGGCCAGTGCGGACGTAAGATAAACCCAAACGAGGAATATAATGGAAGCATGGTGTCGTACAATATCAAGCGGGTGGGCAAGGAGAAGATAGCCAGTGTGTGCTGCGGGCAGGATCATACGTAAGTATTTGTAATTATTCGCCATGTTAGGTTGTAAGTTTAAAAGTTTGTGGCTTAAGTTCAAATGTTGCACATATCATGTATCATGAGTTTGTCCCGCAACACTTTTTTCTGTTTTATCCATTTTTGATAGCACATAAAATTATTAGAAAAAAAAAAAATAGGAAGTGCACTTTGCCCATATTCCTTCTTTGGCTAATAACATTACTTAGGAACGAGTCCAAATAATCACACCAGCGTTTTTTACCTGCCCAGCACAGACAAAGCAGGATAACATTAAAGTGAGCACCAATAAAGACTGAAACATGAGTGTTGTATATTGTAGTTCTATAATATTTTATGATTTTTGAACCCTTCTGATTTATTAACACCAATGTAATCCTGATGATAAAATTTTGTGTAAAATCATGTTTCAGTATGTTTGTAACAGTGAGCGGCAAGGTGTACGCTTGCGGCTGGGGCGCGGATGGTCAGACCGGAGTCGGTACATTCGACAACCAAGCAATACCCGCCCCTGTGAAGGGCGATATTACTTCAGAGAAAATTGTGAAAGTCGCATCTACTGGCGATTGTGTGCTGGCGTTAAATGGTGGGTATTCCGACTTAGCATAATCAGCCTAAAGCGTTCCCACTGCTGGAACATAGACCTGCTCTCTGGGAGAGGGTGCGGGCCATAATCGACGGTGGGCCCAGTGCAGGTTGATGGATGTCATAATTATGTCTTGGAACTTGTTCTAGGACATGCCAGTTTCCTCACGATGCCGATGTTCTGCTTCACCATTTTGACAACAGTGGTGATGAAATAAATTCACTAAGTGGCTGATGGGTTTGAACTCACGACCTACAATTCGTTAATTCGGAGGCAATAGTACTGGCCCTACACTGCTCTCCTCTACACTATCACACACAACTCAGTCATGCAGTGAAAGTTTCCATTTCTCCTTTCACAGACGCTGGTGAACTGTTTGGCTGGGGCAACTCTGAGTACGGTCAGATCCCGATGGCGTGCGGCACACAGCAAGTCAACATGTCGTACTCTCTGCTAGAATTCACTCGAGGCTTGGGCAAGATTATCGACATAGCAGCCGGTGGATCATTCTGTTTGATTGTCAATGGTGAGTAGTGTGTATAACTTTTGATCAAAGAGAAGAAGCTTATAAGAATATGGGTTCATTTTTTATTAAGTCTATTGAATTAGACCACAAAAATCGCTTTAATCTAAATTATAAAAAAAAGATAAAGAAAAAAAAAGATTAAAAGACTAAAGATTAAAAAGCAAAGCTTTGGCTAAAGATTTCATATTTGAAGAAGGTCAAAAGTATAAGATTTTATATGAATAACTGTTTGTTTCACAGAGGCAGGCGACGCGTTCGTTTGGGGCTACGGCTTGCTGGGGCTTGGCCCTAATGTGGACCACGCAAAAAGGCCAAAACAGATACCATCTCCCTTGTTTGGGCGTAATGAATTCAACACAGAGGCTCGGGTAGAAAAAGTAGCCTGTGGCATAGGACATTTAGCAGCAATAACTAATGATGGACACTTGTATATGTGGGGCCGGAATAGACAAGGCTGCCTCGGTCTAGGTTCTGGTAAAGACCAACACTTCCCACTCAAAGTATCCATTGGTGGACATGTTTTAAAGGTCATATGTAGTGTCGACCATTCTGTGGCTATTTGCAAACCATTCACGTAATTTAATTAAAATATTTATATAAATTATTAATACATATTTTAAGACTTAGTTAATAAATGTATTTCTAGTTATTCTATGTTGTTTTATTTTGAAGTGATTACAGAATTGCTAGCATGAGTTATACAAACTTTGTAGAATTGAAATTAACCAGCTCCACTTGGGTACCAATAGAGTTTGTTTAGTTCTGCCAAAATGAACCAACCCACATCAAAGTTTCTCCCATTTTCCCAATAATTGTAACCACATTGGAAAGCTAATACTATCCACAGATTCATTGTAAATTTGTTTCAAGTATATGTTTTGTTTTCCGTATAATAATTATACGGAACAGTAAGTAGCAAGAATAATATTATACCAGAATTCGAATTTTGGGTTAGTTTGACATACTTATTTTAATTGAGATTATTGACCAGTTCGAGTCGGCGCAGGAGACGAGTACCTGAAAGGATATGGCGGAAGCCTTTGCCCAGATTGTTGGTGGGCTTATTTTGCCAGAACTAAGTCCATTACTAACATGATGTATAAACTAAAATGATGCCTCCTTTCATCACATTTATGCACAGATTTGTAAAAGCAAAATATGCTTAGATGCGGTGGAGGGATGTATTATTTTAGCCTATAAATGATTTACTGAATGGGATTTTATAATACCTATAAAATCTTCATTATATTACTACATACATAACACCAAGCCTATTTGCCGAAAACTCAGGCAGGGCAGGCCCATTTCACCAAAATTATAAAATTTCTTATGGAAAAATTCAACCAATGAGGCTGACATGATAATTATGACTTATAATGAATATTTCATTTACAGCATGGTGTTTTGATTATGAGAATATCAGACATGGCAGATGTAACATTTTGGTTGATCAATGAATAATACACAACTTTACTTAGTAAATATAAAGATCAGCTTATAACTAAAACTTAGAAAATATGATACACAGCAAATCATGTTCCCACCAGGGTAATTACACTTTTCCTATGTCCATTGTATTTTGATTCTTATTGAAAGGAAGAGTCCCCAAAAGAATTGGTGGGCTCCCCCGATCAATACCACATTGACTATTGTTTACATTCATCGTGAAATGGGTCCAAGGTACGGAAGTCTCGCCATGCAGGAGGCAGTAGTGATGTGTGATGAAGATGGGTATTACATCTCTTGCATTTCTCACTAAAGAGATTTACGTAGCTATGCAACCATGTCATGAATGAACGCACAGCCAGTTCCGGTAATGTTGGAGAATAAAAGTGTAACATAGCAGCATGAGCATTCTCTGTTACTTTTCTGAAGACGTGATGTCGGGACTCCGTCCATAGATCCAATGATTCACCATATCCTTTGACCATGACCCACTCCATGAGCAGCCCTTTGAAGGCAACTACAGCTTTTAGCACATGGCTTAAGTTGATCTGCACAACTGCATTGCTTGCAAATGGTCTTGATATAGTTATCTTCATGTCACTGTATGACCTATCAATATTATTGATAACATTGTCTACTTGTAGAGGCGCGACATTGTGGTTACTCTGCAGTTTCCCGCGACGCTTTGTACTCCCTGAGTTTATGTACGAGCGCTTGAGCGAGTTTTGGCTCAGGAGTGTGTGAGCAAAGGAGCTATACTCGTGAACCTTATCAGTCCATTTGTAGCTATTTACTAGTTGAGTATAAAGCGCTTGCCGGTCTTGTGTAGTTTCCTGGCTCAGGTATGTCGTTGTGCCCAAGTTAAAAGGTGCTGTGAGTATAGGGAGGCCATTTACAGTCTGTTCCAAGTCTCGCAGATTAATATTCACGTTGTTAAGCAGTTCTTGAAGCTCTAAAAGGAACTTATCTTTGCCATCTTCGCCGTGGTCGGCGCGCAATCCATTGGAAAGTGTTTCGAAGACGTGACTGACGCTGGATCGCAGCACTCGAAGTGAGCCTAGCGCAGAGTTCAATTGATCCACATTTATCGTGGTGTTATTCATCTTGAGAAGTGTTCAATGCTTCAACGATACAGAAATTAAGTGTATACAGATCGAAATCACAAATTCGTCTATTTTGGTGACACTGACAGCACAACATTTTTCTATTTGACATGACAATATCGCATTGGTGTTACCATAACTGAAACTGTCTAATATTTGCTTTTTTTTGTCATGCTAAGTTTACGCGAACTCATAGGACAACGACATCTCTTATCGGGTTACCCTTCAATGTTTGTTACTCGTCTCGTTGCCACTTACTTTGGAAATTTGAATCGAGATAGCAGTACCATACGGACACCGAGACAGGCAAAGAGATTAAAAATACTTGGATACAGGTCACGGAAACGGAGTCAAAGCTCCAAGAAGTAGGTAGATATAAATCGTCCTTTTTTGTGGTAAGTAGGTTGTAAATCTATCAAATCAAGCTCTTGAATGTTGTCATTGTATGCACATAAATTCACTTTTTGGCAAAGTCATCATCGTTATAAAAATTGTTACTGGATATTTTGTCTGGTAAACTGGGTACTTAACTATCTTTTGCGGAAAAATGTGTGGACGCCCCTGCTTACCTACCGATGCGTTCTTCTATTACTTTGCGACTCAACTCCGAATTTTGTATGCAAATGTGAGCAATTTCACAGCCATCTTCCCAAATTAACGTTAAGGTTTTTAGGTGTTGAAAATGACTATATTTAATAAAAAGATTATGCTGTTTTGATAAGGTTGGGTAACAGTTTGTTTTTTTATTTTATTTTTTCGAGTGTGGACGTGTGGTGAGGCGCTTTACTTTTTCATTAAATTCACATTTGAGGCTATGCTTGCGTTTGTAATTACGAATTAATGTTTGGAGTGTGCCTTTATTTTTCTTTTAATATTTTACTTTCGAATATTTACAGAGATTGATAACATTTACAGAGATTGTTTTTAGAGGTTGTTGTGAGATTGTTAGTAGGGTGTCCCGCGGATACTAAACTTTGACAGATATTTCAGTAACTTATCTGTCATAGTCCGGTGTTCGCAGTCCGAATTTATCGCATCTATAATAATACTATAGGTACCCAACTAGCAATTTTCTCTTGCGGTTATGCTGATTTAAGAACTAAGGTGTTACAGCAGACTTACAAGTATCTAGACTATAACAGTGCATCTTATAAAAGCACGATTTAACGCGTTTTGTACTGAAAGAATACTAACACTTAGTACGTGCTCTTATAGATTGTGTATAAAGAATCGTTGTAACACATTTATCAGCACAGTTGTCTTACAAATGAATTTTTAAAGAGCAATTGCTCTTGAATATTATTTATACTTTGAAAGCATCTTATAAGTACATTATTTCTTACTAGAGTCTGCATTGAGTGTTTTATAATACTACCTTAATAAACTTTTGCATAAAAGTACTATAAAGTCAACAAGTTGTAAGTGTGAATTGTCTTCTCTGAGTCAAATTAAAGAGAAGACGAATAATAGTAGAGCTCTATCTGAATATTTTGTCTTTTAAAAGACTTGTGAACACTTTATTAAGAATGTCTTTATGAACTATCGTGACACGGCCATAAAAAAGAGTTAATAAAAATATTTTAAAACACACTCACTTAATACTTACCCACCCATTAGGTACATTTATATACTTATGCATGTTTGGCTCACCTAACATTATACCTACCAAAAAAGGGTAATTTGTATGCCATGGTTTTAAAAGGAACCCAAAATTTATTAAATGGCTGCAAGTAGTTACCTTATGGAAGTGCTCAATAAGAAAAGGTTTAAAATTAACGGGTAGTAATAAAAGCTCCGAAAAAAAAATGAGCTATATATACTCCAAATATGAAATTAACTGCTTTATATACTAATTTTCCGACAGCTGAAAGGACAAAGAAACGACCGAAAAAATACTGTACATTTCGAAAATCAATACAGCATTTGCAACGACCATTTCACGGAATATTTTTCCACCAGCTTAAATTACGTTTTACCGGAAACTACAGGAAGTCATTTTCACCGTAATTCAGCAGTTATCAATTTAGAATTAATCTATAAAATAAATAAAACAGGAATAAAATCAACGTTAAGATAAATATCCAAATAAGGCGTAGTCGACGTAGCCCCGCTACGCGGGGCTCCAATTTCTGTCTGCAGGGTATAAAGTAACCTAATGAAGGAGATGGCGGGGTCTTAGTTCGCACGCTTCGCTCGCTCTCAAGACCACGCCATCCTCGTCGAACCTAACCTGTCCGGAGTCGGGGTGCCTTAAGTCCCGAGCTCGCGTCGCTCGCTCTTGCATCCTAAGTTATAGAGCTTAAGGTGAATGCTCCAACCAGCCCGCGAAATTCAAAATTTCTTGCGTTTTTTGCAATTTGCAGGCCAGTGCTAGGTTGTATGTTGATTAAAATATTATTCGCGGCTGTAAGACGTATGTAGTTACAGAATTATAATCATCAAAATCATCAATAAAACGCTCTAAGTTCATAAAGCTGTAGGAATGACTTTTTCTGTTTTTTTTTTGTTCTTACGCCTTTATGAAACGTAATTTAAGCTGGTGGAAAAATATTCCGTGAAATGGTCGTTCCAAGTTCATAAAGGTGTAGGAACAAAAAAAAAACAGAAAAAGTCATTCCTACACCTTTATGAACGTTGAGGGTTGTATTGGTGATTTTGATGATTATAATTCTGTAACTACATATGTCTTACAGCCGCGAATAATATTTTAATCAACATACAACCTAGCACTGGCCTGCAAATTGCAAAAAACGCAAGAAATTTTGAATTTCGCGGGCTGGTTGGAGCATTCACCTTAAGAAAACGATTATTTTAGTAGAACATTTTTTCGAAAACTTAGTATTTTTTTCGGAAACAGTATTTTTTTTCGGAAGTTTGGTATTTTTTAAAATATAGTTTATTATTTTTCGTAGAATTGTAATTTGAGTATTTTTTGTTAAAAACAACATTTTTGTTGGTTCATTTTGTATTCATTTTCCGGTAACCAAGGTTAACATTACAGTCAACCACAGATCGTTGGAAGTTAATTTGTTTTTCGGAAGCTTTATTATTTCCCAAAATTAACTTAGGGAGTGTGAAATAAGACATTTTAGTATTATGCTTATCTTAGAGAAGAGTAATTGGTCTTATCAATCTCGAATGGCGTCAGGTCTTATTTTTATAATTAATTAATATTTTTTTACTAATATTCTAATTACATAACGAAGTAGGCCTACTTTTTTTTGTGATGGGAAGTCATCAAATGACTCCTCCCCGCTCTGGGCAGAGCAGAAGGGAGTATCAGACTTTTACTGACTAAAAACCATCTAATCATCTATGTTCCTTCTTTTGCCCTTTGTATTCCAGGGCCGCGGTATCTCTTTCAAACAGTCCCGCCCTCGCAGGCATCGGCGGTCGGCCTGTGAAAATATTGCACTGTATTCCACAAAACATTCGAAGAAATGTACTCCGCAAGTTGTTTAAGTTCATAGACACATAACTATCAAGCAATGAACTTAATGATTACAGAAAATAAAAATAATAATAACATGAGTTGATAATATATTTTTTTAATCTTTTGGCCGTTGTAATAAATACTCCTTTATTGAGATTCTAGAGAGCAAAAAAGGGGAATTACACTTATAAGACCAGTCGTTCTAAGGCCTATTTTCCCTCAAACCATGCCATTATAAGTTATTTTGGTATTACAACAGCAGTGACAAGATTTTTGTAAGTGTAAAGTAATCTTCAATAAGAGCGTTATAAATGGACTCTAAGTGAGAAATCTCTTATAAAGTGCACCTAAATCACACTTACAGTTGTTTGTAAGTATGCTAAAAGAATAAATAATATAGGTCTTGGGACACTTGTAAGTTTAAATTTTGCTAGTTGAGTAGTCTGTAGAGTTAAGGCATCTTCCTTTTGTTTGTCATGTTAATTTAGCCACTTACACTTTATAGAGAAATGCCTTTTGAATTTCCCCAAGCCCGAACGTAGTATTTCATCAAGCGCATTTAAAATTCTAGGCTAACTCGCTCACAATAACGACAAATACGTATTGTAAAAGTTACGCGGATTGTTAGCCGGTTTTATTAACGTTTGCTGTCGCCCAAAAGTTTAGATTCGCTTTTGATTTGAAATACAACTTTTTCGACAGGATCCGGGAATTATATTCAACATTGATGGCTTGTTGGTACTCTTGAAGTGTTAAAAAAGTGCAGACAGGTTTTTGTTTTATAACGTCACCTCTTATAGAGTGCGTCATGGTTATTTTGGCGCGTGGCCGTAGTGGGAACTCACACTGCCCCCTGACAATGTCATTCAACCGTCAAAATAACCATGCCACGACGTACCAAATGACAGAGGTGTCAGATTAGCGTATTTTCGGCGCGTTTAACCTCGTTTTTGGAACACGTGCACGCGCGTATACTCGCGTTTTTTGTTTCACGAGTGAATCGTACGAGCTTTGATGCGCTCATCAGCTCGCATATGTGTGCCTTTTTATATACAAGCTGACCCGCGCAACGTCGTCTGCGTCACATAAGAGAGAGGGTTAGAGAGAGTGGTTCGTAGGCACCTATAATACAATTCTAAAGAAGCACATAACACATATCATTCCGCATAATGAAAAGCCGGTCAATCGATTTAAAAGCTCCATTTTTAATCATTGGTATCATTTGGTTCAATAGATGTCGTTGCATTTATCTTGCATAATGATGATAAGTTCTTCTTGAACACTTTAAATTCATATATCTGTTGATAGAGAGCACCGATTACAATTGAACAAAAACTAAAACCTTCTCGGAGTTATGCACAATATTTGTGCATTGAATCTAACCACATTGAATTTATAATTTACACGTAATGCGTACAAAGGAATACCGGAGATACACAGACATACAGACAAAAATCTAAAAATGATAGAAATGGGTCCTGTGTTTGATTCACCCCTACTATTTTTTTTTTTCTAAATATTTTCAACGTACAGAAACGCCACGTCTACAGATTTATTATACGGGGTGGAAGGGACACCGACGCGAAAACGGTTACCACGTATTCAGCTCATCATTCTGATTGAATGATTGGGGGGAATCATAGAAATTTTTCACAGGTTATAAAAAAAAAAATTAGCAGTTCCGTTTTGACCGTGTAGATATTGCACTTTTGTAGGAAACAGCTGCTACTGAATACGTAGTAACCATTTTCGTGTCAGTGTCCCTTCCACCCCGTATGTATAGATGATGCTCTGTGAGCGTGCCACGAGAGAAGACGCCGCGTGCGCGCACTTGCCCCAACCACAGATAATATAATACCTACTCCCCAACACACGAACACTTAGTCGGTATGCGCGTGTTCGATTTTTTGAAGCGCGTAATTTAGCGCTCGTGTTTTCGCGTAAACTGGTACGAGCTATAAGTGCGCCACAAAATACGCTAGTCTGAAACCGCTCTTAACCATAACAAACATATGAATAACTTACCTTTACCAAGCACCTATGCATCATAAGTAGTCTCATCGTAATGGTCTATCGATGTTCATACATATTATATCCCTATTCTAAAGCTGGTTTTCATACCTATTAGTAAGTAGGAAGGCAATGTCCGTTTGCTAACAATCTTGGCGATAGAGTTGGCCGTTTATTTACCTATTCATAGAGTTAATTTCCTCGGCAGTTAACTTTAATACAAAAAACCAGCTCGTTAAATCCATATTGCGAGTTAGTATTCATCGTTGCAATAGCATTACAGTTAGCCCAGAATACCGAAGTATCCAGGTATAGATAACCTGAAAGAATACGGTTTACGAAAACATAATGTGTATTTAAAACTAGTTTAAAGTAACTGCTATTAGAAAAATGTTATTATAGTATTCAAGAATTAATGGAAGATAAGAAGTTAAATTAGAGCTCAGGTACACCTACATATTTATGTAAACAAGTATGTGTAAATTATTATATAAAAATATACGGAAAAAGTAAATATATATTTAATTTACGTAATTTAAAATTCCTAATCTACGTGATCTCATTTACTAGTTTTAAGTTAAGTTGCTGCGCCCTCACAGGGTCATATGCTCGTTTGTTTTAAGGTTAGCATGTAACTGTGTGTACTCAGTACATCGTGTAGTACATCGTGCTATTAATAAATAACCAGTTTTTTGAGCTAGCGCTGCAGCTTCCTGTAGAAGCTTGTTTAAGTTTCCAATATGAAATAGATAAAAGAAATGTACACCTGCAATGGAGTTATATTCCATACCAGCGCTTCCCGATGCAAATAAAAGCATCGAATGAAAGCGAAAAATATTATATTTTCCGCTCTATTTTCCACGATCGTTCATGATACAGGTACTTGCTCACTTTATTTTCAAATGGATATCGGGAAACTTTATACCATGTTGAATTGACATATCACCAGAGTATGGAAGAAGATGGCTAACCCTAAATAAATTGGGATAAAGGCCGGAGAATTATGATGATGAATTGAGATACCAAAATACAAACTTAGTTTTTGCTCACCCACCTTAAACGTTGTCTCGGTACTCATCATTTTGAACAATTTTTACTATGAGACGAACACTGAAATCGGGAAAAATATCAGTTCACTACATTTTGACGATTTACGTAAACACAAATTAGAATGAGACAACAGATTTTTCCGCCCATAAGCACCGTGCTGGTCTAGGAAATAAGAGAAAATCACGAATGTAACATATTAGTCTATGGATGTATGAATGTAAAAGTTATAAATAATATTATCTATGGTCTTTTCCGTCTAGCTTGTCTAAACTAATGGACGCTGGTCTCAATAAAATATAATTAAAGTGAAGAAGTCGTCTTATTTCAAGATCCCTGTTCGTCACCACCAGAACCCAGGCAACCCCAAACATAACAATAAAATTACATCAAGTATCTTGATTTGGCTCGCGAGGTTGTCGACATGTGGGATGTGGACTCAGCGATCATTGTGCCGATAGTCGTGTCAGCCCATGGCTTAATTGCCAAGAGCCTCGACCAATATCTAAGGAGGCTCTCGTTAGGCAGCTGGATCAAGGGCTTGATTCAGAAAGCGGTACTTCTGGACACGGCTCGTATAGTTAGGAGGTTCCTCTCTCTGGAGCCCTGACCGCCGTAGCTTGGACCTTGTTCCCGATACCGGTGGGCTACAATTTTTTATATTTTTAAATGTTTTTATATTATTTTATATTCCAATATTTAAAAATGTAATTAATGTGTAAAAAAATGAATAAAGAGATAATAAATTACTAATACATAATATTTTTTTAGGTTGGACACAAATATGGCGAACGTGTATGACCGTGAACGAGGCAAAAGAAGTAGGTATGTAAGGATCATAGCAGGTGGTCTTCTATAGTTGCATAGAAAAACGCGTGAATTTCTGTGGATTTTTTTAAATGAATAAACTTGCGACCCGCCCTTGCTTCGCACAGCGCCACCTATTGGGTCCAAAACTATATCTAATGTAGCCTATATTTTACGTTAAGCATCTAGCAGTAGAGCGGTGAAAACTGCGTTCAAATCCATGCAGTAGTTTTTGCGTGATGCGCGTACAAACATACAGGCAGAAAGACAGACAATTCTAAAAACTGTTGTTTTGGCTTCTGTTGCTGTCTCCCCATACATTTTTTTTCAATATCTTCATTATAAAGATACCGGCCTGTTACAATTTTATTATAATATGTATATAGATGTAATTGCTGCTATGCCCTAAGACTGTAGGCATTAGGTGGTCAATTTTCATACATTCATTATACAAGTATAGATATTTATTTTATTTTTATTTTTTTAAGTGTGTCCAAGTCCAGACTAATTCAGAAACGAGACAGATTCCTCATTCATAATGGAGTCAATTTTATGATTCTGCACGACTCTCCAAATAATAACCCTTATTTAATGTAGGTATGTTAGGGAAATATTACCCGAGTAACACGTAACAATCGTGCGACAGACAGACGGACAGGTTTTGACATGGGGCTACATCAACCCTAGCCGTTGGGATATCAAAAAAGAAAACCAAAATGAACGTTATGTCTATGTATTATTGAGTGTGTTTCGATTTTGAACTCGTTTTTTGAGAAGACTGCCATAAAATTCTTATTATTTGAAGCAGAATCAAAGTATAATGTTCCTAATGCTGGGATACATGTCTCCTTCTTCGATTACAGATGTATTTGATTATTAACACGCTTCATTTTATTAGTTTCACCTGTAACTATGCAAAAACATCTTAGAAGTAAAATTTGACCCATTTCCCGGTTTTGATTTAGCAGAAATTTTGTATACATGTTTATTTTGGATGACAATGTATAGTTAGCTAAGTGACGCTATTCTAAATCCAATATAATAATAATAATAATATCTTGGGACAACCAATTAACACACCGCCATCTGATCCCAAACTAGGCAGAGCCTGTACTATGGCAACCAGACAACTGATAAACATACTTATATATTTCTAAATACATACATACTATAGATAAATTACACCCAGATACAGAACAAATAATCGTACTCATCGCACAAAGATTTGTCCTGGGTGGGAATCGAACCCACGACCTCCGTCCTAGCAGTCAGGGTTACTAACCACTAGACCAACAGGCCTATCAATATGGCGGACAATCAAAGATGGCGGACTAGTTTTTTTAATGCATTCCCATGATATGGGCATCAAATGAAAGGGTTTGCTGGAAAGAATACGATAAATAAAATTCGCCTTTGCTTTCAAAACGGCAAAAGAAAGCACCGCGAGGAAACCGACATGTCATAAAACTCAAAATTGACGCGACATTCACCAACCTGAAGAGAGGAGGCCCGTGTCCTTGCAGTGGGAACATTACAAGCTCATTATACTTAATGCTATATTGACCTGAACTACGTAACACATTCTCTCCTTATGCGAGTGCGCTATAAGGCAATAACCATCTCGGTTAATTGGCAGTTAGCGATTACAGGCTTCCCATTCTTTAGGTTAATCCCTTAGTCGTCTTTTACGATACCCAGCGTACGCAGTGATCGTATTTGTAAACTGAGTATTGTTAGGATTATTTTACTGAATGGCCGATGAGAACGGGTTTTCGATGGATGTTATTGATTATCGGGTTAACAAGGTTAATGCGTTGATTGGTTTGAGTTGAGTCGTTCGGTGCAATAGGTGCTAACAGTCGACATAAATTACACATTAATATGCAAGAATTTAAAAAATATCTCAGGAATTGATAAAAATGCAGAGGCACAAATGAATTATATCAAAATTCCAAACAAGTCATTCTCACGTAGCGATATGCTACGGCGTAGCACAGATCAGCTACGTCGTAGCTCCCACGTTACATGACTTGCATCCTCATGGAGTTGACTTGACAGGGTTACGACTAAGATTTACTATACTAATCTAATCAGTAATTTTGAAAACCCATGGAGTAAATGAGCGCTTGCGAATTTATGATAAAATGCCAATACTTTAAAATTACACGAGAAACCCACAACACTAACTCAATACAAAGCTAGAAGAATGTTCACAAAATTTCATCTAGTATTATTGCATTTTACATGTTGAAGACGCAATTTTTCACTTTAGTAGATGCCACACGTAACTGCTTGAGCGCGCATCATGAAAATCCATCTGGATAGGTTACCTGCATCTTATATGAGGCACAGACGCGGCGGAGCCTCGCCGACGAGTATGGAAATGTGTGGGATTTGTGCAGCCGTGTACCCTGGCAGGCATAATGTGCAGGCTTTAGTCTCGCGGTCATAATTTTGAGCGTGTTTTTTCTATAATGGTTACGTTTAAAAATGGAATCTTGTTTTTAATGATGATCATTAATGAACAATCATAACATTTATTATTATTTAATCAGGCAAGTAACATAACTCATTATTTGGCACAATACGATTTTCAATAACAACACACACATACAAGATATACAATTAAATTACACTCATTCATTAATACGAGACATTATTGGTCATAAAAATAAAATAAAAATAATTACAATCTTCCACACACACAGCAATGCCGAATTTTAGAGCAGTTTGCGATCATAGCCAGGCTAGCATTGGGGTTGGCCCGCAACCGGCGCACCAGGGCCGGCAGTCTCGACATAGATACCGACGTTGTCGCAAACTTTCAATCGCTTAATAATAACAGAAAAAATTCGGTTGGAATAACGATGCTTGCGAGAAACGCATCTTGGATTTTCAGACTTGCATTTCTCGCATGCAACGCTATTGCAACCGATTTTTTTCTGTTATTATTAAGCGATTGAAAGTTTGCGACAACGTCGGTATCTATGTCGAGACTACCGGCCCAGGGACGCGCACCGCTTACGCATAGAAGCGTGGAAACAATCAGTGCGTGCCATCGCGAACATCCCCGATGCGCTACAGACACGGGGCAGCCCCAACACCGCCCGGAACGCGTTGTTGTACTGGACACGGAGGGCACTGTATGCCTTTTCACTATAGTCAACCCACAGGCTAAACGTATTTAGGGATGTGCAGTACAATGCCTTTATGGCGCTGTTGAGGCTTCCACCTTACTGTAGTGCGTCAGGTATGTTCGCTGATGATTACTTCACACACTGACGATTACTTTGCGCAAGGAAGTTGCCTCAGTAATATCCCGAGTGAGGGGAAGCAGCAACAGCATTCTGAAGCTGTTCGTAGAGAGGCTGGATAGGCCTACAAAAATTGTAGATTGGTAAACCTCCCCAAGCTACAACTTTTTTAAGGTATCTCCTGTATACGTAAAGTGGGTTTTTTTGTCGCGTACCACATAGTGTAGGATGTTGTTGGATAGGTCTTTAAAAAATATTGCGAGTTTGTTTAAATACTTTTTCGATTATAGGATTCGTTTGTGAAATATTAAGCTATAAAGTGCAAATTTTTGTTAGACTCAAGTGTTCCCGCCCCTATACCACCTAAACGGTTGTGTTTGTAAGTAATTCTACGCAAAAAATATTGCTGGGAAATTTAACACTTACAAGTATAAATCGATATCAAAACAACCGTATCTATATTTAGTTTCATTGAAATATCTTCAAATGAAATCAGACAGTCCTAGTCGTATAAATGTCGGTACCTAAATCTAAAATTAATTTATCTTAGTTTGAGACCACATTTAGCATTACATAATCATGTAATTTGAATTTCAAATTTTTTATGCGTATAGCAAGATGAGATTAAGCAAATGTATAAAAGAAACTGTAATGCCTAAAACTAACATAAAGTAAATGCATATTTATGTTGAATTGATGAAATGTATTTCTGAGAATTACACTATTGAAATTCATTGAATGAGCTACTTCGAATAAATCTTTTAGTCTTATGTACCTACACTGAAGCATCGTAAATTAATCAGATTACTATAAAAAAGGATATATAAACGCTCTAATTTCATATTTTCCATTCACACGTTTCCAGTACTTACCTCTAAACACGCGTTAAGGCTCGATTGAGATATATTTTTATGTGGCATCACTGAGAGCCAGATCGCTATAAACTCGCAATGGGCACAATTCGCACTAAGTCCACGGCTTAAGCTTAAATTTTATCATAGAGGGCAGGCGGTCATTTACCCCGTTCTTGTTTTGAATTAACTTTGTTTATGGTAACAATAATTGTTTTTTTTACCTTCCGTATCTTTTTCTTTTGTCCAGAGTTGCCGTAATATATTTTCTTTACGTAAAAATACACTGAATAACAGCGATGCTCGATCTTCACTACCGGAGCAGAGACACTATCTCTATGTGGCCAGTCAAGATAGAATCTAGTCTATTTTTCCTTGACCTAATATTTTCTTCGTGCAAAACATTTATCGAGGTTCATTGACTCGGTCGAGACTCGAGGTGTGCTTGAGGAACAAACAACAAGATTTGTGGACGTCTATATCTAGTAAGTCAGAGACAAAAATATCTTTCTTAGTTTTCGACAAATATCTTCTCGAATGGTTAAATATTTTCATGAATGAATTGTATAATGAATTGAGCAATGACTCACTGGTAAATATCAGTTTAGCAAATAAAAAAAAGCACGCAAAGAACCTAATTTCTCTAAAAGCCACTTACCCATATTTTTCGATTTTCATCTTAACTTTTTTTGGCACACAAAGCGTTCAGAGTAAGCACAGAGATCTTAAAAAAAAACCTTAAAAGTTCGCTTTCAAAATATTAATCTCAGTAAAGGCGTGGCAGAGTGTCGATTTTTATCAATTTTCATCGGCGATCTTAGTCATATTTATGGGCGAGGCAGGGTTGAAAAACGAGCATTCTTCGCGAAGAATATTAAGCAGGCTCTGTCGAACGTAATGTGCTCTACAAATATAGATTTTGGGACTTTCAAAAGGTTCTGTTTAAATAGATAATATTCAGATCGTTTGGACTGTGAACTATTCGATGGAAATATAACGAGTTTTAAGCTTAGAGGATTATTATAGAACGGTTAAATTCGGCTAGCATTTAATCCATTAACTGACGGGTTTCGGTATCTCAATTGAGTGATTGACTTCGTAATTGACCACTAAAATATTAATCAGGGCTATCGATTTTCCAACACATATAAATAAATTTTATTCCGGCGATTTAAACGACTTAATTTTCGTCCGCAGACTTTAGTCTGCGGACGAAAATTAAATCGTTTTTATTTACTACTAGTTTTCCGCCCGCGGCTTCGCCCGCGTCAAGTTCGGTTATATCGCGTTTCCAAGAGAACTCTACTCTATATTCTTTCTCAAGGTCAACTCTATCTCTGTACCAAATTTCATTAAAATCAGTTCAGTGGTTTAGACGTGAAAGCGTAACAGACAGACAGACAGAGTTACTTTCGCATTTATATATATATTAGTAGGGATTTATACAATGTATAATATCAATTTCAAACTCGAGTATTTTGAAGAGAAGCTTTGCAACTAGTTGTTTTTATTAAAACAGTTTTTATAAAGAAACCATGCAATAACAAAAGGTGACGCAATGTTTCAAGTTGACCTGCCTAATAAAAGAGACATGCGGAGTAACCCCAACCAGTTGAAGGTAACTTTGTGCGATATTAAGTACATGTTCAGAAAGTGCTATGTTTTCGATATTTAATTTTGTAGTTATTTTTTGTACAAGGTTGTTCGTTCACAGTAGATCCTATACGAAGCTTTTCCCTCTTCGAGGTTTTTCTAAAATATGTATGTTCAGCGATTTAGTATAGGAGAATATTTAGTATTATCCTGCTCATAGCTTAATGTATTTGGAGTCGGCGCAGCATGTCCTCTTCTTCCATTCTTCTCTATTATTCGTTATTCACTTCTTTCTAGCCATCTTTCACATAGTCCATCCATTATTTCTTTGGTATTCTCCTACTCTTATAACCTCCACATTCATGCTCAAACAATTTCCTCACGACATTTTCCTTTTAACTCCAATTACCTCATAATTACACAAGAATTCCATAACTATCTCCTACACTGAAAGATCAAGACAGTTTGTAAAAGGCGTGCACCAATCGCATGCACTGCTTTTTATTACAAGACAATCGATGCTACTGCCCCTATTTATTGGCAATACAGTACCCATTTCACAGATAACCGGATTGCCCCAATAGCTCAGTAGTTACAATTTCCCCTCTCACATCTCGACGGATATCCATGTCCATCCTACCCTCTAATCTTAATCTTCGGGGAAAATAAACAGAATTGTGACAGAAGTGCTATAGTCGCAATTTTATACTGAGTTTTGCTTTTTGATTATCCTCATTTGATATTTTCGCAGCCACGACAACGGTTAATTTAGCTAATGAAGGCCGTTTTTGCCGTTTAGGATGTCGTAGTATTGATACAAGTGAAATAACTCTTTAGACATAAGAAATAAAATGAATTTTGGACAAATTCTGTATTTTTACGGAAACTATACCGTACGCGTTCGGAACAGCTGCCGTGTTTGTTCTTACCTCATTTCTCAGCTCGTTATCTTTAGCCCCGTACGTTACCACACATCAAACTTGAATGCGATTTAACGAATTGTTAATGAATAGTCTATCTTGCGGCGCGCTCCTCTTTAATATTTTATTGGCACGTAGGGATGTGCCCTAAACGCTCCAAGGGCGCATAAAGATTGGGCGCGAGTCGCCGGAGCGTCACCCGCCCGGGCTGCAGCGACCTTGGGCCCTTGCCCTACTTAGCGCCCTTCATTTTTATCACCCTTATGATTTTCAGGGTATGTCGTGCGTTTACACAAACTTCAGATGGCGCTTACTATACAGTGATTATTTTACTCTCGAGATGATAATAGAGGCTTTTCATGGGGTAGGGCTCAGGTCGGCGGGGTGCCGCGCGCACCTGTCCTGGCGGCTGCGCAGCGGGGCGCGGGCGCGGGGGTGCGCGGCGTGCGGGGGCGGGGAGCGGGGCTCCGGGGGCGGGCGCGCCCAGTCCCGCGCCGGGCGCTGCTCGGGCCGGCCGCACGTTTTCTCAGGCCGCATGAGTGCGCCGGCGTGCTAGCGCAGCGTGCGCGGGTGTGGTATGCCCGCGCGTCGCCGCTATGGCCCCTATGTTGGTGGCCTTGGCGCTGCTGGCTTTGCTGCCCGGTGAGTGTCCGCCTCGCGAGCGACGCAACAGGCGTCCGCCGCGCCCCCGCGTTTGTTTACCCCTGTGGGGATCGATTGGCGTGATGGTGAGAGCTGAGGTGTTGTGTGTGATAGATACCATGAGCTGAGCCGGGATCACGGCTGAAGGAGGTAGCGCGGCTCGGATGCCGTCTGGAATATCAGGTTCAAAATTCGGCCAGGTAAAATAGGTCTCCGCGGGAAAATTCCGAATTTGGAAGACATTCGGAGCTCATTCGCAGATGATTGGCCTGTTTTATGTTTATAAGTCGGCCGGGGCACGTGTTGTGCTAAGTTTCTATCCCGCAGGTCGGCTCTGTATACGAGGTAATAAAACGCAAAAATTCAGGTTTTACGAGTGAATCTGTACGTAGTTACAGTGATGGTAATGATTTGGTTACCGCGGCTCGTAGCCGAGGTGCCAACTTTATGGTTCTCGTCTGTGAATTTGAGGTCTTTCCTTTTTAAGACTGTTTTTCGCCAGAAATTCGGTCGAGGGAATGGTTTTTATGGGAGTAGGTATTCGTGTTTTATGTTCTGAAGTTGTTCTGCTCAACACGAGGCGTATTTACTTTGTACATTGAGATATTTACAAGTGAAGAAATTCACTTATTTTTCTTTTACTGTAATATGATTTTCTCTAAGGATCAAGGCAAGTTTTAAGAAAAACGCAGGTAACCTGAAAAACTCATTTCCCGTTAAAACTACGCACATGAAAGTCTAAAGTAAAAAATCACATCTCGCGTCTAAAGTTAATTAAGTCCTAAAAAGCAAAAGTCGCCCCAGAGTCAGGTATCGCGATGAATAAATTCATGAGCACTTGGGAAGTCTCCCGGGACTACAGTCCTTGTTGACTTGCCAACAGGTTACAATCTCGCCTCTCTTTCGCCCCTGTAACTCAGTTAACATCTTAGTACATTATCGTGTAGGAGCGTTACGTAGCATCCTAAATTAGGGGCTGACGAAGCTGAAAGTTCACGTAGAAATTAGCAGTAAATATTTTACTGTAGACTAGTTTGCAGATTTGCTCAAAACGGTGCTATAACTAGAGAGACAAAGACCACTTTCGACTCGAAAGAAAATGGACGTAAATCGTTATGTCTATAAACTTCTTTTGATTTAAGAGTCCTGGTTCAGGCTTAAACGATTACGAAGATAAAGTAAGGTCTTCATGAGACAAAGAGAATGAGGTTGAGCTAGTTACCAGTTGAAAGTCAAGCACATGGGTGTGAAATAAATAAAAGGGTCAGTTGTTGATTCGGGAACCTCTTTGAACTCGCAAATGGGGAGAATGTTGGCTGACCATATTGGTTTTACTTGCGCAGCATTGACGGCACATCATCAACTACCTAGCTTTTTCCCAAAGAACTACGTTTGTTTGGAGTCGGCTTCCAGTCTAAGCGCATGCTGTTGAATATCAGAATTCACATGGTGACTCCATGTGAATTGCCAATCTGATCTACATTTTCTAGTTACTGGATAAAATTGTATGCTTGGTGAGACATAGCACAAAACATAGCAACCAAAAGGAATTCAAAATAAGTATGTAAGGTCTAGGCGGATTCTCGAAGAAGTCTTAAAAAGATTAAACGAAACGTAGGATTGAAATACTTCTGCTAACTTCCCCGGATTTGATAAAACATGAACAGTTTTAATAGGAATTTAATCGATTAACTTTTTCAATTCGTTAAAGGAAGAACTAAAGATAAAAGAAAGCACTAAAGTACTGTCATTGATGTAGTTTCCAGGTGATATCGACCAAGGTACTCCTGTCTTTAATTGGAATAAAAAATCAATCTAATTCACTTCATAAAACGTAGAAAAGCTCCAATACGTGATAAGTTATTCTTGCTTACCCCACAACCTAGATTCACACAATATACCCGTAATGAAGATCAAATTCTATGAAAACGAAAGAATGGCGCTCGTTCATTTTTCCCGATAAAATATGCACACAACGTAGACCCGCCCGACGGACAGCTCGAAAGGGTATATTATATCTCTCTCAAAGATAACCATATATTTTACTCTGGCAACATTTTCTACCTGCACACCTTTTTCGTCTAATCTTCTTTCATTTTCATTTCAAGTTTCGCTTGATTGCACGAAAAAGTTGATGAAAAATTTAAATTCAAAAGAATTTGATGAACGCTCAGAGACAGAGATAAATCTAAAGCAATAATTAGTGATTCATTGTTTTGTGAAGCAAAGAAAGGAGGGGAAGACGAAATGCTTATTACAGATGAGGAAGAAAAAGGGACATCGGAAATAAAGCTTAATAGAAACAAACATAATGCCTTGCTTTAGAGTCAGGTTGAACGGCATGAAATTAGGGTGTTTTGCTCGGAAGATTTGGTCTCCCTTGAGACCATCAGGTTGGCAGGATAATGTGATTTGGGTAAAGGTAAACGTTACAGCGTTTTCGGGGAACGTAATTGGCTAGGCGCCGAACATAGCACCCATGCGAAGAGGTTAATGACATTATCAAAACCATGATTATTGACCAAGATCAGAGGGGTAATTCCTGTATTTACGAACGTTCGCATCCTAAAAGCTGTCTCAATCTGTTAAAAAAATCTCTGTTCCTACATTTTTGTCATTGAGATGCGTATATTCAATAATTGAATTTGAACGATACAATAATTGGCCTTCTTGCTACTTTATGAGGTTTCTTCAAAATTCTCGTGTCCCTGTGTAAATTAGCTATACTATTAATATTAGTTGCTCGCTCAGTTCTATAGACAGTCTTTGAATAGTCTTTGAATAGCTCAATGGGTTCTGATTTGATGCCGTCAAAGTATTGTTCTACGGCCTTTAAATTGGCAGCCAATGCCCTTGCCGCAGGTCTATTGATTTTCACGTGTGATTCTCTCTTTGAACTGATTTCAATGAGAATTTCGTTCTGTTATTGAACTCAATATTAACGTGATAATGTCGTAGCCGTTGCAGTCACAAGCAAAAATCTTTTTCCTGACTCTACTAATTTTACTGACCGGAGAAAAAGTAAGAGTAAATTCATTACCACAGATAAAACAAATGAATCCATAGACTAAAATTACATGTTTTCTGCTCGCTAGACAAAGGACACAAAGCGAATTGGTGTGTACGGATCGGATAGAGTAGAGACGTAGTTTGTGAGGAAACCTTTTAATTAAACAAATAGAAAACTCATTTCGGTAAACGATTGCCGCTTAAAACTGGCTACAGACTAACTAATTGCTTATGGTCGGATTTAGGTAGTTTTAAAACTTTTTCTTCGGACGGAATCTGTTTCTGGCTCTATGAACGAAATTAAGGTCTCAACTTTTAATTTGTTTTGCCTTATCTCTGGATCGACATGGCTATTCTCGCAATTTCAGTGAGATTATTATTAAAGTAATGTTAAGTTGGGGCAGAAATTCTTTACGAATATTTTTTTTGTAGAGGAATTCATTGTCAAGCAGGTCTTGGAACATGTATTAAGATCTAGCCTAGCCTTTTTCTAACTATGATAGGGTCGGTCAGGTTCCAGACTACCCAGATGTAAATTAATATCAATTGCATACTGTATCTACGTTTTAACAAAAACGGTTTCAGATGTAAAAACTAGATAGATGTAAAATTGGCAGTAAACTATGTAGTAAAAGCCACAAGCAGATTTTTGGCTTGTTCGTTGAGTGCAACATGTGGATATATATCAGTTGGTGCCATGCAATCACGAGCTGTGTTCCCAAAAGTTCTGTTAAATTGACGCCATTTATTCTGATAACATTTCAGAGGTAGCCACGAAAGGACCACTTTGTTCCCTTCAGTACAAAGTGGAGCTTTTAGAATTGTATCGATGATTTTTGTTTCTGATAATAATTGGAAGCTGAGAAAAAACCTTGTGTTCCTGAAATGTTTACTTTAGACTAGAGAAAGAGTTTAAAAAGTACGTAATATAGAAATAATGTGGGTGTACTATACCTCTGCCGAAACCTTCAGGGATCACAGGCGTGATGTTTTGTTATGTTAAGTAAATATTATGTTATGTATGAAAGTGGTCTTACGTTAAAAAACAAATTATGGTAAAAAAAAGTCTTATTTTAACCAAAATATAGCCGAGTCGGTACTGTTAAGTTTACCTAACAAAAACGTGTCTGAAAATAGAGTCTTGAGTTTTCAATTCCAAATTCCAATACTTTTTCTACAAACACCATTTTTAAAACCTAACCAAGAAAAACTGTTATTGAAACGTTAAGCCTGAAATGTCTAGAACGTGTCGATACTGCTTACTTTACTCTCAGAACAAATGGAAAGGAGATTTACAGCGAGTACTGTAGTGCAGCGTGTGACGATCTATCATTTTCATGCCATTACGGTCGCGTTCAGAAAGAGGAAAAAACGGTATGAGAGAAATAAAGTTTTCAGTTGGAAATAGGTTGTAGTAGTTTCGAAATAAGTGGTAATTAGATTTATAGTATGGTTGTAGAATGTGCTCTGCTCTCTGTTGATATAACAGTTTATGTTATTACCGTGTGTTTACACACCATTTTCTCGTTCAAAAGTTATATCATCTGTATTACGCTAATCTTTACTAGAAAACTGGGAATACTTAGCATAGACACGCTAACTTTTAAGGGTTCCTGAGGGTTGATTACGTCTTTTATCAGTGAATCTCAAGACAAATCTCATACAAACTTTTAAAATTGACTGGTGAAAATAACATAAGAATAGACAACAGATTAACCGATAAGTTGAGGCAGATAAAACAGGGTAATTCTTTCTTTATCGTGTGGCAAGCACGTATCGTGTGAGGCACTAATGCCTAAACTGGTGTCCGAGTTTTTATGTCGCCCATGGGCCTATGACTTGGCTTTACATGCTGTCGAGAAATATCTCTCTGGCTTGCTGGTTTCCTCACGATGTTTTCCTCCACCGAAGCAAGTGATAATTATACAATACGCACATGAATCCGAAAAATCTGAGGTCACACCTCTAGGCTATCACTGCTAGGGTAATGATTCTTCAATTCTCAATCGCCAGCCCAACACCTTAAATAACCATTGCTTTAAAGAACCTCTAAATCAAGTCCGTCTGCAAACTCGGCTGTAGCTTCAAACTCTGCTTACCCCGTTGCTCGGCAAGATTTACAGTGTAGTGTAGTGCAGTGTGTCGATCTATCATTTTCATGCCATTACCGTCGCGGGCTGAGACCGGGAGCTCAGTGGCTCGTGGCTCGTGGCTGTTTTCAGCATCGCAACGTTGCGATGACGTTATGTCATTTATCCTGATAATGCTATATCGGTTTAGTCGCTTAGAAAACTTGGGCAAGAAAGTGTGTCAAAATTTATGGTATGTTCTTTGTTACAGGCTGGTTTTTGAAGGTAAAAAAGCTGGACTGGCGATGTGATGTAGAATATAGGCTGAAGTGATGTAGAATGTGCTTGTTACATGCCTTTTCTTGTGAAATTTTATTTATAAAATGATTGAAGTAATTCTGAGATTGAAATTGGTTAAGTCAGTAATAGTCTGAGGATGAAATTTTGAACTTTTAGAGTATTGGCATATTTTCGTTCTCTCTGGTCGATAATACGTTTTATGAACGTTTTTGTTTTGTCTACTATCATATTTTGCAAATGAATACAGAGATAAAGCTTCACGAGATATTACAGAAACTAACTGGGAAGATTTTGCAAACCTTCCATCAAGCACTTACGAGTAGGTACTATCTCACTACAATCGCTTGTCAAACTATACTATTTTGACCATACCACAAGAACCACAGAATTAACAGCATTAACAATAAAATAACATTTTGTGTACGTCAGTTGATTTATTCCCAGTTCCCAGTGTTTTTGTGTTCTCTCTGTGGCCCACAGTTAATTGGTATTGACACAGATTTATGTTTTCTGTTTTGTTAAGCATTTTCGCGAGTGTTGCCAGTTTGAAATTGCCCGATTGTGTGGCGTGAGTTCGACAGTTCGTGAAAAGAATGAGTGATTGTATCTTTGCGCTGTTTTTTTTGGCAATTTATAAGCAAAACGGATTATTTGATTTGAGAACGAAAAATACGGTTGTGTATATAAATAAGCCAGTGAGTCATGTGTATTTACCATCGTGTCTAATGAACTTATGAAATTTATTTAAACGTTACTGTTTACCGTTAGAACGTTGTTCTGTTTGCAGTAAAGCAAATTGGTTTCAAATTCTTAGTTTTTAGTAAATAAGATGTTGATTCACTAATGAAAACCCGTTCTAAAACGAGACTTGAACTTTACCTGAAGAGCAAATATTTACCCTTTACTTTGGAACACTTTGACACCTTAAAAACTCCGGCATTCAAAAAACCCTTTGATGTGACGCAAAAAGAGCGGAGTTACTTAATTATCCTAACAAATAATTACCATATTTATTATTTAAATTTCCCAAGACTTGGGATCAGGGCTTGCTATTAAAGCAATTCGGCCGGAGAATCACATTTTTGCAATATGGCAACTCTGTGGGTAGAGCGGTTCGCAGAATATATTGCCATGTCAGTATACGTTTAATGTGTACGCCATTAGGACGGCTGTGTATTCTGAGCTGGGTAAATGATTTTAATTATCATTATTCTCTTTTCTTTCTTTTTGTGTTAATTTGGATGTTGAGAGGGGAACGGTGTTTTGTTGTTTTATCACTTATTTCAATAGAAGATTTTCGCTGAACAGGGATTTGATAGATCGCTTTGATCGACGGCTGTTATTTTGACGGCGTTTAACTAACTAAACTGTCAATCAGAAAATGTAGGAAATGCTTCTCGATCTACTTCAGTATTTCTTATTATGAGCTACGTCGCTTTAGCTGAGTCTAAGTACTTTAATATTGAATCCCTACACTAAAAAAAGAAAGAATAAACAGTAATTCTTCGTTCCTTTTATGCTTTTCTTCCACACTTTCATACTTAGCCATCTAATGAACAATGGTCCAAATCCTAGTTTAGTAACTCGCAAAGTTTTTAACCGATCAAATTAATTTGAGGGTTCTAATCTATTATACATATATGTGCCCGAGGTATTGGCTTATTGAAACCTGCTGAATTACGAAGTACGGTAACGACCCCCTTGTGGGTCGATGGCTTTAGGGTTAGCACGTGGAAATCTTTATTTCTTTTTAAGATTTTCGTCCTTATTGGCTTGATTTGTTTTGTGGCTTCCTTTAATTTGTCCCCGCGGTCGTTAACGAAAAAGCACGTCTTATTTGTAATAGGTATATTTGTTTGACTGCTTTATGGCTTGTTTGTACGATGATGCAATGTTTTTGTTTTGTTTTGAAGATCCAATATGTAAGACAAAGCATTCTCGTTTGTCTACATCAGTCATTGCTGTTGTTTTGACAAAATATCAGGCAGCGCAATATCTGTACATTTAATCATTTCAATTAATTTAATCTCAACAATTTATTTCCTATGTGATATAACAAGAAGACCAGATTTCTTTTCTCTTTCAAACATGAAACGTATGAAAAGCATACCAGTGAAAATGGCGGAAAACTTCATCTTGTACATTACAGTCTAAATGGTTATTAGTAGTTGGTAACCGCAGCGGTTCCTTTTGAAGTGATGTAGAGAGCAAGTTTCTCAGGTAGTTTGTAGTTCTCGAATATTCTGGATTATCATGTCCTGTTCTGAGACCGGTGTTGTTACTTTCTATCTTGGTAGTGTATTAGGAGATAGATATTATAGCTTGAGGCTGTGGCTTTGAGTAGAATTCATTGTGTTGTTTATTTTTCTGATATTTTTGTGAAACTTGAGGAGCTCGTGGCTAAATAAGAACAGCCGCTCGGGTCGATCTTTAGGTTAAGCCGTGCTTGCCTAAGTTGGTCCGTGGATGGGTGACCACCCATTACATACCGAGTTTCCTCCATGCCCTGGAAAGCACGTTAAGCCGTTGGTCCCGGCTGTCTGTTGTAGATCTTTGACAGTCGTTACTTCTATTCTAACAACCAGTCCTACCAAGTGGTATCGTATTACCAAGGAGGTACTAACTGGGTTGTGGAGGGCTGATAGGCAGTCGCTCCATGTAAAATACTGGTATTATAGGGTTTTCCGTCACGAATTTCGAAGTAACATCACGTAGTCTATATTTATAACCAGTTGATGGTGATGGGAAACTTTGTGGGTTACTTCATAAAACATACAGGCGTGAGTGGAGTTATTATATAATAAATATGTTAGTCATTAGAGACGATGACGTGTTCAAAGGCACAAATCTATCTAAGTACTCCAATGTTTTATCTGAAAATAGGGATCAATTTCCACCTTTGTGCCCAAAACGAAATCCTAAATAACTTACTCGTAAACAAATTCGATAGCCAACTCAACCAGACGCGAACTCCAAAAAGTTAAATCAGCAAATACGAAAATCGGCTTGGCGGCTCGAAAATTTAAATACAAACAAACAAATAACCTCCAGCAATCTGAATGAACTCAAAGAGTGGTCATTGGGGACCGCAGTGAAAATCGTGGCTTGTTGAATTGTGTACAACGTGGTGCCTTGTTACCAATCGTTGCCAGTTGTTGCCAAGTAACAAGCACCTAAGGGGTTGTTCCTCACTGCGACGGCAGGACGGTTAAAACAAATATTTGGTGGTGTTTTTTGAAGTGAAAACTTCTTTAGCGGCGTTGAGCACTTTAAAAAAATTGTTCTGTAATGGGTATAAAATCTTAAACTCGCGTCAGGACACTCGCGTCAGGACACGTGACAAAGCGTAAGACGGATGGAGAGTAGACGATTTTGAACTTAACCTTCAACATTTTATGGTTTAAAATTATTTAAAGAAATTTGGAAAAAGCGTAAGACGGATGGAGAGTAGACGATTTTGAACTTAACCTTCAACATTTTATGGTTTAAAATCATTTAAAGAAATTTGGAAAAAGCGTAAGACGGATGGAGAGTAGACGATTTTGAACTTAACCTTCAACATTTTATGGTTTAAAATCATTTAAAGAAATTTGGAAAAAGCGTAAGACGGATGGAGTGTAGACGATTTTGAACTTAACCTTCAACATTTTATGGTTTAAAATCATTTAAAGAAATTTTTAAATGTTTCCAATCAACTTTGAACCTAATGCTTTAGGGATAAACACGGAATAGAAAAAACCGTAGACAGAGTATTCTATAGACTGCTGGATATCTTCCTTTGCATTCGCACAAGAAAAAGAAGAACATATAAACGTCACTAGCAAAGAAAAGAGACAGAGTATAAATATTTCTGTCCCTTATCGCGTGTCGGCTGAGCACATCATTGTCAGTGCACAACAAGTTTGACGTTTGTGGCGGTGCCAGATTGACATCCAATTTGTTTATTAACAATTGCATCGAAATTATACACATTATATGATCTTTTCGAGCTTAATTCGACAACAGTACATTTGTGCAACTGTGCAAAATGGTAAGGTGCAGTGTAATAAACTGTAAAAGTGATAGTTTGATGAAGATTGCTGGACTGTCCTTTCACTCGTAAGTATTAGATCTTTTTAAGTATTCAATCGCTTTGTGTCCTATTATTTCTCATAAAATAGTCGCAGTAATGTACCAACTAATTCGTTTAATGGATAAATCTCGTATAATCGTGATTTTTGCAATAATTTTATTATCTTACCTCAAAATTCAGTGTTGCCACTTTTTGACGGGGAATTTACCCTTTAATATGGGTAATACCGAATAATGCAATGTCTATAAAAAAATACTCTTCCGACCTTGATTCATATGATATTAGTAATACGCACTACTTAAAATCTATGTTAGTAACACACGTATTATACGATTTTAATTCGTATAACTGCACTCACCTGACGCAAAAAATGAAAGATAATAAAAAATCTTATTAAATTTTCAGATTTCCGAATAAACCCGAAATAAGAAACTTGTGGATTGCTGCTACCGCATGAATCTTTAGGATGTGATCCTATGATCAACATAGATCATGATTATTTAACAGATCCTTCTAGGCTTACTCTTTATTCTAAAGAAATAATAACCTATATTGCTGGTTTTATTGCAAGAAAGTTGAGGAAAGTTATTAAATGTGAGGACACGGAATCATTACGACTGAAGGACATGTATCCATGGTCATGAATAAATTAAAAAAAAAATCACGGAATCATTGCTAGAAGAGACAAAGGAGGCCTTATTTATCCTTCTACTGACTTAAATAAAGTCTGTGAATTGGCAGAAAAGATATTTCGAGCGCGTTCACATAAAGGAAATTCATTTTTTAATGAGAAAAATGTGATGTCAACACTTATATTATCGTGTTACAAGGAATGCACACGTACCAATATTAATATATTTATTAATGACCATTTCGACAGTCAGCCTTTTATAGGGAATCACAGAACTCTCCTCATTAAATCAATCGCAATGCATTACTTCGAAACCCGTATTCACCATAGTACCAAACAATGTTTTGAACCACAATCGAAAATAAGAATTATACATAATAAGTTAGTGCTTTTTCAAGGACAGTAATTTGTTTATAAATAAAATATTACAGTTGCATCATTGCTATGTTTTATCGTTTTCTGTGTATTGGAATGTTCATTTTAATTTGCAAGTGTATGAGTTTGGCGACACTGGTTCCCGTACTAAGGCAGTCTAAGGGCACTTCCATAAATGATAGTACTTTTATACTGATAAAGCAATTGGTGCAAAATTATTCCCTAACCATTCCAAAATATCAAACATGCTCAACGTTAATAATCAAGTTTTCACTTCTACCGGCACTCCCGGAGTGCTAGTTTTTTTATTTGAAAGGATTCTGATTGGGCCTTTCTATGTGGCGTGACATTGATTACGGAACATGGGGACAGTTTCTGAGTATTATAGAACACTTAAATCATTTAAATCTCATGGTACATACGAATAACACAGTAATCTGTTTGTATGAGATGGCACGGATACAAGTGTACCTAATGTCAAACTTGGCATATATCATTTTGCCTTAAGACGGTGACAGACGGACAGTGACACATGAGATCTCAGATTTTACACACACACACAAACAATATCATTTCTTTATATAGCGTCTTTACAGTTTTAGAAACGATCATAATTCAGTATCAATCTTATCTCATCGACCATCAATGTCAAAATACTTGCTAAATAAGTAATATGGAAGGAAATTAGAGGGTTTATGGAGATTAGACTACGACGAACATTTTTTAAAATTAGGAAATTGCTCGTCAGTTGTTTTGCGAATTTCTTTTACTGTGCCAATACTTATCTCCAGAAGCTTTTGCGTTGAGACGTAGCGAATACGATTCATTTTATATTGCAGGCACCTACTACATAATAACAAGCATCACTTATATTATCGAGATTGTTGCTTCGCTAGTTCTGTAGACAGAAGCTAGTAATTTCCTTTGAGTTCGTTTCACGAGAAAATGATTGTTTGAAAAGCGCAGTTAAGTTAATAGTTAATCTTTATTGCACTTTCCTTCTCAATTATAAACAGTTTTGTGCTACTGAACTAAGTTAACTATTGGATTAAATATGGTTGTTACAGCGCTGCAAGGATCTTTTGGCGTGTGACCATAGTTGGACCACGCGTTGGTTTTGCCATCTTGTTCTTTCATTACAATTTCCTTCTTGGAACACATTTGAATCTATCCTACTAATTATAATTGCAAAGTTAGTGAGGATGGGTGAATGGATTTTTGTTACTCTTACACGCAAAAAAATACTGAAAGGATTTGGATGAAATTTAGCACACCGATAGTTTATAACCTGGATTAACATATAGGATACTTCTTATCCCGGTACTACGATCCCGTGGGACAGTACCGAACACCACGCGGGCGAAGCCGGGGGCATAAGCTAGTATTATAAATGCTTAAGTTATACCTATCCGAATAGCTATTATAGCTATTCGAATATTTAACCGAATAGCACATAGGTGACTTTTTCTCACATGTGCACGTCAAAATTTACACGCGAACGAAGTCGCGGGCAACAGCTAGTGAATCTGTAAATTATTAATATGTTTCGATTTCTTTCCGGATTTAATTGTCAATTTATCGAGAATCACCTTTAAAAGCTTACCTACCTAAGTAGTATGGATACCAATACTACGCGTTCAAAAAAGGTGCAAGAAGTATTCGATAGTTTTCATTTACGTACAGCGTTTATCAAACATGGACAATAAATAAAGCCTAAAAGGGTTTCTCTATTAATCCCTCGCGTTTTTACAAACAGAGTTTATAGAATAACGTTAAAATTTTATGAAGTTTCGGTCTATGTAAAACGGTGAAAGCATCACAAATATAAACACTCGAATAAATTATAAACGGCGAAGCGGAATAGGAATCAATTAATGAATATAAAACAGAGGAAAGTTTACGAATTATTTTCCGCTTCATTCTCTTTTACGATGTTTACGCAAACAAGCTCGAGCCTTGTATTGATTTAAAACTATATCTTCATAACACTATGATATTCCGTGTCATTTATAGCGAGCAAATGGCAATCAATAGTATTAAAAAGAAGATTAATTTGTTTATGAGCCTTTTTCAAATCAACTTCCGCACTAGCATAAACCCGCCAATTAGTCGATTTAGTTTAAAAAAAAACCATTCCACAATACAAGTTTTCGGCATCGAACCAGAGGTCTTTGGCAGCGTCCGAGGTTTCGTGGTGTGAGAATTTCAATTAGCGCGGATTCACTTTTCACCGAGATTCGCGCCAAAATACGGGCTTTGCCACATTTCGCAATTTGGCTTGGTTTACAATACGACAAGTGTGATCTGCTGATGTAAAATGGACGCGTAGTTTTCGCATAAATGAATCACGCATGGATGATTAAATAATTTGAAATCTAGTTACCGACTTTAGTCCTTTGTAGGCAATGAATTATTAATGTAGCTGCGAAAACGTGCCCATCTCTTATACATTATTAAAAATTAAGTCCAAAGCAAACCCGTATACTGCTTCGAGCCACAAAAATATTCCATACTCCTTTAAGCCGTTCCCTGTTCAAGAACCGAATTATTCATGAGTTGTATTCTTCTAGCACGAGTGAAGCGCCTGCATAAGGTTCGGAGCTAATAATGCTCGTCAGTTTTCAACCATTACCCACAAAAGTTTCCTCTCATGTGGAAATGCCGACTACCGAATTGTAGGCTTTGGGTTGTTGTAATTGCAGCCGTTTTGTTCGATGATTGTTTCGTGGAACAGTGACCGTGGTCTTGTTCCAAATGTCGGTTGTTGTTTAAATTTTAATTGATATTTACGGTGAATTAAGACGCTTGTTTAAGTAATGTGCTTTGAATTAATTTGTGGGAGAACGTTTTAATTTGGCGCTTTGTTCGAGTGGCTTAGTTGCGGACGTGACGTTTCTGCTTTATAAATTGACGTTTCGGTTAGAACACAATCTAAACAACTTTGGTGAATTTGAAAAAGGAACTTTATTTATGGACGTGTATTGCTGTCTTTGCCTTTAATTAGGAAATTAGGACTCCAGTTTGAACGACAAAGCAATTCAACTTCGAATTGGAACTCAACTTAGGTACTTTTTCAACTAACTGTGTACATTTTACTTGCATATCACTCGGCAGTAGTAGCATTTCCAACTCAAAATCTTGTTATAAAACGCACTACAAATACAAAACTACAATGCACCACAGAATATGTGCCATAACACAACGCAGGGCCGCGCTGTCCTTGCGACGTGGCGCAGACAGGCTTCAGGGCATGAAGGGCGCCTCAGAGCGGCGGCCATTGTTATTATAAGTAGGTACTACCATCTGTAAAGCTGGCGGCATGCGATTGATTAAGCAACGTTTAAACGGTGTGTATCAAGTAAATATAGTGCTGCATGGTTCTTTGGCGCTTGAATTACATTGTCAGAAGAACGCTTTTGGTAAACATTTGTGAAAATATCAGTTGAAATCGTTTTGAACAAAAACAAGATGGCGGCGTTCCGCTTAAAGTCACGCGCTAGGATATGTTTATGTTTATTTTATAATGTGGGTCTGGTTGTGCATAAATAATAATGAATTCAGCAGCTTTTCTTTCTTTCCTTTACTATAGACAAGTGGGAATGTTCATTTGTTTAAATATTTTAGGAATTCGTAAAAACGACAAAAGATAATTACACGAAATGGGTTTTTAAAAGTCTTTTCCACACAACATTAATACTCTATTCTGGTTTGAACTTTTTTTTTGAAAACATTTTGCTTGGGTAGCATTGCAATGTTCATTTTTTAAATCACACTTGTAATTCGCTAAAACCAGTGACGACAGCGCGAAATTCTTGATTTTTAAAGTTCGTTCTTTTTATCTGTGGATTTTTTAAATGATTAGGTTGGCAGGAGTGTTTTTCTGTCATCCAATCACAAGGCTGTGATCAGAGACTTGATCCTGGCTTTCAGAAACCTTGAGTCAAGCAAATATGAATACGTGATGTTTCGTAGTGTGAATTTCAATGCTTCCTATTATCATGTAGGTAAATATTATAAACGAGAGTGTATTTTTTGTTTGCTCTGCTTTCACGCCTCAATGGCTACAAATCGTCGTTTAACACGCGGCTGGTTTATGACAAAAGGGTGTGACTGGTGTGAAGGTACTTTCTACCTTGAATTTAAGCAAATAGAAACTCAGCGGGTAAGTTAGCAATGTTCAAATACCTACATAACAATCTGTTTGGATTATTTTCACATATTGTTAGTGCCTAGTGCCTAAAAGAAAACATCACGCGCATTTGTGATTTTTAAGCTGATGTCAGATGCAGATTTTTTGATGATTTTGGTCTTTCATTCGGAATCCATCACTGGAAGTGAAACGTCTGAACAAAAAAATAATCATAAGTGAAAATTGTATTCATCAGCGAATCTATCCAATGATATTGGATTTTGGCATTCTGGCCATCTTTCACTCACGTTTCGAATATTCGAAAAGTGAAATGAGCAAATGAACGATGACATTCCTGTTATTTTTCCGGTATCATGTGAACGTCGCGTCATATGAAACAAAAATTTGCGAATCTATCCAATGATATAATTATTTAAAATTAGAACACAATGTTTCTTTTTCAATTGTTTTTTCAAATCGTTTCCTTGTGCGATGAGATCGACATTTTACCGCACAAGGAAACGATTTGCATAGTTTCTCAGCAGATAGTCTTCTCGAAAATTGCTGAAGCACCAAACAATTGCATGACATCTTGTTATCCAGTGAGACAACTAACAGCACTTACTTAGCTTCCGCGTAAGTTTTGCTGAACGCTCAGTCTCCACAGTTGAGACTCGAGACAAATTCCTTGCTTATCTCCGGATCGCGTAGTACAAGTAATTGTGTTGCTACTACTTGATGGACGGCCGTGGTTGTGGAGCTGCTTTCTTGTTTCTTGTAGCAATTCGGCAAAACTTGAATGTTTACTATTATCAATAAATTATCTGCAATATGTTTGTAGTCGTTGTCGATACATTACCTAAATGAACGCTACTCTCATTTGTGAAATTATATTATAGGCTGTTTTAGGACATAAGTAATCATTGTCTTGACCCAATTTGTTTGGGGTCGGCGCAGCATATTGTCTTCTTTTTTCATAGTTCTCTATTCGTTATCATCACAGTAGCCACTCCTTTTCCAGTCGTACCATACTCAGACACACACCATCGTTCCTTTGGTCTTGCCTCTGGATATAAATCGTACCTTATAATGCTTTTGTAAGTTACGAGCTCCTAAACGATAGTAATTTATTAATATCTATACTTAAAGTACAAAATGTCTTACCATAGGTACCTAACTCTCATATCGTGATTAGGAAGCTCCACATTATGGTGGAAAATACTATTACCATACCTAAAGGCTTTGTTATTAATATCTGCCTCCAAATATAGAAGTTTGGTCAAGCAGATGAGGCCACTCACGCTAGCCCGTCATGTTCGGTCGAAAAAATAGCCAAAATATACTATGAACGATGTTAGGTAGGCAATGTTGGAGGGACAAAAGATTTGGGCTTGTTATTTTGTGGTTGAAAGACTAATGTTGTAACTAAACGGCACAACAACAGAATGGTGATGATGATTCCCATCATCACGATTTTGTTCTTGTCTCATTTTACTTGGGATCGGTGCAACATGTATTCTTTTCCATTCTCCCATGTCAACCGTCACTTTATCATTCACTCCCTTATCATTCATCATCATCAGCCTACAGCAGTTCACTGCTGGACATAGGCCTCCTCAATCGCACGCCATTCAACTCGATTCTCAGCAACTCTCATCCAGTTGCCACCAGCCACCCCGCGAAGTTCGTCACTCCACCGAGCCTGAGGGCGTCCCACCTTACGTTTGCCGATTCACGGTCTCCACTCAAGAGCAACACGTCTGCCCCAACGATCATCGGTCGTTCGGCTAATATGACCGGCCCATTGCCACTTCAGCTTACTACTTTATTGCTTTATTGCAGTTTACTGCTTTATTGCAGCTTCAGCTTTTGAGCTATGTCGACAACTCTGGTTCTCTGTCGGATCACGTTCCGGATGCGATCCCTCAGAGAGACTCTAAACATAGCCCGTTCCATAGCTTGCTGAGCGACCTTATCATTCATTTCATTTCAAACGAGAATTGTAAATTTAAAATTAAATATACTATCAGTAGATGCGACTATACACGTCTACCTGCATCAAACAAGTTTTGACAAAGTAACAGAGTAACTTTCGCACATACAGCATGTGTCAGAAAGGTGTGCTCATATTTAAGGGTGTCGTACAGAACACCACAATGAACAACTCTCTGTATTGGACCAAAATCGTCATCTCGATAAAAATATTAGCTGTACCATTCTGCGAACCGCCAGTCTGTGAAATTCACTGCCGAATTCTCAGTTTCCCGATCATTACAATCTGGATCTCTTCAAAGTTTGAGTAAATTGGTTTCTGCCAGACAAGCATGCTCCAGCCTAGGCCGCATCATCGCTTCACAACAGACTAGTTGCGGTCAAACGCAAGCCTATAAAAAAAACAAAACTTCAATATTAACTCGTCCCAAATGTATTCGGCTACTAATTTTAATTTGGCAATCACAATGGGGATTTGTTCAGTTTCATAGTCTGTACCACATTCTATAGTATCCAGCGTGCTTCAGAAAGGCGTGGTCATAGCCTTTCTGAAGCACGCTGTATAATATTCATATGGATAAGTAATCTGCAGAGTAAAAAATATATCAAATTGCTAAATCATAAGTTATGAGTGGAAGTGATAAACCGTCCCGCAAAATCTTATTAGGATCGCGTATCGTTCGCGTATCGCCGATGTATTCGATTTTTATGATAATGGCGTCGTCTCGGAGAACTTAAATAGAATATTGCTTAACATAAATCACGGGCAATCTATTACGAACAGATACAGAAGTTTTATTCGAGTCTTGGGCATTAAAGAAATGCGTTTTTATACGAATGAGGAATCAGCACGTATCTAAGTAAAAGTAAGTACTTTACGAGTATATTAATTTTTTACTGAGTGTAAAAAGCCATGCAAACTATCAAATCACAGAATCAAGCTAGAAAATAGAAGTTATAGCTAAATAGAATAATTTCACTTTTTAGGAGCGTCACATACTGGCAAAATGTTCTTGGGAATCTTTAAGTATTATTTTTTGTATTAATTAATAAGAAATACAGCTAAGTTCTAGAGACAGACAAAATGGTGACACTAATTACCGCACTGTTTGCATTGAGAACGGCTAGAGACACACGACATCAATACCAGGCGCACGACTGATATTATTATGTATATGGAAATATGCAAATTTCACTACAAGAAGAAACCTGCTTACTCACTGTGAAAGCACTGAAACAGTTGTTTTGGCGAAAAAACCTCGTTATATTTTCTTATGACGTTATTTTTTATAAGTATAGCCCACTTGCTTTTTTCGTGTCGTGCCCTTGTTAATCTTTGTCTGAGATGAATTTTGAAAAACAATTCTTAAGTGCTCACATTGTTCATTTATGGTACTCTTCTACATGCGGTTTAGAGTGGTGTGCGCGTAATGGCGCTCCCTCAACGGGAGCATTCGCCTGTAATGTAACAATCTAAGATTCGATTATGTACAGAAACAAGGGAATCTGAACTGTTTCATATCAGGCGAATGCTCCCGACGAGGGAGGAAAAGTAGATTCTTATGTTCCTGTAAATCAAAGAGAAGCGAAAGTTCGGAGTAAAAATATTGATAGCTAGAACAGTGCCATGTAAGAGGAAATTAGGCCGATCATAGAGATACCTACGTCTGAGTACCCACTATGACCCGACTCCATTTCATTTCTGAACTCACCTCCTCTCTAATAGAATTACTTCGCCGATACCACTTCTAAGTAAAGAAATACAAGGTAAAGCAGAAAGCTTGTACCTATGAATATTTCAGAGGTTCTCTGTATTTTTGAAAGGCTCGTATTAAGGCCACTAGCAATTTATTTACTTTTGTATAGAAAAAAGGATTCTCTCCGCTGCGATGTCGGTACAATCGCCTTATGACCCTTATCTGGTATATAAAATGGTATTTGATATTTGTATGTACTCGCGTTAGTATCGTTTTGTAAGGTTTTGACCTTCAGTTCAGTGCTACAGTTGTAAAGTGCTTATTGCAATAATGTAAGGGGTTTCATATTTTTCTTCTTACATACTTTTAAGGTCTTTGTAAGTGTTTACATTGTTCATCCAGTATCTTACGTAAAGCGTCTGCATTATTGCAAACGTCGCCAAATTTTCCCCTTTCATGACGCCAGGATCACTCTAAAAAATGATAGCCGGTGAAGCGAAGTTGATAACGCTTGTAGCCAAAAATGTGCTGCAAATAACTGTCAAATATTTTACTGATTTGATTATTTTTCAATGTTACATTATGGTGCACTTTACAGCGATATTTCATTTATTCGGTAAGATTGACAGATTAATCAAAACGGCGAAATATTTGACAGCTATATGCGATGTTGCCAATTTTTTGAATGCACCGTCCTATTTTCTCTGTTTGAGACGTAGAAAGATTTATTGAGACACATACCCTGAATATGGATGGATTGAACACAGGTATAGTTAACCAGATTAAAATCACACAGTTCATTAACTAGACTCACAGATCTCGTCTGATTATATCAAAGGAAAGCCATTAATGCCCAATAAGGCACGTTGTCTCTAATTAGGCCTTCCCCTTTCAATGGCGGCATATAAAGACGGGTCGATTTCTATAGACGAAGTTTTATGAAAGAAAGATTTTCTTGTCTGCCAGTATTACCGAAGGCGGTGTTATTCTGTAAACATCACTTTGAAATTCGAAGTGTCGAGGGTCGAATCATGATGATTTATTTTAAAAACTAATGTGTTCGTTTGAGTGGGGTTTGGAGTAAAATAGCATAAGTTACAATTTCTTGAACTTCTGATATTACATTATTAGTTAATTATAGTAGGAATAGATTAATGGTATTTACTTAATAGTAATTAATACCAATTAGTGTAATGTGTGGTTTGACCCCAAGTCCATGCTACCCGATGCATTTTTAGACGTTTGGGTATTAAGAAACAAGATTTCTGATCAGAATTATTGTTCTATTGAAAAATGTATGACTGATAGATATGACTCAGTAGGTCAAATAATTTATACGTACACGTACAGCTATAAAACTTAAAATGCACAGGCGGCATACAATCAAAGATATATATCATAATATCACCATCGTACCAAGAAATGGCCCTAAAGTAAAATTAAGGCTTAACCTGTGAACAATCATATTCAGGCTCGATCAATCAATACTGGTGGTGATCGGAACAAAAAACATTTATCATTTATTTATTAGCATTCTCCTTACATCTCGTTCGAGATATCTCGTGTTTGTAGTGATAAATCTCTGTTTTATTTCTATTGGAAAACAGAAATGTTTTATGTGAGATAAACAAGGCTTGTTTGTGAGATTTTGGTGACGAGATTCTTTTGTAAAAGTCTATAGAATAAAATACATGATGTACTTCTTCGTCGTGTTGCTGGTACGACAGTATTACAACTTTTGTTGGCTCAAAACTTTGCCACTTCTGCGACAGCACAGAGGTTACCTACTATCAGCATCTTTTGTAGCACAGAGGTTACGGTATGAGTTGGAACATAGTATGCGACGTGGCTCCACTATTCACCGTGCTGCCATTAGATTTAAGTTTTATGATAAGAATTCAGTAAAAGGAGTATCTACCTTAGATCTCCTGTGTCCAAACTGATCCTTGTTCTTCAAATACAGAGGGCCTAGACAAATTGATATTAAGCGATGACTAAAATGGAGAAGTCACTAAAATGTGGTGGAACAAAATGTACACTCACGTAAAAAATGTACCCATTTTCCCATTTAATATGGGGTGAATTTACTTCCAGAGGCTTAATAATGTAGATGCTAAAGTATTTAGAAACAAAGACTTTTCACTTAAGTAAACTTATGTCTTTAAACCAAAAGGAAATCTGGATATAAGCCAAAAGAACACAAAGAAAGTTACTCTTTAATAATTTTCAGTTGCTAACAACCATAATAGCTTTAAAACCTAAACTTTTCAGAGATTGTCTATGGATATAGACTTTTTATAGTCCCCCTTGCTGTTTCTGACAATGAACATAATATAAACTCAGGACATAATATAAAAGTTTATATGAAACATTTTCCGCCATTACTTTTAGTGCGTTGTCATCCAGAAAACAGAATTGAAAACAACTTTTTGAAAAGCGCCATAAGACATCAAAAGTATTGTAAAATCTTTTTGGCGTGAGTGTTTCGTTTATCAATCGCCTTGTTCATTTTTTCACAATATCAACAGACATTTAGGTAAGTAATAGTGTAAACATACATTGATTAGGGTTTAAGTGAAGAGCCAAACGCGTCGCCAAATTTAAGGCCGATTCAATTTAGATTGCCAGCCTAAGAAGAAAAAGAAGGATTTATTAGAATTACTCTAAGGATGTAACGTTTCCTTTTAAAAAGAGATTTTGACTGAAATCTTCATCATAAGAATCTCAGACAGAATATTAACACGCTTTTATAAACTTCACCTGTAACTAACTATGCAAAGTAATGACTATACTGTGTATGTTTAGTTTGGATGACAATGCATGGTTAACTGAGTGACGTCGTTCTAAATCCAATATGGCAGACTCTCAAAGATGGCGGACTAGTTATTTCTTACACCACATTGTAAGTAACTTCATTAAAACTATCGAGTGTTATATGTCTCCTTGATTTCCAGACAAATAGACGTGACCTCTTTCTCTACTACTTCAGTTACAAACTCCGTACACACTATAAACCAGTTGCGTTCGCAGATTATTATGATTAGTTCGCTTAATGTGGCCTCATTTGCAAACTGTGAACTACCAGCGGTTTACAACGCCTCGGGCCGTGAGATTGAAGCAATCAGCGCGGCTCAATGATATGCGTTAGGCTTAATATGTTTTAGAGAAAGTAGGTGAGGCGTAGACGAAGATTGAATGGCTCTTAATCAGGTTATTGAGGAGTTTACGTGGTTGACAAAGCTTTTGTAGGTTATTCATTGGGTTCTTATTGCAACAGCTGAAACCAACTGCTTCTTGGTCAGAAGTCACAAGCGTTATTGCTGAGCATGAGATCTCGTTTTTTGGAGTAAGGTTTTTTTTCTGGTAAGAAAGATGCCAATAAGCTCGAGGGAATGTGGGTATACCATGGAAAATAGGCGATATGCTATCGATTTGAAACAGACGGAAGAATAACACGCTCAGAGCTTTTCTATTTTGGACGGTGCGTGCGTCGTAGCCTTGGAACAGACAAATCTTTTTCAATAATTTTGAACTCCTAAATGACCTAGGGTCTAAAATGGCCGCTTTAGCAGAATCATAATAGGATAATAATATGAATTACGTTAAATTCTTAAAATGGTCATAGACGTATACCTACTATTATGAATTGTCACTGTTATGAATTTGTTAAACATATTATTATCCTATTATGATTCTGCTAAAGCGACCATTTTAGACCCCCTGTTGTTTTTTGCTTATCTCAAACTGTGTGGCCAAAATTTAAGATGAACTATAAAGATTTCAATTTTTACGGTAATCGACACACATGTGGTTCATCTTACTAACTCATTTAAGTCCTTTCATTACCCATGATTAATATCTAAGTACACCCAACACACACGATGTTTTCACTTACTTTTCATTAACAAAGTATGTTGAGCGCGCCGGGGAAGCATAAAGCATGATTGCAATGTATAACTTATAATACCCTGCCCTTTGCCTTTGAGCACTGTTGTTTCCCTTAGCTGAGTTTTTTTGCTAGTTTTGCTGTTTGCACCATGCATATCTTTATCCTGGGGGCTGAAACAGGGTTGGTTGTACTTAAAATTATTTGTTTTAGAATTAAATAAGCTTTTGCCTGCGATGTAGCCCACGTTAAAAATACATTCTATGGCACTCGTCAATAGGGTTTTTCCACCAATCAAAGATTTTTTCAAATCGTCATAATAAATATCTTATAGATGACAAATTTTAGCTCGATCCGTCCAGTGGTTTGAGCCGTGCAAGTGTGCATTGATAAATATAGCTAAAATCACCAATCTGCCTTAAGCAAGCGTGGTGATCAATACTCATGCTTTCTCTGTGTGAGAAGACGCCTTTGCCCAGCAGTGGGACAGTAATAGGCAGGTATTATTCTTTTTATTCGCTCAGTAGAAAATCTAAGCTCTCATTTTTATCCAACCTTTTGTCCACGATTTGACAAGCCCTTGTTAAGTAGTATATCCTTTTACGAAAAATGGCAACAGTTTCCATGCCGTTCTTTTGTTTGTTTTCAAGACTTTTTCATACCTTTTTTTTATGAATATCGAAAAGAAAAAATACGTCATTGTTTTGTTGAGATTGTGTCGACATTCGGTTTCGATGATTCCTTCGAGAAAGTTTTTCTTTCACTTCAGTGAGTTGCTCGGTACAATGATGAGCGAGATTTCTTCCCTTTTTGCGGTGTTTTTTTTTTGTCGGAGCACGGAAGGGTGGCTTCGTAGTAGATTGTTTTTCTGATCGTTTGTTGTTTTTTTGTGCTGTGATTGAGATTTTGATCTTATAAAAAAGGATTCAATTTTTTATTGGATTGTTGTGATTTTACCCTATCACAAAAGTAGTAAAACGACTTTTTACTTTCGTTTTTAAATGTCAAAGTATTTTTTTACGTTTACCCCAAAAAAGAAAACCTCAATTAGTTAATCGCTTAAAAATACATCAAATATTTTTCCTCTACAAAATACGTTTTTCCTCAACTTTTTTTTTCCTACAAAAACGTACCCAATTTGCAACACGTGTGTTACCTTTCATGTGTAAAACGTGGAAGGTTCAAGAGATGAAAAAAACAGTTTTGAGTTTTGCTAAAACTGTACATTTGTCTACATATATATCTTACAGTCAGGAGCATTAATATGTATATACAAAAAGCAACGTTTAAAAGTGATTTTCCCCTTCTGTTTTTACTATGTATTTTATGTCGCTACGTAATAACGTCATTAAAAATACGTATATACGTATCCGTATTTTGGAACCCGTAGGTCTAATAAAATTAAGAGTATCGGTAACAATGGTTTAATAAATTTATTCTTATTCTTAATTTCAAAGTTGGAATTGTTATTCCACGAGAAAATTAATTGCAATTTTGCTTGTCATATTTAATGTATACACATGACTGTACCATTGTAGGTGTAGTTACATACACTTCATAATATTCTGTTTCAAGCCCCATATCCTCCACATTTATAGTATAAACAACAACAATGACTTAATTTCATAATAAATTAGCACACGACACAGGTAAACGTGTTGGCTCAGTGAAAGGCTAGCTTCTAAATTAATTAAAGTGAGAATTAGAGGCTCGTTCATAAGTGTACGAGAGGAGGGGAGAGGGAGAGCGAAATTAGGTTAATATGTCGTTTAGCTATTTTATATTAAAAGGGGAACTATGCTTTAGAATTTATAGCTTTTATGGGCAATAAAGGGCGATACAATACTGTTTGTAATCAAAGGATAAAACAAGACCTCATAAAAATAAATCAAAGAAGAATGATGATACACTACGCACAGTATTCTTTGGCAGTTTATAGAATCGTGTTACATATTATGTAAAGTCGGGGAAATTTATTGCTATACAACTTAAATCGTCCATATATTATATAACTTAACTGTCATTCTTTAGCAGTTGTATATAATTGACTAACCTATACCCGCGGCTTCCCCCGCGTAGAATTCGATAATTGTTCCACGGAATCATACTACCGAGATAAAAAGTATCCTATGTGTTAATCCAGGTTATAAACTATGTGTGATAGAAATCTGTTTAGTAGTTTTTGCGTGAAAGAGTAACAAACATCCATCCATACATCCTCAAAAACCCACATTTATAATATTAATTAAGTTTAAGTAGGATTAAACATGGCAAATTGACGAAGGGTGAAAAATTCGACTATCAATTTAATTTACTCTCGTTGCTTATAAAAATGGCAAGCTGATTTCGACCTCTTCTAATATAAATAAGGTCGACATAAAAATGTTAAATCAAGATAATGTTTTCTATGTTACGTATTGTTGTTGTAAAGATATTGAATATTTTGAAATAGAAGCCCGTATCGCTATCGTGAATCCATCTTCGAATATAAAACCCTTACCCTTTCTAGCAATTTTATGATTCTCTAGGGCTGATATCTTTGCTGTACATAGTTTATGTCGAAATGTGTTCATTTACTTTCAAAAGATTACACAGTACTACAGTGGATGAGACTAGGGAGGCTCCAATTACTGCTCGTATTTTGAGTTATTCTAGTTCTCATGAAAAAGTTACACCTATTTAGGTGTAGGTCATAAATTTTTATGATTTTTTTTTTCATCAAAGTAGATTTTCCATAGATTTTGTCCTCTTAGTTAATAACCTTTGGTTAGTTGCAACGGTGTGCATCATCATTATTTTCATAAAGCGACGCCTTTGTAGACACTACATTTAGTGGTAATGTGGGTCTTACTCCTAGCTTCGTGGACTGACTTTGAGGAGTGTGAAAAAAATGAATGTTTAATTACGAAAAATATAATCATCATACGCAGCCTGATTTTAACAACTACTGGATATAGGTCTCTGGTTTCTCGTGCCAATTTCCACGTCCCTGTGCCAGCCTCACCCGGGTTTTGCCTCTAAGTAATCATTACTGAACATGCAGGTCCCCTCAAAGTTAAGCAGTTTCGTTTGACTGGTCTACGAGTAACTTTAAAACTGCCCTGATTAGTGTTAGCTGGGGCCTTGTGGCGTAGGCTGTTATTAGGTCATAGGGGTGCGGACCGGCTATTGTGAGAGGAGAATGTATACATGTAAGTGTGTAGTTATGTACCTAGTATGTTTAGGGTAGTAACACGTGTAAGTAAATAAAATGACCTTTTAAAAAGCTTGGGCTTGGCGAAGGGAAAAATATTGATCATAAAATATTATAGCTATGTTTGTTTTTTTTTTGTTTGAGTGGCAGATACGGTGCGAAAAAGACGCACATTTTGGAATAAAACATTTTTGTGCATATTTTTTGGTGTCACAAGTAAGCTAGCCCTACAATTTTTATTTCTGAACAAAACAAACTTTTGCATTAGTTTAGTCATAATTTCGCTTTAAGTACAGATGCTGTTTTGGTGATAAGGTTGACTTTCCTTTGCACTGTGTCAATGTATTTTAAAATGAAAGTCGACTGTTCTGTACGAGGTTTATTGGCAACTAAAAAATACATAGGTAGTGTGTATCCTTATAAACATTAAATTGGCGTTAACATAAGCCGCCCACCAAAGGACTATGATAGTCCTTTAAAAACAATATTAAAATGAAGTAAACATGCATGCAAAATAGATACGTTAATCAATCATATCGTCTGGTAAATTATCGATTGGCAAAGCACACAACTTTGTGACACATCGCTTGGTTATACTGTCACCGCTCTTTACGCTATACACTCTGGTTAAACCGTCGGGGCCGGGGTGCTTGTCAGTGATACGTCCCATCGACCATTTTCCCGGTGGGAGATTATCTTGCTTGATCAGCACTATATCTCCCTTCTTAAACTCTTCTTCATGTTTTAACCATTTTGGTCTTTGCTGCAGTCTCGTTAGGTATTCCCTTTGCCATCTCGACCAGAAGTCACTTAATAGTTTTTGCGTATATTGCCAGCGTGTCAGATTACTTAATTTAGCGTCCTTTAGGTTTGAGTTTGGGACGGTGACTGGCGCTTCCGTTATCAAAAAATGACCAGGTGTTAGCGCTTGCATGGTGTCGTCGTTCATTGGGCATAACGGACGCGAGTTTAAACATGCTTCTATTTCGCAGAGAACCGTCGTCATCTCTTCAAATGTCAAGTTTGTAGTGAGAACCCTCTTCATGTGGTATTTTATGGATTTTACTCCGGCCTCCCATAGTCCTCCGAAGTTAGGTGAATATGCCGGTATAAAATGCCACTGAGTTCCGTCATTGGCAAGTAATTCTGCGATTTTGCCATCAAATTGCAAACCAGCTTCTTTCCAAGCTTCATACAATTGTTTGTTGGCGCCAACAAAATTTCGTCCTTGGTCGCTCCACAGATTTATGCATTTTCCTCTGCGGCTGCAAAACCTTTTGAAGGCACCTATGAAGGCTGCTGTACTTAGGTCACCAACCAATTCCAAATGAAGCGCCTTTGTGGACATGCAAACAAATATGGCTATATAGGCCTTGCTAGTTCTGGCTCCTCTGCCCTTACTCATCAATACTTGGAATGGTCCCGCAAAGTCGACACCTGAATTGAGGAATGCTCGTGTTGGTTTCACTCGTACACTTGGTAAGTCACCCATTACTTGTGTTCTCACTTTAGCATTGAGTTTAGCGCATACCAAACAACGATGGATGTATTGTTTGACCAGCGTCTTTGCTCGCAGTATCCAATACTTGGATCTGAGGTAAGTAAGCATCAACTGTATACCTCCATGCAACGTCTTCGAGTGAGCTTCTGCTATTATAAGGTAAGTAAGTTTACTGTCTCGACCCAGAATGATCGGATGCTTACATTCATCACTCAACTCGGAGTTCCTGAGCCGGCCGCCCACCTTGAGGACACCATTCTCGTCAAGGTAAGGATTTAATGATTTTAATTTGCTTGATTTTTTTACTGTTTTCTTTCTTTTTAAGCTTTCTATCTCTTCCTTAAATTCTTTCACTTGTTCTATTTTTATACAGGTTTGCAAGGCGCGTTGGAGTTCTTCAGTTGTGATTGTACTATCTATGTTTTCTTTTAATTTCTTTTGTTTCAGGAATCTTCGGCAGTAGGTGATTGTTCTCAGTAGTTCAATCAGTGTATCAAAGTCGGTGAGTTGTGCGGACAAACTATTACTTTCTTCGTTGTCGTTTTTTGTTGTTTTCAGAGCTAGTATAGTGCTTTTCTTTCTCTCTAGTTCTGTTGGTGTTATGTTTGGTCTAGTGAACTGTATCTTCTGGTGCAATAACCACCGTGGTCCGTTCCACCATAGGTCGCAACCTTTTAAGTTAGCTACTAACATACCCCTTGATGCAATATCAGCTGGATTATCGTGAGATTGGACATGGCACCACTGACTGCAACTTACATTGGTTGTGATCTCGACAACGCGGTTTGCCACAAACGTCTTCCATTTGTTCGGATCTCCATTTAGCCAGGAGAGAACAATAGATGAGTCTGTCCAAGCATAGATTTGTGTTGTTGGTATCCTCATTGTTTGCCTTATTTGCTTTAGTAGTTTGGATAGAAGCAAAGCTCCACACAGTTCTAATCGAGGCAATGAAATAGTTTTCAAAGGAGCTACTCTTGTCCTTGCAGCAATGATTGTGCTTTTTACTGTGCCATCAGAGTTTGTGACTCGGCAGTATGCCACAGCACCATATGCTTGTACAGAAGCATCGCAAAATCCGTGGATTTCGATAGAATCCTTTCTTGAGCTAAACGTTCCCATCCATCTATTTATGTAGATTCCGTTTACATTTTCAAGATCAGAACGTATTGTAGCCCATTTTTCAGCCAGTGTCGTACTCAAGATTTCGTCCCAATCAATCTTTTCTTGCCAGAGTTGTTGAATTAAAATCTTCGCCATTACAAGGCAAGGTGCAATCCATCCGAGTGGGTCGAATAACTTTTGAATGTCGGACAGAATGCTTCGCTTCGTGATTGCTTTCCCGATAACTGGTAAGTTCAGGTTATATTCGAAATGGTCTTTACCCAAATTCCATTGTATGCCCAGGGCTTTAACCGTTCCATCAATCTTTAGTTCTAGATGGGCATTGGATGATCTTTCGCTTGGTTCAATAGTCTCCATGAAATCGCGGTTGTTAGAAGACCATTTTTTTAGTTCGAAGCCACCTAGACGTAGTAACTTTTTGAGATCTTGACTGATTCTTATAGCTTGTTCCAGATCATCGTGTCCGGACATAACGTCGTCGACGTAAAAGTCTTCACGCAGTATCTTTGCAGCTTCAGGATATTTGATACCTTCGTCATCGGCCAATTGCATTAGTGTCTTTACGGCGAGATAGGGTGCGGACGCCGTTCCGAATGTCACAGTCAAAAGTCTGTAGTCTTTGATGTCTTCTAATCCATTATCTCTCCATAGAATTCTTTGATAATCTATGTCTTCTTTATTTGTCCAGATCATTCTGTACATCTTGTGAATGTCAGAAACATAACAAACAGCATGAACTCTCCATCTAATGATTATGCTTCTCAAGTCATCTTGTAACATTGGACCCAACAAGAGTTCATCGTTTAGTGAAGTACCGTTGGAGCCCTTGCACGAAGCGTCGAATACTACACGTGTCTTCGTGGTTTCCTTGTCACTACGGATCACCGCGTGGTGAGGTAAGTATACTGATTTATTATTTATTTCTTGTTTAGGTATTTCTTCTATATGTTTTAATTCTTTATATTCGTTAATCACTTTTGTATATTCTTGCTTTAGTTCTGTGTTCTGATTAAATCTTCTTTCTAGTTGAAGGAGTCTTCTTTTTGCTATTTCTCTTGTGTTGCCTTCAACTGCTTTTGGTTGTTCTGTTTTAAACGGTAGCTTGACTATGTATTTTCCGTCTATATCTCGCTTGTGTGTCTTCTTGTATATGTCTTCACATAGTTGTTCAGTTAAGGTAAATTTTCTTTTCATGTCCGTATCGACTTCCCATATTGTAGTCAGTAAATCTTCGATGTTAACCTCTTGTTTCATGGCCGTCAAGGATTTTTCTCGTGCGTTCAGTTTAATTGTTATTCCACCCATTAAGATCCATCCCAGGTAGGTATTTTGGGCGCAGGGTGTATCTGGCGGACCTTTTATTAGCCCTTGCTTGAGAATTGCGGCATATTCGTTTACACCCAACAACAGATCAATAGGTCCTGAAGCATAATAATTTGTATCTGCTAGTTGTAGGTTTGCTATATGCGGCCAATCAGTCCCCATCGTGGTGTTTATCGGTATGTTGGAGGTCAAGTGCTTGGACATCACGTAGGCTCTGATAGGTAAGTTGAATTGGTTTTCCCATCGTGACAATACTTGAAATTTGACCTCATGCTTGACTCTGACTTTCATGGATTCCATTCCGGAGACGATTAAATTTACCGAAGATTTTTCTAGGTTCAGGATCTGAGTTGCCTTCTCGCTTATGAAACATGCTTGAGATCCTGAGTCTATCAGCGCTCTTAGAACAGTTGTGTGTCCGTGTTTACTCTTCAAAATTACTACTGCGGTAGCCAATAGTGATATCTTCTGCCCCGCGGTATAATGAGACGCAATCATTGTATGAACTCTCTTCTCTTCTACATCTGCTTGGCTAGATGAAGTCGGTTGCTTGGTGTCTACATTTGGAGCCGCTTCATCAATCTTCTTGGGTTGATGTAAAAGTGTGTGATGTCGTCTCTTACAGATGCGGCAAGACATTGGCACACGGCACTTGAATACCAAATGCCCCGCCCCGAGGCAGTTGAAACATAGTTTGCTTGCTTTAACATGTTCGCTTCTTTCATCAATCGTCATTTTATTGAACTTGCTACAATGACACAGTGTGTGCGTTTCTTTACATAAAGCACATGGTTTTTGTTTATCATTTTCTGTTGCTGTTACATGAAGAACACGCTCTTTGGTAGGTTTAGTGGTAGTTGTCGGGGCAACCATTTCAAGCGTCCGGAATTTGGCTTCTAAAAACTCGCGCAATTCTTTCCATGTAGGCAGCTCTTGAGAGTTTACCGAGTAGGCAGTCTGTTCCCATTCCTTGTGCGACTCCGGGTCCAACTTCTGCACAACCAGAAATATAATTACTGGATCCCAGGAATCGGTATGCACCTTCACGTTTTCTAGACTGTTAATAACCTCAGTGGTACAATCCAGGAGGGCCTTCAGTTGTGCTGCCGTTTGATTGGTAGATTTTTTCTGATAAAATAATCGCTTCATTAATGCGTTGACTATTATGCGCCTATTATCGTATCGGTGATTCAGCGTTTCCCAAGCTTGAACATAATTAGCACCCGTCACCTGAATGTGCTTCAATAATGATGCCGCTTCGCCCGTGATACTGGTTTTCAAATAGTGTAATTTCTCAACTTCACTTAGTGTACTGCATTCATGAATTAATGACACATACATGTCCTTAAATGTAGGCCATTCTTCGTAGTTACCGGAAAACGGAGGGAGTTGTATATTAGGTAGAATCACCTTTGCCCGTAATTTTCCATCACACGACGTATTGCTGCATGAAGGTTGGTCAGTCGTCTCCGAAGTACACGAAGCCAACATATCTCTAAGATCTCCTAACATACATAGATATAAGTCTTCATGAAGGAGGAATTCTTCATTCACGTAGTACGGAATAACTCCACGTTGTTCCCGAGTTGTACTTTTCAACAGATCATGGTGTGCATTCTTAAAAGCTACCCAGTATTCTTCAATCGTTTGAATACGAGTTTGTAAATATCCCCGTTTCGATAACCGTTCTTTTGGGCACTTTTTAAGGTTTATTTGAGTCTTCTTGAGTATTGACGCCAAATCTTCTAGTACACTTAACGCTTGGTCTGCTTGACTTGCCATTGTTTACGTGTAATCACAAGAATCTTCAAAAATTATAGTCCATTTGCTAAGTTATTATGTTCAAATGATACACCGATAGTCCGATACCACACCGATACACTTGTACACACACTAATTTACCATTTCTAAGAAATCCGTGCAAAACAACACCAGGTGGTCTCTTATCTCAATGGAATGCGCTTCTTTGTTCTCGCGGCGACACTTCGTCAATGCTTAAAAAGGTTTGATCCGGCTCGTATTCGACCATATGTTTTGGTGATAAGGTTGACTTTCCTTTGCACTGTGTCAATGTATTTTAAAATGAAAGTCGACTGTTCTGTACGAGGTTTATTGGCAACTAAAAAATACATAGGTAGTGTGTATCCTTATAAACATTAAATTGGCGTTAACAGATGCTAAAGTAAAGTGCGTAGCAGTTTTTTTCAATATTTGCACCACTCAAGAGTTCCAAGAACTTATGTAGCGCCTATTGCGTCGATTTGAAAATGGCGTTCAATATTGGGTACATATCCCCGAGTTTCTGACTCCCTCCACGCTATCCAGCGACCATCTTGTTGGTACAAGCGTTAACTTATTCTAACATTCATTTCTGGTATCAAGATTATAATAACAAATTAAAACAAAAGAGGAACGACAAAGTGAATTGTTAATTTTGAATTTGGCTCGGCATTCACAGTAAAGAGTGATTGAATGAATTGTTCCCTTCGGACCGAATGAGTAAAGCCATTAAGTTTAATATTCCGTCGGCGGTCTTACGTTTTTGTTTTTTTCTTTTGTTTCAATCGTGGCTGGTTCTGGTGGTACATTCCGTAAGTTTTCATCAAACCTTCGTTTCGTGAAATTGTTGCTGTTGGTCGTTTAGTTCCGACAATAGGTTCGATTTTCCACCCAGCTGAAGTCGGTTTAGCTTTTGATTGAGTTAAAGAATAGTTTGGCCTACAGTGGAAAATGTATTTTCATACAATCAGTCCAAAGCTGAATTTTTACCAAACGAACTGAATCGATTATGGGTTATTGTCAAAGTAAAACGCTCATGTTTTACTATTGTAACAAAATAATGAGCAAAATAAATTCATTTAGATACGAATTTCTCATGAAATGATTACGTTTTAGACAGTAAACCATCGCGTACAATAAATCAAATAGGTTCGAAATAATTTTACAAGACGAACAAGGCGGCACTCCATCTTTAAAACGGACGTATTTTTCTAGATACGGCCTCGGTGGGCGTAGGATTGTTCTTTGTGTAGGCGGTACAAGGATTGAGTATATAAATGCCCGCATATCTACGGGCTTGCTCTATATATTTAGTTAAGCAGAAAAATGCGTATCTGTTACACAGAAACATTGGTTAATGAAGGTTAAAACAAGGCACCATGAAAGCATGAAAAAAGCCAACATTTTACAGAAGGCTTATGTTACACGTATTAGTAAGATAGATACTACTTAGTATCGGATTAAATTTCTTAATAAACCATAGTTACTGACGACATTGATTAATTGGAATAAATGTCCACAAAAATTTTTTGTTAGCGAATTTTTAATCTGGACCTTAACGTAAAACTTACCACCTCTCTATACTTTTAAACGAAAAAATAACTCAAAACCACTTTTATCTAATACACCAGAGTACCTTATAATAACATAAACACTCCTGTCAGAGCACACGTTGAAGACGCGACAGATTAATTAAGAAAAACAGAGAGAGCCGAATTACTTAGCGAGGAATAAATTGCCGCTGTTCTTCGTGGACACGAATTTATCCTCTGAGAGATTAACCGCTGTGTCGTCACGTGTATGAATGTAATTTCATCATAGAATCAGGGATAGAGAAGGTAGAAAATTATTGTTTTTGTGTATTTTTCTTATCGTCATTCTTATATCCTTATCCCAATTTATTTGTTGTCGGCGCAGCATGACTTCTTCTTCCATACTTCTCTATCACTTGTCATCTCAGTAGTCACCATCTTTCTAGGCATTTCATCTGTCGCACAGTCTATCCGTCTTTTTTTATATCTTACTATTAAATGAGCAATATTTGTGTATATGTATAATTGTAATCACGTTCTCGAAAACGGCTCTAACGATTTCGATGAAATTTGCTGTATAGTTTACGGCAAAAAATAGATCTATCTACAGTGTAGTGTAGGTCTCATATCTGGGAAAATTTGTTTATCTATTTTAACCCGAGCAGGGCTCATCAGTTATTAATACTAAGTACTGTAACAGCAGGAATTTCTCAGCTCCAAGTTAAGACTTGTGCCCGATTTATGTCAAATGTCGGCGCAATGTGGGTGTACTATGTACAGTTCTGCCTATCTTTCGAAGATAACAGGCGTGATGTTACGTTGTATTGTTACGAGAGTATTTTTATTTTATTGTGTTAATTTTGCTTAATATTCAAGACGACATTTTGCTCCTTCTATTATTCATTTTTATGTTGAAATTATTAACCAGTCAATAAGGTAGGTAGATAGACGACTGCCTTGAAGGCTTTATTAATATGAATAGTTCAAATACTCAAACTCTTTATTGCATGTATGTGTAAATACCAGAAGTTTGAACTGGTATTTGATCATGACATAAGTTACACATTCAGCCGGAATCTAGACGGCATTATTGCCTTGGTAATACTAAACTAAACCAATCGAATCTGCGATATTAGTTCGCAGAGCAAACATATTGCAACGCTTACGTCCTGATTTGCTCAATTCCCCTCAGGGATATCTAAGACAACTTACAATATATGCTCATCACCCATCCTATGTACACGAAGATCGCTTTGAAGTCGGCAACATTAATAGAATATGAAATATACGGTATTCGTACCTATTCGTGTTATATTGAGTGTTTCATGCAAATTCTGCCCTATCTACCAAGGGCTGACAGTCGGATGAGATGGGTTTTCTAAGGGACGTCCTTATTAAATTAAGTATGCTTACGAAATTGTGGTATATTTGAAAACATTTTTCAAAAGTGGAATATTATGGATTTGTGTTGGTCGCCATCTTGTTTTCGGTTTGAATAAGTGATTTGGTTTCAGATGTAAGTAATGTAAAATTGAAAAAGGTTTTTCGTCGAGCCATTAGATGTTATTAATATTGTATAGATTTTACATCTATAATGCAGACTTTTTGGCTTTTAACATCAAGTGTCTCAGAGGTTAGTTATTGGCTAAGCTTTTGTTAAAATAAAAGGGAATTTTAGCACTAAATCAAACCTAATCAGCGTATCTAAGCCATGTTCAAGTGCTGTCAGTATATTCCACAGCAAAGATGACACTGATGGCGCTTGAACGTAGTTAAAAGTGCTGAATGCGATCAGTGTTATTTTTGAAATTTGCCGCTTAGTCGTCCACAAATTCACTATGGACAAAGTTTTAACTTGACTCTAACCAAACATCCGGGGTCCCCTAACAACAGTCACAAACCGTTCCTATAAAGAACATGACACACATAAATTGTCGCACTTTACTGAGTCGACACTTAAGACCTACTTTGACCCATTTACTTAAGTTCACTCTTGTAACTTACGTGGGATGTAGCGTTGGAGCTCATATTCATTACATTATTGGGATTGAGTTCAGCTCATCATCTCATAAATGTTTAGTACAGAACATGGCCTTTCTCATAGACTGGGTACATTATTGAATGGCCTATAATCACCACTTTTGTCAAACGAACTCGAGACTGTAATATTTTGAGGGAGCTTTAACGTCAAACCTAATACTGCAGACTAAGCAAAAAAGTTAAAAAGCTTATCTTTTACCGAGAAATCAAATTCTCAAAAAAGGTATATTAAACCCACTTCGAAGTGGTTTTAAACATAAATTGAATCACTAAACATTGTTTTAAACATTAATTGGTCTTAAAAAGGAGGCTATGTGTGGAACATAGAGTAAAACCTCTTACAATATTGACATAACAAAATTTGTAAACAAATGACAGTTCGAAAATCGAACGAGATTTTCAAATCCCATAAGCCGTGTTCTACATCCCAACATCATCTATTCTGTATTTAGAGCATGGAATTATTAAGTACTATTTAGATGTTTAGTTATTGGTTCAATTAAAGTTAGATTCCGTTCTGAAACACTGCCACATACATGTTTGTTGTTTAAATAATCTCGTAAATTGAGTACTTGCTTGTTTAGCGTGTTGAATTACCATAATTGGGTGTTGTATTATGTGCTATAATAGATCATAATGGATGTATATTTGTAAGGAAGGCAACGTTAGACATTATACCAACATCCATGTTGGTAGTTTATTATTTTACTTAGGAAATTTTTCTTTTTTTTGTAAGAAATACGCAGTTGCTACGAAGGTTAATATAACAATACCTACATTCATTGTTTCAGTAGATAGTAGTAAATGTATTAATTAGCTCAATTCATCGCAGCCGTCTGCTGAATATACCTATGCTTGAACTAACCTAACCCACTTAGGGTTGCCTAATAGATAAACGGAAATACTATTTTTCTTTGGCCCTTTCATACATACAAGCCTATCCATAGACTGATACAAAAACTTCTCGATCAATCAGAGACAATTAAACGACTTCTTACTATCTTCATGTCTCTGCGAAACAAACAAACAAAACTTGCCTCTCTACAATATTAGTACAACGTACACACAATGGAAAACTAACAGTCATAGACTAAGGATTGCCTAAATTTACGTACCTTGCCAACTCCAGGCCATAACACAGCAATTGCGACTTCCATACTTATTTCTTCCAAAGATCCGACTTCTTGTTTCAATATTGGTCGTTTGGGATCCGTTTTTTTACGTCGACGATTGTAACAATTCTCCCGTACTTTTTGTTGGCCATTTGTCTTGCTACCAACTGTTTAAGAGCAGTATCGAACAATTTAAAGTTAGAATTTTGTTCTCTTTATTGTTTTTGTTTGTAGGTTTCATAACGAAGTGAGGTTATGTTTGCTTAGAGTTCTTTATTTGAATGTGGATTATATTTTTGTTGTGTAGACGTCACAACTTTTAAGCAGCAGTCTTCAGTTTTAGTGTGACGATCTCGATTAAATTTGACTAAATTTAGTTAAAATACGTAAACTTCATAGTCATGTTATAAGTACGACGTACGTTAAACTGTACCAACACTTCTCTGGTAAGTATCAAAGCGATCTTAGAGACAGCCGGATGACGCAAGCACCTTCTGATATCTCCAAACGCTAATGCAGTTATAGTAGAATAAGGACTTAACTATAGATAGCTAAATACATGATCCGAAACATTTCACATCAACTGGGACCTAATACCCAAAACAAAAACCACCAACGACACACTACAAAATCTTTACCAGTAATTTTTGTCCCAAAACATTTGTGTCTCGACCAAACAAAACCACTCGCCATACTTACCTCAAAGGACTCCAAGCGCTCGTAAAATATATTTTATGATAAGTTCCGAAACCTGACCACCTGTATACAAGGGTCGGCCGTAAATCGCCATTGGTCTTGAAGAATCGAGAATGGAACATTATTTTTTATTATAAGCTGAGCTAGATAGGCCAAAGTACTACATCCTCTGTAGCTAGTGTTGTAGTATAGCGGGATACTTTAGCCCCGGGAACCGGGATATTGTTGAACACTTCGGCGGGATCCTCTCGGTCGTTAGTCGGGACTGTCGGTAGATAATAGCGAAGGCGCTGTCTCGGCATTGTTGCTGGATTTTTGTACTGTCGTGTAATTAGGTTCTTTGGAGAGTATAACGTTAAGATGCATTATGGTAAACAAAATTAACTTAAACTATGAGGAGAGGAGTTTATGGGGCAACAAATGTAGACGAAATTGCATCCGTGTGTAGATTTTTTGACATAAAAAGAAGTTAATGATTTATTTTCAGGAGCTTTTCCTTCTTTTCGTTCATTTAAATTAAATGTTGTCATTGCACATTATCCGGGATACTATCAGTTAAAGTGTGTCAATGATTATAAACTTGAATTGCTCCTAAACCTTTTCAATGACTGGTAACGCAATTTCATTTTGTCTTTGTCATTGAAAATAGTCAATTTTGTCTGCACAATAAAACTTAATAGAGCTCTCTAGGTTTCTTTATGTTGATGATGTATTTCGACATAAAATATATGGCCCAAGCTTTTTTACATGAAATGTGTAATGGGATATTCTATTTAATGTAGCATTAAAGAAATGTATGGACGATAAACCAATTTGTTTGTTGGTATTTTCGACATATAAAGAAAGTTCTGGAATATATTTTTGGTTAAGGATTGCAGGAGTATGAACCTGCAAAGAAAAGTAGTCTTTATTTTCTATCAATTAAGATTTGAATCGTTTTGAGTGCATGTTTCCTGATTCACGCGGTTCTAAGACTTAATAAAAATCAAGATTTCATGTAGATATTTTACAAATAAACTTTCAGAAATAGATTCTCAAAATTATTGTGAAAATCGCAGTTTAGAAGAACGACACAGTCAGACAGCCTCTTAATACTATCCCATGTACTTAATACTATGTATGATAGACAAATGCATACATATACATTTTCATATACATGCAGTTGTTCCGCTCTAGGAGGAGACGTATTGAAGTGTGAACAGTTCGGAATCGCGCAAATCGGTATTACAGAGTGAATATGTGTCATTGTATGTATTGAATCGAAGAGGATGGAAACTTCGGAATTGTTCGCGTGCACAAGTTTATCAACAGCATTAATATTTGCATATAGTTTAAGGCGATGATTCGAACTTTGACGCTAGACGTATGCAATGTGAATGTGTTAAATTCAGTTGAATTCGCGTCAGTATTCGTCTATTTATGTGTTTAGTTTCTAAAGGCAAACTGAGACTGTGAAACTGAGTTGAAGAGCTGTCAGAGTCAATATTTTATAACAATGACGTTCAGTGTCTTTGGGGATCTTAAGAAGAAGTGCATTGAACATTAGTCATTAGATATTTATTCATGAACAATAAATTGTATCTGAATTTACATAGAAAATTAAAATTACATAACCAAGCATGAAAACAAAAACACACTCAAATATTACAACAATGCATAAAAACAACAACAAAATACAACATATATATACAAATTTCGTTATAGATCTTCAACAGCATAAAGACACTCATTCAATAGGAACTTTTTAGTTGCTTTTTAAAGGAGCTACAGTTTTATTATCATTACTACTACTATATGTTGAAAAGGACCAGCATATAAAGGAATACATCAAAGAATACTGAAATATTAAAAAAGATACGAAGTAAATTATACAGTAAGTAATATAATTTGACGTTCACCGAAAAAAATTATAACGTAAAAATATTCATTGAAGCATTTTATTCAATGGGGGTAGTAAAATAAAGAAATGTAATAATGTACCGTATAAAGTCATAATGTAAGGTTTATATTACCGTTTACTCTGCCACGTGCATTTTATGGTGGTGACGGAGAGGTATGTAATAGGGTTGGCAGAGTACAAAAATGCTATAATGTCATATAAGCCGTGTCCTCGATGGAAATTCCTATTGGTGAAAATGGTAAACTTTTATACAAACTGTTTTCCCTTTGTTACCCCTCTAAGGGATGAAATTTAGAAAATCCGTCCTCATATTGCTCGCCTTCGTTATATAAGTAAGTCTTGTATGTGTGTCATTCTACTAGACTTTCCATCTCTTTTGGCTGTGCGTCATCATCAGTCAGTGAATTTAAGAAAGTTAATAGTTATTATCAAATAACTTAATATTTATGTAATAAAGGTATTTAAAGCAATTAATCAATACTGACTAGGTACAAATTCATCTTTATACAGGAGGCCTCTTAAGAGGTCATTGTACTCATCATTATGAACAACTTTTACTATGGGACCAAACCTGAAATCGCGAAAAAAACATCAGCTGTTCCCTACATTTATGATCGATTAACTCGTCAAAATGTAGGGAACAGCTGATTTTTTTAAGAGGTTGCTGGTGTTTTACAAATAACCCTGTATAGTACCTATTTGTGCTTAGTTTACAAACATGTCATCATCTGCATAGCCTTTTTCCAGCTATGTTGGAATCGGTTTCCAGTCTTTCCAGACGCAGCTCTGAATTTTACATTACATAGTATTTTACATGGAGCGACTGCCTATCTGACTTACAAAGTTACTGGGTAATACGATACCCTTGGTAAGACTGATTCTCAGACTTCGGGATTACCTATTACTGTCAAATATCTACAAATGACAGCCAGGGCAAACAAATTAGTTTACATATATAAAAAACCTTAATATTTAAAATCTTTCTTTTGGCAGCCCTCCGCCATACACCAATAGACACACGAGAGGACACAATTTTGGCACACAATAATAATTTTTACCGCGTTTCACGGGATTTCCTTATTGTTTATGGTTCAAAGTTGGTTGTTTGTCTCTTGCTCTTTTCAAAGAGTATATAGGGTGGAATTCAATTTATTTGGTGTTGCCAGAGAAAAATTGCTTGGTTTATGGCTTTTGTGTGTTAGATTACCTTGTAGTGTTTGTAATAGAAACAATTTCTTTGTTGTACTAGTAGCAGTTTCTGAGAGCAATATAAGAGTTGTTTGGTAAGAGAAATCAAAGACTACTACAATTAATTGTTCAGTAACTAATTTCGATTGTAATACAAAAGACCGAGATCAGTAATTGGTACTGTTACCTGGCACTTTTATATTAAAAGGTATGTTATTAAGTATGCACTGTCCCAGTGCTGGGATAAACCATTCCTCCATTCTTTTCTGTTTTCCATCATTCACGATTCTGCGATGCTTTTTCCAAATCGCTAGAAAGACAGAAAACGTCGTTATCAATAAATCAAAGGTATATCGCCGTACCCTTGTTAAATGGCTTGACGTTACAAACAAACTGCAAAACTGCTGTGGCTGAATTGAAACTGAACTCTTTGAATTAGTATTCTTAGTAATACGATGTCTCATCATCTGCCTAGCCTTCAGCTTCCAGTCTAGCCGAATACTTATCTGACCTCCACAATCCAATTAGTACTTATTGGGTAATAAAATACTTCTTGGTATGAATGGTTGTCAGACTTTCAGGCTATTGAATACCTGTAACGACTGTTAAAGGTCTACAAATGACAGCCGGGCCCGACGGCTTAACGTGCTTTCCGAGGCACGGAGGAAACTCGGTATGTAATGATAGTCAGGTGACCATCATTACATACATCATCTGCCTAGCCTTTTCCCATTACATACAAAGACCTACAAATGACAGCCGGGACCAACGGTTTAACGTGTTTTCAGAGGCATAAAGGAAACTCGGTATGTATTGGGTGGTCACCTATCTACGAGCCAACCTGGGCTAGCGCGGCTTAACCTGAAGATCGACCCGAGCTGCTGTTAATTATTAGCCACGAGCTCCTACAGTAATACGATGTCAATTAGGCTTAAACGAATATAACAATAACGGCCAATCTAATCGTGCGACAAACTATTCCCGAAATTGAGCAGCCAAATTGCCGATAAATTGTTGTCTCATCCTTTTATTCCAAAAACGAGTAAGTTCTTTGTAATAACAGAGAATAGAACGCATTGATATAAAAAAGGCTGTTCTCGGTGTTATGTAACAAAAGGTTTCAATTAGTCCCGTATTCTATAATCCCGGTCCCGGAATTTTTCCGATATTGGCGGGATTTTTTGCTGCTATCTGATCCTATTCCGGAATTTTATGGGCTCCAAACTGGTATGGAAGGGTACATATTTTTTATTAAAACAAATATTTTAGAAGATTTTATCTTTTTGGAACCCTTCACACATCGATGTTTGCTGATGATGTTGGGATAAACCACATACATACATTTACGCAGACAGGCCTTTTTCCTAATAGGGGTAAGCAGAAAAAATAGAACGCGTTTTTTACGGCCCTGCCTTTCTCTTGTTACTTTGTTTTTTTTTTATAAAATCCAAGTATATTTAAAGTCTGATAACTCGCGATTTAGTTTTAGTAATTGCGTCAAACCTCAATTCATAAACAGCTGCATCAATAGCACTATTAAAATAACCATCCCTCATCATGTGGTGTAAAGGCGGCTGAATAAAATGGCCGGCTATGGTGGTCGTGAGCGATGTCCTCATAAACTGTCACCCGTTGATGTATTTTATAATCCCGTCATGTTTTTATTTACGCCATACATCACTTGGTTGTGTGACTTCTTTGTAAAACCCGAATTTATTGGCGCTGAAAGTTCAGGGAAAAACGTATTAAATTGAGTAGTTCGACGATATCCTCAGTAATATGCCAAAGTGAGTTTCTTTGTTTTTTACCACTCCTTAACGACTAGTCGGATTTCGATAAATTGCATATGGATAGATCACGACCTGGGACTTCACTTTCGCTCGGTTTTTGGTTTAGTTTATAGATAACTAAAGACCCGCCCCGGCTTCGCACGGATGCAATCACTCTATCTGTAGCTGAAAACTGCAATAAAATCTGTTGCGTAGTTTAAAAGCTCTAAGAGTACAAACAGCGGGAGCGACTTTGTTTTAAATTGTGTAAAGATTTTAAGTCCAATTTGTTTGTTACTAAATCCAAATTTTCAGCAATCCATTTTAACATAGTTAATTTCATTAGTTAAAAGATTCTATGCCACTCTCGATACACCGTTAACTTTAAAATCCCGGAATATTGGAAATTGGATGCCCTAGCGGCCGGCACCACGATAGTTAAATTATAACAAACTTACGATATTTACGGCATTTTCTTTGGTAAACTTTAACGTACTTAATAAAAATGGCCGCTCATGTTTTCGCATTCACTGTCTTCAATATTTTGTAAAAATAAAGGAAATATTTTATAATTTAACGCCATTAACTCGCATAATACATGTAATTTTACTGGGCTTCGTTAACTATTTTATGGGTTATTAAGTACTATCTTAAACGGAAAAGCTTAGTGAATAATTAACAAGATCTTTTATGGCTAGCTTGATAATCACGATTAAGGTTCGTTTAAAAAACCGGCCAAGTGCGTGTTTGGTCACGCACAATGTAGGGTTCCAACGACATCCCACACCATGCGGTACGCGAGAAAAATAAAATCCCCACTTTACGTGTACAGGAGATACCCGAAAAAAATACTTTCTAGATTTTATTTTACCACTTTGTCAGCGTAACTAATCTACATATTCATGCCGAATTACGGCTTTCTAGTACTAAGAGTCTTTGTGCTAAGCTGCGGATAGACGGACGGTAATAGCGAAACTGTAAGGGTTCCTTGTTGAAAAAAGTTTTAATTCCACCATTATCTTCTATACTCATATTTTTCCCTTTCGTGTTTGTGCATTTCCTGTCAGTTCTGGTTTGATCAAACCTGTACAATATGAGCAGTTTAAGTTTGCAGTTCCAGGTGACGCTGCATGTCAAAAAAAATGCATCAATATGTCAGGCTTCTTTCTATTATTTTAGTTCTCTATTTAACCGCCTTCTCAGATATTTTGGTCGAAATAATACAATTTATTTATTTATTTATTATTTATTTATTTATTTACAAACTCTTACCTACAACTACCATTACAGATCTGCGATTCACACACACAATCACAATACACACACACAACACAATCACACGATCACAATTTGTCAATATACATTGACAAATTGTGGACCGGCTACGGACATCAAACTCTGAGAGTTAGTTCAGTATCTGTCAAAGTCTCAAGTTGCATTTATTAATACAAATAAAATTTAAAAAAGAATGAGTAAGACTCACCAACCACCAACCGAGTCACCATCAGTCTAGCTTTTCATCAACAATTTCGGTGTCTACCAATCAACCTGGTCAGAATTTGCTTCATGAATGCAAAATTATAGAGCTGCAGTTGGCAGCTGATTGGCTATTAGTGTTCATATTATGCCGACAGATGTAGCAAAATAAACGTGGCAGCTAAACATGTGGGCCGTTATGCAGATGATTCACAAATCATTATGCTGAATAAACTAAACATGATGCTTATATTCCTCAAAGAGAGGGTGGTGTTGAATCTGTGGGTACAAAATACATAACACCACGCCTGTAATTCCCGAAGGGGTAGGCAGAGGTGTACCAATAGTACAACCATATTTCAATTTTAATTCGCAACATTTCGCCAGTTATGTTTCATTTAAGTTCCATGTAATAGAAGGCCAATTTATTGCTATCAACCGAGTACAAATCCAAATTCCGTGGCTAATACTGACAAATTCCTGATGGAAAAATCCAATACAATTGCCCGACCCGGGAATCGAAACTAGGACCTCATGTTCGTCGCAGTCGAGCTTGCGACCACTCGACCAACGAAGCAGTTGACACACATACAAAGTACACACTTATCAATTATGTTGATTTACTTGATGTTTCAAGCCGTAGGGTATGTGTTTCTAAACATAGATATTTTTTTTCGGTACTCGTTTAATAGTATGGAGATAGATACTGTCATTGCTTTAGTCGTTTAATAGTATGGAGATAGATACTGCCATTGCTTTAATAGTCTAAAATAGTCTTCCACGAATGTCAATGTTTAAAATAAACGTCTGGCGCAACCTAAACAGTTAGTCCCGCTACCACTTTTCTATTGGGTTATATTTTTATCATGAGCATTCTTATAATTCGTGCGTATATGAGAGAAAAAAATTAGAAGCTAGGTTCTTGATCACACATAACATAACATCACGTCCGTATTCATGGAAAGGTTATTTATTCAAAAGGTGTAAGGTATGGGGTGTGTGTCTGTGGTGTGGTGGCAAAATGTGGGTGTGATACCTACACACACATTTTGGCAGTTATGTATAAGTACCATTTTAACTAGAGGACGAGCTTACTGCCTTTAACCAGGTATGTGTGCCAGGTTGTAAAGTATTTTTAGACTTTTTAATCAAGAATTTCTCAGAAGCAGTTCAGATAAATACATGATAAATCGAAGCAAGCGGCAGGTTGGCACTGGATTTTTATTAAAATTCTATTTTACTTGTAATCAAATGAGTTTTTATTCTACTCCTCATGAACAGAAACCAAAGCTTTTCCGCACAAATATGGAAATGAATTTAGGTAAGTTCAACTTTTCACTACCCAGTTTACATATGACTTTGATTCGAGCTGTGAACATCCTTTGTTGAACATAGCGTGCTGGTACTTCAGTTTGCAGTGTCTGGGTACCTACGTTCTTTACTCGTTTTGATTTGAGTCTGGTAGGTTTTCGTTTGAGACTTTAAGATATTCAAGCTTTATTAAGATGGAATACTGTTGGCCATAGGCTTCTCCAATTGCACACCATTCAATTCGATTGTTGGCAACTCTTATCGCTCTGCTACCTGCCGTTATCCCTCCATATAACCTGAGAGCGTCCAGCCTTACGATAAAAAAGCCTGTGATTGGGAATTTCGACTAAGTACATGTACTATTAAATTTTATGATCCTTCAAAGGTTGTATCAACCAAGACGAACAACAACATTTCAGTAGTGTTGTTTTATCTACATCCACGTTTAACGGGGGCTAGTCTTTTTCACTTACCGTCAGGTTCCATTTTATTAAACCCATCTTCCTTTTCCATCAGGCCACAAAACTTAAACAGAAAATGCCCAAGACCTTAAGTCCGCCTTTGTACATTTCTTTACTTGGGCATTAAGTTTTAATAAATAAATAAAAGTTTAAACCCATTGCTCCAGAAAATGAATCCCATAAATACACTACATCCCTCACAATATCGACCTATCAAACACGAATCTCTATTCAAAATGATTGGCAACTCAAATTAATAAACTCCAGGCTAAATAAAGGGTATCTCAACCAGACAGTATTGTCTCAAGCATAAATAATCTCTGAACAACTATTTTCAATTTAAAAACATTGTAAGCCACCTCCCGCCCCTGGGGGGAGAAAGGGGGTGATAGAATCGATCGCAACACAATAGCTCTTACTGTGGTGAGATGTTAAGGGGACGATGAAACCCATTGGACCTACGTAGCAAGTGCTGGGATATTGTGGGCCAATTTGCTTAACAAGTGGAAAGAATGATAGCGAATTTGAATGTACAATGATGTGCTAGAAAGTTTATTGTTGAGAGGTTTTAGTAGTGTGAATTCCTGAGGAATAATTTGGATTGTTTGCGACAAAGGTATGGGTTTTTTGACAATAAGGATTCTATTTTAGTTCGTGTTCTTACGTATGTAATATAGTATATATATGTATGTAAATTAGGATTATGTGAAAACAGGTAGTCAATATTGATTAAAGTTTTTAAACTGACATGGTCACAAACTAAAATCGTTTGGTCGCATTATGTCCAATTCGCAAAATGTCCAGAGGGCTCAAAATGTCCAATTCTGTGTGTGTGTAGGGTTTTAATTTTAATAGTTCATTTTTATTTTTGGAAAATGGCAACACTACCCAACCGTCAATGTTGTAGCCGGAGGGGTAGTTTATAAAGGATGGCACTTGGCCGAGAGAACTCAATTTTGGTGTAAGCAACTGTGTTGACTGTATCTCTGAAGGAGTGAATAGAAATATAAAGTATTAGTCTACATTTAGTGAGTTTTATTACAAACGGGAACTCAAAATAAATAGTAAACATGGTAAATATCCGTTTTCAGTGTTAATGATAATATTGATTCATTTAACTATTATATTATTCAGATAGATACACACAGACAGAAGGTAACTTCAAAAATAGATACATGTTGTGTTGCGAAGAAGTTATGCATTGATATTTTTTTAGAATGCTAAATATTCTATCTCAACTCTCCGTGATGGGAATACAGGCACACAAATCTTAACCTTAAAAATCCTCAAAATGGCGGAACCGCGCGTTCGTTTGCGCAAAACAAAACGGACGCGAAGATCACTTTGGTTACAATAGGTCCTCACATTTTCATTCTAGAGTGAAACTGAAGCAGTTCTATTAATTAACTCGGTTCTCAGAGCAGACAAAACTTAGAAGTCAGAATACCTTGTACCTACACACAGCGTCAGTAAGTGCTAACCCCTCAAGCTTGAATGGTTACACTTACTGACGCTGTGTGTACAGCTAACTTATACTCTCAAAAATAAATTAAAGACGGTTTTCCACGTACATGTACATACTGTACATAGGTACGTAGACTTTACGAACAACAGGTAGGAAATATACTCCGAAGTCCGACGTTTAGCACCTGAATTTTTCTCAGGGTTTCCTTCTGTGCACTAAAATCTAGAATTTCACCTTTACAGGGTGAACATATTTTCTGCTGGTATTTTTGAAAATATTCGCAATGTTTTCATAAATATTGTCGAAATTATTTTCATTTGGAGATGCTTTAGATGTTTTCTTTGATATAAACATCTAAAGCTTCTTCAAGCTGCCTTAAAGTAAAAATAGTAGTACGTTTTATTTTCTCAGACTGGTAGGATATCGTTTCTCAGAATGCAATGCAAAATAATATAGTGTGTTTAGAAAGTAGTTGGAAAAACCATTTTTCTTCAATGGAAAATAGAGAAGTATTCTTGAATAAAAGAAAAACATTGAAATTATATTGAATATTGATTGCAAACCAAACACAACAATAAAAATAGTAATTCCCAACATTTTTAAATAACTATCCAAAATTCTTATTAACCTACATCGAGTAAAGCATAATCAACGTCATTTAAACCATAAACACGAATAACAGCAATATAAAACTAAACTGCCACTAAAAGCCAGGCAAAGGAAATTACAAAGCTGAACCTTATCAAACTCCATAATTATGCACGAAAGTGTAAAATAAACGGCCGCGATAGCAAAAAGGAAACTGCAAGGACTTGTTTATGCGACATGACACAGCAATCCGATGCACTGCAGTGCAAATAAATAGACCCAGCCGAGATATGCACTGTTAAATAAATCTAGGGTACAGAAATGCAGCGACAGCTAACCTAACCTGTATAAATAATTCATTTGAGGAAGGCATGCATCTTGCATGACATGCTTTTGTTTATATATGCCTGGCTCCGATGTCTCGGCTAGTTTATAAGATGGCGGAGGTGAATAATTGTGTGCATTGGAGGGCTCGAGTGTTAATGGTTGTGATAGGATGTGAAGTGTGGTTTGGTTGTTTTGGTTGTTCGTGATTTAGTTCATGCTTGGGTTTTGAACAAACTTTTATCAGCCATGGAAAAAAAGAATAATACCTATTCGAGTTATCAGTATCTAAATATAATTTAACGTTGCCATATGTACGTAAAAAGGCAAACAATAGTGAAAAGTAAATAATCCCATGTTGCTGCATAGTAAAAATCGAAGAAATTTTCGTACTCAAAATGAATTTTCTATGCGCATTCGTTCCGTATCGCACTTTATTAAAATGCATACAAAAACACAGTAGTATTATATTATCTGTGGCTTAGTTAAAATCGTGAACCAGGGAAAAGGGCAAAAAGGAGTTTCCTGTCAAGTCTAAGCCAATTCCTTTTACCTGAACGTCGGAACTTTAATAAATTAGGGCTGAATCGTGTAAAATCGCAAGTAACCGTGACGAGCCACCCTCGGGGGTAATCACGACTTCGTTGTTAAAGACTTCATTGAATTATTTTTTGAGTTCATAAAAGTGCTTGTTTTTTATTGCGGATGAGTTTTTCTGGTAAAATGTGTAATCTTTTTGTGTTTCTCGCCAACGGGCTTTGACCGATCGATTTATGTTTTAAATTTGCTTTTTAAATTAAGATTCTGTATAAGAATACACCATTTACCACCACCCATCCATTTTTCACCATTTTATTACACCTTCAGAACTTAGATATTTTTCTCAACATTTAAATAATACGTTTGGTTGAAATAAATCACGTAGAATATGGACAAGGCAAATTTCCCATTTAAAATATCAATCATGTTCAAATAGTTATAATATTCACTGTTATTACACCACTACTTCCACTACCAAAAGATCTAACTCACCGCCTCATTTCAAAACGCCACCTGCCCGTTTTAACTTCATCTGTCCGGTACACCCAAAGCCTAATGCCCATCAACGCTCATTCCAACGCCTCCGCAAGATCACCTGCAGATATGACCAAAGGACCACAGAGTCTCGTATCTTAAGATACGACCTCCGGAATATCCCCGGAAAAATTCCCCCTCTTATCCGAAACACCGGCTTTTGTCGACTCCGCTCTTATAAAGGGCCTTTGGTTCAACAAATATGTATGTACATATATGAGGCAAGGTTTGGGAAAGTGATTCTGTACGCTTGCCTGGCAATTGCGTTGAGACGATGCATAATTTTATTGTGTGTGTATTTTGAGGGGCTTTTGTTAAAGGGTGAGTAGATGCTGGTATGTTTTTGATGTCAGCACTTGCAGTTAACCAAAGAAGAGCTTAATGTTTTGGCTATAAACATTTTCAATTTTGTCGGTCACAAAGGTTTTTTTTATTAAATTGTTTATTTTGGTGTTACCAAGGAGTATCGTGTAACCCAGATAGGCAGTCGCTCCATGTAAAATACTATCCGGTTAGATTGAAAGCTGACATCAACATAAGTATAGTTGGGAAAAGGTTAGGCAGATGATGATGTTGTCTAATTTGATAACTACATGAACCACTGATAGTGCTAAAAAGCCAGTTTACACACGGAATCCATCTCTTGATTATATCCACAAACAGCTATGCAGAGCTGAATCGAAAGGAGCAGAAGGTCGAGCTGAGCTGCTCTAATTACTCTATATCGAATTAGAAAGGGATACGCCCTGCATACCTAAACTATACATGTACGTATAGTATAAGTTAGATCAAATTATGCTTAATTGTCGCCAGAGTGTAGAGCCTTCGGGGCATGATATAATATGTAAATAGTTTCAAGTTATTGTTTGTTTAGGCATTCATGGTTCGTTAATGTCGTGATGGGGCTCCGTGGAAGTGAACTGCTTGATATGCACTATCATCTTCTCTTCGTCCTGCCTTATTCCCAATTTATTTTGATTCGAGTCTCCTAGTGTGCGCCAGTATGATTTATCCTACGCTTCTAAGTCCCAAAAAACTTTAGTTCAGAACTCTGTTGTTTTAAAATGGATCGATAAATAGATGGATTTAATATTAAAAATTAATAAATTTATTAACATAGTCGAATCGCTGCCTCAATACAGTTTAGACCCATCTATACCCTGAATAGACGTAAATGAGATCCAACTAAAAAAGGTTCGAAATCTTTAGATACTTTTAAATAGCAAAGATTTGGCCTTTTCACTGTCTAGAATATCCGCCAAGTTAGTGATTCTTTATTATTTAGCATTCACGTCTCTTGCCCCCGTCCGATCGGAAGTTTATTTTAAGAAGTCGTATTCTTGTTGAAAGTTTGGTTATTTTAAGCGATCTATTCGCTGTATTCTTGTATAGACTGTTTTTGTAACAGAAGTTTTAAAACTGTTTCTTATTTCTTTTGAATTGATTCCGGAATACTTATGTCAGTGCTATCTTTGCCTTATTTTTTGGTGAATTGAAGAATAACATCTCATCACTGATTTTCAGTCTGTATTCAAAATAAGAAACAATTTCTTATTTTGAATACACGACTGAAAATCGTCATTAAAACATAGAAATCCTACGGAAACTTGTCACTAAATATTCATAGCCCCTTGTTATTTTCAATAGCGACAAGGTTGTAAAAACATCAAAAACAAGCAATAAAGGGGAAAACATTATCACAAGGACGCAGACACACGCTCACCCGCGACAAAAGTGAGGTTAAGTACGAATATTGCTTTCGTCGCCAGGAAACTTCGCGAAACATAAATAAATACTTCCCCCAACTTACATCGGGGACAAGCGTCGCCGATTTCCTTGAAGACAAACACTACACGATAAATCTCGGCCACTTCAACTCGCAAATTCGTCGCCCGAAAAATATTTTCCCGCCGGCCGCCATCTTGGCAGTTATTGGTCATAAAATGTCCCGTGTCTATGGTCGTACGTCTGAGGTAAACGGGCAAAGGTCTTTCATGTTACGGCCTATGTTATTTTTTATTACTTTGTGAGTAGGATATTGTTGTTAATGTGTGTTTTGGTTTTGGTTTACTACGAATGGATTTGACGTGAATAAAGGTTGTGATATTATATTGAAGTGGGGTGAAAGGTTACTTCTTCTGTTTCGTATTTTTAACTTAGTACCTTTTTGCATATGTCAAATCTGACAGGTAGCATTATTAATACACATCAACCAACTTAACTGTGTAGGAGGCCAAACACAGAACTAAAATTAACTAAATGAGCCAAATTCGACATATCGATGCATTTTTGCTTGAAAATCAGCGCCACCCAGAACTGCACACTTGAACTGGTCACACTATACTTGTTTCTCCGCCTTTTAAATACCTACCTAATTATAGTGAATTTAATATTTTCCTTGGTGTTTTGACATTTGTGAAGGAAAACAATTTTGTAACCATTTTGACTCAAAAAATCCGGGGAACGTATTTTAGATAAAAAAAGTCACTATTACAGTTACAAATCTTATATCCCTTTAGAAAACAATATACCAATCAGTATCTTACAACAGTAACATAAAGCTCATTCCTTTCTATTAAGCATTGTTCAAGAACTCTTAAATCCCGTCGCCATTGAGGCTCGTCCCGGGTTTAACCTAATCGTTTTATTGATCTAACTCGTATTTTATTTATACTAGCTGATTATAATCTGTCGATAAATCGTGGATCAGAGTTAGATTGACTTTCATGTGGATTCAGTTTGAGAGTTATTTATTGTCATGGTAATCTTCTCTTAAAGGGTTTTATAGTAACGGACTGATGTCGCTTTGCAGTTGCAATGAAGTCTAGCTTGGAAAAATATTATTTATCAAATTGACACACAAAAAACCGTCAAAAATGACATTTGCAGAATTTATTAGAATATTTATGTAGGTAGCCAATTTCTTTAACTTTACAAATAAGTAGCAATCGGCACTAGATTTACTTCTGGAATGTTCTTGTAGTTCTCTCTTTTTATTAATTCATAACTAGTTTTTCAAAGAACACCAGTGGCTGCGGTTGCAGACCACAAGTTGTGACTATCTACAAGACGTGGTCCCTGAGCAAACCGTAACAAAATACTGGACGAATGTTGCCAGGGAAAGAGTGTGTGGCAATAGCCATAAATAAATCCTGAGCTTATTTCGAAAGTCTGTATTTAAGTGCCACTTACGGTTCGATACTATGACGAATGTGCCAATTCATTCTTATTCTTATACACAGTCGTGGTCGTCTACGAGATTATGGTCACAGATATAGTCAAATATTTTGTTTTGAAACTACTACCAAAGAATTCTATTTTGTGTCGGTCTTGTTACTCTGTATCAAGTCACAAGTCAGTATCTGCTCTTAACCTTTTCCCAACTATTGTGGAGTCGGCTGCCAATATTTTACATGGGGCGACTGCCTTTCTGACCTCCAGAACCCACTTAGTACAGGTTAATACGATACCCCTTGGTGAAACTTGTTGTCAGACTTTCGGGCCGCTGACTACCTGTAACAACTGTCAAAGATCTACAAATGCCAGTCAGGACCAATGGCTTAACGTGGTTTCCGAGGCACTGAGGAAACTCAGTATGTGAGCAGTCACCCATCCACGGACCAACCTAGGCAAGCGCGGCTTAACCTGAAGATCAACACGAGCGGCTGTTAATATTTAGCCACGGATCCTCGTATCAAGTCACAAGTCTAGCATACAAAACTTTGGAACTAAATATCTTTCCATGTCTCTGTCTTGTAATTTACCAAGTATTTCATACAAAACTTTTTCGTCCATTTTTTTTCTCAATTTCATCTCAGCTAGACGCAATAATCATCTTTCCAACTCCCTCCACGTTTCTCAATGTACCGATGCATTCTTCAACTTTTCCATTCGCACTTTATTACCTAGAAATGCTGAAGAAAATAGCAAGGAAACTAACACGTCTTATAATAAATTCTAAGCGTGTAATGAAACGAGAATTGCGGTAGGTGGCGCCACCTCACACGTGGGGTACCTCTCTGTATTATATTATTACTCACTTTATTAAAAGACATATTTTGTGTGTTTGTTGGTTGAATAAGTGGAGGATTCTTATAATATTTTTCATAAACGGAGCTAGATAATGGAGTAGCTAGGTATTTTAAATAAACCGGTGGGTGGTTGGACAGTAGGACCCAACAGATCTTTCCAAGTTATAATTTCCTAAAAATAATAATAACCTGACTTTTAAACCTATTGAACGCCAAGCGTAGTTAATGTCTTTTCCGTCCTTTCATAAAGCGATTTTGTAGTCTAGCTACCAAAATGTCCCAGACCTTTCAGGAAACAGTATCCATTTAACTAAGGATTAACTTGAAATCATACCCAAAACTCATCTTGCCGAATCCAAGGCACAACTTACTGAACACTACACACCCATACTCTATACGAACAAAGAAACCTATTTTATCCCAGGATTTGCGAACTCCTTTTCATTATAAGGCCCGAAAGTCATTAATCATGTACTTATTTAAGGACTTAATTGTAAAATTTGTCGGACCTGCGCCATATTCGACGTGAGGCTCTAAGGCTGGGCTCTTAAGGATATTGCGAAATAATTAATGTCACAAGTGATGTATGGCTCCTACACAAATGGCTTTGGAAAATGAATTTTTGGAAGGATCAAATGTTTGAGTGTTTTGGGTTGTCATGTTTTGTAGCGAGTTTTAAATAGGGGAATTTGGAGTGGTTTTTAGTCTTGATTAGGTTGTAAGTAGCGAAGAGATTACTGCTATTAATACACTGTATGTAGTCATCGGTAAAGGAAAACATCGTGAGGAAACATGTCCTAGAACCAACATACGAAGACATTTGACATTTACCAACCCGCACTGGGCCTGCGTGATGGAATATAGCCCATTCCCTCTCATAGAGAAGAGGCCAATGTCCAGCAGTGGGAATATTATAGACTGATTATGCTAATGCTATGTAATCTTCATGGGTTATAATATTATATAATACATTATTTTTTTTCTCCTTTTTTGTTTAGTTTCTGATTAATTGACAACCGTACATGAACATTAGCGTTTTACAAATAAGTTTAGTGTTATGTTCACTACCATAATGAGTGCTGTAATCTGCCATCATGGTCATTATGGTTATTATGATCGATTCTTAAAGAGGATAAAGAAAAATGTGGATTTCCCAAAATAAAATCAAAGGAGCATAATACAATAGGATATTTAACAACCATGAAATTCAGTAACATAACATGAATATGCAAAGAAGCAAATAAAGAAAACTGTTTACGTAATCGACAGCGAGATAGATGCGAAATTGAATTCAAATGTTGGATACTTATTCCAGTGTTGGATACTTATCCCAATAACCAAAGATATTGAATATCTTGGCACATTATTGAAGCATGTTCTGAATGGGTAACTTTCAATAGAAGTTTATTTCCTCTCATAATATTAATTTAATAGACATTTTCTTATGATGAGATTCCGAAGTGGTTTATTCAGTGATAATAATTATGAGAAGTATAATAGAAATACGAATTGCGTTTTCTCTGAAACTTTTATTTTATATTTATTCTTGAATGTTGCCAAGATTTAATTTGTAGCTTTGTAGTGGCCAGTGTTTTATTAGATAAGGAAAAGTGCCTGAAGCTGATGTTGTCATTTTCTTTGCTGGAATCTCACTGCATCACATTATTATTCCCAGCTATATTGCGTAGCTTTTAAGTTAAAGCTTCGGGCTATGCGGCATGCTTTAAGGGACACGCGTTGTTACGTCATTGGTTTTCGTTGCACAGTTCCGTGGTGGTGAAACGAGGCATACTTTTAACAATATTTATTTGTTTTCTCTCCAGTCTCTGTCAAAAACATTGTGTTGTTTGACTGTGTAGCTATATTAGCCAAAAGGGTAAAACTTCTCCTTTCCACCAGCAATTAACATCGTACATCGAAAAAATAACACTACTTAAAGATTTACAACCTCAGTCATTTTTTTAGACATAATTTTCACCAGTGTTCTGTGATATTTCTCGCCTCTATATTCTATGAAAAATGGCGGCGAACCACCCATCCTTTATGATTATAATCTATGTCATAGATAGTTATCGGCGAGACAGATTGCACCATATTAATCTTAGTTAGCGATGAATGAGAATGGATATAAAAGAACCGCCACAAAAGAGAGCTATTGACGCGTTAAACTATGTTTTTCTCGTGTAATTTAATGTTATTTCTCATGTCTGAAGACTATGATTTAGTGTTATTTTGTTGTACTATATTGGTATAAAAGAAATGTTAAGAAGTTAGTAAATTATCTTTATTTATCCATGTCTATACCCTATAAATTGTAGTCACTTTTCATGTCTATCTAGGTAACTGACTTGTTTTTCCTATATTGCAACGGATTTTGATGCAAGACAGATTTGAAAGTTTATTCCACAAGGTCAATAAGTGTAATGCGTTAATACATCCATATAAATAAATCTTCATGGTATGTTAAGTTATCAAAAACCGTGTCTTCGAATCGCTAGTATTTACTAAAAAATATCTTTAAGAGAATAGTTAGATTTGCACGTGGCAGTACATGGATAGGTACATACATCCATACAGCATTCGTTTACGAACATTTACAGTGTACACCTCTACACACTCACCATACATTCTACCACAACAAAGAACGCAGCTATCTCTATTTTTATCTTTTACTATACAGCGTGTTTAGCGGGCCGTGCGAAAAAGAGACAAGTTCTAACATGTTCTAACGTGTTCTGGCGAGCACGCTGACGCGAGCGCGTCCCGTCACGTCGCGTTTGTTACTTGTCACGCTGTGGGAACATTTCGATAGCGGGTTTGACACTCAAAAGATTAATTGGACCGTGGGATGTTTGAGGTGTTAGTGGTTTATTCCTGAGAGACAATAAAACTTATGTAGTGCTGTATCATCATCAAACAAATGATTTAGCTAAAACTAGCACTTTGCCCGCGACTTCGTCCGCAAATATTGTGGTAGGTCGGATAATAAGCATGACATAATTTATAGCCTATAGCGCCCACGAATAATGTATGTTTCTATCAGTGAAATTTTTTTTAGAATGTTTTTAAATCATTAGTTCCGGAGATTACCCCCTACATACAAACTAACAAACAAATTTTACCTCTTTATAGTAAGAGTATAGATAATTGACTGACTGACTTATTGACTGATTGATTGATTGGCCTGTTGGTCTAGTGGTTAGTGACCCTGACTGCTAGGACGGAGGTCGTGGGTTCGATTCCCACACAGGACAAATCTTTGTGCGATGAGTACGATTATTTGTTCTGTATCTGGGTGTGTAATTTATCTATAATATGTATTTATTTAGAAATATATAAGTATGTTTATCAGTTGTCTGGTTGCCATAATACTACAGGCTCTGCCTAGTTTGGGATCAGATGGCGGTGTGTTGGTTGTCCCAAGATATTATTATTATTATAGTTTAACTTTATATTCAATATGGGTAGTTTGAAGTCCGAAAGTCTGAAAACCAGTCTTGTTGTAGATCAACATATTATGTGAATTTAGTTTAGCCCGCTATACACAAAGTACACAAAGTATTTGCATTTTAATACAGAGTTTTCGTAAATCATTAGTACTTTGTGAAAAACAATTTTACTAGGTATTGTGTCTATGTTGATAAGCTCTGGCGTAACACTAAATTTTTTGTGAAGGTGACATTAGACATTAATATAAGAACAGTTTAAATAAACATGGTGTAGACGACATCGTAACATAAACTCATAAATAAGAATTGCAACTAACCAAACAACGGTGCTGGGAACAGCGCCATGATCACGGATAAACTAACAGCAGTTAGCCGGTAGTTTTATATCATTTTTAGGTTTTCGTAGCCGAATGGCAAAAAACGGAACATTTATAGATCCGTCATGTCTGTCTGTCTGTCTATCCGTATGTCACAGCCACTTTATTCCGAAACTTTTAAGACTACACAGTTGAAACTTGATAGATAGATGTATTCTGTGAACAGGTTTACGATTTTTATACAAAAATAAAAGATTAAGGGGGGCTCCCCCATACATGCATTTTTATCAAACCTAAAACCGTTTGGGGGTGTGTATAGATAGGTATTTAAAAATGGCATTGAGGTTTCTAAAACAACGGCAGCAGTAAAAGTTACTGCTGCAGTTTTTCATGAACATACTGTGAAAAACGAATTGTGCTGTTGAATGTAATACAATACAACTGAATGAGCCATTAAAATACTTTTATTATTTTGTTTGGTGCTACGGAACCCCTGTGCGCATGTGAGTTCGACACGCACTTGGCCGTTTAAGTTTAACCTACGTCGTATTTCCGAAGCTTTGCTCGTAGCATAGTTCTACGAATGTGCGATAATTAACTTTGTTTGTTAATGTTTGTTTTTCTGAGTCATTTTCTAGTAATTTAACTTGGTATTATGCTGGGATAAAGAGAGGATTAACAGCTTCATGAGCTGTTTTATTTACGCTTTTTAATTGACGAGAAACGTGGTTTTAGTAAAAATTATGTTACTTCGCAGAATTTTGTTTAAATACCCACCAACAAAATGATTACTAGTAATAAATAAAGCTCCAAAGCATAGTCAATGTTATAGCCACTACCTTATAAGACAACACTCTTTCCATTACATTGCACCTCTATTTACTCCATAAAAGCATTTACTCTACAAAATCCAATACTGACATTCAAATTGCTACGGCGTAGCGTTTACGTCGCTACGGCGTAGCACATTGCTACGGCGTATCATTTCGCTACGGCGTAGCATTTCGCTACGGCCTATGTGGGCAGGTCGTGGGTACATTTTTCAAGCGCGGTCAGGGTTGTCAACATTGCCTTTTAACGTTGATTAGTTTTTACGAATGTTGGTGGAAACTGACAGCCCTGCGTGTTCCCACTATTTTGTTGATTGCGTTCGTATCAAGCGATTTCAGTGTTCTGTAGGATTTAGTTCCTATTGTTCTGTTTCGGATTGTTTGAAGTTTTTTCGCTTTGAGGATTTATAATTGTGTTTGTTAGTTTTGCTTTCGTGTGATTCGTGGCTCGTGTTTTGTATGTAACGTGAGGTTTGTATAAAGGGTTGAATTTTTCATTCCGTTTTTTCTATTTTTTATGCTTTATCATACGTATTTTCAAGCTCAAACATTTACGTTTGCCTTTACCTTTGACAAAGATCTACAAATATAAGAGACTTTAGCTTAATTTTATTACATTAAATGAAGCCACTTTGTCTCTTATCTCAACAAATCCCTATAAAATAACACAGAGTTTCATTAAGCACAGCCGTGCATCAGCACCATAGTAAAAATAATTAATTAAACCCCTCCTCCTCGTTTCTCACTTCAGCCCCCCACCCCCCATCGTTAGCAACACAGATGTTCTGTTTAATCCAAATGAATTCTTGACGTTCAATGATTGTTGAGAACTAGTAGATGCTACGGCGTAGCTGTTAATGCTACGCCATAGCATATCGTAGTAAGCTATAGTTTGTGGGGTGAATTTGTGTTTTGTTTGAATTTATTTATTTACGACGTAAGTTTAAAGGATTACAAAAATTGACACCACTTTTATTGATACATGATTGTACACATAAATGCAAAAAACATGTTATTTAAAACTACTACTGTAAAATGAATGGTCTTATGGCACAAGGCAATATCTTTCAGAAAAACTTTTGATGGATTGAAAGAAAATTAGAGACATTTTGCACTAAATATTAATTAATATTTAAAGCTCAATTTAGTAAGTCAAACAGCAGCATCTAAAATTAATCCTTTTAGTTCTAAAAACAAAGTAAATACTAACATCGAGTAAAACAAATGTTAAACGTTGATTGGTGCGCTGCCAAACTTTCCAGAATAATCCGAACGAGTTTGTTGAACTAATGGTATCAACTTATACACACTACTAACGCCATCAAAACCTGAACTGAACACGAAACGAGGTTCTACTAATTAAATTTTATTTGTACCGCTAAGCTTGGTTTCTACGAAATGCCATTTGGTAAAAGAGATCGGTGTACATTGCGGGTTTTCTACCAATACTTGAACTTTCAACTGTACTTGTGTAACAATGGAACGTTAATAGTGCGATTATCGTTTGAAAGTCATGTTTATAGTAGAATGGTGGAGGTAACCGTATGGAGGATTACTTCGAGTCATATTCTGCAGTGTTCTGGCCGTTTCCTTAAGCAAGGCTTTGCTGTTATAATGCCATGATCCTTTTTACTGTGTAAAAGGATCATGGCATGGGTGTAGTAGTTTCGGAAATTAGCTGTAAATTTTGAACGATTTTGTAAAGTTGATATTAAGAATTTCGTAAGGTTGTTTTCTTTTAATTTTGGAGTCATTTCCTTGTGCTGCTTTTTTTCAAGATGTCATGTTTTGAGAAGGAAATGAGAAACATAATCTTTTATTTAAGAACAGGACCGAATCTGTTAAGCTAAGTGATTAGGCTTATCTATGTAACGTGGATACGAAAATGTATTTCTAACACTTTCAGGTTGCCATTTTATAAATGAACACATTTGTGACAGGTGTGGGTAACATAATAGAAAAATACCCGTTATATTTTAGAAAACATTCCAAAAAGTAGATTATTTTAAAATTCATAATCAATCTTAAAGCTAACATTATCCAGAAAGTTCTGTTAAAAAGTTTCAGCATGTAATTAGCCATAATTAATTCCTTCCCAAGTTATTGGAAAATCCTTGGCACTTAGTCGTTTTCATTCTTCATAATGGACGAATCTCTGGCTCCATCGGTAATTAGATTAATTACTTTCTTTTATACATTAATTTTGAAGAAGATATTCTGTATCTCGGCTCAGTGAGCCGAGGCGGGACTATGTAGGTCATTCTTTTGATTAGCTAGTCATAATAATTTTGTTTTTAAATATCATAACTGAAGTGTCTCTGAAGGATTGTTGGTTGGGAAATCTTCATCTTCCAAATTTTTTTTTAAATATGTTTGTTTGCTGTTTGCCCCACTCTGGGTACAGTGCAGATCTGTCTTAGAGAGTGAATGGGCCATAATTCAAAACGCGGGCCTAATGTGGGTTGGTAAGGAACAATACGACTACAAACTGTCTGAAACAGTAAAAAAATGTATTATTAAAGAAGGTTCTACTTTTACATTCAATATTTCATCGTAATAAATACTATCACTAAGTCAGACCAAACAAATGTCTAAAAAATCCACAGATTATACCCTATTCTGAACTAAACTAACCTAACACAGAAAACACATTTCTAAAACAAACCTCTTTTAAAATCCGACAGACAACATATACAGACATTCAATCGATGCAGTCTGACTGGCATGCCCTTCGCTTTACCAACCTTTGTATCAAAATCGTTCGCAGGGCAGTAACTAGGGCAAAAATTGAGGTGGCTCGCCCGAGCGGTTGTCATGACAACGCCCCCATTGGCTGTTGCTTCAGCCGACAGATTGTGCCTTTAGTTTAGTAGGTATAGTAGTGTAGGAGATTTGGTTTGACGGCAGGATGGAGGGTTTGTTTTGTGAATGACGTGACAGTGTTTGTGACTGCGAGTTAAGTTTCAATACATCGTGGAAGGCAATCTTAGTGAAAACTTTTGCTTTTTATAGGTTTGGTACATGGCACACAAAAAGTTTCTACAAAGATGAAATTTTTCGTTAGCTTAATTTTTTCCCTTGAATCTACGTTAAAAAAATTTTTTTCGGTTTAGTATACTTTTCCACTGTGTGTAAAATTATGTCAACAATATTATGCGTTGAAGATTGTTTTTAGAAAACCTATATTAATTTAACGCTGAGGAAAGCTCTGTGATATAATCAATATTTTATTTTTAGCATAAACGTTATCCTATCTACTTTATATTCTTCTGGATATTATTGGAAAACTATGTCATTAACTAAAAGGCTCTTTCTAGATACTCTATAGATCCGCAATACTAGTAAATAATCGACTGTCTACCACTTTTTGCTCTCAATCCAACAATATCACTTCTAAACAACAATAATTAAACTAAACAATTCACATCGAAACACAGCCGGTAACAAACTCCACTGCGTTGTTAATTTATGGCATAGTCCCAATATTTATCGGCTCCCCAATTTACGACTTAATTATATTGCCCATCGATCGAAAGGTCCTAAGTTAACAAGTGGCCACATCACGAGGTAATGTTGGCAACTTACATAAAGTACAGAAGGTTGAATTTTGAACTTAGAGGGGTTCATCAAGTATGATGATGGTAACTGTAAAAGTTGACAATATAGCTCTAGAATTTTCAATACTCTTTCCCTAGTCACCAATACAACGTCTGAAACCTAGCTATATGTTACATTTTAATCCACTTATGACATCTCAATTTGTGTTTAACCTGTGAACCTGTTTACCGGTCAACTTTTAAAAGGACAATTTCAGGAAAACAATATGATTTACCTCCTTCAATACAACTTCAAGAACTATAATGATGCTTTTAAAGTAACATGCCTGAGATTATCGAAAGATTTGGCAGAGGTGTACCAATATTTGTACGCCCAAATTTCACTAACAGTTAGTGTGGTGTAGCAGTTGTTCAGTATAATTGCTTAATCATTATGAATTTTGAACAACATTGCGATAGCGTTGAAATTTGCAAAAACCGTAAGAAAACCCCGCAGGCTATATTAAAGGAATCACCGTAATTCTATTTGCTTGGGCATCGATTTGCGAGGCGAAGCGAGAATATGCGCATTTTTTACATTGAGAGGCGCTGAATAGAATTTATGCAACAGAATCAATTTTCAAAGTCGCTGGGATTCTTATCTAGCTGGATGGAACTTTCAATATAGCCAGTAAAGAAAAGGGTGTGTCATGCTCTTAGAAAATAGAAGCTGTATCAAAAAATTTCTACAATATTCGTATTGAAAATAAAATAAATCATGTCCCATTGTTACTTTGAAGTTTCACTCTTCAGTAGAGTTTTTTTTAAATTTTATTTCGTATATTTCTAGAATTTGCTTCTTTAAATAAATTCCTTGAAGCTTATAAGAGTAATTTGTTTTAAAAAGAGTTATTAAAACTTTGTGGTAACAATGTAACATTAAATGTTTTTGTATTATCGAGATTAGTAGATTTGAGAAAATTATTTGATAGATTTGTTGTATTGTATAGTGACCCATGCAATAACCGCCTAGTCCTACCAACATTATATGGACATAAAAGTACTTAAGTAAATCTCCACACCTCCCAACAGTTATTTTTACTAAAACCCACATTAAAAGACGTGCCATTAAAAATAACCGCTCCGAGCGGCCTGGCGCGGTGGTGCGTGCGACTTGTACCGACCCGGCCCGTAGTTGTAGGCCATTCATGGCCCGATCTCCCCCTGCCCTACCCTCCTCTCCTTAACTAAGAGCGATAATATCGCCAGGTGTAACGCGTTATATGGGGCAGTTTATATTATAATGCCTATTTGTTAGAAGTATTGATAAAATGTGAAAGCGTTTAGAAAAAACGGTAATTTGTGGATGTTGGTAAATAAGATATTGATTAGCTTTAACAAGGTTTGAGTATACATATATTTTATAGCCTAGAAGGTTTGCAGATTCACGCGGGTGAAGCTGCGAGCAAAAACTGGTTTTTATAATATAGATAGTCAAAAATAATGGCAAAATGTAAGGTCTCTTCTTTATGGACATAAATGTGCCATTTTATATAATAATATGTAACTCTAGAGCCTCATTCCTACAAGCAAACCAAACCCACTTGAACCTCCATTCACAAAACAAAAGTAAAGTAACATCAAACCGTTATACATTTGTCTCATGTCCGTTTATATTCCCTTGAGCTCAGTTGAACGAAAATCGGGATGTCCGGCGAACATTCAAACGTCTGGCGACACGTCCCTTGTACCCTCCCCCCTCTTCCCTCTTGTCTCTCCGCCTCTCTGTTTCAAGCCGACGCCTACGGAGTCCAACAGTGTGGTGTAATTATCGAGATAGGCGCTCAATATGGAAGAGAAGTATCGGCGTTTAGCGCGTCACGGAGGCTGGATAGATTGCGTGTTAAGATGGTAGTGGGTTTGGTAAATGCATAATGAACACTAGAAACGGGATATTTAGCATATTTACTGTTTATTTTAAGTTCCCGATGATTCGGCGCTATTGCAAGCACCATGATTACTGCGTTTCTAGTGTTAATGATAATGTTAGTGACCATGACAATTTAAAAATTATAGTGTATAACGATTTCTTTATTTTGGTACTACAGCAGCAGTGATAGCCTAGGGGTGTGATCAGCGGACTACCAAGTCATAAGTCTCGATTTCGAACCCAAGCCAAGACACACACCTCTGATTTTTCAGATTGATGTGCTTATTGTAAAATTAACATTTAAAGAAGATTTGGGTACTAAACTGTTCTGAAAAGATTTTAATCAAATGGGGTATTTGAGTTTGCGTATCTACCATTGCAGATAATCAGGCAGGTACAATTTTAATAAATAGATACGATGATATATTAAGCCTTATTGAACACTTAATTACGTAAAATATGCATTTAAATATCACAAGATCTTGAAAATAACAGAGTTTGTCATTGCAAATGCTAAAAGGATACCTAGGCACCTCATGAAAAGGATCGAAATGTTGGCGTACTATAGGAACACCTCAGGGAAAAAAGGATTATGTTAACTAATGAATTGAAAAGGTTTTTCCATCAGAAATTTCTTAGTAGCAGCCACAGAGTGTGGATTTGTTTCCGGTTGATGGCAATAGGCTCGCTGCCTGGCATGGGACTTAAACATAAATGGCGAAATGTGGGTGTACTTAAGTACACCTCTGCCTAACCCTTCGAGTATTACAGGCGTGATGTTGGCGTATATTTATGTATCGAACATAAAATATATCTGTTTCTCACCTCATGTACTAAATACATTCGTCTGTTTCATCATTAAAGTTTCTCAACACAACTATTTTCTCTAAAAAAGAAAATACACCCCCCACACTCAACCATTTTCAATCTACCAACAAATACTGTGGAACATCCAATACCAGGGTTACACGTGAAACAATACCAACTAATCTAAAAACTATTTACCGTGGCGTACAGGCGGGGCACAGCGGGTACAGGTGCACTCCACTACTAACTTGTCTCCAACTTATTTGACAACGGGAATACAGGGCCGTACTTGTAGAAAAGGTAGCATTTTGTTGTCTTGAATATAATAAAAGGTGGTGAGTGCAAAAGTTTTCTAAGGCAAAATAAACAGGAAAAAGAAAGTAGTTTTTGCACTCCATGCGCAAAGATTATTTAAACGAATAAAAATGTTTGAAAATATCTTCTTTATGGTTAATGTAACTTTAGTTACTTTACATCCATCACCCTTCGTAGTAGCGTAACAATAAACTTCTTTTTTACCTATTTTCTTTATTTTTATGGGATTTTTTATGTAGCCAGTCTTAAAAGTAGACATTCCAGAGGTGTTAAATGTTATTTCTAGCCAGATCAAACATTTTACGAGTTCTGGCTTAGTAAGCTTTTAAATTAATTTACTAAAGCCTACTGACAAATCTGTCTAATTAGTAGTAATTAAAAGGGAACCAAAATTAATTTGGACGTGTTTAAACTGGCTTGAACTTTCACCTGTTTTTTTGTACAATTGGACCATAATGCCCTGAACTTTCTCACCTCACGTTTTTTGTACAATTAGGAGCCCACTTAAACCAAAAGCCGTCCCTGTACGCAGCCCTTGCTTCAGTTAACACTGTTAACAGTTTAGAAAGCGGTGGCGGACGTTTTAATTAACCCTTTCTAGTCCATGTTAGCTGGGTCGAATATACCCTGTTCAACCACTATTGCGTGTTGTGCTGTTGATTTAGTGGAGCTCAATATTGAAGCGTTTGGGGGTTAGACGAATATTTGAGCAGGTTTTAAGATTGGTTGGCTGTTGGATCGAGAGAGGGGAATTAGGGAATCCATTTTGTGTTGGAACAATCAGTTATTGATGTCATATTCTGGAGCCTCTAGAGTTTGAATGGTCATTTTGAGATGGATGAGTCACTAATGGATGGGTGTAATGTGCTTAAAAAAATATTAAGAAGGGGTTAAATAATTGTTTGAACATTTGTGTGTTAAGATTAGACAGAGATGGATTAGAACTGCTGTCGGCATTTTTTGTAAAGTCATAGAAAGCAACCTCTTTTACCTGTCAAAATCAATACCAAAGCCACCATCTTGTTTGCAATGCAATTATAAATTCCAAAAGATTCCTGTAGCATTTTCAATGGTACCATGTTGTATTTTGTTAATTACTCACACAAAAAAAAAAAATTGTATCCTTTCATGACCTCAAACAAAACTTCTTTTCCGATTATATATTTTTTCCATTGAGGCAACAGTCCACGAGGAAAAAACTCGTAATTCAATGAATAACCGGTTTAATCTGTCAATTCAACGCCTGCCACAAAAGATTAGCAATGTCTGCGACGAACAATATTTCTCGATACTTCCCCTTTGCTGCCATCCGTTTTTTTCATTATGTATCGGTGAGAGAATAAATTATCGTTGCTTCTGTTTTGTTTTGGAAGACGCGCAGTTGATTTTGTGAATTATGTCTTGGTTCACAAGACATTTTTAGTATTAATTCCATGAAGTGTATACCATAGATCGTCCTGTTTAAAAATAAAACCTGTTTAGACAGTTTAGATTTTTGTAATGCGGATCTAATCTTAAATAATAATACTTCATTTGGAATATTTTAATTCGACAAAATAATTGAATATTTTTAATACAGCAGTTTTTTAGATCGATTTGTATTGTATAACGGACTGGTGTCCGCAAATCCACCTCTAAGCACGTATTTTGCATACGGTTTTTGAGATTGATTGCATTTGTTAATACTTTCCTAAGAAGTGCGTACCATGTGTTTTTGAGCTTATACAAACATAAAAGGAGGCGATCACGATATGGCATTACCATAAAATACATTTATAGCATAAATACACAATATTTTAAACGAATATGCATGCGCCTATAACATTTTATACGCACATGCATTACTATATTACTTATACCTAATCAAACTAAAAGCAACTGTATAAAACTGCGTTACCCAAATGACTCAACTTTCTGAACTACATACTATTAGTAAACAAAGATATAAATTGTATGTTTTTACGTGTTTTCCTACACATTATGTATACTTATGTGTTTCGCATTCGCAGGCACATCGAAGAGTATGTGTTTCTCTTACGGCTGGGTGACATCGAATGTTATTTATGTAATGGCTAAAAGATGGGTTAGTTGCAGTCGAAATTTTTGAAGGTTAAAACTCACGTTTTCTTGAGACATGGTTGAAAAATGCATTTTATTTCCTAGAGCTCAAATAATACCCTAGTCTCTTGATAAATCTCGATAAAAAGACACAATGTCACATTTAACATTGTATTCTTTTATCGAGTGTTATGCAAGGATTTAACTTAGAACTTTATGAGCTGGATACTATAAAAATTAAAACGAATAAATGGATATTCCAGTAACGAATTAACAAATTCCTACATATTTTTTGCGCCAAAATGTAACCAAAAGCTTCACACGCGACACAAAAGCAACGTCGATAAAGCGAAAATAGCGCTTAAATTAATCCATACTAGCATTAATATCAGCGCTGCAAGCGGTGCAGCGCCACAGCGGTTGTAGATTAGCGTTCTGATGCTACTTTATTGCGCCTAATGTAAGCAATAGTGGGTAAGCTTCAAGTTATTGTACTTTGAAGAAGCCCCGCTTTTTCGTAAAACGTTGCATCAAAATGTTCTAAGCTCCTTGAGTTTTAACGTTTAAAAGGATACGAAATCTCCATTCAAGATGCGAGCTCTCTTTTTATGAGATGAAAATGTAAAAAATCTTTTATGTTTTTATCTTTTTGTAAGAATAAGAGCGGTTAAAATATAGCGATGAACAATAATAATAGGCTTTTAAATGTCTCGATGGTTTACACGTCCCATAAAAGTACGTCGTAAAGTCTGTTTTCAGCAAAAACAAAATCCAAATGCTAAGAAAACGCGCCGTCATAAGTGAAAAACAACAAACGATTCTTAACCTACATAATTTCGCAAATTATGTAAATGCGCCAACTACTCGTAACACCAAATGCGTATATCACTAAACACATTTAAAACTGTGTTTTCATTAATCATTTGAACATGACACAGACTGATGTTTTAAATATATGTTTGTTTGGGCCTTCAGCTTAAAATCACTACCATTCGCAGTGCTAGGAACAACATCGATTACGGCAGACAATGCGAGCGACAGCCGTGGGCAGGCTTCGAGCCGAGTCGACGTGGCGTGACTTATCGGAGCCACGTCAGATTGGCTTACAGCGCCGAAGCCCGGCTTTTAAGTGCGGGCTTTGAGGTCACTGTACTTTGGGTTTATAGATCTTAGTTACGCATTTTGTGATGGATTTGTATCATAGATTTAAATTTAGAGAGCTTTCTGGCGCTTTATAATATCAGTGTCCTAACATTATCCGATGAGGTTTTTGAGAATTTTGATAAAACCGCAAGACCAACTGTTTTCAGTAAAATTACGACAATGCCCAATCAGTATTTAACGTTCCTTAGAGCCGCGTAATCCACCGTACGGTCTCAGTGCGCGTTAGTGAATGTCACATGACTTCATATTTTGGTTCTAAGATGGCATGCCTTAGAACCTTTGTAATTATTTTTAGGTTTCCTAATAATGTTTTCCCCTACCGTTTTAAGAGCAGTTGAGATTATATAAATTGCACAAAGTAAAACTACGGCGGGCCTGCCCCTATCAAAGTAAACTTAATAGGTTGTTTCTGACATGTGGGTGTCTGCAAACCCACTCTATTCTCAAGCTAAGTTACGTATTTATACAAAATCCTTATCCAGACAACCCTATGAACCAAAAATCCAGACTTTCTTCAAAGACCTATCTAGACCTCAAACCATTCTATTCATTCGACTGCGCGTCAATTTTTCAATCCAAAAGTGCTTGAGAAGAATGTAAAGAGCTCACTTTAGCTCAACAAACCTCGTGCGAGTAGCTCAAGCACCCGCGAGAGTCCTAAGAGGGGGATAAGAGACAACTGAGGGACCGAGCCACGAGCCACAAGCCACGAGGCTATATGGCACTCGTGGGCAAAGTGCCAGGTACTTACCGTATCAGTATTAAGAGGCTATATTACTCTTTGATTCGAGGGGATGAATAGCGGCTTTTGACGGCCGAAAAGTTGTGACAGTAATCCTTTGTGCGAATGAAAAGTGGCTGCAAATTCTCTGTGAACTTTGCACAGCATTTTGAGAACAGGTCAATTATTTATTCTAGGCCTTTGGGATTCAATTACCATGACGTGAAACAAATTAATATGATGTCTTATACAATAAAAAATCAGTTCAACGCAAATATGGTTGACTACTATTATATTCCTAATTATTTTCTCAGTAAAAGCTGAGGTTCATTTCAACATATCTAGGTAAAATACCGTAGTCATTCGAGTAATCCACAAAAGTAAACTAAAACAACTATTGTACAACAGCTTACGAGGATACATGCGCTTACAAAGGAAAATCATGAACTATACTAGTATTACTGAACAGTGTTACATTCCTAAGCTTTATCGCTACTATTCACAACATACATCCCCCATTCACACGACAGTACACACATCTTATTACTGTCTTCAAAATTTCAAGTAATTTCGAGGGTCGGGTGCTCGGGTACAAATAAATTGCGCAGACAATGCCTTTGTTTCTGAAGGGATTAGATTACGATGATTGCCAACTGAGTTTCTAGTTACAGCCCCGTTGCTAACTAGCTGTGTAACGTGATTATTTGGGAAATAATGAGTTTTGGCGGGAAATTGTATTTTGACAGGTGGCCATTTTGTTTTTAGAAAAAAGTGTGCTAATGAGGTTTGATGTGTGGGTTCCAATGTTAAAAAAAGAATAAATAATTTGACGTTCTTTTTTTAATTAAAATCATAAAGGAGATCGCCAGAAATCCATACATCGTTGGGCCAAATATGAACAGTAATCATTTATGTATTATTTAATAGATAAAACACAAACATATTCATATCAGAAAGATTTTTTTTTAAATTCTATGGGAATTAGGAAGAAAATAAGTTTTTGGGTCACTAGGTTAGGTTATGCGGCAGATGGTAAGAATTGTACCTATAAAACGCCAAAATGTATTGTAAATACCATAATCAAATAAACACATTGATTTATATTTGAAAACATATTTGTATGTTACTATTAGCATATTATTGCATAGCACAAAAAAGGAATTAGGTAGGTAAAATAAAAACAAGTTATTTTTCAATATTTTATTCATCTTCATTTTCATACTCAATTAATATATCATACAGGAATGGTGCTGGAGGTGTGATGGTATTTTGGTACCTTGCCACTGTTTGACGACAGTCCTTGCCCTTATTATGGAAAGAACTGCTTCATCATGTAAAGGCACACTTCCAGTAGCGTTGCTACGATCAGTAGGGATACCACAACTCACGTAATTCACCATTATCCAGTCGATAAGCAATCGGTGTCCAAGTCCGTAAAATCAATCCAAAGTCATCAGAAAAATAGCAGAAATCGAATAATAAGCACATCCGCACGAGTACGAAAACGAATGACGGGACTTGACGGGAGTGACGTGACATTGACATTTTGACAAACATTGATATTTTTTCGTTTTGAAACAGTCAACCGATACACGATTTTGAACGATGTTATTGTTAAATAAATAAATAACTATTACTAAAACAACAATAATTTCATCAAATGTCCTTTTTCTTTTATAAATGATTATAATGTTCAAGACCAATGCTAAAACAAAATAGATATCGTTTTTTTAGTAACCTCTTTACAACTACTAGTTTTAGAACGAACTCGTAATGACCTGACAGCTTGTTTACGGAGCTAGTTTTAGAACTACATTCAATTTAAAACCATATTTCAAATTATAATTTTTAGCTCATTCCGGTAGAAAGTTATTATTGTTACATGTTATTTTTAATCAGTAAAAAATCTAGTCTTTTTTAATATACATATCGTTTCTGTACATACTTTGGCCCAAAACTGGCCATCTCCTTTCATAATACGGTTTAATGTACTACCGCGCTTACTGACGGTCGACCACTTCAAAATTTAAATAATAGGGGCAGTTTTTCCCTTGTAGTTGTTTTCTTTCTTAATAAGGTTTTATGTACTATCGCAGTCACTGACGGTCGACCACTTTTCAACCTTATTACTCAAGGCATAAGGGTGAAACGTGGTCGACCGTCAGGGAGTGCGGCAGTACATGACTTCAACAAATTAACAGACTAGGTCTTTAGTTAAGTAACCGGACGTAGAGAAAGCAACTTTGCTCAATAAAAAAATATATACACTTAGTAACAAAACTTTGGTGACAAAAAGGTTCATATTTCCATTTCCACAAGCAAATTAACATCATCGCTTTTTTACAGTCATATTTTATGAAATTATTTAAAAATTTCGCCTCCGTGGCTGACATTTATATTGGCCCGAGTGTACTTAACACCACTCTGTCAGTTGCCAACCCCAACACAACTTGGCAATTGAATAATAAAATGCGTAATACAATATACGACGGAGCGTAAAAAGGGAATTTGGACCTACGTACACAAAATATATAAATTAGGTGCATATCGATGGTACACAGCTTACCATTTTTGTTTCTCAAAATGAAGGCATCGAGTTTTTCATTACATCGAATTTTGTCAATACCGAACTCCGATAGAAAAAGTCTGAGGCCCGCAGCCAGTCCATAGTTAGTTGAACTAACTATGGACTGGCTGAAATAGCGTAATTAACGGTAAGAACTAACTTAGTTCTTACCGTTAATTACGCTATTTTTTCATTTATCTAACGATAATTTTATAGTAGTTTTATAGATAGTTTATGTTTTTTCTTTTTAATTATTGGACGCCCTGTAACCCTTTTGATACGTTTCCTAAGTGAAGCCAACCTAAAACCCTACATCTCAAAAAGATATTTAAACATCCATTATCAGATTTGAATCTTCTCCATCTACATTCCAAAATCGCTCATAACCTCAAAAGGTGTTCGCCAAGTAACAACAGCATTCAGCAACTATTCATACGACACTGGCACACCACCACAACTTTATGAGGGCGGCTGGAAGCGCTAATCCTTGAATGGATTAGGAACCTACCGTCACTACGTAAGATGGAGTGCAGAAAGTAAAGTTCGCGTGATCTAGGAGATAAGCGTCAATTTGCTAGAGATATTCTTGACAGCTGACACCCGTATCTATAGCCAAGTCAAAGTGATTACTCGAGTAAAAGTAATTATTTAAGATACGATTTTTATTCCGTAGTTTAGTAATTGATTGGAGTTAGAACTGTCAAAAGTTAGAATTCTTAGATTTGCTTTCTTTGACGGTTCTTACTTCGTTCAAATTCTTGCCTATTGCATGAAAATGGTTGCATAAGTAGTATAGATACAAGTGTGAAAGTTTGACAGTCAATCTTGCCAAGGGATACGTGTTATCCAATCTCTGGGTCGTGGGTGTCAGACAGGCTGTTCATGACAAAATACAGGTATTCAGTGGTTAAACTGGAAGCTGACCCCAACATTGTTGAGAGAAGGCTAGGCAGATGATAGTGCTATACTGTCCACATTGGAATAGCTATTGAAACTTAAATAGACCTTGTTGTTTTATGACGTGCAAGTGAAGTTTAATCTTAAGGTGGTAAAGTGATTATGGTTGAATTTATACTGAACCATTTCGTACAGTCACAACACATCAAGTTGCCACAAGCTGTCAAATTTCTCCAAATGATTTAAAACCATAAATTGATGACTGTAAAGTTCAAAATCGAATGAGAAAATTTGTCAGTTTTGGTAACTTGATGCGTTGGCGACTGTACAACCGAACTAATTAGCCAAAAACTGAAGTATTCTATAATAGAAAATTCTCGAATCAAACCATCTCTGATGGGGCGATGTTTTTGTTGTTAATCAGAGTGTCAGTAGACTGACTATTACATCTTGCAGTAGACCTTTTAACCTGTCTCCATTACGGCTCGTCCCAAACCGCACATCGGGTGCCGCGTGGATAGAGATTTTAGCTGCTTAAGTGCTAGTTTTAAACCTGAAAAGGGGATTTCAGTTTTTGCAAACACTTTTTGGTGAGAACTTTGTGGTGAGGTAAGTAGTGTATTGTGTGGTTTGTTGATTGAATGTGTCTGGCTTTATCCACCGCCTACAATGATAAACTTCCTTACAAACTTTCAGCCGTTTTTACCTGATTATGGGATAGACTTTCAAAAATCTTTTGTGCTCCCTTCGTTAAATGTTTGTTGTATGTGCTACATTCCATGCTTATTTTAGTAGACGTAGACTTGTCGTTTAGGGCTCTGCGTGGTTTGTCTGTAAGTGAAACAGTCAATTTAAGATAGATCATAATTTAAATATAGCCTTACAAAGCCCTTTATCTTCTAACTTAATAAAAATCTTAGCCAACCAAAATGTTAGCAGGCAGACAGCCCAAGATGCACCTGCCACCTGCCAAAACTACTTTAATTTGATGCTAGTGTGATACTCCAAATCCTAACTTACACCCACATAACTGGTATCAAGCAACCGTTAGTGATGTAATCAGTAAGGCGGGTTATATCGTAGTTTGTAACACGTATTAGACGAATAATTTAGAGCCAGGATTTAGAGTATAGGAAGATGTATGAGTTTAAGTATAATTTTCTTACATGTTGAATATGCGATAATAGAGAACGTAACTGACGGATTTATTAGTAGAGAAATTAGAGTTAACTACAATATTGATAATGGTTTGAAGCATCATAGATTATGGTGTCTGTAAAACAATACAATTTGTAACTATAACCTAGCAGCCTATTTTCAAGCATGATGAGGTCGGTTTCCACCCATTACATACCGAGTTTCCTCCGTGCCTCGGAAAGCACGTTAAGCCGTTGGTCCCGGCTGTCATTTGTAGATCTTTGACAGTCGTTACAGGTAGTCAGTGGCCCGAAAGTCTGACAACCAGTCTTACCAAGGGGTATCGTATTACCTAGCACTAACTGGGTTGTGGAGGTCCGACAGGCATTCGCTCCATGTAAAATACTGGTATTCAGCTGCATCCGGTTAGACTGGAAGCCGACCCCAACATAGTTGGGAAAAGGCTAGGCAGATGATGATGAGGTCGGTTTCCAGTCTAACCCAGTGATGGTAAATGCCAGTATTTTACATGGAGTAACTACCTCCACAACTGAGTAACTGGGTAATATCCCACAGTGAGTCTGGTTGTAAGACAAACTGTACTGTCAGTCATCAAAATAAAAAAGTTATTTAATTTCACATAGGCCTTATAAAACGCCGAGAAAAAGTACGGCTCGGGTTGGTCGTTTCCTATGGAGAAAAACTGGCAAGAAACTCCATAGTTAGTCTTTTAAAATGATTTAGTTTTACAATATTATTATGTTACAGCATTAGTACTTGAAATGGGGGGATAACGTAGGTTCGAAAATAAGTCGTTGCTTACTACACAAAAAACGTTAAACCAGATTAAAAGTTATCAAGCGTCTGAGAATCCGCAGGGCCTACGATGTACACACACATTAATTTTTCATTGTACTGTAATACAAATTTTTCTTCTTTCAGTATGTTTCAGTTTATCGGTAAGTAATTATTACAATGGGTTATTGTACATTCGCCACAAAGTAAATTCACCACGAAATAAAGTATGTGTAAACTCGCCACAGCTCTATTTTCATGAAAAAAAATCCGCCATATTGTTTATTTCCGTACAGACAGCAGAAAAATCAAACAATCTATATATATAAAAAGCTTAAATATTATTACTCTTTGGTAACTAAAATATTAAGCAGATCACATTTGCAACAGAACACCCAAAGAAAACTATAATATTAATCATTGAGAACACCAAGGTCAAGTGAGCCACTGGATGACTAGACTGATGCATTGACCGGTACGGCTAGAAAGAGAGCGAGCACGCGCGTGATAGCATGTGCAGGAGCGCAGGAGAAAAGAAAGATTTTAGAAATCATTTTAATTTCAAGCGCTAAAAATCAATAACTTTGTTTTCTACCAGTACTTTATGCAAAAAATATGTACCTATGGAGACTTGTGACGAATTTACACATATTTTTTATGCATGTGGCGAATACACTTTCAATGTATGGAGTTTAGAAAATGTGACGAATTTACTTTGTGGCGTATGTACAATAACCCATTACAATTTATATTCGCCATTGCTCAATTCGAGAAATTAATAATGCTTTAACCTACAAAACTACGTAAATGGTATTTGTTAAACGATGCACAAAAAAAGTACACACTAAATATTTTCAGTCACTAAGTGAATGGAAAGTAGCAGCATTTATTGAGCCACTAATTAACACTTTTCGAACAATACACTTGCAGTAATTGGACGCAAAATATTCGGTTGAATTTGATTAATTACTTACTTATTTTAATGTGGTAATTATTGTGATTGACTTGCTAAAAATGAGTAGGAGTATTAATTATGTAGTTTCATATTTTGAATGGGACATCGAGTGTTTAGGGAGAATTTCTATAATGAAACTAAACGCGATCTATTTTCGCAATTACATTGTTTAATATTTATCTACTCTTAGTTGTTGTAGATTTTTTTCATAAAATACTCAATAGAATTCCTATGTAACGGACACGGACCAATGTGTCCTACATTGGTCCGTGTCCGTTTCCAATTTTCTAACCATTCATTTATTGAAGTTGTCAATAATTTGGTTTTTAGTAATCTCCCAAAAGAACCTAAATACCAAGTAAAAGGATTTTTATTGCTTTGAGCATCCCAATCCAGTGTGAAGCAAACTAATGTGAGAACGAACTAGATATATACTGGTCAAAAAACTATTAGACCATTCTGAAATCCTCCCGAGACCTGGAGATACCAAAGAAAATAAATTACCTGATTTCGCGCGCAACCGAGCACTTACATCTATCCTTTTCTAACGCGCTAATCCGGGTGTACGGGTGCGTTATACTTGTCACACTCTGGCTTTCATACATCACGTATAAGAGCATTGTAAGCCCCTAAAATGAGTGTTTATTGCTGATCCTTCGAGCCGGACTCTTGTAAGCCTCTTTTGTGAAGCAAAAATAGACTTTATACTCTCGATGTTAAGGTCACTTTGTGGTTTCTAAAGGTTCAGGTGCGTAGACAAGCTTATCCAGTCGTTATTCTTGTGGCAGATGTACGTAGTTCTCAGCCGCTGAACTATAGGGATTTGTCCAATTTGTTGTGAAAAATTATGGTCTGTTTTCCTCTTAATTCTTTTCGTCTTGTAAGTTATTGGGTGCCTTTGTTTCAAGGATTGGTTCTACCTCTATGCACTTAGTTGAAAAGCTAGATGTATGTGTTGAAAAGTCAAAGGCTTTAAGAATTATTTCTTTTATTGTGAAACTCGCCTAACCGTTAGATTTATTGTAGTGAGCTTTATCTATGGTATCGCTCTGCAGTTTCTTTTTATTACTTTGCTTTGTTCAGATCAATATGGAGATATAGGATTATTTTCTTCGTATAAATAAAAGTTCCTCGTCTCCTATTCTATACAATTGTATCACAGGAAACGGTGCTGTCGTATATTGATAGGAAATAAGAAGTTTTTCCGGGATTGTGATACAACTGTTGTAAGAAGTGTCGACGAATTCTTGATGCATATTTATGACAATATATCCATGCCCTGAATATATTTGCGCAAGATATCTACATAAACATGTTTGTATTCCAGTTACAAGAAGATTCAGCCATGTTATTGGACTTAGGTTTCAATGTTGACTCTTTTCCAGGAATTTGTAAGTAAAAATAGGTTAAAAAACAAAGGACTTAAGGTTAAAATTACGGTATCAACACACCTCAGCTCTCATCAACGGATCTCTTTAATGTTAAACGTTATTAAATTGAAATCCTACTTTACTTTATGTTTTTGATTCCATTTGATCGTGTTTCCGTTAACACTTCAAGTCAATCATAATTTATGTTCATTTTCTTTTCCTCTACAGCTAATTCCTTTCCTTCATTCCAACTTATAAAGGCTTTGATGTTTCTTTATTGACTCCTTTCAGTTTCTATTTGCTTTGAAGTCAAAATGTCCTTTTTCTGCTTGATTATTATGATTAACTTCCAGCTTCTGTTGAAATCTTCTACACTTATACTAAACCTAGAATAACTTCTAAATTCTGTTCCATTCCCTTATCTTAACTATCACGCTGTCTTTCACCTCCTCTCTCTCATTTATATTGTCCACCTCTCCCTCTACTACCTCCTCTCTACCTAATAATTATTCTGATTTTCGAAGACATTCTCTAACCCTACACTGGGCCAACGTGGTGGATTACAGCCCGTTCCCTCTCGTATATAGGAGACTTGTGTCTCAGCTCAGCCACTTTTTCCAACTAACCTAAACCTTTCAGTTACATTTTCACTGCTACCTCTCTTTACCCTGTTTTTCTTTTGATTTAATTTATTATTCTTCTCGACCCACAGTATCGGAGCAAGGTCCCCACGAGAAGCGTCTACTGAACGCACTACTGGCGAACTACAACACGTTGGAGCGGCCGGTTGCCAACGAAAGCGAACCGCTGGAGGTCAGGTTCGGCCTCACGCTGCAGCAGATAATTGACGTGGTGAGTCTGTTTGTGATTGTATGGCTTCTGTTGTGTTGAGGATACAAACTTTGAAGGTAGAAGATAAATGTCAGTTAGGTGTCTTTCAAGGTGGCAAAATTATGTTCAAACCACACTACTCTAGATTGGATATAGTTAAGTTACGTAGCAATTGGTAACATAATTTTTTGTAAATTTTTTAATAATCCGGACACTATGAAGTTGGCCCTTACAGTTCGCAACACGTGTAGGTAAGTTTGGGTACCTGAAAAATCAGGAGGTCAATCCATAATAATATTATTGTTTATTGTACACATAAATTACAAAGCCAGTGCTAATGATAAGATAATGACAAGGGCAGGCTAGATTGATAGAACGAAAATACAATACTAAATCTATGAATATTAAAATGCCTTTGTTTAAAATTCAAGATCAGCATCTCAAAATATATCCATTCACGAGATCTTCAGTTTATCATGAAATATTCGAAGATTTATTAGTTTTATAGATCTGTTTACCACTCTAGAAATATTATGATGTTTACCAACACGACAACAAACAGCGCTTCGCAATATTTTCAACAAAGAACAGAGTATGAGAGCAAGACAATTTTATCTCCTCTCTACAAAAATGAATGGGTAGTTTCATTCATAATTTTAATATAAGGACGCTTGAGCGATCTCGCTATAATAACTCTTGTATTATACCGCTATTTCTCTGTGAAAAATCACTTTTATACGGGGATTAAAGTGTCGAAGGGATTTCCATCGCGCTCGTCTGACGGGTGTTGACAGTTTTCGGTTACCGTGTCACAAATTGAAGGTTCTGAATGACCGTTTTTGGATAATATTGGGGCCCTTTTCTAGAAGGAATTTAATGTGTTTTGATCGTTGAAAGGTGGCAGTTTTATAGGGGAAGTGGGTTAAAACGTGTGTAATAGACAAATAAACCATTAATTTTGATAAACCATGATTGTTCACATTTTGCAAGTCTTACGGTAGAATCACTTGAAACATATACATTTTTATAACACCATTTTAACAGTGTTTTCTGCAAAAATAAATGATTTGATTGATTTGATTTGAAATAGGGTGAAACGGACTGGTGATATTTATAGTTTGCAACTCCTTTTCTGAGTGAATAAATGCAATGCAATCCATATATGCAATCTAAGTTACCACTTTAGGTTTCTTACAAAAAAAAAACAGATAATATTGTAAGTATTTCATATATTTTAGCCTAAAACAAAAGGGCAGTGTTTAACTTGAAAGAACTCGTGTCTTTCCTTAGGTAAGTTTAGGTTTGTTTAGGGTCTTCTGAACTGTTTAAGCTACCTAAACGATTCCATAGATTAAGTTAGAAACTTTAGAATTTAAGTTCGATTCTTAGAATCCTCACCACAACAGAAGCTTACGTAATTTATGTGAACCTTACCTAAACCTTATATTTAGTACCTTATTTATTAAAACTAACCTTATGAAAACGTTGATCACATTAGAACTCTGTCAATTAAACACGTTAGTTCTCTTGCTTGTTAGTAATTGATAAAAAATCAAGTTTGACGACGTGATTTGCAGCGCGTGATATGACGTGGGTCTAAGTGTAGTCAAGGTTTTCTAAGTCTGACTGTAGTTTCCGATGGCTAGTAAAATAATCATTTTTACCAAGCAATTTGTAATAAAACAAGTCCCCCGCCTCAGAATATGTAACAAAATGTTCCGTCAAAATGTTAAGTGGTGAAAATATTCCAGTGAATAACGCAGCAAGTGGCCATATTGCTTTACGAGTAAACCAACATTATTTGTGTAGATCCAAAGTTTTGGGAAGCATAATATTATAATACATTTGCAAATTTTAGGTAAATAATAATATTCCCCATTGTTCCAATTCGTTGAATTACAAGTGGATGGAATATCATACTGAATTTGTAAAGAGCAAAACTTTCGTTGCTAGCGGTTGTTTTGGATTCACCCCTCGTTGGGTACAGCCCCCTCAAGTTAATCTGTTGTCAAATCTCATGTCAATTTATGAGATGAGGAGTAACAGCAATTTCTCAAACTTGATAAGGCTTCAATGGAGATGTTCCCTTTGTCGAATTGCTATTAAGTTTCATCTTTATGGCATTTATAATTTGTTAAAATATTTTTTGATTGATTGAAAAATCAATAGCAATGACAATGAATGCCAGAAGGCTCGCCCCTACTACATGATATTTAAACTTAATTGGTGAAATGTAGCTGAACTAGGTACAACTTTGCCTGCCCCTACAAAAAAGAGTCGTGATTTTATATTATTAAGAGTCTTTTTTATTATGGATTTATTATTAAATTGATAATGAAACTCTTTTATATTAAAGGTTCTTCAGAGTTGCCCCTTTTAATTATCGACTAATTTTAGCGTGACCTTTCAAGAGGCACTTATTATAGCAACGAAATATCTGACACAGAAAACCTAATCATACCTAAGTTCATTGACCTTGATAAATGACGTCACAAGAAATAATGCCCGATTACCCTTATTAGTGGGGTAACCATGTAATTGGATACTTGTTTGCGGACAATTTCTGTAGCTCGTTCTCAATAACGGTTCGCCGGTATAGCAAACATCGTAATGTGGGGGAACGATTACATTTTACGTTAAGTCGATAGCTTTAATGGTCCTTCGAATTTGGTACTTTGTGTTCAAGAAAATGTCCTACTAAAATGGCTTATATGTGCACAGTAATTAAGGTAAATTGTTTTAGGTAATATTTGGTAGTATGTTTAGGTCTTGTGTGGGATCAATTTTAGCTTTAGCTTTGGATTGCATTTACAGGGATTGGTGGAGTCGCATAATGCCGTCAGCTCGGTGACTATTATAGAAAGCTGCCCTAATTTTTCGCATAGTACGAGCTACAGTTACATAACGTAGTCTGAAACAAAGAAATTAAATGATTGCCTGAATTCACCTGGCCTGTTACACACCCGGTTGCACCCTGGTTGTTGTTTACTTTATAGAAAGTACTTCACTAGAATCGTAGTAAGTTGGTTCCTCTAACCTAACAGATGAGGGTGTTGCTGCTCAGTTTGACCTGCCACTTCTTCACACAGCTGAAAAACTAGGACGTGGCGAAGAGGTTATGTAATCATGTCGTTCAAAAAGTGTTGTTTTTCAATCTAATTTGAACTAACGTCTTTTGATTTTGGAGTAAATAAGAGTAGTTTCAGATTCAATGTCATTATACGAATAAGTTTGACTGTTAATTAGCTGTTTTAATACCGACCTTACCTTATAAAATTTAAACCCTTACAGCAGTTGTGGATTGTTTAAAACTTTCGGATTTTCGTATTCATTTGTATAATGTAATGTTGAAAAATTTTCAAGTAGATTTAGATCTGTTAGTAAATAATATAGCTATCGGAATACCACTATGTATTTACAGCTACCCTCGCAAAACTTTTGATACAACTCTTTTATGTTTTCGAGCTCAAAACATCAAAGCTGCCAATTTCGCTGCACTTTTTTTATATCCCAATAGCTTTTTTTAGCAAAAGAGCATACGTAAAGAAAAACACGTGGAATTTATCACGAGTTCTGTTTTCATAGTTTTGAATAGCAAAAGAAGGGTTGAATATATTTAAGTTGGGAAACGAAAAAAAGGAAATAGCACTGAATATTTCCCGTAATGTGATTTTCTTTGACAAAGCTTTGAGTTGAAATATTTGAAAAGACCATGATAGTAGCATTAGCATACTATTAAAATGTTAATGATTGCCTTCTATTGATACTAAAGAATACCTTATAGATTTTCTATAAATGTATTCCAGGCACATCTATCCAAAGAAATAAATTGTTTCTGTTTGTAATATCTAAATAATAGCTTTTTGCTGAATGCATGTAAAAATATATACGGCAATTATAACAAAAACCCTGTTTCCGTGTTTGTCTGTTTGTTTCGGCTAATCTCCGAAACGGCTGGACCGATTTTGACGGGACTTTTACTGCCAGATATCTGATGTTACAACGTCTAAAATATACTAGGCTAGGCTTTTATTTTAGATACAATTAGGGTTCCGTGCAAAAAAAATAAAACCCTTGAAATTGGGAACAAAATCCGACTAAAAAAGGGAAGTATTTTTTTTAATAATAATTTGACGCGAACGAAGGTCGCGAGCAACACTAGTTAAGAATATAGTTTTAAAGAAGCATCTTTGACCTTTGACCTTCCTTAGTACAAGATAGGCTCTCAATTGCTGCTGTCAAAGTTTATGAGCTTTTATGATATTTGTCATGACAAATATTATGGCTTAACCTGAATTATAGTAATAGTTATTAGACGCCTATAAATGTAAAGGGTTATAGTGTATCTAATGTCTATTTTCACCAGAGTGCTACTTAAATGAATGCCTAAATATAAAGGCACGTTGGATTTTGCACTTTCGTCGTTGATCCGAGCCACACGAGCAATGAAAATCTAACAGCGCCCTTTTATTTAGGTATTAATTTAGATATCACATGGTATTAGAGAAAACGTGGCAAAATAATAACAGCCGCTCGGGTCGATCTTTAGCCTAGGTCTGTCCGTGGATGGGTGACCATCCATTACATACCGAGTTTCCTCTGTGCCTCGGAAAGCACGTTAAGCCGTTGGTCCCGGTGGTCATTTGTACATCTTTGACAGTCGTTAGTTGTGAATTCTGAAAACCAGTCTTATCAAAAGGTATCATATTATCCAGTACTAACTACTTTAACAACTTTTTTTAATATTTTTTGTTAGTTTGTAAGCCTTCTTTAAAATAAAATAAATAAACTAGGTTGTGGAGCTCAGCTAGACAGTGGCTCCAAGTGTAATACTGATATTCAGCTGCATCCAGTTAGACTGGAAGCCGATCCCAACATAGTTAGGAAAAGGCTAGACAGTTAAGCTCCTTAGGACTACAACGGTTGATTAACTTCGCCTACGTAATGGCAAACAAAGTTATTACCAAATAGGTATCTACTAATGTTTCTTTGTTTTATTACGGAACCCTATAAATGTAGGTTGAGTGTCTGTAAATCTTGTTGTTACCTACTTTATTTCCTTTTATTTTGTGGTATGAGGGAGCAGTGTTTTGGTTGTTCGTGGAGAAAGTTGTGGGTTCAATAAACTCATCAAGAAAATATAGTGGCAGTTGTTATGCGTAAAATAATATAGGTAGGGCGTAATCCATTCTTTCTATTAATACTAGTTTTTGCTCGCGGTTTCGGTCCCGTTATATACGGATATTAAGCCACGGGAACATTTTAAATGTGCCTATGACACTCGGGAATGATGTAGATTCCCGTTAGTGAAAGAATTTTTGGAATCGGAATAGTAGTTCCGAAGATTACCGCCTACATAAAAGCTTACAAACAAATTTTGCTTCTTTATAATATTATTAGATAAATCCAATAGACAGACAAAGTAAGTTATTTTTTCTTCACGCCTCAACCATTGTAATGATCGAACTGAAAGACATATAGGTAGCCTGAGACCTAAAGAAGGACATATGCTACTCGCAGGCAGGCTCGCGGGCTACAGCCAGTATTCCAACAAAAATGCTCGACGCATGTTGAAAGTATTAACACGACCACAGAAAATCTGATTAATTTGTAAATGACGTTTGTTCAATTTACTTATTTGAATACACCAATTGTTACGAATTCCATTATTGAAAATTAAATGCGTATCAACGTATGTAAAGTCTGTTCAAGTCCTTGTTACCAAATGATGTTATATTCACAAGTAACAATTTGATGTTAGTAGATTGACTGATTTTTGTTGATTCGAATGGTTAAAATTGTAGCACAAACTGAAGTATACGTGTATTGAAGTTGATTTTCCATAAACACGTATTTGTTTATATGTTTGGAAACCAGATAGCGAACGCAGATACGTTTAAACTTGTGATAATCCGGAAGGCTGGCTTTTTCCCATGGCCGGCAATCTAATTAATCAGGTATGGATAGTTGTAATATGTTCGGAGTGTTAATTACTTACTTAATACGATTAGTATGATTCCGGGTACAGGAAAGGAAATATAACTGGGATAAGTATTTAATCAATTTAATAGGGCTTAATAACGTCATAAAATCACCCCTGTTATTCCCGAAAAGTTAGGCAGAGGCACACCTCTAGTGAACCAAAGTAAGAATTAAAGAAATTAATAAGATATTAAATAATTAGAGGTAAAGTAAGTCGGTTTAATACTGATACTTTATGGCCATTGTTGTTTGAAACTACTATTAACTATGACAAAGCGTAAAAAATGCGCCTTTTTTCGGCATTAAATAACTGTCACCTAGTTTTAGAGAAATATTTTGTAGGACTCAATATGTCTTTAAACACTTGTTATTTGGATAAACATTTCGACTAGGTTTCAACCCGTGATTTCTATAAAAAATCTCGTCATGAAAGTTAAACACTGAAGTCGTGTTGTTCGTTAAAAAATTTCGGCTGAAAACATTCAGTAAAATGGTAAAATCAATGGTTACCGCGGAAATTGAAACGTCCGTCTGTAACCTTTGACTGTTTGGAGGGGAACTTTTGGTAATGCAGGAAGAGGAGTGATGGGAGGCAATCAATGATAGGTTGTGTCCTTGGAGACAGACATACATGTGTCATTTAGAATGCATGCCACAATTTTTTAATTTCTGACCGGCTCTTTGTCTATTTTAAAGTGCCTTCTATAAATGCGAAAGTTTAGATGGATGGATGTTTATTACTCAATCACGCAAGAACGGGAACGGATCTGAACGAAACTTGGCACAGAGGTAGATTATAGTCTGGAACAACACATAAGCTACTTTTTAGTTCTTCTCACACACATTTAAACATTTTTAGGCGAATACTACAGTTAGTGTGTTATATTTTATACAAAAAATACTTCAGAATTTCAAATATAATGTTATCATACCCCTAGGGTTTACTAGGAGATTATAAACATGAAGACTGTGCTACTAGAGTTACCATTTCTCTCCGGATACGATTTACGAAGCAAACAGGAGGATGCTAAGAGATTGGGTATGATTATATGAAAAAATGTTGTTGTTTTATGAACGATGTTGTGTTTGAACGTACGTAGATCAGCAGACATAATGCAGCTGCAAGATTAGCAATGCAAGTGAGGAAAAAATTTAAACTATAAAGTGTGTTGTTAGAATACGAGACGGCTTGTAGTAAATGAGCTTTAAAGGTATATTTTTAAATGGCAGACAAACACTAGTGAGAAGCATGTGACAATAAAGAAGTTTAATATGACTGTAGATAAGAAAAACATAAACAAAACAGAAGCTGTATTGTGTGAAAGAAGATATTGCCTAGAAAGAGATAAATTCTGAGATAATGGCTAAATAGAGATGTAGGAAAGAAAAAGAGTGATGCACCGAGTTTAAATAAATATAAATAAAGGCAGGATAATGATATAGGTAGGTTTTCACATTATTATACAGAATTCCCAACAATCCCACACATGAAACTTCACCCATTACAATTTATTAAAACCCGTCAGCCGAACTTTGAAAAATAAAAGACACGAAAATCGAGCGCTGCAGCGAGGCAGGACAAAAGCGTAAAGCGCCTACGGCAACGCAAGTTCGTAGTGAACCGTTCTTTGCAAGCCCTTGTCGCTCAAAGTGCTGTATTGAATAATTCTGTAGTTCCATATTGAAGTGTTGTGGTGTTATGAGTGAGAGCTCTTGAAGAGTTTCAGTTCTACGTCTTGCTAATAGGATTAAACGTTTCTTAGTTAGAAAGGAAATGGGATTTTTCCTTGATTGTTGGGTAGGTACGTAATGGAGAGTACGGAAATTAGATTGGAGTTTGATACCTTTGGAAAGGCTTTTTCTTGGCAAAGAGTATTTAAGAAACATTGAAAATATAGGTATCATTTATAATAATTGGATATTTAGAAAAACACTGATTGCAATCTTCACTAAAAATATTTTTACAAAATCGGTTGGTTTACAATATTCTGTGTACTTCTTGTATTTCACAACCGTAAGATATAAAAAGTTCCAAATCATTCTAGTATCAACATGCAGAATCAGAATGTTAGATTAAATTATTTAAATTCTAATCTGTTAAATCAAAGTAAATGCTTACTTTGATTTAATAAATTTCTCTGCCATATTAACTGCAGAATTTATCATACACTCAACACTAGTATCTGCACAGTTTAGAGAGAGCACGAGAGTGCTTGCCGAGAGTGGCAAGTGTTGGAGAGCAGTCGAGTTACTGGCTCATAAAATATAGCTGTCCCAGCGTCTGCTACCATTTTATGGTTAAATGTGTTAAGATGTTGAAGTTCTGAATGGTTTGGATGAATAGTCGTTTGACCACTGTTATAAACAGAAAACGTTTATATATTTTAGGATATAGTAAGTACCCGAATATTTACAACGTATAAGTATCATTTACTTTTTAATATTCATTTCTTAAGACTTGTCTGCGTTAAAGACCTTCAATGATTGTCCTCATTTTACCCAGTTGTCAAATAATTGTTACATTGGGTAACTTGAAAGTGTCATTATGTTTCTCATCATTTATATTTCCTCTAACTTTATTCACAGCAGTTTCCTCATCAGCAGACAAATAGTTGGACCCAATTACTTTACCAAAAACTTCCTCATCTACAGAATTAGCAATATCTCCAAAAATATTGTTATTACATATTACAGTATATTCATAAAAGGAGCTATCCACCTAATCAATCAATCGCCCGTCCCTCGGGTATATAAATCTTTGCGTCATAAAGTTTTATCAGATGCTATCTTAACTTTATTGGACTCTGTAGAGCGCTGTTTATATCCTTCCTGAAACTTAGGCATAAACATGTCATAGAATTTGGGTCCTGGGAGTTATGTTGGACCGTTTAGGGTTTGGTCGTTGTTAAATTTATTTGTATGAGTTGTAGTGACACCAGTTAGTCGTGGTCTCGTCTTTATAGATTTGTCTCGCATTATCTAGTGATAGCAAATGCTACTGCTGAGTGAGCAAGAGGTCTGGGTTTCGATTTCCAGGTCAAAAAACGTTTATTGGGGTTCTGCCATCAGGAATTTCTCAGTAGCTTTAGTTTCCATTTGTGTCCGATTAATGGTAAAAAGTTCACACCCTATTACAAGAAACTTGACTGCCATAGTGTGGCTGAATATCCTGCACCCTTGCCTACCATATCATTAGATGTGTCTGAGGGTGCCAATTTATCTCACAATTTAAGCGTGTAAACAAAGAGATTTGTCAGATATAAGTTCTTAGAGTAAGTTTATTTTACGTTTATGTGTTTAGATACTGAAACTGTTTTGCTGAGCTGAGGGAGTAGGTACTGTACTGCGGATTTACTAACATAATATATCACAACTCAGCCATCGCTACTCGCAACCAGCTTAGACGATCCTAATATCCATCTCAAAGACACCAAGCAAGCAAAATTTGAATTTCAACTTAGAATGCAGCAACAAAATACGAATCACAACATAAAACGCCAAAATGAAATCTGTCTCCGTCAAATATTTCAACTAAGTCACAATAAAATCTGTCATATTTTACAAATGGCCGTATAAAACAACCGTCGAGTGGAATCGTAAAACACATTACTCATCACCCTACTGCTTTCTGTTATTCACTGGAATATTTAATTGCTTCTCCTTAACGACTGGCCCCAGCAAAAGTGGATTATCCCACTCTTAAATCGAGGGCAAGAGATTAAAACGACTTTGTGGTTCATCTGTGTTTTTAGATTGATATTTTGCTGACTTCAAAGAATACTCTACAATGTTGCCTTAATCTTTGTAATTCAATTCGTTGCTTTTGTTCAAAAAGTCGAGGCCTGAAATAATTATGTCATCAAGGTATGAGATATTGTATAATTTTGAAATGTCCGTGAAGTCAGCTAAATTGAAATTAAGAGGTAAAAGCTTAGTCCCCTACACGGTACTGTTGTTCACCATATTTTTTCGTTCCTTTTTTGCGTCGGCGTGCGTACCTTTAACAAAATAAGGATGAGAAAAATCAAATCCTGACCACAAACGTCTGGCTCAATTTGGTAAGTGGTAGGAGCCGGGTATGGCGCCTTCGCCCCCCGCCCCCCGCAATCCCAACACTACCGGGTAACGAGCGATAACTACCGTACTTTTCCACATTCAATCAGCACTATTTTACCGCACTTTTTTAATTCACCATTTAATGCACTTCGAAGGAAGGTTACAGGAGGCGGGCGCGGACAGAGGGCGCCGCCTTCGCGGCAGATCTGTCGCATGGACTCAGTGTTAAATTGTTGTAAACTACGCATATAATATCTATTTAGATTGTGTGTCCGGCGGCGCGCGAAAATAGCTTTTAACGAACGCATGATAAGTGATATTTTCGCCTGCCGCCCCAGCCCCTAAGTATTGTGTCCGGCGGAGTGGAACAGTTTGTTTAGATCATCATACTGACTGCGCCCTTTCTGTTTTTGTTGACATCGTCTAACCCAATAGGACGAGAAGAATCAACTACTTATAACCAATATATGGCTGTCGTTGGTAAGTGTGAATAAAAGACAAACCTAAAATTAACACTAAAATTTCTAATCATTTTCGTTTCTACTCTTTTTTTATTTATTTCTTTTTTTTGTATATTATACCTTCGTTCTGTCTATCTGTTTGGGTTATTCTTCTAATCTATGACTGTTATGAAACTTGCGTAGCATTGTGGAATATGCGGCAGTCTTTTTTGTATTCACCTGTTTATGATATTTGTATGGGAGTTGCTTGACATGTTCCTCGTCATCGCTGACCCCGGCTCGTGCAGTAGACTAGTCACTAGACCCTATCATGCATCCCTTCATACAAACTGTCATAAGTTAGCTACTTAGTACTTTCAACTTTCCGTAGACAGTATAGTCGGAACTGTACAATTGTATACATCTTTATGGTGAGTATCGTGACAGAAATGTAAAGACATTTGTGTATATCAGCGATAACTGCCGTGTAAGCCGCAATGCATTTAACAATATGTACTAATGGTTGACGTTAAGTGTGACGTGATAATTTATACTAACATAAAAATATATACATGTTTCTCAATTGAAAAATAACTTAAACGATGTGTTAAAGTGGGTCTCGTTAGGTCAATTGGAAGTGACATATTGGTGAAGATTTATGTATATTGATATGCACAAATATTGTTATTGAGATGAAATGTGTTTTATGTACACTGTAAATTGATAATGCACATCCTGGGTACCCGCTGTTGATTTTGTTTTGTTTTCGCTACAAGAAATTGTAGTATTTTTCATACTATGCATGGCCATGGAATGTTTATTATGGGAAATATAATATCCTCGTTCAAATTGAAGTGTGGTTACCATGCTCGAATCTAGTTTGCCTGCGGAGTTAAAACTCATTGGGACGACGTTTTCGACTATTTAAAATATATTTTCTAAAAAGTATTTTAAACTCTTTCTTCTTTGAAATGTTTTTGTCTTGGTACCTGTATGCGTCATAAATTGCAAAATTTTAAAATATTGTGTACATAATTGACATTAAGTGTACACACTTTTAAAATGAATTGTTATAGACCCGTTTAGTTTTATTTTATTTGGAAAATAGATATTATGCTTCAGTTCCCGATTTTATCGATGAAGTTTTGGTTTTTATAATTTATTTATTTTTTAATAAAAATTTTAAACAATGACGCTTAATTTACATACTTTTGATGTTGGTTGCATTGTCTTGGTATATTGCGATAATGGTTACATTTATTTTTGTACTTTCCTATAGACAACATGTATATTATTTTTTACTTTTCCAGCAATAAAGGTATGTAGTTAAGCTATTAAAACTATAATTATTTTAGCATTTACCAATACGGCAGCTTAGTTACAGAAACAGTAGTGTTCCCCAATCCCTTGGTCTTGTTACTGACAGAAAGGTCTCTGAAGGCCTATATATTCTTGCAAGGAAATTAGAAAAGTCGAGCTTCTTAGGTACAAAATGTGCTGTGTATATGGAATTATGTATTTTTCATACGTTTCTGCATGTTTCCCATTGCACGTTTTATTGCTTTCTAGAGGTGATGTATATGATGTATACTCTTTTTACCTATCGTATTCTTGTATACATTTGTTGTAGGTATGTCGTGATTGTGTTGTGTTGTGTGCATATGTATACATAATTGCAGAATTACATGATTGCGAAATGTACAAACAACTTTAAAATTTTATACAAAATATATTTCTATACATAAATCTGTGTTCTTTTGTAAAATATAAGTTTCGAGAGATTTTTATGAACACATGCAAAGTTTTCATTGTCATTTTATAATTTAATATCTCTTCTAAAATTTTCTATATTTTATCATAGTTCATTTGTACATTGCTCTATCAAAATAAACTTTGAGAGCTTTGAAATAAAGTTTAAATTTCAAAGTTCTTGAATTTAACGACCAATTTACTAAGTTACCATGTTCTTTTACAAATTTCAAAGTTAGTGTTCTCTCTTGAGAGTTTGTTAATAAAATTATTAAAATGTTTTTAGTGGTATCAAAGACAGTGGTACTTTAGACAATTTTTATTTGTTAGCTTGTGCAAAAATATCGTGTGTTCTGTCAATTGTATTTTTACAACATAATCAATTATCTTTTACTTTATCTGGTCTCTAAAGCGCATCAAATTTGTAGCAGACACTTACAAGTCTATTAACTCCTCGGCACGATAATCCCCTATCATTTTTGAACGATAGGAATTTCAACATACGTCTAGTTGCCTATCCCTTAAGCACTTAAGTTGCCCCTAAGTTACGACTTGCCACATATTACACCGTATGCCTGAAAACAATAAAGCCGTTAAACTATGTAATTGATACACAAACCCTTCAGGAGAGAACATTACTTATTATATCTGTCTCGCTCCCACATCGGCAAATAACCCAAATTAGATTAGCTACTCAAAGTCCCTCCTAAATCTTCACAATTATTTCAAAAACCAACCTTATTTAAAACAATTTTGATTTTAAATAATACAGCTTGTTTATACTACCAGCTACATTTAACAATAAATTTCACGAAAAACCGTAAAGTAGTTTTGGAGTTATGACCCTATTTGTAAATAGTCTGGCGGGGAATCTAATATGATACTGTACAAATACGTTGGTATCTAGAGGTAGATATGGCTAAGTTGTGGGTCTAACTTTTGCAATATTAGAGGAGTGGGTGAAGTTTGAAGGGTCCGCTTTGTTTTGCCGGGGTCTGAACGGGTTGTTATCGTTGCTGGCGATATATTGTAGCTGCTGTGGTTGGGAGCACAGATGACAATATTGGAATCGTGTACGAGGGTTCCCGGGTTTTATGTTTGTATTGTGAATCTGTGAATATTTTGCAGCTTATGATTTTTGTAAAAAAGCTACTGGTTTAGTGAAAATAGTATCGGTAATATAATGTGTATAGTTTCCAATATTGTCACATAAAGTATTTGTAAGACATGACATGCTGAATACACTGATCCCCTTTCTGATCTATGACGTTGTCGGGCGATTTCAATGAAAAGAGAATGAGTGAGTAAGCTTTTAATTGTATTTATTATTGCCATACTTTGGACACTGTGTACTGTGTGTCTGTGACTGAAAACTGATTTATTCCATTAAAAAACCTTACTAATTTAGTTTGAAATCTTTCTCAAAGCGTTAAGAATATTAAACATGCCAAGATTTCTTAAATACAGGCACTTCTTTGTCAGTAAACCTACAACAGACGTCTACAATAAGCTGTGTTGAGAGATAGGATACAGGGTACGGTATAAAAGCCAATACAGTACTCTGAAGACACATAAAATATGAACGTAGCAACAAGTTGAACCAGCCTTGTAAGAGAAGTAAGATACCTCTTATATGTACTATACTATATGTACCAAGAGTCGATAAGGGCACAGAACAGGGAATATATACAGCGTGTAACAGAAAGCGTGTAGTCATATGTATGTAAAGATGTGCTACAAGACATCAAACTGATCAATTTTCTCCATGAACTAAAATCAGCTGCCCACATTTGGGTCCAATAGGTATTGAAATTTAGTGTGGAGCAGCTGGTTTGTCCCATAAAGAAAGTTGTTCAGTTTAATCTGTAGCATAAAGTGTGTAACAAGACTCTTAACAAAGTCGAAAGGCACTTGTTCTCCCCGTCATTGCGATAATGTTTTTGTTCTAGACCATACCTGGGAACCTTCTAGTTACGGAGATCTTGGGGAGCAAAGTTTCAATTTTTCACAATAAAAAAAAAAATGTTTTAATGTTAGATTTTTACTTGAAACACCTCTGCGACCCCCATACTATTCAATCTATTCATCAGCACAATATTTTGAGTGCATTACATTGAGTCCTACCATAAAACGTGATTTTTAACCCCAAAAAAAAGTCGTTTCCCAGCAATCATTTTTGCGTAAAGTTACTTAAACACAGGGTTTTACGAAGCCTGCCTGCCTGTATATCTTTAAATACATTGACTGCCTCGTTGATCTAGTGGTTGTAAGGGCGACTGCTGAGCATGAGGTCCTGGGTTCGATTCCCAGGTCAGGCAAAGTGTTCTTGGGTTTTTCCATCAGGAATTTCTGAGTAGCAGCCACGGAGTCTGGATTTGCACCCGGTTGACCCTATTACATGGGACTTAAACATAACTGGCGAAATGTGGGGGTACTATTAGCAAAGACTATATAAATTCTCTATGACTATTAGGTACACCTCTGCCTAACCCTTCGGTGATTACAGGCGTGTTATGCTATATCTTTAAATATGACTACACCCTTTATTGTTACACGCTCTATATGATATATAAAGATTTGTTTTCTCAAGACGTATATACAGATATTGATGTAAGCCATACCTAATATTCACCTTGTAGGTACTATTGACATGCCGTAGAAATACAGTATCAATTATATTATTAACACAAGATCGCACATGGCGGACGGGTGTGTTTACTTTCAGTTTCCCCATGTATTGAATTATGGAAGTCTAACTTGTCTCGACTGGGTCTTGGTTAGTAAAAGAAATAAATCAGAAAGAAATCATCATGTGGATGAATGTAATTAGGTATATTAAGCTCTGAATCTTATTAATTCTCAAATATAATTAAGTATAGGTGCACCTGACAACCTTTGAAAATAACTGAATACATGTTATTCTTTGTAGTGTATTTTAGTCTGTATTTACTGAATAGATTCAATTAAATCCTTAACTATTTATAATTAACAGTGCAATAGTTTTGTTATAATTTTATCAGTCGACAAACATGCGAGCGTTGACTAAAAAACTTGAGATTTGAGATTTCATTAAAGAGAAAATTAACTTAATTTTAGATAGTCATTTTGAACTCTTTGGGAGATTCGATATTATAAGTAGGTACACAGTCAAGCAACAGAATACAAAATGATGCCAAAGGAAATCTTTACGTTGAGATCGGCCGTAAAAACGACACCCACCATTGCTCCGTACACTGTCGAGCAGAATGACTGGAATATTTTTGATATGTATTTTTATATGACATTGTAAAATTCCATTCTTTGAGTTGAAGCCCCACACAAAGTTATATTTTGACATTTCAAATTGTTGTAGTTTTCTGCGATGTTACTGTGGACGAGAGTTATCACAACTTTGAATAGAGACTATGTTATTTGGCAAAGTGAATACTGAAATTATTCAGAGTTATTCTGAATACAGATGACATTAATATTGCAATACACAATGACATGCTCTAATGTCACTATCAACAGAATCTCTACATTAAATTACATTTATGATACTACTAAATTTTCTTGCTATCTGTACTTAAGAACGCTATTTTAACACAATTTATCATTCACAATTCACAGCACCGCACTTCGTAACTGCCCTGTTGACATTGAAAAGTTGTTCTTGAACCTCCTTAAGGTGTCTAGCACCTTTTTATTACATTTTTAACGTTTGCCTAATTAAAGACTTCCCTTTTTACTTCAACTTCTTATGGCATTACCTTTTTGAAACAAGATACCTGCAATCACCACACAAAAAAAATCCCCAACTTTTTTACATGTCACTTTTTGAAATCAGAATTGCTTGCATTTGTCACTTACCTTCTTAAAGCAGTACACACCCAAATTTTTTACTGCATTATTTTATTCAAAATCAGAAATGCTCCAATATTTTTGCTCGCACCTTTATTTGTGATGATGATGATATTTCTGATTGTGTATTGATGTGCAGGAGTGGAATGACTACAACCTGAGGTGGAACGACAGTGAATATGGAGGGGTCAAGGACCTCAGGATCACGCCTAACAAGCTGTGGAAACCGGACGTGCTTATGTACAATAGGTGAGAGTATAAAAAACGGGTATGATACCTAACCCAATAATTTCATTTTTTAAAGCTTTCAATTTCAGAAACTGTAGCTTTTTTCGCTGTGGATTTCTACAGTAATTCTGGACCATAAATAACAATGTAACAGTACCTACTGGTATTTGGAATTAATTTAAAATTCATCCGAGATAAGGTTGAGGGGTTTTAATGGGGGTAACAATTTTTTGTAACGTTGTGTAATTTTTGGCAACAAAGCTGTGTTAATTATTTTAAAGGGAAGGGACAAATAAAGAGTTTGTTTTTATTATCCCAACGGATGAAACAATGGGATACTTGATAATATTATACATTCAAAAAGACTTGCTGATGTGTTGATATAATATTTTTAAAGGTAAATTAATTCAGTAAGTGGCGTTTTTTTTTGTTAAATATACTCTATTCCTCGGGAGAGAAACGGGGAAATTGTTAGTGGTGAAGTGAACGAAGTATTTTATACGTAGAACCTTAACTAAAATACGGAAACGTTCCCACCATTTTTCAGTTCTAATTACTTTATAGGTTGGCGAATTATTTTAAAGTGACTGTAAGTAATTACGGGGCTTAAACCTCACTAGAGAGACAACTTACTGAAATATGCGGACAAAATAATTATAAATTTCCTTAATGTCCGTCCCAACGTTTGAGGGGAAGAAATATTTTACCAGACTACTTTACATTTCAAAACCAGAAGATTTTAATTATAGCTGAACACTGGCGAGTATTCCGAGCTTAGGATTTCTAATTTCTAAACTTGTTCACTTTAAATGAAGCCATCTGCGACAAATTTCGAAATAAGTGCCCCATTCCACGACATCGACTCTGCAACATGCAATTTGTGGAGCCAGAACACAGTAATATAATCATACAATTTATTTCCAAATTCAAATGCAGTCGCGTCGTTCAAACGTCGTTAACGTTAAACAAATTTTCTCGGCAAACAGACGTCCGCGGAAAGTGGCGCCATCTGGCGGCGCGCCAAACATGTTATTCATTACACCGTTAAGAAGCAAATGATATAAACCTAGTGTCACATGATTTAATGTTAAGTGTGTTCCATGTTTATCGGCACTTACCTGGCCGGAAGCCAGACGTTTATAGACGTATATCTTATGCCGATAACTTTTACGAACATCCATGGATAAGCAGTTATGGCTCCAACACTACTACTTTAACGATGCCATAGAATATAAGATATTATGGAGAGCGAGAGATAGCAGGTTTACCGTTCCGCTAGTTTTTTTCTTTAGCCGCTATCTACTTTATTTATTGTGCTAATGCCCCCTGGAATAGATATTCCAGAGAGTTACATGACCTCTCCTACTTTGAATTGTGTTCACTGCTCGCTTTTTTTGTTTGTAACTTTCTATAATTTAATTTTCTTCTGGATGTTCTTTCATGATTTAATGGTGCCTTAAACACAGAGAAGCGTCTATAAATATCACTTAATGATACAAGGAAAATCTGCGACATTAACCAAAATTACATTAACGGTAATACATTACGGCTACGTTATAATTTATCTGTTGCTTTAACACGAACATTAACCTTACTAAAGTCCCCAAGATTTTTAAGCGAGATTTGAACAGGCATCCGAATTAAAATAAAGGTCGGGTAAATTGCAGAGTTGCAGACTCGGCTCGTGTAATGAGGACATAACTGCTCCATCGGTGTTAGCAACTGGCCGGTTTTCAACATTTCCAGACTTTTAAGTTTGAACAGTAAAACAGATTTAAATGGTGAAACTGAGTTGGGAACTAAGCTTGGAAGTCCGCCAGTCAACTATCCTTTTTGTAAATAAAAGTTTTATATGTGATTTGTTGATGCGATTACGAGGAAACGGGCTGCAATTTGCTAATAGAATGTTTTAAATGTAAGGAATTTATGGGTGTTTTTATGGTATACTTTGCCTGGTATGGGCTTATTTATGGGATATTTAATTAAGTACAGAGTAGAAAAACAGTGAAATATGCAACAGACAAGGAAAGATAAATCATTAATCAAGTATCTGCCTATAACTAAGAAAACAAAAGAAGATCCATCGAATAAATCAAATCGCAGTGATAATAGGCGTGCCTAATATTTATTCTCTCCTTCAAAGGAAAAATCCGTGTACATTTTCATTCACATTTTTTGCGATGTGTACAAAATACACCAAAAAAGATTTGCTTATTCACCGCGCTCATTTTCTCCCGTCACACGCGCTATGGGCGTATGATATTCGTAACGTGCAGGTGATTCACAATTTCACTTGGAGGCAACATAATTAATGTACAGCCTTGAGAAGATCGAGCAAAGGTACACCTTGGGAAAATAACTGGGAGGAAAATATGGGTGTACCTAAATGTTGGTATGTTTGCCGTTTGCGATAAGTATGCTTCCAGTTGTTTATGGGTTAAATATGGTAGGTTGTTTATCACGTTAGAAGTCATTAAGACCAATACGTATCACGAGATAATTATAAAAAAAGTAATAAAGCGGTTCTTTTCGATCTTTAAGGTTTTCAAGACAAAGAAATAAAAGTGTTCATGTTGTCAAATTCACATGACTCAGCATACCATGATTTTCTGTAAAGCGTATCCATTCATACAATTCGTCTCTCACAAAAGAACTTGACTTGCAAGTAAGTGTTTGTTAAGTCGACGTTGTATATCCTATTAACATACACTCTGACACTGGGGTAAAGCGGGGACATTTGGCACAGAACAATATAAAGATTGTGCTCGCCAGTTGTATACTTATCAGCTGTTTACTTACATTAAAATCCATTTTAAATTATATCAGTTTTAAATACTAAGTGATACTATGAATATCAATGCTCATGTTATCTTAATACAATCTAAATAATTAAGATATGTGAAACATTCGGGAATATATGGGTAACTAGACGACTTTCTTTAATTCAGGTACAATTTTGGGAAAACCGATAAGAATAACTCTTCCACAAAACAGAATACAGGTGTTTCTTTTATATTTTTCGTGGGCTTTGATCAATTTATTGGCAACATGTAGATCTGGTATACAAACTCAGTAACTCCATGTCTCAACACTTTAGGCTGTGGCTGCATCGTAAACCAAAGCAGACTAAGTTAGTGGAATCACATTAGATTACTAACTTAGTTAATCGGTTTACCTCACCTTGGGAGAGACCTACTTAAGACAGAGATTGTCGATGTTATAGGTAACCTAATCGATAGTTGACTGGTATTTAGGTATCGACTATACATGGTGGAAAGGACACCGTCGCACAAATGAATCCATATTTTCAGTACTGCATTCCAAACGGCCCCATATAAATTTTTAATCGATCATTTATAAAAAAACAGCTGTTTCCATTTTTTTTTATTACTTATATACATACAGACTGGTTTGAGGCTTACAATTCTGAGTCAAATGTTTTATAGCATTGAAAACTTTCGATATCACTTGCGCTTTTATCGCTTCAACGACTTTGTTTTTGTTTATAAAAAAGAAGGTTCCAAACCTCAAAGCCAAAACTATAGCTATTTCTTTTCCCAAAAATTAAGCGTCAACACAGCCCAAAAATAATCACACATCCAAGTATTAATTAAAAAGCCCACCACTCACACTGCACTTCGCCAATCAACGTTCTCAGAACCAATATTTCAGCCAACACTTCAAACATATTAACAAAACAACAAAATTCACCCATTTACGATATTGGGTATACGTCGCGAATATTGGCGCGGGTTGGCTCTGGGCCAGTGGGTTATAGCCCAGCATTCGATTATGAAAGCTTTTAAATCACTTAAAGCCCGTATGATGGTGGCACCTTGTTTACCATCTTTGAAACTGGCTTGTTGAAGGTAGAAGATGTGTGTCACACCGAAGTGTAATTTGGAAATATTTCAGGTGATGTGCTAGGTGTCTGACAGATGTTGGAGTAAAAAATCGTGACAACTAGCCTTCTGTCAGATATTGTAGTCGAATCTTGACACAAATTTTATGTGCATAGGGGTCCCAGGGAGCTCTTGTTCGACAATTAACCGACTTTTAGAGCTCAAGATTGTGGTATACGAAACGAAAATCAAAACCGCTATTGATAGCTAAACTATACAGGTTAACAAGAGGAATAAAAAGCTTCAGAAGCTGTCCCAGAGGGCTTTCATTCACAAACTTAAGACTTTTTGAGAGCCCAAGATTGTAGTACACACCAAAAATCTAACCTGCTATCGAAAAATAAACGATATAGCTCCGTTAGCCAGACAAAACACTGCAGAGATACCTCCATTCACAAAGGAAACAGCGAAACCCTTCAATAAAAACATGACAAAAGAAAACTGTCCATTCAGCCATTCGCAGCAATCGCATGTTTTATTCAATCCAGTGAATTACACTACTGTTTGACACAAGGTCCGCGTTAATACGGATTTGCTGGCGGGACGCCAACTAACATACCTAGTGAAGTAGTGGTTACACCGCACGTCCGTGCTCCATGAATACTACATGCAAGAATGACAGCACTTTTGTTGTAGTGAACGCCTACGGACGTTTTGGCTTTTCACTTTCTGAGGATTTTATCTTGTTTGTTTTTAGGATTTGTGGGTGACAGTTTTGGTTGGGAAGATATGTTTTTAGTGTATCAGATGCATCACGGAGAGATTTTATGATATTTAGACCTTGAGAATATAAAATGCCATCGCCAAAAATAAAATGGCTTCGGTAACGTTTGTCAAAATAGATACCATTCTGTTGCTACTTTGAAGGTGTCAGAATCCGAGATTAACTTACTAAATATTCTGTACCAAAGTCATTGATGTGGAACGCCAAACATTAAACTCAGTTCCAACATTTTAACACTACAGAAGACATTAAGTTACTTCCAAACATAAAACACTAACTTAATTCCGAAAATAAATCCCAAAAGCGAATTAAAAATTAACTCCTTTATTAATGGCAACACCAAAAGTTAGTTTAAACTAGTTACGGCCAGTACAAGCCGGTGCAAACCAGCATAAACCAGTATCTTGGTTTCATCGAGTCGCGTCCCCGGACACTCGTAGACAAATTACAGTTAAACTGTAGCTCAGACTAAATCTTGAATCTTCGCATTGTGGTCTAAATTAAAGCAGTTGTGCTAATCTTAGTTCAAAGAGAGAAACAGAAATAGTATTATGTTAATTCAACCTGACGAAGCTGCACGTTCAGGTTAGGACCAGGTTCATGCCAAAAAAAACAAGAAGGCTTTATATCTGACCCAAATGTTATAAAAGAAAGCTTAAATCCACCACAGCTAACATTTACTTTGATGTCAGATAATAAATCCGATTAGAATGGTGTTCGTTAAGGGGGAGTTGAATGAAAAATACTAATGATCAGATTGTGGGCCACGTTGATAAATGAATGTGGGCGATAAGGCCCGTGTTCTTTATTTAGCACATAAAGGCCTTTGTGGAGACGTGTGTAAGCCTGCGGGAGGTTTGTTGTAAACTTGTACAGCAGAATAAGCAAAACAAACATTTAACTGCTAACGTAAGTTGAAATTATGCATCAACCAAGCATTTTGTTTCATTCTGCCTATTTTCTATTGCTTAGCTCTAAGATGACCTTTATAAACATATATTCTTTTCGTGTACCTTAATTTCCTATTTTTAAAATTAATATATTTAACTACATAATTTTCAGAATTGTGACAGCACAGTAGGAGATAATCCCGAATGTGATGATCGGTACTTGCCCCTTTATAATATATTTTTTATTTTATTTAAAAAGTAACGATCATTCGCGTGGTTGAAAGCTCCTACTCGGTGCTGCCACAAATAAAAATAAAATAAACGTACATGGCACGCTAGTCGCTGATTTGAGACACCACTGTCATTGTCTCGCTTGTCAGATGTTTTTTTTTGTAACTTGCAACTTCTTCCTTTTGCAACACTTTTTTGAAAAGAGCTTTTTTTCTTAACCTGGTGAGCGAGAGGATGACGTTAGTGCAGTCAATGATAAAATCTATTCTAATTTCACCTTTATCAATGACAGCACATTTTTTTTTAATAAATAGCGTCCCAGATGAATCCGAAGCACTGACAAATAAATAACTAATAAAAATAAACGCTTTATTATAAAAGCACATTTCGCTTTAGATATAGCTTTAATAAACAGTAAATAAAATGGCTTGTATCTAATTAAAACTTCTATTTTTAAATTAAATTAACATGACGTTCTTCATCATTAGAAAAACAGTTTTCTTTGATATTGATTCTTATTTTCACGCGACTTCACTGACGCTTTGCCGACTTCATTTTCTGTCTAAGATAATTAAAAAAAAATGTATATTTTTAACCTTAGATAATTTAAATGATAAGTACATTTTAATGAATAGAAAAAAACACATACAATGTGTTCAAAGGATTTTTTAATGAAATTACTGCTGATCAAAGAATGCTCTTAGTACCCAGCATTCGTTTTCAATTGTAAGGGTTTGATGAGGGTCAGTAGCTCCATCTAATTTATTTCTGTAAAATTCTGTTCATAGATAATTTATGTATATCAGTGTACCTTCATTCATTATTAGTGAATAAATGGAACTTTGAAAAACAATAAACTCGTTGCGTGGAATTTTGAAGTATGGCAACATTTCCTACAAACGATCACATTTTTTGCAAAAAAATTGAGGAGTGACTTTTATATGAACATTTTAGCTGACCATTAGATGTGGTAGCTAAATGTTTTTTATCTAATTCAATTTGACGATTGATGATTATGAAATGTTAAACAACGATGTTACTAAATAGTAACACATGTTTAAAAACATACAGTTAGTTGATGAAACAATTTGTATTGATACATAGTGCTGACGAGGGTTTTGACGGGACATACCAGACCAACGTGGTGGTCAGAAACAACGGCAGTTGCCTGTACGTGCCTCCTGGCATATTCAAGAGCACATGCAAGATAGACATCACGTGGTTTCCCTTCGACGACCAACACTGTGATATGAAGTTTGGTAGCTGGACATATGATGGCAATCAGGTAGAAACTTTAGAACGTTAAAGATCTTATATTATTTCACTCACTAGTTTCTCTGGCTCTTTAAATAAATAAAAAGAATAGAAAAATTTGGAATTTCGAATCAGTCACGGTTCCTTCACTCGCGATTTTAAAAGATCTAGGTACTCTAATCGCTTGACCAGTTTATTTGACTCTTAAAAAAGGTTCAGTTTTGAAGTTCTATTTCACACACGAATTTCAAATCACAAATGCGTCACTTTTTTTAAAATTAGGTAAGCAACTTTTAAGGTTTGGTCAAAGCGGTGCGTAAAAAATGTGAACACGGCTCCATTTACCGGACTCTAACAAATAATTTACTGAAGTATCTGTGAGTGTCCGATGTCTGCAGCCGATCCATAATTTATCCTCACCGGTTTGAGCGAATCTTTACTTTATTCGTAGTATAGCTTTGATTCTCGTTTCTCTTAGGTAAACATCTTGAACGAAGTTTAGTTAAACACACGTTACGGAATCACCTGTCTGCTTTACATTTTAACTGAAGATTTATCAGCTCATGTACCTTCAGGCTATATGTATGTTTCTAATGTTGACTTAGCCTCGAGTTCTGTTATATTTTAAAGGAAGAGTATTTAACATGACTACATGAGACTTGTACTATGAATTTCAAAATAAGTCGTATACTTTGAGATGTAACATTTGTGTTTGCAAATTTATTACCTAAAGCCCTGTTGCGCTGACTTTACCACACACGGGATTTAAAGTGTACGTTAAAAATTGCTAACAGGTTTTTATGGTCAAAGTTAGTCCTACTTCAAAAAGACATAAACATAGAAACTCTTTGGTATACCGAACAGATTTTGGTCCTCTCATTTTGACTGATGAGTAAAAGTAAAAGCAAAGCAAAAGTAAATATTAAGGAATATGACCACAGAAATAAAATTCGGTATTTAAATACTATGAACTGAATAAAATAATGTATCCGTGAAAGGTGACTTTGTAACCGTTGAAAGTACTACTTACTAAAAGTCTTAAAGTAAAACAAACATCTTTTCATTAACAGGGCAGATAACTCGAGCCTCATTACAATTAATTACTTCTAAATTAACGAGATTTAATTACACAATAACATTACAAACAAGAGCCGTGGCTGGAATAATTAAATTAAAAGATCGCGTGAATTAATCTTATTAGGATAAAGTACAGGTTAGATAGCTAAGAATAAGATAGCTTAGCTAGGTAGATATTTTAGGATTAAGTTAGTTTAGGGAGAAATCTAAGGGAACCATGTGAGAAACCTAGGATATTTCCATATCCAGTTTTGTGTGTACTATTTTGCATGATGCAAAAAATTAGCACTGTACATAAATGATGGAAGAAAGTCACTAATAATTAAAAAAAAACGATTATGAACCCGCCATACGGAAAATTCTATAGTTTTTTGTATTTGTGTGTATATATGTATTTTATTACAACCTATATATTAACATTTTCATTGGCACTTGTGATTAGTAATGTAGGCTTCGTTTTAAACCAAACACGAAAGAAAGGCACTGAATGTGCAGTAATCACTTGTTTCAATAAAAATGTATCCAAGTGTGATACACTTTACAGGAAAGACCGTAAAGTGTGTGCACTCTTTATGTGTGTATATCGATGTCAATGTCGTGTGTTTAGATGTAATATGTCAAATATTATATTTGACATATTAACAGATCGTGTGAGAATGCACACACGATGTATATAATTATTTAAAGTTTTATTCTATCTCTAATTGAATTAAATGAAGTTAATTTTCATTATTATATATATCTATATTTTGCTAAATTATTCGAAGCATCATAACTTATAATTTTCTGTTTAGGTCAATATTATGATATTAATAGTACATTTAATTGGGTTAGGAAAGTTTATTAAAATACAATCAAAAGTTTAACTAAATCATTGCAATTGGAATTTTCTTTACGCTAAAAATACCCGTTTCATGCAAAACCTATTGTTTTAACTACATAATTAATTTTAATGTAATACGTGACAATGAATATTAAATTAATACCGTAACACTATAGTAAATTATTTTGTAATTTACTTTCCATTGTGTTCGAGTTTATAGGAAATTAAAGTTATTGTGAAATTCGTGAAAAGCTTTATTAAATATTTACAAGAAATATGACCACAGCAAAACCTCTATACTAAAAACATTCAATAAATTTTGAAGCATTGTATTTTTGCGAATTAATATAATAAAATGTGAATAATTAAATTCGGATTATTAATTTATATAATAATTATGAAATGTAAACAATTAAAATCGGACTAGCTGGCGTATTTAGTATGCATACAAATGATAAATACCCAAAAAAAGCCCGATAAACGATTCTGAAAGGAGTACCTATCTAAAAAGAAAGAAAAAAAATGTCGCAGGGACACGATGTGCATAAAAAAAAATAAACAACAATGATACAACGCATAACAAATATTATAAATTACAGCAGGACAGAAACAAAACAAAAAAGTAACCAAGACCAAGTATCTACTTTAAGAAAAGATCGGTCTAACTTATGGGCTTTACTTACTCAATTACATTAGGCTACGTAAATTAATACAGCGTGTGAAAAATTTTATTAATACTATTTATAATCTTGCTTCTAAAGGTGAAAATACTTATCGGCGCTATTAAAACGGTCACCTCTAGAATATATTCGAATATGTAGCTCTAGAGCAATATTTGAATAAAATAAATTGAAATGTTTCGAATAATTTAGCATACACTCAGACGTTTCAATACATTTTCTATTTTGTAGCTTATATTTATGTCTTTTTCTTTTAATACCTAGCTTTTTCTTTTTAAAATTGTTGTTTTATACAATTTAAATGCACGTTTTTCTATTTGTTTCTTTAGATGTTAAATTTGCAATAGATTCACAAGTATTTGTAGATGTATTCATTTGTAGCTCTTATCGGAATTTATGGTAGTCTCAGAATGTAAGTATTGATTTTCGATCAAGAGTTCACTCACGTTGTCTCGTTGTGATTTTACTTCGCAGATTCTGTTGCACAAATAAAAGCATCGTCTGTACCGTGAAATACGACATTTCATATAAAATGAATGTGTTTTATTTCTGCCACCCGATTGATTTCTGCTCGGACAGCAATTCGGTTGATGGGTACAAATATTGAAGCGCTGTAGGTACAGTTTGAAACCGATTGACTGGGCTATGGCCGCTTTGTTTACAAATGACTGCTGCGCCGAAATCACAAGCTTTTATAAATTGTCGAACACCGTCAAACGTAACATTTTTACTAGCGGGTAGCTTTTTAAAATCTTTTGTAACGTTCTTAGTTTTATTTTGTTTTAGTTTCAAAGCAACTATATCAAAAATTCTTATTTTGTATGTGAAAGTTTTGCGTCGTTGCCTTTCAAAATTACTTTACAAAGAGTCCTCTTTAGTTTAAAAACTCGAGTAAAATATAAAACAAAAGCTGTCATAAATATCGTGTACGTTGAGTGATAACTTCTTGAATAATTCCGTAGTGTCCCGGAGTTGGGCCGCGCCTCAGACCTCATTACTCCAGTCTCGCGCCACGTGTTAGTTATAGACTTAATCTAACTTTGCCTTTGTGTCCTCGTATTATTTTAACTTTCATTATAATGAGTAGTTTTAGATTTTGAAGTCTGACGTGGTTTGAGGAAATTGGGATTAGCTTCGTTCATTACTGGCAATGTGTGGCTTTGAAATATGCTTACTTTCGCGGTTGGAGTTCCGAGTTCTGCTCTTCTTTGAAGCACAGGTTTTAGGTTTTAGTCTTTTAAATGCTGCTTAGCTTAGCTATCTTTTAACTAATGGATATTGTCTTGTAATCTTTTTTCTTCCCTAGTAGTTGTGGTTTTTACCTATCTTAAGTATTATGTTTATTCCTATTTGCTTTATTCATTAAATTTAAAAATTTAAATTTTATTAGTAGTTTCCTTGTAGCCTATTAGAATTTAATGAACAAAATTCCGTATGGCGGCGATATTTTCCAATTGTTTAAAGCATGCTCTTGCATCCCCTTCCTTGTCTTGCATTTAGAGGTTCTCACATTTCCCTTTCGGTCCAAGGTATAAATTATTTTACGAGAAACTTCGAATACCTAAAGATGGCAGGATCAAAAGATTCCAGACAGTAACAACATACTTAAAATTGATTTTAAGCCCATAACAAATAATAGGCTTCAAGACGTTTATAACTTACAAAATCTGCTGAAGTTTTTTATCCAATAAAGTATGCAAGGGGAAGGAAAGAAAAGGACGATGGCGAGAGAAATGACGAGCCATTTCATTACAAAATTGCTTCCTCAACAGCAATCATATTGCTTGAACAAGTCAGTATTGTGAGGGGCATAATGGAAGATATTCTTTCTTCATTTGGTCCTGCTATCGCGGTATAATTGGCATGTTTCCTTGTATGAGTTAGGGTATTAGTGCATCTTGTTGAATGTGTCAAACTACACCGTGTTTCGCCCTGACAGTTGGATCTGGTGCTAAAAGATGAGGCAGGCGGTGATCTGTCGGACTTCATAACAAACGGGGAGTGGTATCTAATAGGTGAGTTATGATGGTAGATTCATCTTTCATGGCCATTTCCAAGGTACTGTTGAAAACAGTCTGATCTCTTATCATTATGCATCTTTATCTATATCTTTCATCGTTTATTTTGTTGATAACTTCATTACTTTGTTCACCTTTTACTAAATTATCATCAACATCACATATTCACTTTGTGCGACTTAATTTCAACTGTTCATTTATCGATTACCAATATTCTACTGCCTTACCAACCCCCAGGAATGCCAGGCAAAAAGAACACAATAACGTACGCGTGCTGCCCGGAGCCCTACGTCGACGTCACATTCACAATCATGATCAGGAGAAGAACCCTGTACTACTTCTTCAACCTCATAGTCCCATGCGTGCTCATTTCCTCGATGGCACTCCTCGGGTTCACACTGCCGCCGGATTCCGGAGAAAAACTTACTCTCGGTCAGTATACTGTATTTTAATCAGCATATAAACCTCAAAAATGTAGGCAGAGGTTTTTGGTTACCCATATTTCGTTTGTGTTAAGTCCCTTATAGGGAACGAGAATATTGAAATTAATTAATTAATGTAGAGTCTGGGCTAGTGGAAAACTTAATGAGATTTTCCCCTGCCTGTGATTCAAACTAGGACAGGATATTTAGTAGGCGCGCTTGCAACTACTAACTAGACTCTGTTAGACCAATGAGACAGTCAGTCAAACCAAAGTATCTTACTATCTTATACGAAACTAGATAATTCACTTGCACTAAAATATTCAACATTCTCTCAAGAAAATCTGCTTTGTTGACAAGTGAATAACGCGGGACATACAGTAAGCAAGTACGGAAGAACGAAGCGAAATCGTGTTCCATTTTCTTATCTTGAAAAGGCCACAATGTGCATATATTCGTATCGCAGTCGTGTATATGGCACAATTGCTGATGTACGTTCGAGTTTGCAGTAAATTTTATATGTGTCAACAATAGAGGGAGTCTGTACAGTAAGTAGGTTAGCGTTTTATAATTAATATTACCCTGGTTATGTTAGTGAAGGGTGTCATAGTAGTTTTGAGAGAGAACACAATAATACATCATCTTTCTTTTAGAGTTATTTTCGTACTAGCTGGGAATTATTAATCGACCAAGCCAGAGTTAGATATAGCTGTCTCCAGCGCCAAAATCAATAGACTATCTTCTGAAAGATTACAAGCAAGGAGAAATCCCACAAATAGCGTGCTTTTATAATTTGTAACTAAATATCGTCCATGGTCCATAAAAAACAGTTTTACAATTTAATTTTAAGCGATGAGTCTTGAGTATTCAAAAGCAGCTCTACTGGAACTAAGAACGTACTTAAATTTAATGGGTTTGAAGGAGGCGTTAGAATTATTATTGCACAGACTAGAAAATTAGCCTTGTTCGTAGAGTCAGATTTGAAGTATCATTCACGGTTGAGTTCCTTCCTGCCAAATGTTAGGAATGTTTAGTAAATTGTTCAAGTTCTTCATTATGTTTGCATGATGGTATGGAGTTACACTGAAATTGAGACTTGAATTTTGATAGAAATGTTTCATATTGGTAAATTAAATTGTTATATCGTGTACTCTAACAACAGCAACACATGAAACTACTTCAAGTAATGCAATACTAATGATAATGTCGATGAAAATGTGGTAGCTAGTCAAGATAATGATCACGCAGAAAAACAGTAGAATGTTTTTATTACATGCTATCAAGCAGTTAGTGTCAGAGATAATCGAGTGCTTTTGGTCTTACTTGTAGCTTTCCATTTACTTGATACTGATAGAAATTCTTACACATCCATACATTGGCCGGTCGACAGGTGTGACAATCTTGTTGTCACTGACCGTGTTTCTGAACATGGTCGCAGAAAAGATGCCGTCCACTTCTGATGCAGTGCCATTAATAGGTACCGCACTGTAGGTCATAGTGCCGGTGAAAAGTGCACGCTGCTATCGTTGTTTTGAATACAAAGATTAATGGGGTTCCTCAAGGAAGTATGCAGGGGACAGTAGTTTGTCCATCAGCTTTAAAGCCGTTAGCTTTGGATTATGTAGAGCTTTTTATTGCACGGACTGAAATTATGTTGGGGATTAATTTCATAGTCTATAATATTGACGATGACATACCAATGATTTAAAATTATGTTATTGTGATTTTAGAGGTAGCTAGAAAAAGTGTTCACGGTATATGTCAGCATTTCCTTTGAAAACCACAAACATCAATCTTGTAACAGATGTTCTTCCCATTGAAATTCCAAAAATTAATCAAACTCACAAAGGAAACAACCACAAGAAAACCAATCCAAAATATAAAAAATCGTAACAAGAATTGCAAACGCATTTAATATTCATCCCAAACCGACGATAAAAGCAACAAGAACCATTTAATATTACATTGTGGAGGCGAGAATTAATCAGAAATAATAAACGTGTACCGTAAAAGCCAAGAATTCACGCTATACAGCTTGTTGAACGTACCAAAGGGGTAATAAAACTTTTAAGAGCCGTTCGGAAGCAGCGTGCACTGAAATGAATATTAGATTGTCTAGAGTGTGGTATGACTGTTTGTGTCGGTGTTAGTTTGCCACAAAGATCCAGACGTATAAAGACGGTAAGTGTTTCTAGGTGTAGATAACATTTCGGTACTGTCATCATTGACTACTGTATCGCTTAGGGAACGACAATGGGGATTTAAAACTGTGGAGAGTTGGTACACGATATCAACGTCAGTAGGGTTGTTAACCATGTGTTTGATTTCAGGAGTCACTATTCTTCTCTCGCTGACGGTGTTCCTCAACCTGGTAGCCGAGACCCTGCCACAGGTCTCCGACGCTATCCCCTTGTTAGGTACACTACCCAAACCTAACCCACACCGTTTGTCCATCCCGCTTGTCTCCCACATTTATTTTCTCTTCATATTCATGGTGTCCTGGTACTTTTATTTCATATTTCATACTATTTTTAATTTTATTTAAGCTCTCATTTTGTTTTTGTTATTAAAATGAATAATTAATAATTATTTTAAAACATTACAAGGAGTAAATTATGTACGTTTAAAGTTAATTTTAAATTGTTGTGAGCATATGGTTGCTATTAAGTGGTTTCAAGCTTTCGTTTTATTGTCTGTCGATAAATGACGTCGATTCTTTACTAGACGTTGTTAAAATGCTTTTGCTTAAAATTAATTAATTCAAGAATTGATTCAGTAAATTGCAATAGTCCAACTGAGTAACTGTGAAGGTAATTCTTCTTTTACGTATTTTTTCATAATGATTTCGGTTAAAATCTTGGAATCGATTCCGTGATTCTTCGCTATAGCTTAGACACTTGACTACTTATTTATTTTGTTTATTTGATCGATACACTTCTGTAACGATACTAATTTTGCGATTTAAGTGGCATGGCATGTGATTATAACTTTGTCAAGACCTTTTAATTAATAATGGACGCTGAAGGTAAGTTACGATGTTTTTATTCTAAATGTTTACACTCGTATTTTTATAATCTTCAAGTATTTATGTGAGTTCGCTGTCTACGTAATCGATTCCATGGTGTACGATTTGTATTGGGTGTTTATTTTGAATGTTAATGTTTTTTTGAAATATTTTTATATCCATAGGCTTAAAGCCGCGGTCTCTGGATACTTGGAGGGTGGTGTAACTTTAGCTAAATCTTCTAATAAACCCTTCTCAACTAAATGAAAAATTTAATAATAATGATAAAACGCCAGTGATAAAACCCTCTAGTGTTTGCATGACTATCCTTATGTTTCGTTTATGATTTCACTTGAGCCCCTGATACCGACTCAGCACACAAACAGGACGAGATCTAACGACGACGTATAGACTGGATGGTACTATAGGTTTAACCAATGTAAATAGAACATTTTGATTTGATTTTGTTTCATAGTTTATATTGATCTTTGCAGGTGTTACAATCCTCCTGTCGCAAACTGTTTTCTCTCTATTGGTGGGACACGTCATCACAAAAACCTCTGAGGCGATCCCCCTAATAGGTGAGAAATTACCACGCGTTTGTAATTTATTCCTAAATAACTGAAACATAAAATAATGATGAATAGATTTTTCTTTCCTAAAACAGAATGTAGCTTGAGGAATATTTTGGCGGGTTCTACCTAAAATGTCCCTCCACTCATTCATGAAACACCAACTTAACAAAGATCTAAATAGATATTTTTGCTTGAATTTTTGAAGGAGAGCGTATAGTTTCTTATATTTTTCTGTTTTCAACTTGCATTTTAGAGTTTCGCCGTCTCTGGAGACTGATCTATGCTTTTACAGCGCTCTTGCGGCTCTCTCGACACTTGAAATAGAGTTATTGCACTTTAAATTCGTGCTGTTGAAATACGTAGCTAAACTGAGTCTATCTAAAGGTAATTTCCTGAGTATACTGGCACTTGTTCTTGTAATGTATTAAAATAATCTTACATTACTTCTTGGTCCATTCATTAAAATTTCATTTTCGTATCTATTTTATTTTCTTTGTTTTACTTTCTATTAGCCTTTCTGTAGACAGCCGACGGATACGCGACTACAGACGTCAGCTTCGAGCATGATTTTGAAATGGTTGAAAAATAATTATAACGGCGAAAATTACCGTACAACTCTCCTTATCTAAACGAGCTTCTAAATACTTAATTGCTTGTAGTTTAAAAGCAGGATTTAAAGTTAAACAACAGTTTAAAGCAACAAAGTGGATGCGGGTAGTGAGGGTCCAGCCTCCAAGTATCTCGTGAACTTCGGGTCTCAACTTTGCCGGGTCTGTTACTATGCCTGTAATTGACAAAATGATAAAACTTATTGAAACCTTTGACAAAGAGATTTGTTGAAATAAAACTTTGACCAGTCTGTTCAGTGTTCGGTCTGAATTTTAGTATTAGTTTCACAATAGAGTTTCAATTTGTCTTATACTTCTAAATGTTCTTAGTTCATTTTAAAAGGTTATCAACATTGAAGTGGTTATAGCGAATTCCTTTGTCAAAGTTGCTTCTCGTGTAATGTTAGTAACATTTTAAATATGTTGATAACTTTGAGATTAACTTCAACATCGTTACAAGAGATGCTAAATAATCAACTGAAAGAGCTTGTCCAAAAGAGATAATTGACAATAATGCTGAAAGTAATCAAGTGACAGGCACTTTCTTTAGCATAAAATAATAAAAATAGGTGATAAAGAAAATAGGAGCCATAATTTGTCGTGTTTATTACACTCTGAATTTAAAACAGATTATTTATGTTGATAAACACGACAAAATATCATAAAACGTCAACGTTTTCTCACTCATTAAAATGGATACCGTCAATGTAACGCATAAAAGCTAAAACTCATCTAAATGTAGATTAGAACATCGCATGTACAATTAAAATGCATGAATGTGGCTTTCTGTGTCATTGTTAATTAGATATGACATATAGCTTTGAACCACGTGATATTGCAATTAAAAATGTAATTATAAAACTGTAAGATACAGTACTTAATTTTCTCCTTGCCGTTTTCATTTTATTTTTCGTGTTTTTTGTCACCTTAGATGTAAGATGTAAATAAAAATGTGATTTTGCACAACATCCCTTTATTCAAGTATTTAGACAAATTCAATGTAAAATTAGTAATAATGCAATAATATGAATTGAAAATCTTGATCAAGTTTGAAATGAGTAATGTAAAGTAATTGAAAGTACTCTTTCTGCAACAATCTCAGATAAAACAAGTAAAAGCTTATCTCCACACAAAGTAATACATCATCAATATATACTTACATCACACAACGAGTAAAACTATATGTTCTATGTAACAGGAACATACTTCAACTGCATCATGTTTATGGTAGCGTCGTCGGTGGTACTGACAGTAGTCGTACTCAATTACCATCATCGAACTGCAGACATACATGAGATGCCACAGTGGGTGAGTATTTGATGAAAACCCTTTGATAAATCAATAGTTTCTTACTTTAAAAAATATTTCAAGATTTACAAAGAAGAAAGAGTAAAGAAGTATTGCTCACACTGACCCACTTTCATATAAGTAATTTCTTAGGGATTAATGTATTATTTTCATTGGCAGATAAAATCTGTGTTCCTGCAATGGTTACCATGGATTCTTCGAATGTCGAGGCCAGGAAAGAAAATAACAAGAAAAACAATAATGATGAATACCAGAATGAGGGAGCTAGAGCTTAAGGAGCGGTCATCCAAGTCTCTGCTGGCAAATGTGCTAGACATAGATGATGACTTCAGGCATGGCCCTCCACCTCCAAATAGTACAGCATCGACTGGGAATTTGGGGCCAGGGTGAGTAAAGTGCTGAGTACTGAACTGAGTAAATGAGACGTAGTGCAACATCAGGTGCTGTTACCGGAATTTGTGTACTATTACTAATTCTTTAATACTGCTCTATTGGGGATACTGTTCTTTTTATCCTTTCATCAAATAATTAGATTCTTGAATCAGTTTTTCAAATCTCTGTAAAGTATTCTGTCTCATTGAATGGACATTTCTATGCTAATACACTTTTTCCAATCTCACTATATCGATTTAGGTGCTCAATATTCCGGTCGGATTTCCGTCGGTCGTTTGTCCGTCCGTCCACTATGGAAGACGTGGGCGGAGGGCTGGGGAGCCACCACAGAGAACTTCATCTCATCCTGAGGGAGTTGCAGTTCATCACTGCAAGGATGAAGAAGGCAGATGAGGAAGCTGAGCTGATCAGCGATTGGAAGTTCGCGGCGATGGTTGTTGACAGGTAAGAAAACATTGAAGTCCTAGAACCAAATGTGCACCGATCAACTCCCACTGGTCTCACATAGTGATTTTTGCCTGATTTCCTCTTAGAGAGAGGCGTATGTCCCAGAAGGTAACTTTAGAGACTGGTTATGCTCATGCTAGTAAACCCTATTCTCACCACCAAACGTTTAGTAGTGTTAAGCTTCCGTCATCTTATAAATATTAAATTTTTAACCATTTAAAAGTACAGCGTTTTACCATAAAACACTCTTCTGTGGCTTTAAACTTTTTGCATATGAAGGAGACACATAGGGGGAAGATTCAAGAGTAAATAGAACGTGACCATACATATTATATGAAACCACAGAACAAGTAGGGACTATAATATCGGGGATAAAGAAATTATTCGATTCAATTCGGAATTCACCCAAATCCGAAAAGCTCCAGCGAATTGATTAATGAATATGGTAAAACTACATTCATTGATTTATGAATGTATTGTTTTCACAATAAAAGGGGATTAACCAGCAACCGGGCTTTTGTTTTGTACATAAATGAATGATGTTGGTATTTCATTTCCGTGTGGAACAATAAGTTTTTGTAGCAAATCTTTTTAAATGAAACTTTTTGTATTGTAATCATTTCCAATAAATCTGCATAATATTGATCAATGATGAAGCGGTACAAAGATAATTTCAATTGCGATAGTTTGAATGGTTCGACCTTAACAAACATGTTTCAATAAAAGTTAAACAAACTTGTAAGAGAATGATAAAAATGAATGATGAATATATAGACTGAAGAATAAAATATTTAAGCGCTATTTTTTAATAATATATAAATAAGGCACAAAAACACCATTTAAGTTATTCATGTGTTGTGTCGTGGGCGAGATATAAAACGGTTGAGTTTATAGCCTCCAGCAAAGTCACAGCATTATTTTATGTAAAGTCGAAGGAAACGAAGTATATGAAGCAAAAATAGTACATTGACGTTGTGCTGAATTTAAAGATATCTGAAAAAAAAAGAAAAGCAAGAAGAAGACACAGAGCTACTTAAGTGTGAAATAAATCAGTTAGTGCATCATAAGAGCTAGAATTAAAATCCAGAAAACTACTTTATGTTATTGATTGAGCGTAAAGTACTGCAACAAATACTGAACTTTATAAAATAGTAAAGTAAATGAAATAGCTGTAAAAGCCGCACAAAATTTAATTAGCAGCGAAAAAGCTCGTAACCTGCCAGTTTTATGGTCGACTAACAACCTTCCCGCGATCTGAGTACCTACCTACAACTTTAATATGTAAGCTGCATATGTGGAACAATTTATTCAGGAAGAATGAAAAATGGAAACATGTCACTGAAACGTAACATGGTTATCCTCCTGTTTAGCCCCTGTCTCTGTCTTGTATGCTTTATGATAACGCACCGAGCAGACAAAATGTCTAGCACCGAACGTTGAATACGTTCGGTGATATAAAATCAGCTAATGCTCTTTGGCTGCAACCGCTAGATAGGATAGAACGCTTGGCTGCAAAGCTTCATGCGTTGTTTTAAAACTCCTGACATTTTGTATACAGTTGGGATTTTTAACTGAAATTCAATTTTATAAAGTCTTCTTTTTAAAATGCAAACGGAAATGTAGGGAATCCGGCACACGGGTATACATTTTGAATTTCAAACAAGCAGCTTTAAATGGCGAAGGGAAATAAAGTAAAGAGCGCTTTTAGAAGTAAAATTTGAACTTCCGAGTACGGGAATAAGATATGATTTATATTATTGTGAGGTTAGTTATTGCATCTTGAGGACAAGGCATTTGACTCGAGAAACTATGGTACAACGCGTAATATTTTGCCGTGAACCTCTTTTTAAGAACTTTATATACAATGTGCAAGTTCAAATGACAGTACATGTTATTTGTAGATCTGAATTTAATTATTGTCAAATAAAATTCAAGACTCTTCAACATTTGGTTCTAGGAGTACCCCAGGGCTATCTTGTAGCCAACTCTATTCTATACTGCTTATGGTCCTGACATATTACTTTTTGTCCCCAGGTTTTGCCTGTTCGTGTTCACACTTTTCACAATCATCGCGACAGTGGCTGTCCTATTATCGGCACCGCATATCATCGTGCAATGAACCGACTACTAGGTGCCTCCAGTGAGCGGCACAAGTATGAGAGAACTAATTATTAGATTGCCGATTTGTAATTATAATTGATAATGTAATTAACTTAAATACGTGGTTGAAACGCACACGTCACCATAACAAAGTCTTAAGACATAAAATTATAATAAATTTACATATTGTAGTTAAGTCGAATGTTAGTGGAAATTTTAGCTGATGTCAAGAACTTTGTTGTAAAGGTCTTTGTAATCATTTTGGTTCTTATTGATGTAGATTGTAATAATATTTCAATGATAATTTTCCAGATCAAAGTAAAAGTATTTTGTTCGATTACTGTTTAGCTGTTCCAATTTAGAGGTTTAAATTTCGAAATGTATGTATCTTTTGGGCTCAGACTGAAATTTCCATTAGAAAATATTTAAAAAAATGTGATGTTGACTAGGATGTTATACAGATTAATGTTGACGTGTATAATTTGTTAAAAAACAATATTAATTACTATAACTAAACTATTATGTATAAACGAATTACTAATGAGGGTTGATTTAACGGAAGAATGCTTAGCTGGCATAGAGTTGCATTGATTTGGAAAAAGAAATTACGAAAAAGTTTGACTGGAAATCAAACTTTGTGGGTGAAAAGTGAGGTTCGATCAAAAAAGTTTGTAAAACAGAAAGTTCGGTTCTACGCGAAAGCTTAAATTAAAATTCTCGTAAATTAAAGGCAAAGGAGGTCCTTTGAAAAATTTGATTTAAATCGGTATCCTTTTTATATGTAATGAGGGATCACAGACGATGACATAAAACCTTAAGGTATTAAGTAATGTACATAATGGATCAAATATCGGTAGAGTGAAGAATAGCTTAACGATTTAAGATTATTCCATTCGAAATTAAAATTCGATTAGCGATTATCGCTACGTCTACGTCGATACATATCGACTTGAATCGATATGTATAAATATAGATTGATCGGAACATTAGTGAAAGGGTATGGAAGTAAATTTGTAATTATTAAATGAACGTACTACGAAGATTAAATCCAGGAATTGTTAAACAGTTATGGAATTGATAAGGATTCAACAATTAATATGGAACCAAAGATAGAATAGGTCTAGCATCAGGAAGTTGAATAAAAAAAACAATTAGGACCGATTTAAAAAGAAAATGATGACTTTTTAGTTTTAAAAATCATAATCGATAAAATGGAGAACTTAACCGTTCATCTCTCGTATCGATAAATGCTCACTTAACTATCGATAGTGTAAAAATATGAAACATACTGTTAATGTATCGATATGAGGGTAAGTCCTTAGCATCAGAAATAGTTAGAACTATTTAGGAATCGGATTGTGTTAATGTTATGCTTAGCGGAAATATTACAATGCTATTAATATCACTAACCATCACGTAGCCATATTGATAAAATGTACATACAGAATAATGCAGTGTGTATGTATTTGTATATAAACTTTAGAAAAAAATCGGAAAAAAGACTAAAATATCGCATTTTTCACTCTAGTATTATAACAACCAGTCTTATTGGGCAGGAATAGTACACTATTACTCGTAAGTACTAGATACTGTCTTTATATTGATATCATCTCGATAAGTGAAGTATTATCTGATTAATTTCAAATGTAGATCGATTGGAGGCGATCCGAAATTTTTCGCGCCCAATAAGACGTCAACATGTCGCTGTGACGAATATTCAATTGAAAAAGTTTTTTGATTGAAATTGGTTGTTATCGATTCCAATTCGTCAAGTGTCTACTCGATTAGAACCTTTTAGCACATACTGTAGCATCTATATAATAGTCGTATTATTTAAAAAATAAACAATTTAAAGTCTTTATCTATGTCCGTTCCTCAATTTCGCTCTTATAAATGTCGTGATAGCCTAGTGAATGTCGTGTCCCTTGATTTAAGCTAAACTTATAATGGAATAACTATCAATAAGGAAGCTCACTAAAAACTAGATATAAAAATTTACGGAATCTGAGTGTTTTCGCATATTGTTTCGTTCTCTTTATTTCGATAACGAATAAACATCAAAAATGTATTTAACGAGTTTTGCCTTAAGAATTCTGAATGAAAAGGGTCAGGAAAATTTATGTCTCACGAGAAAAGTACAGCATGTTCATAAAATTGTATTTGCCAGAACTGTATTATTAAAACCTAATTATGTTAATCATTCCCGAGATTATAAACGTTGTCGTTTCGCAAACATTATTTTCAAGTGTGGTGCTGAAAAATATCAAGTGTCCGATTCTTTAATATTTCGTCTTTATAATTGTTATATTTAATTTTAAATTTCATAAACCCTATTGTTATATTTGATTGTGTATGTTTCAATTCGAAACCGATGATAAAAAATAAAAATTTGTAAAATTAATTAATATATATAATTAGATTTGTTAGTGCCAAAAATAGGGTTTATAAATATTGAAGTTAAGTTGGTTTTAGGTATAAACGAAGAAGTTGAGAAGATTATTGTAAAGAAAAAGTAAAAAAAAAAACGAACTAGGGTCTTTGTTAACATGTAATTTAACTGGTTAATGTTTGTATTGGGCCGCGGCTACGGGTTGTTCAGCCAATTTTAAACTTATTTTGTTTAAAAAAAAAAATGAGAGGTTGTGAAATCGAATGTAAGGCCCGTGGTAGCGGTTCAATTATAAAATATAATAAAAATATTGATAAATTTTAAAACGAGTAGAAACGATCTACGATTTAATAAAACCGAATAATAAAACGCCTGCATGGGACCGGGTTAGAATATAAATCTACAAATGAACTGACGTAACCACTTCATATGCGATGCATACACATTTTACAAGCAGTATTTATTGTTTTAATCTCTCTCACTTTTACAATGTCAGTATAGCTAATCTTCTGATATTTTTGGCAATTTGTTCACACTTCAAGAAATAATGCAAAATTATGTGGGGAAACTACGGTGTCTGACAAAAAAATGTATTCACCAAAAATCATATTTTAATCAATTTTAAAGTTTAAGGATTTGGAAATACTTGCAACAGTTAGAATTTAAGATGTTCGATTCAGTATTTTAAACCTATTATATTGGTCTGCAGCAGTTTTAAATGTAAAACACTCTAAAATTGTACATCAAAAATTAATTATCTTGTCAGTTGCGTATGTTTCCTCAAATATTTTGTAGATTTTAACTCTTAATCTATTTCCGAATTTCACTTAACACTGAGGAACCAGTTTACACACTATCGTCTATGTCTACACTACTATATATGTATACATCTATATATAATTTTAATGTTTGTATGGCATATGGCGAAACGTATTAAGATATTTTAATAATTAAATATTTTTTTACAATTATCCCTTTTGTAACCATATTGTTCAGTAAATTACTTTTATTCATATTTATACAAGTTATTTTTTTTTTAAATTCTTTAGTAAATTTGTCTCGTTTGAAAGCAATACTTTTACATACTGTATTTTTCTTTTATACATTATATTTATTATAATTTATATTATAATAATTAAAATATAAATATCTATTCATATGTCATACAGACTGCTCTGCATACTGCACAACAGAAACAAAATGCTTTAATCGTGAAACAGGTATTTTGGATTTCCATGTATATTCTACTTCTGACGCTGTAAACTAAGATTTTAACTATTTCGAGTTTCATCTACTCTTGTGTCGTTTATTAGTTATAGCGGTAAGGAAAAATTTACAGCGGTTTAAAAAAAAACTTGTCTAGCAAAATTTTGTTGCCAAGGACCTAAGAACCTACCGAGCTATGGTATACTTTAATCGACCCAAGAATGTTACGTTGTAAATGAAAGTTAAGGGAATGATGAGAAATAAAACAACTGAATTTTATAATATTTTCTGTGTCTTCTTTAACTTCCCAAAATATTTGCGGACCCATCTTGTATAACTCGCGTACACAAACTTGATTGAATTTCGGTTACAAATTCTCATTTCGATACACAAAGAAAAGTCAATTTTAGGATTCGATACGGTACGAAACTTGCTCGCTTTACTAAGACCGAAAAATACAGCATACCTTTTCACGTAACTTGTGAAAGACGGCGGATAGTGACAGCTTGTTTACTCGCACCCCATTCCCGCAACTCGTGCAGGGCCGGCAGTCTCGACATAGATACCGACATTGTCGCAAACTTTCGATCGCTTAATAATAACGGAATAAATCGGTTGCAATAATGTTGCTTGTGAGAAATGCAAGTCTGAACATCCAAGATGCGTTTCTCGCAAGCATCGTTATTGCAACCGAATTTTTTCGTTCTTATTAAACGACCGAAAGTTTGCGACAATGTCGGTATCTATGTCGAGACTGCCGGCCCTGGTGCGATCCTCAAACCCGATACGAGTAGAGCGCTATTGACACATGTCGTGTCTGTAACTTGGTATACTCGTACTAGGTACTCTGTGTAGATATCGTAAATGCGCGGTTGAAGAAATAAATTTGGAGAATATTTAGATCACAACAACTTTTCAAAGTGACCAGTATCTATAATACTATAAACGAATTTGTTAGTTTTTACTACTTAAATAATAATTATGATAATCAAATGTTTAATATGGGGCGTTTCAATTATAAACTTTTAAATGGCATTATCTATCTTCAATCTAGACTTTTTTGCCTCCATATGCTCATGGAGGCTCTATAGTTTTTATGGTAACAGTTTATGTTTTCATTTTAAACAAAAATATTGGATATAGCACATTTCAATTCAAAAAGTGGTTCTTATGTTCTTAGGCCAACAAATATAAATCTGTGTCTCATTCGCTCGCTATTTAGGCTACATCTATGAACATTACACCTGGTGGTTGCTCGCTTACTCAAACACCAACTTATATATGCAACAACGTTATTATACGAATTATTTATATTTTACATTTTTCTCACACATTTTCATCTGTCTGCTGGGTTTAGCTTTTCAAGCCATATTTCTTAAAATCTAATTAAATAGTCAATTTTATAAAATATATTCAAAATTCGAATTATATTCAAAAAAGTAACACGAGACATTGAAAAGTCTTATTTAATATTAATTTCTTAAAAGACATCTCTGTGAATAACTTATAACAGTATTCTCTAAAAGAGAATGTAATTATTATTTCTTATTAAAGTATTTTAATACAAATCACGGTATCGCCTACGTTTTCCTGAAGCAAAAATTAAAATTCATTTTCAGACTTTTTTGATGAAATAATTTTACTATACATTTTATGAAAACAAAATGGCATTTATGATAAACTAAACCCACTCGTTCAGTAACACGTAACAAAACATCGACCAAACTTATTTTCAACTATCGAGCTTCTTATACGTAGTTCGACATTTATTTTCCTAATTCACACATATTCCACATTGTGTTCCTGTGGCTTAACCATAGTTGAAATAATTAATTAAATTTAAAATAAAAAAAAATACGACTGCAGTAAGTTGAATAAATACAGCCGAGTGTAATGTAAGTTTATAATGAAAAGCCCCTATGGAGGTTTTTATAATAGATGAAAAATAATAAAAAATAAAATACAAAGGTAAATTTGTAAAAATAAATACAACGGGTAAAATGTTTATTCGTTAAAATTGACTATCGTAAGTAGTATTCGATTTGTATAAAACTAAAATAAATTAAAGCAATCTGATTTATAATATTCTTGTTGTTTTATTTGAACACCCTATTTGACAACAGTATCGTTTGAATACCCAGAAAATAATATAAATGTTGCCAGTGATAAAATGCATTCATTCTACCGCCATAGATTTACAATATAGAGACAATTAATATGAATATCAATTTGCCGAATACTGTTTCAATTAAAATTTCAATTTAGTTGCGAATTTCAAACAACTGCGAACATCACCAAACTATCCGATCTCCGAATCTAGTCAAATACAAACATGGAATTGTATTTTTTCAATTAAAGTTGTAGACCGTGAACAGGGTATTGATTCATTGCGATTTTATTGAAACACTGAAAAACTTAGTCTTTTATATTCAAAACATTGAAATGACTCCAATTTTATTGAAAAGTTAGTAAACAACTACAACGCTCCAGGTGATTAGTCAATAACGGCGTTCTGGGTGTGGATAGGTAAGTAACATTTTTTTCGATATCTAATGACCGTATTAGGATCCGGGTCGAAGGACCACTAATTGTGGTTTGTGCACATGAATGGGAAAGAACTCAAAAACCATACGACTACACTATGGTTTGTTGGTTTGGCAGTAAGAACAACAGGAATAAAATCATAAGTTCAATCTTTGGTTTTGTAAAATGTAAAGTTTTTATTCAGTGATAAACTTTTTTTAATGTATATTAATATTATAAAGAGGCCCAGTTTGTATGTTTGTAAGTCTGTATGTAGGGGGTAATCTTTGGAACTACCGATCTGATTCCGAAAATTATTTCACTTACCTATTTTCCCCGAGTGTCAGAGGCTATCAAAATGTTCCCGTGGGATAATATCCGACATTAAGCGAGCAAAGACGAGGGTCAAGGCTAGTTATCTAAAATCTTAGAATATCTTGTGTGGCTCCTTTATAAATGAAATGGATTTATATTCAACACAAGATAAAGCAGAAATCTTTATAAGGGAATCAATTAGATTGATGTTGGTACGACAGGTGGGAACTTTAATTTTCCATTGATGTCATTGAACTGAGAAACTCATTTGTGGTACCTTGAAAGAAGGCTTCAAGATATGAAAATGCTTCATTCATTTCAAAGCTGTTTGTATTGCAACAAAGGAAGATGAAATTGAATTAATCAAATTAATATTTTGTGTTCTGATGCAAATCAAACAATGTCATAGGACGATTAAGCTACGCTAGTCTAGGTCGGTCAGTGGATGGGTAACCGTCCATTACACACATGGAAATCCCTTCGTGTCTCCAAAAGTTTCTTAAGCCGTTAGTCCCAGATGTCATTTGTAGATCCTTGACGTCTTTGATATAACAAAACATTGTAAAAAATAATTAATAATCATTATAATTATAATATTTAAGTTATTTTTCTGTATGTGTATGTATGTGACTGAACTAAACGGCTGAGCTGAACATTTGGAGTGAATCCTTGTATGGTTTAGATGCACACTTAGACGCGGTAGGTGGCGCTGTTAAATCTGCCAGCCCAAGACAACATCAAGTTAATCTTGTTGTATTTTAATCATCATCAGCCTATAGCAGTCCACTGCTGGACATAGGCCTCCTCATTCGCACGCCATTCAACTTTATTTTCAGCAACTCTCATTCAGATTCTACCAGCCACCCCGCGAAGATCGTCACTCCATTGAGACTGAGGGCGTCGCACCTTACGTTTGCCGATTCGCAGTCTCCACTCAAGAACACGTATACCCCAATCTACCTGTATTTTAATGTGTTGTCGTTTAATTCATTATTCTTTTATTTTCATTTTACAATAACATCCAATCGCAAAGCAAGCAGAAGTCCAAAAAACGCGCCACAGTATCGAATTAGCAAGCTAAATCGGTGTCCAGTATACAAAAGCGTAGGTCAAAAAGTAAAAAAATCCAATCATTAGCAAACGTATGATCACCAGAACTAGGAAAGAACTGCAATAGGTGGAGGAGAACATGATGGATTCAGACCATAGATTTTAAATAAAGACTTAGAACGTTTTTTTTTTAATGGCAGGTCAACCAAGGATGGCAGGTTGTCGTCTGCTTCTCCGGACTATCCTGAGTTTTGAGACTGATCACGATTTTTGACGTATACATATTATATTAGATAATTATAAGATTTTCTTCGTAGAATATTATATAATAATCCGTAATAACATTCTTTTTTAGATTTACGGACCCCAAAGAATTCATAGATCACGGTTTCAATAGATTTTTCTGAATCCAAATAATATTTGTTATTGTTTCATTGAACAATAAATATCTAGTACACCACGACGTTTTTGCAGTAAATTACCTATTATATATTTTTGACCTTGATCAACAATAGCAACATTTTTGATTTACATGTTATGCGTATAACGGCACGTATGAAGTTTCAAGTTTGTTTTGGCCATCGCCTTTGACAGATTGTAGTAGCTTCATGTGCTGGCGTCTGTACCATAACTGCAAGAAAAAGAAACAAAAAATACAATCTCTTAAACAAAAAAATGTCGTCAGAAAGTTAACCTTCTCAACGTGTATTCTAAACTGAGCCAATTTCCTTCTACTTTACCACCACATACACTCAAACACTCTTAGTATTTGCTCAACTTTTGACGTGGCAGGCGACAGGTGCCAGGTTATTGCTTATCTGACAGCCGACGGGGGTACAACGGGGGTAGGAGAGGGGGACGCGAACCCCAAGTGGGACGGGGGTCCCTCAATGACACGGCATTTTAGAAAATCTTTGCCAATGGCTTCAATTGTCACAGGTGTTTAAAGTATAAAGGTCTATTGAAATGTTAAGGGTTTCTGTGAATTAAATATTTGGATTTGAAATGTTGTTTTGGAGTTTCAAAAGCTTTTCGTGGGTTGAATTGAATGTTGTTTACGGTAAATGTTTTTTATTGGAATCAAAACAAAATTTTACCGTTAAAGAATTTATCTTGCTAAAATATAATAATAGTTGAAAGGTGTCAACGTTTTTGTGTGTTAACTGGAAGTAGGTATTACTGATTCAACTCTTGCAAGACTAAGTAAAAAACCATAGGAACGAATAATTGAACTGCCTATTTCCTAAACAGCCCGACTATTGCATAACACCAAAACAAAACAACCCAAACATTTCAAATCATCCAGAAAAAACACCGCTGCATTAAGCTATCAAGCTGTCAATTTAGCGTCCAGGAAAGCAACGTTCTTGTGCAACGTTAGAATTATGCAAAGCTAGCAAAAAGCGCTGCCGATATTACGAGCTAAGCGGATTATAAGTACTATGGCTTATTCTGGCCTAGATTCGGAATACGACCTCGCTTTAACTGGAAAAATAAACTTTAGTCGGATTTGCAGGTATTATGTTTGTTGCGTTGATTTGGTAATACAAATGAAAGGTAATTTGATTTATAGGAGAGGATTATCTACTAGTTAGCTCCTTTTGTTTACTGTTGCTGAATTTTTAACTAGGTTTAGCTAGACCCACCCATACCCATATACTCGTATATACCTACACCAGCATTGTAGGTTAAAGTAAGTTTGAAGATTTTTTTGAATGATCAAGAATTTGTGGAAATAATGGTTCAAGACCTCACATGAGCAACGCCTAATTAGGGGTGTCCATTGCATACACTTAGTAAATGTTTAAATGATTTGTAGTTTGTTATGAGAATAATATTTTTAATTCCACAATTTGGAATACTACAACTATTGAATTTTCCTACTTCTTTTTTTTTTTAGGACAATCCCACCACTCTATTCCCAAACCACTGTAACTCCTGAAAGCCAGAATCAACAATGCCGACCACCAAAAAAGCGCCGAGATAATGAAGCTCAACGAAGTCCCAGAGAAACAATTTAACTGTCTTGGATCCCGCAACGAAATTAATCAGAAAAGAATAACGGAGGAGTAGAAAAAACATAATTTTTCTAATTCCTTTTGTGCCCACCCAACACACGTATAAACACTGAATGGAATCTGCATCACCTGACCTCATAGGTCATCCTACAGGCGTCAACCCAAAGCAAGCAAGTATGAGTAAGTGCATGGATCAGCTCCTCTGAGACGTCAACCGCCTGCGACCGGCAGACCACAAGCTTACGGATGGGTGGTGAAGGAGGCGTCTCCCCATAAGTTCGGTGACTGGTCTTCACTAGCCGATTGCGAGCGGAGGCGATGCTGTTAATATTTATAAGTGTACGACTGTATATATATATTTCGTATGGGCTCTTGCCTGAAATAAATGAAGAGTTTCATAGAAATAATGCTGAACGGCTTGAGGAAATGCTGATCCTTACAGATAATTGTTGACCTTAGACGTCTGTCTACACGTGCCCAAATTCTTGCAAATAAGTCAAAAACTTAACAACGAATACAGCTACCTTCCTTTCCATTTAATTGAAACTTTGCCGACCTTTGATATATTATACAGTCGAGTTCTTAACAGGTTTGTAATACAAATTGACCTAGTTATAATTTCAAAGAAGTTTCCTCTAACCGAAACACGTGCAAGGTCGGTTAGCAACAAGTTAGAAAACATTTATGAATTTATTAATTAATTAGTAAAGCGCTTATTTATCTCTTATTCGAAGCGATACTAAATATTTACTTTTTTTTCTGATGGTGTGTTTTAATTTATTTATTTATCTTCTATTTTTTTTTTGTGTTTTTGATGAAACTGCTCGAGTTTAAATAAACTAGTATTTGAAACTGAACATAACCCGCTATTATTGAATCAGTTTCATGAACTACTTGTAATTAGACAAGTGCCTAGACGAAACAATTAATTAATTCAGCTTTCACGTCGACTGGTATTTTTTTCTTATTTTAAAAAGACATGGTTCTAATTTATAAATGTTTCTTAATATGGCAACATTTTCTTTTTAAAAGTATCATACCAGTTACTATTCTAGTATGTAGTGTTGTGTAGTTAGAAATATTGGTCAAAGTGTCTCCCAGAGAGTTTTCAGTGCACTGAAGGTGGAGCCCTGATCGCGGGGCTTGCATCTGTAACTTCATTCAACTTCTTACTTAACCATGTCCATTTTTCTCTACTGCTTGCTCAATCTCTCTGGCTCTCATACCTTTCGACGTACTTTCCACCAACGTCAAATATATTTCAAGGTCATTTTTCTGTCTGCAAACACGTTGCCATATACCGTTTAAACTTCCTGAAAAAGAAAACATCACATTAAAAAAGGTACCGGCAAAAATCTGGGTTCGGCACCAAAGGTCCTGTTATATCATTACAAGAAAAATGTTTGGGCACTTTCAGAAAACAAGTGTCGTGAACTTTTTCACTTAGTTGCGAAGTCTTTAATGACTTCCTTGGGACTACAGGGCCGTACTTCGTACACAGAATAAAAGTAACCAGTAGACCAACTACGATATTTTTGAGTTTTCAAACGCGGGTTTAAGAATTGTCAACTAAACTTTTTGATGTGTTGCACTTCACACATAAAATGCTGTACATAAACACGTGTTTTGTCTTGATGCCGGAGTAAACTGTTATCAGACAGGTGTGTGATTCTGAATATTGTTCCTGGTTGAAATACTGCATGTTGATCCTATATATTGTCTACTGTTTCGGATGGGTCGACGGAATTATTTTGTTAAACTTAAACCAATTTTGGTAATGTATGTTTTTTTGTTTTGTTGCGTTCCGTTCGTCTTTTGTTTGTTTCGTGTTTTATCTTTTGGGGTTTGAGCCGCAGGCGAAGGGTGTTATATGTTTGAGTAAAGAGTTTTGATGAAGCTGTGGTGGAGGTCTTGTCAAGTTTTAAATTGAGTGAAGGTTCGGTCAAATTTGGACGCAGCTCAGGGTCGCCAGTGTCTCGGCCGTGTCCCTGTCGGTTTGACCAGCGCTTCACACTATTAAGAACTGAACAAGGCCTTTACAACAGCTGCGGGACTGTTCGAAAGAGATACCGCAGCCCTGGAACATAAAGGGCAAAAGAAGAAACATGGATGGTTTTTAGTCAGTAAAAGTCTGACACTCCCTTCCGCTCCGCCCAGAGCGGGAGGAGACATTTGATGATGTCCCACTCGAAAAAAAAGGCCTGTACAACAGCTTTATCAAAACTCGAAACTCAAAGACAAGTTGCTTGGCCAGACAAATAAAAAACAGGTAACTGATTTCTTCGAGAATGTAAGATTATTCTTGCTGAAAACTGTTTACTCAAACAATTTAACGTAAGTACCCACATTATTTTATTAAATTAAAATTGTTGCAAATCTTCCGACTATGCACTGGCAAAATCACCAACTTAACCCCCTGAAAAAAAGTTTACCGCACATTGCACCTCGACCTTTATAAACAAATTCTTATCACTGAGCGCCTCTCAAAAGGCCGCTAACTGGCATAAAATATAAACAGTACACCAGGGCCTAATAAGGTAAAGCCGCCGCTTTCAGAGAACTCACACAACTTTGTCATAGCGTTTTTGTGATCCTACCCACGGGGGCAATATTAAGATGTACCTGGTAGAAAATAATCAATGCGATAGAAAACTTTGGAGGTATAGAACGTATTAACCTATTTCAGTAGTATTAAGCGACACCTAAATGAAGGTCTAAACATGATTGGATTGTTAGAATATCAAATTAAATCAAATCGGCAATTATAAAAGGTCAAACACGGCACGGTTCGGTTGGTCGTTTCCTACGGAGAAGAACCGGCAAGAAACTCCATGTGCAAAATCCATGTCAACTCTGTACAGAACAAAGTCTTGGAATTTAACAATGCACTTTTATTTAGTTGTGAAACAAGTTGATGGCTTACCCGAAGGAGAGTGGTCAGTGACACCTAAACATTTGCAATGCCAGAGGTGTTACAGGTAACAATCGGAAATGTCTGGGTCGCCTGTTAGTATACCAGCACCAATAGGTACCCACGAAACCTAGACACAGCAACGTGGCTTAGCTGCAGAAATATGTTGGTAGTTCTTCCCCAGATAAACACCTTTACAAAGAGCAATATATGACAGTAGTAGCACCACCAATCAATTGAAATAATGTTTTAAGGTGTCAAAACGAGGTTCCCTATAGATTTTGTATGGCAAATAGCAACCTGTGACGTCAGTAACCAACTCGACTATTGATTGCTTTCAAAACAAATAAAAATCTAATTTTACAGCAAATTGAAAATTAATCGGGTTTTAAGTTTGTTTTAGAGTATTATTGGTTACTGGTACAAATATCCCATTTCTATAAAAATACTAGTGTAATGTATCCACTACATGTGAATGCTATAGTCATATGGCTTCACAATTTTTGCACCGTTCCGATTTTATGCGATACAAGGTGCGTTTACAATCCTGCAATTCTGTGTTGTGGCCTGGTTTACGAAACTGTTTTTTAACAGGCTTCGGGCGATAACCGGGTGAGTATTAATATGAGTTATTTTATGTTATTTGTAATTTCTCAATAAATGTATACAACACTGAGCGTTTACACCGCGTTTAAAAGTGTCGTGGGCTGAAATTATGTCGCATAATTTACATTGTAAACAAAAGCATACGGATTCTTGGTCACGTAATTATCACTGAGCTCACAGTGGAAGAAAATGTCGTCACACACTGAGCAAATACAGTTGTTATTGTTCATTCTTTCTTCATGCGAAGAGAGAGAAAGGCTTTTGACCATCACTGAAACAATTGTAGCCTATTACAATATTCGTGACTTTGTAAAACAGTTTCTCCGATTCAAAGGTAAGTCGAGTGCGGTCTGGTATATATTCTACCCTCGGGTATAATGAAACGAGGTGACGCTGAGCTCGCGACTAATTACTTTAATTGACAATCCGTTTAGTGGATAATTAAGTGATGGTGGTTATGTACTGGGGAATGTATTTAATTTACTAGTACATAGTATGCGGTAGAAAGATCTTAAAGTGCGGACTTGCAGCTAGCTAAAGATTTAAAGTAATTTTTAAACTGTCATGGATTTTTTAAGCATTCTGAGGGTGAATCAAATACTTATTAACTTAAAAACAGTAGCTTCTTATTAGTAGCCTTTTGAAGTTAATTTAACTGTTTCAAAAAAGGTAGATAAGGCATACTCACAAACCATGCTTAATTAGTTCAACCTTTACCCATTGTCTGTAGAAACTATTATAGACCACCTACTTCACTATTTTCATATCCTAAAATGAACTAATACAATCTGACTGCACTATTCCCAACTCCGGCCCTGTCTAGTCGATAACTTTACAAGCGCAATAACTGCAATAACTCAGTGAAACGAAATGGAAACTTAGTAATTTTTCAAAAGAACGCCCTCTCTCCTCCCTGCTCCTCTAACATTAGTTCCTCTAACATATCGACGGCAATAACTTGGGGGAAATAGGGGGAAAAACGCTCAAGTACTGACCACTGATGAGGTTATGAATTTTCGGGTAAGAAGATAGATTCGGGATGGCGAATCGATGATTGTGTGATCTTTCATACTTGGGTCTTGTAGCTAAGAATAAAGAGTGAACCGTTTACGAGTTGGCTGATATTACTCATCTCAAACCGTCGTAGAAGTAAAACTTCCATTTATTGTAAGCAGCAAAACATTCATACATAATCTTACGCTTTTTGCCGATGGGCGGATGGGGTAGACAGAATCGACAGAATGCCAGCCTTCATACTCTTTTTGCATCGACCACGTTCATACATCTGGTCATATACGTACTTCGGTTGCAAGTACTACGCACCTGACCTTTCTAAAGACTACCAATAAACAGTGCATGTTCATCTAAGGGGACACCCGCCTGCCAGGGCTGCGGGACTGTTCGACTGCCAGGGCTGCGGGACTGTTCGAAAGAGATACCGCGGCCCTGGAACATAAAGGGCCAATGAAGGAACATGGGTGGTTTTTAGTCAGTAAGAGTCTGACACTCCCTTCCGCTCCGCCCAGAGCGGGAGGAGTCATTTGATGATTTCCCACCCCCCCCAAAAAAAAAAAAAAAAAGGTGACACCCGCCAAGTGTTTTCATAAATGCCTTTTCAAATATCCATTGTAAGCATTTCCTCAAATAAATTTATAGCAGTGATATCCTAGTGGTGTGATCGTCGGACTGCCAAGTCATCGGTCTCAAGTTCGAAACTAAGGCACGCTCTCTGATTTTTGGGATTCATATGCGAATTGAATCACCACTTGTTTCGGTGAAGGAACACATCGTGAGGAAATAAGCATGCTTGAGAGATATTTCTTGACGGCATGTAAAGTCAAGTCAGCAGCACTAGGTAAGGCACTAACCACACGATAAAGAAGAACACCCTAACCAAAAATGCCTCCAAACAAGTCTAGTTACTTAATTCATGAACCCCATAATGAAGCCGACGACCGCCGTGAAACATTTAGAGCACCCACCAAGCGTGAAGCCACTTACTTTTTAGCGTCGGTTTCTACAAAACAAAACAACAAAAACCCTCCATTTCAGCTAGTTTGCGGGAGTAAACTGCCGGCTAATTTTTTGTTCCTATCGCGCTACCGAATTGAAGCCGCGAAAAAAAGGCTATAAAAGTAGAACTAGGCGAAAATGGCCCGGAAGGGGTAGGAATGGCTGTGTATAACCTCATAACTCGAGGAAAACTCGATTCGATCGTAAGTCTTGCAATCGAGCCATGCCAAGATTGGATTCAGTAATAAATAGTGTTCTTAGTAGCATTCCGATTCTATTACGGTTTAGTTGGAACATCAATTTAGTGCTTTTTGTGGTGGTCTGAGCTGAGCTGGTTGGGTAAAAGCTGGATTTGGTTCTATAAAAGCGTAATGTTTATTATACCTACCTGTGGTCTTTTTGTGTAAACCTGAATAATCTCAATCTCTCATTTACATGTTATCGTTTTATTTTATTGGTGTACTGGACTGCACTAAATTGGTCGTCAGTTATTTTTGGTCGTACATGAGACATCTTATTCATCAATGTTTGACTACCTCATTGGTCTAGTGGTTACAAGCGTGACTGCTGAGTATGAGGTCCTGGGTTCGATTCCCAGGTCGAGCAAAGTGTTATTGGGGTTTTCCATCAGGAATTTCTCAATAGCAGCCACGGACTCTGGATTAGTGCCCTGTTCATGACAATAGATCCGCCTCCTGTTATATACATGGGACTTAAACTACACATGATTGCCGAAATGTGGGTGTACTATTAGGCCAATCTATTTAAGTCGCGAGTAAATAGGCTTCTTTTGGGATAGCTCGTTCCATCGTCGACTTCATCTCTGTGCTCAGGACTAGATTGAGGTCAAGAGTAGGCCCATCAAACATAAAAAGGTACACTTCTGTCTAACCCTTCTGGGATTACAGCCGTGATGTTATGTTATTCTTCAATTTTTTTTTCACAATTAAGAAAATCTATGATATGACAAGGGGACAAAGAAAAAATCATGGCCGTACAAATCAAAGACATCGTACATTAGGTATTTTCACCTGAAATTCAGGAGAGGTGGTTACCACACATATCCATTGATCCATGTCCTATTTCCAAAATGTCCAGTTCCTAGAATTTCTCGACCCCCGAACGTTCAGCAAGTTAAAACGTCCAATTTGTAAAGCGTAGGTACATTCCCAGAACACTCTATTTTAAGCACACGGAAATCTCTTCACTCGAATATCGGCTCCGTTTTCACAATGCACCTACTTTGACAGATTTTCTCTAACCACTAGGTTTCATTCTAATGATTAGTATCGGACTCACCTCTCTTAGGTTCCTCGTATGATATTCCACAATCCACATTTTATTCAATGTATGTGCCATCCTTACGTTTAAATTTTTTTACCAACGTTTAGTTGCTTGCCTGTCTCTGCACTTATAATTCGTGAACCATATACCTACCTACCAAATTAATGCCAAAATATTATTGAGCTGTTGTGTTAACTTTCAAAGTCCAACAGAGGAATTTTATATTGGTATTCGTAAAGTTGGCTAATTTTAGTGAAAACGGGTAAGGATAACTGATGACTGACCTCATTGGAATGGTAACATAACATCTTACCTGTAATCCCCAAAGGGTTAGGCAGAGGTGTACCTACTCGTAATAGTATACCCACATTTCGCCAGTCATGTTTTACGTCCCATGAGGGAGCGAGCCTGTTGTCATAAACCGGGCACATATCCAGACTCCGTAGCTGCTACTGAGAAATTTCTGACGGAAAAACTGAATCCGAGAATCGAACCCAGGACCTCATGCTCAACAGTCGCCCTGGCGACCACATGGCACCAACGAGGCAGTCTCCTCATTGATAACATATTGATTTATTACTAATACTTACATAACATAAATCAATTGACGTGACCGCATGGGCACTTGGCAAAACAAGTCTAAATATATTCTGTAAACTAAACTTAAGACTCGACCAGTAAGTAAATCGCTAGAATCTCAACCATACTATGAATTGCAAGTGAGTTGTCCTTTAAACTACAACATCTCTCAAAGTTTGCGTATGAATTATTTATAGAGCGCTGGCTCTGGGTGGCAGCACGCCGGGGTACGTCTTGTGAATTGGGTTTGACTTACAAGATACGTGAGTATTTCAATATGGGTGTGGTTGTGTTTAGTTTCCGGTTTCTCGTGTAAACCTGAAGGCCCTAGCACGAACAGTAAATTTTTGAACTGAAAATACAATTATCCTCTAGCATTTTACTTAAATTGTTTGCAACAACCGCAATCAGTAACATCCATGGACATGAATGCATTCTTAAAATTATGAAAAAACACCGCGCGCTCGTAGGTAGGGCCTCTGGGTATGGTAGCTCATTATATCTTTGTTAGGGTTCGTTGAAATTTTCCTAGCATAATCAGCCTATAATGTTCCCACTGCTGGGACGCATGGCCTCCTCTCTATGAGAGGGAATGGGCTATAATCCACCACGCGGGCCCAGTGCGGGTTGGTAGATATCACATGTCTTCGAATTTTTGGTTCTAGGACATGCCGGATTCCTCACGATGTTTTCCTTCACCGTTTTTGAGAGCAGTGGGTTCGAACCCACGACTTACTGCTAGTAAGTCGGGGCCGCCACCACTGGGCCACCGCTGCTGTCCATCCATCCCGAAATTTTCCTGTCAATTAATATACAAATGCGTCACTAAGAATTTTGACTTTGATTATATTCTTTTCAAAAACCTTATGATACTTGTACCTACATATTTTTTATTATTATAGTTTTGTGGTGTAAATAATTTAATTATCATGAAAATAAACGTACTTTCTGTAAAATAGTTTAAACAACAATTTTACAGGTCAAAAACGAAATATATTTAAATCTAGAAGACGTCTGTGTTTTCGAACCGTATACTCTAAGAAAAGAAGCAAAACAAACTCATGGGACATATGCAGCATTAATCAAGCTATACAGTTCACATTTTAAAACCTAAAATAAGGAATATTACCCCAGCTTTTACAACAACTCAAGAAACGCCGAAGTACTTCATAACTAAACAACAGAGGAAATTAAGTACACTCAAAATCTGCTACTTTATAAACCAAAAGACACAACAACCGACTTACTTAATACACAGTTTCTATCCCTTAATTCAAGCATCAATCACAAGCTAAAGCCCATCCCGAAACTTTATCTAAACTTGAAAACAAAATCTTCTTCACCAAAGAGTCAAGATTTAGAGGTCATCCAACGACAAAATTAGTGTTTTAATAATTAAAAGTCAAACAGCCTGTAAGGGCTTGCTATGGCTCCAGCCGGTGACAAAAGCTGGTCATTAAATTTAATATTTTACGGAGTGGCGCTAGTTTTGCCACTCGACCTGGTTGCCGGGTTTCAGCTGTGTTAAGTGGATGGCGAATCGAGGGATTTTTTTTCTAAGGTGTTGCTTACCTGGTTTTTATGATTTGTTTTTGTTGTTGGAATTTGACGCTTGCCAGAAGTGTCACCAGCAGAGTCGTGTCTTGGTGGTGACAAGCGTACTTAGGCTGAAAATTCCTCTTTGATCTAATGGTTGCAAGCGCGACTGCTGAGCATGAGGTCCTGGGTTCGATTCCCGGGTCGGGCAAAGTGTTATTGGGTTTTTCATCAGGACTTTCTCAGTAGCAGCGAACCAGTCTGGATTTGTGCTCGGCTGATGGGAATAGGCTCGCCTCTTTTTACATGGGACTTTAACTGGTGAAATGTGGATGTACTTGTTAGGTACACGTCTGCCTAACCATTCGGGGATTGCAAGGCGTGATTTTTTTGTATTCTGTACCTCTCACTTTCACACACACCATTTTCCACATTACTGAGCGAGACAGCAACACTGTGTAACACACACAGGCATCATTTAATCCTGGCATTAGTGTAGGACGTCAGTTAAACGATATTAACCTGTCGATTGCAGCCATTACTGGCTAGTTATTGCGCATGTATCACTAAGTCCTTTGCGATTGAATATTACAATGTTATGAGCAGTGTAGGGGTTAGTATCTTTGTAAGTTCATGAAAATGTTTTTGTGGTAAGCACTGTCTGTTTTTTCATATAAACTATTTATAGTTTGCCCAAACCAACCACTTTGTTTGTTTTGCTAAATGGCTGAATATGTTTTTTAATACCTATAAAAATGAGTTGTGTGACTGTTCCAATAAGACCCTAGTCTGATAAAATTTTCGTTTTTCCTAAGTCATGTAAATATTAGTACTTATTTCGGTCAGTTGCCCCCTAAGGGGCAAAGGTCACGCCCCGCCATCCGCGTGACCCTGTAAGGTTCGTCTCCAGGCTGGTCACCTTTCCACTGACTGAGAGGACTGAATTCCCGTTTCAGGGCAGCCCTGTCCCGCCTTGAAAACTAGGAGGACAGGGGGGGAATACAAGGTGGCGTTAATGGGAATTCACAGATAAGACATGTACAAGAATAATATCACATCATATATAGCAAAACATCAATATAGTATGAAGCTAATAAGACAAGAGGACGCAAAGATAAGATATATGATTAAAAGGGTTGGTGAAGGGAAACGTTACGCTTGCGCTTAAGGATTCCATTATTTACCGTTACGTTAATTCAACTATTTAAATGTATTACGAACCCATCTCTATGGCATGTAACCGGTTACAATAACTGCCTCAGTACGTGACTGTTAGACCTAAGCGCATAGGTCCACTAAGGACACTGCTACGAATTCTAACAGACCACGCTCCCTAAGCACAATTCACATGTCTTTCTCAATCCTAAGACAGAGTTCTGAGGAGTCCTGCTGCCATTGAGGAAGGCACGTTTTAGTAGTTATTCCTACACGCGTATTCATGTTAAACACCCTTACGGCAATCTACACCTTGACTATGATACAACATAACTTGCACAAGCGCACCGTAGACTCAGTCTGTAGCAGAACATATTACGATAGTTATTGGTGGCGCTGAAGTGGGAACTGTCGTCACTTCACATTTCTTTAATCTAACCCCATGTCGTGGTTGCGTGTCTCGCTAAATTGTGTCGATTCAGTAATAGGCCAACCAGTGGCTGGATTTGATTTCAACGAGACAAACAGCCGGGTTTGACTTTTCAGTCCCTAGCGTTCCTTAGAACGGAGCTATCAATTTGATGTTTCAGTGTGAAATACTTCAGGGAGCCTACCCCCACTACCGAAATGATTTCCACCAATGCCTACGCAATGTTTCTGAGCTAGACCTTTATAGGAAGCAATAATCACCATCGGAGCTTGGTTACTTTGTACAACAAGTACAAGTTGGCATTATTAATTACTGTTAAATATCATTTGTTTTAATCAAACTGTGATTATGGTGTTGCCTTCACCACTGAACAATATAGATTGTTCTACTTAAAATGAATATAGCGGTTCGGCCTTCCATTTGTGGTGCGTCAGAATATAAGTCAACAGTTGTCTATATACATTAGTCATTCGTATTAGTCGATATTGTACATGTCGTTATGAAAGGCCAACCCTAGAACCAAACGCAGACGGTGAATAGTTGCCAAGGTACGGATTAGGAGTTGGACACAAAACACATGATATAATTATATACATCGTGGCTCCGCATCACTGCTTTGCAAGCTGTAATAAATGAATTACGCTGGTGCATTATATTAACAGTTAGACATTGTGATGATTGAGGTGGCTGCCTCGCCTTACTGGAATAAATGGGTTACGCGGGGCTTTATATTAACAGTTCTTTACGCTACCGCCAAACTGCTACTTAAGCTAGGTTTTAATTATAGTTAACACTTACCACGTGTTCACTTAAGATGATTAGTCTAAAACTAACTTACGGAATACCGCTCACACCACCAGTTTCGTCTCCGCCACTGCTCGTCTCATTGCGCGTCACGACACTTGATTCCACCAGACTTATTACTACTACTTATATTTGATTTATAAAACATTAATCGCTCTATTACGACCGTACACTGGGACATGTGCATCTTGGTACCAAGACTACGCTAATTTCACGAGACTAACCTAGGACGTCCTAGTACTTTAACCGTTTTAGACCGAATACCGTGACTTAGCCTGTCTAATCCCAGACTCTTACGTCCGACCTCTTTCGTGATTCGAAATTCACTGCCTCTACCCCATGTGCGTCTCTTGGATTTCGCCCTACCGAATCCCACGCCGTCCTTTCTGAGAAATAGTTTAGCAACCTTTCTGTTTTTGCGTAACCGTCTCAATTGTTTTAAGTATCACTTCGGGCGCGACTATATTGCAACCAGATGTTGCGCTGGTATTCAGGAATGCATTTAGAAATCGGATACTTTTATCGTTTCTTAAGAATTTGTTGAATTATTACATTTGCCCTGTCAATAACCCAAGTGGGTTTCCCATTAAGTAAAGAATTTATGTGCTCCTAAGAAATCCAATATTGTTTTAAAATTCAATAGAAGAAAGAACGCATCGCCTTTAACTGCCAAGCCATAAAGTAGAGGTTTAAAGTGTTTGCACGTGGCCGGTAACGCGTGTTGATTTTTGAAACAATAATCGAGAATAAGATATTTGCTTAATAATTAGGAGTATGTGAGAGACAGTCACATTCCCCCCTCTGAAAATCAGACGCGTGACGCAGTACAGCGTATGAGCTTTCACAATAGGATGCGCCGTGGCTCTACATGGCATTACTATAGAGTTTAAAAGCACGCCCACTCGCTATTTTCACCTAATCAGATTATTATTATTGTTCCAACTGGAACATGAATCCAATAGGATGCATCGTCTGCTTATAATTTTGCCTAGTTTCGCAGAAGTATCTTTAACTGATACATAATTCCGCTATTTGAGATTATTCTCCCTCAAAATATTTCTATCATTTACCACGTTTCAGGTAATTGCAGAAGACCCGTGCATGCTTATAATTTAATTCTACATACCAGAGTCTCTTATAAGAGTATTTGTGATACGGAGCGTCGCTACCTACGGTGCTCTCTCGTTCTAAACTCAGCCTAACGCAGCTGCCGCTGGACAGAGGCCTTTCCCATTGCACCTCAACGCTGAGTCAGCTCCTCGAAGTTGTATCCAAGAGTAGCTGAAATAGTCCGCACATAAAAATATTAGGATTAATTCCACTTAGTCGCCCCCCTCCGATTCTAAGAGGAAAGAGCAGTTCTGAAATTCAACTAGAATTGGAAAATTGTAGTTGAAATGGAAGTTATGTTATTTGAAATAACTACCTTTTGCACATTTATAGAAATATTAAGAGCCTATCTTGCATTAAAATCACAATAAATTTGGTGTACCTACATTGAGCAAATAAGAATCTTGACCTTGGCCTTGACTTTAAAATTTAGACACCCTAGATTATCCAAACAATTCTTTGACTATTAGGACACATTATTATAATATCCATAGCTGGATATTAAAATATTGGCATGAATTTTATCCGGTAGGTCCCAATTTTGGAACTGATTAGGTAGGTTTATAGTATAGTCCTAGAGTTCAAAACAATATACAATTATTTTTGAGATAACAAAGTCATACCACGTGATCACAGGTAACCATAGAGTCTAATAAAAGTGGAACTTAGCTTCGCAACTGGGACCACGCTATGGCTGCCGTTGGAGTCAGGCGACGTCAGCTGAATTTGATGAAACTTTGACCCGAGTGCACCTCACAATCCAGAGGTTTAGACAAAGTTAAATGTCAGCCAAACGAAGACTGAAATATCCTGGAATTTGAAATAAGTCCACACGAGTATCTGTCCAATTATATGACATAGGTTACAGAGTCGGAAAGATTTAGGTTAACTTTCTATGATAATAGTTAATGTAACTCTTAGTAAATCGATTGTCCTCTTGTAAACTTTACGCTTCTTGGTATCTTAGCACTAATAATATAAAGTTTATCCATAGTTGAGCGCGTGTCTTATATCTACTTTTCTCTTCTCATAGAAATATAAACACTTTCAATTGCAAACATGAATTGAAATTGGTCTGTGTACTATCGGACACAAACCCTTCACCTACTGGGAATCGAACCCATCTTTACAGTTGCACAGGAACACAAGTAACAATCTTACAAATGTAGCTCTTTTTCTCTAAAATTGGAACCAATGCCCTATAAACTAACAAAACACGTAGGGAATCGAACCCACATACCATGACACAGGAATCTTATTACAGGAATCTAATTAGAATTACTTATCAACTATTGCGCTAGGCGGAAATCAAACCCTAATTCCATGACAACGGAATGCAGTATTTTAACTGATAAATCATGCGGGAATTGAACCCACTGCCAATGGTTGATGATTTTAATCATGACAACAAAATCGTTATCTAATTAAACATAAATCGTTGTAGCCGTTGTAACTCGAGCCGTCTCTTACAATTTCTAGGACCATAAAATTACGTTGTGTTATTATTGCCGTCTCTTACAATTTCTAGAACCATAAAATTACGTTGTGTTATTATTATAGTAACCCATATTTATTGTTCTTTCTCGTTGTACTGAAGTGAATCAGTACATTTAATGACGAGAATCCTGGTCACGGCACCACATGTGACTGTTCCAATAAGACCCTAGTCTGATAAAATTTTCGTTTTTCCTAAGTCATGTAAATATTAGTACTTATTTCGGTCAGTTGCCCCCTAAGGGGCAAAGGTCACGCCCCGCCATCCGCGTGACCCTGTAAGGTTCGTCTCCAGGCTGGTCACCTTTCCACTGACTGAGAGGACTGAATTCCCGTTTCAGGGCAGCCCTGTCCCGCCTTGAAAACTAGGAGGACAGGGGGGGAATACAAGGTGGCGTTAATGGGAATTCACAGATAAGACATGTACAAGAATAATATCACATCATATATAGCAAAACATCAATATAGTATGAAGCTAATAAGACAAGAGGACGCAAAGATAAGATATATGATTAAAAGGGTTGGTGAAGGGAAACGTTACGCTTGCGCTTAAGGATTCCATTATTTACCGTTACGTTAATTCAACTATTTAAATGTATTACGAACCCATCTCTATGGCATGTAACCGGTTACAATAACTGCCTCAGTACGTGACTGTTAGACCTAAGCGCATAGGTCCACTAAGGACACTGCTACGAATTCTAACAGACCACGCTCCCTAAGCACAATTCACATGTCTTTCTCAATCCTAAGACAGAGTTCTGAGGAGTCCTGCTGCCATTGAGGAAGGCACGTTTTAGTAGTTATTCCTACACGCGTATTCATGTTAAACACCCTTACGGCAATCTACACCTTGACTATGATACAACATAACTTGCACAAGCGCACCGTAGACTCAGTCTGTAGCAGAACATATTACGATAGTTATTGGTGGCGCTGAAGTGGGAACTGTCGTCACTTCACATTTCTTTAATCTAACCCCATGTCGTGGTTGCGTGTCTCGCTAAATTGTGTCGATTCAGTAATAGGCCAACCAGTGGCTGGATTTGATTTCAACGAGACAAACAGCCGGGTTTGACTTTTCAGTCCCTAGCGTTCCTTAGAACGGAGCTATCAATTTGATGTTTCAGTGTGAAATACTTCAGGGAGCCTACCCCCACTACCGAAATGATTTCCACCAATGCCTACGCAATGTTTCTGAGCTAGACCTTTATAGGAAGCAATAATCACCATCGGAGCTTGGTTACTTTGTACAACAAGTACAAGTTGGCATTATTAATTACTGTTAAATATCATTTGTTTTAATCAAACTGTGATTATGGTGTTGCCTTCACCACTGAACAATATAGATTGTTCTACTTAAAATGAATATAGCGGTTCGGCCTTCCATTTGTGGTGCGTCAGAATATAAGTCAACAGTTGTCTATATACATTAGTCATTCGTATTAGTCGATATTGTACATGTCGTTATGAAAGGCCAACCCTAGAACCAAACGCAGACGGTGAATAGTTGCCAAGGTACGGATTAGGAGTTGGACACAAAACACATGATATAATTATATACATCGTGGCTCCGCATCACTGCTTTGCAAGCTGTAATAAATGAATTACGCTGGTGCATTATATTAACAGTTAGACATTGTGATGATTGAGGTGGCTGCCTCGCCTTACTGGAATAAATGGGTTACGCGGGGCTTTATATTAACAGTTCTTTACGCTACCGCCAAACTGCTACTTAAGCTAGGTTTTAATTATAGTTAACACTTACCACGTGTTCACTTAAGATGATTAGTCTAAAACTAACTTACGGAATACCGCTCACACCACCAGTTTCGTCTCCGCCACTGCTCGTCTCATTGCGCGTCACGACACTTGATTCCACCAGACTTATTACTACTACTTATATTTGATTTATAAAACATTAATCGCTCTATTACGACCGTACACTGGGACATGTGCATCTTGGTACCAAGACTACGCTAATTTCACGAGACTAACCTAGGACGTCCTAGTACTTTAACCGTTTTAGACCGAATACCGTGACTTAGCCTGTCTAATCCCAGACTCTTACGTCCGACCTCTTTCGTGATTCGAAATTCACTGCCTCTACCCCATGTGCGTCTCTTGGATTTCGCCCTACCGAATCCCACGCCGTCCTTTCTGAGAAATAGTTTAGCAACCTTTCTGTTTTTGCGTAACCGTCTCAATTGTTTTAAGTATCACTTCGGGCGCGACTATATTGCAACCAGATGTTGCGCTGGTATTCAGGAATGCATTTAGAAATCGGATACTTTTATCGTTTCTTAAGAATTTGTTGAATTATTACATTTGCCCTGTCAATAACCCAAGTGGGTTTCCCATTAAGTAAAGAATTTATGTGCTCCTAAGAAATCCAATATTGTTTTAAAATTCAATAGAAGAAAGAACGCATCGCCTTTAACTGCCAAGCCATAAAGTAGAGGTTTAAAGTGTTTGCACGTGGCCGGTAACGCGTGTTGATTTTTGAAACAATAATCGAGAATAAGATATTTGCTTAATAATTAGGAGTATGTGAGAGACAGTCACAGTTGCCAGTTTTTTTTAACTAAACCAATGTCGCTCGTAGCTTCAGAGTTTGGAGTATTTAACTACTTTCCAAATTACAAAAAAAGAATGTGAATCTTATTGAGGGAAGATCACACATCATTATCATCTTCCTGCCTTTGTACCATTCTATTTGGGGTCGGCTTAACACGTTTCCTTCTTCCATTCTCCCCTGTCAGACGTCACGCTATCATTTACTCCTTTCTCTTTCATATCATTCTTCACACAATCCATCCATCTTTTCTTTTGCCTACCTCTGCCTCTCCATCCATCAACATTCATGTCCATCACTCTTTTAGTTAGAAAGATTTTAGAGAAGATCACTCACCACTCTGAAGATAATAAAGCTGTCTGAACCAAGTTTACAAAAACTGAATTGCTTCTGCTAAACACTAGGTATTAGAACTAAGCTTAATCGCTTTCTAGTATACAGTCGTAAACCATTTTACGACCGCAAATCCTCTATTATTGTACCGCGCCATACAATTTCTGGTCCGTTTGAGGTGGTTCATGTTTCCGTGTTTTTTTGCTCGACTCCAGTTTAATTTAAAGCTAGGCTGACCCAAACAGCGCTGCATAGTAGAACACCTTTGATGGCAGCGCTTGAATTAATAGCTTGAAGAGTTCAAGTGTTGTTGAATGATTTGTAACCTTTTTGCGAGATAAGTGAGTGTCTGGTGCAATTGAGTAGGTGATTAATAATTATGATTAGGTGATTAATTATATTAAATAAATTTTGAGTAGGTGATTATTCGAATTATATTAAATAAATTTTGAGTAGGTGATTAATAATTGCATCAGACTGAAATGGCAGTCCGTTTAGTGGTTAGGAATAGGTTATTACCTACTGCTTTTCTCAATTTTCCAGCCTATAACCAAAATAATATTGTGGCTGATTGACCAGAGGGCCGAAGCAGGCATTCGTTTTTAAAGTGGTTCGTGTTTCTACTTCGACTTTAAACAGGTTCACATAATCTTTTCGGTGGTTTGTGTGTCATTATGGTAGGAAAAACGATGAATTCGATCTCATTTGAATTTAAATTTAGGTGAACCCCAGATAACCAGTATTTCTGCAGCTAGCTTTCTATAGCTTTGGCTTCGTAGATAATTTGAACAAAATGGTTGGATCTAATTAACTTTTGCAGAATATTTAGCCGGCCAGTGCTCTTTTGGCGTTAACTATGGATGCAAGCGAATTTATTGTATACAAAAATTATTTTGTGGACTATTTCTCGAAATTTAAATGTTTCGAGTAAGTATAACATTTTGTAACATAACATCATAAACATAACATAACATCACGCCTGTAACCGAAGGGTTAAGCAGAGGTGTACCTAATAGTACACCCATATTACGCCGGTTATGTTTAAGCCCCATGTAAAATGGGGGCGAGCCTATTGCTATCAATCAGGTACAAATGCCTGCCAGACTCCTCGGCTGCTGCTGAGAAATTCTTGATGGAAAAACCCAGTAACAATTTGCCCGACCCGAACCCAGAACCTTATGCTCAGCAGTGGCGATTGCGACAATTAGACCAGGAGGCAGTCAACATTTTAACATTTAATGTTGTTATTATCTTTGGGGGCATTATATACATTTATCAATTTGTTTTAAGAATCTCTGTAATTAATTTTAATTATGTAATAACTCTTAAAAAGCCCTTAACTAAGCATCATCTAACATTCCACAAAGACAAAAAAGACCCTTTTCTCAAGCCGTAATTTCTTATTCTAAAATAGGTCTTTTAAAGAAAATCCGTCTTCAAACCGGCTTTATAATTAAAAATGGCAATACTTTGTGATTAAGTGTCTAAAACGAGTGTACGCTTTCAAAGGGGACACAATCTAATTGAAACTTGTTGAATATATTCACGCTATACTGTGTCTTGGAAGGCAATGTCTTTGACTGTTCCGTGTGTAACATTAGTTGGATTCCGTATTGAGATTGATTAAAGTATCTAGCTCATCGGTTCAAAGGTTCAATACCAGTGGTTCGCAAGAGCTGAAAATGGTCCAAATATCTTTTAAATTTCCTTACGTATTTTCTTCTTTACGTGCTTTATGAAAGTTGCAATTGTCTACCTATAAGAATGCTGTTTCTATCACAATAGTACATATTTATTTATTTAACAATTTAAATATGTACACACTAAATATAGAAAAGCAGAAAGGCACAGAAAATAGTACAAAGAGTAGAGTAGTAGTAGTATTGTTGATGTTGTTGGCTCAGCTTTTGCCAACTTTATTGAGGTCGGCATCCAGTCGGTTGCAGATGAATACCAGTATTTTAGATGGATCGACTGCTTATTTGACCTTCACAACCCAGTTAGTACTGGGTAATACGGCAATCCTTGGTAAGTCTGGTTGTCAGACTTTCGGGCCGGACCTGTAACGACTGTCAAAGATCTTTCAATAATACAATTATGTTATATACGGTTTTTTTTTTGTTATAATCATGTGTATTAATGTAATTGTGTCAAAACTATGCGGGTCTGCCATGTACAGTTGCCAGCACATCAAGTTACCAAAAACTGTCAAATTTGTCCAAATGATCAAAATCAAATCAGAAAATTTGACTGTACCTAATTCTGGATTGCAAGCATAAAACCATTTTTATAAATAAGCATGGCATAAGAATCAATAAAAAAATAAACAAGTTAATAAAATTGAATCACAACCAACATAATCCAATGCTAATGCACACATTAATACTTCATAATGACATGAAACCATGAACAAACAATCCATACATTACAATTATAAACCTTTCAAATTAAAGCCATGTACTCTAAAATATTAAACTGGCTAATTGGCTGTTTGGAAACATTGATATTATCAAGTAATACCGAGTTAAGTGGCTTCTGTTTGTTTCACATTGCTTCAACATCGAACGATATTGATTTTGTATTAAGAAACGTCTTGGTAATGGAAAAACGATTCGTTGCAGTTTTATTGTGTTTTTTAGGTAAAAAGGGAGGGTATTTTTTTAGGTCATTGGCCATTGTTTAGAATTCAGAAGTAAAATAACAGTGCCATTGTTATTTGAAGTTGCGTTTTTATAGTTGCCAAAGCCACGTTCACGGTCTCATGCAATGTGATGCTACTTGCGACGCAACTTCCGTCAAGCATCTCTCCGATCCCTTACAGCGGTGGTAGGCTGCGGCCGCCTGGTTCGGACCACCCTCCTGCCGGAATCCGGCGCCAAACAGCTTGTCTGTGTTCCGTCGGTGTGCGGGAGTACCAGTGCCATTGGGGGGATGGAGATGGTCAGTTGCGCGGCTTCGGACTAATCTGGGTGTCTAAGTGATTCTGTACCGGGTGACTCATACTGGAGGGTATCGGGATCCGAGGCACGGTCTCTGCCGTTGGCCGACCGCAGTTAGTAGGGGGCCCAAGTACTGCGCCAGCCACGTGGGAAAGGCTGCCCCGCCAACTCGCGAAAAATGCCGAAATGCTCCACTGTGCCAGTTGGCGACTGGGAGGGAGGACCCGGTGGCCATTTCGGGGGGGCTCGGGCGTCCCCGCAGTCTCCAGATGAGTCTCCCACAGGTCAGATGAACTGAAGAGTCCCGTTGGGTAACCGAGCCGCGTCTCGACCATTCTTCTGTTTCACCACTAAAATTATACTCCACCATGAAAAAACAAAAAAGGAAAACGGTTTTCAAGCGGCGGCACTTCCTCCCACTTAAAGTGCACCTCACCAACATCAGGGGCTTGCACTCAAATCTCGATCCGGTCCACCACCACCTCGAGACCGAGAAGCCGCACCTATTCTTTTTAACGGAGACGCAGATTGCAACTCCGTCAGACGTGGCGTACCTCAACTACCCAGGTTACTCGCTTGAGCATAAGTTCCTAAAACGAGCTGGGGTTTGTGTGTACGTTCGCGATGACATTTGCTTTCGGCGTCTCCGTTGCTTTGAAGATTCCGGGTTATCTACCATCTGGATACTGGTGGATACCGGGGTGGAGAAATCCCTCTACGTCGGTGTCTACCGGTCGCACAGCGGTGACCAGGAGACGACCAGGCTCTTTGAGCACCTGATGGAGAAGGCGGATTGTGCCCAACAACGATACCCAACCGCGGAGCTTCTTTTTCTGGGGGACTTTAATGCCCACCACGATGATTGGTTGTTCCCGTTCCAGAAAACTGACCATGCTGGGAGAGAGGCGCGCAGATTTGCATTGTCGCTAGATCTTACCCAGCTGGTGAGAGAGGCTACGCGGGTGCCAGACGTTGACGGGCACACACCCAACTGCTTGGACTTGCTGCTGACCACTGACCCAGATAGGCACTCAGTATCGGTATCAGCCCCACTGGGAACATCTGACCACTGTCTGGTAAAGTCCGTATCTATCAGCTCTCCTCCGGATGATAGCCCTAGGGGCAAGAGGCGAGTTTGGCGATACGAGTCAGCAGACTGGGATGAGATGCGGCACTTTTTTGCGTCCTTCCCTTGGCATCCAGTGTGCTTTTCTTCGGGCGACCCCTCTTGTTTGGCTGAAGCGGTTGCGGACGTGATACGGCAGGGAATGGACTACTTTATTCCATTCTCCGACATACCGCTCGGTCACAAAGCCCGTCCTTGGTTCAATGTGGACTGCGCTCGTGCTGAAGCTCGTATGCAGTCTGCATACCAAGCCTGGGTGCAAGCCCGTGACCGCAAAGTCCAAGCTCGACGGGTTCGCGCGAAGAAAAGAGCTTTTAATTCTGCCGCAAAGTCCTGTAAGCGGGTGATCCGAAAGGCGCGTTTCGACCACGTCAGCCGCATAGGGGCTAGGCTTGCTTCCTACCCCTCTGGTAGTAAACAGTTTTGGTCCCTATCCAAATCGGTCGAAACCAACTTCTGCTGGCCCACATTACCCCCCTTGCAAAAACCGGATGGGTCACTAGCTCACTCCGCTACTGAGAAGGCAAACCTGTTTGCATCTCTATTTGCGAGCAATTCACGTCTAGATACTGGCTCAAAACAGCCACCAACGATTCCTCACTGTGATTCTTCGATGCCGGAGATCACAATACACATGAAAGAGGTTCGTAGAGTACTCCATAGCCTAGACGTGAACAAGGCTAGCGGTCCTGATGGTATACCAGCAAGAGTCTTGAGGAACTGTGCGCCTGAGTTGTCTTCTGTGTTGACACACTTGTACCGCCTCTCTCTTAAAACCAGAACGGTACCGAAGTCATGGAAGGTTGCCAATGTACAACCAGTACCCAAAAAGGGTAGTCGTGCCGACCCCAGTAACTATCGACCAATCGCCATCACCTCCATACTTTGTAAAGTTATGGAAAAGGTTCTCAATGGGAAGCTGCTGATGTACCTAGAAGCAAACAACCTACTCAGTGACCGTCAGTATGGCTTTCGCCGGGGACGATCAACTGGGGATCTTCTAGTGTATGCTACGCACTGCTGGGGCGAGGCCATCGAGAAACACGGCGAAGCCCTTGCCGTGTCGCTCGACATCTCGAAGGCTTTCGACAGGGTATGGCACGCAAGCCTGCTGAGCAAACTTCCTGCATACGGCATTCCCGTTGACTTTTGCTGCTGGATATCTGACTTCTTGAGTGAACGGTCGATCCGAGTGGTCATTGATGGCTGCTCCTCTGACCTTATCGCTATTGATGCCGGAGTTCCTCAGGGGTCAGTTCTCTCCGCGACACTTTTCCTGCTGCACATCAATGACCTTCTGGTTCCGGGTATTGTTGGGTACGCAGACGACAGCACTGTCATGGAGGGTTATGTATCCAGCGCAAAAGCCAGCGGTGAAGAAGTGCGTTCATTGAGAGAGGCCATGGTAGAGCGAACAAATTCAGCCTTAAGTCTCGTCTCCAAGTGGGGTGACGAAAATCTGGTTGTTTTTAACGCCACCAAAACCCAAGTGTGCCTGTTCACCGCCAAAAGGAGTCCGTTCAATCTGGCTCCTACTTTCCGGGGTACATCTGTACCAGTTACCGACAGCCTCGAGCTTCTTGGTACGAAGTTGAGTGCGAACATTGCCTACATTGAGTCGAAAGCTCAAACAGCGGCAAAAAAGCTGGGTATCCTAAATAAGGTTAAGCGGTACTTCAAGCCGGAACAGCTTTTAACCCTATATAAAGCTCAAGTTCGGTCTGGCATGGAGTACTGCTGTCACCTTTGGGATGGCTCAGCCAAATACCAATTAGCCACACTCGACTCTGTTGAGCGCAGAGCCAAGAGGCTCATTGGTGACGATAAGTTGGTGAGTACCAAGCTTCATAGCCTGGCCCACCGGCGCAGAGTTGCATGTCTGTCGGTCTTTTACAGGCTGTACTTCGGTGAGTGTGCCCAAGAGCTCCACGAGATCATTCCACCATCTCCCTTCTTCCATCGGGAGTCCAGACGTACTGCGGGTTATCACCCATTCCTTGTCGATGTTCCACACATTCGCACGAAGCGCTTTGCTACATCGTTTATTATGCGCACAGCCAAGGAGTGGAATTCCCTGCCTTCGTCGGTGTTCCCAAGTTCATATGACCCCAATCTATTTAAGTCGCGAGTTAATAGGCTTCTTTTGGGTTAGCTCGTTCCATCGTCGACCTCATCTCTGTCCTCAGGACTAGTTTGAGGTCAAGAGTAGGCCCATCAAACATAAAAAAAAAGCAACACGGAAATGTTTTTTTGACATTTTCTGTTCTGCTGCACCTACTATGTTTTCTCTCTGCGGCACCCTAAGGTAGACTGGTTGAAAATGCCCAAGGCATTAAGTCCGCCTTTGTGCAGTGTTTATAATACTTCTGCATAAAGTTTTAATAAATAAATAAATCACGTCACGGTGATTCGCGTCATGTTGATTCGTTTCACGGTGACTCGTGTCTTGCTCTAAACAACTTCTTTAATTTGCTTCTATCGCAGTTGTTAGACACATTTCGTATGAGCGCGCAGTTCGTGGACAACGGGTAAGGCCGCGGTGTGTGTACATAATTATTGTGCTCAGCCTATCCATCAGAAACTCAAGTATCTTTTGAAGGTTTTCTTATAACACAAGATCCATCGACAATCTTTTCGAAATCCAACCTCTTGTGACGATGGCAATTGATTACGATAAGGCACGTTTTGTAGTTGCTTTGCTTGGATTCATTGCAAGTGTGTTTATCTTGCCAAGAGTTTCTTTTATGAAAACTTCTATTAGTTGATTTGACCTTGACGTCAATCCGTTAGTTATTCAAACCTAAATAAAAAATTAGATCATGAGTTCGATTTCCAGGTGTGCTTGGTTGAATTAGAGTGATGTAGGCAAAATAAAAGAGAACTGTTCAGTTAATAATGCCAATAGTTAGTGTGTGCAGTACAAATATAAGGTTAGGCGAGCTGCACACAACACCTATTAAAAAAAAAAAAGTAAATAATGCTTTTTTTTCTTTCTTTTACTTAAACTAAGCTAACAATACAAATACATACTTTTTAACATTACTAAAAAAATACATCTTTTCATAAACCAAAACATGTTAAGTTATAAATACTCGTAGATTTGTATTATTTTTATGAATTACATATTCTTTTAACTTATACTGTCACTTACGGGATATCTTCCGTGATTGTTCGTGATTTTGAGCTCCCGATATACATATTCATTATTATCTTTTGATGGCAAAATATTCGCCTCCTTTTACATGGAACTTAAATATGACTGGCGAAATATGGTCATACTATAGGCACACCTCTGCCTAGCCCTTCAAGAGGTTACACGCGTGATGATATTTTATGTAATCAATGGATTTGAATGATTAACTATCAGTTTGTGTGTTCACTATTAATTAGGCCACCTGAAATATATTTCCATGTATTTTTTTGCACTCAATGTATGTTTCTTTTCCTCATTACAGTTAATAAATCCATTTTATGGTTGATATGAAGAGCTGAACTTCACGTATCACGCACTTGGGACTCGTCAGTGAACGACAAAATGAGTAAAAAGTTTTTAATATCGGCGTGTACACTTTTTTGTGTCATGTTTTATTGGAGTTTTTTGTTTTTTATTAGTAGGATCATAAATAGTGGTATAATGGTGAACACACACATAACCTCACACCTAAATTCAAATTCATACACCGCGCAGGAAAAGACAGCGGTATAGAGATTTATAAAAATATCAATAGTATGTAATGGAATGCAATGGAGTCGGCGACGCGGCAGGTTCAAAAGGAGATGGCGTGATGAGCTGGACTGCTAGCTATAGGATTGGGCTGAAATAGCTCTAGAGAGAGAACTGGAAATAAGGAAGGCCTGCAATGGGACACAACAGGCTCATAATAATGGTATGTAGGGTAATGCAAAATAGAAAAGCAAAGATTGAGATAATATCATCTTTACATATTAGGACACAAAGTCGCTCCGGCTGTTTGTACTCTTAGATCTTTTATACTACGCGACGAATTTTAATGCAGTTATCAGCGATAGATAGAGTGATTCAAGAGAAAGGTTTAAATGTATACTGCACCCGCGCGAAGCCGGGGCGGGTCGCTAGTAAATTTTGTGACTCTACTAAGAAAAAAATACGTTTTGGTTTTCATATGATGCAATCGATATATCAAAAAAGTAGACTCTTAATAAATAACAAGACAAAATTTATTATGTTTTATTAAAAAAATAACATTTAAAACAACTTCCTTACTATTTTAATTTTATAGCCTTTAAAATGCGAAGCGAATAATGAAGCCTGCTTCAGGTTTTTACTTAAATCACGTTTTACGACGAGTTACAAGTCATAAAGAATATTTAGTAGGTATTAGTGATGGCACGTCATTAAAATGATTTATTAAGTTCCTTTATGAAATTGTGAAACTGGAGACAGTGAATGTAAGTCGTTATTTCTATAAAAGGTACAAAAGTTGTTTGATACGTCGTTGAGGAAAAAAACAAGAAATAATAGGTATTTCATAGCCTACGTCATAGTATTGTTTATATACGCTGTAGCAAGATCAATGTAAAAAATTGACACACAATCATCATCTTTTTTGGGGTCGGCGCAACACTTTTTCTTCTTCCATTCTCCTCTGCCAGATGTCACGGCATCATTTACTCGTTTCTCTTTCATATAAGTCTTCACAGAATCCATCCATCTTTTCTTTAGTCTTCCTCAAACTCAAACTCAAAGCATTTATTTCAATTAGACCATTACAAGCCCTTTTGAAAGTAAAAAAAAAAGCGGAACTAAGCTACAGTCACAGTCACAAGGCATAATGCGGCCTCTCTCTCTCCATATATTAACATTCATGTCCATCATCACGAAAAATTGACACACAATACGAACAAATATTTCGTGAAACGTAATTTTGTTGTTATTCGTAGGAATAACAACAAAATTTACAAAGTTAAACAAACAAACAAGCAACAAATTTAATGATGTAGTAGTACATCATTAACTGGCGAAGATAATTGGCGTAGTTTCACTATATAAGTACAGTCACGAGCACAAATATGTACACATTTATGTGTCATTTTCGATTGACTGCTGCGCTGCGCGTCGCGGTTTCGATCCCCGCATGGAACAAATATTTGTATGGTCAGACAGATAGTTGTTCCGGATCTGGCTGTTTATATGTGCGAGTTTAAATGTTTGTAAACACCCTCATAATACAGGAGCCTATGTCAGACCCGGAAAAAGCATGCTCGTACCCGCTCTAACCTGGGCGGCCCACTTACTACCACTTCTTAGAACAGCATTACTTCAATTTTCTTCAGTGGGAAAGAGATGGAGATGTACTTTATTTCTGGGATGACAATGTACAGACTCCAGCAGCTCAACCTATCTGAAACTGTCAGAATTCTTAGAGTGGAGCGAAAAAAATACAAAATTCAAAAGCAACTTTGTCGTGGAATTTTCATTATGCAACTTAAGAAAAGAGATATTTCATCTATTGTTACTTAATAATTTGTAACCCTTACTTATTATAATATATATTTACTATTTTCAAGTTTTTTAACCTAATATATAAGGATTGATGTTCGTTTCAACATATCATATCACTCGACCTCTTTAATACCTCACGGAACCGTCTTAAAAAAGAGATAATTGCAATCCTGGATCAAACGCGAGATTCTCAGTAACACCACGGGTCCCAGTTAGTCATAAATATATAAGTAGTCATACAAACATCATCACACACATTCACAGACACACACACCGTACAGATACTCACACGCACACAGGCTCACACAATAATTTTTAATGTCAGTTAATTCGAGTCACTCTCGGTTATCTTATATTTATATTGGTGTACTTCGTAATTGGCGTATTGTTTGAATTAATAAATGTAAATTATTGTACTGCTAGCTGTGAAGCTACCTTTCATAAAATAAATAAATAAATAAATAAATCATCAAATCAGCTAAAATCGCAGTAATACAGCCGGGATATTAGGCTATCATTGCACAGTAATTTAAGTTATAGAACTTGAGTTATTGTGCCCTTTCACAGTAGTACATAGTTAACATGTACTTATCAAAGTTGTTAACACGTTGAAACTCTATTACCGTGTTGTGAACAGATAGTTTTGATATTAGAAGATATATAGCTAGCTGTGTATACGTATGTGACTTCGTTGATCTTCAATAACATGGTATTTATTTGGTTTCCTGTAGCATTGTTCAGTTTTAAAATTGACAAAAATATTTTTTATGTACTATATTTGTGTTTTAAGGCTATTACATCGGACTGCAACATCACTGACAAAATGTGGGTGTAGTAAAGGAACACCTTCACTTAACCCTTGATGGACTATAAATAGGCGTGTGTTATGTTTTGTTTATGTGGCTTTCCAAGAAACTGACCGGTCACAATTCTTTTTTACCAATATTAGATAGTTTTTGCTAGGATTTTAGGGTATAAAGTTGTCAATATGCAACATAGTGGTCTAAACTTGCATCTGAAATTCAATTCATTCGATCCTATTAAAGAATATTGGATAACATCCAAAACAGTAAAATATAACACGCATGTCGTAGAGCGTCTACGCCGTAGTACACCTATGCCGTAGCACGCCTACGGCGTAGCCTTCAACGAGCAAAGATCGTAGTTAAGCTTTGTCACTTACAACTTAGCTCACCCCTTTACCTCTAATAAGCGTAATGTTTATATACGTAAGTGTCGAAAGCTGGTTTCGCCTTTGTTCGCACAATCACGTGTAGTTCAGTGTCGCTCCCGAGAGAACGTAGGTACTTAGTAAGTACTCTGTTACGAAGTTACTTCCGCCCTTACTTAGCTGGCTTAATGTGAGTATGCCCAAGTATTGTGTTTATGTTTTTAGGCTTTGACGGTGTCTTGTCATTCATGGGTAGAGCCAGGTTTTGTCGTGATTTTGAAGCAGTCTTTTTTTCAAGTCGGTCGTAATAATGTGGTCGGTGGTTGGTGGTGGTATGGTCGTTTATGTGTTCATGAATAAATAAATAAATATTTATTCTATGAAAAATCGAATTATTTATATAATCACAGCAAAATTTCAAAAGTTTATAAATACAGCGAAATATATATTTTATGTATGTTGAGTTAGGGGCCTGTTAGCCACAGGACCAATCTCGATTATTATTTTGTCCTTTTGTCAAATAAAATACTTTTTATATATTTAGTAAGGAATGGGTGATATCCTCAGGGTGTTGAGAGGATTAAAACGCGGTGACTTCATAAATAGTGGACTGTATAATATTAAGATTTCAACTAGAAAACAAACGGTCAAATTAACTTTGAATAGGCGAGAAAAATATGTAGTGAATCGCTCGGTGGACGGTGACGCAGTGCTGGTGCCGGCCGGCGCGCGCTCGCTGCTCGAGCGCACCCCCCGCGACCTCAGCATCCGCCCGCGGTCGCCCGGCGGCGTCCGCGCGGCGTGATATTCTCGACAATATTTTTTTTTATAAACAATCAGTTTCCAGTTTGTCAAGTTTCAGAACTGACTGTGCAATGATGATGATGGCATCTAGCCGATTTTGGCCACAGCGAGTGCATTCGATGACTTTACTAGGGGGTAGTCGAGAGCTTTGGTGTGCTGCTCTATCACGTGCTCTAAGCTTAGGCCGAAATTGTAGGGTATAGCTGTACGTGGTCTAGCTTGAAGTTTTTTTTTAAATCTAACTGCGACCTTCTTTACTCTTCATAAGCGTTGACCTGCCGATGCATACGACGTCTGCACTCGGGCTGGTTTTATGATAGCTTTTTCCACACAGTGTTCAATTTCGCATCTTTTGAAGTCTCTTTTCTGAATATCCTTGAAACGTAAATATTGACCACCACTTGACTGTGCCATATTGGTGGCATAAAGTAAATTACCTTTTAGTTCTTATTACACTTTTCTTGCCTAAATACACCATTTTTTTCTTTAATTCCAGCATCAAAGCTTCCGATTTCCTTAGAAAGCACCACTCCCACGCACTATTTTAACATATGAAATTTGTATATACCGCGGAGCAAAGGCGGTGGAATTAAAGATATCGGGGGATCAACCACCGCCTCTTCATAATCATTTGACTAGCCTTTTTAACCGGCGAGAAAAAAATATGGAGAGGTCTTTGTCCAGCAGTGGAACATACATGGTTATAAAAGTATTATTACGTAAACAGAGTGAAAGATTTTATCGATGTTTTTCCATGGAGTTTTACAGGTATATCTCGAAATTGTTCTCTTTCAAAATTGGAAAACAAAATTCACCCCGGACTGTAGAAAAATATAGAACGAGATGCAGCTGAAAATCAGTATTTTACATGCAGTGACTACCTATCTGATCTCTACTTTGGTAAGACTGGTTTTCAGACTTTCAGCCTGCTGTCCCCCCACTACTAGTTTTGCAGAAATTCAAGCTCCACCTCTTCCCCACATTGAAGTAAGATTAAAATATGTTTGCCATAAGAGGTAGTGGTAGACCCACAGTTCACAAGAATTCTTGCAAATATGTAGAGGAACATTTACATTTATTCGGGGAATACATAATATGAAATGCGAGACAAAGGAATTGAGCGATTAAGTTTGTTTGTTTGTTGTAAATTGTGGTAGAAAGTGGAGAAAATGTTTTGGAGACAAGAGGGTAAAGATGTTCCCCCTACCCTCAGTTACTATTATAATTTTATAACAACCAATACCGACATGGGGTTTAATTCACATATAAGTGTTCTTCATCATGATCTAGCTTTTTCTTAAACTATGTTGTGGTTGGCTTCCAGTCTAACCGGATGCAGCTGAATACCAGCATTTTACATGAAGCGATTATCTATCTGACCTCCACCTCTATTATTGTTTAATGGCTGTTGGTTCAGCCATCTAATTCTGGCACTACCCGTTTGCCATTTAACTTCCAAATCTGTTTGAAAAATTGTGATCTTAAAACAAAAAATCTATCTCCAACAACTTTTATTTCAAAGTCAACTTAATGACGTTTTATTAAGTTAACTTTTTCAATAGCACGTCATTCTGAAATCAAAATTGAAAAGTGGATGGAGAATGCCTTGTGGCATTAAATCCGCCTATGTACCACTCTTGTACATTAAGTTTAAATAAATAACAGAGAAAAATGGGATCATTCAACATTAAAACAAAAATACATACGTATTATATTTATTTAGTATTATATAATTTCATTCAGAACCAAACAACATTCTAGAGACAAGCGAAACCACATAATCTCACAAGTACACCGAAAACTGTAGACAAAGGAATATATTTTTGTATTAAGCATACCGACCTGCTGTATTTTGTTAATAACGCTCTGAGATCTCTCAAGAGTCGCCTGCTTGCCTCCGAAATTTTAATCTTATTACCATATAGATTAAGTAGGATTTCCAACGACGGTGGCACGAAGAATTTTCCAAGTGACTACATATATACCGTTTTATTGTGCCCCGCAAGAGTACTCGAGTTATGATTGAGTTTTTTGTGTAACTTTGTTATGGAAATAACGACTAATATGTTGTTTTGATCGTGATGTAAAGGCGACATCAAGTCTTTTCATGTTTTCAATGAAAAGTGACGTCGTGTTTTCGAATTGTTATTGTCGTTTTATTGATTTAGATGGTAAGGCTGCGGATTGATTTCAATGTTTCACTTTTATAAAGATATTGTTAGTGATATTTTGCGTTTGATCTTTTATATTGAATATATTCAATGATTATGAGATTGGTTTTCTAAGAACAGCCGCAATATTAGCGGTTACTATTGGATGCTGATGACTTTAAATATGCTTCTTTAAATAATCGTATGTAAATTCCAATCACACTTAAGTGTTAATGAGAATTCAGATAGGTTCAAGATCAGGTTTATAAAACTGATTTGAAGTCACCAACCTGCCTGTGTTCAAACCCACAACTCAGCTCATAATTCGGAGCGAAGATTACAAAACAACCACATTTATTATTAAGATGCCACAAAATAAAACCAAAGAGAAATCCGTGTGACAATGGCATCAAAACTTCTTCATAAATATGGACTTCGATACTTCATATTATATTACTCGAACAGAGGCGTCGCCATCACATTATTTAAATACGCAGGCTTACTAGAGGCTACCCGTAAATAATTCCGAATATCGAGCTCGCGACTCGAATAAATAATCGATTTGAATCGATACCTACTGTAGTTCTAGTCGGATTCGAAATGTCTTCCTTTTCCGCGGTAAGGATAAAAAATGCATCGAATGTAAATTCGCCAACGGGAATGTAGTAGTTGTACATTTTAAAGATGGGTTGCGGTCGGTAGTCTTTTTGTTAAAGTTCACGTAGCTCTAGTTTTATTGAAGGACATCTATTTTTGTTTAAAACTAGGTGTGGCCCGCGATATTCATTCGCGTGAATATATTATAAAAAATTTACTTAGCTGAATCGGATTATGTTATAAACCAAGGTTTTTTTTTTTTCAGGGAACCCAATGTTTTTGCTAAGATAAAAGTAGCCTAAGTTACTCCTTAGAACAGCTATATGTCAGTTAAAGTCCCGTCAAAACCGGTTCTGCCATTTCGGAGATTAGCCGGAATAAACAGACGGAGACAAAATTTTTATAGATTGTGTTTTTGTTATAAGTACCGTATATACTTTCATATGCATTCAGTAAAAAGCTGTCATTTTGAAATTACAAACAGACACTTCAATTTTATTTACACAATTTTAGATTAATACGCGCACGTTTTTGCCCTAGAATAAAAAAAATCTAAGACATCCATCAACACGCACTGGATCCGTAACGATTCCATGGCCAGATTGTCCACAATAAAAGACCTCGGTGTACTGATTGTTAGCAAACTGGCCTTTCATACACACATTATAAGCTTGGCGCGAGAATCTCATGCTGAGGATGCTCAACGCGCTCGTGGAGACCAACCCTGGATTGGACTTGTTTGCTGATGAATGGAAGACGATAATGTCAGAATGTTTGTGGCTCAGTGAGAAGACAGAGTAAAAGGATTACTTAACTTAATTTAGACTTATGCTGATGTATAACATAACATCACACCTGTAGGCAGAGGTGTACCTAATAGTACACCCACATTTCACTAGTCATGTTTAAGTCCCATGTAGGGGGCGAGCCTTTTGCCGTAATAAATGTAATAAGTAAATAATAAATAAACACTATTCATTCTCTGCACTGTGGTAATGATATAGAATCATTATGTGAGAGCAAATTTAACACTTTCAAATCTATCCCGTGGATTGACAGTTATTTTGATAATAATGCGGATTCCTTAACCTTATTTATTAATATCTCGTAAAGAACCATCATCTGCCTAGCCTTTTCCCAAATATGTTGGGGTCGGCTTCCAGTATAACCGGATGCAGCTGAATACCAGTATTTTACATGGAGCGACTGTCTATCTGACCTCCACAACCCAGCAAAAATAACCGATTCAACAAAATTTAATTCACAAATCACAGGATTTTCGGTAAATCAATACCAATCAGTAAGATATTATAATAAATTAATGGAATTTAACGATAAAGGCTGCAGTGTCAGCCTGAAAGTATATGCAATGATTCCTCTGTCAGGTGGGTGTGGGCGTTCACCGCGATTTGCAGTTAATTGAATCATTCTTGTTTATTTAATATCTGCTCCTGCGGTACGGAAATTGGTTCTGATTTTTGTGTTGAAAAGTAGTGTTATGCTTTTTAGGATGATCCAGTTTTAAGTGTGTTGATGATGATGGTTTATGCCAATGTTTAGAGTTCTAGTAACCAGATTATGCCTACATTAAGACGATAAATATTAAGATACCTAAGCGCCTAGGCAACTGGTAAAAAACACATAACCCTATCTTCGCAGGCGGATAAAAAGTTACCTACCACAATAATAAATTAAGTAGGTAAACAAGAACATATTACCGTACTTAAGTAGATAAATCCATTCAAGTTTTTCTCATATTAACGGAAGCTTTGCACTGCAAATATATAACACGCATAATAATATCAGCCTGTAAAGTTATAAAACCACAACCATTACGCCGCTAGAGCAGGACCGATGCCAAATGGAATGCGCCTTCTCCCTCTAACACAGTGTTAGGTTCAAAAGTTCATGGTGTGTGGTTTTCGTTGTAGACCATTACAGACGTATTATGTGGTCGTCCCGGATCGTTACGCCACGGTTTTATTAGTTAAAAGGCTTATTTTAACATTTGGTTTGGAGATATTAATATAATTGCGGGAAATTATTTAGAAATTTACGAACAAATATTTAGACAATTGGGGGCAATTACTTTGTATTACTATAACGACTTTTAAAAGTAGTTGACATAAGCTATTCAATAGAACTGTATAGGTGCCTACATACTGCTCGGATAAAAAGCCCATCGACACGCAATGAAGAAGCCATTCGGTCTACTTTTATGTCAACCTAACACACTTTCCACATTTTCATCATTTCTATATCTTATAAAATGTCATTACACTGAGGCTCTCTTGTATCGTGTAGAAAATAGATTCCAGATTATTATAATTTATTGCTATAAGCAATATAATTTGCATCTAACGTTGCAGTGAAACCCGAACACATCTGCATCTGGTAGGTGTTCGCAGGTGTGTTTACAGCGTATCCAATTTACTTACGTGTTTTTTTTATTCACAAACAGATTCTCTAGCTTAGTTTTAGAAAAAATAATTCACGAGAGTGAGGTTATAGGTACGGCTAGTAACTTACAAAAATAAACATTAAAAGCAGGCAGAGCCACATGTATAACTAGTGCTTAAATAATAGCAACAGCTTCCGACAACTCTATTCAGACAGTTTGCGAATATTTTCCTTCTTTATTTTTGTTTTTCCTCACTGAGGCGGTAACTCATCCCGAACTTTTAACGGTAATTTAAGTTTAACAGGTTTCGATATCAGACGCGTATGTTATAATGTAGTTGAGATGGTTAGATGGTGAGTTTCTGATCTACTATTAGTAAAATTATATATCGGGATATCGGTGTACACGTGAAAATTATAAATATACACATAATATCACGCCTGTCTTTCCTCAAAATGGTAGGCAGGGGTAGGCAATGACAGGTTCACCTACGTTTTAGGCTTACCTTGACCACGGTTGGGACATAAAATATTTTATACCAGTAGTCCTTGTATCCCTCGATCCGCTCAGGATTCTAATCAAGAATCCCTTACTACGCTCGGGATTCTACTTTAGAATTCTTCGCTACTCTCGAGATCCAACTTAGTCCCTCAAATTAAATTCCTTTTTTTCACTATTGCATAATCTACTATTTTATACCGGTAGTATCTATCCGTGGTATAAAACCCATCTTCCACACAGACAAAGCCGCGGGCAAACGCTATGCAGTATATCGTGCCGATATGGACAGCACGGTTCATCCTACTTATTATCAAAGCCATTTTCTATTGATGTCAAAGAAAAAAACATAAGATATATCGAACTTCATTTCGATATCACCCAGCATTACATCCTGTTTATGCCGCGGTGTGTCTTGTTCTACTTTTTACGATAAACGCCCGCTTTCTGCCTGCTTGCCTGTTTATTGCCGGCAAAAGTATTGTTTTTCATTATCTTATATCGTAGAGAGACCTAAATAAAATTGTATACAGTCAGAAAACGTTTTAGGTTGATCTTGATAAGGAAAGTATGTAGCTTGTATGTATATAGAATATCCTTTCTAAATAAATAACTCGCGCTCTTTGTATAGTATGTGTGTTACTGTTGAATAGCGTTACAATACTGTGCCGGTTATATGAAAATTCGTCGTTGAAACAATGGTTGCATGCGGGACAACATCAGTGCCGATTCGGATATTTGGGCTTGGCAAAAAGCTTTGATTTAAAGTTACTTAAAGCTAGTCTTTTGTAAGATGTTCCACGATCTTATACCCGAATAATCCCGTTATGGGACACACTCTTTGAATAATCTTCGAAAGAACATAACATAGTATACCCTTATAACAAGACCCTTACTGAAGCCGAAAGGCACTTGTTCTCCCCATAATTGCGATATTTTTTTTGTTCTAAACCGTACCTGGGAACCAATATTTCCGTAACTGGAAGGCAGTTACGGAAATATTGGGAGTCAAAATTCCAACTTTTTCACAAGTTTTTTTTAAAACTATGTACATTATATACGGTTTTTTAAAGAAATATAAGATTTTTACTTTAAACACCTCCACAACCCCTGTACTATTCAATCCATCCATCAGCACAATGTTTTGAGTGCGTTACATCGAGCCAAAACATGATTTTTCACCCTAAAAAAAAGGTGTTTCCCAATAATAATTTTTGCGTAGAGTTACTTAGTTTGATGTACAAAATGCTTGGTTGACTGCTTCGTGAAGGGTCCGTTTACACCCTGTGTGTACACGTATTTGCAGAAATATTTGATTCTCGGAGCTAATTTTTATACTTCTCCAAAACCAATTCTCCATTAATCCCATTTAATCCCAAGTTTCGCCATCCAAAGCAAGCAATTAGAGATGTCCAGTAGTAACATTTATCAGACGCAAATCACCAGGAAACGGCCATCAGTTTTCAGTAACAAATCCTACTAGCAGTTATGCAAATCTCGCTTGTTCAGTGAAGGCTTTCAGCTGACATGGTGGGACTGTCCATTATCTTGCTGAATTGAAAGCAAACGGTTGCTGGTAGTAGGTAGGTAGTAGTGTGTTACCTGTCGTTGGTTGGTTGTATGGTTAGAGTTTGTTGCAATTGCATTGGCTTCATTATCAAATCATGGTTGGTTAAGAAAACGAAAAGGGTAATTGTTATACTTGCGACCTACCTAGAAAAACGTTGAGATTTATAACATGGACTTAGGTACATGTTATAAAACTCAACGTTCAATATTATTAATTAATCGTATTAAAAGTATTAAGAATTAAGCTCAGCGACAGAATTCACAATACCACAATACGCTCCAAAACTGGAATTGCTGAAGTGCAGAAAAAGACTGCTGGGTTGAAATGGGATTGGGCGGGTCATGTCTATAGGATGCATCAGGACTGATGGGCCAGAGTCGTCACGTAGTGGGTGCCAGAAGACGGGCGTCGTCGTCGAGGGAGGCCTAGAAAACGCTGGCGTGACGACCTAGAGGCGTTTATGAGAGACTGGCCAGAGAAAACTGCACGGAGAGAAAGGTAGAAGGCTATGGGGAGGGCTTTGCCCAGCAGTGGGACAATAGAGGCTAAAAAAAATCTCATAGTCCGATGAGACGTCAATCCGACACAACATGATAGAGATCAGTCGCAGGGCCAACGGCTTAACGTAATTTCCGAGGCACGGGGGTATCACCAGCTTTCAAACTCCGGGCTGCTACTGAGAAATTGATTATGAAAAACACAATAACACTTTTTGCCCAACCGGGAATCGAACCCAAGACCCCACGTTCAGCAGTTGCACTTGCGACGGCGAGACCAACGGGGCACATAATTACCAACTAGCTTATGTCCGCGGCTTTGCCCGCGTATAGTTCGATAATTGTCCCACGGGATCATACTACCGGGATAAAAAGTATCCTAATTGTATTTTTAATTTGTGTTAATCCATGTTATAAGTTATCTGTATGCTAAATTTCTTCCAAATCCGTTCATGATTTTGGCGTGAAACAGTAAAAAACATCCATCCATCCATCCTCACAAACTTTTGCATGTATAATATTAGTAGGACATGACAGAACCGCATCAAGCGCTTTGGAGACTAGAAGAAAAATTGACACATAGACAGACATGACAAGTGGCTTCAATTCATAAAATTTATAGCAAGATGTTAAACATAAATAAAATAAATAAATTCAAGACCATTTGTTCTACGATGATGGATACGACACATTACAAATGAATATTAACGTAAAGGTTGCTTATCATAAATAAAAACACCTAGCTATTTATATGGACACAAGAACAAAATGACTTCGCCTTAACAGACGCTAAGTAAACGCAATGGACGTGCTCTTAGATATAGTTTTACTTTTCGCAAATTAAGTTAGATTAAAATTGCTTATTAGCCTTATTAGGCTAGATTGTAATATAATAAACAAGATAAAAAAAAAAACAGAGTCAACAGAACTATTGGTTTTCCATCTTATTTGAAAAGCCTGAAAGTAAATACAACAAGTCTCATTATTTTAAAGAATAATTTTCTGTAGATCTTGCTTTAACGTTTAATAGGTACTATTTAAAAGTAAATGATATTTATTTTACAAGAGAATTACCTTCGTCATTCCTTTTGCGATGATGATACTTCCTGAGTATCTTAATGTTGATACTTCCATATGACAATAAGAACAGAAATTTTACTTAAAACTATGCCCTTATTCATATACGTTATTATACGTTTGTATCTGTCGTAGCGTTAAGAAAACATGCCGCGTATCTCTTGCTTGATTGCAATCTCCTAAAAAGCTTCCAAACCTTGACCGGAATATAAGACAAAAACACAGAAACACACACGGCTGCCCATCTTCATATTATAATCTCTTAGGTGCTTGCTCAAGAGACCTGAGACCCTGAGACCATCACCTGCTTCATAATGCACTTTTTTCCAATCAAGATTATGCGGTTAAACCGTTAAGGACAGATTGTGTCCGCAGCCGGTGCAAATTCTGTCCGTACCGATTTGATCAAACCTTTATTGAGTCTCACTTAAAATAGCTAAATATCAGTCCAGTTTTTTTATTACTAAATAGGCTTTTGCGTTTGACCGCAACTCGCCTAGAAGAAACCGATTCACTCTAACTTTGAAGAGATCCAGATTATAATGATCCGGGAACAGAGATTCGGCAGTGAACTCCAAAGAATGGCGGTACTATTTCAAACTAACATCTTCATTATTAGTTTGCCATCCAATAAGTGCACAATCAATCGTAAAAGCGGATATTGCACTAATCGACCCATTTTAGAAATTGAACCTGCAAGAAAGCGGTGTAAGTGCATCGGAGAATATTTTTTCAATACACTTTCTCGAAAACTGGTTCTTATCGCACTACGATTAGGTTCAACACGCAATGTATTTCGCACGTGTGAATTTTTAATACTTTTCCGCACACGTGCTGAAATAAAAAAATCCACAGATCCAAATGGGTTCAATGACTATAGTCGGCGGTGATTATTTTTTTTTTAATTTTGGAAAATAGATATGCTTCTTTACGGCGTAAATATTTTTTGAGTATTTAAATTGTGTGTATAAATAGAATATCATAGATTAACATGATTATTTAAAACAAATATTTACTTATAAGAACAAATTAACATTTATTTGTTTTCTAAATTCAAAAATATTTGAATTTTCTATTTTTCATATTAGGCTGTTTAGCGGCATCATACCTTTGCTTCTTCTTCAATCTGGCGAAAACAAGGCGCGGCAAAAAGGCATTTAAATCATAGTTTCTTAATCATTCCTAATAAAAATACTTTCCCTTCTAATAATATTTTATTTCTTCGAAAGTGTATTGAAAAACATCGTTTGATACGCGTGGTGATTTGTTACTGCAGTTCTCGGCTCCAGCACACCCTCGCCTGCAGCTAGGGTGTTAATTCCGCCTCGAATGCAATAACAAAGTTTCCCCACTTATATCAAAATGTACTATTGTTTTATAGAGCGCAATAGAGCTGGAATTATTACAACAAAAGGCACCGTTCTCAGATATTTACAAGATAATCATTTTTTCTACAATGTAAAAGGCAATCTCAACCTGAAAACATATATTTCTCAACAATTAACTGCTATTTCTCGAACAGCTGTGTTGTCAGTTCCCAGAAGGACATGCCTGTCGGCAGTAAGCTCTATTAATTTTTCATCTGAGAACCTTCACGTTAGCTCGAGGTACAGTTGTAATAGCCTGTTAATAGCGTTTCATGTTGAACGTGAAAACATGGGGAATTTACTGAGTCTGTATTAAGGTTTCTTTTTGTATATTAGTTCGAGTGTAAGCGAGGTAAGTGCCTACTGATTCGAAGATTCGAAACGTCATTGGTAGGCAAATGTAATTATTTATAGATGTCATCCACATCTGCTTAGCCTTTTCCCAACTATGTTGGGGTCGGCTTCCAGTCTAACTGGATGCAACTGAATACCAGTATTTTACATGGAGCAACTGCTTATCTGACCTTCACAACCCAGTTAGTACTAGGTAATACGATAACTTTTGGTAAGACTGATAGTTATAGATGTAATCATAAAGCAATAAATAATTTTTTATCAAGTCATCTTCATTCTCTTGGCCTTGTCCCAATTCATTTGGGGTCGGCGCAGCATGTCTTCTTCTTCCATACTTCTCTATTACTCGTCATCTCATCAGACACCTCTTTTCGTGCCATATCATTCTTCACACAGTCCATCCATCTTTTCTTTGGTCTTCCTCTACTCTTATACCCATCCACAGTCATACCCAATAATATTTTCCTCATTCCTCCGCATCACATGCCCATACCACGATAACCGATTACCAAGTAATAATTTATCAAGTAAAAACATATTGTTAATCAAGTAAAAACTGTTTTCATTGGAAACTTATTCAAAGGGCGCGCAATCTTTTATTAATACGATTTAAAAGAAGTCTTGTTTACAAAAATAAATAACTAAAACAGTTTCTTATATAGGGTGGAACGGCCACCGACGCGAAAACGGTTACCACGTCTTCAGTACATCATTCTGAGCCCCCAAATTAGAAATTTTTCATCGGTTGTTTAAAAAAAGAAACAGCTGTTCCCTGTAAAACTGCAATACCTACATGGTCAAAATATATGGAACAGCTGATTTTTTTAATAACCGATGTAAAAATTCTATGTGGCTCAGAATGATGTACTGAATACGTGGTAACCGTTTTCGCGTCGGTGTCAGTTCCATACTGTATAAATGCCAACATGAAAATTAATTTCTGTTTTCAGTATAAAATACTACTTAAAATCAATAATTACGCTCTGTAAAGCGTATTAGCTTGCTAACTAGAACTTCATGTAAGTAACTTATAAAATAATCTTGGAAAATGCATTAAGAATTTCAATATAGCCTGACTAGTTAATAAATAGGAATATAATAAGTTTGAGTTTGTAAGACTAACTAACTACCAGTACCTACATATGTTCGTGAAAGTCGCTCCTCAGGGAATATGTGGGCTCTAAGTAATATTTTAGAGTTAAATACTAAGAAATTTAAATTATTTTCTGCATGAGTTTTCATGTTACGGTTTTGTGGCATTATTGCCAAGTAGGAAATCCTTTGTTTGATCCACAAGCCGGGTTTTCTATCAAGATATGTGCCCGGTTGATTGCGATAGGCTCACTTCTGCTTAACCATTTGAGGAAAACAGGCACGATGTTACATTATTTGTTACGATAATTATGATTTTATGGCACGATTGGCGCAGTGGCTGAGCGACTGGCTGCTGCGCTGAGTGTCGCGGGTTCAATCCCCGCACGGAACCAATATTCGTATGGCCTACAGGTAGTGTTCCGTGTTTGGCTGTTTGTGTATGTGAGTTTAAATGTTTGTAGACTATATATATGTCGCAGAATCAACACAGGGGCACAATTATTAGAATCGCTATTGATTATCATTAATTAGAATAACGCCATCTATCATCGTTTCTCGGAAGCGTCAAGCAGTTTGCTTGGGTGAGGTCGATACAGGGCGTGGTAGGTCTTGTTTGACAGCTGTCAGTTGTCATTGGTTGGACGTATTTGACTTGACAGACTTCACTTTTTGGTGAGACACGAGTGCGAGAGGTCGTTCTGCCAGCCTGTATCGAACTTACCGCGTTTCCGTACCTCAATCCATTTCCATCGGCTTGATTAATTGAGATTTTGTTATTTTGTTTTCGGAAGTGCATAAATAGACGGTTGATATCAGTGTGGAGACTATTATTTCGTACCTACACCATGTCGAACTTGGACTCCGATAACCAAGTACCCCAAATTGGTGAACCGCCTTCGTTATCAGAAGTGGCATGCAACTCAAACGCCCCACATGGTGTAAGTGACAGTGCTAGCCAGGAAAAGTGTAAAGACAATGCGCGCGCGTCTGAAGGTGACATAGAAACGGAAAAATGGCGTTTTCTGTTGGAGCAGCAAAACAAAAACTTTATGGCTATCGTGCAAGCAATGAAAACACCTTTTGCGAGTATGGATATTCGCCTACCGGATTTTGACCCTGAAAAACGGAATGTAGACCCGCGTGCTTGGCTGGCAACAGCAGACATGTGTGTTATCAATTCAAATAGTCAAGGTGCATCGTTGATGATTGCCTTGAGCCGCGCACTTAAGGGAGAAGCTTCGTCATGGCTGTCGTCCGTATCTTACCCTGAGATGAAATGGAGCGATTTTAAGGAGCTGTTTATAGCCAGGTATGATTGTCCAGAGACTACCGCTTCTTTTCTAATCAATCTGCATGGAAATAAACCTAAGGAAAATGAGTGTTTGGCCGCATATGCAGCTACCCTCATGACAACCATTATGTCGAAATGGAACGGTGTTACAACAGAACAGATTGCCATTGCGACGGTGCTAGCTCATATCGCGAAGAATGATACGCGAGTCCAGCGATTGTCCTTCACTACAGACATCAAAACCCGCAACGATCTACAACGGGAACTGAAGGCTGTTTCTTTTCTGAAGAGGAGCGCCCCATGTGGTGGTGACGAACATGAAGGTTCTGACGCGAAGAGGAACCGCCCCAATTTGCCCTACGCTGAACCCAAATGTTTTAACTGTGGGAAACCAGGACACAGATCGATGCAATGTCGCCTGAAAAGAGACTCGCAGGTACATGAAGAGCAATTGAGATCGATGGCGTCTATCAGTGGCAAGAGTAACCAGGCAACAGGGAAAGCCGACTGGATCACTTGCTTCAATTGTCGTGAACAAGGGCACTACGCATCCAACTGCCCTAAGAGGAACGCCAAGGAGGCAAGCAGCAGCACGAGGGTTGATCCTATCAGGGAAAAGCGAGTTGATGTGTGCCTTTTGGACGCACCTGCTGGATCCTTACAGCTTTTTGGTGAGCAATTTGATATTTTTTTATGACTCTGGTGCTGAATGTTTACTTGTTATAGAATCTGTATCCTGTAAATTTAGTGGTAAACGACTTTATGAAAATGGGACATTGACTGGTATCGGACAGACTTATTCTGTAAGGTCAACAGTACAAATTTTGACTACTGTTGAGAACGATGAAATTATTTGCGACATGAAATCATGATTGGACGCGAAATTTTATCAATTGGTTTAGTAGTTCATATTATGTCGTCAGATAACATACGATTGAGAAAATACGGATCAGACATGTGACGCGTGTGCGTGCGTGTGTGTGTGTGTGTGTGTGTGTGTGTGTGTGTGTTGTTGACTGTAAATTTGACTTTGACACGATAGACACTGACATCCCCCGTGAAAGAGTTCTATCCTATGCAAATGTAGTATGCAAGTGACTCAGATTGCATACATTCCAATGCTGTTCGTGGCTGCTCGACAGTATGGCAATGTAGGTAATCGCCAAAGGTGCTAAATAAAGGCAATGTATTGTCTTGAGGTTGGGTACTGGATGGAGGTCCCATAGTTGCCGGATGGAGGCAATGCGATGTGTTGAAATCGGGTACCGGATGGAGGTCCCGCTAGTTGCCAGATGGAGGCAATGCGATGTGTTATGTGTGTTGAAGTCGGGTACCGGATGGAGGTCCCGCTAGTTGCCAGATGGAGGCAATGCGATGTGTTATGTGTGTCGAAGTTGGGTACCGGATGGAGGTCCCGTTAATTTGCCGGATGGAGGCAATGTGTTGTGTGTGACGAAGCTGGGTACCGAACAGAGCATTGCATACTAGATTTGGTCGGAAGGTTTCATGAATTGGTTCGAAAATTGATGATTCTTGAAGAGTGGTGATTTCAATATTGAGATTTTCTTTAAAAGATTTGATGAGAATGTAAATCAGAATAATATTGTGTTATGTGACTATTCCCTGACGTCTTGGTCAGGAAGGCCGAGCAAGGGACGTTTTACTTTCCATAAATTCTTGTTTCAGATGCCTCACACGAGGACGTGTGAATTGTCAAGATGGCCGTGTCGCAGAATCAACACAGGGGCACAATTATTAGAATCGCTATTGATTATCATTAATTAGAATAACGCCATCTATCATCGTTTCTCGGAAGCGTCAAGCAGTTTGCTTGGGTGAGGTCGATACAGGGCGTGGTAGGTCTTGTTTGACAGCTGTCAGTTGTCATTGGTTGGACGTATTTGACTTGACAGACTTCACTTTTTGGTGAGACACGAGTGCGAGAGGTCGTTCTGCCAGCCTGTATCGAACTTACCGCGTTTCCGTACCTCAATCCATTTCCATCGGCTTGATTAATTGAGATTTTGTTATTTTGTTTTCGGAAGTGCATAAATAGACGGTTGATATCAGTGTGGAGACTATTATTTCGTACCTACACCATGTCGAACTTGGACTCCGATAACCAAGTACCCCAAATTGGTGAACCACCTTCGTTATATATAAAAATATCTATATATATAGAAAAAGAAATAATGACTGAGCTTTCATCTATAGTAATACAGTTGGTTGGCAGTATATTGTAAGCAAAAAGGAAATAAAGCACCTACAAACAAGTAAAACAATAAAAATAATCTTGCAACAAAACAACACGACGCTGAACAAACGCTCACGGACCACTGACAGATCGCAGCGAGGGACAAAGCATCGCGTGCGGCGCTTGCGTTTATCAGCTTTAGATAAGTTGGACTGCTTACTCTTAATCGTACAGTTGGGGGAATAGGTAATTAATGTTGTGGTAAACGTTTGAAGGCCCTAAAAATGTCTTAATGCAACTTTCTTGAAGATTATTCGATCAACTGTTTACTAGATGGATAGTATCAGACCACTCAGTCTGGTTAAGGCTTTCCTAGTGTGAGATTAGATATCTAAGATTTTCCTAAGTAAAGATGAAATGATTTTGTCTTTATATCCGACTGTCCCAGCACGGGGTTTCTGGGTGCGTTACAGCTAACACCACGCGGCTGCATGCTGGGCACGAAATCCTGGTTTCATCAAGGACCATCAGGTCGGGCCAAGTATTTCAATCAGAATTTATAAGTAGAAGACCGGTTTCGACAGGATTCGAGACCGGTTGATGGCTATAGACATGTGCGTGTGGATTGAGAGATCTTTTCGAAAAACTCTTCCAATCCCAACCAAATTATAAGAGGATTTAAGAAATATTTGTGAAAACTTCATGGTAAGGTATAAAATTTGTGAAACCTAAACAAAGAAAGTTAGAACTCATTAAGTGGATCTCTCAATCTGGACAACTGAAGAAAAATCCATAACGCATATCCAAGAATATACTGCCTATGTGTTTATAATTTGCATTTTAATTAATTGTGAAGCATTTGTGAAAGCTGCTAAACAAAGTTTCGATTCGTTTCAAAGCCACGTTTAAGATTTATAACGGTGTATATGGATCACTCAGAGTGGACAATTTTCAATTGAGTGATCTTGTAAAATACGATCTAATAGTGAAAAAGTATGAATAATTATCATGTTTATTGCAAATTATGCTTCTGGGAAAATTTGTGAAACAAAAATCGTGATTGAAATCTTACTGGTTCAAGAGAAAATGAAAATCTTGTTTTTTGTCGATCGTCCCAACTGAGAGATCATTATTTTAAACTATATTTAATAAACCAAAACTTATAGGTAGAAGGTAGATACATAAGAAATTGTGAAAAATGTTGTACTAAAATTTGACGAATCAGTCATCCCTGTATGTGTTATACTTAAAAAGATAAATCATTTTTTACAATCCTTGAGAAAAACGTTGAGTAGGGTGACCATATCGCCGGTCGGAATCATTACCGGTACAATTCAAATTATGATGCACTTACGTTTTTATACAAGTAATTTGTGTCTGGTTTCACTACATAATTTAAATAATATAAAATTACGTTTTTAAATGACAAGTTTCTACAAAGTTAGGTACTGTATGTGTAGTGCTCTTACTAAGGAATTCTAAGTTCGTAATTCTACTTCTAAGTAATTCTTACACACAAAAAGTTCAGAAATTTTAAGGTAACCAAAAAAAAATAACTTTTTTTAATTTAAACTTTTTTTTAATTTCACTCATAATTACATTTATTAGGATGTAACCTAATCAATAAGTCCGTAGAACAAAGTATGTAAAATAACTGGTTCTTATTTGCTGTTATAAGTACATCAAAAAATCGGATAAAATAAAAAAGTATGTCTACCCTAGTCAACGTTTTCCTTAAGGATTGTAAAAAATGATTTATCTTTTTAAGTATAACATTTACAGGGACGATTGATTCGTCAAATTTTAGTACAACATTTTTCACAATTTCTGATGTGGTACCTTCTACCTATAAGTTTTGGTTTATTAAATATAGTTCAAAATAATGATCTCTCAGTTGGGACGATCGACAAAAAACAATATTTTCATTTTCTCTTGAACCAGTAAGATTTCAATCATGATTTTTGTTTCACAAATTTTCCCAGAAGCATAATTTGCAAGTTTTCAGTATTAGGTCGTGTTTTACAAGATCACTCAATTGAAAATTGTCCACTCTGAGTGATCCATGTACACCGTTATAAATCTTAAACGTGGCTTTGAAACGAATCGAAATTTTGTTTAGCTGCTTTCACAAACTCTTCACAATTAGTTAAAATGCAAATTATAAACACATTGGCAGTATATTCTTGGATACGCGTTATGGCTTTTTCTTCAGTTGTCCAGATTGAGAGATCCGGTTAATGAGTTCTAACTTTCTTTGTTCAGGTTTCACAAATTTTATACCTTACCATGAAGTTTTAACAATTATTTCCTAAATCCTCTTATAATTTGGTTGGGATTGGAAGAGTTTTACGAAAAGATCTCTCAATCCACACGCACATCTATAGACTGGCTCCGTATTACACGGTACTTAAACAAAATTGGCGAGATTTGGATAGACCGTAACCTTTGCCAAACCAGAGGTGATGCTGGTGAAGAGTGGATGCAATGTTATTATTTTTCTCCATTATGCACTACAATAAACTATATCAACCGATGCAAAATAGACCACAATAATCCTTTAACAGCTTACTACTGCCTGTAACAAAGCGTGATACGAACATAGAAGCACAAAGAGATGTCCCATGCTTACAATGGAGAGTTTAAAATATATAAAAGGCCGTTACTGATACCATTGTGTGTGAATTTGCGCCTTTATGTTATCAGTAGATAAAGTGGCAGTGCTTGTTGGGAATTGTGTGGGGTTTGTTTGGGCATAGTGTATTGTAAAGTATTGTAAGAGATGGCTTTCATTGGGTCTAAGGTTGAAGGTTTTGAGAATACATTCAAGAGAAGGTACAATTCTCAATGCGACCGCAATCACAAATAGAAGCGCTAAAGGCTGGAATACGACTGATTTCTATGTAAATCTGTGAACACGCTTCCGTGGGTGGCGTTTTTAAGAGATATAACATAACATCACGCCTGTAATCACCGAATGGTTAGGCAGAGGCCCAATAGTACACACACATTTTGCCAGTTATGTTTAAGTCCCATGTAATAAATTGGTGGCGAGCCTGTTGCCATCAACTGGGCACAAATCCAGACTTCGTGACTGCTGCAGAGAAAATTCCTGATGGAAAAACCCAAGAACACGTCGCCCGAGCTGGGAATCGAAACAAGGACCTCATGCTAAGCGCGCGTACGACCGCTCGACCAAGGAGCAGTCTTTAAGAGATAATTAATTACAAAAGGTTTAAATTATATAGGTCACGTCATTAGAATAACTTTTATCTAAATTAAAATCTTGGTGTTTTCAGTGGTTAGTCTAGTTGTAAAAATCGTGCGAGTCTGGGGCGCTAGCTAAGCAAATTAGATTTCGAAATTCCGAAAGACTCCACTATAAGTTGACAAAAAAATATGTCACTCAAAAACTACGATTTACGAAATTAAAAGAAAAGCAATAAGTTAACTTCCAACAACACAATCACAAAATAACGACGATACCACATTGTCAAAAAGCAAATATCGCGTCTAATACACGCGCATACGCGCGCAGCTGCCTCACAGAGGCTCATATAAATTCACCGGCGCGGAATATTTAGGAAATGTGCCAGCAAATTGAAACGTTATGACGTCGTATTAGCATCGTATATTGTTCTTACAATGTATTTTATTAGGCTGTGGTGCTAGCTTCGAGGGATATGAATGTTTTTTGTAAGAATTTGGCAGGTAAGGGCTGCAGTTTTTGAATCGTTTCATTCAGAGCTCCTCGTGTTGATTGATGGAGAGGGAGAGGAAGACCAAAGAAAAGATGAATGGATTGTGTGAGGAATAACATGAAGGAAAAAGGAGTAAATGATAGCGTGACGGTTGACAGGGAAGAACGAAAGAAATAAACGTGTTGTGCCGACCCCAAATAACATGGAACAAGGGCAGGAAGATGATGATGAGTTAATAGGCTTCTTTTGGGTTAGCTCGTTCCATCGTCGACCTCATCACTGTCCTCAGGACTAGATTGAGGTCAAGAGTAGGCCCATTAAATATAAAAAAAATGATTGAGAGCTCTCCGCTGTTAGAATCTAGAATTCATTATCATTCTCTTGCTTATTTTCGTATATCATTTTTCACACATTCCGTCCATCGTTTCTTTGGTGACCACCATACTCTTAAACTTTCACATTCATACTCAAAACATTCTTCAGTATAGGAGTAGAGGAAGACTAAAGAAACGATGGATGGACTGTGTGAAGGATGATATGGCAAAAGAGGAGGTGTCTGATGAGATGATAAGTTATAGAGAAGTATGGAGGAAAGACATGCTCCGCCGACCCCAAATGAATTGGGATAAGGGCAGGAGAATGATGACCACTTTTGAACTTTTGAGACTGTCTCCAGTTGCGCAAAGTTTAACACAAAAGATGGCCTGTCCATAGTTGCTAGTGTCAGTTAAGGAAACTATAAAATATATGCTTTTTAATTTTGAAGGTTATAAGCAAGATATTAAAAGTTATATTTCATAATAACAGTAAAAAAGAAAAATACTTTTACCCAAACATTTCAATTGGCAAAAAGATCTGGCAACATCACTTTCCTCTCTAGAGAAACATTAAAACTTGCAACATCGTCTGAAATTCGTAGCAATAGCCGCCACGCTCTTGCGGTGTTTAGCAGCAGAATATCATTATATACATTGTGGTTTTGTTGTTTATTCAAAAGTTTAACTTTTACTACATTTTAGAGCAGATGCAGCTGCTAGACCGGTTGATATAATGCATGAAGCACTTCTATCTAGTCAGTTTTGGTAAGACGGGCTGCAAGGTAAAACAACTTCTAACTCTTATGAAAGTAGAAAGCTTACTGATTAGCGTTACTACTAAAATTGATTGTACGAACTGGGTAGTACCCACAGAGTTACAAGGATCTTTTGGCGTTTGCATGACATTGACAGAGGGGCGTTGTTGTTGAACATTTTACACAAATTCTATTAAGAAAACAAGATGGCGGCATTGGTTTCGATAAGTAAAGCAGTAAGGCCTGGTTCACAGCCTTGGGCGATGCGACTCGCGTCAATTATTTCTTTCTCGTGAGTACCATATCGTGGTGACTCGTAAAATCTTCTACATATTTTCTTATGTTTTGTAATCTCTGCAGTCGCTGTAGCAATTCGCACTTTACTTGAGCGTGTGCTCTTGACCAATAGGTAAGTACTGATTGTAATTTGTAATTAGCGAATTGAAAATATTACAATTTTATATCATTTTTTGTTAGTCTGTAAGTCTTCTTTAAAATAAAATAAATAAATAAATAAATTCCCTTTATTTTCACGTTTTTTTTATTGAGGCCATAATAACAGTTTATTTACAATAATCTTTTACTCGAGAGGAAGAACATAACAACATAACATCACGCCTGTAATCCCAGAAGGGTTAGGCAAAGGTGTTCCTAATAGTACACCCACATTTCGCCAGTTATGTTTAAGTCCCATGTAATAGGTGGCGAGCCTGTTGAAAACAATCGGGCACAAATTCAGACTCCGTGGCTGCTACTGAAAAATTCCTGCTGGAAAAACCCAAGAACACTTTGCCCGACCTGAGAATGGAATCCAGGATCTCATGCTCAGCAGTCGCGACCACTAGAGTAACCAGGTAGACAAGAACAAAAAAGTCAGAGGAAGAACAGTTTAACTTTTTAAACCAAGGTAAAAACGGTGTGTTTCTTGTCATTGCGATTCAAACCAATAGAAAATCATTTGTACAAACGGAAACTAAACTAAATGACTGAACATAAATGAAACATTTAAATTAACATTATCTACATTAACTAAAATTGTTTATTCAAACCGTCATTGGTCTATTTTGTAGGTTATTTGCACTTTGTTGCAGCACACATTTAGTTGAAACTGTAACTAAGTTTATAGTCTGAACAGAATGCTAGTAATCATGCTAGCTTAGTCAGCTGTTTGTTTTGATTTAAACCTAAATGGGTTCTGCGTTAGTTTACGAGTATCTCTTTAGACGTTACTCTAGTTCCAAGAATTATTGTTTTCAACTGACTGCAGTAAAAGGAGGACTATAGGCATTTCATGAGGCATAAATAAAGTCGAATGTGCTCGACATGCGGCCAATGGAGACCGGTGGAAAAGGATCATGAAGGCAGCGACCACAGTTGTGAAGCACCCCGTATGATCACGACCACTCTGCCAAGAGTGAACGACCATGAAGAAAAGAAATAAAGTAAGCAGAAACTGGTACCATCCTTTTATTATACTCCGTTCACTTTTGTACATTTATGGTACTACACGCATGCCGGTTGCGAGTACTACGCCCTTGATATTCTGTAAATCATCACTAATAAGGTCAGTGTACGTCCTTCTTGGACGTCCCCTACCGACGTTTCCACTCATATAAAAAGAAAAAGAAAGATAAAATATTTATTTGTCGCAGGGACATGACGTGCATACAAAGAAAAAAGAAAAAACAACAATCATAAAGCGCATCAAATATTATAAATACATCAGGACAGAAACAAAAAAAAAAGTTAACAGCTTGCACGTCGTGACTGCGACAAGCAGGTTACCACTCAGCATGATGCTGTGCTATGTGCATATCGACCATGTATACCTTTTGTTGACCAAACCATATAAGCATACTCTTGTGTTGTATGAGAATAAGCAAATATTTTAAATAGTTCAAATTAGAATCTAGATTTTACCTCATATTATCAAGAGTTGTACGAGAATGTCTTATCACTACCCAGTTAGTCAAGTTGTTCGTACTAAGTTACGTCGCTGGGTCAAAGAGGTTCTCAATGCGACAAAGGCAGTCTGGCCATGACGTGAACTTTGTGCAAACCTATTGGTTAACGTTTTGATGGGTCTGCAATTCACCGCTACTCTCAAATTCAATGAAAAAGCAATTTATGTTGCAGCCAGATAGGGTATAGCAATAGACAAGTCACTGAATGTTTAAAATGAGACAAGGACAGCTAATTAGATCCAACAGTAAGAGTAAACGAGACATAAATGTATTATCTCTCTCTCCTTTTACATATAAAGGACCTTTTTGTTTGGAACTATTTACTGAGACACAACAACACAGTACAGCAAAAAGCTAATCTATAAAATATCGCTCTCTTGAAGAAGAATCTTTTTGCTACCGACGTTCTCAGATCTTCACTTAATCTTTTATCACGATTAATTTGTTACAACTATAAAATACTTACGCGCCATTCACTTTGCCAAGAACCTTACAGTTCTAACAAACCATTGAATAGAAACGAGACCAATAAACTTAGCCCACACAATACCTAACAACTTGTATACTGTGTAGTCTTTAAGCTATATCTTCACGACCACGTCATTAGAGGGTGCTCAGGCCAAGTGGTATTGATACTCGGTGTATTGGCAACTCTCCAAACCACGGTTTAGTTCAGGTTTCATGAACTGTAAGAAATGCTCGCTCTGATAGATTTTAACTGTCTTTGCGAATGATAGAAGTACGAGTATGTGAGTAAACTGAATTTGGTATGGATAATTCTAAAGATCTTGGTTTTATTGACGATTGTAAAATGCATGTTTCATGTTCTCTGTTTAGATTTTAAATAGATATTATTTATCTTACTGATATTATTTTATTACTACGGTAATGTTTTCCTCATTGTTTGTCTTTTTATTTTAGTGTATCCGTGTAAATGTCTATTTAAATTAATATATATTTTGATATATATTTATAGTATTTTAAATATATTTATAGTATTTTGTATATCCTTGTCGTTTATCGTAGTATTCATTATAATTATTTTCAGATATACACCTACCACTGCTTGTCTCTGCATCACCCAAAGAAAATGCCTATGGCATTAAGTCCGCCTCTGTTCTTTGTGCTTGAAGTGTTAAATAAATAAATAAATATTATGATCATTAAATCATACCCGCCTTACTTTTTTCCAAACTATTATGCAGGTTATGAACAGTAGGTATTTCACATGGAGTGACTAACAGGGTAATACGATACCTCTGCTAAGGACTAGTTGTCAGACTTTAGGCCATCTGACTACTCGTAATGACGATTTAGATCACTAATTCAGTTTTTAGGGTTCCGTACCCAAAGGGTAAAACAGGACCCTATTACTAAAACTTCAATGTCTGTCTGTCCGTCTGTCACCAGGCTGCATCTCATGAACCGTGATAGTTAGACAGTTGAAATTTTCACAGATGATGTATTTCTGTTGCCGCTATAACAACAAATAATAAAAAACAGAATAAAATAAAAAAAAATATTTAAGGGGGCTCCCATATAACAAACGTGTTTTTTTTTGCTCTTTTTATAGATAATGGTACGGAACCCTTCGTGCGCAAGCTCGACTCGCACTTGGCCGGTTTTTTTTTCTTATTGGCACTGCCTGTACTGTAATACGTCCCTAGTCAAAACCTATTTCAAGAAGCTGTTAAACTTGCAATTTATTTTTTACGTAAAAAAAGGCCACCAAAAAGGTACCATCATAGCATTAAAGTTTTATACCAACTTAACTTTTATAGGAAATATAATTTCTAGATCTTAATAAAGATATTTGTAATTGCCTGACGTTACAAAGGTAGCATAATACACTGTTATGACTGAACATTAAATGTTTTAAGGATATCAACTTTGCTATTATAAAAAGCTAAGATTGTAGAAGGCTGACAGACATGCCGTAGCATTAGCATGAATGTGATCAAAAAGAGACAGAGATTTTCGGGCGATATATTCTTACTATTCCTGGGTTTCACATCACTTAGTTGGGTGGATCATACATCTACATCACATATTTGGATACACCTTGGAAAATGACCATTGCTTCTTTACCACAGGAGCATAAGAAAACTGTTTTACTCTACCCTGTATCCTAACCAAAGCGATTCATGTGGTGGACTTATGGTTTTCTGAAGAGACTGACATAATCACGCGACGATCCTGTTTTCGCACGACTGATCGCTTCGAACGCAAGGAGATGCATCCTGCGTGTACATTTTAATTCCTCACTCGTCAGTATTTTTAACACTGCCAGCACATCTCCTACCTTTCCAAGCTCCAAGTCAAAGTGTCATAAAGTAAAAATTTTGAAACCAGCCATAACTATAAAGTGGTGACTTGGAATAAACGGAACGCACCCGGGGGCGCGGTTAACCGCGGTTTATTATTCAACCGGGTAGTCAACCGGTTTCAGCAGTCGACTATGTCTGCTTGATAAATTGATTCCGAAATCCGGGTATAGTTCTGTGAGTCATGGTTGAGTTATGACCGGTTGTAGGTAGACGGAGGGTGAGATGTTGTGACGATATAGGAAAGGTCTGTAGGCAGTATGGGATTTAGTGGCCTGAAATTTGAATTTGAATTTTAATAGGTATTTATCAATTTCTATAATGCAAAGCTTTAAGCCACAGGCCTCGTGTGGAGTAGAAAAATAATACTGTGGGAACATACTACTGGGATAAAGACGGCACGGTTGGCGTAGTGGCTGAGCGATTGACTGCTGCGTTGCATGTCGCGGGTTCGATCCCCGCACGGAACAAATGTTTATATGGCCTACAGATAGTTGTTCCGGGTCTGTATGTTTGTATATGTGAGTTTAAATGTTTGTAAACGGACCCACGATACAGGAGAAATTCCTAGTGTGGGGCAACGTTTAGAAAAAAAATGGAATTATGCAACTAAGGACTTGGTTACGAACCCATTCAGCCGTAAGGACGTGAAAAGATAACGGACAGACATCACAGCTACTTTCACATTTATTTTATTAGTATGACGAGAAAATAAGTGGGTATTTAAGGTCGAGTCCGCCTATGAAAGTATCAAGTTAGTGGTCTCTTATATTTCTGCTTTCGGTAACATGCTATACGTTACTATAATCCAGGTATACAATGTTTTGTCTATTCTAGTTATATAGGGTGGAACGGACGCCGACGCGAAAACGGTTACCACGTATTCAGTAGGTACATTATTCTGAGCCCCCCACATTTTTTTTTTATCGGTTATTTAAAAAAAACAGCTGTTCCATACATTCTGACCGTGTAGGTATTACACTTTTGTAGGAAACAGCTGATATTTTTTTTAATAACTTGACAGTTTTTATTTCGTTTAAATTGTTGTCTTTTGCATAGAACTGGCTGCGTAAGTAATTACTTTAACTTGACTATAGATACGGGTATTAGTCTTTATACCACTTACTTCATATTTATAGTGCTGAACGAGAGTAAAAGACACTTACTCAAAAAGTTGCAATCTTTCTCCCCTTGCTCAGACTGTAATTAGTTGAACCTCCACTTACCGTATAGCTCAAACATACCCGGCCCAATCTGCAAACATGCTCGCCTAAAGAAAACAAAATGCTCAAAAGTAAATAATTTCGCTAGCGAGTACATACATATGTATTTGTTAACACAAGTTTAATTATGAAATTGTCTCGAGCGAGCAAAGCTTGCAGCTTGCGACTTGAGTTAACGGTAATATGCTGATGACATGCATTTCGTGGATGGGTGTGGAAAGTATTTCAATAAAAATATGGTTGTAATAAGCAGTTACGTTTCACGCTATCTTTTCGATTTGATGTAACAATAACTTTTGATATATAGTCAGGATGTTCACAATTTAGCTGATAATTTTTATTAAGTCTATGCTTTTTACAAAGCGTGTAATATGCATTTGTAATTATTTATTTCGATATGTCCGAAATCTATTATAACCTTTAGTTTGGCAGCTATCATTTGAATCAGGTTAGATTTTAAGGACTGCAATAGATAGATGAATTAGTTAACTGTAATAATTAAGATTGAGCTTCCTTCGATTTCATCATTTCAGCCGTAAGACTGCGACTGGCCTAGCCAGAAGTGTTTTGAAACCGCAGTCACCAGTATAAACTAACTTTTTCTGTGTTTTCTTATAATCTTCAACAGTTGGCAGTCACCTCCACTCTTCAAACATAGTAAGGAACTGTGGATACAACGATTAAAGTGATTGTTCAGTAAAAACACCTCACCTAAAGCGAAACTGGCCATTAAGCCGTACAGCTCTAATATTAAAAAATAGATTAGGCAAATTCGTTGAGGAAATTATGCAGTCTACCCACATAGTTGCAGCCGACATCATAGCACGACTATAAAGTTACATATCAGTGGAAAACTGTAAACTTTCCTTAACGAAGGCGAACTTTGTCGGCGCACTTAGGTTTTTGCATAATTCATAAGCAATTAATGTCGAAAACTAAAAATGAGTAACTAGTTTCATAAAAAACGAGCCTTTTAAATCTGTTCGTTAAAATGTTGGAAGTTAGGATCGTATTAAGGTTTTTTAGGCCTTTCAACTGTGACCTTTTGTTAATATCTTGTCGACACAGTAATACGTGCATACAAAAGCTACGAAGACAAACAGAGAGGTGTACCATGTAATAGAGGCGAACCATTTGACATCATGATCCACACTGGCATTCATTCACCCATGCATGGTAATATTGTCATTAAAGGGGTACAATTCTTGACTCCGTGCTGAGACTGAGAATTTTCAGATAGAAAAACCTAACAACTGTAGGTGCTAATAAAATAACAGTATACAGATAGCCTTTTAGATGAAGTAAGCGGAACTACGTTGAGGTCCTGGGTTCGATTCCCAGGCCGGGTAAAGTGTCATTGGGTTTTTCCATCGGGAATTTCTCTGTAGAAGCCACTGAGTCTGGATGGGAAAACCCAATAACACTTTGCCCGAACCAGGAATCGAATCCCGGACCTCCTGCTCTGCAGTCGCGCTTCCGACCACTACATCAACCAATGACTTGCGTTAATTTTGAGTAGCGTCGTTGACAATATGCGCAAGTTCGACTTTAGTGTAATTAGGCCAATCCACAGGAATTTCTCGGTAGCAACCCGTACCTTGGATTTGTGTCCGGTTAAGGATAAAAGGTTCGACCCCTGTAGACTACAGGTAACCAAAACATACCTGCGGTGTGCACAGGCATACTTCTGCTAACCCACTCGGGAAACATAGGCGTGATGTTATTTTATCAAAAACTAAATATTTGAGCTGTGGTATGTTCCAATGTTTACATATATTAGGTGCTCAACTGATTGCATAGTGTAAGCATAATCAGCCGTGTAAAATTCCTACTGCTGGGACTAAGGGCTCCTCTCACCACAGTGGAGTCAGTGCTGGTTGGTGTATGTCACATGTGTTCGAATTACTGGTTCTAGGACATGCTGGTTTCTTAATGACGTTCTTCACCGTTTTGAAAGCAGTAGCGATGAAATAAATTATTAAAAGCGAAGCGCCTCGGTTCCCCACGGCCGTAAGTCATGGTCGCTACCACTGGGTTACCAGGTGCTGCTCATAATGTGCAAATAATACATAAAAACCAAGAAAACCTAGGCTTGCTTGTTTACAATACATTTTAATTCATCACATAATTTAATGTAATCTAAACTATAGTATAACAACATAATTATCTGCACAATCCACAACAGACCTTTCCTTGCCTTTTTTAACTTTCTTACACTTATATTTTTTTCCTTTTTTAATTGATTTTGAGCATACTGGTTTTTCTTCTTCAATTTCTTCTTTACTTGAATCTTTTGATGGACTATCTTCTGCTGCTTTTCTATTTATAGAAAAATAATACAAATTGTTCCTCGCCTCGGTGTATCCAGGAAGGATCAGTCTTGAGGATTTTTTGTTTTGCACAAGCCGTGTCGCGCGACGGAGTCTGTATCTATATCTTTTGCAACTGTCACAAAAATTGCATTTGTTCAAGACACGCGTTAAAAAGTTCTTCTGAAATCGGTTAAACATTGTTTTGAATGTTTTACAAGCTCGTTTATCGCACGGTATGGTTTGATTCACGATTAGTTGTAGGTGGCATAGTTTTTTCAGTTTTTTTTTAATTTATTTATTTTACCACCAATATTCTAATTATCTAATTATTCTACTACATGTCAAATCTTTTAACTTAGATAAAATCAGGACTAATAATTTTGACGGATTTTGACTTCTAAAAATTCTGTCGCTTTCTTTCAAAGATGACAGCTGTCATAAGTGTTGGTTTTGGTTTTTTCTGACAGAATGATGGCATGGAACAGTTCGTATTCGGTCGTCTGAGTTTCTTGAAAAAGATCTGTTGTATTTTTTTTCCAAATAGGTTGGAAAAGTAGAAAGAGTTGGAAACTGGCTGTTGTTTGCAACACTACATCCAAAGCACATAATATATATCTTAAACACCTGCAACTTATAAGTCGAGTCCGAAACTTTGCCGTGTTTAAAAATTTCCATTCTTGGATATGCACATTTTGTGATAACCTTTGTGTGGAGCCTAGCGTTCAGTTGCTGAATTGAGCTTCTATATACCGATGTATGAGTATGATTGTGGATGGGTATAAGAGTAGAGGAAGACCAAAGAAAAGATGGATGGACTGTGTGAAGAATGATATGGCATTAAAAGAGGTGTCTGATGAGATGACGAGTAATAGAGAAGTATGGATGAAGAAGACATGCTGCGCTGACCCCAAATGAATTGGGATAAGGGCAAGAGAATGATGATGATGATGATGATCAAATTAGCCTCGTTGACTGCCTCGTTGGTCTTGCAAGCGTGACTGCTGAACATGAGGTCCTGAGTTCGGTTCCCAAGTCTAGGATTTTTTCAGTTGCAGCCACTGAGTGTGGATTTATCAATTGATGGCAATAGGCTCGCCCCCTATTACATGGGACTTAAAAATAACTGCCGATATGTGGGTGTACTATTAGTAACACCTCAGCCTAACCCTTTGGGGATTGCAGGCGTGATGTTTTATGATAAAAATATCTACTTACTTGCCTGCCGCTACCCTAAGATTTGTATGTGCAGTAAAGGCACTATTATTTACCCCGTCAGCTACTCCCAAGTTACAATTTAACTTCCTTATGTACAATGGGTGTATGCAATTGTATTGTTATGTGCAAAGCCTGGCCGAATGTGAATATCTTGTACGAATGTACGGTATTCCGTTATTAATGAGCTAGCTGTTGAGTGCATTACTTGGTTGGATTTGAGTACAATGTACCTAATGAACTATTTGTGTTTTGGTGTGGGGTGGAAAGGGTATTGATTGTCGTTATGGGTAATGGGGAGTCGTAAATTCTGTTAGTATTATTTTTGTTCATGAGGGATCACACAATTTTTTTTCAATACATGCCCCTCACTGGGAAGTTCTCCTGTATCGTGGGTGCGTTTACAGACGCTTAAACTCACACAAACAGCCAGACCCCTCTTGCCTCTAACAGCAGCAACTAAACGACAATACAACCTTATTTTAGTGAGATTAACGATCAATTAATAAACATGTTAGCAAGCCAGCAGCGACAGCAACCTAACAGTTTCTAGAAAATTAAGACCACTGTTTTCGTCAGTGATGTGAAATTAGAGGACAAGTAACTGTGGCAGGATTGTAGACTTATGTAGAACATTACTTAAGATCAATTTAACTAATCAACCTTTAGGGCCGGACACCACCAAAACGGAGAAGATGAGATGCGTAAAAGCAGAGTGTATCCACCGAGCCTGTATGGAAATGTGCAAAGCGGAGAGGAGAGATGTGTAAAGCGGGACACCGCACAACACACGCCGTTCATAGCACACCGCTCACCGCACGCCACACACAGCACACCGCTCACCACACGCCCCTCATTGCACTACGCTCTCCGCACGCCGCACACCGCACACCGCTCACCACACGCCGTTCATAGCATACCGCTCACAGCACGCCGCACACAGCACACCGCACAACACACGCCGTTCATAGCATACCGCTCACAGCACGCCGCACACAGCACACCGCTCACCACACGCCGTTCATAGCATACCGCTCACAGCACGCCGCACACAGCACACCGCAAAACACACGCCGTTCATAGTACACCACTCACCACACGCCGCACATAGCACACCGCTCACCACACGCCCCTCATTGCACTACGCTCTCCGCACGCCGCACACAGCACACCGCTCACCACACGCCGTTCATAGCACACCGCTCACCACACGCTGTTCATAGCACACCGCTCACCGCACGCCACACACAGCACACCGCTCACCACACGCCGTTCATAGCATACCGCTCACAGCACGCCGCACACAGCACACCGCTCACCACACGCCGTTCATAGCATACCGCTCACAGCACGCCGCACACAGCACACCGCACAACACACGCCGCACATAGCACACCGCTCACCACACGCCCCTCATTGCACTACGCTCTCCGCACGCCGCACACAGCACACCGCTCACCACACGCCGTTCATAGCATACCGCTCACAGCACGCCGCACACAGCACACCGCAAAACACACGCCGTTCATAGTACACCACTCACCACACGCCGCACATAGCACACCGCTCACCACACGCCCCTCATTGCACTACGCTCTCCGCACGCCGCACACAGCACACCGCTCACCACACGCCGTTCATAGCATACCGCTCACAGCACGCCGCACACAGCACACCGCACAACACACGCCGCACATAGCACACCGCTCACCACACGCCCCTCATTGCACTACGCTCTCCGCACGCCGCACACAGCACACCGCTCACCACACGCCGTTCATAGCATACCGCTCACAGCACACCGCAAAACACACGCCGTTCATAGTACACCACTCACCACACGCCGCACATAGCACACCGCTCACCACACGCCCCTCATTGCACTACGCTCTCCGCACGCCGCACACAGCACACCGCTCACCACACGCCGTTCATAGCACACCGCTCACCACACGCCGTTCATAGCACACCGCTCACCGCACGCCACACACAGCACACCGCTCACCACACGCCGTTCATAGCATACCGCTCACAGCACGCCGCACACAGCACACCGCTCACCACACGCCGTTCATAGCATACCGCTCACAGCACGCCGCACACAGCACACCGCACAACACACGCCGCACATAGCACACCGCTCACCACACGCCGTTCATAGTACACCACTCACCACACGCCGCACATAGCACACTGCTCACCACACGCCACACACAGCACACCGCTCACCACACGCCCCTCATTGCACTACGCTCTCCGCACGCCGCACACAGCACACCGCTCACCACACGCCGTTCATAGCATACCGCTCACAGCACGCCGCACACAGCACACCGCACAACACACGCCGTTCATAGTACACCACTCACCACACGCCGCACATAGCACACTGCTCACCACACGCCACACACAGCACACCGCTCACCACACGCCCCTCATTGCACTACGCTCTCCGCACGCCGCACACAGCACACCGCTCACCACACGCCGCACACAGCACACCGCACAACACACGCCGTTCATAGTACACCACTCACCACACGCCGCACATAGCACACCGCTCACCACACGCCGCACATAGCACACCGCTCACCACACGCCGTTCATAGCACACCGCTCACCACACGCCGTTCATAGCACACCGCTCACCACACGCCGTTCATAGTACACCACTCACCACACGCCTCTCATTGCACTACGCTCTCCGCACGCCGCACACAGCACACCGCTCACCACACGCCGTTCATAGCACACCGCTCACCACACGCCGTTCATAGTACACCGCTCACCACACGCCGTTCATAGCACACCGCTCACCACACGCCGTTCATAGCACACCGCTCACCACACGCCGTTCATAGCACACCGCTCACCACACGCCGTTCATAGCACACCGCTCACCACACGCCGTTCATAGCACACCGCTCACCACACGCCGTTCATAGCACACCGCTCACCACACGCCGTTCATAGTACACCGCTCACCACACGCCTCTCATAGCACACCGCTCACTACACGCCGTTCATAGCACACCGCTCACCACACGCCGTTCATAGCACACCGCTCACCACACGCCGTTCATAGCACACTGCTCACCACACGCCGTTCATAGCACACCGCTCACCACACGCCGTTCATAGCACACCGCTCACCACACGCCGTTCATAGCACACCGCTCACCACACGCCGTTCATAGCACACCGCTCACCACACGCCGTTCATAGCACACCGCTCACCACACGCCGTTCATAGCACACCGCTCACCACACGCCGTTCATAGCACACCGCTCACCACACGCCGTTCATAGCACACCGCTCACCACACGCCGTTCATAGCACACCGCTCACCACACGCCGTTCATAGCACACCGCTCACCACACGCCGTTCATAGCACACCGCTCACCACACGCCGTTCATAGTACACCACTCACCACACGCCTCTCATAGCACACCGCTCACCACACGCCGTTCATAGCACACCGCTCACCACACGCCGTTCATAGTACACCGCTCACCACACGCCGTTCATAGCACACCGCTCACCACACGCCGTTCATAGCACACCGCTCACCACACGCCGTTCATAGCACACCGCTCACCACACGCCGTTCATAGCACACCGCTCACCACACGCCGTTCATAGCACACCGCTCACCACACGCCGTTCATAGCACACCGCTCACCACACGCCGTTCATAGCACACCGCTCACCACACGCCGTTCATAGCACACCGCTCACCACACGCCGTTCATAGCACACCGCTCACCACACGCCGTTCATAGCACACCGCTCACCACACGCCGTTCATAGCACACCGCTCACCACACGCCGTTCATAGCACACCGCTCACCACACGCCGTTCATAGCACACCGCTCACCACACGCCGTTCATAGTACACCACTCACCACACGCCTCTCATAGCACACCGCTCACCACACGCCTCTTCTAGTCTCCGCTGGCCTAAACAATTGCAAGACATCTCTCCTCTCTGTTCAACTGTTTCGACTAAAGCTAAACGGAGGCGAGAGTTGGTCGTGGTTGGTAGGTGATTTAAAACACATCTCTCGTCTCGTCTCATCATCGGTGGAGTTGTGATGTAGTAGTTAAGTACATTATATTCTACTTATGTGTGTGTGTCTGTGAGTACATATAAGACCTATGATTACACCAAATATACTCAGTGTTTACTCAGCATCCAAGATGTTTCATTCTCCTTAAAGTCCCGTCCTTATATGGCGACCCTGCCACTTGAGCGAACATCAGGCAATCATGTGCGCATTTAATGTAAATCTTTCTCTGCGGGAGTGTCATCGAGTAAAAAGCGCATTGAAGAAAAAACATGTGTCAGTCAAAAGTGAATAATGAAGAGGTTTTCGTAAACCAAAACAGTGCATTTGGAAGCCACAATTCCGCAACGATAGAGGAGTTCAAATATCATTTATCCACTATAAGCATTGTGGTTATGATCATTTGTACACTTTTACTACTTGGAGTTGCCTATTTGTTATATAGGCTGTACAAAAAGTGCCATCAGTCTTGGATGAGGGAGCAATTGACAAGACATATTTTGCGACGATCATCTAATCGAACCAGGAACTACCGAGACCCAAGGGTTGCATGTGAGGGGTGCAACTGCCGGTCTGGCGATACGAACAAGGATATACCGGAAAAGTAGAAAGTGCCAACAGGATATCATCGAATTACACCATGAGTGTCAGTGCGTGAAAGTGAAATCGAGTGTGAGTGTCTACCAATTGAAATAATCCTACCATTCAATGTAATGAACAGTAATGTATGAACATTTATTCCACTTAAGTAGTGAGCTAAACAAGATAAGAACGTATTTAGTGAAAATCGGGGCAAGTAGACGACAGGGTGAAATTGTATTGAGAAAAATTAAAGAAGCTGATGATATAGTAAGTCTCTTTAACACAGATTTGGAAAAAAAAGAAAAATTGAGGTCAAGTTTAAAGGAAGACGAATGTTTAAAAATAGAAAAAGTAGTAGCAACTTTCTTTAGTTTATATGACAGTATATTAGATTTATGTAATAATCCAACTTCGGGGGAGAACCCTAATAAAGAAGAAAGCATGGCTAAGTTTGAGTTAAAAATCGCTTTGAGCCTATTACCAGTTCTAACAGATGACGAGACAAGAGAGAGAGAGAGAGAGAGAGACAGCAAATAGTCAGAAGATGAGTGTGGCCCTTATCCTGTGCTCAAGAGACAGCAATTGTAATATTTTCAATATTTTATACATTGAATGGACTGAAATGGCTTATAAAATGTAGTTATTTAATTCTAAGAGTCAAATAAAACATGTCCAAATTTTTTTTCAATTATTTAATTTGACAACGTTACAATACACTTACATTAACAACACGACGGACAATTACACACAGACAGGACATGGACAAGACGATACACGAACATGTAATACATGAAATTGGGGACGCTAAGTTTTGTTAACTAATATAAAATACCCACAAGAACGTTAAAGACTTAATACAGACATATTACATAGTTAAACTTATGAGACTTGTTAAACGAAACATTTGTAACGTTATAGTGACATAGTAGTTGCCTTTAAACTAGCGTTAAGTAATTGCAGGTTTAGATGTGGTAACAATATGTGGTTATGTAAAAAAATACGAGTTTTATTACTAAAATGATCGGTGAAATAATGAAAATATCCATGGTTTCACAAAAATAATCTATGGTGAATGCGTTAGAAATTGCAACAATACATCTGAAGTAGTTACCTTGGAATTATAGCCTATAATTATTTATGTACCAGAAGCCCTAACCTATAGGCCAATCTAAAAGAGTCCTTATAAAAATCTTTCACAAATACTTGTCACTATAACATTACCATTAAAACCTTGACCCGTACGCATCCTCATTACACAGTTCATTGAACTCTAAAAGGTCAGTCCCAGGTCTCGCGAAGCTGAAGTAGAGGTAGTTTTTGGAGACTCTAAAGGAGAGTAGCTTCAAGCTGGGAGTAATGCGAAGTATCGCCAGTTTGATTGTGTTCTGGTTTGGATAGCCTGAGGTCGGGGTTATAGGATCTTGGCATTTTTTGAGGCTGTACGGGTTGCTTCTGAAACTGGAAAGGAAAAACAATGTGTAATTTTGACCTTTGAGCTTGTGGCGTTTCATGTAATGTACTATCGTTGAAATGAGAGTTCGTAGATGTGGATATTTGATGAAATGGCCCATAAATCAAATTACCATTCGGTGAAATGGCTCTTCGATGATATGGCGTAGTAGTAATGGGTTTCGATGAAATGGCCTTTTTCAACCACACACTAATTCTTTGACAGAGAGATGTGACATTCACCCACACCCGCACTGGGCTTGCGTGGTGGATCCACTCTCATAGAGACTAGTCTCTATGGACACAAAAGGGACAGGAGACACAGGGCCTGTGTCGCTTATACAATAAGTTTATGGTTTAACCCTCAGATCAAGTAAAAAAAGGTAGATAACGCACGGCCTTTGTTTTTACTGAAGCCACAAAAGTCAGTTCCTTCAAGTAAACATGCGCTCACTCATTTTCGTTAGTATCTTACGGGGCGTCGTGCAGTAAGTTTGCCTAGAAAATGCCGTCCTGTGTTATTAAATGGTAATGGTAATGTATATTTTTTTTTTGTTATTCTAACACAATTTTGAGGTTATTCGATACAAATAATGTCAATTTTCCGAAATGATATACCAGGAGAGTGTTGCCACTAGTTTGTATTTCTAATAGCCCAAAAATGTGGTTAAGTAAATTGTAGGCAAAGTAAAAAAAAATATGATTATGTCTAATTAAACATTTTGTTTTTTTTTTTTTGAGTGGATATTGTTTTATTTTTTATCGACCCACCTATTTTTATTATTACGTAGGTAATTATCAGGGACAACTTTTTTAAAAGTGGCAACACAAAATAGTGACATTTTCCTATTTAAGTGCGTTATCTACCTTTTTTTACTTGATCTAAGGTTTAACCAACTACAGTTTCTAAGCTATGACAAAAAAATACACTGGCAAAACCGTTGAAGACACTAAATCAAATAGTAAATCTGGAAACCTCCCTGAAAACCGTATCAACAGGTCAACGTCATCGTCTGCCAAACCTTTTCCCAACCGCGTTGGGGTCGGCTTCCAGTCTAACCGGATGCAGCTGAATACCAGTATTTTACATGGAGCGACTGCCTATCTGACCTCCACAACCCAGTTAGTACTGGGTAATACGAAACACTAACATAAAATCAGAGCAACAGGTGACCACCAATTATTATTAAGCCACGAATATTACCAAAAAAGTCATGTAAAATATGAAATTTGTATCGAAATAAAATATAAAAAACTATAAAATTGAATATTAAACCACTGCAATATGCATTCAATAACTACGTTTGGCTTACCAAACACTGTAAATTCTTTTGAGGGCACCATAAATTTTGTTATTCATATTGATATTTTGGACAGGGTGATTGGAAAATTAAACGTCAAATAAAATCTTTCATTTTCGGCCGAATGGAATTTGAAGTGTTGTGTTTATGGCAGGGGACCGTCTAGGTTTTATTAGCGCATTACTGTCTATTAACATGTTAAAAGTTCGAATCCCAACCTTGATTTGTTGATTAAAAATAACTACACAACGTACAACATACCTTTTTAAGCACTGCGAGGTCTTATTTATTTATGAATGTGCTATATTTTATTTGTGACTCGTTTTTCCCCCGGCTTTATTCTCTGGAAGTTTGAAATTATTTCATACGAATAGTACGTAGAAAAAAAATGTGTGTCTTAACCCCGGTCCTTATCCGTGTACCGAATTTCATCTGAATTTGTTCAGCTTTTAAGATGTGGAAAGTTAACAGACAGAATTACTTTCGCAATAATATTAGTATGGAAGTTGCAAAGATTGCAGTTATATATTATTAAAAAAGACTTGAATAGATTCAAGTTGGCAGTTAAATTAATAAGAGCTAAACAAAATGAACCAACTTCTTTAATTAGTCAACAATTTGAGAGTACAGAGTGTTAGATTTTATTTTTTTTTGTCTTGAAAGTTTGTGATACAATAAATTATATAATTTAGGAAGCACTAATGCATTAAGAAACTAATATTTTTGTATTTATCTGTGGAGGCTTGTTATTAGCAATTTAGGTGTATATTTTGTTATTATAATGTTAATACGAGTAGCCTGTAAGCGTGCCTAAAATGTAATAAATAAAAAACTCATTCCTTTTTTCAACGAAACATCTCTTCGCTGAACTTCGTCATGAACGAGTATCAAAACAAGCAGAAAAAAGATTTCAAATATTTTAAATCTTAGCAATTACAACTTAGATCCACGAATCTTTGCACTTTTACATGGTGTGTTAAGTGAAGTTTTAAAGGTTTTACACCTTTCAAGTTCTTTTATAAAGGCTTGGTTCATGTGGAACTCATAACTTGTAAATTGAGGACTTATTAACAGTATCTGACAGTAAACATTAGCACTTCGGTTTAAGTAAAGCCAGCCGCACTACACTCTGAATGGCCATCACGAGCCGCGCGAGAGTGTTAGCATTTAAAATCTACCGAACAAATGCGGAATTCGGTCCTACGTGTTGATTTAGGCATGTGACGTGACAGTGGACGTGCACGACGTACATATGAGTGGCCCCAGGTATCTGAAGTACGTTTTTCGAATGGCAGAGCAGGGGTCCGCCTAGTATAATTCTTAGTGCTCGCTACTCCTCCTTAGATAAATTAGACACAGAGGTTGCATTCAAAATTCGGTTCAAAGTTAAAGCCACAACACAATGAATGTGTGCATAAGTGGCACATAATTTATGTTCGCCGAAACGTACACAAGTCCATGAGTAATACATAAGTACGAGTCATAAGATGCCTTAACAGGCTATCTTGAAATTGTATCAGTTTGCGTGCGACTGCTGCGGTTCTAAGCCTATTAATTCTAGGTCGATTTCTGGCAGAACCGATTTTTTTAAACTTTTTAATTAAAAGTTTATGTTGATTTTATATGATACCTACAATTAAATAAAATGAAATCTTGTAACTTATTAAAAATAATAATAATTCGAATTGTGAGACCATTGCCCCCATCGTATCGCTTTTAATACATTGCGCACTCGTAACAGTTCGGTCAATTTCGGGATTTGCTTAAAAACTGGTTTCGCCAAAGCTGATTTTTATGGCTGAACGTGGCCGAAGCCGAAATCAAAGCTTCAGTCGGTCACTAGTACTCATCCATCTTGTTTGGTTCACTTCAACGGTGCCACCGATGGACGCCCCGGGTCGGCAAATGCGGATGCAAACGTTTCGAGCAATGTCAGTGCTGTATCAGCTTAATATTATTAACAAATGCGGGTGTGAAAATATGAGGTGGGCGTAAAAGTTCGTCTTTGCAGAGCGTCTCTGTCACCCATACCTGTAGGACAGTCTCTTTCCAAAGTTCAATGCGTCATATTACTCCCACGTTTACCTCAGATTTGCAAAAAACTTTTTAAGTGGTTAGATGGAAAGTTGCCCGGTCTTACGCGGTGCTTGCCCGGATTTTTCTTGCCTGCCTGCCTATAATTCATCCCGCCCGGTGGCAAGTTTAAACTCACCTTAATGCTGTTTTATTGTTGAGATTTTACCGTCCAGACGTTTGTTTATTGCATGCAATTGATTATGTCTTCTTTGTTCAATTTATTGTGGTAAATAATTATTTCAGAGGTATTTTTACCGCGAGGATTATGGTGCTGTTTCTCTTTTTATTTGCTTCTCTCGTTGTTCAAGCACTATTGCTGAGTATGAAGTCCTAGGTTTGATTCCCGAGTTGGGCAAAGTTTTATCGGGTATTTCCACCAGGAATTTCTCAGTAGCCGTCTAGAGTTTGTATTTGGGCCTGGTTGATGGCAAAAGGCTCTATTACTCGGTACTTAAACTTAACTGGCAAAATGTGGGTGTGCTGAAAAGTACTGAAGTTGATGCCCGGACGCAACAAATTTTAGAAAGAAACCGGTCTCCAGAACAACTGTTTTCGATCTTTCCGGTTGTTTAGTGATACAGAGGAATATCTTGGGGGGTCTAATTTTTGAAGAGAAAATATTAATTACATTTCTTTATGCAACAGTTGCTCACTGTACTTACAGGTACCCAACACGTAAAGTGAGCTAAACACACATGCATACACAAATACACGTATAACACTCATGAAGTTCCAGAACCTGCTATAGTGACTGTTCAGATGTTGGTGGTGCGTTGAAACAGCCTCCTAGAGTGATGACACTTAATTGTACGTTTGATGCACCCCGGGTAGTCAGCTTCGCTTCAGCTGTCTCTAGCTAGTATAGAGGATGTTACATAATAAACGCAAGACTTCTCGTGTGGTGTCGGAAACCATGAAACTCAGCAACTTTTACTCTATGACTCTTGGAAATTCATAACATTCTTTTTTTAGGGTTCCGTACCCAAAGGGTAAAACGGGACCCTATTACTAAGACTTCGCTGTCTGTCTGTCTGTCTCTCTGTCTCCAGGCTGTATCTCATAAACCGTGATAGCTAGAAAGCTGAAATTTTCACAAATGATGTATTACTATTGCCGCTATAACAACAAATACTAAAAATTAAAAAAAATATATTAAGGGGAGCCCCCCCTTAATATTTTTTTTTTTCCCATACAACAGATATGATTTTTTTGCCGTTTTTATAGATAATGGTACGGAACCCTTCGTGCGCGAGTCCGACTCGCACTTGGCCGGTTTTTTGTATTATCATACAATCTTGAACAGCTGATCAATTTCACGTTGTAAGCATGCTGAAGCAATTCTTTCAATCACGTGTATCACCCGTTTACGAGTAAAACTGAAGCAGATCAGGCAATAAAACAAAATGGCGCAGCTCCTACTTATCATCTCCCGCCAGTTGGATTATGGATCTATCGTAATATTTACTTTACGACTCAAGCAGTAAAAGTTATGACATTAATAATATAATTAACTTATGTTAGTACTAAAGTCATAATTTTAAGTCACATAAAACGTGTAGCAGGAGTTTCCTTTGTAAAGTATTTTGAGTTACATCATAAAGATTTTTGTCACAGATTTTATTCAAGCTACATATGGGGGAATATATTCTAGTTAAAGAGTAATAAGGATATTATAAAACTTTCATAATTTTTGTCTAGCATTACATCACGCCGGTTTTATTCGAAGGGTTAGGCAGAGTTATACCACTATTATTTATAGTATTTTTCAATTGCATACATTTTTTTTTCTTTATTTATTTATAGGGGCTTTTACGCATAGCGTGTGTCAGTACCATCGTATACTAAACAATTTACTTACTTACTATTTACATACTTTCACAAGACGTGGGCCATGAATTTAAACAAACTCTTCGCATTGTCACCATTTGGTTGGGAATAGAACCTCCACTTTCCATATGCTATTTTGAAATCCCATGAAATAGGAGTTGAGCCTATTGCCATCCACCGAACAAGCGGTCTACGGGCTGCCACAGAGAAATTCCTGATGAAAAACCTCAATAACACGTTGCCCAACCTAAGAATCGGATCTCATGCTCAGCAGTAAAACCTGTGAACCAATGAGGCTGGGCTTCATAGATAAAATTACCTAGCTATCTATATAGATAGTGTATACAGGGTGGAAGGGACACCGACGTACAATACAATCGCATATTTTCAGTACAACATTCCGATCGGGGGTTTCTAACGGAAATTTAAAAAAAACAGCTGTCGCATACATTTTGACCTTGTAGGTATTGCACTTTTGTTGGGAACAGCAGATTTAAAACAAATTACCGATGAAAAAAATCTACGTTAACCTGTTCTATGTCTAGCCGTTTGTGCGTCGTTGTCCCTTTCATCTTGTATAGATCGATGGTTATTATGCTAGTGTTTAATATAAAAGAAACATCTTGCATTTCCAAACTTTACAAAGAGCAAGATCCAAAATATCTACACAAACTTTGCTTTTAAATACCTTAAAATTCAAAAAGACGAGATAGAGAGAGAGTTTGAACTTCTCTTTTCTCCTCCTCCCAGAGTTAATAATAATAATGTTCATTACGAACGAAATTCACTCCGACCGAAATTAAGGCTCGCGGAGTCGGCGCAATTTCTTACAATTAAACTTTTGAGTAATCCTTTGATGTGTTTCGTGAAAGACCAAAAACTAATTTTGGTACCGTGAAAATGCTTACATTTTTGCTATGAAATGCGGCCCCGACTGGTGGAAATTACGACGAAGGGGGATAGAAATGTGTGCCTTTATTTCACGACGTATTTAGAATAGAATGAAGTTGGTGAATTAGAATTTTTGGCATGTTATTATAATTTACCTGAGAGTGTGGCTGTGGTGATAAATAATGAGGAACTCGATGTTTGATTTTATCGACGTTTACACGAAATTGTATGAGAAGGTCATGTAGAAGCGGGAGATATGAAATCCTTAATATCATGTCTGCTTAGAGTAGAGTACTACAACTAAATGTAGGCAAATATCATAGCCACTACCACTCTTGGAAAATGCCACTGTAAGATGAATGCCCAATACATTAACCAGGCATGGCAAAGCCCCATTACTCTAATATTAACAACCGATTAAAGCAGACAGTACAAAAATACTAAAACAACATAGTACAAAAAGTACTACAACGCCATCTATGCCACACAGGAAGAACTAACATGAAAATTCTGAATCACGCTATTAAAGTTATTCGCGACTTAAGACCATATAGGAAAGCCCGACAACAACTGTTGAGGAGTAGCCCACCTGACACAACACCCGTCTGGAGGACCCTCCCTTTTCTATGAGGGATGAAGAACTTTACACCCTCTTCTTCATACCCTATAGATTTCAACCATTTTATCGGCCCCACAAAAAGTTCCAAGAACTTTTAATAGCCGCATGCATTTTAACTATTGATGAGTCCCCTAACCGTTAAGTAAATTATAGTTGGAACTGTTCTAATCGCCCGACCGCCTGCCTGCTCGGTAAGCTTGTGCTTAAGCCTCTAATCCGCAGCGCGTTTTGCTGCTAGATGTTTTAAGGCTGTAGCTACAGTAGGACATGTTTTAGCGGTTTTGCTACACTACTGGGTATTTCGTATTAATTTAGCCTAGCCATTGCGCGTGGCTTGGCCCGCTGAGGTCAGACACTAATTTACGGGGTCGTACCAACGGGTTAACCCAGGCTAACCTAGGTATCTGTCCAGGTGTCTATCCGTGTACTATATCCTAATCCATTCAATCATTATGACCTGAAATATAACAGACGGATAGCAGTTATTTTCGAAGTTTTAATTTGTAGTAGGTATGCATTAATCTCATTTGAACATATTATTCTGTTACGAATTATGGTCAACCGATAATGGACACCTGCTTTTAATATATCAAATTATGCTACTCGAGTACACTCAAATTAATTTTGACAATGTAATGGGTGAAACATACATTTGTACATGACTGTATCCTTACGCGGTTTGTCAATATTATGTAAATGTTAAATTCTGCTGAATCATCAAAGAGCAAGGTAAGTAATTCATGTTTTATTCATCAAATAACTTACAAAAGTAACCGTGCATGCCGTAAGTACCGTGCGTGTATTCCTCAGTAGTAGCCACGGAGTATGGATTTGCGCCCGGTTGATGGCAATAGGCCTCTTTTACATGGAACTTAAACATAACTGGCGAAATATAGGTGTGTATTAGTTTTACCTCTGCCTAACCCTTCGGGGATTACAGGCGTGATGTTATGAAATTAACCGTGCAGGCTTTACTTTCAGTATAAGATTACCTGCTAAGTAACCTACTATTGATAGTGAACTACGGAATATAGTTATCGTTCAGTGATGGTGCCCCCAGACACCTAATTCTCATAAGGAAAACTTGTGACAAGAGAATTTCTTTAAGCTGGCGGCAGAAGGTAAAAGTACATAATTATTATGTATACCTGTTAGGTGGAATATTTGCGCATATCAACATTATAAATAGAAATAGCTCCTTTCAGAGACAATTCTACGTAATTCTATATACCTAGTTTTATGTGAACGTTCTTATATGCTCCCAAAGCATACTTGTATCGGTAATTAGGTAAACTATTTGCCTAAACATTGCGTAATAAACAGGCCTATGAAATTCGGAAATTTATCATAATAATACTGCTAAACGTATTTACTTTGGAAGCGTTTGGAATTTCGCATGAATGTATATGTTATTTAGTAAATTCACTGACTAGAATACATTTCAGCATGTCCTAATCAAGGCAATTGCCGCACGATAACGCGACCGTCTGACTGAGTGGACACGTCTCCTTTGTCTCCAAAAATCTGTGTATGTCGTGTCTCTGTATGTCGGTTTTATGTTATTTTCTAGGCCCTAGAAGTTTCCGTCATAAGTGCAGGCTAAAAAAATTTTGTCATAAGTAACAGCATACCAAAATATAGACCTTAACTCTATAAAGTACTGCACCAGTTTCAATTAATCGCCACCCTCACTAGTGTATGTCCTCCCTAACTAAAGTACCACGCGAGTCTCCCAACGGACATCGGTCACGTGCCGAACTTTGTCTCTATTGAAATTCGGAAATCTCCTCGCCTTACTGGGGCCCTGGTACATTGCGGTCGTGATATAACGTAGATGTAGGTGTGTTTGTCCAAGGAATTGTGTTTGACTTTGAAGCATTCAAATTTTGGGAGCTGAAACTAAATCGTTTATAAATTCCTGGTACTAATATGTTTTAATTACATGCATAACACTTCATAATTGTTTGAATGTGAACCTATCTATGTACCGGAAACATCTAGTTCCCAGCATCACATATGATTTGAGGTCGTTTTCTTCTTGTTTTTGAGTTTTGTTATTATTTATTAAAATTATCCTCTTACCGACAAATAAGTGCAATTAAAAAGTTGTTGGTTAAACGTACTATATTTTGATTTCAATAGAAATGTAATTTTTTGCGTTCTATTATCTAACGGAACTATGTATGAAATCTAAAACATAAGAGGGATTTATCCGACCTGGTTTCTACTCCAGTTAGGAGCAGTTAGGTTACTACCAAGAAACTGAAATTACGGTTTTTGGACGCAGTAACACAGTTTTAACTGAATTTGCAATAAACCGTTTTAAGAAATTCTGACGGACGTGATGTATCTCTAAAATGAATTCACGGAAACTTTGCACGAATCCTCTTATTAATTCCTTGTAAATTCATGAACAAATATATTACAGATATGTTGAACATTTACTGGTGCATCATATTCCTAGTGAAATTCTAGGTTCTATTTGATTTTTGGAACAAAGTTCGGTTATTCCGGATTATTTTACTAATAATTTCAATACAGCAGTTTTAATCATTTCTGTGTATCTGGAATCATAATTCGGCTCACAATATTGATATTTCCAGTTATGGTTTCGGTTAAAAAATATCGAAGTTGGATGCTGTTATTCAGCGTTGATATTTGAAACTTTTAATTTGGTTCTATACAGAAAAACATAACAAACACTTGTTTTTCCTGAAGGGTTCGGTAGAGATGTAATTGTAGTATTCCCACGTTAAGTTAAAGTTCCTTGTACTAGGGTGAGCCTGTTGCCATCAACAGGGCACTGGTTTTGACCACTAGACCTCGAGGCTGTCTCCAAAATCAATTGTTCGAAGTAAAGCATTTTTGTTTTCTTCCTTTTATCATAATACTTATACATTCTATCAGTAAATAATAATGAATACGAGTTTATTAAAATAAATATACTCGTATTCATAAAACTTCACAATCGGAAAATTCCAAATTGCACAGGCTTGCTACGATAGCGTAGCCGGCGCGTAGCACCTCAAGCTACGGCGTAGCAAACTCGTAGACCCCTATCTACTGACAAATCTATCTTTAATTAGGTCAGTTACGAAGTATGTACTTGACAACTACTGCTTCAAGTTCCAATAACTCGGCATCTGACCTCCGGAGCCACAATCTATCCGCTTACAATTCATCTCAGCTCGTAACAATGGATGGTTATATCAAACAATTATAATTGGAGGTCAGTGCGACGTTAGACGTCGGAGATTCAGTGCAGACGTACTAAAGATTAGTACAGTAAGACCAATTTAGGAAATGCAACCAAACATAAGCCTCGATGAACTGAATAAGGTCATTGACAAAATTTAATCAGATAAAGAGTAGTGTGTTGTTCACCGTAACACCCGGCCACGATCTCAGTCGATGCAACTTCGACGCGAGTTTCGATGGAGGCGCATGTGAGTGCCAACATACTGTGGTCAAGCATGCTCTAACTAAGCTATTCCTTTCTTTTACTCTCTCCGCAGTCGTTGTCCAACATGGTTCCCTTGAGCGAGTAGCTCGTGGCCAAGAGGCTACTGAGCCAACTTATGTTTCTAAATATTTGTATCTTGGCATTTTAGGTAAATGTATTTTTACTGTATGTTGACTGCTTCGTTAGTCTAGTGGTCACAAGCGTGACTGGTGAGCAAGAGGCCTGGGTGCGGTTCCCGGATCGGGCAAAGTGTTATTTGGTTTTTCCATCAGAAATTTATCGGTAGCAGCCACGGAGTCTGTATTTGTGGCCGGTTTATGGCAATTGGCTCGCACCCTATTATAAGGGACTTTAATATAGATGCCGAAATGTGGGTGCATTATTAGGTACACCTCTGCCTAACCTTTTATGTTATGTTTTAATACATTACTGTATGTTTATTGAAAGTCGATAACTTTCGTTGGTTATTTTGTAAACATTGGATTTGTTTTGCTAAACTGCGACCTTCTGTTCTTCCTACTTACTGGCACAAGCACGCCACGTGTAAATCTGTATTCAATTCTAGGTATTTGCTCTGGCTAATTGGAATGATTCCTTTATCTAAACTAGGTGGGTTTGCAGTTGGTGCTTGCAGTTATGCAGTAAAATGAAGAGGAATACTATGTTTTGACAGTTAATTTTTCTAAATAATGATGAAAGATTCATTGATTTTTGCATAAAAAAATTAAGAAAACTTGTTAGTTGGATTTTACAATAGCAATTAGAATATACCAGGTGTAACCGGATCCTTCACGAAGCTAGCAACCAAAAATTCTGTACATCAGACTGGGAAACGATTTTTATTTTTGGGTGAAAAATCGCGTTTTCGCGACTCAATATAACACACTCAAAACACTATGCTGATGGATGTATTGAATAGTATGGGATTGGTGGAGGTATTTAAAGTAAAGTTAGAACTTTAAAAAGTTATATAAAAAAAACACTTGTGAAAAAGTTGGAACTTTGAACCCCAATATCTGGAATTAGAAGGTTCCCAGGTATGGTCTAGAACAAAAAAAAAATATCGCAGTGACGGGGAAAATAAGTAACTTTCGGCTTCATTATGTGTATTTTTACACCCATTATATTCGACCAACTAGCGACCCGCCCCGGCTTCGCACGGGTGCAATGCTGATACTAAATACACTACAGAAAAACTGTGAACGTTGTATATAAAAACATAGCGGCCCACTTCGGCTTCGGGTGTAAAATATATAGCCTATGTCACTCACTGAAAAAATGATTAAAATTGATCTAGTAGTTTTGATTTATTCATTACTGCCCGTGGCCCGCACGCGTTAAATTTGCCTCGCCGCGCCGGCCGGTGCCGGCGCAAACGCTACGTCCCGCAATTTTTTAATCTGTAATATCTTCGAAAATATTCATTTAAATCATATGCTGTAAAGGGCCATATAGATCTATATTAAATCAACAATGTATTTAAGGTATTTAATTGGATAAGGATTAATGCCGTATTGGTTAAAATCGCTTCGGAAATTAGCCATTATTTGGCGTAAAAAGTAAATGACAAAAACATGTTATTGTGGGATATCCATAAGAGATAGACATATACCATCGCGGAGTTTTCTGTAGACCTTTTTAATGTGTACAATACTTAGTACATTATTTTGATAAATCTCGTAGGGTTCAGCCTGCGTTTGCAATGAAAGCGGAAAAAAATGAAATTATTTACGACTTCACAATAGAAATCTTGAAATTATCAGTGGTTCTCTAATATATTAAGCATGTTATTATACATATAAACCTTCCTCTTGAATCACTCTATCTATTAAAAAAAACCGCATCAAAATCCGTTGCGTAGTTTTAAAGATTTAAGCGGTCAAAGGGAAATAGGGACAGAAAAGCGACTTTGTTTTATAATATGTAGTGATGTCTATTTTTACCATCCAAAATGAGTTGACGTCAGTGCCAATATGTACCACCAGTACCTACCAATGCTTACCAGTTGTTATTAACCAGTCCTTACGTTATCATTGAATAAACTGATTATGCTTCCTTATGCTACTCAATTTTGTCCCAATACATATTATACTATTAGGATTGTGGCTTCGGCCGATTGAATCATCCAAAATTAACAACAATCTTCACAAAAAAAAAAAATAACAAAACAATTGCAAAAACGCCGCCATTTTCTTTGAAACAATAAGTAATGCTATCACAACTGTAAGTTCAATTAAGTACCTCGCAACTGCAGCGGGATAAAAGCCTGCAATGTTCCAACGGAGAACCAGGATTAGCAATCCATTCCATCTTAGTGCTAGCAGGGCTCTCCTTTGTGTTTTATGGGTGCCTTAATATAATGTCACAGTGGTACCTCTTTGTAAAATAAGCTTTGACTAACTAGATTAAAATATTTTATAGGTAGAAAGGCTTTTTATTACTTATGGGCAATCTTTTTATAGTCTCTCATTCTTCTTCAACCTTTGGCCACCCAATGCTGAGTGTAGGTCTCTTCCAAATCTCTCCAGTTTTGGCGATTTTGTGCCTTTGTATCATTTATTTATTTAAGAAAACATGTACCTGCAACGGTACAGACGTAAATTCAAGTTATTGCACTGTTTAAAGAAACATAATTTTTATAATAACGACGGCACGGTTGGCGCAGTGGCTGAGCGATTGACTGCTGCGTTGCGTGTCGCGGGTTCGATCCCCGCACGGAACAAATATTTGTATGGCCTACAGATAGTTGTTCCGGGTCTGGCTGTTTGTGTATGTGAGTTTAAATGTTTGTAAACACACCCACGATACAGGAGAAATTCATAGTGTGGGGCAACGTTTTAAAAAAAAAACAAGAAAAAAGAAAAAATTATAAGGAATGATAAAAACATTAAATAAAGTACTTAAAATAACAAGAAAAAAAGTCGTATTTCGTCCATACTCTCACAGGAACTCAAAGATCCACAATATACATGATGTTCACCTCTTCAGTCCACCATAAAACCAAAACTACTTATAACTCCAGGCTCACACCCACTAACCCAGTTTAGAGTCCATTGGCAAGTCTCACACGTGCTTAGACAGGTTTATGGGTTTTACCACACCGTACATCCGTTCAACTTGGCATGGAATACATTAAAACAACTGCGCTTTTTACTAAATTGTGTTTTTCTTTTTCTTACCGTATCCGTGACTTATATTTTGTCGGTACGTAACAAACTTGCTGCCATCTAAATTGATTTTTTAAAGATATTAATCAGAAAACAATTTGAAATTCTCTTTGTATGAATATTTTACATAATAAGTAATTGTGTATTTTTATATGGATTGTTTCATATTTCTTAAAACACTACCATAACTAAATGACCATTATTAAATTTTGAAACAAAAAAAAATAAGTAAAACAAAGTCGCATTCTATCTATAGATATTATAAAATTCAAAGTCTTCACTGACTGACTGACTGATATATCAACGCACAGCCCCAACCGCTGATCCTAGAGACATGACGTTTCGAAGGTGCGTTTTTTGTGAAGAGTAGGTGTCCACTAAGAAAGGTTTTTTTCGAAATTCCACCCCTAAGAGGGTGATATGAGAAACGTGAATCATAGTTTTTCTAAAATCATCCCTAAATATAAAATTCCAAGTTCCGACTGACTGACTGACTGATATATCAACACACAGCCGAAACCGCTGGTCTTAAAGACATGAAATTGTGAAGAGTAGGTATCTACTAAGAAAGGGAATATAGTCTGGAATGGCACATAGGGTACTTTGTATCCCGGTAGAACGTCCCCGTAGGAAATTCCCGAACTACACGCGGGCGAAGCCGCGGCATAAGCTAGTCAGATAACGAAGATGGAAAGTTAAAATAAATATTGAAATGACATAAACTACCGCAAATCTTATAACAATCAATTTGATTCTTCGAAAGTGTTTGTGAAAACATGAAATGCTTTGAAAGCGATTGCCTATTGCGTGGTTGATAGATAAGTAGTGAGATAATAAGTATTGGTTATAAGTTATAATAGATAGTATTGGTCATCCTTCATAACAATTATTTTAGCGTCTATCTATATAGCATACAATAATATTAAAGCGTAATTATTATAGCTTCTTATCAATTAGATAATTATATAGGTATAAATATATATTTAAAGATGGAGGCGCCAGATCATTCTAATTTTCTTAGGTTTCTTTGCAACTTGCTAGTCAGTGTATGTACGTATAATTATGTTGAACAAAACATGATTCGCGACCAAAACACGTTTGTTCTTACAGAATTATAATCATTCTAATCATTAAAACAAACTCTTTAAGTTTATTTTATCCTAATGAATGACTATTTTCATGAAAAGTCATAAATGAGCGGGCTTCACTGGCACTTTCTACCAAACGCATAAAGCTTATTGCCATTTACTAAACTACTACTGCTACTTTACTTTTTTTGTTTTTTTTTTGTTTTGATTTACTGAAATTTCAATCAATTAGCTTTTCAAGGGAAAACTCAATACCGAAATATATCACAACAGTTTGTTTTAGAATTATTATACAAAATATTCAATAATAGTTGGTTATGTTCCGTAATAAAAATTCAGGTTAGTATCGAAAAAACTAAATGGAAAAGATTTGAACCTAGTAAATTTTTAACAAGGGAAAAACTGCAATCCTCTAGCGAAATATTTTCTCTGGTACCAATGGACGTTTTGAATTGGTTGGTTGGTGGGTTTTGGTGGACTACATTTAGTGTACTCGTTGTAGGTACTGTGCAACTATTGAAATAACAAGTTGGCTATCGAAGACTGTCAGTTTTCTATAAGTCATCGTTATTATTAGCGATAAGTCATTGATTAGACGTTGTATCCTCAATAATGCGGTTTTATAAATGAGTTTTAACGCTTATTTATGCCGATACATGTTGGTGTTAAACAATTGTAATAAAGCATATTTCATTAATCTATATTATACATGACGCTTCTAACTTTCTTTAATCTTTTTTCTAACATCGAGCACATAAAAAACACCAATATTTTTAACTTATTCCTCTCAACCAAACGGGGCCAATGTATTGTAACATTACCGTTATATCCTCAAGGCATTGTCAGAGCTAAACAAATGTATAACAGTGTATAGCTATATGTATATGCGGCTATGTAAAGGTGGCTATGTATAGGTGTCTATTGATCCTGCCATGGCATGGGTGTATAAGGGTGGCTCCGTTCTAAATTTGTGTAAATCAATGAATTGTTAGGTACCCGGGTACCGCAGAGACGAATCTTGATACTTTAGGAGTTCGTGATAAAGGGTTTTGATACTTTGTTTGTAAAACATTGTTTTGTGTTGTTTTACACCGTAACCCATGAGTTTATCTTTGTAGGTTGTTTGTTGAAACATGAACACGTGTTAAATTGTTGGGAAAATATACTTATCTGTCTATGGTTACCAGTGGTTAAGTACCAGTCCATATTGTTTCATCTAGTTTTAGAACAAGTTCGGTGTAGTAGAGCCCTGTTCATTTCACTCATACAAGTTTAATGTTTATATAAGTTATCTCATTTTTTAATAAACACTGTATTTTTCTGTCAACACTCATTTGTGCTTGCCGCATGATTTGGCTCTGGTATCTTCAAAATACTATAAAGGTTGATAAATTACCTTAAACATAAATGGCAAATTGTGGGTGTATCTAAGCATAGGCACTATCTAGTTCACTGACGGCCGACCACTTTCACCTTTATGCCCTGAGTAATAAGGCTGAAAAGTGGTCGAACGTCAGTGAGCGCTGTAGTTCCTCTGCCTACCCCCTCGGGAAAACAAGCGTATTGTTGTGTTTTATTAAAAAAAATCTGCATTCATTTATCACACTCCAATTTATCTCACAAAATCGTCACTCCATATTGCTACAAACACGTTATTCCTAAGACAAGCTTGACCGACATTCTTAATCATTCCGTCAAGTGCACCTTGGGCCTTAGTCTGTCCCCTTCTCACGGTGACAGCGGCCCTCGGGGCATATCTGAAGATATCTGCGATATCTCGAGATGTGTTTACCTCTGTAGCCGGTTGAGTGAGCGATTCTGTTTTTGTTTCCCTCTTGAGTTGGCAATTTTGATAAAGTTATGTTTTGAATTATACTTGGTTGGGGAGTTGTTTCTTGGCGTATAAAATGATGTGTACAATGTATGGAATTCATATTGCGGTAGGTGTTAAATATTTAATTAATAAAATATTTAATTTAGCGCGTGTATGACCAGAACATAAACGTGGACGAGGTTAAAAGAAATATATAAGGATCGTAGCAGGCGTTCTGTAGTTTTCATCTACACCTTTGGGTAAATGGGGTGTGTTTATGTGTGTATGTATGTTAATGTGTTTGGAAAGCCAAGAATTTGCTAGTAGTGGTGTGTGGCCTAGATTGCGTGCGTTCGAATGTCAAAGAATATTCGCGGGGCCTGTAGTTACCACTTCTAAGCCACAATGTTCTTGAGGCATAATAAAAATACTAAATTAAATCGTTGTTTTCGTATATAGAGAATTTTACCGCTCATAGTAAAAACTAACAGCGAATGAAATCCAAAAAAAGTAATGTTCACAAAAAGCTTAGAAAAGAGAAAATTAGACTAAGTACGAGTAGAACGGCAAAATTCTAGGAAATCGGATTTCTTAGTATTTGCTTTATGGGGTTGCGAAAGTAGAAAATACGGTTTTACATAAGCTGTAGCTAGGTTGTAATACTCGTGTAGCAGAAATATACATACTTGGAAAGTATGACGTAACTGCGTTCTTATTTATATTCCTTTTAGCATGAATTGAGTAAGGTTAAGTAATAGTATTTAATTTATTTTACTTATACTCGAGGCGATAAGTCTGCGAGGTTAAAATGGGATTGGCAGCGCAACGATTCTAGGACGAAACCGGACAGATGGGTGAATAGTCCCACAGTGGGTGCCTGAAGACGGTCGCCGTAACTGAGGCAGGCCTAAAAAACGCTGGCGCGACTATCTGGACTTATTCTTAACGGATTGGTCGGAGCAGGCAAAGGTTAAACAAAATCACATTGGCGAGGCCTTTACCCAGGTGTGGGGAAGAGAAGGAAGACATAAAAAAAATATAAACACTCATTACAGTTTTCAGGGTGCGCCAGTATGTTTCTGAAATGAGAATGATAAACAACTTCATTGTTGTTTGTTTGTGTGCTTCGTTAATTATGCTCTATTATTTTAATAGAAAATCGGAATGCTGTTTGGTAATCTTCGATCATTAGCATTTGTTCTAACAGTTTAGGAGAAATCCAGAGGTTCTGAAAATCATTTAAATATTTAAGTTTCATGAATACCAAGATAACTTTCGAGTAAAAATGACTAAACAAAAACGCTGGCTACAAAAAAACACCGGAAATACATTATTATTTCCGGTGTTTTTTTGTAGCCAGCGTTTTTGTTTAGTCATTACTATTATATAGTTATATAGAATAGTAATATCATCGCCTGCCTTTTCCCAACTATTTTGGGGTCGGCTTCCAGTCTAACCGGACGCAGCTGAATACCAGTATTTTACGTGGAGCGACTGCCTATCTGACCTCCACAACTCAGTTACTCCTGGATAATACGATACCCTTAGGTAAGACTGGTTGTCAGACTTTCGAGCCACTGACTACCTGTGACGACTGTCAAAGATCTACAAATGACAGCCGGGACCAACGGCTTAACGTGTTTTCCGAGGCACGGAGGAAACTTGGTATGTAATGGGCGGTCACCCATCCACGGACCAACCTAGGTAAACGCAGCTTAACCTAAAGATCAACCCGAGCGGCAGTTATTATTTATACTCTCTCATATAGAATTCTTGTTTAGTTATATAGAATAGTAATGACTAAACAAAAACGCTGACTAAATAATTATATTAGGTAGATATTTGGATCCAATTTTCAGAAGATATTTTCTCGGGTGATTTTCCCTTAGCCTCATCAGCCCACGCTTTTCCCAACTATGTTGGTATCGTCTTCCAATCTATCCCGATGTAGTTGAATACCTGTATTTTACATGGAGCAACCGCCTATCTGACCTCCACAACCCTGTTAGTACTAGGTAATACGATTACCCTTGGTAAGACTGGTTGTCAGAATTTCAGGCCACTGACTTGTAACGATTGACAAAGATCTACAAATGGCAGCCGGGACCAACGGCATAACGTGCTTTCCGAGGCACGAAGGAAATTCGGTATGTAACGGGTGGTCACCCATCCACGGACCAACCCAGGCAAGCGCGGCTTAACCTGATGATCGACCCGAGCGGCCGCTCAGTTGGGGCTGGTTTTCCCTCCTGTAACAAAGAAATTAAAGCTTCATTATTATGAATACCATACACGTGCCCGTATTATAATAAAAATTACTACGTACAATAAAGCTTTTAAATAAATACACGCAATCCTTGATTCCGTCCCTGGCAACAGTGATGAGCCAGACAGGAGGCGAGCGCGTGTATCGATCTGAACGATTGCATTACATTCGGTACAGCTATCTATGTTCAAACTATCAACGTGATTATTATGTTTCTGTCTACCATTTCCATGCTGTAGTATATTATTTGACATGAGTTGCCATAGCTGACCGCTGAGTTTTTAAGTAGACTCCGGGCCCAGGTCAGCCGTAGTGAGGAAAACCTGCTCAGGTGGGTATTCATTGATGACTCTGTCCTGGAGTTTAAATGTGGTGCTATTCCACAAACGATGGGGCACTCAATACCGTGTCCTGCGTGTCCTGTTGCTTGTTCAATACAGGAACTGATGGACGCTACTGAAGGCGTCAAACTCGTGGATCAGTTCTGGGCCGACAAAATTTAGATTGCCATAAACACGCTACGAGGAAGACTAAAATAAATTGTATCTATAATTAATTACAAATTCACACCTTCTTCAAATGAGGGTAGGCAGAAACCTAAGAATGCCATCTGCTACGATACATACAAAATGTAATCGGACTCGCAAGAGCCATGTTCTGAGTATATTGGTCACACGTTAAGGTGTTTTTCATATTATAAATTAAAGTCGCTTTTAGTTTAGTCTTCACCATCGTTTTAACTATATAAAAATTTACTTTATACATATTTTCAACTATAAACGATTAATTAAACTAAAGAAACAAACTATAAAAGGGTCTCAAAAAACTCCTCTTATACGCTGTCAGCTTGTAATGTGTCCAAGAGACTGGCGGCGTTACCACACTGAATGGCAACGCTTAGGCTGGCCTCGTTCAAATTCAAATTCATTTATTGGTATGATTTTTGGTGCGCTTTTTTGTTGCCTCTGGCCAATAAAAGCCAGCCCTTGAGTCACGGGAAACGTCAACTAGACGTTTGGAAACTCCTTTAAATGTATAAAACTTACATACATAACATACAGAAATATCCATGTTTTGTCATCAAGTCATAAAAACCGCGATGGGCTAGTCGCTAGTAAATTAATAAAACTGAACTATCCTTGGACATGCTGCGCCGAAGAGTAATAGAACAAGGACAAAGATGATGAAATCTGAACAACCCTGCCAACGTCACTGGCTAATTCTTTGTGGTTAACAAAATCTCAAAAAGGAATTCCACCTATTTCAATCCTTCATGTTTTGACAGTGTCTATCTATAGCCCCGAACGACCTCATATCTATAGGCTAGCATTCCTGCTCTCAGATATTAATTTGCGATTTCAATGTAATTCTGTGAATTACGCCTTTCGTATCGTGTCTGCGTTAAACTGAATTAGTTAATTAGTTTGATTGGATTTGGAATCGATTGTTTGATAGGTATTTTTATTTTTGTAATACAATATGTGTGTTTTAATTGATAAAAGTGTAACTAATTGTCTTTATGTAGAAAGTAAAATGCCTCAACTAAAAACACAATTTACTCGCTATTCATGGCCTATTTTTTCAAGTAGTCCTGGTGTTTTCTTTGCTGCCGGAAAGAAAAACCGAATCCATCCATAAACTCTTTGTATTATTCTGCTATTGCGAACGAAATCGCAGAATAATACGTTGAAGACATCCAAGATTTTTAAATACCGTGTGTACATACGCCTTATTTTACAAACAAAACCAGTGTCACTCAGTATAAAAATGTAACACAAAACAAACAGATATAAAAAAACAAACATTATATGAAATCTGTTCAAAAACAAGGCATCATTGACAGATGCTTTCCCGCGCAAACCAACACGACGCGACGCAAACCAGAGACAATGCCCATGTATTTGTTATTCGTCCGCCTGGCGAAGGAACCGTTCGTTTCAGCCAGGGTTTTCTAAATTATGTATTCACGAGTCACGAACATCAACCTCGCTGAATCAATCTATAGCACAAATGTCCTAAATTACGCGACAGCTATATATTCTTTAATTGGGCCACCCTCTGACATGTTTCCTGAGTCCTGACGCATTGAAGTTTTAAACAACGCTGTTTTCCTTTGAATTTGTTTCGCAATAATTTCTGCTCTAGTGGGTTTTGACCAAGCGAGCTATTCATGCCCTGTGGTAAATTATGTGAATATGTATTTATGTATGTATGGAAGGGTTTATTTTAAGATGTATTTTATAATGTGGAATATACCATTGAATTCATATTTTCATCGATATCAAAGTTAAAAGGAGACAATTTTGACGGCATTAAGGGGACGAATTTCAGGATTCTTTCCTCAGTCCTTCTTTTTTAGTCCTCTTCTTTATGTAGGCAACTGTGGTGTACATGTTTTTAGCCAGACACCACCACCATTTTTTTTTGGATGAGAAATCATCAAAGGATTCCTCCCGCTCTGGGCCTAGCGGAAGGGAGTGTCAGACTTTTACTGACTTAAACCCATCCATGTTCCTTCTTTTGCCCTTTGTGTTCCAGGGCCGCGGTATCTCTTACGAACAGTCCCGCAGCCCTGGCAGGCATCGGCCCTCCTGTTGCTGACATCTCTTTGAGGCGCGCGTGAAACACGAACGCACCGTCGACACGGCCTGTCGTCATAAGACTGACGTATGGCGAGCTAGCCCATTACTCACCGTCCACAGGCCCAGACACCACCACCAGCCAGTGGTTCGGGCTGTGCCTTGTATATCAGTCATCATCATCATCATTATTCTTCTGCCCTTATCCCAATTTATTTGGGTACGGCACAGCATGTCTTCTTCTTCCATACTTCTCTATTACTCGCCATCTCAGGAGTCGGCCAGTAAATTGAAGAATTTTAAAAATTTTGTTGCAAAGTTGCAGTAAATAGTTTTTTAACGGTACTGATGTTTTTATGTGTATCTTTCAAAGTATTAAGTAAACTGTACTGAAACTTTGCCCCATTTCCAAATTTTAGATCCATTTATTTTCGGATCATTTACAACCATTTTGTAACAAAAACTAAACCAAAACAAGGATCGCTATTGAATATCATTTCTTTTGTTTATATTCTTAAGAGCACGCACCAAGGCATTACGGAAAATATCTGAAAATATTCCGTAACAGCGAATGAAAAGAACTCTTAATTAAGGAAAGAAAGTCGATTGTATTTCTTTCACAAAGTTTTCAGCTCTGAAACAGCTAATTTAGATTTCTTCGAAATGTAACTGAGGACGTTTTTCATGATTTTTATGCAGGCTTTTGTGTTTAAGTTTGAGTGTGATAATGTTTAATGAATGTCGTTAATTACGCAGTGAATAGAGCCTTGGTCCCGTCACGGTGGCGTTAATTAGGAACTTGAATTAAAATAAGTGCAGCAGTAGGTATCATTTTGTCATCATGTGCCAAGCCTTTTCCCAAAAACGTTTGGGTCGGCTTCTACCAGATGCAGTTGAATATCAGTATTTGACATGCCGCTCGGATCACTCTTCAGGTTAAGCCGCTCTTGCCTAGGTTGGTCTGTGGATGGGTGACCACCACACATACCGAGTTCCTCCTTGCGTCGGAAAGTTCGCTAAGCCCTTGTTCCCGGCTGCCATTTGTAGATCTTTGACAGTCGTTTCAGCTAGTCAGTGGTCCGAAAGTCTAACAAGCAGTCTTACCAACGGGTATCGTATTACCCAGTACTAACTGGGCTGTGGAGCAGTATAGTTGGGAAAAGGCTAGGCACATGATAATGCTATACTTAGATTAACTTTTGGTGTTAAAATCGGAGTGCGTGCAAACAAGTAATAAGGATTTAGGATTCTGGTGCGACTGCCTCGGTTTTGCAGCGCCTCGGGCATGTTTGCCGACGCGAGGGTGGATGACTTTTACGCTATAATGCGCAAAAAGTCAGCCTCACTAATTCGCCGAATTCGAGGTAGTGGCAACGGAATCCTAAGTATGATTGCAGAGAGACCTGAATCTGCAGTTGTAGGTAGGCTTATCAGGCTGCATGTTGTATAAGTTTTGTTTTTTTTTCTAATAGTTTTAAGATATTGTTACTAACAACCTATGGACATTTTATTAGTCTGAAGTAAACGAATTTTATTTTATTTTATTTATTTAATAAAAATACATGTACTGTGCATATCATTTGCTTGCATAACTCTCATACTTCAATATCTCTAGAAACTATAAAAGTTAGCGACAAAATGTAAACATATTTTTCTTCCTATTAGGAAGTAGCGTATTGCCCGACGTGCCGTCCATGCAAACGGGAAAAGTTTCCCCATTAAAAATCAACTGAGAAGCTACTTTGTGCTAGATTAACTTAATGAATATAAGCTTCGAATAGACGTTAATTGTGTTTAATGAATATTTATTATGTGATCATTTAAATAGGATTCTTTGTGATTGTCTTTGATCCATTGTATTCCATTGAATCGTATTAGTCGAGAAGCCGGGTAGGCAGAAACCTGTAAGACTAGCAACCAGTCCTTCTAACTGCCTCGAAACCAGCACAGAAACTGGGTTCTGGAGGTCAAATAGGCAGTCTTTGCTTTGATCAGTTTGTGGAATAGTCGCTGGCATACCGTTTATATAGTACTAGCTTTTGCCCGTGGCTTCGCCTGCATGAATGTCGAAAAATATCAGACGGGAACGTACTACCGGGGTTAAAAAGTAACCTATAGGTGAACCCAGGTTACGGTAACAAACATTGTAACAAAAATTGTGTAACAGTTATAAACCTTCATCCCCCTTTTTAACCCTCCGGGGATAGAATTATCAAAATCGAATCGCCGAGACTCGTATAAATTAATAATCAATCGTCAGCCTAAACAAAAAATTTGAAGATCGTATCAATCCTAACCTAACTTCAAAACTGACAGACTTTCATGTCAAACTCAAACTCAAAGCATGTATCACCCAGTCAGTCAGTCAGTTTACCATTTTATGTATATAGATAGATTGCGAGTAATTAAATATACTTAGATATGGTACTTATGGAATGGGACTGCCTCGTTGGTCGAGTGTCCGCAAACGCGACTGCTGACTTGACCGCAGGTTCGATTTCCGGGTTGGGTAAAGTGTTATTGGGTTTTTCCATCAGAAATTTTTCAGTAGCAGCCACGGACACTGTATTAATGACCGGTTGATGGCAATGGGCTCGCCCCCTATTAAATGGGGCTTATAACATAACTGGCAAAATGTTGGCGTACTATTAGATACACCGCCGCCTAATCCTTTGGGGATTACACGTGTGATGTCTTGTATATGTAGATATGGTATCAAGAAAAAAAAGCCCCATACGATTCAGCAAATTTGACCTTTACCGCATTTTTTTTTTGTTCAAACCACAAGCTCCATTAATGACACCATCAAAGTCTTAACCCGGTAACAATACTATTCAGTAACAAGAAAAACACGCCTTTTGTCCTGCTAACCTACGTTTTATAGTTGGGACAAAACGGTCAGACCCCATCGAAGTCACGTTGCCCCAATGAAGCAGAACGCTCCAGGCGGACGGACTCTATAACACAGAGCAGAAAGGACCAGAAGCCCCGTTCCGTACTATGAATGAACCAGACGCAACCAAAAAGACACGTATGTACGGCGATGTCAAACAATTCGACATCATTAAAATGACTATGCCGCACCGCCTTTCCAGCCCTGTGTGTCGTTAAAAATTGCAGTCAAAGCGCAGTGCTGCGCTGCTATCGCTTCAGCATTAAATTAAGCAATACAATTTCGTATTACTATCGACACGTAGACGATCATCATTATTTCATTCGGAAGATGTTCTCTGGTGGATTCAGGCCTTATCCAAGCGTGGACGTCTTGAGCGGTTCATCTTCTAGCTCACCAATTACCATTAAACAAAACCTGTCGGCACTGTCGGACAACTGTTATTCAAGCAATATGCCCGCTTACTACCTAACACATAAGGTTTTCAATTCTTCGTTCTTTGTCGACTGCTTGGTTCTCAATCTATTATATCCAGTCGTTTGTGTGCTTGCAGATGCCGTACGTGCATGCAAACAGCTCATTACAAGGAGCTGACCTTCTGTATTTGCCTATGATGCGTTTGTACCTAAATAATTGGGGACAGCTACATTTGATAACACACGTAGCATGTGTGAGTCGGGATTGAAAAGGTTACCTTTACGCTAACCCTTGCGTTTGTGAAGAATAGCGTTAAGGTCCACACGCTTGGTTGAAATTTAAAGCATCGGGTTTTTTTAAGAGATGTGATGTTTCAAGGACTTGAAAATTATAATTTTGTTGGTACTAAAGCCTTTTGTGTAATAGATTTTTACATGTCTTCGTCTAAGTTCCAAAATCATGGTAAAGATAACTCGATATCCATCAACAATACAAATAAATAAAATTGAAGTGTCTGTTTGTAATATCAAAATAACAGCTTTTTATTTAATGCATATGGAAATATGTACAGCACTTGGAACAAAAACAATTTTTTTTCAATTTTTGTCTGTCTGTCTGCTTGTTCCGACTAATCTCCGAAACGGCTGGACCAATTTTGACGGGACTTTTACTGGCAGATAGCTGATGTTATAAGGTATTTATGGTACTGTAGAGAATCTATCACAAATAAATTCAACTTAAAAAAAGCAATCTTAATTCAAATGGAAAAAAGAAAATTAGGTTTATATCTATCAACACTGAACGCGTTTGTAAAGTTTCGTGTCCGTGCTATTAACCGTTGAGGAGTTATATCGTGGCGATCCTGGCTGCCGGATCAAGTCATGTTTGTCATAAAACTATATTGTCGCCAGAACCAAAGGTGTTTGAAAAATTCGGTTTTGGGGAACTGGTTTGAAATTCCGTTGCAAGATTTAACCAATACATACCTACTAACTACGTAACAAGGCAAGTCTTCAGTATTTATTTATGATAATTAAATTATTTACACAACAAAAAAATTATAGTAATAAAAAAATGTACAAGTATCAAAAGGGTTACAGGGCGTACAAAAATTCGTCCACATCGCTGTCCACAGGAAAAGTCCCCAGAAGGCTGGCAGCATTGCCACGTTGTATGGCAATGTATCCTAAGTATACGACCTTAACTCACAAGTTGTAACTGTAGTCGGGGCCGATATCTTAAACACTGCTCTACTACACAAGAAATGAATTTCTCCATTAAATGACCGAGCTAACAGTTGCTGGCACACTACGATATTAGGCATCACAAATACACAATCACTCTACTCTAACGTCCAACAGGTGACAGGTAGTGCCTATCAGCTTAAATATCTAATGTAGGTACTCGTAACCGAGCGTAGTGTATTTGTGTCCGTCGTTACTTACATTATTCAGCTAATGTGTTGTGTTGTTCTAGCGGTTGTTTTGGTCAATTAATGGTTTGTAAGATGACTGTTAATAGTTATGGTTTGTTTCTCCTATTTTTAATTAGTTTGTTGATTGTTTCTAGTTGAAAATTTATTTAGGAATATTTCAATGTACAACGATTAATTTACGAGGCTGACTGCAAGGAATGTCAGGGTTGACGATTCAAACAAAAAAATTCCAACCTATTACTAAGTGTTAAATGTAGGATGAAAGCAGAAATCAGTTATAGGTACTGTATGGGTCAAATAACAATATCTTCACGCAGGAAATAGATTCCAAAATGGTGTGACTTTTTTGGCAATTCATGCTTCTCTACTCTCTCTTCTATTAGTTGAGAACTTCATCTATCTCTATCAGACACAGTTACACGCCTTCTCCTAAACAGATTCTAGATTAAAGTTTTGTAGATCGACTACGTACAGAAAGGAATCGTCTAAGATAGGCACTGTAATTGTAACGGAGTTTCTCACCAACGTCAACATCATATCCGTATATCATTCAAAGTGATTTAAATAACCAACAACTCATAACTCACTTGAGGACCATGTGGTCTGTGGATGGTTGACCACCCATTACATACCGAGTTTCCTCCGTGCCTCGAAAAGCATGTTAAGCCGTTGGTCCCGGGTGTCATTTTAAATAGTTCTTTTGACAGTCGTTACAGGTAGTTAGTGGCCCAAAAAGTCTCATAACCAGTCTTACCAAGTATTACCCAGTATTAACTGGGTTGTGGAGGTCAGATAGGCAGTCGCTCCATGTAAAATTCTGGTACTCAGCTGCATCTGGTTAGACTAGAAGCCGACACCAACATAGTTGGGAAATGGCAGGCAATGATGAACTCATAACTCACTTCGCCACATTTGTCACACTACACTTAAGAGTACTTCACCGCAACACATTTAACTCGCAGCCCGTACATTTAATTGTGTCGACACTGCAACAGCTTGCGATTAGTCGCAACAGCTTAGCTGTAGTAACAGCTTAGCTGTAAGCACTTATGTGAGTGGCGAGAATTGAGCTGTCTGAGGCGGTTTTATAAATTAATTGGTGGGAAACGTTTTGGATTATGTTGGTGTTTTGATGTTAAATGGTCATCGTCATCTGTCTAGCCTTTTGTCAACTATGTTGGTGTTGAATTCCCGTCTAACCAGATGCAGCTGAGTACCAATTCACATGCAAAGACTGCCAATTTGACATTTACAACCGAGCGAGTAACAAGAAACCCCTTGGAAAGACTGGTTGTCAGACTTCCTGGCTTTGGTTTTTTGTATTCTTAACTAAACATAGTTATTATTTTACAACACCCATATCGTGTATGTGTATTTTAAATACGTCCCGAAGTTAGACAGGCTGTAATATAAACCCTAAAATAGAGGTACCCGTCATTAACAAGTATCGTTCAAAGTTCACAACTTCAGCACAGCGCGCGCTGACTAAAGCCAACCAACTCACTAACACCATCGTAAAGAAAAACTTGTCGAAACACGATCGGTTCAAACAATGCACAGTTTGTTAATAAACTTGTGAAATTAAGGCGGCATTACCGAAACTAGGTGTGTGACTGCCTTAATTAACAAGGCACGAAACAAAACAATCTAATAAGCAAAGTTGAGTGCAAAGTCCGTACGCTTGACACATACTGTGTTACGGGGAAGTTGTAGGCGGGAAGCGTTTTGTTGTAGTGAAATTAGATTGGTCCTTGTCTACTGCAAGACTAACATTCAGTTTTTAAAACTCACCGTACTCTGGCAAGGCTGAGAGACTTGTGAAGATGCTAATTAAGGAGATGTTTAAAGTAATAAAAAAAGTTACAAGTCTGATTCTTGTAGGCTCTGATAGAAGAAACTGACCTGTATTTTTTCATTAATTGAATAATTCGTCATCTGCCTGCCTTTTCCCAACTATGTTGGGGTCAGCTTCCAGTCTAACCAGATGCAGTTGAATACCTGTATTTTACATGGAGAGACTGCCTATCTGACCTCACAACCCAGTTAGTACTGGGTCATACGACAACCCTTGGTAAGGCTGGTTGTCAGACTTTTTGGGCCACTGACTACCTGTAACGACTGTCAAGGTACCTTACCTGGTACATAATTATATCCATCCGCTGTCTTCTACAACTCGGTCTGCACGCATCCAGTAAACCGATTTCAGTTGCTCCGGGACCGTAGTACAAACTAAGTTAGCTCACGTTAGATGCTAGTTGTGAGCTACAGACAATATGCTGAATATTATCACTACAGTTTTAACAGCTAAGATGAAACAAGTTCATTCTGCGCTGTAGTAAGATTCAGCAGCGAGTCCCGCAATGGGCCCGAGTGAGGCATTATGGCCTAGGCATCACAAAGAAGCCGGTGTACACTTTTGGGCCACTGACTACCTATAACGACTGTAAAAGATTTACAAATGACAGCCGAGACCAACGGCTTAACGTGCTTTCCAAGGCACGGAACAATCTCGTCATGTAATGGGTGGGCACCCATCCACGGACCAACCTAGGCAAGCACGGCTTAAGCTGAAGATCGACCCCACCCGGCTGTTAACCAAAATAAATAAATAATATGTCACAGAATTTCATCTTCTCAGCTATAAAATTCTACTTCCAGGCACAGCCCATTATGGCTAAAGAGCGCCTGCAAAGTGTTTCATTTAAGTGTATGTCTTCCGTTTAACATTAAATATTCAAGTTAATTCCTCGAATCTTGTTGGGTGTTATTTTGTGAAACAAGGAACTTGTTTGGGGTGATTGTCGCGTAAAAGTTGAACTAGTCGAAACAAGTAGGGACGGTGACCCGACGTCGTGTCTTGACATGTTGCGCTCTGACTAAATCCAGGGTGTTAGGACCAGATGTATTATAGGTTTCTATATTTTAAAACATTTCCCGTGACCTTACGTTTGCCTGGCCAGAGGCTAAGTGTTGCCAGCCAGTCTCTTGGGCACATTACCTGCTGACAGTGTTGAGGAAGAGTTTTTTGATGCCCTTTTTAGTTGTAGTTGTGTTGCTTTTATGGTTGTTAGATTAGTTATTTTAGTAAAACTAATTAAAACTCTGACACCAGGTTAGGCACTAAAACCACACGATAAAGAAAGAAGTTGCTTTAGTTAATTTTATCGTTTTTAATTGTGATAATGAGTGTAGTTAGTTAATAAATGAATAAATCTGTTTCCTTACCTGAAACGAGACTGATTAAATTAATTTATGGAAACTCCTCACAAACGATAGCTGTCGTGTTCTATTTTGTAAACTCAAAGCATTTATTTCTTTAGACCATAACAGGCACTTATGAATGTCAGAAAAACAAAGAAGGCGAAGCTACAGTCACAGACACAAGGCATAATAACTTATGAAAGTACTGTAGTTGCCCATTCTAAAGCGTAGATCTCTATGGAGAAGAATGGGCAAGAAAATCCATGGATTCTTTTTAATCAAAACATTGTTACAATATCTTGGTTACATCATTCATGTTGAGATTAAGTCAAAATAATAGTCATTGTGGTTATCTCGTGCTCAGGACATAGACTTGGCAATTTATTTAACAATGCTGTTTACTTATACTGAGCTAATTCGACTGTATTCAAAATAAACAGTAAATGTAAGTTTTTAAACTGACATGGCACTAATTGCACTAGTTGCAGCGCCTCGGGCATGTTTGCCGACGGATGACTTTAACTATGGCGTAAAAGTGCGCAAAAAGTCAGCCTCACTAATTCGCCGAATTCGAGGTTGTGGCAACGGAATCCTAAGGGTGAATGCAGAGAGACCTGAATCTGTAGTCTGTTGTAGGAAGGCTTATCATGCATGCTTAGGCTGCATGTTGTCTCAGTTTGGTTTTCTGACTAAAATAGTTTTAAGATAATGGTACTAACAAATTATGGACATTTTATTAGTCAGAATTAAACGTATTTTATTTATTATTTACTAACGCTGTCAACAGCAATAGAACCGAAACACGGAGAACTCAGAACAAATAGTATACATGGTAAATATCCCGTTTTCAATGTTAATGATAGAAACAATAAAATATTTTCTTTTTCACCAAGAACCGCGCGAGAGCAGTGCGGCGAGCAAGTAGGCTGGTAATAAATAAAAAAACCCGCCGAAAGTTGAAAAACGCGGAATGTTTTCGTATGTACGGGTAAGCCCCTCCTAATGGGCATGTCTTCCCCATAAATTCTGGGGCTGTATTCATCAGAATGTCAAAGTTCGGATCAACGCGGCGACGGTCCCCGAACGTCGATCGTAAATTCGTATGCCATCTACGTGCTAACGGCTTAATCTTTTGTAGTATGGACTTTTTAACAGTATGGGAGGCACGGAGTTTGAAGTTTGGGGTTAAAGGTATGTAAATAAAGTCAATAATAACTAGCAAAACTTTAACTTTTCTTTTCGTGAATGCAATTCGATTTGCAATGTTTCTTTACTGGTGCTTTTCTGCATATTTTATTAAATCATATAAGCATAATCAGAAATCACGTGAAGCCGTTGGTCCCGGCTGTCATTTGTTGATCTTTGACAGTCGTTACAGGTAGTCAGTGGTCCAAAAAGTCTGACAACCAGTCTTACCAAGGATATCGTATTACCCAGTACTAACTGGGTTGTAAAGGTCAGACAGGCAGTTGCTCCATGTAAAATACTGGTATCCAGCTGCATCCGGTTAGACTGGGAGCCGACCCCAAGATTGGGAAAAGGCTAGGCAGATGATGATGATATAAGCATAATCAGCTTAAAGTGTTCCCACTGCTAGGTCAGAAGCTTCCTCTTAACGAGTGAGAATGGGCTGTAATGAAGAATGGCCACCACACGGGCCCACTTCGGGTTGGTCGATATCGCATTTCTTCGAAGTTTCGGTTCGCTGACATACTGGTTTCCTCACGGTGCTTTCCAGGGTAGGTTAATAAAGAGAATTTAATTTTAATTTAATGGAATTTGAGTTGAGACTGCCTCGTTGGTCGGATGGTCACAAGTGCGACTGCTGAGCAGGAGGTCCTGGGTACGATTTCCGGGTCGGGCAGTGTTAGAGTGAATTTTTTAGTAGCAGCAACAGATTTGTCGGATGTTTGGATTTATGGATTTGTGCCCGGTTGATTGCAATTGGCTCACCCCCTATTTATGGGGACTTAAGACATAACTGGCGAAATGTAGGTGTACTATTAGATACACCTCTGCCTAACCCTTCGGGGACTACCGGTGTGATGTTATGTTATGTAAAAAGATTAATTTTTGTAGCGTTCTTGATTATTCATTCTACACATAACTAACACTTCATTAATATTTTCTCAGCATCAGATTCCACCATCCGTTCGTAAGCTGAACAAACCTGCGACACATGTTTACGGCCAGTGAAGGGACCCTTTTACTTTTTACTGCACTTTGTTGCGCCTGATTACGTTGTTGCTACGCTGTTTATTGCTGCAAAACTTCTGTCATTTTGTTTTTGAAAAACATACCTTGAAAGAAAGCCAAGATGGTCGATATTAACAAAATATTAAAATGGATTGGATCACCTGTAAGAATTATTAGCTTTTGTCAATTAATGACTTTTCCATCAGCGTCACGCAGATAGAAATAGAGGAGCTCGTGGCTAGTTAATAACAGCCGCTCGGGTCGATCTTTAGGTTAAGCCGCGCTTGCTTAGGTTGGTCCGTGGATGGGTGACCACTCATTACATACTGAGTTTCTTCCGCTTCGTATGCCAAAGTATTTAATATGATATTGCCTGTTTCATTAACACAGGCAACTCGAATAATGGCTCTAATTGTAGATATGAAGAAGTTTTTGTAGTGTCGTAGTAAAAAATCCCTACTTAATATTATAAATGCGAAAGTAACTCTGTCTGTCTGTCTGTTACGCTTTCACGTCTAAACCACTGAACGGATTTTAATGAAATTTGGTACAGAGATAAAGTTGATCTTGAGAAAAAACATAGGATAGTTTTTATCCCGGACTTTTGAAGAGTTCTCTTGGAAACGCGATATAACCGAACTTGACGCGGGCGAAGCCGCGGGCGGAAAACTAGTATCAAATAAATGAACAGAAACACCTTTGAGTGACTCAAGGACGTATGAAAACCGAATGTCAGTCTTTGCGATATCATCCTGTAAACTTTCCGTATTATGAATAGAGAACTGTTCCTGTACCTCTTGACGTGCGTCCCTAATTAGTTTATATCAAGATCCTGTCAAGGGTCCTTCCTCTTCAGAACTCACAATGGTACTCAGAGATTTGTGGAGGCATGAAAAGGTTCACACGGCGAAGGTACGGTAAGGAGATAGGTACAAGTGTTATAAATGAGTATTTTCATGTACAGTTATGAGCACAAATATGGATTTGTCGGATTGTCAGGATTTATTCCCTTAGGCTCGCGCGGCCCTGGAACATAAAGTGCAAAAGAAGGAACATGGGTGGTTTTTAGTCAGTAAAAGTCTGACACTCCGCTCCACTACGCCCCAGAGCGGGAGGAGTCATTTGATGATTTCCCATCCGAAAAAAAAGGCTCGTACATCATATGGGTTTCGTGCAATGAAAACACTTTGGGTGCGATACACTGTTTCTATTAAACTAACAAGTTGCTTGAAATTACAATATTTTAAGACAATAACACGGGGCACAAAGAATCGGGTATAGTTCCAGGACGTCTCAACTCCACTCCGATCCGACACTCAATGTTGTCCTCGCTTCGAGCTGTAAACGTCACTGCTCTGTAAAAGAACGCTGTGGTGTGGGAAGACTTGTAAGTAGGTCGCGTGATGTCACCACTGGCGTACTTGCGATTCATTTTATGTCCGTACCAATGACCGGATCCGACACGGCCGTCCTACTTGAACACGTCCTCGTGTGATGGTTACCCTACAAACAAATAATCCACGACATAATTTTATTCCAGTTGGTCACTCCTGAACAAACTCTAAATACATCAGGCCGGTGAAAATAAGGAAATTTTAGAACTCTAAATTTTGTTCTACTCTTTGATTAAATCAAACACGGTTAAATTGGGAATAATCGAAAATACTACAATCACTACCCTGGGCCATGTATCATAGTCGAATCAACCTTTAAAACTCTACTGCAACCAAAAACTGCTAAGCTTACAGAAACCTTTGAGTAAAACCTCTAACGCCTCGGCTCTCCAGCCGACCAGCAATCGCACTGTTCTCACACACTATGGTCTTTCCAGACCCCGACCTTCGCCAGAGATAAACGCACATCGCGCACACACGGACTACTTGAGTTACCTAAAGAGACACTGATTTCTACCGGGCTACGACTACGTATTATCTACTGGTACAGTCGAATACTATACGGCCGATAGAATGCTTTACTCGAACTTCTACCCCAACTTAAGCTTGCAACGAACGCGCTTCTTTTCACCCGTTGTTCACCTATGATGTTGACGATGTGCTTATTGCTATCACAAAAATTGTAGGCGTTCCGTTCTTTGGGGCACTTAAGGTGAATGCTCCAACCAGCCCGCGAAATTCAAAATTTCTTGCGTTTTTTTGCAATTTGCAGGCCAGTGCTAGGTTTTATGTTGATTAAAATATTATTCACGGCTGTAAGACGTATGTAGTTACAGAATTATAATCATCAAAATCACCAATACAACCCTCCAAGTTCATAAAGGTGTAGGAACAAAAAAAAAAACAGAAAAAGTCATTCCTACAGCTTTATGAACTTAGAGCGTTTTATTGATGATTTTGATGATTATAATTCTGTAACTACATATGTCTAACAGCCGCGAATAATATTTTAATCAACATACAACCTAGCACTGGCCTGCAAATTGCAAAAAACCCACGAAATTTTGAATTTCGCGGGCTGGTTGGAGCATTCCCCTTAACTACACGTTATGACTAAAATTTACCACATCATCCTCTGACAGCCAATGAGAGGACCTCAAGGCAGGCCATCTAAGAAGCACCAATAGGAGCAGTACACGAGAATTTCCGAATTATTCTCCGTGGAACTTTAACCGCACTTTCCTCCAATACTAACCATTCGAATCTCAACCTTGCTCTATATACATTTTAAAACCACAACTTAGACTGTTTTTCTATTGTACAGAATTACTAACTTTCATAGCAATAAAACATTTTATATATTGGAGAAACCAAGAGGTATCTTTTCTTCTAATCCACAACCACAAATTGAAGAGCAAGGCGCCTAACGCATGAACACCCATTTTCAGACATACATGAGTCACATCCACACATACCTCTTCTATGCAACAGTAGAATTGTTTTTTCGTGTGGTTAGTGTATAACTTGGTGACAGAATTTTTTATGCCACCCATGGTCCTCTGACTTGGCTTTTCAGGCGGTCCAAAAATATCTCTCAAGTATGCTGGTTTGGTTTTCTTACGATGTTTTCCTTCACCGAAGCAGTGATAATATACAATACGCATATGGATCTGAAGAATCAGAGGTGTGTTTCTGGGGTCCGACCTCGTGACCCATGACTTGGCAGTCCGACGGTCATACCACTAGGCTATCGCTGTTTTTCTAAAAGAACTTTTACAGTAGTATTAAAACATCACGTTTAACCTGCACCCAGTGCCCCAGCGACGCCAAGCCCCTACTACAGTCCCACTGCTCAATTCTTGACGCGTCGTCACGGTCGCTAACCTATTGGTACAGGAGTCACGTTTCGCCGCGACTTCGGGCATGTACTAGCGTCTGTTAGACAGGTGAAATAATTTGTTGTGCCAGCATCTGTGAGTTGATGGCTGAATTTGAATTTGTAATGGTAGGGGTGAGAGATAAAAGTACAGAGGGTTCTCTTATCTTTAGGAGTTTTGAGGTAATACCGAGTTCATTGACGGGTGACTGCATTTCAACCTTATTACTTAGAGAATAAGGGTGAAAAGGGGCAGACCCTCAATGCACTGGGTAGTCCGGTTACTGGGATTAGATGAATATGGTCGCCCGCAGATTTGCGCGGTGCTCGGGTGAGGTAAAGGTTACGCTCTTTAGAGCGTACTGTACATCGCTGTACTCGTGCAGTCTGTGGGCGCATTACACTAAAAGAAACTACAGCGCCCTCCGCGTCCAATACAGTAATGCATTCAGGGCGGTGATGGGGTTGCCCCGATTCCGCAGCTCCTCGGTTATGTTCGTAGAAGCGCACACCGACTGCTTTCATGCACCGCGTCTCTAGTGCGCAGAGTTCGGGCCAGCTCCAATACCGTTTTGGCGATGATTGGGGGAAGGACAGACTGCCCGTTCATCCGGCATTGTTCCAGCAAACATGTAGCTGTGCCAATGCCGGAGCAAAAATTCTAATTTTATGTTTGTGTGTATAATTTCATTAATGTTTTTTTATTATTGTAATTTTAGTAATATCTTTGGATTTATTTTCATTTGACTTTCATTATAATAATTATTGTATTTAATTTAATTTTATGTATGCTAATGTTATTTTTCTGTGTTTATGGGTTATGCTTGCCTGAAATAAATGCCAATTTAATTTTAATTTAATTAGAGGTTTTCTGCAGGATATTTCTGAACTGTTTTACCTGTGTGGCCCAAATCTACTGAAACAACGAATAACATCTGAACGGTAGTCGTATACTAATATTAATTTGCTTTGTACCGATGCTGCAATTAATACTAGGCTTGTTAAGAAAAACTGGTTGTAGTCGACTCAGTAAAAATTTAATGCATTTTTACAAGTGAACAAAGTGGACGGAATAGCGCGAAGCTATAATATGTAAGGATATAAAAGTTTTAAAATATGTACCTACCTGGAAAATTAAATCAGTAAAAATCCTAATGATTTTACCCTTATGACCCAAAACCGTACGTTTTCAATACAATACAACACCAGCTCTCGATGAAGATAAAGGTACGTCCACGTATACAATCACGTAGAATTAGACTACATTGTGTACCGACAATAAAGTTACGTCATTGTAGTAGATTTAGTACTTGTTGAGACCTTTCACTGCATTGTCTTGTTGGCTATGTAAGTGTTACATATGTTGCTACTATTTTTACTTTTGGAAACTCTGATGGTTAGTTGTTCCGCCGCTTAGAGATACCATTGAGACTAACTCCCGTATCTATAGTCAAGTTAAAGTTATCACTGCAACCATTTAATATAATAGTAAGAACCGTCAAAGAAAGTAAAGCTAAGAATTATAACTTTTGACAGTTCTAACTGCAAGCAATTACTAAACCACAGAATAAAAATTACTTTTACTCAAGTAATCACCATCATCTGCCTAGCTTTTGTCCAACTTCCTTGGGGTCAGCTGCCAGACTAATACAGCTGAATACCAGTATTTGTCACGGAACGAGTCTCTGTCTGACTTCCACAACCCAGTTAGTATGCTGTCATACTTGTGGGCTTCTGACGGCCCGCAACGACTGTCATAGATAAAATGACAGCCGGAACCAACGGCCTAGCGTGCTTTCCGAGATAGAAATCAGTTGCCAAATGTTAAGTGAATGGTAGTAAATTCCGAGCTCTCAGCAGGAAACAGAGTCGTAACATACACAAGTGAAGATTTTTATCTTACCACCCTGGACACATTCACTGGCAAATAACAATCCTCCCGCTGACTAAGGCAATAATCATCCAAAATGATTACTATTACAACATCCACGCTTGAAAGACGGCCCACTATCAACACATTGTTATCACAACCAGACAGTAGGATTATATCGCCCATTTCCTTGTCATAATTAAACGCAACATGGTTATTAAAATACATCGCATGAATGCTCTAGTACATCTGCACTAATTGGGAGCCTCTGTGCATTACCCTTGCCTGTATTGTGTCGCATTCAATTAGTTGGTTATCTAAGTTAACTGAGTTTACATGCGATGACCGTGAAAATGTATCCATGCTCGCTTTGTGTAAAAATTTGTGTGAACAGTCTGATAATCTGCCTGCCTTTTCCCAACTATGTTGGGGTCGGCTTCCAGTCTAACCGGATGCAGCTGAATACCAGTATTTTACACGGAACGAGTGCTTATTCGACATCTATAATTGAATTAGTACTGGGTAATGCCTAGGCCTACTTAACGACTGACAAAGATCTGCAATTGGCAACTGGGACCAAGCAACGGCTTAACTTGCTTTTCGAGGCACGGAGGAAACTCGGTATGTAATGCGTGGTCTCCCATCCACGGATCAACCTAAGTAAGCGCAGCTTTAGGGCATGGATCTATGGTCTGAAATAAATAAAATAAATTTACTTTGACCCTTTTAGACAACAACGGAATCACACCCTGACAAGTATCAACAAAAAACAATTATTGATAATCCAAAAACACGCGACGTTTTTCATTCCACACCGTTTCAAAATACGATTCCTGATATAATCCCGGGAGATATCATCCCGTAACCCAAATGTTAAATTAACCGAGGCATCTAACAATTTCGACCATTTTTCACCCAATAACCATTCCACTGGATTTATAAGCAATTGAGGAGCGTCCCTATCAATGGGTGCCTCGGATTTATGGTGTTTTAAAAGGGATTTTATTCTATTAGGCTTAGATTTTTGGGTGTCGAGCGTTTGTGGCGAGTTTTTTTGTTTAAAGTTGTCCTTTGATTTTTGGTTTTATTCAAGAGGGAATTGATTTTTAAGGAAGTTACTTTCTTGGCCGTGTGGTTAAGGTTGGGGTTCGTCCCGAGCAAATACATAACGCAATCAATTAAAAGATTTGTCTGGAAGAAAATCGCTGGAGCTTGTCGAGCTTCATTGTCTCTTCAAACGGTGGCTAATTGCAGACTGACTGCGACACTGGACCCTAATAGAACATTGATTGGACAAAATCTGAGTCATTGATTCGAGAAGAAGAAGAAGTATAGTATCTGTCAAAATACAGTGCCCGGAGTCGGGTCCATATTTTATCCGAACTTAATAAGATTCGCTGTGGTTGGAAATAGTGTGCCAAGCTTGTCACAAAAAAGCTTACCACGACATTATCAAAAAAAAAACGACATATTCGAGACCTTAAAATCGCTTCACCAGCTAATCCCTAGCCAAACTTTCCAGCCTGTCAAGGAACAAGAAAAAACAACGTGTGACGTAATTGCAACTAACGATGACGTCAGAGCGCGGACACGCGTCGTGTCGCAACTCAATTAACAATCCTTCCGCGTTATGTAATTGAAGTCTACATGAGAGTAGGGCTGGCGAAATTGAGTTTTAGGGTAGAAATAAAGGAAAACTGTGTTTTAAAGTGAATAAAACGGAGTTTTCTGTGACATCGATTTGGTGCTGCTGAGCATGACGTCCTGGGTTTTTCCATCAGGCATTTTGCAGTAGCTGTCAGGATTATACCCTGTTTGATGGCAGTAGGCTCGCCCTCCATGACATACATACATATAAATTAAACATAATTCTCGAATTGTGGTAGTACTGTACTAAAGGTAGACCTTGACCTTGACCTTCCTTTAGGGAAAACAAGTGTAATGGTTAATGTTGATTTGGTAACTAGACGAATACGGGTCAAAAAAACTATTTTATGAATGAAGCCTTTCAAAATAAGAAGCATTTACCTAAATAATTATGACCTGTCTTCGGTCTTGGCTACGCGTTTGTTTTATACGGTTAATTAACTTAGCACAAATACTGGGATAGACAGGGTTATTCGAAAGACGAGTAGGTCCTCTTGATAATTTGACAACCCTAGTTTTAACTGTGCACATGGGTATTCCTGACTTCTAGATGAAATTTAAATTTCTCATTCATAAATGTGACATTCTGGGATTTCGTTCCAGCCAGTGTAATGCTTCCGAAGCCAATTTTGTTAGCTATGCTGTTTGAAGGCATCGTATTATTTGGTTTATCCGTTTTCCGCGAGCCCGAGTGTACCCTAAATAAACTATTCCCCAGCTAAAAGTACTTAACTGCACTGTTAACTCGACTATTATTTATTACAGTGAGAAGTTAGTACTATAAAATAATGATCACCACCATATCTACACTATTATTATAAAGAGGAAACATTTGTATTTTTGTGTGTTTGTAACGAATAAACTCAAAAACTACTTGACCGATTACAAAAATGCTTTAATCATTAGAATGCTACATTATTCCTGAGTAACATAGGTTATATTTATTACTGGAGAAAAATAGGGAGCCCCGAATTAGGGGAACATAAATGTTCATCCGTACGAAGCCAGGAAAGGCCGCTAGTTTGTAATAAAGGCACAAAATGACTGAAGCAAATTGCATTTTTTGGACAATCGTAAGGCATCCTTGTCGAGTGGGCCTCGTTTTCCCAGACTAATGTTATATATAAACCTAGTTATAACCAAAGTGACTATCGCGCGAACATGCGTTTTTTTGGCACATCATGACACGACACACATGACCATTGCGTTAATTTTGTTCAGTGATCATGGACGCATGGTCGAGTCGACAAATGATGCCTGCTGGTTTTCCAAACAAATGCGTGACTTATGAAAGCATCGATTGCCGCGGGATAAGAATTAAGACGGAGTTTTTATCTTAGAGAACAATAACATTACTTACACTGAGGCTAGCGAGTCGTCTAGCGAGTAGCGAAGAGAAACGAACATTCTAAAATCTGCGCAAACCGACCGCATTGCGCGTGTAAGCGTATGGCTAATATACACATATGTATAAGTATATATTTACATCCTAGAATCTTTTTGGCGTCATGCACGGAGTGCATCAGTACGACGTCCCCCAGTTCCCATTATTTTTTTTAACATGTGTTAATGTATATTGCTTAGTTTTTAGATATCCAGCTCCGTGGGATACGTCATTTTCCGATAATTGTATTTTTCGTGATATTCCTCTTGCAGTCATGCCCCAACATTTTTGAACCCCGAATCATGGTGATACATTATAGGCTTCCTGGATATATTGATCGTGATTTACCTATGGCATCGATTCTTTGACGTCCTAACAGGATGGACGGTATTTGGGAGTGCGACGTTGCCAGCTTTCGGTTTACTTATCTCTTTCTTTTACTATCGCTTGCCTGTAGCACACAGTTTCAACATTTTTATTCCAATATTTGTAAGATCTATACGTATACGGATGCCCGATATTGATATAATATGTATCTACTTATATTTCATTATCCTATTAAAATTGTTAAAAAGCCTGTTGTGTTGGAATGAGCATAGATGAATGGATTGAATGGTAAATATTTGTCCCTGTAGGTACGTACTTACTTCATTGGTGGGTCAAGGTAGGTATTGTGATGATGGAACCGGGATTGTATCCTGCCATGGCCTGCACCAATATCCTTAATATTCTAAGAATGTGTATGTAAAACATCTTGAAGACATCGGCATGTCTCAGAATAACAAATTCAAGAAAAAGGTTTAGTACTTCTAGTCATCCGACCCGTAGGTCTGGGTGGAATGGGTCACAGAGGTGATGAAGGCCTAGTCTCTCCCTCGGCAGAAGGCCGGTGTCTCAGTGAATACATGGAGGGAACATGTGCAGATAATTAAAAAAAACCGGCCAAGTGCGTGTCGGGCCACGCACAATGTAGGGTTCCGTAGTAGCCCATCAAAATATGCGGACACTTCCTACGGTCCGATTTGCCTCTGAACGATGATTTTTATTGTAATAATAAACAACAAACTTACATTTGCAATTGAAAAACCTGTGCTCCCATACATTATGTTTAGGTAAATATGTTATCCAAGTACATTTTATAGGTTGGTCGACTATAACTCTTAAACTATGTAGTTTTTTTTTTCCTTTTCACTTCGTTATATAAACTATCACCGTGAATTTTTTCATGCACCCAAACACAACTGTTTAGCTGGTAGAGGGGAGAGATACTTGAGTCTAACAAAAATTTGCACTTTAAAGCTTAATATTTCACAAACGATTCCCTTAATCGAATTATTTGAACAAACTCGCAATATTTTTTAAAGACCTAGGTATTCAACGACATCCCACGTAATGGGGTACGCGAGACAAAAAAAAACTTGAGAGGTGTCAAGGGACACCCGGATGGAACGAAGTTCCTTGGCAGTTGTTGCTTAACCTTGATCACCCATCCACAGACCATCCTTGGCAACCGTTGCTTAACTTGGATCACCCATCCACAGACAGACCTCGGCAACCGTTGCTTAACTTGGATCACCCATCCACAGACAGACCTTGGCAGTCGTTGCTTAACCTTGATCACCCATCCACAGACCAACCTTGGCAACCGTTGCTTAACTTGGATCACCCATCCACAGACAGACCTTGGCAGTCGTTGCTTAACCTTGATCACCCATCCACAGATCAACCTTGGCAACCGTTGCTTAACTTGGTTCACCCATCCACAGACAGACCTTGGCAGTCGTTGCTTAACCTTGATCACCCATCCACAGATCAACCTTGGCAACCGTTGCTTAACTTGGTTCACCCATCCACAGACAGACCTTGGCAGTCGTTGCTTAACCTTGATCACCCATCCACAGATCAACCTTGGCAACCGTTGCTTAACTTGGATCACCCATCAACAGACAGACCTTGGCAGTCGTTGCTTAACCTTGATCACCCATCCACAGACCAAAGACGAAACGAAAATATCTGGCTTGCTTTCTATAAGAAAGAGAGAGAGACAGAGAAACATGCGCACGCCGCACGGCTTACAATACCTTACTATAGCAAAAAGTGTCGTTACAACTTTTCGTCTTAATTTTTTCCGTCTAGCCCCCTTTCGCAACGCGCGATAAGGAACTTCGTTCCAAAAATCCCCACTTTACGTGTACTAAGTACTTTAGGTACTGGAGATACCCTTTAAAAAATACTTTTCCAGATTTTATTTCACCACTTTGTCGGCGTAACCAATCTGCTGTCAAAGTATAGCTTTTTTGTCAAATTAGTCTTTAGCTCGTGGCTAAATAATAACAGCCGCTCGGGTCGATCTTTAGGTTACCTGAAATAAATGGTTTATTATTATTATTGGGCGTCCGTATATAGCTATTGGGCGTCCGTATATAGCTATTGGACGTCCGTATATAGCGATTGAACGCCCAATAGCTATATACGGACGCCCAATAGTTATATACGGACGCCCAAAAATAATAATAAACCATTTATTTCAGGTAACAAAGACCCATAGAAAAACTAATAACATTTGTGTTATTTATGCAACTTAAAACTATGTTAGTATCACTTCACTTGCACGATGCTTTGTGCGTTCTTGTGGAATCTGTCCGCGGAAGCGACGGAACACCACATCCTGCGGCCAAAAACTGTCTTCCAACACCAAATGGAGCAAACACGTTGGTATGCGCACTACAAACTCCTTTAAATTGACGTTGCGGCGCAACTCCAGTAGCTGTACTTTTGGCGTGTACTTCAACCTTTGGCGCACGTACTCCTCGATGTCCTTTGCTTCAGTGGTGTGGTGTAATAGCCTGGCGACCTTAATTGTAGGAGTACGGTACTATTCAAGGCGGTACTATTTGGCTGCAAACTACTGTAAGATGGGTTCCCAGTCGGGCTGCACCAGATTTGAATGCGAAATCGTATAGTGCCTTTCCTCGCTCGCGCTTTCGTCTTCAGGGAATTCCAGTTTACGACTTGACCATTTTTTAGGGTTCCGTAGTCAACAAAGAACCCTTATAGTTTCGCCATGTCCGTCTGTCTGTCTGTCCGCAACTTTGCTCAAAGACTCATAGTACTTTATCTGCCTAGCCTTTTCCCAACTATGTCGGGGTCGGCTTCCAGTCTAACTGGATGCAGCTGAATACCAGTATTTTACATGGAGCGACTGCCTATCTGACCTCCACAACCCAGCCAGCAATGGGTAACACGATACCCTTTGGTAAGACTGGTTGTCAGACTTACGAGCCACTGACTACCTTAACGACTGTCAAAGATCTACAAATGACAGCAGGGACCAACGGCTTAACGTGCTTTCCGAGGCACGGAGGAAACTCGGTATGTAATGGGTGGTCACCAACCTAGGCAAGCGCGGCTTAACCACGCACCATTTAGCCACGAGCTAAAGACTCATAATACTAAAAAGCTATAATTTGACATAAATATACAGATTGGTTACGCCGACAAAGCGATGAAATAAAATGTCGAAAAGTATTTTTAAGGGTATCTCCAGTACCTAAAGTAGTAGGTACACGTACAGTGGGTTTTTTTTGTCTCGCGTACCCCATACGTGGAATGTCGTTGAATAGTAGTAGTCTTTAAAAAATTGCGAGTTTGCTCAAATAATTCGATTAGGGGAATCGTTGGTAAAATATTAAGCTTTAAAGTGCATTTTTTTGTTAGACTCAAGTGTCTCCCCCCTCTATCAGCTAAACAGTTGTTTGGGTGCATGAAAAAATTCACGGTGATAGTTTATATAACGAAGTTAAAAGGAAAACTATCACAGCTGAGTAGGCTTGACGTTCAATAGCTATATACGGACGTTCAATAGCTATATACGGACGCCCAATAGCTATATACGGACGCCCAATATTTATATACGGACGCCCAATAGCCTGGCGACCTTAATTGTAGAAGTACGGTCTGTGTGTCTGGCTCTCCTAAGACATGCAACCAAATTTGATGCGGTTTTGCACTATCTGGTAAGTTATTATTTTTGGAAGGTTTAAAAGTATAATACATCCTAATTCAGACTACGCGAAGCCGGAGCATGGCGATTGTATTATTATACACCATTATTTTTAGGTCGTTCTGGAGCCGAATACCATGAACTCGATCATCGAACTCAAAACGATTGGGACTATTTAAAAAAAAAATAACGTTAAATAAAAACACGAAAGAATAAATTTAATGTTTTTTTTTTGTGAAATAATGAGAATCGATCGATGAATGAATTTTTCAATGGGTATCGTTCGCATGTGTTGCCGATCGTGGATACGTTTTACACACACATATGCATTTGAGTTCTCATTATTAAAAAAAAAAACATTAAATTTATTCTTTCGTGTTTTTTTATTGTTATTTTTTGAAAAAAATAGTCCCAATCGTTTCGAGTTCGATGATCGAGTTTATGGTATTCGACTCCAGAACGACCTAAAAATAATGGTATATGAGTTCTCGGTTTCTTACGCTCCAAACGAAACAAAAATCAATAAATTCAATCAAACCTGTTACATAAACAAGATAAAAATCTTATTACTAAAATAATATGTCTCTTATTTACTTCAAAACTTCTTTAATTTAATTGTATTTTATATGGGTGACGAATCCACAAACAAAAACAAAGAACATGCAAATGTATCACTTTTATTCACAGTGTAGTGTGTTTTATAATGAAAAATATTTATAATTGAAGGAGACAAACGTTGATTGATTTGTCAACAACACAACGTTTATTAATTACTCTATGCAACTTTGGCACTTAGAGTTAGACATAATTTTGGTACTTAAGTATTTTAATTCTAAAACATCTCGGATTTTAAATAAGGTTGAGTCGTTTGCTCCTTTGTCAAAACACACTTTTTTTAAATGCATGCCAAATTGGACAATTTGTCAACATCGCCATACATTTTTTACAAAAGTTAGTTTCACAACGGATCAAACAACTCAACCTAAGTACCTCCTATAAGTAATCAACATCACAACATTATTTTTTGGGGACGGTAGATATTATGTGATCTTTAGTAACAGATTTAATGATTGAGCTGGCAACGTCGCAATTGCGGACGCCAAATACGCGGATTCGTAGTCAGGAAATCCCCGAGATATACGGCTGTGGATATACGCGCTACAGCAGCGCTTCAACTGCGCTGAGATTTTTTCGGGAACTTTTCATTATATTATTGCAGCCATTTAAACGACTTTTTGGCTTCTATCGATTTTTGTCCTATGGCTAACCAGGACCATTAGGACCTAAGTGCCACCGGCAAATAAAGTGGCGTCCGGTATGCGGACGCCAAAAGCAGGTGGTCGCCAGTTTAAATGCACTTTCGCCTTCAGGGGACGGCTATTTGTTTGCGGGATAAATATATTAATATCCACTGATTATCAAGCTTTGAGTGTCAGAATGGTTACTTGTTATTTACTGTTTCTAAAAGTATCTCTAAAAAGGTGTGTAGGCAAAAGGGTCTTTATCAAGAAAAGGCACAAAGACAAGACTATTCATTTATTTCGATTAGGCTTGTCAGATATTTATAGGTAACGTTAATTACCTATCAAGCTACGTCCATTCGCAAACCTAGGTCTTCGTGGAGAAGAATGGACAAGAAACTCCACGGTAACATCTTTTAAAGTATTATACCAGAACAATTACATGTTGTCCTGAACCTTTACATCTTTTAAAGTATTAATCCAGAACAATTACATGTTGTCCTGGACCCTTCTCAAATTATAGCAATTTATCAGTGAAGATAAACAATAAGCAATATAAACCATATTATAACACATAATTCTAGCACATAATTATCAGTAATATTCATAGTATATTATCAAATAACTTACATTAACATTGTAGAAACTTAGGGTAATGCAAATAGGTTCCAGCTTTACACATTTGATATCTTCATTACTATGTCACTTTCAAACTTAATACTATACACATGGCACACACAATATATCTCTCAGGGTATGTCCTAATCCTTAGAACAGTTGCAGTAAAAAAGCCCCGAATTGGCGGCAACCTCTATTTTTATACACGTCAAATGTCAAATACTTAGTACATCCTTCCCGCCATAATAAACCAATGGCAAATGGTCACATATTATAGCTAAATAACTAATATTATAGATAATAATTAACCAATCCTCTGTAAGGGAACTATTTTAAAACTTCATTCGATAATTTAGCAAACTAGTTAGTATTTATTTGTAATCTATATGTTTAATCGGATAAAATATGAACATCAACTGATAGTTCAGAGAATTGATTGAAACAACTTGATATATTGAAATTGCAACATAAAATCTGGGACACATTATAAATAACACATAACACACTTAAATATTACTAATTAATCTTAAAGTAAATAAACATTTAACTTGATTATTCAAATATAACAACTGTCTTTCGTTTGGATACTAAGCCTTTTAAGCCACAATAAAAACTATTTCTATAAAATACATCGTAGTATAAAATACCTTTAGGAAAAGGTATATTACGTTTATTTTAAATAAGAACCTTTATGTTCTCCAATATTAATTTACGATGATTATAAATCTATACATATAATAAAACTGTTGAAAAGTCGTTTTTGTACATCGAAAAAAATTCCAAAAAAAATAGCCAGGGTGTTAAAGGACAACCAATAGAACCCATTTCCAGCATTTTTCGAATTTTTGTCTGTTTGTCTGTTTGTCTGTTTGTCTGTGTATTTGTTCGGGCATCACGTAAAATGTACAAGAGCAATGTAGATAACTTTTATACACAACGATTGAGCGTAACTTGGAGTAACATTTAGTTTTTGTTGCATTGCAATCGGTTCAGTCTATCAAAAGATATTTGAATTTAAAGTGTTACAGAAGTAAAATTAGGGTTATGTGCAGTTGGTCTCACAACTTCCCGTAACTTTTATACACAACAATATGTGCGTAAATTGAAGTAATTGAACATTAAGTTTTTTGTTTCATCGTAATCAGTTCACACCTTATAAATGGAAAGAAAGAAAAATGTAAATTAATAAAATTATAATAAAATTATAATAGTGTTTCCGAAGTAAAATATTAAAACAGCGCCATCTATCGAACTCAGACTGGACTATATCTAGACATCAACTGCGTGCAGCATTGAATATAGATATTCGATAGATGGCATTGTGCGTGTGACGTTATTTTCTGATTGAGGCATGTTTAACTAAATACTGATGGAGAAATTCCTGACCTATAGGGTACGTGAAATTTGTCACAACAGGTCCTTATTGGCTATTAAAGAGATAGTTATAAGTATACCAGGGAACCCGATCAGTCAATACGGTTTGCCCACACCGACAGCCGATGGGGAACGTATTAACAGAGAGTACGTATCAGAAATTAGTTATCATCCCGTGGAACTCGCAGAAATTTTACAAAATGGCTGCGCAAAGACAGAGAATCAGCGCCAGACGTTTGATAGGGTATGCTGCAGTGTAGAAAACGCCTCGGGTGAAATCCTGTTTTTAGACGCACCGGGCGGAACAGGTAAAACTTTCCTAACCAACGTTATTTTGGCTCGAATAAGGAACTTTGGGAGTATGAAGAACAGAGTGTAAAGCTCTTCAACCCCCATTGAAAAGGGAGGATCCTCCGACCAGACGGGTGTTATATCTGGTGGGCTACTGCCCTACAGTTGTTGTCGGGTTCTTCTATATAGTCTTAAGTCGCGAATAACTTTACTTGCGCGATGCAGAATTTAGATATATTTAGATTTTTAGTTTATCCTCTGCGTCATAGATGGCGCTGTAGTACTTTTTGTAGTGCCGCTACATCACTCCCCCGTGGAGACTAGGGTCGGTAGTAGAATGAGTCGTTGATTGCCAGGCCAGTGGAAAGTCGTTGCCGCATTGTTTACGGTGAGTCGGAACTGTCTGCGGCGGTAGTGCGAACCCCTTTAGTCGGGGTCGGCACTGCATGTGCTCCGTTGCGTCGGACGTGGTACAACGCCGCGATGTGGCTGACTGCTCGCATCGACCGGGAGGTACAGCTCTCAACCGGCCGAAAGTGCAGTGCCAAGGTAGCTTTATGAGGCTGAGGGTGCTGACCAGGAATGTGCTTCCGCTGCATGCTGGTGGTCAGGAATACCCATTTTGAAGCTGGCTGGCTATATGACTCGCTGCTCGAAAACTTGAGGAAGCTTGAGGAAGTGATGTTGATGACGTCACGTTGCTCGAAGGCTGCGCTGACGTCCATTTCGGGGTCACCAATTTGGGGGTATGGAGAACAGGGTGTAAAGCTCTTCAACCACCATTGAAAAGGGAGGATCCTCCGATCAGACGGGTGTTATGTCTGGTGGGCTACTGCCCAACAGTTGTTGTCGGGTTCTTCTGTATAGTCTTAAGTCACAAATAACTTTACTTGCGCGATGCAGAATTTAGATATATTTCGAGTTTTAGTTCATCCTCTGTGTCATAGATGGCGCTGTAGTACTTTTTGTTCTATGTTGCTGAAGTACTTTTTGTAGTGCCGCTACAGAACCAAAATAAAATTTCCCTTGCTGTCGCCTCTTCAGGGATAGCAGCCACATTATTGCCTGGAGGAAGAACGGCACACAACATTTATAATTCCTATCGACTTAGACCGCACGGAAAGCCCGGTTTGCAACATATCGCGAAATAGCGATAAAGCAAGGGTTTTATGCGATTGTGTTTTATTTTTTTGGGACGAGTGCACTATGGCAAACCGCAAAGCTGTAGAAGCAGTGAATAGAACTTTACAGGACATAAGGCAAAATGACCGGCCGATGGGAGCCATCACGGTGCTGTTCTGCGGTGATTTTCGGCAGACACTCCCGATAGTACCCCGAGGAACGAGAGCCGGAGAAATTGCTGCCTGTCTGAAGAGTTCTGTTTTATGGCGCAATATATCATCTACACACCTGAGTGTACATATGCGTGCACAGTTGCGAGGCTGCGAAAATGCACAGGAGTTTCCCAATTTATTGTTACAAATAGGCGATGGCACATACCCCGTACAAGAAGATGGCAAAGTTATTTTGGTTGATAATCTCTGTTCTTGCGTTACATCACAACAGGAGCTAATTTCTTCTGTGTACGGAGATTCCACAAACATGGGAAATCAAGCCGGTTCTTGGCTATGTCAGCGAGCTATTTTGACTCCTCGCAATGTCCAAGCTACGGCAATTAATATAAAAAAATATTGATTCATGTGTCCGGGAATAGTAGAGAATACAACTCTATAAATACAGTTATGGAAGAAGATGACGCCACGCACTACCCGGTAGAATTTTTGGATTCCCTCAACACACCCGGACTTCCAGCCCACAAAATAGTTTTAAAAATCGGTGTACCAATAATTCTCCTCAGAAATTGATGTCCTCCAAACTTTGTAACGGCACGGCTCAAAGTCACAAATCTGCAGCAAAACATAATCGAAGCTGAAATATTAACCGGTTGCGGCGCTGGTGATATTGTTTTTATTCCAAGAATACCAATAATTCCTAACAACTTTCCTTTCTCTTTCAAACGAGTGCAATTCCCAGCCAGTCTCTGTTATGCCATGACGATTAATAAAGCTCAGGGTCAGACATTATCCGTTGCGGGGGTGGACCTAAGTATTGGATGCTTTTCCCATGGTCAACTATACGTAGCTCTTTCTCGCGTAAACAACCCCAATAACCTTTTTGTGTACGCTCCAGATGGTTCCACAGCTAATGTTGTTTATAAAGAAGCACTAGCATAAATAAAAAAAAATGATTTGTATCGGAATCCTCCAACAGCGCTTCGCACAAAAAAATATATTGTTAAGTTCCGACATCCACGCGAACGAAGTCGCGGGCACAGCTAGTTTAGTAATATTTTTGAAATGCAACGTCGCCATACGTCAATGTTATTTTACGTTTGAAAGCCGACGTTGCTGGATCATATTATTATTAATGTAGTCATTAGTACTGAGAGTTTTTAAACAGTCAGATATTCTCATATACATAGGGGTATGCTTAACACATACATACACATACCTACACAACAACACACAAACATGTAAATAAGGTTATGTTTATTGTAGGGATGTTTTTATTCGTGTTCAACTAAAGAAAGACGTGAATTATCGTATTAATAAACTGAAATTCTATTTATATCTATCACGCGCTTGACTGGAAGCGTGTATTGAAGTAGCGTGTCTCTATACGCTAAGCAATCCACTTGCTAGTGCGTTTGTAGCCTTATAGGTGTTATAAAAAAACCGTTCAAGTGCGAGTTTGACTCGTGCACCGAGGGTTCCGTATAAACTTGTAGGTATTTTGGTATAAAACTTCATATTTACGATTTTCAGATTTTTTCCTTTACATGTGCCATAAGACATTACTTTTTGCCAAATTTAAAGATTCTAGGTCTACGGGAAGTACTCGATAGGTTTTGATTCCCTTGTGAAACCGCAAAATATGCGACATAGACGGTCATGTCTTTTGATGGCGTAGACTTACAAGTTTGATTTTTTCATTGCTCCAAAGGGTAGTAGATTCGAGTATTTGATATTAATTTCAGTTCCACGCGTTCCTGAGAAAAAGAGTCTTGACAGATGGACAGACAGACGGACAACAAAGTGTTCCGTTTTGGCCGACTGAGGTACGGAACCCTAAAAATGTTTTAGGAATAAGTAAACTATGGTCGGTTCCGCATGTAGAGGCAATCCATATAATACACATACGACTTTATACCGTTGCGCACAGCCCTGTACTTATGCACACTCTAGTTCAAATTGTAGTTGAAAGTTGTTGACAGTTTATGAAATTTGATCATGTTTTGTGCTACATTCTGATGAAAATTTATTTTCTGCAAACTAGTTAGTAAATAAACGGGTAGTCGAGTTTTTAGATTTCACTGTTACTCAGACTGGACAGCCGAGAGGTTTTGTATGTTAGTTTTGTACTAGATATGGCTGAATGGAAACTCAGTTTAGAAAACATTTTCTCCTGATGGTAATATTTCAAGGGATAGAAAAGAACATCAATGTCATAAAGTAAATAATTTCGAGATTAGTCACGTATTTTTTTCTCTGTAACGTTGATCAAGATTTAAACCTAAGACCTAAAATTAAGATTATTTAAACTTCTTACATAGGCATACCTGGATTTATATTCAGATTCTGATTCCCAGTTCTAATGGGTTTTCGACATCGCGATGCCTGTTTCCTCCCGTAAATGACATTCAGCCGTAGGGCGTAAAAATAGAGAAACTGTTCAAATATGGCCTGGAGCTCAATTTGCTAGATTTTGTGATCAACCGGTCGTATTACCAGATAATATGAAGTTTGTGTAGAGAGGACGAAGGAAAGGCATTAAAAGAAGGTGTTTACATGGCGAATGTGGGAGTGGAAATGCCGGGATGGGACACCCTAGAAGGACATACATGATTGATGTTATTGCTAAAAACATAATATCACGCCTGTAATCTCCGAAGGGTCAGGCAGAGGTGTACCTTATAGTAGACCCACATTTCACCAGTTATATTAAGTCCCAATTAATAGTATTTGAGCCTGTGGCCATCAAACGGGGACAAATTCAGACTTCGTAGCTGCTACTAAGAAATTCCTGATGGAAAAACCCAATAACACTTTGCCTAACCTGGGAATTGAATCCAGGACCTCATACTCAGCAGTCGCGTTTGCCCAACAAGGTAGTCAGTTTCTTACTGCTGATATTCTTCAGAAAGGCCAGGTGTGCAGTACTCGCAATCAGCGTAAGTGTTTGACCGAAGTTTGACAGTATCGTTGCAGGTTGCTTTCTTTAGTTTCTGCCAAACCTCATAGGGAAAAGGCGTAAGATTATGTGTGTTTGTACATACCTATGTAATGTCAGAGGTTTGTTTAAACAATTATCATGTTGTAATAGAACTTATAAATAGGGCGACACAATGGGCGGTCTTATCACTAAAAGCGATCTTTTCAAGATAACTTTTGGATGGATTGAAGGCAGCATGAGAGACAATACTGTAGGTAGTCTGCGTGTACCATTAAATTAAGCAATATGAGGCGCCACGTCCATTAACTACGCAGTTATCGTAATTATCAATTTCCTTGGACTAATAATTAGGTACAAATGGTCTGATGTCAGAACTGCTTGATGTGGTTGACTAATCTCTTTGAAGGTCAAGTGGAAAATTAGTACCTGCTCTCTAGAACACATCTCTACCCCGAATGTTTGTGTGGTATACAAGTGGAATATAAAAATATTTATAGAAAACCAATTAACTCTTTTCTATAAATATTTTCAATCAATTGTGATTGATTTTTGTTTGAAAAAAAAAAACAATTATTATAAACAAATAGTTTTTAAGCTACATAATAACACATACGAATTTTTCCCGGTAGTACGGGACAGTTACCGAATTACACGCGTTGGAAGCCGCGGGCATAATCTAGTACCATTTTGTAGTGAGTAGTGTTTATAATGTTTTCCAACAAAAAATAAATTCAACAGCGAAACCACCTCAACTACTTTAAATTCGGAAGATTGAGGAACTCCTGGAAATAAAAAAGTAAATTTAATCTCAGGCTATGTTGTATGTGTAACACATAACACACAATCACTACACATAGTGATGAACACACACTTATACACTGTCACACAATCACACAGTCGTTTACTCTTTTACTCTACCTTAAATAAGTACTATTACTATACGTCTATTTGGTTTAAAAATTCTGATCCGTATTATAATATATTGCAATCATTAGCACCGCTTTTGTTAGATTTCCTCATATATATCTTAGTGGGGACCTGGTGTCCTAAAATACAGGCCTGCCAGGCCTGGCCAGTCTCCCACAAATAAAATACTTTTTCCTGTTTATATATGTTATAACATAAGTGCTTATGTTCTTTATTTGGGGAAGAGAAATCTACAAATTTTATTAATTTAACATAACATTTTCCATTTACTACGGAACAAAGCATTTTATTTCCAAGTACACTCGCAAATAGAACTCGTTAATTCACTGAACTTACAACAAGTTCGAATCAAAGCGAAGTCGCTCACAATCCTTACAATCGTGAAGCGAAGTGCACCTCGTGAATAGTCCTTATAAAGTTTTGAGTAATTTTCTAGACATGTTACCTTCAACGCGTTTTCATTTGGAAGTTAATTTTGTTTCTTAACTTGGCTTTTCTTGGACCCGTTTTCTGAAAGGAATCTAGACGTTTGGTCATTAGGTAGTGAAAATCATAATCTGCTTATAACGATGCTGGGATTGGTATGTTGACATCAGAGAAATTTTTGATTGACCTGTTGGTCTAGTGGTTAGTGACCCTGACTGCTAGGACGGAGGTCGTGGGTTCGATTCCCACACAGGACAAATCTTTGTGCGATGAGTACGATTATTTGTTCTGTATCTGGGTGTGTAATTTATCTATAATATGTATGTATTTAGAAATATATAAGTATGTTTATCAGTTGTCTGGTTGCCATAGTACAGGCTCTGCCTAGTTTGGGATCAGATGGTGGTGTGTTGGTTGTCCCAAGATATTATTATTATTATCATCACGCCTGTAATCCCCGAAGAGTTAGGCAGAGGTACCTAATAGTACACCCAGATTTAACCAGATACGTTTAATTCCCTTGTCATAGGGGGAGAGCCTATTGCGGGTACTGAGAAATTTCTGATGGAAATTTAAGGGGGGTTTCTCGAATGCCTATATTCTCTATCTTCGTCACCAGCCTGGGGACAGAGATGGTGTCAAACGCTTTTGCTAGGTCTAGAAAAACTCCTATGCATTTACTTTTGCTGTCTATTTTACCTGAAATGTGATCTGTTAGTTTTATTACCGCGTCCTCATACAATGACATGATAGCCGAAACCCGGTGCTTGATGTGCTTTCCGAGGCATTTAGATGAAATTGATAAAGAAGTATCTACGCAGAAGATATATTATCCAGAAACCAAAAATCCAAATAAACTATTCTTTAAAGCATCATCATCTGCCTAGCCTTTTCCCAACTATGTTGGGGTCGGCTTCCAGTCTAACCGGATACAGTTGAATATCAGAATTAATGTGGAACGACTGCCTATCTGACCTTCACAACTCAGTCAGTACCGGATAATACGATACCCCTTTGGCAAGACTTGTTTTCAGACTTTCGGGGCACGGACTACCGGTAACGACTGTCAAAGATCTACAAATGACAGCCGGTACCAACGGCTTAACGTGCATTGCACGGAGGAACTCGGTATGTGTGGTGGTCATACATTCACAGACCAACCTAGGCAAGCGCGGCTTAACCTGAAGATTGATCGGAGCGGCTGTTATTATTTAGCCATGAACTCCTCCATATTTGTCCTCCTCCTTTCTTTAAAGCATCACGTTACTGAAATTGTAAAAGGTTTAAGAACCTACTTCGTATCCCTTAACCGGATAGCCAGACAGTCAGTAACATTTCGTCCTGTTGAAGCTTACATCCTTGAACTGTAAGTACAGGCGCTTTAAGTCAGAGTTCACAAGTTTCCAGCACTAAGGTTTGGAGTTTCCTCAACTTTCTGTATAGTTGGTAAGGGGTGATAGTGAAATTAGTAATGTGCTTTACAAAGTAAGGAACAGTTTCAAGTTGTCTCCACAGATAAAAGTTTCACAAAGTAGTTTTGGAATTACATGTCTTTAAGGAAAGTTTCATTTGAGAAAACTAGTCTAATAGGTAGCGTGTTTAAAAGAAAGTTTTCTTTCATTTTTTCACTACTACAAGCTATAAGGTGAAAATGTAAGTTGCTTTTAACTGTTTAATAGGTGAACACAAGAGAGTTAAATTAGTATTTAGTAAAAAGGAGTTTTAAAGTAACAGAAGAAGAGGTTCACTTTTTCATAAAATTACAATTATCCCAGTTTGTTACGATTAATCTAAGGATTTGTAAACGTTCAGGATATTTTCGTTTTGTATGCTGTGGGCTTAGCTTTAGTTCGCGTTTAATAAACACGACAGTGATAAAAAAAACGACTTGTTAGCTAATGAACCTTCAAAGACTGAAATAATAAATTAATGAAATTCATGGGCGCACAACAAAAGAAGATCTCACAAACTCGAAATTCGAAAACCAACAGTCGGGATTATTCGGCAACAATCGGCTTTTGTACGGATGATTCGACGATTACCTCACGAAGAGTGGCCATCCGACTTTCACCTTTGATCTGGAGTGTCCTCGGCAAACTCTTTTATTTACCACATCGATTTGTCTGAGAAGCTTTTTGAAGGTGTTGAGTCGAATTTCCGAGGCGATAAACTACTTTGAAACGCTTTTGATCCATTTCCGTTATATCCTTTAGGGGAATAACACTGTTTGGTATACCTACCTAATAAGCACAGTTGTTATACCTCCCTATGTATATTTTTGGTTACTTTAGATTAGATGAACAAACAAGTAGCTGTAGAAATACATTTTACAGAGTTTGAAAAATGACACCATAGAAAAGAAAAAACAAAGAGAGGAACGTTTTAAGCATGAATGTAGATGGCTATAAGAGTTGAGGTAGATCAAATAAACGATGGATGGACTGTGTGAAGGATGATATGGCTAGAAAGGAGGTGACTGATGAGATGACGAGTAATAGAGAAGTATGGAAGAAGAAGACATGCTGCGCCGACCCCAAATAAATGGGGATAAGGGTAGGAGAATGATGATGATGAATCATAAACATGAAGTTATCAATATTGTTAAGGAAATACCCAACATTAGGAGATTCCTAATGTAATGTAAAGATAATTGGGTATATTATTTTTAGCCTATTGCCGTTGTAGGTTTTGACCACATAAACACAATATTTATTTTGGTCTCGTTAAATCCTTGACAAGACTGTCAATCGTGAGCCAGCTACTGCTGAACATGAAGACCTGGATTCTATTCTCTGATCAGGCAATGGTTATTGCATTTTAGAATCTGGAATTTTGTAGCACCAGCCCGGAGCTATAATTCTTTCCTGGTTACTGCTTATGGAACTGCCTCCTATGACACAGGATTTAAACATGGGAACACTCCCCTGATTAACCCTGCCGGGATGGCTGGCGCGCATATGTGGAATGGTATCAGTGGCGTGCTTAGGGGCCTACAAGGCAAGCAGACTCTTTAGAAACCACAACATCATGAAGAGCTATAAGGGTAAGCCAAGCTTTGAGGCTTGTATGAAAGTCCCGCCATTAAAGTAAATATAATAATAAATAATAAATATCCCTGGACATTTCACACAGCACCATCTAGTCCCAAGCTAAGCAACCTAATGCTTGTGTTATGGTAACTAGATAGCTGATAAACTACATATATACGTATTTTTTTTTTGTAAATACATACATATTATAGATAGAAAAAAAAGTTGTGCTATCATTGATCAAAATGCAACCAACCGATATTATGCAGTCAAACAATTGCCTTTAATCACCCCCTAACCCACATTATTCCATTCAAACTAAACTGATGCTTCTGTACAAAGATTCCGGGAACTAGACGGCATATTTGCTTTGTAGTGAAACAGTATGAGTTTCGGTACACATTAGCATTTCAGCCGGAGTTCATTTGGTTCCCTAATTGTGTACAATTTCGTTTGTTCCTCATCTGTATGCGTTGCGTGTACGCCCAAGTGCTGGTTTAGTTTTTAATTAAAGTGGGTAATTAATGTTGTTACTAAACAATATTGTTTTTGGGTAAAGTTATTGATGGAGGCAGGTTATTACTTGATGTCTTGCGGGTACTGAATCCTTTCTAAAATCTATACATATAATAAAACTGTAGAAAAGTCGTTTTTGTACATCGAAAAAAATTCCAAAAAAAATAACCAGGGTGTTAAAGGACAACCAATAGAACCCATTTCCAGCATTTTTAGAATTTTTGTCTGTTTGTCTGTTTGTCTGTTTGTCTGTTTGTCTGTGTATTTGTTCGGGCATCACGTAAAATGTACAAAACCAATGTAGATAACTTTTATACACAACGATTGAGCGTAACTTGGAGTAACATTTAGTTTTTGTTGCATTGCAATCGGTTCAGTCTATCAAAAGATATTTAAATTTAAAGTGTTACAGAAGTAAAATTAGGGTTATGTGCAGTTGGTCTCACAACTTCCCGTAACTTTTATACACAACAATATGTGCGTAAATTGAAGTAATTGAACATTAAGTTTTTTGATTCATCGTAATCAGTTCACACCTTATAAATAGAAAGAAAGAAAAATGAAAATTAATAAAATTATAATAGTGTTTCCGAAGTAAAATATTAAAACAGCGGCATCTATCGAACTCAGACTGGACTATATCTAGACATCAACTGCGTGCAGCATTGAATATAGATATTCGATAGATGGCATTGTGCGTGTGACGTTATTTTCTGATTGAGGCATGTTTAACTAAATACTGATGGAGAAATTCCTGACCTATAGGGTACGTGAAATTTGTCACAACAGGTCCTTATTGGCTATTAAAGAGATAGTTATAAGTATACCAGGGAACCCGATCAGTTAATACGGTTTGCCCACACCGACAGTCGATGGGGAACGTATTAACAGAGAGTACGTATCAGAAATTAGTTATCATCCCGTGGAACTCGCAGAAATTTTACAAAATGGCTGCGCAAAGACAGAGAATCAGCGCCAGACGTTTGATAGGGTATGCTGCAGTGTAGAAAACGCCTCGGGTGAAATCCTGTTTTTAGACGCACCGGGCGGAACAGGTAAAACTTTGGGAGTATGAAGAACAGAGTGTAAAGCTCTTCAACCCCCATTGAAAAGGGAGGATCCTCCGACCAGACGGGTGTTATATCTGGTGGGCTACTGCCCTACAGTTGTTGTCGGGTTCTTCTATATAGTCTTAAGTCGCGAATAACTTTACTTGCGCGAAGCAGAATTTAGATATATTTAGATTTTTAGTTTATCCTCTGCGTCATAGATGGCGCTGTAGTACTTTTTGTAGTGCCGCTACATCACTCCCCCGCAGAGACTAGGGTCGGTAGTAGAATGAGTCGTTGATTGCCAGGCCAGTGGAAAGTCGTTGCCGCATTGTTCACGGTGAGTCGGAACTGTCTGCGGCGGTAGTGCGAACCCCTTTAGTCGGGGTCGGCACTGCATGTGCTCCGTTGCGTCGGACGTGGTACAGCGCCGCGATGTGGCTGACTGCTCGCATCGACCGGGAGGTACAGCTCTCAACCGGGCGAAAGTGCAGTGCCAAGGTAGCTTTATGAGGCTGAGGGTGCTGACCAGGAATGTGCTTCCACTGCATGCTGGTGGTCAGGAATACCCATTTTGAAGCTGGCTGGCTATATGACTGGCTGCTCGAAAACTTGAGGAAGTTTGAGGAAGCTTGAGGAAGTGATATTGATGACGTCACGTTGCTCGAAGGCTGCGCTGACGTCCATTTCGGGGTCACCAATTTGGGGGTATGGAGAACAGGGTGTAAAGCTCTTCAACCACCATTGAAGAGGGAGGATCCTCCGATCAGACGGGTGTTATGTCTGGTGGGCTACTGCCCAACAGTTGTTGTCGGGTTCTTCTGTATAGTCTTAAGTCACAAATAACTTTACTTGCGCGATGCAGAATTTAGATATATTTCGAGTTTTAGTTCATCCTCTGCGTCATAGATGGCGCTGTAGTACTTTTTGTTCTATGTTGCTGAAGTACTTTTTGTAGTGCCGCTACAGAACCAAAATAAAATTTCCCTTGCCGTCGCCTCTTCAGGGATAGCAGCCACATTATTGCCTGGAGGAAAAACGGCAGACACAACATTTATAATTCCTATCGACTTAGACTGCACGGAAAGCCCGGTTTGCAACATATCGCGAAATAGCGATAAAGCAAGGGTTTTATGCGATTGTGTTTTAATTTTTTGGGACGAGTGCACTATGGCAAACCGCAAAGCTGTAGAAGCAGTGAATAGAACTTTACAGGACATAAGGCAAAATTACCGGCCGATGGGAGCCATCACGGTGCTGTTCTGCGGTGATTTTTGGCAGACACTCCCGATAGTACCCCGAGGAACGAGAGCCGGAGAAATTGCTGCCTGTCTGAAGAGTTCTGTTTTATGGCGCAATATATCATCTACACACCTGAGTGTACATATGCGTGCACAGTTGCGAGGCTGCGAAAATGCACAGGAGTTTCCCAATTTATTGTTACAAATAGGCGATGGCACATACCCCGTACAAGAAGATGGCAAAGTTATTTTGGTTGATAATCTCTGTTCTTGCGTTACATCACAACAGGAGCTAATTTCTTCTGTGTACGGAGATTCCACAAACATGGGAAATCAAGCCGGTTCTTGGCTATGTCAGCGAGCTATTTTGACTCCTCTCAATGTCCAAGCTACGGCAATTAATTTAAAAATATTGATTCATGTGTCCGGGAATAGTAGAGAATACACCTCTATAAATACAGTTATGGAAGAAGATGACGCCACGCACTACCCGGTAGAATTTTTGGATTCCCTCAACACACCCGGACTTCCAGCCCACAAAATAGTTTTAAAAATTGGTGTACTAATAATTCTCCTCAGAAATTGATGTCCTCCAAACCCGTATACTTTGTAACGGCACGGCTCAAAGTCACAAATCTGCAGCAAAACATAATCGAAGCTGAAATATTAACCGGTTGCGGCACTGGTGATATTGTTTTTATTCCAAGAATACCTATAATTCCTAACAACTTTCCTTTCTCTTTCAAACGAGTGCAATTCCCAGTAAGTCTCTGTTATGCCATGACGATTAATAAAGCTCAGGGCCAGACATTATCCGTTGCGGTGGTGGACCTAAGTATTGGATGCTTTTCCCATGGTCAACTATACGTAGCTCTTTCTCGCGTAAACAACCCCAATACCCTTTTTGTGTACGCCCCAGATGGTTCCACAGCTAATGTTGTTTATAAAGAAGCACTAGCATAAATAAAAAAAAATGATTTGTATCGGAATCCTCCAACAGCGCTTCGCACAAAAAAATACATTGTTAAGTTCCGACATCCACGCGAACGAAGTCGCGGGCACAGCTAGTAATGAATATGTACGCTATTTACCATGTTTGATAATGAAAATCTTTTCGAACTGTACTCTGGTTTGTGAATTATTCAAGAATTTGGAAAATTGATAAGATATACAATAGTATTTTTTATTGAAACATACGAAGAAAAATAATCTCTTAAGTACATAAAGACAGACAATTTAATGAGCGATAATGTTTACAGGAACGTCAAAGTGTTTTGATTTGCCCAAGCTACTGACGCTTAGTATATTGTTGAAAATCTTTGTAGAAAAACGAAACGCTTTGATACGCATACCACTTATCTACACCACTTCTGACTGTTAATGACACGGCAAAGCACATAGGTACACACGGACCCTACTAAAAGGCAGGTCGAGCTGGACAAGACAAACTAAATGTAAGCCATCCATCACGCTGGCACTAGACTGAAACGTCTGAAATATTACACAAACAAGGTTTACGATAAAAAGCCTTAAGCTTGGTATGTAAACAAACAAGGATATTTACCTCCTGCCCCCATATTCACTTACCCACATTAACTTTCTAGAACACGGTGCGTTTTCGCGATGTACCGACGTGGGTTTAAACCCAGGCAGGCACATTGTGTTATTGGTTTTATCAATGCTGCTCTGAAAATGATGAAAAACACATCATGTGGAAAACGGCTTTTCATAAAGCTAAAAATGTGACATTCACCAACACACACTGGGCTTGCGTGGTGGATGACACATTCCTTCTAACTGAGAGAAGGCCTGTGTTCCCAAAATATACACAAATAAATAAAACAGAGGTGTGTCTGTTTGTAATTTCAAGATATTTTTTTTTATCAATAAATAGCCTTTTACTGAATGCATTTTCATTTATGAAACTTTAATAATATTCGGTTATAATATAGGCTGATTCTGCTTAAGCTTACGGTAGTGCACATTAATCTTTAATTTCTTAAAAAAAAACCGAAAACATCGTATGCATTTATGCCACTATACCTTCCATACTTAACCGACCCGATGCTGACAACATTTACATATTCTTTCCGAAACTTGGCAAACAAAGTTGCAGTCTGATGGAAAACTGAAAATTCAACGATTCATCTTAATGGATTCGCCCATAACCGATTGAAAAGTTTTCCGCTTTGCTTGAGCATAGTTGCCTCTTTCGAAACTTTTTTCACATCACAGTTATCAAGATTAATGCGCTTAGCCAAGTGTTTTTCTGGAAGATTATTTTTTAAGTGATGAGGCAAATTTTTGATAGTACATGCTAGGCAAGTTGGTGGAGAAAAACTGTAATGGGTTCAATGAAAAGAAACGCAGGAGGGTTTCATAGGCTAAACTTCTTCGTTGCTAAAATGTAACTAATGCAGCTGTAGTTTTTGCCCAGTATCTGAAGAAATAATTTTAAAAGACCAACAATGGAGTTTCTTGCCGGTTCTTCTCCATAGGAAACGACCAATCCGAACCGTGCACCTTTTTGTCGATGTTTATGATTATAAGTCTATGCCACACATGCCAAATCCAAAGTTTCATATAGGCCATGTAGGCCTATGTGAAATAAAATATTTTGATTTTGAAGCCAATCTGAAGAAAAATTCATTTTTATTCCTAGCACTTGGGAAAAAAAATAAAAAGATGTTTATACTTTTCTTCTGAGTATACTAATGAGTCGGCCCAGAAACGTGTGTAATGCTAACACTATTGTCCGTCAAATTCTGTATTGTGCATGAAAAACTGCACGCAGGACACGTTATCTGGGGGTTTAAAATGACCTGCAAAATAATTATGAATTGTCACTTTGTGAACATTTTACGAATCTTAACGTAATTCATATTATTATTCTATTACGATTCTGCTAAAGCGGCCATTTTAGGCGCCCAGGTGAGTTATTGTTGGTAGAAAATCACCGCAATGATATAGAACTTAAAAAAATCGAAATCTGCATACAATTTTCTTTACAACATAAAACTTTGTGAGATTGTTTCATGAAAAGAAGCACCGAGGATAAAGTAGCAGGGGATCGGATTTCTTTGTAAAGACAATTGTATGGGATTTACCTGGATTACTCAACACTCAAGTTTTTTGAGACTTCCTTAGCGAAAGGGGTTTTATAAACCACGTTTTGCTAATGTTCATGAATAGTGGACGAGTTTTAGATATACGACGTGTTTGTCTACTGGTAAGTTAACGTAGACCTAATAGGAAAATATGATCTCGATATTGCCTAGTCAAAAGATTTCTTCGCGTACTTTTCAATAGCTTACGTCACTTCGATCTATTTTTAACTACCTATTCGTAATAGTCATTTCTTGTAGGATGTCATTTGTTTAGACTCAAATGGAATTGGGTAGGACACCTAGCAAGACGCGGTGATGGATGGCAGGTGGAGTAAAGCTGTGACCAAATGGCGTCCTACGACTGGAAAGAGAAGTGTTGGTCGTCCGGTGGTGAGATGGACAGACGACATTGTTGCCATCGCGGGAATATCCTGGATGAGGCTGGCACAATAACGTGGAGCTTAGCACAAGCAAAGAGAGGCCTATATCCAGCAATGGGTGAAGCCGGGCTTGAGATGATGATGATGAATCACCAACGTATTGATTAATGCTCTTTTTCAGCTCTGCATGATTTAGAGTTAACTTAGTGTTTTGTAAATCCAGAAATTTAACTGGCATTTCTTCTATTTGAGTCGATAGGTGGGCAATCAGTAGCTTGCTTTAAAAAAGAAACATAGTAATTTCTTGTTCTTTAATGGGTCCAATTCTTATTTATGGTCTGCAGGATTTTTAACATCATCATCATTCATCATTATCATGCCCTTGTCCTCTGTTTGGGGTCGGCACAGCATGTCTTTTTCTTCCATACTTCTCTATTACTCGTCATCTCTTCAGACACTTTCTTACTTGCCATATCACCCTTCACAGGATTTTGTAACATCTTAGCAGTTAAAACCATTCAATTCAGTAAACCAAAAACAATTCCCTAAAAAACTCAAATAGATCTCCATCAATATCCCATTTTACAACACATACAGATCTAAAGTTACAAATTGATTGATGCTTAATCCACAGTGCGTAACAAATGTCACGTGATCCATAGAATTGAGGGGAGAAAGTCCCGCATCGGCCATCGACTGACATGTTCAAACATTTTCAATTTCCGGCCATGTTGTGACGTCATATTCTGAAGGACCTTGTTGACGAATATTTTGATCTCATTCTTGGCAATTTTCTTTAGCAAATGTCTTCCTGTTTGTGGATGGAAATTGTTATTTCGTTATTATATCAGTTGTGGGTCTGCTCGGTTTTGTTGGGAAACTGGAATGGTATATTATGCCGTTTTTATTTTTTTGGTAACAGGTTTGGAGATCTTTCAATAGTGCCTATTATGCAAAATCATATCGTTCTCATCGTGGGAATACAAGAAAAGGCATTTCTTATATTTTTGATTCTTGGTGTCAGTTTCCTCACGATGTTTTACTTTCACAGTTTTGAGAGCATTGTGATGTAAGTCGGGGACGTTACCTCACCAAAAGCCATCACATTACAATATCCATAAAACTAAGAACATGAACAGGCTTATTGCTAGGTTAATGTGGGTAACAGAATAGGGGGCTCGAACAAAAAAATGCCCTTATTATTTTGTTAGAGACTTGCAGAGAGACCTGGGTTCTCATTATTTGCGTACTTCAGTTTTTGTGGGGAAAAAAATCCTAAAAACATAATTGTTTCATATTGATAATTAACTAATCTCATTGGCACGTATGGATCAAGCGAAGTGATCTATGCTCGGTTCGTTAACTCTGAGAATTTTTGGGCGACTATAGTCCTTCATTCAAAAAATAAGGTTGTTATCAAACTAAAATAACATCACCCCTGTAATCCCCGAAGGGTTAGGCAGAGGTGAACCTAATAGTAACCCACACTTCGCCAGTTATGCTTAAGTCCTATGTACAAAACGGGCAGGCTTATTGCCATCAGACGGTCAGAAATCCAGCCGCCGTGGCTGCTACTGAGAAATTCCTGATGGAAATTCAATAACACATTGCCCGACCTTGGAATCGAACCCAGGACCTCATGCTGAACAGTCGCGCTTGCGACCATTAGACCAACGAAGCTGTTAGAGGTTGTTATTATAAAGTATAATTTACTAACTGTTATTACAATATTATATTCAATACTAGCTTATGCCCGCGGTTTCTCCCGCGTGGAGTTCGGGAATTTCCCACAGGGACGTGCTACCGGGATAAAAAGTACCCTATGTGCTATTCCAGACTATATTCCCTTTATTAGTTGATACCTACTCTTCACGAAGAATACACCCTTCAAATTTCATGTCTTGAAGACCAGTTGTTTAGGCTGTACGTATATATATCAGTCAGTCAGTGAGGACTTTTAAATTGGGGGATGTTTTTGTAGAAACTGTGATACAAGTTTCTCATAATTTTAATTGAAAAGTATGTAAACAAATTTTCGAGTCCATCGACCCCGAAAATAAATGTTTTCACAGAAAGTTCAATCCTCCATTTCACCCTCTTAGGGGTGGAATTTCACTAGCTCGCCGTCCGTCCGTCTTATGACGACAGGCCGTGTCGATGGCGCGTTCCTGTTCCACGCGCGCCTCGAAGAGATGTCAGCAAACAGGAGCGGCCCGCAAGGGTGGATGCCTGCCAGAGCTGCTCGAAAGAGATACCGCGGCCCTGGAACACAATGGGCAAAAGAAGGAACATGGATGGTTTTTAGTCAGTAAAAGTCTGACACACCTTTCCACTCCGCCCAGAGCGGGAGGAGTCATTTGATGATTTCCCATCCCAAAAAAAAGGGGTTGAATTTCGAAAAACCCTTTCTTCTTCTTCATGTCTCTAAGCCCAGCGGTTTTTGCTTTGCGTTGGTATATCAGTCAGTTAGTCAGGACTTTTAATTATATGAGATAGGGAAATATCGCACTCAGCATTGGTAAGCATTAAATTAGGAACAAATAAACTACATACGTCGACATTTTTACTACGCGCTCAGATCGGGCTGCGAACTTGAAGTCATTTGCAAGGTCCCTCTCCTAAAACTTTGCGACCAGCTCTTAACAAGTGAAATTCATGACGCGACGCGGACGTTCTGTACTTAGGAAGTTCTCCTATGAGGATTTAATGTGACGTAAAATAATAAACTACTTTTGAAAATGTTGAAGTAGGTCTTACGATTGTTTCTAGCTTTTAATAAAAATATAGGTACTTGTTTGGCTTGAAAAATTAAATCACTTAGGCTTATTATTGATTTATAAAAATTAATATTAAAAAAAAAACCGGCAGAAAATCAATCCGTTTAAGTTTGACGAGAAAGTAATCAAATCATTGACACAAAACAATGCGAAACCGCTACAACAATTAATAAATTATGCTTGAACACAATAACACGCTCAGGCAATAAAATAATATTAAATTAATTAACTGTTTAATCAAATTCGGTAGTACAAAACGCTAATAACCATAGAATGTAAATTATTTTATTGGGCCTAACATTAATCGATATAGGAATTAAAATAATTATGCTCAATGAAGTGTTATAATCACACTAATATTCAGTCACATTTATGTATCGACTGAATAGAGCGAGCTAAAGGCTCTTTAGAACCTCTGTATATAGCTTTACTCGTGCAGCTTGTACATACACTTAACTCCAAGAACTTACAACGCCATCCGCAACTAGTACAATAACGCGTTCAGGGCGCTAATGGGGCTGCCCCTATACTGCAGCACCTCGGGTATGTTTGCAGTTCTCCTTGGTGCGCAGAATACGGGCCAACACCCTGCTAGCGATGATAGGAAGAATGCTCGACTTTCCTTTCAGTCGGCATTATTCTATTAGAGACATCGCTGTAAAATGCCAGAGAAAGGACTGTAATACCTATTATTTTGGGAATTATTTGATTTTATTGTATTTAATTTGAATTTTAATTGTATTTCATTGTATTGAATTTGAATTTTATTTCACATTGTCATCATCATCACACGCACACACACACACACACACATCACTCATCACATCACATCATACACATGACACCCCGTCACACTCCACTGTCGTCTTCACCGTCGTTATCGTTTCACATTGTATTTGAGTCAATTATATTTGTATTGTATTTTAGTTTATTTGTGTGTAAATTTTTATGTTTTATTTGTGTGATTAAATGGCGATAAATAGCAACTGTAAATTAAAAAAATAAAAGAATTTATGCAAGGATAATTATTTCGGCTCATTTAAATCTATGCAGTTTCCACCGGTCTCGTGTAGAAGTGTCTGTTAAAACCAATTTAGATATTTAATATTTGTTAAGAGAGGAAGAACAATGCATGACGTTGTTGCATTGGAAGGTAAGTAGGCCTATGGTGTGGGACACAACCTGTGTCGACACCAAGTACAGCGGGCTGTGCTGGCGCTGCTGCTGCGGCTGCTGAGCTCAAGCTGTGCAAACTATGGAACCTTATTTAAAGCTACAGTTTTGAACCGATTGGGACCTAAACGCTCGGGTAATGGGGCCAGAGTTCACATCATAAAAAACCAAACAAACATAATTGATTAATCATTATGTAATAGATAGTCCACCCACGGACCGATCTCGCCAAGTGTAACCTAACCTTAGATCAACCTTTGCGACTAAACATTGACCTCAAAGTAAAAAAAATGATAACCTCAAAGCTAAAGAAAATATACAAGCAAATATTCATACAGAAACGCCAAAATTAATATTGCAAGATCAGCGTAGTCTAGGATTCATATTTAACGAGTTTCAAAATTATTTGAAGAAGATTTGATTGCCTCAATGGTTAAGGTATCGCAAGTGCAATTGCCGAGCATGAGGTCCTGGGTTTGATTCCTGCGCCGAGAAAACTTTTATTGGGTTTTTTCATCAGGAATTTCTCAGTACCAGCCACTGTTTCTGGATTTTTACCCGGTTGATGGCAATAAGCTCGCCCCCTATTACGTAAAGGCTTAAAAACATAACTAGCTAAAAGTGGATATACTATTATGGACATCTCTGCCTAAGCCTTCGGGGATTACAGGCGTCATATTATGTATGCTGTTCGGTAGCTCATGTCAATCCTTTATTTTTAACTTTTGCACCATTGTTATCGCTCGCAGAATAATTAGCTTTGTCTAAACCCTCTGAAATAAAATCTAAGTACATGACTTATCAACAATCAAAAGATATATTTCGTCCTTAGTTACAGTTTTGAGATGAGTTGATCCCTTTCTGGCTTAACTTTAGATCTATTCGAGATTTGGGTCAAAACAACGGGTTCTACAGAAGTGGCCCTAATGGACGAGCCTTCATGATTCAGCACATTCTTACTGCATTACTAAACGACTCAGCGGATGACTCAGTCTTTACTTAATTACCAGAGTTACAAACAAAACAAAATCGGATAGACTTGTAAAAAGAAGAATTTAGAGGAAATAGCAAAATGTGTTGGTTTCTGATGGTCTCTTTAGAAAACAAAGTATTTGCTTTCATTTTTATAGATCATTAGGCCCTCAGAAGCATTTCTTTTCAGTTTTTTTCCCAGTTTCGATTAGCAAAGTTTACAAAAAATATTGACTATTTAAATTAAAAAAGCAAGAAGTAATTTTCAAGACAATAATCTATTTTTCTTTACATCCTTTTTCTTCCCAAAATTGTAGCGAAACATCTCTTATTAACAACAACTCACTTTCAGATCAAAAGTTAACCAATCAATCATATCTAAAAAACTCTCAAACGACATTATCATCATGCCATAATAAAAATCAAGTAAGTAACAACAAAGTGGAGTCAAATTCTCAAATTATTACAATGTCACCATTTCCCCCGACGCAGCTCGTTAGCACCGTTTTATCAAATACCCAAAATTTTGTTTGTAAATCACACGATGAAAGGTTTTTTATTATTAACAAATTAGGTTGAGTTTTCGCACTTTTGGTCTTTAATGACGAATCGGACTGCTAGTTGACTTCTTTGGTCCTTTGAGTCGGACATGCGTTTTTAATTTTGATTGATTTTAAACATCAATAGAGATTTCTTCAAGACATTATCAATTACATTAACTTAGTAGGGGTGTTTCTGAAAGCTTGCGTTTTATTAAAGAAACCAACCGTTGTCTTGCATTTTCTTTCTACATACGGATTTGTAAATAGATTCACCTATCAAAACAAAATGAAGATTATCATGCAAAAAGTCGAATTATTACATATCAGGTTTAAAATTGCAACCTGCAACTGCTGATGAATCGAGTCCGTTTATTTTTAACGTTTCTATTCTTACAAGCCGTATGATTTAGCCATTTTAGGGTATACATTTTCAAAAACCCAGTCTAGCGCGAGCTGCTCATATTCGTCGAAGATGTCTCATATTTGTTTGGTCCAGCGTCCGCACTCATCGCCTTAGCAGGAATTAGCGTACAGTGGAGACAAGAAGAGCCGTGAGCGGCGTGCGTCGCTAAACTGGGCGTAAGTAGCCTGTGCTTCGGTCTAACACTACGCATCTCCGCACAGCTTCGGTGGATACACCCTAGCTCCTAAGCATCTCCTCTGTGGAGTCCGGTCCTAATGCTGGACTATAACGTCTTAAAGCAATAGTAATTCCAGTGTGGGAAAGAGACAGAGCTGTACAGGTCGTCTAGCGCCATCTCTTTCCCACACTGGAATTAAGACGTCATTGCCCAGTGTTTCTAACTAGAGTGGTATCAAGTTAGTCCCTCGTCTAAGATACATATGGCATACGTGAGTGCAGCAGTGTTCAGAATGCTGCCCAGATATGCCACCAATTTTGGTATGTGTCTTTTGGTTCTGAACTGGCTACGCTAGATCATCTCATTTAAAATAATTAACTTGCACCCTAAGTACGAGGGCTGCACTGAAAATTTCGGGAATCAAGGAAGTAACACAACATTACTATTTAAAAATGTATTTATTGCTTTTCGAAGTATTCTCCGCGAAATTTGACACATTTTTCCATACGATGGAACCAATTATTGAAGCAACCATTCCATTCGGAAGTTGGGGTCTCCAAAATGGCCGTTTTGTAGGTGTCCACAGCTTCTTCAGGTGATGAAAATCTCTGACCACGCAATTTATTCTTTATTTTAGGGAAAGTATAGAAATCATTAGGGCTTAGGTCGGGGCTGTACGGCGGATGGTCTAATAATTCTATGTTTTCATGCTCTAAAAACTCTTTTGTTCTGTGCGCGGTGTGAGAACTCGCATTGTCGTGATGGAGGATGATGCGGCGGTTGCAGTTCTCTTTACGGAGTTCAGAAACGACCTGTGGCAAACAAATGCTAGCATACCATTCTGCATTAATCGTTCTTTGTCCCTCAAGAGGAATAGTCGCAACATGGCCGGTTTTGGAGACAAACGTGGCCACCATTTTTTTTGTAACACTCCGTGAACGAACAATTTTTGTTGGCTTTAACTCATTTTCGAACACCCAAACTCGTGACTGGTTTTTTGTTTCGGGTTCGTACGCGTATATCCAGGATTCGTCACCTGATACGATGTTGTATACAGCATTTGAGGATCCTGCGTGGAATCTTTCGAGAGTTCTGACGCACCAAGTAACGCGAGCCGCTTTTTGCTCTTCACAGAGCGAATGCGGTATCCATCGGGAAAACAACTTTTTTACACCTAATTGTTCATGCAAGATTATTTGAATTTGACTCATGCCAATGTCTAAAGTTGTCTGAATTTCGCGGTATGTCATATGTCGATCTTCCTGAATCAGCTTACGCACAGCATCAACGTTTTCTTGGGTGACTGCAGTTTTTGGACGACCTTGACGGGGATCATCACTGAGCTTGACACGTCCACGTTGAAATTCAGCAAACCAGCGGTAAATGGTTTTGGATGGGGCTTCATCACCAAATGCAGAAATCATCCGGTGAACACACTGTTTTTTTTGTTATACCACTTCAAAAGTCATAATAAATCATCGCTCTTGAATTTTCTCGAGTCAATTCCATTTTCTCAACGACTAAAGAAGTTTGACAAAGCCTTGTGACAAGACCGAGAATCTTTTTTTTAAATAAATAAATGGTATTCGATTTTTAAAACCAAGGAGTTTTCAATTAAAAAGATTTTAATATGACAGGAACAGTGGAAATATTCCATTCCCGATACTTTTAGTGCAGCCTGTGTATTTAGGAAAATTAATATTGAGTAACTAGCTAATGTCATCTAAAAATCCCTTTTAGCTACTTTAGGAAAAAATACGCATACTTGCTGCTTGATGATAGGTCCCATCAAGCATTGGTATTTATTTACGGCACAGGTGCTGGTACTCTAAGTTATGTATTTTCATCACATAATTTTAATCAAATTACTGGACCATTAATGCAATGTTTTAAATACTATCTAAGAGAATTATTTATCAAGGCTAGCAGAAGATTTTTAGTTATAATCAAGAATCCAAGAAATGTCCTCAGCCATTCCAGGAAAGTCTTTCATCGTGAGATACGTCCATAACTTCTGCCCCAACGATCCTGTACAACTAATTATTTATACTCCGTTTCTCATTTATAATAGCAAGTAGCTATCTGACTGAATGTGATTGAAAGGAAAAATTAATGCTTCAATGAATATACTTCCGATTTGATAGATTACATTGAATACGTTTATCTCCGAACTGGTTAACCGATATAAAGAGTGTAAATAGATTAAGAAGAAGCCAAGAGTCACAAAAATGACAGTCATGTTCTTTCTGCCATTGCGATCTTTTTAGGGTTGCGTTGCCAAATGTGTAAACCGGAACCCTTCTATATTCATCCTGTCCGTGTCTGTCCGTCCGTATGTCACAGCCCTTTTAATCCGAGGCTGTTGAAATTTGGAGAGTAGGTGCCTTCCATCATCTTCCTGCCCTTGTTCCATGTTATTTGGGGTCGGCGCAACACGTTTTTTTCTTCCATTCTCCCCTGTCAACCGTCATGCTATCATTTACTTCTTTATCTTTCTTAACATTCCTCACACAATCCATCCATCGTTTCTTTGGTCTTCCTCTCCCTCTCCATCCATCAACGTTTATATTCATCACTCTTTTAGTCACATGCGATTCGTCCCTCCTCATCACATGTCCATACCAAGACAGTCGATTCCCTTTCAACTTTTCTGTAACTAGCGCAACTTTTGCCTTCCATAATCCGCTATACAAATATGATGTGAGATTAAGAAAAAAAGGCCACCTCGCGCTTTTTTTTGTACCTAATAGACTTATTGAAGAACTAGAATTATTATTGAAGATCGAAGTTTCCACATTTAACTGCTAGGATTTGTTTTTAAATGTTTTAGCAATTTATCTCAGCGTCTTATTTGAAATTTACCTGTAGCCCTTTTTTTTTTTTTTTTGGGTTGGGAATTCATCAAATGATTCCTCACGCTCTGGGCGGAGCGGAAGGGAGTGTCAGACTTTTACTGACTAAAACTCATCCAAGTTCCTTCCTTTGCCTTGTGTTCCAGGGCCGCGGTATCTCTTTCGAACAGTCCCGCAGCCCTGGCTGTAGCCTGTACCCTGGAATGTACTAACGAACCAAGATATTGCAACTATATTACTACTATTGACTCTTGTGATATTGCGATTGTTATTGCGACTATCTTGGTTAGAGATTTTGATATTTTTATATGCCTGCTCTGCTGGTTTTACTTTATAGTTGCAACGGATGGGTGAAGGAGCTTTCATTGCAATTCCGATAGATCACATTCATGGTCATGGGCACAACTTTACAATCCAGTTTGAATTGTAATAGTATCTGCTGGTTGTGGCAGATCACAGTCACAGAAATAAATCTTACCAATTGGAAAGCTGCCAAAATGCAATGATAGTAAAGCGCAATTTCAGCTGCACTGTTGCCAACGTCCATACCATGTTGAGAACACCGGTTCTCGTTCCGATCACCGAAGTTAAGCAACATCGGGCGTGGTTAGTACTTGGATGGGTGACCGCCTGGGAATACCACGTGACGTTGGCTTTTTGATAAAATATCTTTCGTTTTAATTGTGGAGTCACCGTCAGTTTATCAGAATTTCGTTTCGCTCTTTTTTACATAAATACCATCATTGTCGTCAGCCTAAACACGTCTATTGCTGCATGGACATAGGATTTCCCCAAGCATCAACGCCACATCGACTGGTCCTGCACTTCTCGGATTCCCGCGTAATTCACCAGATCGTAGGGCCACCTTGATTCATCGACCACGTTCATTCTTACGGACCTCCATTGTCTCTCCAGAACTTTCCAATCCATCGGTCATTCATTATTTGTGAATGGGCGCGCTCACTGCTACTTATACAGAAAGATATACCTATACACTCCTCACCGGAGCCGACCCTATCTAACTTATGTGAGACAAAATAAACTAAGTCAAGAGTAGGTTCACTCGTGGGTTTTACTCGTCACTAACATCCTATACGATAGATGGTGTTGCTCGATGGAATCGTGAGCTCTATATTTGTTGCCAATTTAATATATTTTATAGAGATACTGTTCAATGAATCTAATTACAGAAATAAATCCTGGTAAGTGCATTTAGCAGTTTTCCAGCTGCCAAATGCACTGATAGTAAAGCGCAATTTTATCTGCACCGGTCCGGTTCTCGTTCCGATCACCGAAGTTAAGCAACATCGGGCGTGGTTAGTACTTGGATGGGTGACCGCCTGGGAATACCACGTGATGTTGGCTTTTTCAAAAAAATATCCTTTTTTTAGTTTCAGCTCTGTGACTACAACTTTTACCCAAATTTTGTTTGGATATTTTTTTTTTACAAGTTAATGTTTCTCGTTATCATCTTTGTCCAAAAGACGTTCATTGTTAGAGATAGGATTCCCTAGGTATCGACAGATCGATTCTCACGTTGTTTCATAGGCCGTTGGTCTGCCTTGTGGGATGCCGACGCGCACTTCAGCTTTTGGGTCACGGTCGTCGCTCAAAAAGTTTTCGGGCCCGTCAGCATCATAAGCTTCAGCATTCCTTTGCACACTCTCCTCAAACTGATGCCAGCATCCTGCAAAAGGCGTCGCTCAGACTAGTCTGTGGCCGTCTTACCTAATGTTTCCCGATACTCTGTCCTCGACCAAGAACACGTCTTTCCGACAGCATTTTTCAATGCTTCCAATTTAGCTGATAGTACTTCAACTAGTCTTATTAAGTGTATCGGTTGATAATACCTCTAATTAGCTTTCGTCATCACTCCAAGATCTTAGATGACGGATGACGTCCCTAGAGAAAGTCACAGGCACACCTAGTAGGAACTATAGCTGTATTGATAACGATAGTTCAATTAATAAAAATAAAAATAGTAATTGGAAAATTGCCAAATGCAGTGGTAGTAAAGCGCAATTTCAGTTGCACTATCGCCAACGTCCATACCATGTTGAGAACACCGGTTCTCGTTCCGATCACCGAAGTTAAGCAACATCGGGCGTGGTTAGTACTTGGATGGGTGACCGCCTGGGAATACCGCGTGACGTTGGCTTTTTGATAAAATATCTTTTGTTTTATTTCCAAAGAGTTCTTGAACTACAAAGAAACAATTTGTAAACATTTCGTTGGTGGCTGCTTTTTGTTTTGTTGACAAATATGAAAGCAAAAACGACAAGTAATCCAGGAATCAAAGGAAAATATTTTTTGCAAGAACACCATTAACGTGTGATACGCTATGTAAACTGGCATCTTGATGAAGGTGGAAGAAATGCGCTGGATGCAGTAATTACTAATGCAACCGGAATAAGCGACGTCCCCTAGTTTTAGTGCACCGACGATAGTAGAAAGGCTGCTAAGACAGCCTGGATGTAGAAGCCGGAGAATAAGGTTATGTGGCGCAACTCGTGAGGGGTTTATCTCTAGTAGTGGACTGTGAAAGCTTCATAAGATGGGATTCACCTTAATGTGCAACGGGCGGGAATCAAACGTGCTTTCGTCGCCACTCCGACTGTCGGGATAACGATTAACGATCCTAGATGTAGTTGTGGACACAATTAGTAACAAATATAGGTGTAGTTGTATTGATAGTTCAATGAATTTAATTATAGAATTCAATTCTAGTTGGAAAGCTGCCAAATACACTGATACTGAAGAGTAATTTCAGCTGCACTATCGCCAACGTCCATACCATGTTGAGAACACCGGTTCTCGTTCCGATCACCGAAGTTAAGCAACATTGGGCGTGGTTAGTACTTGGATGGGTGACCGCCTGGGAATACCGCGTGACGTTGGCTTTTTGATAAAATATCTTTTGTTTTAGTTGTAACGAGTTTCTGACCTGGTTCAGTGCAACTTTAATGAGAATTTTTTGTTCTGCATTTTTGCACATTACCGAAAAGTTTTGTTGTTTTTGTTTTTTAACCGTTTTAAAGCCTTGCACTGGTTCCACTTCTGCTTGATAGACAGAATATTTAAAAAAATGCAGTTAGGACAGCCTGCTATTATGTTACCGGATACCTATAGTGATGGTGGACACAGGCCTCTTCCAAGCTACATTACAACACCCTGCCCCTCCGCCTCCCGCATCTAGTCTATCCCAGGCATCTTCATGAGGTCCTCAATCCCTCTAGCTTGGGATGACCCGCTTGCTCATATACGGACTCCCATCTTCAGGATCTGTTTACTCCATGCCGATTGCCATCAATCCTTCTTCAAACATACCAGCTCGCTGCAGAAATCAGTGCAACGTTAGGCCGATCAAATTAGCAACTGTTAGACAGAGTTTTAGCGACAACTAGGTGCAAATATAGATATTGGACGAAACAGATCAATAATTAATCTGATCACAGAAATAAATCGTCGTTGGAAAGCAGCCAACATGCATTTTTTATGAAGAGCAATTTCATCTGCATCGTCGCCAACGTCCATACCATGTTGAGAACACCGGTTCTCGTTCCGATCACCGAAGTTAAGCAACATTGGGCGTGGTTAGTACTTGGATGGGTGACCGCCTGGGAATACCGCGTGACGTTGGCTTTTTGATATTCTTTATGTTATTTATTAAGAGCTCCTTGTCCATAATACACCTTGTATGACTTTTTTTTCCAAAATTATTTTGTCAGTAAAAACATATTTTTAAATGTATGCAGAAAAGGATTGAATAATAAAACTGGTTAATGATGTAACGTGAACTTAAAAACGTATAATATAATTTATTATACATTCCAATAAGTCCAAGTTTACAAAAAGCCCGTCTCGTTCACAATAAATAAGCCGCTTATGATTGCAATGTTGTATTATACAACATTTACAGCGGTACAGTCGATGACGTAACTAGTAGTTAGATGAAAGAGTATTTAATTCCTCATGAATGAACTCGTCATACTGTAGAAGTTTCGCTTGGATGGCCTCATTGATCAGGCTAAATAAAAATATTGATAATTGTCTATGTAAATATCATATTTATTTTGGAGACAAACACTAATTCATATTTACAAAGCGAGCGGCGTATGATTCTCGTAGGTTCACGATCACTTGGAGACTTTTCATGTCTCTTATGTGGTGGAGGTTACCCCTGGGGAAACCCCTTCAATCTCCGTCAGAATGACCACCTCCCCTATGTCTGCGTTCAAGCAGGATAGCAGCGGTCTAGTTTCTGTTTTTTTTTTGGGACAGTAGCGCATTGTTGTTGAAAATATATCTGGAATTACAGATATATATTGAAGAATAGTTTTTAATTTAATGCAATAATTAGGTGACCGTTGGAACGAATGGAGGGAGGCCTTTGCCCAGCAGTGGGACAATATGGGCTAACTATAACATTAATAATTAGGTAATTATTACGATACTATCTTAAACTATAACAATTTCAAAAAGATCACTTTTGTCACAGGCTGTACTCAATACCTGTTTCTCAGGATTTTCCATTGCAAATAACAAGTAGGTACGTTACAAGAGGATTATTAATTTCTGCATTTCCTTTCGCATTTGCAACGAAAGGGTTCGAAGAAGTAAATGGTATGTAGTTGTTGTAGTGTTGTGTTAAATTAAATTCTTGAAACGCAAATACATGTTTAAAGTGTCCCTTTTGAATATAAACCTGAATTTCTACATACTGTTTTTGAATGCGTTTATTTTCTTCGAAACCGAAATCCGAAATGCTGAAAAATATTTGATTAAACTCTACGTGGAACCGTGTTTTTAATTTTATTCTAATTGTTTAGGTACTGTGAAAGTTATTAGAGGTTTAGTGAAATAAGGGAAATAAAAACAATGATCGTAGAAAATATTAATTTCGTTTTTTTTTTTTTATACAGAACTGCCTTGCCTCTTTGTTCTAGTAGTCATTCTGCTAAGCATAAGGTCCTGGGACAGATTTCCAGGTCGAGAGCAAGAGTTGTTAGGATTTTCCATCAGAAAGGAGAAGGGGACTTCTGGGCCCAGCAGTTAACTAGTTGAAATGTGTATTAACAAAACCGTCATATTTTTCTAAGGAAAATCACAAAATATGGTACCTGGTTTCTATCTAGGAAGCGAGAAAACTTAAATTAAGTTCTAAATAATCGATTAAATAATGCCTGAAATGTTAGTAATCGATTACGAATAAATCGGTTAAATCTCAGAAAATGTATGAAAATCGAGTAACGAGTATTTTTTTGTGGAATTAATTCATAGCGAATCGATTTCCTTTAATTTCTCTGCTAGCAACATTCCTGTCTGACATCAGTCTGTCAGCGATTGACAGATGGCACTCGTTCGTTGTTTTTCGTTCTGAGTGCGCACGTATTTTCCTTGTTTTAATGTTTAACCCCACGACCTCGGCTTTGAATAGGACTTTTGACGGATCCTGCATTTCTAAATTACCTGGCTCTCTATTTTGTACAACTGTTTACGCCTATCGATCGGATATTGACGACATGGATTTCTGTGTAAACTGTATGATTGCGACTGGTCGCAGTAACTCTATTGGCAGCAGAGTCTTGGAAGATGAGGCGATTTTATCAGTTATTCGTCGGCGGCGTGCATCTCAGCCTGCTGCTGCTGCTGCTGTGCCCATGTAATGTGCATAATATGGTATCTCAGTTGGGCAAGATATCAAGAAAATATCGTACCCCCTGCACAATTCTTAGACGATATTCTCCTAATTATTGAAGATGAATAATACATATTTTACTCTTAAATTGGTGTTTTATTTTATATCCTCCTGTCCCTTTTTTAGTTTATTAAAGGTAGGTCTTGCACTTAGAAGCAGTAGCACAGCAGTAGGCTTCTAAGTGCAAGATATTGAATGAAGAAACTTGTCTTCGACTGTAGCGACTGTCCGGGGCGCACACACACGCTCCATGCATAAAACCATAACACAACCAAAGCCATTCAAAGGTATTTCGTAAAAAACATAAAAAACTGCAATGTTATAATATAACCTCACTTTTACTATATTTAATATAACTTGATTCCTGGATAGCCAAATTTCACCAAATTTTCAGTGAGGCCTTGTTATTATATTCTCTTACAAATAAGGCCAGTTTGATTCAGTTAACACTTGGGCCCAGGAATGTATGCAGTAGTTCCCTTCTCCTTTCTCAACAGCTGCCCGGCGCAAATACAGGCCGTATTTGCGCCGAGTTGAAGGCAATAAGGGCTTTATTACCCATGTAATAAAGCCCTTAGCGGCTTAAACATAACTGCAAAACCTGGGTGTTCATACCCATCTTAAAAAAGATCATACCACCATAATTCATTACATTCATTAATCGCCTTACCAAACTAGAAGCAAACAAACAGATTATTGAATGAAAAACAAAACACGAATGAAAAATTGAAAACCGCCCAGCTGACGTTGACAATCATGACACGACGTGACGCCACGTCTGACACGACAGCAACAAGTTGACTTGACGTCAACGGGTTTATTTTTTCTTTTTTACGAGTTTCCTTCAGCTATGACGTGACAATTTTATGTGTGGACAGCTGAATATGGAGTGACCAAGTAAAGAGGTCACGTGTTTATATGGACATTTGTGTTTAGTGTTATTTTTGGGCCAAGATCTTTGTAAGTATCTGTGTGTAAGGAATTTATTTTTATCGTCTGTTATATGTTTTGACGGAGATGGTTGCTCACTCTTGAAAATACCATGGGTTAGTTAGTTACTATTAGTTGAGGTAGATCATCAACTAGTCTGGGGCAGTGGAAGTCGCATTAGATACCGCTGCCCCCCGACACAAGGGTGGGGTGTTCTCTCCCTTGCGTCGGTGTGGTTTTAGTCAGTACGAGTCTGACAGATCCTCCTGATTTTTATTTATTTAACCATACAGTTTTAATAAAGGTTCATGTTTGTTTTGTACAATTAAACCAGAGATGGTTTGTATTGGTACTCACATTCACTAAAACAACACTGCTTAATGACTATTTAACAAATGTAGGTAAAATAAAGGTACATGATAAATATTTCGCAAGTAACTATTTTAGCCATAATCCGTTATCAGTAGAAAGCCGGTTCTAGTCAACGTATACTATACAGGTTGCTCCGTTTTTATATTTTTGTACATCCATTGAGGATTTCCACATCGAGAAAAAAAAAAACATCAACTAATCACCCATGGTATTTTTAGGATCAGGTCGAGATTTACAAACGCCACTTAATACTTAGACATGTTCCCGTCTTTATACTTAGTTTATAGTATCACTTGTAGTTTGAAAGTGGTGCGACAGTGACAAGAATAAACTTTAGCCAAAGCACGTGTAAGGTAAAATACCAAATTGATAAGTCCATTGCATGAGTTTCATGTGCAGTCCTTATTTCAACATAATATCACGCCTGTAATCCTCGTAGGGTTAGGCAGAGGTGTACCTAATAGTACACTCACATTTCGCCAGTTATGTTTAAGTTCCATGTAATAGGGGGCGAGCATATTGCCCTCAACCGGGCACGACTCCAGACTCCGTGGTTGCTGTTGAGAAATTCCTGATGGAAAACAATAACACTTTGCATCGACCTCAGGAGCTCATGCTCAGCAGTGGCGCTTGCGACCACTCGACCACGTATTCCTTATTTTCAAATCTTATGATTTATTAAAATCTACTCTAGAACTGGTCCTTACACCTAAATCCCATTAAACCATCGAAAATAAATGGTTTCCGATTATCTAAAATCACTACAACGTATTGAATGCCGAGACTGTAGATTGGATTGAATTGCAAGCTAAGTTAATACCGTTTCAGAGCAAAAGAGTGTTAAATTTAAGTAAGTACTCGTAAGTTCGATCTTTCCCCGAGAGTCTGCAGAATGTAATAAAACTTTAAAAACAAACTACTCACGCCTCTGCTGCCATTGATTGGAAGTGTTTTCTTAAGTGCATTGAAATGTACTTACACTTGATGTAAGACACGTTCGATCTATAAGACACTCTGACTGCCTCACTTAGAGTACTACGTACTTCGACTACGTGCTGCTGTGGGTACTGCGACTCACTATAGTACGAATGCACGCAAGTGCGACGAACACGAGCTCGACATCACGCTAGTGCGACCAACTGAAGCTCGACATCACGCTAGTGCAACCAACCGAGCCTCGACATCACGCTAGTGCGACCAACTGAAGCTTGACATCACGCTAGTGCGACCATCTGAAGCTCAACATCACGCTAGTGCGACCAACTGAAGCTTGACATCACGCTAGTGCGACCAACTGAAGCTTGACATCACGCTAGTGCAACCAACCGAGCCTCGACATCACGCTAGTGCGACCAACTGAAACTCGACATCACGCTAGTGCGACTAACTGAAGCTCGACATCACGCTAGTGCGACCATCTGAAGCTCAACATCACGCTAGTGCGACCAACTGAAACTCGACATCACGCTAGTGCGACTAACTGAAGCTCGACATCACGCTAGTGCGACCATCTGAAGCTCAACATCACGCTAGTGCGACCAACTGAAGCTCGACATCACGCTAGTGTAACCAACCGAGCCTCGACATCACACTAGTGCGACCAACTGAAGCTTGAAATCACGCTAGTGCGACCAACTGAAGCTCGACATCACGCTAGTGTGACCAACTGAAACTCGACATCACGCTAGTGCGACCAACTGAAGCTCGACATCACGCTAGTGCGACCATCTGAAGCTCAACATCACGCTAGTGCGATCAACTGAAGCTCGACATCACGCTAGTGCGACCATCTGAAGCTCGACATCACGATAGTGCGACCAACTGAAGCTCGACATCACGCTAGTGCGACCATCTGAAGCTCAACATCACGCTAGTGCGATCAACTGAAGCTCGACATCACGCTAGTGCGACCATCTGAAGCTCGACATCACGATAGTGCGACCAACTGAAGCTCGACATCACGCTAGTGCGACCATCTGAAGCTCAACATCACGCTAGTGCGATCAACTGAAGCTCGACATCACGCTAGTGCGACCATCTGAAGCTCGACATCACGATAGTGCGACCAACTGAAGCTCGACATCACGCTAGTGCGACAAAAGCAGAAAATGCCATCATTGGAAATGAGCTGTGAGCTTATAACTTGCTCAGTATTTATACGATAATATTTTTAAAGTAAAATAAAAGATATTAAGGATGAAATCTACAATTTATACCTTTCAGTACGTAGGTACTTTAAATGATTTGAGGTCGCCATTATTTTTCTACAATCTTATAAGTCATCACACAATCCTAAGAATTTTGCCCAAAAATTGGTCCTCCCTCCCTCACTTTAATAAATCTCCATAACGACTTCACAACTTAAAATCTCGAGTATTAAATTTAAAGCTTACAAGAAAGGGCTTCAAACTCCGGACATAATCAGTAATGAGGAAATCCGGACAAGAAATGGCAGTGAGTGTCCGGAGTCCGGATTCTAAACTTAGGGTTGTCACGTCCAACCGTCGGGCTATCTGGAGAAGCCCTTGAACAGCGGGCGTCCAACCGGCATAACTTGAATTAATTTAAGCACCTACCCTGCCTGAAGGGGCACTATTGCAGACGTTAATAGGTACTTTCTCTTAGTAATGTCAAATTATACTTGAGACGAATAATTCTGCGAAAATGTAAACAAATACAGTTCTTAGAATAGTAATAGAATTATTTTCGCTCAATACATCGTTTTGTAAATATTTATAAAGTAAAACCGATTTCGTTGTTGGCTTTCATTTCATGTATTTTTTTTATTTTATTTAAAGGGGCTTGTTCAATTTGAAGATGTCGCCTCTGTTATACACATTACAAAATCTAACACATTCAATTAGGCTGTTCTATTTTTAATGCCCATTTGAGCGAGCCTGTACAGCAGTCTGGCCTCCCTCGACAAAGGGAAGGACAAATGCTGTTACACCAGCCCACATCTGAGGGAATCAAATTAAGTTTATACTTTATAAAATTTCTGAGGGCTTCGTTCCGGAGGCACTCCATTAATATGTGGTACACATCTTCTACTACGTCGCATTCACTACAGTTCGATGAAACAGCCTTACCCATCATAAAAGCGAACTTATTTAATGGAATGTGTCCCGAGCGAAGTCTGAAACTCGTTACTATGTCATACCTTCCCATATCGGATTTTTCAAACCATAACTTATCAGGTAATGTTGGTTGTAAAGTCTTGTACCAAATACCTTTCGTTAATGAGCTTATTTCATGTATTTGAACACGCATTCATTTAACGCTTATAACGTGTGTAGCATTTATCAACTATATCTATGAACGAAATCTGGTCTAACCATACCGAAGCGAAACAAAAAATCCCTATTTTTAACTGTTAAAAGTGCATTGGTTCTGACACAATCCAAATTGGAGTTGAACCATATTATTGCAAAACTGGCAATAAAAGTTTTTATATTAAATTTCGATTCATTGAGCTGACAACGCTACCATATTAATGGCCCGACCACAAATAATATACCAGCAAATATTCAGTGCGACCACGTGTCCACCCTTTCGTTGGACTGCCATGAAAATGTCCAGCGACATTCCGAAATTTCTCGAATTTAAACATAACTTGACTTGCGGAAGTCGGTGACTTTGTTTGTTTCATTGACTTTTTTGCCACCGACTTTCGAAAGTAAAGTTATTTTAGAATTTTTAAGTGATTTTTGGAAGTCGGTTTTTTTTAGCAGAAAGTTTTTTAACTTAATTTTATTATGCTATTCAAATTATTGTCATGAATTAATTTTTACATTGTAACTAGAAGTTACTAAAGTATCATCATGTAATCAAGATAGCCCAAGAAGATAAAAAAATACGAATTAAAGGAAAAAAAATACTGAGCTGATTTTGATGTTTCTATGGGACCAATCGGGAATATCCTTTCACATAAACAAGAATTTTTCAAATCAATTCATAAATGATGGAGTTATGAGGTAAAAACAAAAAAATAAAATAAAAATACAACCGAATTAAGAACGTCCTTTTTTGAAGTCGGTTAAAAGTAAGTTGTGTCTTATGATTATCATAATCTGACTAGCCTTTGCTCAAATTCATTTGAGGTTGACCTGCAGTGTAACTGGCTATTTGACATCTACAACTAAGCTACTGGATACCAGTAAGTAAGGTGTCTCAAAGCAATTGGATTTTTAAAAATGTTACATTATGACTTCATTCGAAACCTCAAACTGCACACACTCTCATACCTATTTCCACCATGATTCATAACAGCACATAAGCACAGTAATAAAAGAATTCCATACAATTCACAGGACGATTATTAAACGAGAATTTCCTGGTACGTATTTTCTCCTGGTTCCCCTAAACCTGGTGAAATATCGAAGACGCAGTGTGGAATATTAATGTTTTATCGCTCACTGGTCTTGCGTGATATAATTGCTTGTGCTGTTGAGTATCTTCAAAAATTATTTGGTGTAGTGAAGTCTGGTTATTGACTGACGTGTGAAAAGAACTAGCAATAAAAAGAAAGAAAAACACGTCAAAACATCATTTTAAAATTTGTAATTTTAGATAAGTAAGGACTTTAATATCCTTTGTAAAGAGTTCTCATTTGACCCATTTACCACCAAAACTTATTCTGCACGCACTCGGCTGAATGCAAATTTTCTGAATTTAAAACCACGTAGTGCTTTATTTTTCTTTTTTTCCCCGTGTCATTAATGCCTACCCTGGTGTCAAAGTGTATATAATAATAGCGCTTGTAGTGCTTATTGTATCTTATTTTATTTTATATCGTGCTTGTTAACTATTGATCCTAAGATTTCTAATACGTTTTCTGTGTTTACTCGTGGGACCCTGTAATTGGCTCTGTGTTGCATATACAATTGTTACTCATTTTTTTTTTTGCAAAAAGCTTTGAAATCATCTAAAAGAACAATGTTAAGCTAGTACACAGTGTACAAAGTTTATTAACACCATTTCCGCTGGTAGATACATAAAGATGATTGGCAGCAAGTGATAATTAAGTATACAATATCGCTTTTTGTATAATAATCACTTGCTTCAGGGAAGGAAACCATCGTGAGGAAACATGCCTGAGAGATATTTCTTGATGTCATGTAAAGCCATGTCAGAGGCCCCTGGGCATATAAACTCTTACACCAGCTTAGACAATAACCACACGATAAAGAATAAGAAGAATAGGGATGTTTAACATTTAGCCCTTTTGTTATCATTTTGAATACTCCAGCCTTATTTTTAAGCGACTTCAAAAAGGAGGAGCCGACTTCGAAAAGGAGGAGCCGACTTCAAAAAGGAGGAGGTCATCAATTCGGATTTTTATATATAATATATTTCATGAATGTTCGGGCATAACTCCGTCATATATAAACGGATTTGCAATTTTTTTTTTGTTCGAAAGGGGTTTATTCCGAAATAGTCCTAATTAAATTTGGTGAACATCTGATGCTGATCTTCGGAGCTTTATACAATGGAACTCTTCAATAATAGACAGCAAATCTACCGTGATTGCTGCAATCGCTTGGATGTTTGTTGTTTGCAGAATATCGTAACCTAATAATAACGCCTGTATGCTCTGAGGGTGTACGCAGATGTGTACAGTACCCCCAGATTTCGACAGTTAGGTATGTTAAGTTAGGGCTGCGGGACTGTTCGAAAGAGATACCGCGGCCCTGGAACATAAAGGGCAAAAGAAGGAACATGGATGGGTTTTAGTTAGTAAAAGTCTGACACTCCCTTCCGCTCCGCCCAGAGCGGGAGGAGTCATTTATGATTTTCCCTCCCAAAAAAAAAAAAGTTATGTTAAGTTCTATTTTATTGAAGATAAGCCTATTACCATGAAGTTTATTATTAACAATGTAAAATTAACGCATAGAAAATATTTGTATAGTAAAATGCAACTAAAAATGAAAAAATAAAAAAACTTTTTTGTAAAAAATTAAACCAACTTCAAAAACACAAAAAAGTGAAAAATTATTATATCTTTGTTTGATTCAGTTTTTTGTCAACGACTTCTGAAGCTTATCCTTTTTCATGTCCGACACAATATGTAGTAGTTTTGAATAGATCACCTAAAAAGTCAGACTCCTCAACTAGTATTGACTAGACACTTAAAGGAATGATCATAAAATGCCGGCTACTTGAAGAAATGTGAAATGCTTTTCACCTACCCCTAGCTACACGATGGAATGTGATATTACGGTGTTATGCTATTAGGCGCAGCGCTAACAGCCTGTCACTTCTTATTACTCGTAATTGTGAAATATGCACCAACCGTGCTACTGCAGTATTAGACTTCGAACAGCTGATGCCAGCATGGGAAATATGCTTCATCTTGCTTTTTGCCACAGCCTGTGATAGGAGATCCAAAACTTAACACAAGTTTTGGTTAATTGTGAACTTTCATGACCTTAGTGATCATGTAAATTATTTGATTACAATACACCCAGTGGTTAACTAGTTCAATTTTAGAAAGTTAGGTTTACAAGTACCAAGCTTTATCAAACTGAGTTATATTTTTCTGGTTTAAAAATATTAGAAAAGTGTAAATTTTTAAGCTAGTTTCAATAAAAACATCGCAACGGTTTATTTCAATGTACCTAAGGACCAATTTTAAACCGACAAAAAGACCAAAAAGCCAGTAAAACACCAGCAACAAAGCTACAAGAATTCAATACGTGCCAAACGAAATAGAACTATGTAGTAGTGAATAAAAGATTTCTCCGTACTTGTTGATAACAGGGGAATAGGGTTCCTTAAGAATGAGGGTCCCTGGTCGAACCCTTTGTACTGTGTAATCAGATTGAAGTGTTGCTTATCTGTTTCAAATGCTGAAGAGAATTATTTCGACGGACTGATTTTTTGGCGTTTTTCCATGTGTGGGGTTGGGAGTATGCTGGTAAAAAGTACTGGTGATGTAAGTTCATTTTGTTATATGCTACATAGTGTCTTTTTTTTGGCAGGCCATGTCGCATACCTAAATGAAAATCTCTAAAAAAAAAGTCGGAAGAGTTATTAAGTTAGTGGTTCTGATTATAGGTATATTCATATTTGTGTGGTTATTATAAAAAAAACCGGCCAAGTGCGAGTCGGACTCGCGCACGAAGGGTTCCCGTACCATTATCTATACAAAATATGTGATGTAACAAAAAATTTAAGGTTTTCGGAATTTTTCCTTTATATGTGCTATAAAAAATTGCTTCATGCCAAATTTTAACATTCTAGGTCGACTGGAAGTACCCTTAAAAAGGTTTTGATTCCCTTGCGAGTAGTTGCGAGTTTGAAAATATACGGCTTAAATTGCTGTTTCTTTTGATTGCGTTGACATAGAAGTTTCATTTTTTTACAGCTTATAGGTATCATAAATTTGAGTGTTTGATGTGAATTTCAATTTAATACCTCTACACGTTCATCAGGAAAAGGGTACTAAGTTTAAAATTATTAAAAATATTTTTTTATTATTATGATGTAACTAAAAATTTACGGTTTTCGCTTTTGTTTTTTTTCCTTTATCTGTGCTATAAGACGTTGCTTTCTACCAAGTTTCAAGATTCTGATTCTTTTTGAGTTCACGGGCTGTAGGTTTTGATTCCCTTGCGAGTGTCGAAAATTTGCGGCATAAACGGCTGTATCTTTTGATTGCGTTGGCTTAGAAGTTTGATTTTTTCATAGTTCCAAGGGAGACCTGAGTATTTGGTAAATTTAAAAAAAAATGTGTTTGATTTTTAGCTCGATACCTCCACGCGTTCCTGAGAAAAAGGGCCTTGTCAGACAGACAGACGGACGGACAACAAAGTGATCCTATAAGGGTTCCGTTTTTTCCTTTCGAGGTACGGAACCCTAAAAACGCCCCATAATATATGTTTGGGTTTCATCCATTCATTCTACGATTTCGTACCGGTCGCGTCATTGCAAGCCAATCAGCGTACAGTAAGATGACGCAATATTGTGTTCTGATTGGCCACTATTTTTCCCATTCCCATTAAAATTACAAGTAGCAATATCACGCCGCTACATATACTTAAAACAGCTTTTATTTTACACAAAAACGACTGCCTAAGTCGAAAACAGAATATAGAAACATCCTCGTAAATTCTGTATTCAATGACCGGCAAAGCTTAATACATAACAAAGAATATTATAGTAAGTATCTTGTCCCACAAAACTTTCCACCCGGCCCTTTCCTCCAAATTTACCCCTGAAAAATGTGACCCGAAAAAACTCAAACAACCTTACGTAATCTCTTTTTAACCCATACTTTGTTTACAGGCTGAAAAATCTTTTACAAAACTTTGCTTTGAGAACATTAATTCGCCACTTTATAGAGACTTGGGTACCCTTAACACGTCCAATGTCACAGAGATTTTTGTTCAATCTTTTGGGCTTAAAAGACAAACAACAGAGCTTAAAATAATAACTTTGATTTAAGGAAAAAAGTTGAGTGGTAATTTTGAGCTATAAAAACACAAGCCTGTCTTTGGTCTAGCAGTCGTAAGAGTTGCTGCTAAGCCACGGCGCGTGTGTTAGATAACCCTTATGTATATGAGAATATCTGACTGTTTAACAACTCTCTGTAATGGCTAGATTAATAACAATCGATAATCCAGCAACGTCGGCTGTCAAACGTAAAATAACATTGACGTATGTCGACGTTGCATTTCAAAAATATAACTAGATTTATAATCATCGTAAATTAATATCTTGATAACAGAAAGGTTATAATTTCAAATTAACCTAATATACATTTTCCTAAAAGTATTTTATACTACGATGTATTTTATAGAAATAGTTTTCATTGTGGCTTAAAAGGCTTAGTATCCAAACGAAAGAAAGTTGTTATATTTGAATAATCAAGTTAAGTGTTTATTTACTTTAAAATGAATTAGTAATATTTAAGTGATATTTATAATGTGTCCCAGATTTTATGTTGCAATTTCAATATATCAAGTTGTTTCAATCAATTCTTTGAAGTATCAGTTGATGTTCATATTTTATCCGATTAAACAAATAAATTACAAATAAATACTTACTAGTTTGCTAAATTATCTAAGGAAGTTTTAAAATAGTTCCCTTACAGAGGATTTGTTAGTTGTTGTCGATGTTATTAGTTATTTAGCTATAATATGTGACCATTTGCCATTGGTTTATTATGGCGGGTAGGATGTACTGAGTATTTGACGTTTGACGTGTATAAAAATAGAGGTTGTCGCCGATTCGGGGCTTTTTATACTGCAACTGTTCTAAGAACAAGACATACCCTGAGAGGTATGCCATGTGTTTATTATTACGTTTGAAAGTGACATAGTAATGGAGATACCAAAAGTGTAAAGCTGGAACCTATTTGCATTACCCTAAGTTTCTACAATGTTTATGTAAGTTATTTGATATTATACTATGAATATTACTGATAATTATGTGCTAGAATTATGTGTTATAATTTGGTTTATATTGCTTATTGTTTACTGATAAATTGCTTTAATTTGAGAAGGGTCCAGGACAACATATAATTGTTTTGGCATAATACTTTTAAAGTTGTTACCGTGGAGTTTCTTGTCCATTCTTCTCCACGAAGACCTAGGTTTGCGAATGGACGTAGCTTGATAGGTAATTAACGTTACCTATAAATATCTGACAAGCCTAATCAAAATAAATGAGTAGTCTAGTCTTGTCTTTCTGTGTCTTTTCTTGATAGAAACCCTTTTCCCTACACACCTTTTTAGAGATACTTTTAGACACAGTAAATAACAAGTAACCATTCTGTCACCCAAAGCTTGATAATCAGTGGATATTAATACACATATAATATATACATGTACATGTGTGTATCATCCACTTTCTAACACGTGCGTCTTGGTTTGGACTATCAGGTCGGGTAAAGTGATTTAGAGTTTCCGATTGATGGCAATAGCGTTCTCCCCTATAACATGGAATTTAAAAAACGTACTGTTAATAACTAGTAAAATGTAGGTTAGCCCACATAGAAGTAGTTAGCAGTGGTGTGTACTTCTGTCTACCACTTCAGATATGACTCTTTGACAATAAGGAAAAAATATGAGAAAAGCATTAGGTGGTGAAAACATTCAATAGTAATTCAAACTCAAGCTCAACTCAAAGCATTTATTTCAATTAGACCATTACGGCACTTTTGAATGTCAAAAGAAAACAAAAAGAAGCGAAGCTACAGTCCCTGTCACAAGGTATAATAACTTCCAGGGCTGCGGGACTGTTCGAAAGAGATACCGCGGCCCTGGAACATAAAGGGCCAATGAAGGAACATGGGTGTTTTTTAGTCAGTAAGAGTCTGACACTCCCTTCCGCTCCGCCCAGAGCGGGAGGAGTCATTTGATGATTTCTCACCCCCAAAAAAAAAAAAAGGTATTATAACTTGAGAAAGTACTGTAGTTGCTAATACATATATAAGCATTGAATGTATTCCACCTAATCGTTAAAATACCTGATCACTATTTATGGTGTTTATTTCATATTCCAGCTACTGAGAAAATCATGAAAGATAAGCGCAATAAAACCTCTCAGCGATTGATCTAAAATTTTACCGTCCAATACGGTAGAAAGAAATTTTAAAATAAGCGAAACAAGCTAAATAGAATACTGATCGCACATCTATAAGACGAGATTTAGTGCTTTCAAATAGTGTCGCTTACCAACTTTTCAGGCCTGTTCCCTATCATTCTCTGGCTAGCCTCTTCCCTATGAAGTTGATATCTTGTTCGTCAGGCTTCCAGCATTTAAACTGGATATAGTTGAATGCATGAATTTGACATGGGGCGGCTATACGATACTTTCTATTTTGTCTATCGGACTTTCGGGTGTCTGACTATCCAGAAAGACTGTCACAGATCTACGAAAGACAGCCGTAACGTGCTTTTCGAGGCACAGAGGAGTCGCGGTATGTATTGTATCTTCACCCGTGCATCCTCGACCTCGCCAAAAGTTGCTTAACGTGACAGATCGAACCATGCAGCTGAGTATTACTAAGCCACGAGCCCGTTACCCTTGATATTTTATATTTAGAATTTATTCAAAACTAGGAACACAAACTGCAAATAGATTAAAAATAATAATAAAACATTAAGTCATTCTCTACATAATTATGTACGACGACAATAGGACCGTTAGGCGTCAAAGTTCTCTTCCGCAGCGCTGTCATCCGGGAACGTGCCCAGAAGACTGGCAGCATTGCCACGTTGAATGGCAATGCTAATACTTTGGCCAAAGAAAGAGCCAGCCCTCAGGTCACTGTGGTCCTTTATTTTTATGTATGTAGTCCGTAGACGGACTTAATGCAATAAGACGTTGTCCACCAGAACCGAGTTCTACTCATTAAAAATTGCATTTCTGGTCCTTTGACCCTCACGCCGCATTGCTTGTGTTAATATATATATTCAAGCGACATTGGACCTTCGCTCGAGGTAGGTGGGTACTGTCATAATTAATTCAGGTCGACTTGATGAACCGTGGTCGCGTTTTGAGAATTTATGAATTATGTCGTCAGCCTTCACAGGCAATTTCTGTTGCTTGAGCTAAAACGTGCATACAATTTAAACTGGTTGAGTTTAATAAATCTTGAGCGCTTTATTCACGTTGGTTAGTGCTAAAAGCGCTGTTGTAGCTGGATGGTTTGTTTTTGTAAGTAAAAGGAAATTGGCTGCAGTGTTATTAAATCTAAAGTCATGAGAGCAGATCAAGCTTATGAGTATGTTCTTCCAAATGTTGTCCCAGTTTATTTGTGCAAGTACCTACGCGTGTGAAATTATAATTTGATTTAATTTTTCTTTTCAAGAAGTACTAATGAGTACGTAAAGTATCAGCAAAGGTTTAGTCATTGCGCTACGGACGAATTGTGGACGTGGACGCGATGCAAATAATGTCCGGTAGTATCTGTCAGTGTCCATTGCCCGATACCTCTTCTAACCCGTTTGACTTTTCTTTAAAGAGAGACGGTTATACAATAATAGCAAGTGTAAATTTATTTAATGAATATATGAACAAAAATGCTTCAAGAAAAATCTTTTACAGAAATCTCTCTACAATTTACTTATCGATGCTGTGCTGTGTTTTTTACACTACTTTTTATTATGTGAAAGGAGTTAAAAGGAAAAACCGTGTACAATGTTTACTTTGTTGATAGATTTTTGCTTTTTTCTTGTACAGGTTGTTAACTGCAACGCTTTTAATAAGGCTATGGTCTCATTTTAGTATTGGTAAATGTGTTTTCTTATATTTTATTAGTGACTACTTTCCTTGTAAATGCAATTCCTTACTCCAGTGGTGATGCTTACTTAACTCATTTGTACACAAAAAAAACTATTTTTTGAAGTAAATTCTTACTTGGGATGAGTAAGACAATCTGTTGTTTATCTTGAAGACCAGTGGTCTTCAAGATAAACAACAGATGAGTATGGCACAACTACCAACTGTAAACGACAAAATCCGAAACGAGGTGATCCGGCAGACAACAACAGTTGTCAGAGCTAACATAATAAGATGATGTTTGATGGTTAACGTATTCTTGAGTGAAGATCACTTATTGGAAAACGTAAGGTAAGACGCAATGACGCTAGGTGGAGCGTTATTCTTCACACGAAGGCTGGTTACAGCTAAATGCCCTGCCCTTTTCTAATGCACTGGTCCCGTAGACAAAGCTGCGGGCCCGGTGCTAAGGAAAGACACTTGTACTAGTGTGGCAATATTATGTCTTGTAGTAGGTACTTTTCTTTAGAGCGTGTGTATAATTATGTTATGTAGTAGTTAGGTTGAGTAAATTAAATTACATTAAATTAAATTATATTACCTACGTTAGATTAAATTGAATTATTAAAATTTCATAAAATTTAATTTTATTGAATTGAAGTCGTAGTAACATAGTTTTTTAAGTAATCACTACTAACTCATACATACTCTAGTTCGAAATAAACGATTTGATTTGATTTGATTAAATCATGGTGGCCAAAATTAAGATGGATGCCGTGCTGTTAAAAATTCCCCAGCAGTGTTCTGCTGCAGGCTGATTACGATGACTATTTTCAAGATCGTACCGTGTACTAAATACCAAAAACCGATTCCAAATAATGTACCAGTCATACTCGCCATACATCATGAAAAACTTTTCTATTGTAAACGTCAATATCTTCGCCTCCAGTACGAGGTTGCGAATCTAAATAACTAATATCCTTAGATTTGTAGCGCACATTCGCGACACGTACTTATTGCGAGCCCGGTGACAAACTGTACCACCACGTCACACGTACTGCATGGATGATGCGGAGCTGATCATATTTATGACTTTGAAGTTATAGAATTCTCGTGGCCAAATATTATCAGGCGCAGGAGTCGATCTTGAAGATAAAACAACACCCGTGCTTAGTTTGTGGATCACTCATCCACAAACTAAGCACGGGTGTTGTTTTATCTCCATCCAAGATACATCTGTACCATAGCAGCCGCTCGGGTCGATCTTCAGGTTAAGCCGCGCTTGCCTAGGTTGGTCCGTGTATGGGTAACCACCCATTACATACCGAGTTTCCTCCGTGCCTCGGAAAGCACGTTAAGCCGTTGGGCCCGGCTGTCATTTGTAGTTCAAGTGGGAACAACGTCAAAATGTGTGCAGCATAAAACTATCTGCCTAACTGTCATTTTCTCCCGCATATACCTAAACCTTTTTCTTCAAGCAGCTTAAATTGCAATGTAATTCTACCTTTAGAGATATAGTTGAAATGACTGACTTGCGTTTGATTAATCTTTACCTAGACGTAACCTTCAAAAGAAGCACAATAGAACCTACTGCCTATCAACTCCTTCAGTTCTGGATTTGAGTTCAAGCTGTTTTATCATGAGACCATTCTGCTTGTATCACCTCCTTGCTCCATCAATCATTTCTCTACCCTTTTCCTAATTTATTCCGGGTCGGCGGAGCATGTCTTCTTCTTCCGTACTTCTCTATTAAGGTAGCCATATACTCTAGAGTATATGGCTACCTTAAACCTGTCAGTACACCCTAGACTCTAGGGTGTACTGACAGGTTTACCTTTACAGGTTCACCCGTAAAGCTTGAGCTGCATAGAGGACAAACCTGCACAGTTTTACAACGTACACGCTCTGGTTTGCCTGTACAGGTGAACCTATTAGATACACCCTACCGTGTATGTCTACCTTCAGTCCGGCATCTCATTAGCCAGTTCCAAACAGCCAAACTAACATTTAGTCTCAGTTTACATCATAGTTTACGATTAAGGAACACCTTTCCCGCGGGATCAATTGAAGTGAATAGACAATGTAATTACACGTCGTCATAGATCCCTGAGCCGTCGTTTATTAAAATGTGTTTCAAGATACACTATGGATGAGAGGTTTTAGTACCTTTTGGAATTATTGGGTTTAGCTCACCGTCAAAAATGATCCCACAAGAAATTATTACCGAGATAAAAAGTGTCTTATGTAATCATGATCTATCTGTATGTCAATTTTTAATAAAATCCGTTCAGCCGTTTGGCGACAAACTTACAGACTCACTTTCACATATATAATAGTAGTACATATTTATTTAGTTAGGATACGCGAGGGTTTTCTTTGGCGATTAAGAATAATGCTTTGTTATCCTAGAGAAGAATATAACTTTTTTGTTACAAAAGAGCATAACAGACTACAAGATAAGTGATACAATTAGTGGAAGATAGATAAATTATAATACGATATGAAACTACGCCGTAGCACGGCTCTACGCAGATGCTACGGCGTAGAAGGCGGAGGATATGCCGCCGTAGCAACTAGGTAGCTGTAAAACTCTAAACGGATCGTTTTTATCTCAAAACCATCTTATTTGTTACAGGTAAAATTGTATAGATCTACATCGGTTCAGGAAGTAAATAAATACAACATAGTAGTTCATTTTAATAATTTAGAGAAAAAGCAGTATTCGTTGTAGCTAAGTATTTTATAAACTTAACTATTAAAATATTCACCCGTTTCTACCACGTTCTACGTTTCTTTTTTCATCTTCACTTTTACGACTGTACCTACTCTCCCGTAACATAATCGTATTTGCACATTCCCGTTCCCGAGATAGCCGTTTGTTCTAAACGCACCTCTAAACGCGAATAAAACAATAATTCTGCGTCATACCAAAGTCCAATTTTCCGCGGTTTTGTCATTGCAATATCTATTCATGAGTTTTCGTGTCATGTATGGGACTACCAAATTATTTATACAGTCCACATAAACCTTATCTCAAAGTATTAAAGTTGATTTTCTAAAAATCGGTTGCCTTGTAAATGTTGTGGTTGGCTATGTGAGTAGGGTTACCACACCGAATTATAAGTTTAAATTGTTTTGATTTTGGAGGACCCCGATAGTGTTCCTGTGTATTATAGGTAGACAGGTATTTAGAATTTATTGTCACGATTCAGGTAAGTAATTTAAACTTTGGGCAATAAAGTACGCGGAAGCTTAGTTTAGGGTCTGAATTTCATCTGCTTTGCATATAGATACTGGTTAACGCTAATTGTAGGTTTCATAACCGTACACTACAAATAAAGTGGTTCTACAAACATATCGCTAGAAAAAAAGACAATTTTGCGTCAGTATAAAATTGAACATATTCGTCGGATTGTCAGAATTTATTTAGGCACGTACATCATGTGGGCAGAACGATTGGTTTCGTTCAAAGAAAACACACTGAGTGCGATACACTGTGTCTATATAAACTAACAAATAACTTGAAATTACAACTTAACACAATAACACGGGCACAATGAATCGGGGTACAGTTCCAGGACATCTCAACTCCACTGCGATCTAACTTTCAACTGTCCTCGTCGCTTCCAAGCTGTAGACATCAGGGCTCCGTAGCAATACGCAGTGGTGAGGGTAGCTTGACAGTAGGTCACGTGATGTCACGACTCGCGTACTTGCGATTCATTTTAAGTTCGTACCAATGACCGGATCCGTTATATTTTTGTTATATCATGTTTATGAAGGGTGTAAAAAGACCATTTACACCTACACGCATTGCACCTGTTCTTCCCTTCAATGCATTTTTTTTTTGTTCTAGACCATACCTGGGAACTTTCTAGTAACGGAGATATTGGAGGTTAAAAGTTCCAACTTTTTCAATCATTTTTTTTAATATTAATTTATACGGTTATAATTTTACTTTAAACACTTCCAGGACACATTTACTATTCAATAAATTCATAACCACAATGTTGTGAGTCGTTTTAAAGTAAAATAGGAGTTGTCGCCCCAACAAAAAAGTGGTTTCCCGGCAATCATTTTTGCATAGGCTTACTTAGTTTAATAAACAGAATGCTTGGTAAGAGACTTCGTGAAGACGAACCCTTCACGAAGTCTCCAACCAAGCATTCTGTTTTACACCTTGTATATCGATATTATCGATACATTAAGTTATTGGTGCGATCGAAAAAAACATGGAAAGTGTGACAAAGATTTTAAGTTTATATTTGTAAAGGCGTCCATGTTTCAACAGCTATTTTTAAAGTCTTTATTTGTGTTTTTTAATTGAAAGGCAATATTTTTGTTTGTTCTTTGAGGACGGAATAAACACGCTTAATACAAAATTTCACTTTTTTGCTACATTTCCAGACATTTGCATTAATTAATGTCTTTGTTTATTTCCTGCGAAGACTAACATTTCGCATGATATCGAGGCTCAGATGTTCGCAGCTAGCAGCTGTGCCGTTATTAATATTCGTCAAGAAAAATGAAACGATGCCCAAATCATATTTTAGCATTCTTATTGAATAATTTTTCAAATTGGCTTAGAAGTACCTTTTCAATGAAATATGGCAAATGTTTTTTTTGGATGAATAATTCCAAAAATTCAGTTTAAATTTTAGTTTTAGTTTAAATTACACATGTGCTGTTAATAACTATTCAATTCAAAAGCTTATTTTAATTGAGGAGTACAATATCATAGGTCCGTGTTGAAGGAATTTTTCAGGAAATTTCTATTTTCTATTCTATATTTATTTATTGTTAATCTTTCTCTCTCATTTTCTTCCTAGCTATTAGTGGCTCGTAGTTTTTGTTGGACAGCTATTGTTCTTCTTTTTGACGTGTTTAAAATCTTAACTGCTCTCTAGTTAAGTTAATATCTCCATGTCAATTGCCTTAAGTAACAAGAACGCCGTTGATTATTTAATATTATGGTCTTGTAAATTAACTTTGTTAAAGTGTTGGTGTATAATAAAGCATATTCGATCTATGTCTTAGGTAGTTAGCCAATGAAGGTTGGAGTGAAGGAAATATTAATTTAACCGTCCAAGTAAATTGGTGTCAGCTTCGAGCCTAGCCAAGATGCGGTTACACATGTGTGATCAATGGCTCAAGCAGCGCATGACTGATGCAGTAACAATGTCCATGAAATGGTTTCACTGTCATAAGTGGCAAAGACGTAGTGACGTGACATTGAACGATGTGTATGTCAGAAAGTGACTAAATCATTGTCGATTTAAACTAAATGTTGCATTTATAAATTATCTACCGACCCGCCCCGGCTTCGCACGGGTGCATGTAATATACATATAAACCTTCCTCTTCAATCACTATTAAAAAAGACCGCATCAAAATTCGTTGCGCAGTTTTAAAGATTTATGCATACATAGGGATATAGGGACAGAGAAACTAGCGACTTTGTTTTATACTATGTAGTGATTGTCAAAATCTCCAACATATTTAGTAAAGATATATGAGTACATGCTAACTAATGCGAAAGTAAGTTTTTTTGTTTGTTACCTTTTCACGCCTGAACCATAGAACCGATCATCCTGAAATTTTGCATATACCTTGTCAGGTGTACAGAAACGGACATAGGGTACCTTTGATCCCGAAAAAAAATACTGTTCTCGAGGAAAACAACAATAACGTTTTTATGATAATAGATAGCGCCACGTGTCTTTCGAATCTTGACTGAATTATATTACTAGAGAAACTTTAGTAGTGCGAATTGATTGTCAAATTCTAAATTGCATAATCAGCCTTTAATGTTCACACTGCTGGGACACACGGCCTCCTCTATAGAGAGGGAATGGGCTATAATCCACCACGCGGGCCCAGTGCGGGTTGGTAGATGTCACATGTCTACGAATATTCTAAATTAACGCGAGCGAAACCGCGGGCAAAAGCTAGTATACCATAAACAGTTAAATTGTGCAAATATTTAATTATAATTGAAATTGTCTTGTGAAGTTATTATAATTGGTGTGTCAATAGTGATTTAGAATGGTATAGTCGCAGAATATGTAAAAATAACTTGAAACAAACTTATTTCTCTAGCAGGTAAAGACGCGGCTATATCGAGTGTTTGTAATATATATATATCTTGAGCTACGTTCAAGGTTGATTAATCTATGCGCACTGGCTAAGCACTGTCAACAAATCTTCAATGGTAACCGTTGATACTGTTTAAGATGACGTGTGACATATTATGTTAATATGTACACAGACAGGGGTTTACGACACGGTATTCGTGTATACTGTAGAGACGTAAATCTCTACGGTTATATATGAGTACACTGGAATGGAGATAAACATTAACTTTGTAATTAGAATAGAAAAAGTTTAGAAGACAGAGCTAGGCGTCTGTCATTGTGTCATTTCATCATCATCATGTCAGCCCGAAATCACCCACTGCTGGGTATAGGCCTCCCCTTTCTTCTGCCACACTTCCCGGTTCTGTGCGTCCCTTATCCAGGTGTTTCCCGCGACTTTGACGATATCGTCAACCCAACGAGCCCTAGGACGGCCCTGGTTTCTTTGTCATTTGTGAAAACCTAATTCATTAAACTAATAATTATCTGAATTTGTGATCCGATACTCCTTTTATTTATAAAAACACCCATACACACGATCCGGGTACCACATTACCTACGCGATTAATCAGCATTCATCTGCCTAGTCTCATCTCAACTATCTTAGGGTCGGCTTGCATATGCAACTCAATATCAGCAGTTTACATGGAGCAAAATTATCTCCACAAATCAGCTACTCGGTAGCATGATACCCCTTTTTTTCGGATGGAAATTCATCAAATGACCTCTCCCACTCTGGGCAGAGCGGAAGGGAGTGTCCGACTTTTACTGACTAAAACCCATCCATGTTCCTTCTTTTGCCCTTTGTCTTCCAGGGCCGCGGTATCGCTTTCGAACAGTCCCGCAGCCCAGGCACAATACCCCTTTTTTGTGATGGGAAATCATCAAATTTAATGACTCCTCCCGGTCTGGGCGGAGCGGAAGGGAGTGTCAGACTTTTACTGCCTAAAACCCATCCATGTTCCTTCTTTTGCCCTTTGTGTTCCAGGGCCGCGGTATCTCTTTCGAACAGTCCCGCAGCCCTGGCAAGCTGAGAGGCCCGCGCCTACGGTGGCCGAGAGCCACCACGTGGCCTCCGACGCCCGGTGCTTCTCCCGCGGCGGCTGGGACGTGAGGTTCTCTCCCTCTCACGTTCCGCCACCTCCTTCGCTAGCATGACTGCTTCGCAGAAGGAGGTGACGGCTTCCCATTCCCTATCGCCCCGGACCATGGCTTGAACCAGGGCCGGACGCGAGAGGACACGGCGGTGCTCCTCCCCAATACCCCTTTTTTTTTTTTTTTTTTTTTTTTTTTTTTTGGGTGGTGAGAAATCATCAAATGACTCCTCCCGCTCTGGGCGGAGCGGAAGGGAGTGTCAGACTCTTACTGACTAAAAAACACCCATGTTCCTTCATTGGCCCTTTATGTTCCAGGGCCGCGGTATCTCTTTCGAACAGTCCCGCAGCCCTGGCAGGGCCCCTCCCGTTTGCTGACATCTCTTTGAGGCGCGCGTGGAACACGAACGCGCCGTCGACACGGCCTGCCCGTCGTCATACGACGGACGGACGGCGAGCTAGCCCATTACTCGCCGTCCACAGGCCCGCGCCTACGGTGGCCGAGAGCCATCACGGCGTGGCCCCCGACGCCCGGTGCTTCTCCCGCGGCGGCTGGGACGTGAGGAGGTTCTCTCCCTCTCACGTTCCGCCACCTCCTTCGCTAGCATGACTGCTTCGCAGAAGGAGGCGACGGCTTCCCATTCCCTCTCGCCCCGGACCATGGCTTGAACCAGGGCCGGACGCGAGAGGACACGGCGGTGCTCCTCCCAAGCGGAGCAGACCTCGACGGTGTGCTCCACCGTGTCCTCCGGTCGATCCTCGCAATAGTAGCACCCGGGCGTTTCCTCCCGCCCGATTCGGTACAGGTACCTCCCGAAACAACCGTGTCCGGTGAGGACCTGCGTCAGGCGGAAGGTGAGGGCGCCGTGGCGCCTCTCAAGCCACTCCTCAAAGAGGGGACTTACCGCCACTATCGTGGCGTGCCCTGAACGGGGTTGCGATAGTCGCTCCCTCCATGTCGCCATGAGATCACGGCGGAGGTCTGTCCGCCGCGCGACAATATGCCGCGGCAGCGGAGTTACCCCCCGGCTCTGTACCTCCGCGCGCCACTCGTGCAGGCGCGCGAGGACTATGGCCTCCAGATCCCATGGCGGCAATCCGGCAAGGAGGCTCGCCGCCTCGCGGGAGATCGTGCGGTATCCACGGATGAGCCTTACGGCTACCACCTTTTGGGGCGCGTTCAGGTAGTGCTTGGCACGCAACCTCAGCGAACGCGCCCACACCGGGGCCCCGTAAAGGGCCATGGACCGCAAGATCCCCGCATAGAGCCTCCGGCAGGAGGCGTTTGGCCCCCTCAGGTTGGGCAGGAGCCGCTTGAAGGCAGCCCCGGCCTTTTCCAGTCTGGGAGCCAAACGTCGGAAATGCTCCACGAAGTTCCATCGGCTGTCGAGGACGAGTCCGAGGTACCTCTACGTCGACTCGACGCCGACGGGAACCCCTCCTACCGTGAATACCCCTGGATTACAATTATGGATTGATAAATATCTAACGAACGATAGAATGATAAAACTAATAATGAGTCCAATTAGTGAACGGGATCATAATAATTATCATGTAGATAGCTTTAAGCTGAAAGAACTGAATATCTTTGAGTAACTAGTAATCTTGCGTGAAAGACATCCATACATCATCACAAACTTTAGCATTTATAATATTAGTAGGATTCAATAGTGATTTTTAATGATTGAGAAGTTATAAACTAAAATGATCTCAATTATTCTTGCCTACAGTATCCGTATGCCACCGCACATTTTGTCCCAAAAGTTGCTGTCTCATACTAACCCTACTCCAACCACTTTTTGTTTGACAAATCCTGTCAGCGAGTGTTATAATTCACTGCAGTCATGGACTTACACATTCAGTCGCTATGACTATGAAATAGTTTTATATCAAACTGACAGGTTGACAGGTCATCGGCCGTATATTTTGCCGACGACGCGGGACGCGGGGATTAAGGCTGCGTTGTAATCATATGGACCGTACGTACCTGTGTGTGTTTGTAAGTTAGGTAGATAGGGGGTGAATTGACAAGTGTGTTAATGAATTAATAGTGATGATTTTTTTCTAAAGGGTCGAATTAAATTAACTAGCGAAATTCCTCAGACGTCATGGGTTTCGATATCTAACAATAGTAACTGCGGTCGTTTGCCGCTTTGATCAAATAATTTCATAATTTGTTCTATCTTGCGATATTTGACCTTGAATGTAGCAGACAACTTACAAATTTTCAACCACAAGCAAATACAATATTTATTTTATCCAACGTAAAATTTTACTACTAAATAGTTTTTTATTCTGAAATCGATCCGTCCAAACAGTAGTTTTGCAAATTCAATCGAGTTAAAGTCATCATATTGAGGAATTAAAAGAGGATAGACATAAAATTTGACGGGGATACTATTGCTTCATCGCTATCTGCTTGCATCTAGCCTTTTTTCAAATTTATAGGGGTCGGATTCCAGTCTTACCGGATGCAGCTGAATACCAGTATTTTACATGGCACGTCTGCCTATCTACCTCCACAACCCCTTAGTAAGACTGGTTGTCAGACTTCATACTATTGCTTCATTTACTTCAATTAAAAATTAAAATTATACAAAATAAAGTATATCTATTTGCTGTGTACTGATTGAAACCACTGTTGGCTTCAAAGTTAATTAAACAATACAATGTTATGGTCGGCTTCCTCATAAATGCTACTTTATAAGCGACAGAAAACCCCTTTTTATGGTGTTTTTTATGACTTCGTTAATTCTCCATGTAATTATCTAAGACAGTGTAGCGGAATGTTTCAACTATGTTACCTAATAGCTGATATTACTTTGTTTTGAGATGACATAACACCACGCTTATAATTTGAGGGAGGGTTATACACAAACAGTGCAGTACCGATAGTCTACCCACATTTCATCAGTCATGTGTATAAGCTATTTACCATTTGGCTATGGAACTCTTTATAGAGTAGTGACATCCTTTATGCGTTAGGCAGAGGTGTTCCTAATAATATACACACATTTCGACAGTTATGTTTAAGTCCCATGTAATAGGGGGCGAGCTTATTGCCATCAACCATTAACACTACCACCACTACCAACCATTAACAATAACACTTTGCCCGACCTGGGAATCGAATCCAGGACCTCATGCTCAGCAGTTGCGCTTGCGAACAATAGACCAAAGAGGCAGTCCTACCTACCTACCTATAATAACGCATATCGTTATGTAACACCTATTACATGGAAATGCTTCAGAGTCGTTGGCAATAGAGGCCCTATTGCCATCAAACGGGCACAAATCCAGATACAAATCGTTCATACAAAATTTTAACAATGCGGTGTTGTCTTTCTATTTTCGACCCAGAAAACTTCTTTATTATACTTTCTCGTTAGGGTCGGTCATCATTGAAATAAAAACTCGACCGAAATAATAATTATTTAAGCCCGACATATCGTGTTAAGAGTCGAAATGATTCATGATGCTGATACTCGGATAAAAAGGATTAAATTTTAATTATACAGAACTGAACGATTGTGTGAACTTCCATTCATTTTCGTTCACTCATTCGTTCGTGTTTAAGGTGAGTTATTGAAGGCAGTGAATAATGCTCCGATTAATTGGTCATTTCTCATATTTTTAACTATACGTTTTTGGTGAGCTATAGATGGAATAACTTACGATGCTTGTGACGTATTTACTTGAAATGTAAATCTGTGGACCACCTACGCCATGATTGTTTCACTCACTGCTGTGTATTCCTCGTCTTTATTTTGCTATGCTTCCCTTATCTGTGCAAGTCTTATTCAGATCTTCCTTGTGATCTTCTCTAGGTCGTCCACATATCAGATTGTCGGTCTTCTAACGCTAACTCTGCCATCTCGGTTTCCGAACTAACCATTCCGTTAAGTCTCTGCTCCAGCTGAATATGACGCCCTAAGCCGAGACTCGTACCCCACAGATCGTGCCCTTTGCGTGTGCTCGCTTAGTTTGTAAGTTTTTTGACCCTGGTTGGAGGCCTTACACTCAAGGCACAGGATAGTCCGTTTCCCAGCCCTGGTTCAAGACATGGTCCGGGGTGAGAGGGAATGGGAAGCCGTCACCTCCTTCTGCGAAGCAGTCATGCTAGCGAAGGAGGTGGCGGAACGTGAGAGGGAGAGAACCTCACGTCCCAGCCGCCGCGGGAGTCGCCCCGGGCGTCGGGGGCCACGTGGTGGCTCTCGATGCCTGCCAGGGCTGCGGGACTGTTCGAAAGAGATACCGCGGCCCTGGAACACAAAGGGCAAAAGAAGGAACATGAATGAGTTTTAGTCAGTAAAACTCTGACACTCCCTTCCGCTCCGCCCAGAGCGGGAGGAGTCATTTGATGATTTCCCCTCCCAAATAAAAACAAAATGATAGTCCGTTTAAGCAGACGACAACCTCCTAGGTTGACCTGTGAGATGCCATTCACAAAAAAAAAATAAAACCATGCCTAGAAAAGAAAAATGTACTAGGTATTAAAAACTTGCTGTATAATAAATAAACCTAAGCAAAGTACTAACAACGTATTTTTTTTTTATAAAATACACAGGGTCGCAAGATTTATTTAGCGTTATCGCAGTTTGAAACTGCCGTTATGTTTGTCTTTCTTAAAAGTTTTACAAAAATGTATTAAGTTTTAGAAGATTTTCTTTTGTTAATAAAGTAAGTGTCGACCCATGCATAGATAAATGAGGGCGAGTGAATAACACTTGCGGTCAACTATGTATTTTTTATTACCTTTTCGTTTTTTTTTTGTGTGCACTAGTGGCATGTGCCATATGTGTGGCTTGTGGTGTGTGTTATTATCTTTCTTCCTTAACATAACTTAACCCGTAGAAGGATTAGGTAATGCATAGTACAGATAATTTACTTTTTTAAATTGATTTTTCTTTGAATTTATTTTTGATCACTTTTTATTCGAGATGGTTTTGTTTCACTGCATGCGAAAGTGTCAGAGGTTGGTCCACCAACTTTTACGTTTTTCTTTTACGATTTGCAGGTCGATGTCTGGTTGTATGTTGATCAAACTAAGATTTGTGACCGTAATAAATAAGTGTAATGTCTCCAGACACAAAACTGCCAAGCTACCTTGAACAATAGCATTTTCATCCACAACTTAAGTATTTTCAAGTACATCTCTGCAATTTAACACAGATATAAACAATTGAAAAACATTTCAATTAGATTAGCCAACCTTGGTTAGGTCCCGAGGTCACGCGTGGGCCGTCGACCGGGCAACGAGCCCCGACGGTTGCCATGGCAACGCCCAGGGAGAGCGTGTCACCCTCTTGTCTACAACCTTCGAAAATATTCGCTAAAAGTGATAAGATTTGAGTTTTTGGGAATAAACGCTTAAAATGTATTTGTGGCTGGTAAAGATGTATGGAGCGATGATTTTCAATAAGTACTTGTTATTTTTTGTTTTATTCTTACAATTGTTAATGTATTATGTATCTGGGCAACCGAGATTTGCACGGGTGAAAATAGAGAAAATGAATTTTACCAGATATGAGACCTACCTCTTTCAATGATATGATGATATACTCTTATACTATTATATTATAATTCTATATAGTATAGGAGTATATAGGACAGGATTAAATGAATTTGGCTTGGCTGAAGTTAATTGTGGGATATGCTACATCGGGTGCACATTCGAATAGTCATTTGTTGAACAACAAAGGCAATCAGAAGCAGTTACTACACAAATTCGGCTTGCATTCAGGTCGTGCCGATCGGCAAACTCTGCTTCAGCATCTACCATTACTGACTCAAGTTCGATTGCTTTGAAACTCTTACAATGATTGAAACTTACAGCATTGCCGCGTGCCAAAGGCATAGGGGTGTGGAGATTGGCACACACAAAGAGAAGACTATCTGTAGGATCAAATCGGGCTGTAAATGATGTTGATAATGACAAAAGGATAAAGTTTCATGGTGTAATTGACATCTACCCAGTCGAAAGTAGCGGGCTAAAGCTGGTATCTAATATTATGTTTGTTATTAAAACGTATCTCCCCTTTACTGTGTTAATGTAACATCTTGTAGCTGTTACATTACATAATTAATAGAACTGTGCCTTTCGGCAATATTAGCTTAATTTTCTCCCCAATTTACATTTTATTTGCTTTACGTTGGAGGTACTACGTGTAGTTGTTCTTGTAAGTAATGAACTGAATAATTAATGGAGTAAATTTGTTAGGATTGAAGCATGTGGTGTTATGTAGTTTTTAGGGTTCCGTAGTCAACAAACAAGGAATCCTTATAGTTTCGCCATGTCCGTCTGTCTGTCAGCAGCTTAGCACAAAGACTCTTAGTACTAGAAAGCTGTAATTTGGCATGATTATAGAAATCAGTTACGCCAACAAAGTGGTAAAATAAAATCTCGAAAAGTATTTTTTTAGGTTATCTCCAGTACCAACACGTAAAGTGGGGATTTTTTGGGTAGGTCTTTAAAAACTAGTACAAGTTTACGAGTAATCGTCGACCATCTTATAAAATGTACTTAGATAAAATATTTTCCTAAACAATGTATGGGAGCACAGGTTTTCAACTACAAATGCAAGTTTGGTTTTTATTATATTACAATAAAAATCATCGTTCGGAGGCAAATCGAACCGTAGGAAGTGTCTGCATATTTTGATGGGCAACTACGGAACCCTACATTGTGCGTGGTTCGACACGCACTTGGCCGCTTTTATTCGTTGTTGGCCTGCTGCTATGAATAATATTCTAGTTTAAATACAAAAACTAAGAAGAAACACGCTTTAAAGTGACGTCATTTTATTTCTCGTATTCTCCTCAGCAATAATTTAATACCCATATCGTGGAAATTAATTAAAAATAACTTGTCCGCCATCTTTGGGAGTCCGCCATATTCGATTTAGAATGACGTCACTTATGCATTGTCATCAAAACTAAACAAATGTATGCAAATTTTCAGCTCAATCGGAAACCGGGATCTGGGTCAAATTTAAATTTTAAGATTTTTTTACATAGTTAGTTACAGGTGAATCTAATATAAGCGTGTTAAGGTGCGAACTGACTACAATTTTAATCGCTACAGTCTGCGTAAACTATTGTCACCACTATGGAGCGTAAATAAGGTTGAAAATTGAAAATATAAGTATTTGTTGTGACATGCGACTAATCTGCGAATGGGCATTTATTTTACAGGTTTTCTTTAGATTATTCAAAATATAGACATTAAATTAAATAATTGTTTGGTTAAAGTTTAAAAAAAATGTTAATTCTATTAAATTCTTTAAAAAAAAACTGTTATTATCGCTGGAAATACAGAGATCTTCGATGCCAAAGTTTATTTTTGTGCCGCAACTTCCCAATTTTTTATTGGGAATATGAAACTATCATTTATCTTTTTGTTCGGTTAAAATTTTTCTTTAAATCCTTCTCTGACCACTGCATTTTTGCGTTAGATATTTTCATTGCATTACGTCATACTCGACTATCTAAGAAACCAATTTTTGGAAATATTGAGGTAACACCGCGCCATAGAGGCGTGACTTATCATGCAGTACTTAGGTACTCAAGCATTTCCAAGTTTATTTTGGTAGCAGTAGCTTTATTAAAACAATTTCAATGATGATGATTATTGCAATCCCATCATAATCCTTGGAAGGCTTAAGTTCAGCTTTGCAGAAAACAATAGACTCTTTGACATAATCCTTCAATGTTCAAGTGAAAAATCTCAAAGCCAACAGTCGCAAACATATTATTGTTAGTCTATACATGTGTACATGAAAAGGGAGCTGTCTTGCCCATATCAAGATCACTGCGGCTGATAACGTAAGACATGTGTACAGACAGGCTGTACCTACTGTTTATTAATATGTGTACATGTATGTTGTATAGTATATGTATGCGTAGGTCGCAGTAGCCCGAAGCCTTGCGGCGAAGTTTCATGAGCATCAATTGATTTGGGTTAATTTGAGATGAAATTAAACTGTAGATGAAATTTAGACACTAGTGCCTACTTCGCTCACGTGACCGTGTATTCTTTTGGCGTTACAAGGGAACATTTTTTTTTTTTTTTTTTTTTTTTTTTTTTTTTTTTTTTTTTTTTTTTTGGGGGGTGAGAAATCATCAAATGACTCCTCCCGCTCTGGGCGGAGCGGAAGGGAGTGTCAGACTCTTACTGACTAAAAAACACCCATGTTCCTTCATTGGCCCTTTATGTTCCAGGGCCGCGGTATCTCTTTCGAACAGTCCCGCAGCACAAGGGAACATCAAATGTTAATTTAAACTAAAACTTGTTATTACAACTTTTGTTCGATTTTATAATAGGAACTCATGCTCAAGTTCTGGGAGTCATTGTATTAAAAAAAACAGTTGTTCCCTACATTTTGACGAGTTAATCGATCATAAATGTAGGGAACAGCTGACTTTTTTTTCGCGATTTCATGTTTGGTCCCATAGTAAAAGTTGTTCATAATGATGAGTACAATGACCTCTTAAGAGGTTGCTGGTGTTTTACAAATAACCCTGTATAATATGTAGTTGCAATTCATGAACTATCCTGGGTCGCGACAGAAAATAGTTTAAAAAACTTTCAAGTCTAGGAGTTTGATCAGCCGGTGGAAAACAAAAGTGAGAATATAAAAAAAAAACACGTTACTGAAAAATACTATAAACGTTAGAATTGAATATATTTTGTAATAGGAGCAGAAAGAGTATTATCATAATCAGCGTATAACGTTTTCACTGGTGGGCCACATGCCTCTTCTCTATGTAAGGTAGTGGACTGTCCACCACGCTGCCCAATATGGGTTGCTAGACGTCACAAGTCTTCGAATTTTTGATTCTAGGACATGCAGGTTTCCTCACGATGTTTTCCTTCACCGTTTTGAGAGCAGTGGTGACGAAATAAATTACACAAATTAAGTAATAAGTAGCACCCTGACAAAACTCTTAAATAAAACCTTTGATCTATTTTACTTAGACTAAACTCAAAACGCAGAAATCAGAACGTCGAAGTCATCGAAATAGCGTGCTCATCTCATAAAATATTGCACGAGTCAGGGTCTGAACCCGCGACCTCAGTTAGCGAAACTTGGCAAACTCGCCGAGGTAGCAACAAGTTATAATGTTAGATGATCCTGGTTATGTAGGGGTCACAGTTAATTTACTAACTACTAACTTACTGTAGGCTATGTTTTGAATGGGCGTAAACAGAGATCAAAGTGCACCAAGGAGTCTGTAAAACCAAAAGCAGCCTTTTACTATTCTAGTACTGGCTGTCGTTGGTCTAGTAGCCGCAAGCACTAGATAGAAAAAAAAACATTTGAAAAGTTTTTCACAAAACATATGCATAAATGGCTGGCCTGGCTCCAATCTCAGGTCGGATAAAGAGACATTGAGTTTTCCCATAAAGAATTTCTCAGTAAAACCCAGACTTCCATTTAGGCCCGGTTGACGGCAATAGGCTAGACTCCTATTACATGGGACTTAAACATAACTGACGAAATGTGAAAAAACTATTGAAACACCTCTGTCTAGCTTTCGGGAAATACAGCCGTGGTGTTCTGTTATGTTATGTATTTCAATTCAAGTCCGCGAACCGAACCCAAAACCTCACATTACGCAATTTTTTTCACATTACCATTAAAGCGAATTAAGAAACAGATGATCAAAGATAATTCCGTAACCATCCCTTTTTCAAAGTTCGTTAAAAGACGGTCAAAGTGACAGATGCAAATGAGAAAAGCTATTTAAATTAAAAAAAGTAAGGGGGAAACAGAAAGTAATACCTCTTCCAAGTCCCCAAAGATTTTGTTACGATCTTTGTGTTGGATAATAATTGCCAGAAGGCTTACTGTCCACAATAAGGCCCTGAAAATAAAAATAAAAACATCACCCCATGGAGTGCCGGCAGAAGTCAAAACTTGAATATTAACGTTGTGCATTTTTGATATTTTGGAAAGGGAATAATTTTGGACAAATTGCTTTAATAATCAGTATAAAAGTACTATGATTTATGTGGTAAAATGCAATATTCATTTATTGCGCTATCGTACACAAACATGTCAATTTATATTACATTAAAAATTTAACACTTCAGAACTCCCTCCGTCTTACGAATTTTCGATCAGATCACGTGTTCTGACGCGAGTTTAATATTTTTTACCTATCACAAAAATCTGCACAACACCGCTAAAGAAGTTTTCACTTCAAAAAACTGACCCGATTAATGAAGACTGAAGGTATACTTAAGAATTAGTCAGTGTCCGATGTCCCGAGCTGCATCTGCAATTCGATAACATCGGTTTTCCATATTCATCATCATCACTACCTTTCACAGCCCGACTTCACTCACTGCTGGGTATAGGCCTCTCGTTGTTTGTGCCAAGCTCCACGCTCTTGTGCCAGCCTCATCCAGGATATACCTGCGATGGCAACCATGTTGTCTACCCATCTCGCTGTCGAACAACCAATGCTCCTCTTTCCGGTTCTCGGACGCCAATGTAACAACTTTACTGCTATCCTAAAATAATTAACACTGATCTACAGTGTTAATTATTCTAGGATAGCAGTATTTTCAATGAATTCCTTGAAAATCGTTAAAAATATTTAACGATTTGACGGAAACTTACCGAATACACACAAAACAAACATTGGTTTAATTTTAGAGATTTGAACTAAACTTTTTTCCAGGCCTATATGGGTTTTCGGCACTTATAATTTTTTTGTGGATATTTCTTCGTTATCTGTTAAAAACAGTAATGAGTGAACGCTTTAATCGGTTTCGTGTTAGTACTTTCATTTAAAAAGAAAACCTCCGAAGAAAAACATTTTCTCTTGCTTAATTATTTCATTAATTGATTTATGAAGCTAAAATAATGAATAATGGTGGCTCTTTAAGTAAGATAAGTTATTTTTGGAATTTTCAGACAAACCTAGTTTCGGTTAAAAGTTTGAGACATAATTATGCACATAAAAGATTGATGAAAATTGTTTAGATTTCCAATTTTATTGTAATCTTTCTTTTTCAGAATATCAAAATTGATTACTAAGTTGTTATAACATTCGTGTATCTGTAAAAGTTTAATTTAGTAAGTTACACTAGAAACACACACTCACTGACTGCTCACTCTCTCTTTCTCTCTCTTACTCTGTACTATAGTACAGAGTATTCAGACGGTGTAGGGACATCGTGCCGTAAACTTTTACCATTGAATTGTACATAATTCTAGATTTTATGCAACAATTAGTCCATAAAAAGTACAATAACCCTATTGTACTTTTACCTAATACTAAAAAAGTTTATAGAACAACAGATTATTTTTCATTTTAAGGGTGGTGTTTCTAGAACAACATCATCACGCCTTAAATCCCCGAAGGGTTGGACAGAGGTGTACCTAATAGTGCACCCACATTTCATTTATGTTTAAGTCCTATGTAATAGGGGGCGAGCCTATGGCCATCAAACAGGCACAAATACAGACACCGTGGCTGCTCCTGAAAAAATCCTAACGGAAAAACCCAATGACACTTTACCCGACCTGGAAATCGAACCCAAGACCTCATGCTCAGCAGTCGCGCTTGCGACCAACGAGGCAGTCTGTGTTGTGTATATAATCATTTACTAAATCTATGGTAAAAGCTCGTGACACGATTACATTTCCATCATGCTTTATATCATCGGCTATTTAGGAAGCCATTAAACGCTAATCGATGTGCATACATCGTTATACTCTGCTAGATTATAATGTTCTTCCTTAGCAAATATAGGTGCAGTTTACAGAGGCGATCAAACTATCTGCCACTCCCCTTTTAATAGTATTGCAATTTCAGTCATTTCTAATATTATGACATAACCCAAAAACGTCAAAATGAGATTGCTTATTGTGTCAAGTAATTACTGTAATTGTTATTTGCTATGTACATTATATACAGACTACAAATAGAACTAAAATAAATTTAAAAAATCGACACTTCGCGTGACCAGAGGGCTGGCTCTTTCTTTGGGCAAAGAATTAGCATTGCCATTCAACGTGGCAATGCTGCCAGTCTTCTGGGCACGTTTCCAGATGATAGCGATGCGGAGGAGTACTTTGACGCCTAAGACGTGTCCTATTGTCGTCGTTGTATATATATAGGTACTTTATTTTAGTCTTCTTTTTATATTAATTACTTAAATAAACAGTTAAGGGATAAATGGCCTAGTCACAAATTCTAGTAGATAAATGGGTTTTTGCAGTTTTGTCGTTATTTTCAAATAAAAATATTCTGCAACATCTGTACGTTAAGAACGTCATTGGATTCTTATACCCGCTTCCACTAACACAAGATCACACCTCCGTGAATCTTAATTATATTTATTACTAGCGACCCGCCCCGGCTTCGCACGGGTGCATGTATTTTACATATAAACCTTCCTCTTCAATAACTCTATCTATTTAAAAAAAGCCGCATCAAAATCCGTTGCGCAGTTTTAAAGATTTAAGCATACATAGGGATATAGGGACAGAGAAAGCGACTTTGTTTTATACTATGTAGTGATAACTGCGAACATTATATGCATGGATGTTCTCTACTCAATCATGCCGGAACGGCAAAACGGATTCAGATGTTTGGCACTCAAACAGTTTATAGCCTGGATTATCACAATTAAAGGGTTCTTTTACTACCAGGAGGTAGTACGTACAAACCCGTGGGACAATTACTAAACTCCACGTAGGTGAAGCCGCGGGAATAAGCTAGTGCCTAAATAAAGGCACACTATTGGATGTTCAAAGTCCCGAACGCTCAACGAAAGTTAAAATTCCAAAAATGCAATAATCTTAGCTATGAATTAGGGTAAAGGGCATTACACCCATACTGTCGCAAATCATGTACTTTGTTCTCAAAATGGATCTGCGCAAAAGCCATGTACTGTACATCTTTTTCCTCGTACTGACTCATAAAAGGGTGTTCCATTCTTTGCCGAAACAACAGAATATAAAAGCACGCATTTTATATTATTCGGAACAATAAGCGAAGTAGACACAAAAATCCTTTATCCTTACAAAACCATCTATATCGCATTGTCCTTACATTCTGAGAGAGAAAGTCTTTGCATTAGACATACATACGTACGTACCTACCTAATTTTTGTAGATGTGTACAGTCGAAGAATGAAAAGGTTAGTCAGGTTTAGAACAAGTCATTTTATCCAGGTACGTGTGCGTACGTACTTAGTTGAGTGGTAAAATCGGTTATCGTGGTATGGACATGACGTGAAGCGGAGAAATGAGGAATATGTTGGAGGAAAATTTTGAGTATGAATGTGAATGGCTATAAGAGTAGAGGAAGTCCAAAGAAACGATGGATGGACTGTGTGAAGGATGATATGGCTAGAAAAGGGGTGACTGCTGAGATGGTGAGTAATAGAGAAGTATGAAAGAAGAAGACATGTTGCGCCGACCCCAAATAAATTGGTAATGAAGAATTTCTCAGTAGCACGCTAGAGTCTAGACTTTTTTTGATGGCAATAGGCTCGCCCCCTATTCCATAACTGGCAAAATGTGGGCTCATCTCAGTCTTAACCTTCAGGGAAAACAGGCGTGTTTTTTTTTAGAATAGAATACTTTATTTTGCTAAGAATGTAGGTATTCCAGATCAGGTGTTAAAATGCTTAGAGATTCCATGTACATTCTGCCTTTTAGGCATGCAAAATTAATATAAACATTATAACATTAAAAACCATACAAAAATGCACTCAATATAAAGAAACACGTGTTTTGTACTTAGTTTAAACATTTTCTTTCCGTCAGTACACACGCAAAGCTCGGAGACGCCACGAATCGATCGGCAGACGTTTTAGATTAATTAGAATGTTTTCCTCGAACTCCAAGAAGCATCGTTAGCTAATTGGTTTTCTTTTATAGAGAATTAATGGGAAGAAAATCTCGGCAGTGAAATGCGAGATCGAGATTAGAGACAAAACGTTTGATCAGGGACAAAACGTCGCTTGGGTTGGTACGCGGTGTATGGCGATCGGTATTAGGCTGTGATGTGAAGAATATGGAGGTACGTGGGTAGCGGAGTGGAAGCAAACGACATTGACTATACTCTATCCGTTTAGGTAGTTAACTAAAGGTAAACAATCTTGATGTGTCTTTTTATACAAATTCATATTAAACAAATAAACTACTTTTCAAACTTACGGTTCAATTGATTTAGTATTCGTTACTATTGTATTTACTTTGGTTATTACTTGCATTTTATTTTTAAACTGAGTTTTTAAGTAAAAAGTTACATCAAGATTGTTTACCTTTAGTTAACTACCTAAACGGATAGAGTATAGGTAGCACAGCGTATAATCGCAGACTGGCGCGCCTTGACAATACAGAACAATATTATATTTTGTGCTCATACCCACTACAAACTAATTATAACACATACATCACACCTTCCTTCTTCAATTACAATAGGTTCATCAAGGGTTAATAACAACAAATTCCAAAATGATATAATCCTTTTTGCATCATCATTTAGCAATACATTTTTAAGTACACTGAAATCTAGCAACCGGTTTTCGGGTTCGCTTTGGGTACTCTTCTTGCTGCTCATCTGACGAACCACATGACTGATTAGATGGCTGATCCTGATCAACACCACCAAGTTCACTGTTTATTGATTGTTCTAATTTACTTCTTTCACACACACTCTCACTTCAACACACACTATCGCTACAGTCCATCTCATTCTTCCCTGACTTTAATAAATTGCCCCCAGCGTGCGCCACCGAGATCCCATCCTCGTCGCCACTGAAGAATATGGAGGTACGTGGGTAGCGGAGTGGAAGCAAACGACATTGACTAGGTAGCACAGCGTATAATTGTAGACTGGCGCGCCTTGACAATACTGAACAATATTATATTTTGTGCTCATACCCACTATAAACTAATTATAACACATACATCACACGATGAAGGGATTAACATATCATAGCAGACTGTAACGTCTGATGGTGAGTTTATGAGTAATGTATAGAATTTATCATTACATAATTATTACGGAAATAGGCATAAAGTATCCCCTATAAAAGTATAGGGGTAAACTACTAACTAACTAACTGCTGGAAATATTTCCAGCAGTTAGTAGTTTTTAAGAACATGGTGTAGGTAAAGTTCTTTATTCCTCTTAGAAAAGGGAGGATCCTCTCGTGTTGTCTGACAGTTTTTGTTGGATCTTTCTATATGGTCTTAAGTCACGGATAACTTTAATATGGCCATTTAGAAATCTGATGTTAGTTCTTCGTTCTTCTTTGTGGCATAGATGGCGCTGTAATGCGTTATTGTAGTGCCGCTACATGGGCGAGCCGAAAAAACTCTACCGAACCCGGGATGGCAGAGGACCTCGTGTTTAGGAGTAGGTAGTTGGTGTGAGTGAGTAGGTAAGCTGAAATATTGCAATTTCAGTATATATTTTATAAATATTAATTAACTTGCAGAATATGACGACGAATCGCATGTGACTAAAAGAGTGAAAAATATAAATGTTGATGGATGGAGAGCGAGAGGAAGACCAAAGAAACGATGGATGGATTGTGTGAGGAATGATATGAAAGATAAAGAAGTAAATGATAGCGTGACGGTTGACAGAGGAGAATGGAAGAAAAAAACGTGTTGCGCCGACCCTAAGTAATATGGGACAAGGGCAGGAAGATGATGAATTAACTTGCAAAATGTGGGTTTGTTATAGGTTACACCTCTACTTAACCCTTTGGGGACTTCAGATGTTATGTAATTTTATTAAAACATTCCTTTTAGAAAGAACTGATAGAAAACGACACGATCACGACACTTCATACTCTCGCGACATAAAATAGATACCCTTAGGTACTTGTCTCACCGCCAACGCCTCGTCTGATAGTTTTTTTGCTGGGCTATAAATGAGAGTGCGATTGCGACGGGCGATTACTCTAGGTAGAAATTACCGCTGGTTGGTCTCTCGGCGTGAGTTTTGACCGCCAAGCGAGCATCGCTGAGCGAGTATTATCTTTGATATCTTTTATCGCTCAGCGACAAACTGGTGGAGCGAGTCCTCGCTGGCAATGTTAACAGTCAGCGATCAACTATTAATATATTCATCTCTTTTGCTTACACGGATTGTATATCTATTGTACGTTTCTTGAGCAAGAAAATAGCCTATAGTTAGTCGCTCCCTCGCCGGCGCGGCGGTGGGACCACTGCCTTAACTTGTACATTTCAGCATGCGCAGCGCTGAAAAGCGCTTTAGGCATCGTTTTCACGCGTCAAGGGTTCTACAGTAACAGTCGGGCTGCAAGGCGGTGCGTTTGCTGGAGGCAAACTGCATTCACTATTTGAGCAATGGCAGTGTACAAAATACTTTTTATTCACGTTTGGTGGAAAGAGAACTGAATTCGTTGTGAAGGTTTGCATTTTTTTCTCTGGATTTTGGTTTGATTTTGGTCCGACATTTTTTTTAATTTCGCTTGGATCCTCATATTTCTGCCCTTGTCCCATTCTACTTGGAGTCGGCGCAACACGTTTTCTTCTTCCATTCTCCCCTGTCAGACGTCACGGCATCATTTACTCCTTTCTCTTTTATATCATTCCTCACACAATCCATTCATTTTTTCTTTGGTCTTTCTATTATTACGATGACTATTTTGCTTGGGTTTATGGTAACATATTTGTTTCTGTCTTCTTATTTTTTGACTGCCTCGTTGATCTAGTGGTCGCAAGCGCGACTGCTGAGCATGAGGTCCTGGGTTCGATTCCGAGCAAAGTGCTATTGGGTCTTTCCATGAATCTGTCAGTAGACAGCCACGGAGTCTGGATTTGTGCCCGGTTGATGGCAATAGGCTCGCCCCCTATGACATGGGACTTATACATAACTGGCGAAATGAGGGTATATTAAGGTTCACCCCTGCCTAACCCTTCAGGGATTATAGGTGTGATGTTATGTAAAAATTTCTTTTTCTTGCCAACCTGCCAGCCAACCCCAATTGATGACTTAGCTAGATACCATTATCTACCTAAGTCATCAATTGGGGTTGGCTTTCAGTCTTACTGAATGCAGAATAGCACCAGTATTTTACGTGGAGTGTCTGCCGATCTGGCCTGCACAACCCAGTGTTATCTATTACATGATATACCTTTCGGCCTTCTGACTATCCGTAACGACCGTCAAAGATCCACAAGTGATAGCCGGGACCAACTCCGAGGCACGGACCATGAACCTACGAAAGTAATGCATAGACACTATTTTATTTTCAGCAGAAAACTAATTGAAATTTAGTAAGTGATACGAAGCCTACATAACAAAGTCTAAGTACGAGTCACTAATCAAAGATAAAAAACGGTGAAATAAATAATTAGATTACACATCAGCTGTTCGAAAAAAATTATAACCACTTAAGTGGTGGATAAATTTCCCAGTCTAAACAGGTAGATCAGCAGAAATATTATGTTGACAATGAAGCAATAAGGCGGTGATTGACTCAGCCAGCTAATGAATCCACAATCTTAGCACATTAAGAATCATCAGCATTTCCCCGATTATGCCAAAAGCTCAAGTATATCATAAATATCTTATTAAATGTAAAAGATCTTTTACTCTCATTTAAACAGCTTAAGTATTTACGTAATTGGATAGGAAACCTTAGCAACGCCTCCCAAGTATTAATAAGGCTACATTAAACTTTTAATTCTCTATTTTGTTTACTCAGTGTGAGGCTGACGACAGTTTATCAGCTTGGAATAGCTAATTTGGCTGTATTTTAAAGGTTTTGTATATTAAGTACTAGCTGTCCTGTTTTTAGGGTTCCATACCCGAAGGGTTAGTAAAGGGCCCTATTACTAAGCCTCCGCTGTCCGTCCCTCCGTCCGCTTGTCTGTCAGCGTGCTATATCTCATGATCCGTAATAGGTACAGTTGATTTTTGTATTTCTGTTGCCGCTATAACAACAAATAATAAAAAATAAAATTAAGGGGGCTCTCTTACTACGATGGTACGGAACCCTTCATGAGCGAGTCCGACTCGCACTTGACCAGTTTTTTAATGTCGTTGACTATTCGTAAATATTCGGTGAAAATAATACAGTCCGGTCCAGTCCAGTCAATTCCGGACACGCCAGACACCGTGTCCGTAGCCGATCCTTAATCTGTACGCTGTTTAAGCGAACCATATAGAACCCCATTCATATCACCCATTAAGTATACACAAAAACCTTTTATGAGAGACTGTACATCTGTTGGTGACGCAAAATCAATACTTTTCTGCACTGTTTGAGAATTACGGTTTTAAACAGATTGTCGTGGTAAACTGACGTTCCTTAATAGTATTAGGTAGTTGTTACTTTATACAATAGGCCGTTTATAACAATATCGTGTCTTCCTAAGCAGAATACTGAAAACATGCTTTCTGCGATAAAATATGATCAAGAGAAGAAGAAGAAGGAAGGAAAAGGAAAAAGAGGAAGGGAGGGAGAAAGGATGGTGACCCAAGAGGGTACCTAGTACGTATGGGCTATTAAATAAATAATAATAAGAAATAATAATCTTCATTATCAAAAGCCAAATACAATTTGTCCATCTCATCTAAATATGGTCGGCTTCCAGGATCAGATGCAGCTGAATACCACTATCTTACATGGAGTGACTGCCTATCTGAGCTTCACAACCCAGTTAGTAACTGGATAATACGATAATCTTTGATAAGAGTGGTCAGACTATTTGTAACGACTGTCAAAGATCTACAAATGACAGCTAAGACCAACGGCTTAACGTGCTTTCTGAGGCACGGAGGAAGTTCGGTATGTAATCGGGTCGGCCCATTCACGGACCAACTTAGACAACGATTCACTTGAAAATCATCCAAACGGCTATCATTATTTAGCGACGAGCTCCTCCCAAATCCTAGTTACCCCATTCCCCAAATATTCGAATGTTTTGCTCAAAAAATATACTTCACCTACCAATTAGTTGTAAATATGTCAACAGCCGAACCTGCAGCAACAAGTTACAGAAATAGGTTAATTACAGTTAAAACTTTGTTTCGAATATTTTCAGTTGGAAGAGTTTAAAAATTCCAGCCTGAGAGTTTCGGTATTGATTTGCGAACGGTATTTTAGACTTTACAGATAACTTTGGATACTTTAAATAATGTTTTACAGAAAGTTTTTCAGGCAATTTTATCCCAAAATTGGATGTTATAGAATCAGGCGTTAGTTTTGCGGAAATCCGGGACATTAAATGTTATGCAAAATGTGTATTTTTAATTTCGAGAAAAATATCCAGGCCAGAACCGCCACCCGCCCGCAAAAATATGCACATGCTGAAAAAGCAATAGGCAATAAGCAATAAGGGCAGTGCTGCATCTAGAATCCAGGCCTGGATGTTTCTCGAGGAATTAAACACACACATTTTGCATAACAAATTCATCTAAAATAGGTAAAATAAAAACCGACTTCAAAAACACAAAAAAATTGAAAAATAACTTTAGCTTCAGAAGTTGGTGACAAAAAACTCAATCAAACAAACAAAAGTCACCGACTTCTTTGTTTTTTTTTTAACTTTATATCGAAAGAACTGGATTGCCTTTGCCTTTGGTATGAAGTAGGTCATCAGAAAAAGCAATCGTGTTGTGCCAACATTTTAAGGAATAACAGACACATGCCTTTATCTGCCTTTTCCCAACTAAGTATGTTGGGGTCGGCTTCCAGTCTAACGGGATGCAGCTGAATACCAGTATTTTACATGGAGCGACTGCCTATCTGACCTCCACAACCCAGTTAGTGCTTGGTAATACGATACTCCTTGGTAAGACTGGTTGTCAGACTTTCGGGACACTGACTACAAAGATCTACAAATGACAGCCGGGACCAACAGCTTAACGTGCTTTCCGAGGCACAGAGGAAGCTCGGTATGTAATGGGTGGTCACCCATCAACGGACCAACCTAGGTGAGCACGGCTTAACCTAAAGGTCGACCCGAGTGGCTGTTTTTATTTAGCCACGAGCAACAACAGACACATGCCATTTTAAAAATATTAGCGAGTCAACATAATTTGTTTGAACCTAGGTACATTAAGTCCAAGATCTATTAAAGTTTCTTAACATATACTTTGGCTAAGCGTTGTCGTCACACAACTACCAAACTACAAGTGCAAATGGAAACTGGAACATGTTTAATCTGTGTAGTGCAGTTCAGACACCGTTTATTTCATTTGCTAAGTTATGGTCTCGTTCTACAGTATTCTAAAGAATACTAAGGATGAAACTCGGATGAAGGGGACCTCGTGGCTAAATAGCAACAGCCGCTCGGGTTCGCTTCGGCTTCAACTTAAGCCGCGCATGCCTAGGTTGGTTCGTGGATGGGTGACCACCCTTTACTTATCGACTTTCCTCCGTGCGTCGGAAAGCACGTTAAACCGTGAGTCCCGACTGTAATTTATAGATCTTTGACAGTCGTTACAGGTAGTCAGTGGCCCGAAAGTCTTACAACCAGTCTTACCAAGGGGCGTCGTATTACCCAATACTAATTGAGTTGTGTAGGTCAATATTAGGCAGTCACTCCATGTAAAATACTGGTATTCAGCTAAATCCGGTAAGACTGGAAGCCGACCCCAAGGTAGTTGGGAAAAGGCTAGGCAGATGAAGCAAGAAATACCTACTGTAACATCCCTTAAATTAATACAAAAACAAAACCATCACTCCGTTCGCCAAATCATTAAAAAGTCGTACCCTACTAAACTGAGCAATGCCCTATCTTGACCCACACATAATCTGAGTCACAAGGTAACACATTTTTCCGTCGCGACACCACAAAATAGGTAGGTACAGAAGGTTTGGAAATAGGCATTAATTTGCGGAAATCCATGGCATAATAGTATAGCAATTGGGTTGCATGTTGCATTATAATTATCGCACCTGTATCCAAGAATGGATCCAGTTTATGTTACGCTGGCTGTATTACGAGATTACTCTCCATTCAAGTCCAGAATGTTACATTTTTTGAACTGTGCAGAAGGTTTGAAAATTTCCCTAAAATGGCACACTATTGAGCAGTGTAGAAGCTTTGAGAATGTTCTACTAGGATCGGTCGGCATATAAATAACCGTCAGTGATGAATTCATGATTGTGTACTTAATTAAAAAGTGTTTTGTGTTAAATAAAAATATTTGGTATTTAACCAACTTTGTTTAAATTTATCCCACTAGCTCGTAAAAATAACATTTACTGTACGGTATCTATCTTCTGTCCTAACGGACCCGGACTTTTGTACTTCCCTACTCTGTGGCGACACCCTCGACCTGATTTACCCCTGGCTTACCCCCGGCGTACAAGTGATGAGGATTAGGCGGTATTATGACTTGGGAACGCCTCTTGTCGTATATAAAACGTCATAATATGGCAAAATATTGCGCCTTTTTTGCTGAGAGGGTCGTAGAGTTTTTGTAGATTGGTGTTACTTGGGCTGTTTTGTAATTTAGCCGGGTGTAAGTATTGCTTCTTGTCTTGTCGAATTTCTGCTGAAGCTGACACGTTTTGGTTCGATTCGGAATGATGTGAGTTTTCACACATTTCTTACGGCGGCGTCATTGCATATTAATAGATGTGCAGACACTGAATTGAGAGTATATTGTGTGCCATTGCGGACTTGGCTCCGAACAGAGATATATCCATACAAATACTTACTAAATAACCAGTCACTATATCAAGCTATATATATCTAGTATAACCTGACCTCGCTTTGTATGAGCTTCCCGTACAATAAGAGATCTACTTAATTTGGATCTACATAGTTTGGTCAATTGGTCTCGTGCATACCAGTTTAGATGATCCTTTGAAGTGTGCCAAACGTGCAATTGGGCTATGATGTAAAGTATCTAGTACAGTAGAGTCACCCTAATCCGGCACTACAGTGCGGCGCGTCCAGTAGGCACCCTCCGGCAGGGTCAGTGTGAAGTAAAAGGGAAGCAACAGCATGAACTCACCACGGTGCACTCATGCTCGCTCAAAAACTTACGCAGCAAACAACAGCTGCTCAGGTGGAGATTCATTGATGACTCTGCCCTGGAGTGTAAATGTGGTGCTGTTTCCACAAACGATGGGGCACTTCATATCGTGTCCTGCGTGTCTTATTGTCAGTTCACTACAGGAACTGACGAACACTACTGAAGGCGCCAAACTCGTGGTTCAGTTCTGGGCCTGACACAATTTAGATTGCCATTGACACTTTAAGCAGAAGATTACGATGTTGGTCTCGTGGAGAACGTTGTTTGGTTCGATGGTCTATACCACACCCTTTAATATGACCATACCATTCTGGTACATCCTGCAGGAGAGCCTCCGTAAATCAAGACTAATTTGGGTCGGTTTTTTGTTTAGATTTGATGGGAATGTTATATTTAAGCCTATTACTTAACCTAGATTCTAAGCATAATAAATAAACTATAAAATGTCGTATAATTCCTTACATTCTGTCAGCGCGCCTAGTATATAATCTATGAAATGAAAATGTAAAGGGGTGGGATCCTGGTGTCCTGAAACACAGGCCACGAGCCTAGCTTAGGCACCAGTCTCCCACAATATACTCACCTGAATTGTGTATCATTGTCGAAACTGACCAATGTAAAATAATTTATATATTGTGGTGAGAAAATAAAGTTGATTGATTGATATTGTAGGTAAGTAGCATGTAGCTAGCTAAATATGTAACTAGCAAAAATGCTGGGTCACAATAAGGGTAGAAAACTCCACACCCTGAGCCGTCAGCCTTTATCGGCGATGCTGACAGGATAATCCACTAGCCTAGCGTTGAGATATTCTCTTGCAGCTTGAAACTGCACGATTAAAACAAAGACATGATAAATAGTTCTGAATAGAGTGACATTAACATAAAACATAACGCCTGTATTCCTCTGAGGATTAGGCAGAGCTGTTCGTACATTTTGCCAGTTCTGTATCAGTCCCATGTAGGTCCCACAGGGTAAGTCAAGCACAGAAATCCACTCTGAGACACTCTCCTAAATAGAAAGAAAGAATAAGTATTTATTTGTCGCAGGGACATGACGTGCATACAAAAAATAATAATAATAATAATAACAATAATCATAAGGCGCATTAAATATTATAAATACAACAGGACAGAAACAGAAAAAGAAAAGTTAACAGCTTGCACGTCGTGACTGAGACAAGCAGGCTACAACTCAGCATGATGCTGGGCTATGGAGGGCCCACAGCACAGCGCGCAAATAGCACTTTTCAAAGGTTGTTCTGCTGGAAAAACGGAACCTGCCTTATCCTGTCGCCGCGCATCGCGCTGCGTAGCGGTTTGAAGGGTTGGTACGTGTGCCGGTAAAATTGCACGCACGTTTTCAATTTTGTTTCTAGGGGACGAGTGCAGTACAATAACACGTAGGACACGTCCTGTATAGATGTGACGGATATAAAATACAAGATAAATAAAAATGAGTGTTTTTTTTAAACTATGTCGTGCAGGTTAGGTACGCAGCCGCTCCATGTAAAATACTGATATTATGCTGCATCCAAAATACAGAGTGATTGTTAATTGGGTGTATTCTTTGAAATGGTTAATTCTTTGGAATGGTGAATGGTTTTACATTAGAATGGCTATTAATGTCCTGTTTTGTCGGTGGCAACGGATTATCTAAACAAAGGATTGGCACATTAGGAGTAAACAGTAATGAAAAAAGAAAGTAATTGGACTTATCACTATCTATGCACGATATTATCACCAACGATGTGTGACACTTAAATAAATCTATTGGATTTTTAACACCTGGTTTAGCGTCAATATTTAAATGTCAGACTAAGGCACTTAAATGTCTTGAAGCTGTAGAAAAAAAACGGGCATTTGACCATCAAATCATTGAGAATTCTTTCCTATAACTTCTAGAAACTATGTTTTTGGGGTACGAAGCGAGGTGTCGGGTGTTGTAGAGTAGAAACTAATGTTTATATTAACCACTATTTATTGTCTCACACTTAAAATGTTTTTAATGTTAATATTACTAAAATGTTTGAATACACCCGGCTAACGCGGTACACAAAGATGCACTAAATCTATATATATATACATATAATAAAACAGTAAAAAAACTGTGTCTGTACATTGAATATATTAAAAAAAAAATTGAGGGGGGTTTAGAAACAGTTCATTCTGTCTGTTTGTCTGTTTGTTTGTACACGCTAGTCTTCGGAACTACTTGACGGATTTGAATGATTTTTGTTTTGTTGTATAGGTATAAAGTCTGAGCAACATATAGGCTATAATTTATCTTGGAAACTTGAACACCTGATGCAGAACCGCAACAGACCAGCTAAACTATATGAGATACAAAAATGGTACCTTAGCAAAAATTGTTTCACGTGATAAGCATTTTCTGCTGAGAGAATAAATTTGAAGATCTGGAACACCTGATGTGAAACTCCAAGAGCCCAGCTACACTATAACATATATAGGAATGACGTCTTAGCAAGTGTTGTTCAGCCTGATGAGTACTCTCTGTTGTCGTATAAATTTGAAGATTTTGGAACAGCTTATGTGGAACTCCAAGAGCCTAGCTACACTATAACATATATAGGAATGACGTCTTAGCAAGAGTTGCTCAGCCTGATGAACACTCTCTGTTGTCGTATAAAATTTGAAGATCTGGAACAGCTGATATGGAACTCCAAGAGCCCAGCTACACTATAACCTATATAAGAATGACGTCTTAGCAAGAGTTGTTCAGCCTGATGAGCACTCTCTGTTGACGTATAAAGATTGTAGATCTGGAACACCTGTTGTGGAACTGCAAGAGTTCACTGTATAATTATAAAATAACATAAGCTGGGAATACCTTCACGCGGTGAAGGCGGTAACAGTTTAGGACTGATTTTCGATGAAAATTCTATGAATCATTGAAAATTTGACTCTACTGGCTAAAACTCCCATTTATTTCCTTTTCCATTTATCTTCGCGACACGGTAGCCTACCCGGTAACGCAGGGGAACAGTCACTTAGATTTTAATTAATCAGGTATTTTCAGAGTAAAACTATAACCATGCCTAGAAAGAGGTTAAATCTTTCCCAACGTTCCAAAGGAGGTAAAAGATTGAGGATCAAAAGATCCCAAGAATCTAACGAAGAGCGTCAGGATAGACTTGATGCTGTTCGAGAACATCAGGCTGCAACTCGCTCTGTAGAAACCTCCTCGGATCGCGAAGCTCGCTTGCGTTCTCAGCGTATTTATGCATCTACATCCAGGTTTCTAGAGACCAGTGAAGAATATGATGCGCGACTCTCCGCTGATCGTGAACGTCATGCATTGTCTCGCGAGTCGGAGACGTTCACGGATAGAGAATTGCGCTTGAGTTCTCAGCGTATCTACGCATCTGCTTCAAGGTCTCTAGAGACAAGTGAGGAACATGATGCGCGACTGTCCGCTGATCGTGAACGTCACGCATTGTCTCGCGAGTCGGAAACGTTCACGGATAGAGAATTGCGCTTGAGTTCTCAGCGTATCTACGCATCTGCTTCAAGGTCTCTAGAGACAAGTAAGGAACATGATGCGCGACTGTCCGCTGATCGTGAACGTCACACATTGTCTCGCGAGTCGGAGACGTTCACGGATAGAGAATTGCGCTTGAGTTCTCAGCGTATCTACGCATCTGCTGCTAGGTCTCTAGAGACAAGTGCAGTACGTGATGTGCGACTGTCTGCTGATCGTGACCGACATGCATTGTCTCGCGAGTCAGAAACGTTTACCGATACAGAATCACGCTTGAGTTCTCAGCGAATTCGCACATCTACTAACAGGTATTTTGAAACGAGTGATGAACGTGATGCGCGACTAACTGCTGATCGAGATTATCATACATTGTCCCGAACACGCACACAACAAAATATTCATAATCAGTTAGAAAGTGAGAGAGAAAGGATTGCTGGAGTACGGCATGAAGAGACAGAAGTTAATTCAGTGTACCCCCGGGATCTGCTGCGGAGTAACGGGAAGAAAAGTTTTTTGTTGTATAGTCTGGGCAACATAAAGGCTATAATTTATTTTGGAAAATTAACACCTGATGCAGAACCGCAACAGACCAGCTACAGTATAAGAGATATAAAAATGGTGCCATAGCTAAAAATATTCCACGTGAAGAGCATTTTCTGCTGTGAGAATAAATTTGAAGATCTGGAACATCTGCTGTGGAACTCCAAAGCCCATGGCAGCGCTATCACATATTAAGGAATGACGTCTTAGCAAAAGTTATTTAGTCCGATGGGCATTTCCTGTTGACATACAAAAATGAATGATCTGGAACGACTCCAATCGTCTCGCTCATCCCGTTGTTTTCCCGTCCCCGGCCTTAGAATTCTACATCAGACATTTCAAATTTTCGATTTTGACGACCCCGTTGTCGCTGGCATAAGCAACGGGATCCGCGTACGAAGTCGCGGGCAGAAGCTAGTATTGTATAAAATACTAAGTAATAAAATGAAGTCGGTGAATTAGGTTAACGTGTCACGCCGATAATGCAAACTAAGGTGTTCGGTGGAAACACCAAACATATGTCTTCCTTTAAACCACCACATTGTAAGAAGGGGTTTGCTCAACACTTATGACGACACCATAATAAAATAGTTATATCTCAGGTAAAATCCTCATAAAGTTTATGTTTAAGACGGTTGAGCTGACACACCTAAAAGCTCCACTAAAACTTTTACTACTTATGTATCTCCTTGTAAACGATGGGAAGAACTAAAAAGAAAATCCTGTTTCTTTAAAAATTCAATCTAGATTCTTGTCCATTTGTCAAAGGACAGAGACAATCTTGACTAGACAAAGTTTCATCAAACGCCAGGTAGATAGACGTTTTCTCATTCCATCAATTTCGCTTATTTAAGCGAAGTTTTTTTACTTGCAAACGAGCGGAATCAGCGTGAAACTGATTTAAGCGTAATGACTGTGCGCTCAAGTATTCAGTCAATTTCACAAATCGGACCCACCCTAATTGGAGTGAGGTCATAGTGAGAACATTTTTCGGCCATAAGAAAAGCGAGGAAAATGTCATGAGGAAAGTTTATTTATTTTTGGGGGTATGAAGAACAGGGTGTAAAGCTCATCAACCCCCGTAGAAAAGGTAAGAAACATCATTCCCTGCGTTAATTCCAATTTTGCCAACCGGTCAGCCTCCAAACTGCCGGCAGTTGTTGTCGGGTTCTTCTATATAGTCTTAAGTCGCGAATAATTTTACTTGCGCGGTGCAGGATTTCGATGTTTAGTTTGTCCTCTGCGTCATAGATGGCGCTGTAGTACTTTTTTGTTCTATGTTGCTGAAGTACTTTTTGTAGTGCCGCTACAAATATTTATTAGTATAGGTTGACCAACAGTTTCTGTGTACAGCATACCTAAGTACGGTTTTTACTTACACAGTCGCGAATTACTGGTTTACCAGCATTCACAAAAATAAGTGAATATACTCGTAAATAGATAACTGTGGGGAAACCAAAGGAACGATGGATGGAGTTTGTGAAAAGTGATATGGTTGGAAAGTGAGTATAACCTGTGGGGAGACCAAAGGAACGATGGATGGAGTTTGTGAAAAGTGATATGGTTGGAAAGTGAGTATAACTGTGGGGAGACCAAAGGAACGATGGATGGAGTTTGTGAAAAGTGATATGGTTGGAAAGTGAGTATAACCTGTGGGGAGACCAAAGGAACGATGGATGGAGTTTGTGAAAAGTGATATGGTTGGAAAGTGAGTATAACTGTGGGGAGACCAAAGGAACGATTGATGGAGTTTGTGAAAAGTGATATGGTTGGAAAGTGAGTGATTAATGAGATGACGAATAATAGAGAAGTATGGAAGATGAGAGAGGGAAGAGAGAGGGCATTTGTACACTAATTGAGCGTAATATTTCCTGAGTCGATTGTGCATCTCCGCTGGAATTGGCTACCATGTCCGAAACCGGTCAAAAGGACAACAAGGCGTGCACGGACCCTTCGCGATGCTGTCAACTAAGCATCCTGTAACTAAGTAACTCTACGCCAAAATTATTGCTGGGAAACTACATTTTTTTGGGGTTGAAAATCACCTTTTACGGTAGGACCCAAAGTAACGCGCTCAAAACATTGTGCTGGTGCATGCATTGCAATTATAAAGGGGTCATAGATGGAGTTATAACATTAAGACATTGTTTTAAAAAAAAAATATGGAAAAGTTGGAACTTTGAACCCCATATCTCCGTAACTACAAGGTTCCCAGGTATGGTCGAGAACAAAAAAAAATGTCGAGAACAAGTGTCTTTCGGCTTCGTTAAGGGTATTTTTAATCCTCTGGCTGCTGGTTATATTAAATTATCATTTAGTACAGCTAGTTCACAAAATATCAAAGTACTACCTACCTACCTATTTGTTTATTGAAAACGAACAAAACCTACAAAACACATTGTGAACAACTTTCAATACCAACCGACTACAAAACGTTGTCTCAATTTGGCTCACAAGCTGGGTTTCACTTACGTATCTAGTTACAACTACAAGCTTTGGTGACAAAGATATTCTGGCTGGCTGCCAATTCGTGAAATATATCGCGAAGTTTTTTGAATAAAGTCTGCTATTGCAGTTGTCGTAGGCACTGAGGTGGCAACTTGTAAGTTTTGGCGCCTTCTGATTTAATATTATCCGAACGTAGTAAAGAAAAGATGTAGTGCAGTTCAGATAAAATTGTCACTGGAACAACGGATATTTTAGTCCATGCAGGTTGATACTAGGTGGCTTAGACAAATATAATAGATTAGAATATTCTTTATTAAGTACATCATACAAGTAACATTCGCAAACGACAACATTTCACATAGGGTGACATAATGGGTGGTCTTACCGCTTCAAGCTATCTTTTTAAGTCAACCTTTGGATGGATTACAGGAAGAGGGAGAGACAATACCGCAGGTAGACTGTGATGTACTAATTCTATCCGCGATAACGACGACAGATAAGCCAGAAATGCATCGGTTTTTCATAAGCAACAGAAAAGGACGTTCAAAAACATCAAGATAAATTGGGATTTTGGATTGGGTTATTATCTGCAATAATCATCGGACAATTACGAGTATGCGTATTGATTAAAAATTTGATCTCTCTTACATTTTTGTCTCAAACGCTTTTTTTTTCACTTAACGCACTCGAATTGAGTTCAAATAGGGTCTTTATTTTTCGGAACTTTAAACACACTGTTTGTGATCGTTTTTTGAAGTCCACACTTAAGGCAAATCGCGTTCGAATACACAACAAGTGACATTGAATTATCCATGTCACTTCGTCGCTTTTTGTTACTATCATTATCACTTGGAACCTTGGTTTAAAGTCGTTGTACGAAATGCTTTGAAACCAATGTTTGAAACTGATTGTCACTTGTCTAATCTATGACCTCAGATGAGATTGATGACCAACTCTAAAACATAAGGTGTGTTAAACATAGTTCACTTTAGTTTAGACGAGAATTTATTCCAAGACTACCTTTTGCACCGCTTTCTCGCGGTTTTAGTGGCCTAAAATAAAATTCAGGAAAGTTCCGGACAATCCAATTGCCGGGCACAGGGAAAAATAAAGGGGGTCAAGGTCCAGGGTTTAATCAATTAAGAAATAAATAAGCATTCAGCTAATGCAAAGAAGTTTTGCTGTTACCTTGTTTTTGTACAAGTGTTTTGTCAGTTTTATGTACACTGCTCGTGCCAAAAATTGTGGGCCGTATTTTTTCAGGATACTGCGGGCCGTTTTTCATGAAAAACAAATTGTGACTTCCAAATTGCACCCACGATACTGGAGAAATTCCTAGTCTGGAGGAAAGATAAAAAAAAAACTAAATTATATTGTACGCTACGTACGATCTCATTAAAGTGGCCAGAAGAAACTGGCTTGATACAAAACCGCCAAAATTGGAGAGATTTGGAAAAGGCCTACACTCAGCATTGTGTGGCCAAAGGTTGAAGAAGAAAAATAATGGTTACGTAACCCCTGAAACAAAAACTTACCATGAAAGTTTGAGAAATTTAGATGGTGTGGAAGCATGGCATAAATAAATATATTATAATATTAGGTGAAATTGTTGTTTTTTTTTATATTAAATGGGTCTACTCTTGACCTCAATCTAGTCCTGAGGACAGAGATAAGGTCGACGATGGAACGAGCTTACCCAGAAGAAGCCTATTAACTCGCGACTTAAAAAGATTGGGGTTATATGAACTTGGGAACACTGACGAAGGCAGGGAATTCCACTCCTTGGCTGTGCGCATAATAAACGATGTCGCGAAGCGCTTCGTGCGAATGTGTGAAACATCGACAAGGAATGGGTGATAACCCGCAGTACGTCTGGACTCCCGATGGAAGAAGGGAGATGGTGGAATGATCTCGTGGAGCTCTTGTGCACACTCACCGAAGTACAGCCTGTAAAAGACCGACAGACATGCAACCCTGCGCCGGTGGGCCAAACTATGAAGCTTGGTACCCACCAGCTCAACGTTACCAATGAGCCTCTTGGCTCTGCGCTCAACAGAGTCGAGTGTGGCTAATTGGTATTTTGTTAAAACATTTTTTTTTCTCTGACGGTAATTTCTAAGGATTCTATGGACTTGTGAATCAATACATATGTCGTGCCCGGTTGATGGAAAATGGCAGGCTTCCCCCCCTTACATGGGCCTTAGTTTAATATCGGCGAAATGTGAGCGTACTGTACCGGTCAACAGGCATCTGCCTGAACTGTCGAGGATTACGAGAAATTATTTTTTTATAATCAATGTCTTAAAAGTAAAATTAAAATAAATATGTATCAAGTTTCTTTTTTAACGGGCCAGTCCGACCCACGAGGAGCTCGTGGCTAAATACTTAAATCGTACTAATAACAGCCGCTTGGTTCAATCTTTAAGTTTAGCCGCGCTTGTCTAGGCTGGTCTGTGTATGGATGACCGTCCATTATATACAGAGCTTTCTCCGTTCCTCAAAAAGCACGTTAAGCCGTTGGTCCTGGCTGTCATTTCTAGATGTTTGACAGTCGTTACAGGAAGTCAGTGGCTCGAAAGTCTGACAACCATTCTTACTAAGGGGTATCGTAAGGTATCGTCTTACCCAGTACTAACTGAGTTGTGGAGTTCAGATAGGCAGTCGCTCGATGTAAAAGGGATATTTTTAAATGCACATCTGTATATTTTTTCAGCACACTAGGTAACTCCACTAATTAACTGAATGCATACCAGAAAAATGAATGCTGTGCAAAAAAACCAATTGATTAACTAAACAAGTACTGCAAAAAAAAACTAAAAAATAACACAAAACGAGATGACCTTTTTTATCGAATTCACACCAAAAATGTGGTTCGTACATCGGATATATGATATATAAAACAAAAATACGAATTGCTTATCAAAAATACTAACTTGCACTCTAAATTGTACTTTCTTACTACGGAATTTCTAAAACTGATATCTAAAGGTGCACCACATTAAAGTAAGTTTCCTTTATCAAAAAAGCTCTACAAATCGACTAGTCGTGCAACTAAAATACATTATACCTAACTTTATTTGCTTTTTGTTTCTCTGTTTTACTGAAAAACATGTTGGCGCCTGCACATCTAGCGCCGCGCTCGCTCCTTCGCGCTCGCTCTTTAGCATCTAACGCGAGTGCGAGGGAGACCGAGCGATGCGAAGTAAGCAGACGGTGCGGTGGCGGGTGGGGGCCGGCGGCAGCGCATGCATTTGTTATTGTTTATCTATGACGTCGGATGCGCTCGGAGTGATCTCGCTCGTGTTTAATTGCAAATTAGGTAATTTAATTAGTGAAACTTGAACTTTTACTAGTGGCTGTTTCTACGGTCAATTAATATGGAATTAAACCTGCAAGAGCGAGCTCGGGACTTGGGGCACTCCGACTCGGACAGGTTAGGTTAGAAGGGTATGCCGGGGTCAAAGACCCCGCCATACCCTTCGTGGTTATTTTTTTTGAAAACCACCCAGAAGTAGTCGACGTCGACGACGCCTTTCCTAATATATGCCACACCGCCTGTAGAGGCTAAAAAATTCCTATCGGCATCAAGCGTAAACGCGGCCGTCCTGGTAAAGCAAGACCAGCCCTAATAATTGAATAAAAATTATTACTACCTCAGTATTGTTTCTAAAGTGTTTTTTCTAAACTGAGTTACCACTCAGTGTGCCAATGTTTGGTGCATGTTAAGTGAGCACTTGATTATTTTTTTGTGTACCTAATTATATAAAGATGACTGATTAAATTGGGTTTTATTTAGAATAGACGATGTTCCTAAAAGTAAATTAGGTGATGGTTTTCCTTAAAAAAGGTTTAATATGTTTGTTGAATTATAGAATTGTTAGATATACTATTTTGATAATAGTTATTCGTTCAGTAAAACAGTTCTGCAAATACCATTACACAGTATATCGAATTTGATTTATTTAGTGTGCATAATTTGAGTGCAAGTCAGTATTTTTGGTTTAACTTTGAAATATTTTGATCGAAAAAAGGGAATATACAGATATCGATTTAAATACACGCCGATGTAAAATACTGGTACTCAGCAGTATCCGGCTAGACTGGAAGCCGACCCCAACATAGTTGGGAAAAAAGAACTTTGAAAATCGATCTACAATATTGAATGAGATATCGGTGAACATACATGAAAAAAAAATATAACATACAGTCGAACATAGAACCTCCTCCTTTTTGGAAGTCAGTTAAAAGGCTAGGCAGATCCGAGAGTCCGACTCACACATCACCAATTTAATAACAACAAGTCCGACCACAGGACACAATATGTGGCAGTCACTTGAAGAGAAGGAATCTTAAAATTGGCGCTCTACAGACGGGTAAGTCTACCCCTTTCGTTATCGACCCGTAATAGACCGAGCAAATTAAATTCCTCTGCCGGATTATGTTGAGATATACGTTTTTAGGGCCATCAGTTTTAGCTGTCTGCTTTGTTAAGGAATGGGTCACACTTGGGCATGTTTATGCTTTTTAATAACACTGTTATGTTTAAGAGTTATATTGCAATTGAGTTATAATTTGTAAGTTATCGCGAGTAATGAAGTTCTCATAGTATTATTCTTGGCGTTATATACGATATAACGCAATGAATATTGCCTAGCCTTGTGACTGGGACTGTAGCTTTATACTTTTGTTTTTGACATTCAAAAGAACCTCTTCTAGGTCTAATTTAAATAAATGACGGCACGGTTGGCGCTGTGGCTGAGTAATTGACTATTGTGTTGCGTGTCGCATGTTCGATCCCGCACGGAACAAAAATTTCTATGGCCTACAGATAGTTGTTCCGGGTCTGGCTGTTCATGTATGTGTCTAAATATAAAATATTATGTAAACGCAACCACGATACAGGAGACATTCCTAGTGTGAGGCAACGTTTTAAAAAAAATGCATTGAATTTGAGTTTGAACAAATTACCTTCCAAAGAACCAAACGCTCATCCTAAAAAGTAACAATGGCAATACACCAACACGACTCGCAGAAGGAGCCCCCGAACATCTCATTCACGCCACACTTCCCACACTATAAACAATAAGTACTTATCTAAATCACGACGCGACGACGCCATAACGACACGACTGCGACACGAGCGCGACATTGCGACTATAACACATGAAATATTCACTCGAACGCATTTGAGCGCCGCCGGGCCCAAATCGGCACATTTATGGCCTAAGAAAGTGAAGAAATGAGAATTTAAGTGCCATATAAATATTATGGACTGGTTGGTCCAGAGATAGGGAAGTGGTGTCTTTGTTTGGCGTGAGTTATGATAGACAGATCTAATTTATGATTAGGTTTTAGGGGTAAGGCTATTGTGTCAATAAATAGGGAGAGGTCGGTTTGCATATTTTTTCTATATTAACGAACCTTTCCTTATAAACGATGATGATGTACAAGCCTCGACTCGGACTGCCTCGCTGGTCTAACGGTCGCAAGCGCGACTACTGAGCATGAGGTCTTGGGTGCGATTCCCAGGTCAGCCAAAGAGTTATAGGGTTTTTCATCAGGAATTTCGTAATAGCAGCCACGAGGATATACACAGACCTTAATGGATGTTCTTCAGCAAAATCAGGTGCGTAGTGCCTTCTTGCACCAGATCTATGAACGTAGATGATGTAAAAGGAGTATGTACCTTAGGAGTATGTAGCTCGTGTAGTATTTCTGAAGCTTTTGCTTACCCCACACGAAATAGATGTGAATCTATTTCTATACGTAGCTCTACTGAAAGAGGGATCCTCGTCTCCTTCTCCAAGACACAAATACACAACAAAATTAAACAATTATTTACTGTGGTTTAACTGAAATATATGGGCAAGTTCTCAAGAAATTAGCGAGGACTCGTTGTAGCATCTCAAAGGGCGTTAATTCAGAAACTGACGGACCACTTAAATTAAGCTTTTTAATTCACAAAATGTCTGAGGAAATTTATGTACAGAGGAAAGTCAAATAAAGTCACTGGAATTCGGGTGGTCTAAAATGACGCTTGGTGACGAACGAGATTTTGACAAACGCTTGAGTTCATGAAGTGGTCAGTGTGGTTAGTTCACATTTTTTTTTTGTAAGATTGCCAGTGTTTCACAATTAGTTATCATGGATTTTTCAAGTCCAAAATACATTTGTAATACAGATCTTTTTTTCCGCGTAAGGTTACCTTTACTGGACGTTATAAAAAACATAGAAAAATGCATTGCACTATGTCGATCCATTCATGGATAGCTCAATTTATACATGCAGTCAGAAACCAGATACGATCCTTACATATTCCTTTTGCCTCGTCTAAGTTCATACATATAGGATCACGCATGCATGCTGGTTACGAGTACTAGGCACCTGACTTTTCTGAACGACGTCATCAATATGGTATATGTGTATGTCCTTCTAGGGCGTTGCCTCCCGGCGTTTTCACTAGCGCAATATGCATTATAATTACCTAAAAAACTTTATTCAAGCGCAACTTTAATTTATTTATCTAAGATTTGTTTAGCTATAACGAGCGTAGTTAAGCTCGGGTTAATGAAACATTACTTATAAACATTAGTTCATAATGTCTCTGTTGGTTTATTTACACAGATTTACGATTGTCGGGGTAGTTATAAATGAAAATATACCCGAGGCATTTTCAAGACAGAAGGTCGGTAGTAAGAATTTTGCGTTGTTTTATTCTCAGAACAATAGGTAATAACACCGATTTTTTTCATACTTACGAAATAAATTTATATGATGGTGAGAAATAGCAGGAAACTAGCGCTCTGACACAGTCAGGTGGCTTCGCGCCGGGCCACGAAGGAAATGGTGGGATGAATTGGACAAGTTCTGTCACAACTAGAAGGAGGGAGCGCGCGAAGCATTTGCCCAGGAGTGGAAAAGAGCAGACTAAGAAAAAAAGTGAGAGACTGCAGATTCCGCAAAGTAAAATAAATATATATCCCTGGACATTTTCACACAGCACCATCTAGTCCCAAGCTAAGCAACTTAATGCTTGTGTTATGGTAGCTAGATGGCTGATAAACTACATACATACATTTTTTTTTTTTTGTAAAAACATACATATTATAGATAGAAAAACACCCAGACCCGGAACAACTACTTGTAGGTCATACAAATATTTGTCCCGTACGGGAATCGAACCCGCGACATGCAGCGCAGCAGTCAATCGCTTGACCACTGCGCCAACCGTGTCAATAAAGAAAGGCAGTCAAACCAACTGCAGCATTTCAATAGTAATTGAATTTATGACAAGTTTTCCTGACAGGATGAGCCTTGCGATTTTCTTTTTTATATTTTATTAACGATCTTGGATCATGGAAAGGACTTCACCCAACAGTGGGATGATACAGTACAGGCTGAACAGTAACCAAAGGTTGTTGTATAAAAATCAAGAGCTAATCATCGAAATACCACACAAACATTTTAGCTACCCCAACTCGCAGAGTCGTTATGTAGGATGGCCTCGTGATTTATGAGAAACGGGACACATCTCAGTGTTTCGCTACACGATGCGAATGTAGGGTGTCCATGCGTGCGGAAAATTTCGTGCCAACCTCACGGTTACAGCTACCTGTCTGTGACGTTAATCGCGGGTGGTTTGTCGTCGTCGTAGTTAGCATCTGCAAGTTTTTTTAGTGTGAATATGGAATATTTTTTCACTTTTATGTGAGGTATTTTTAGGGCCAGTTTTATTTGTAAAAGCCTGACAATTTTGGAGTATTATGACAACGAGCGTGAATTATACATGGGTCGACGTTTTGGCAGAAGTTTGGACGATAATAAATTTACTTATGATCAATGTAGATGGTGGATCTGCATATCCATCAATTTGTTAATTGATGAATTTGTTGTAAGCTATTTTGTTTTAAATTCACACCGAGGATCGCAAACCGTAAGAAAAATCCAAGTAATATGCAGTATTATATGAAAATGACATCAATTATTAATTAAAAAAATAATATTAATTATGTTTCAATAAAATCTATTTACAAAGCGTTAGTACAACAATCATGTACCCTTTTTACATCACATGAAATGTAAAAAAAAATCTCTACTAAACGAACAGCCTATCCACCCTACAAATAGTCTTTCGTTTCGTAGATCGAATCTTTAGATATTTAGTTACGTTTATGTCTAAAACATTACACGTCCTGCTATTTTATATTGCAAATGGGAATCTGCATGTAAACCGTAGATAGAGAATGTCTAGATGGTTCTTTTGACGAGAAATAGTATTAAAAAAAATGACAGCATAAGTTTATGCCGTCATTTTTTTTAAATACAATTCCCAAACGTTTCACAAATGTTTACCAACAGCACTGTCCTGACGATGTCAATCAAGTGCCTTATGATATGAACCATTCTGTATTTTAGCTTATACCTTTGTGAGATAGCAATTGGATTGGGCACAAATCCAGACTTCGGACTGTTACTTAACTGGGACGATGCTATGATCACATAAACTATTGGTGGAACAAATCAATAAATAATGGGTGTAAAAGTACCCCGAAAGGCACTTATTCTCGCCGTCCTTCTAGTTACGGAGATATTGGGGGTCAAAGTTAAAAAAAAATCACAAGTTTTTTTTTAATACAAGTTTTAATTGGGGTACTTTACTTTATTTAAAGTACCCCGTACTATTTAATGCATCTATCAGCACAATGTTTTGAGTGCGTTACATTGAGTCCTACCGTAAAAGCACAAAAAAAAGTCGTTTCCCAGCAACAATTTTTCCGTAGAGTTACTTAGTTTGATGTACAGAATGTTAAGTTCGTGAAGGGTCCGTTTACACCGTGTATCACTTTTTCCGATACGAGAAGCAAATCCAGGTCCTGATGCATAGCAGCAACCACTTACAATCAATAAACCAACGAAGCAGTCAGTCTAATCAGTGTGTGTTTAATGACATGTCCATACCATTCTTTGTCCTCGATGTAAACCAAGTATTTCAGACGTTCTCCTTTGCATCGTGCATGTCTGCATTTGATTTGTTGAATAGCGTTCGATGCAATTTGCTTGTCAGTTCTTGGGAATGTGATTGGCTCGGGTGAAGTTCTGTGATTGGTATTGCCAGTCAATAGTATCGGCGAAGGTAAATTAAATCGTTGTTACGTTTTCGATTACTTACTTGCTTTTGAATTGTATTTTTGACTGCTGACTAAGAAGCAGTAAGAAAATTATATAAGTACCATTTCTTATCAGTTTTGCTTCATGGGCGAATTTGTTTCGATACTATAAAAATAATTACTATTATACACGGTTGAAATGACACTGAAGTGCAAAATGGTACTATGTATTCAGCAATACCTGCACAATCTAAATGTTTGGAAATGTAACGGTTTTTTTTTAATAACCGATAAATAAAAGTCTGACAACCAGTCTTATAAAGGGGATCGTATTATCCAGTACTAACTGGGTTGTGAAGGTCAGATGGGCAGTCGCTCCATGTAATATATAGGGTTAATTGTAAAACACCAACAACCTCTTAAGAGGTCATTGTACTCATCATTATGAACAACTTTTACTATGGGACCAAACCTGAAATCGCGAAAAAAAAACAGCTGTTCCCTACATTTTGACGAGTTAATCGATCATAAAATGTAGAGAACAGCTGATTTTTTTTTCGCGATTTCGGATTTAGTCCCATAGTAAAAGTTGTTCAAAATGATGAGTACAACGACCTCTTAAGAGGTTGCTGGTGTTTTACAAATAACCCTGTTTACAATCAGCTGTATCCGGTTAGACTGGAAGCCGACCCTAACATAGTTGCGAAAAGGCTAGGCTGGATGATGGGCCCTGAGGGCTAAAACCTCCTAAAATGACCAGCAAGACGTAATCGATAAACAGAGTACCCTTTTTACATTGAAAGCACGATTTCTATTCCGCCAGCTTGCAAGGCTGCAGAATTGTCTACAGAGCCGACCCCGATGCAAATCCGCGAAGTATCGGTATCGGTATCCAAAGGTTTATTCCGCAGGAAACCAGTCAACAGATACTTTGTATGCTTTGAAACATTTATTTTATGTGGGTTTGAAAATATCGTGACGATTGGCAGTAAATTTTATTTTTATGTTTAGGTACAATAAAAGAATATTCACTAACTACACAAAACGAACTGCTCGTTAACTTTTTGGAAATGTACCTACTAAAAAAAAAAATGGCGGTAATAGTAAAATTTCTAGCCACGCGTCATCCTTGTACATCTACACGTTGATGGATTGCTCTTCAAATAGAGATCTAGGTCTTTAAAATTAAGACCTGGGTCATTATCTGCTTACATCATAATATGCAAGATCTATACTGAATTATTAATGACCTTTGTCATTAATTAATCAAATATATAATCTCGTTTCCAACCTTGTTTCCCCTAATGCAAAGAATAGTTCTCCCCTTTGGGTTAGGGCTATTACGAACATCATTCTGAACTGGGGAGTTCCCCCATTTAGTTTTTTTTTAAGTTACTACGAAAATTACTATGTAGGGGAGGGGATTCAAAATGATATACTGAATACGTGGTAACCGTTTGTGAGTCGGTGTATTTCACCCCCTTTGCCGAAACCTAATAATAGGTAGATACCATTTCGTGCCGACATCATTCGACTGCCTTTATTACCTGTCATCATCTATGTAACATTGCATGCTCTTGCAAGAATTATAAAAGTACCGTTGACCGTATGTTCAGTGTAACTTTCAGCTGGCCGAGTGTAGCACATCGATAGAAAGAGAGGCCAGCTGATACTAGTTTTACTAAAAATGTCGTGTTTTTTACTACACTTCACTTGAACGTACTCATTGAATAACTAAAAGCTACCAAGGTCAGCACATAACCTAGTCATACTGTCAAAGTTCTAGATAGAAATACAATAAACCCAAATAGTTTGTCTGGCAGGTAAACAGTATCATAATAATTAACAAGTCTGCCTAGTACCTACCTCGCGAACAAACAATGTGATTACGTATAAATAAGTTTCTCAATGGAATGACTGGCTAAGCACCTAGTTGCCACTGAGAAGTGAGTAAATGGAGAGATAATACGAAAGCTATGCTCAGCTACGTTGTAGTGTGTGTGGTCGTGCAATTTCCCTTGTTTCTTTCTTTCTTACACCTGTGTTTACAACCATACTTGTGTATTATAATGTCTCATACGTCGGCATCTGGTCTCCGCTGAGATTAGCCACTATGACCAAAAACGACTAGAAGGTATTTTTTTTATCTATTTAGAATGCGCATGATTCACTGAACATCATAGATTTTCTCAAGCTAAAATAACATAATCTTAACAGGTTTTATACTGATTAATAAAATAAAATAAAAAACGAATGGTGGGTACTTTATAATTGCATAAATTAATAGCATTAGAAATAATATAGGTAATTAGATTTGTAAGACATTCATTTAATAAGTTATCATGTATAGATACATTTTAATTTATAACACTCCATTTTATACACTACTCTACGTTCACAAGTAACTCGGCATCGATTACGTCTGACACATGAGATGGGTCCTGTGAAATCGATTTGAACTATGAAGTCTAGATTGATGCGATCTTTCTGGAAAGTTCAGCAAAGGGCCAAGGTGACATTTTGTTTACCCAACTTTTTGTGCTGAAAAGTGTTAGTCCTAAGACTATTTATAGGGAATTTATTTTTGGAAAAAGAACTGTGTCACGACAGATATTTTGTTTGGCGACCATGTTGTTAGTAGGTCTAAGTTTTAAATGTCATCTTAGCACAGATTTTTCTAAAATTGCTTTTGCACTAAGCTCCTGCTAAAGATCAAAGACTGCAACAGATTTTTAATTACTCTGGGAAATCGACATTTGTCGGATTTAGAGAACTTCTTGGCTTTCCACGTTGACGATGTACTGACAATGACGTAGAGCATACATACAAGTACACAAACACGAAACATAGCAAGAGCCATTCAAAATTTACGTTAAAAACCTGACCATTGTGATCACTTAATATATTTACCGATAGTGCAAAAAAAACTACAACTCCTTAAACCATAAACTTACATAAAATCGGTAAGTACAGCCTGCAAAACAGTTAGCATTTTATTGATACGTCCCAAGTCCCAACAGGGACTGAATCCAACCGTTTATCCGTTTACATGGACCCTTCAAAAACGTGTATTAACCGACTCTGTTGCGAACGATACAAGTGGATCCGGTTCATATTGGAAAGGATAAGACAAAATGCTGTAAAAAGATTTTCTATACAGTTTTCTTGAAGCTCTTCTGTCTTTGGGTATTTTTGGATTATAGGATCTCTTACGCGTGTCTGGTGTTTAAGGATTGAATACGATTATTGAAATAAAATTAGGAATAGTCCGTGGAAAAAAAAGAGTATCGTATTATGATATGATCTGGCAACTATTTAGATGTAGGAAACCAACTTGCACTGTTCAAGTGTGGTTGATTATGGTTCTTTTTACAGACAAATGGCCTGTGTAGGGGCACTTATAGTCTGATAACGTTTATGCTAATGGCACCTGGTTTAGACACCTAGGAAGCGAGAGAGCACAAGTAAGGGCCCATTTACGGAACGGCGTCTCGCGACGCGTTGCACGTTTTTTCCGTTTACGGAGAGGCGGCGCGTGCAGTGACCAGCGTTATCACATGCGCAATATGCACATACAAACATGATATGACAATGTTGTTAAGAAGAGACGTGGGTATCGCTACGTTTCGCTCGCCACTTCTCCGTGAAGAAAGTATTAAAGGAACTGGCTGGCCGCAACGCTACGTGCGCCACCGCCTAAGACGAAGCGTGCGTTCCGGCGATTACATCTGCGGGCTCCATGGCCAGAAACGCTGTTTTTCAAGCAAACTTGCGCGCAGTGCGTCTCCTTTAATGAGCCCTAACACATCGTAACATTAGTTGGGCTATGCGCCATTAGGTACCGTCTTTTCCGTCCCGATACTTAATCCCACTTAGTAGCCAGCTCAACATTCCTTAACCGCCTTCTCCACTATTCTCTATCCCTAACATATTTTATACTTCTTATTCAAAGTCACTTTGCACCCAACCATCAACCTGCTGTACTCAACAAATTCATCAATACTCGCTTACATCACGACCCGAAGCTAACTCCATCCGACCTACGCTTCAATGCGGATCTGTTTATTGAAAGCAAATAACGAAACGTCAGATGCATTCGAAGTTTAAAGTTGTGTACTCTGATCACGTCTTGCGGCTGTATTCTGAGCAATGTATTTAGTAGCAAACTTCGTTGTGTTGCGCTTTTAAGTGTACCTAGTAGAAAATGTAGTGATTTGTTTTAGGTTTTTACGTAACTTTTGGTTCAGTTCTTCTTGTTATCTTTACTAATACTACATAGGGGGATATTGACACAAGATATGAGGATGGTGTTTTTATTTATCTACCTGCATTGTCCTTCTTCTGTGGTATTCTTAGGCCAATCTGATGGAGATACTTCCTAAGACAAGACATCGTGTGTGTATTTACTTTCTTTTGTTTGGCCCTCAGCGGCAACGCCAGTCTTCTAGCACGACTGCGGTCCAGGTCACTATAAGCCTTGATTGGAGTTCATAAAAATGAACCAGGCAGGTTTTGACGTAATATAGATGAAGAAAACCCACCTTTGTGGTTTCACTAATGCGACAATTATAACATTAATCGAAGGATCAACGTATTTTATACATACAGATAACTATTATAATTATGAAGTATTTTTCACCTCAATCATTTAACATGACTAAAAGTAACAGAAAATATATCTGTTCATTAAAACCCATCAATTTACACCTACTACATTCTCTATACCAATGAAAAAGAAGGAAAATTATTAGAATTTTTATTGGAATACGGCCACGCAATAGAGTAATAACAGCCGCGCTCGATATGTGCGGGCGGCGATGTGATCCGATATCATACAAGTACGTGATTCCTGCCGTCGTCAGTTGTAAGGATGCTGCGATATCCTGCTAGATTTTCTTGTAAAGCCACGACTGCCTTTTTAAGAAAATCGACGATCTATTGTGTTTAGAACAGAGTAGGTACTAAGAAAATAAAACAAACTAAAGTGTGTACTATATATGGAACGCCCTATAATAGTACAATACATGATATTATATGTTAGTTTAGCATAATCAGCCTATAATGTTCTACTGCTGGGACCCACGGCCTCCTCTCTGTGAGAGGGAATGGGCTATAATCCACCACGCGGGCCCAGTGGGGGTTGGTAGATGTCACATGTCTTCGAATTTTTGATTCTATTACATGCCAGTTTCCTCACGATGTTTTCCTTCACCGTTTTTGAGAGCAGTGGTGATGAAATAAATTACACAAAGTAATGTGCCTGCCTGGGTTCAAATCCTCGACTTATTGTTCGTAAGTCGGGGCCGCCACCTCTGGGCCACCGCTGCTCTCGATGTTAGTGGACCATTGCAGCCTAAAATAAATGATGTTGTTGTAGTCATACATATGTACTTTCTTTTGTTTTGTACAAAGCTCACTGGACTCCGTCTAACTGGGACGGAAAAATTGCGGACGCAGCTCCGGACACTAGGTACTGACTGAAATCATCCTTGCCTAGCGTTTTCCCAAATATGCTCGGGTCGGCTTCCAGTCTAACCGGATGCTGCTGAATACCAGTATTTTACATGGAGCGACTGCCTATCTGACCTCCACAACCCAGTTAATGCTAGGTAATACGATACTCGTTGGTAAGACTGGTTGTCAGACTTTCGGGCCACTGACTACCTGTAACGACTGTCAAAGATGTACAAATGACAGTCAACACAAACGGCTTAGCGTGCTTTCCAAAGCATAAGCAGTTTGTAATAAAGTTGTTAGGTTTATTTCCGTGAATAATAAAACTGCAAAAATTACACAAAACACTAGTTCCAAAACGATTATCATAAAAACAATTTTGATTCAAACCAACATTCAACTCGTACCATAACCCAGATTCAGTGGCCATTACCCGTATTCGCCAGCTATGAAACTAGTCATTATTTTTATTTTGAACCGTAAAAACGGAACGATTTTCGATATCGTCTGAAGCATGAAAAATTTTCAGCGCACGGAAATTAAATTTCAATGAAATTAAGCCCTTCATGAACGATTTCGTGTTTCACTCGCGAAACGGATTAATAATTTGCGTTTGAGTCTGCGTTTTTTTTCTTGTTTATTTTGTAGTATGAAAGCTAAATGAAATAGTTGTATTGTATTGTATAACGGGCTGGTGTTCGCAGCTCTACGTCCAATGCGAGTATTTTGCGTGCGGGTGGGAAATCTATTCGATCCACCCCAGTTCTCCGAGAAAAGCCAGCAGCGTCTTGATGTCGCTGACAATCTCACGGAGAGTGCGAGTACCTGGGTATAGAAATAGTTATACTACTAGAATATTCTTGATGTCTTTTAAACTCTTCACGTCATTCATCTATAATGTACACCCACGTTGAAACAACGCGCGCTTCCCACAAGGGGCCAGGGAGACTAATCGGGGAGGGGTGCTGCGGTGAGACGATAGTACAAGAACGAAGCGCCACGTAGTATTTCTTAGAATATCCAGAATCTTCTGGTACTCTTACGTTTTTTCGAAGGTGGCGTAATAACAGCAGCTATAGAACACGTTTTTTCAGCACCATTGTTTGTCATTCACTGACACAGATGTCGGGGTAAGCAGCGTTGCGCTAAGATATCGCAGTGCTTGTCACTCACTTCATCGAATTCACTAAGCTGAATCGCAATGTATTGCCAACGCTCGTGTGGCATCGCTCTAACGCATCAGTCGTATTATCACTTGATGTATCGCGATGGATTAGTTTGATTTGCTTTGACATACAGTAGAAATGGCATATAATCCATCTGCTATATTCCCACTCCAGCTTTTAGCCAATTAGTTTGAATGCATGGTTATAGCGGAAGCCCTAGAAATTGTTTGCGTATCCACTTTGATCGACGATACATACACGTAATTAGTACCCTACATGAATATGAATTAGGTTTAACTCACAATGAGCGAGGAAATACAGCTGAAATCTTAAATATGTAGTACCTGTTTTAACTTGAAGACATGTTGTGCAGCGTTACGGGTAGTCAGAAGCCTGAGAGTCGGACAACTAGTATTATGGCGTATCTCTCTTCTGCTCCGTTGGTGAAGTGGTTGCAATCGCGACTGGTGAGCATGAGGTCCTGGGTTCGATTCCCGGGTCGGGCAAAGTGTTATTGGGTTTTTCCATCATGAATTTCTCAGTAGCAGCCACGGAGCCTGGACTTATGCCCGGTTGAGGGCAATAGGCTCGTCCTCTATTACATGGGACTTGAACATAACTGGCTTAATGTGAGTGTATTATTAGGTACACCTCTGTTTAATCTTTCGGGGATTACAGGCGTGAAGTTGTGTTATACTAGCTCATGCCCGCGGCTTCACCCGCGTGGAGTTCGGTAATTGTCCCACGGGATCGTACTACCGGGATAAAAGGTATCCTATGTGTTAATCCAGGTTATAATCTGTATACCAAATTTCATCCAAATCCGGTCAGAAGTTTTTGCGTGAAAGAGTAACAAACATCCATCCATCCATCCTCACAAACTTTTGCATTTATAATATTAGTTGGATCTCTTCTTCTTAGTTGTTCACTCTTGGTGGTCGTAGTCGTGGAGGCAACTGCGGTCGCTGCCTTCGCTATCCTTTTCCACCAGTCTCTATTGGCAGCATGGCGAGCACATTCTGCCGTAGGGATCTTGGTCGGTGATCGACCACGTAGTATCGTGCCTTCGACGCTACCCTGACTAACCAAACGCTCCATGGAATCATTGTTGCGGGTAACGTTTCCAAAAAATATGACGATCCAGACTCAAGCGGTATCATGTCGTCCAAAAACTGGGTTGTGGAGTGGAAATAGCCAACGGCTCCGAATAAACCTCAGCTGCGTACGGGTAGGGCTGGAAATCGACCTCAACTAACTTGAGAAAAGACTAAGCAGATGGTGATGACATAATCCGCTCGAAATTTCACCCTTGTCAAAAACTTGGACTTTTTCTAATAATCTAGAATATTTCTAGACAGAGAAATTCAATTTTCTTACGTTTTTTTTTTCAATTTACCGTTCAGTGTCGGGCTTTATGTTGTACAAAATATGATTCACGACCGTAACACGAATGTATTTACAGAATTATAATAATTAAAATCATCAATACAATCCTCGTAAGTTCATAATAATACTTTGTATGAGTATTTCATGAAAAAGTCGTGGGTAACTACGGAACCTTACAGTGAGCATGACCCAAAACTCACTTGTCCGGTTTTTAGTGTTAATGATAGTATTTTCAGTACTCTTCTCAAAAACTTATTGTTTTCCAATCAATCAACTTGTAACTTAACTAGGCCTGTTGGTCTAGTGGTTAGTGACCCTGACTGCTAGGACGGAGGTCGTGGGTTTGATTCCCACACAGGACAAATCTTTGTGCGATGAGTACGATTATTTGTTCTGTATCTGGGTGTGATTTATCTATAATATGTATGTATTTAGAAATATAAGTATGTTTATCAGTTGTCTGGTTGCCATAGTACAGACTCTGCCTAGTTTGGGATCAGATGGCGGTGTGTTGGTTGTCCCAAGATATTATTATTATTATATTATTAACTTAGCGGCAAACGGTATAAAACAAAAACTTCTGAATAAACACTAAGATAACCCAATAACACTCCACAGGACACAGTTACACCCTGATTAATGGCCCCGAGATTCATTTGAATAGTTTCCTTAGTAAAACAAATTATTTGCTCCTCCACAATACAGAAACGGAATTCATTGAGAGTTATTAACCCATAAATATTCCATGTTTTGTAATTTTGTAGCGGCAATTATGAATGGATCTTTTGTATTGGCTATAAACTATAGAAATGACTTGTTTTTGGTAAGAATGGCGAATTAAGTTAATGGAGTGGTGTTTTAGTTAATGATGGTAGTGTTTTTACTTGGAAAATAGACAAGAAAGCTTCTATCAATTTTCACGATGATTTAATCAGGCTTCCGTAAAGGTATTATAACAAAGTTTTGATTACACCACTGTCTTGTATAATGACATTCGATAATAACTGTTTTTTTTTTAATAATTTTTTGGGCAAATAAATAACTATACATCTTTATATCATTCTCTGCTTAAATCTAGTCATTTACTTGACGGTTCATCAAGTCCAAATGTCAAACACTATCAAAATAATTGATTTTACATTACATAACAGAATCTAATTCTTTTGCCTTACAATCATTGTACCGCTCAACCACTTGATAAATTAAACATGTTTTAATACTGTTTTAAACAGAGACCTTTGTTAATTAATTTCTTTATTAAATTAGACTTGGTCTGAGAAGACAGTACTATCAAAATAAATACAGAAGATCAGCTTTAAACAACAAGCAAAAACAGTCGCACACGGAGGCATGATATTCACGTACAACAGTGGTAACAACTCCGACTTAGGAGATTCTCACACGAGACGTACATCCGCGCCTTTGGGCAGAGGCAACGAAGCAGATTTTGTGGCGGTGTGCACAGCTGGTTCGTGCTGCCGGGCTGTGTACGAGTGTTAGACAAAGAATTGCATACAAGCCTGTGCGACGGACGAGCGGTATTGTGTGAAATGATTTGTAGATAACCCATGAACAACATTTTAAAACTGTTTATCATCACTGCTCTCAAAACAGTGAAGGAAAATATCGTGAGGAAACCAACACGCTCTAAAACCAAACATTCGAAGACATGTGAGGTCCACCAACCCGCACTAGGCCCTCGCCGAATTATTTTTTATAATATGTTACACTAGGAATTTCTCTTATAACGTGGGTGCGTTACACATTTAAACTAACATACAAAACAAAAGAGACCCGGAACAACAACCTGTAGCCATACAAATAGTTGTTCCGTACGGGAATCGAACCCACGACACGCGCAGCAGTCAATCGCTCAGCGTACGAGTTTATAGAGTGCACGCGAAACTAGCATTTGTTTGAGATTGCCGTACTTATGCGTCTACGTGCGAGCGCCTGGTTTCGCTCGCTGTATGGGATTGACCTTCTGTACCCAATCTAATTCATGCCAGTATTATAACCTGAGACATTGTTATTTCAGATGGAGCTGGATTTTCTGTCTGATTTCATTGTGGGAGGAAATTGTGGTTCTGCTATTTGAAGATGTACCTACGTAAAGGATTATGCATTGAGAAGGAGGAAGGGAGGAAGTCTGCAGGTAACTGGAGTATGTTTTGTAACTTGATTATTGCAGTAACTTCCTTTTGTCTCTGCATCAGAATTTTGTAACTTTTGAAATTTTGAAATTTATTGTGTTTATGGTGTAGTAGGTACCTCCCGTCTATTATGTGCCTTTTTTTTTCGGATGGGAAATCATCAAATGACTCCTCCCGCTCTGAGCGGAGCGGAAGGGAGTGTCAGACTTTTATAGACTAAAACCCATCCATGTTCCTTCTTTTGCCCTTTGTGTTCCAGGGCCGCGGTATCTCTTTCGAACAGTCCCGCAGCCCATCTATTATGTGCCCTAAAGTAATATGTTAGTATTTCATACAACATACATATAAGTAGTTTCTAAGTATCTGGTTTTAAAGACCAAACATCAAAAAAGGCAAGCACTTGTTCGCGATTTGGAACAAACATCATATTACGCGTTGTTTACACTTGTTGTTACTAATAATGGCTTTTCCTGAGTTAAAATAATAATCGTACCCATTTTGATTTACAACATTAATATTATCCTAAAATCCCTTTGTTTTCCATCCAAAACATTGTAAACAATAAGCATTCTAATGCACAAAATTTTGACAACTTAAGTAGCCATCGCCGTCGCAGCCGACTTCGAAGTCACTTGGGGCCGGCTCTTAAGTCGTTTCGGTACTTAATATAACTTGGAACAAGTCGGTGTAAAATCAGTGAAGCACAGGTGCGAGCCAATGACTGCTATAGCTCGCGAATTCGTTTTAAAATACCTGTTTTAAAGCCTCCAAGTTCTTACTAAGTTTGCAAGAAAAAACTTAAATTGTTGACTATGCAAGTTGTTGTAATGGTCGTTAATAAAGTTTTTAGTGTGATTAAGAGTGCACTTAAGGTATACCGTAGCGAATAGAGACGTTTTTAGGGTTCCGTAGCCGGCTATGGCAAAAACAGAACCCTAAGAGATTCGTCATTTCTGTCTGTCTGTCCGTCCGTATGTCACAGCCACTTTTTTCTAAAAATATTAGGACTACACAGTTGAAACTTGGAAGGTATTCTGTGAACCGCTTTACGATTTTTATACAAAACTAAAAAAAATAAAAGATTAGATCAGAAGATTAGTCTCTAAAGACTAAAGAATCCCCATACATGGAAATGAAAGTTAAAAAAAATCATCATATCTATACTAGTACGTGCGTGGTGTATATAGAGAGGTCTTTAAAAATAACATTGAGGCTCCTAAAACCATTTTTTCTCAAAGTCAATCGTTTGAAACATAGACGTTTCCAAAGTGGTAAAATGTGTGTCCCCCTCTAATTTCTAAAGTAAGTGGAGGAGAATTCTGGAAAAATGTAAGATAGTAGAACGTAAACAAAACTTTCAACGAAAATTAGTTTGAGTGAGATTTGATGTTTAGTTTTTGAGTTATGGGACTTTTCATCAAACTACAGCAGTAACTTTGTTTTTGATTAACATACATTATGAATGAGCCTTCAAAATGTTTTGTTTTGGTGCTACGGAACCCTGTGTGCGTGCGAGTTCGACTCGCATTTAGCCGGTTTTTATTTCATATCTTTGGGTAACGTGTGAGTGTGCAGATCTTAAATTTTAAATTCTCAAGTGTTGTGATGGTGTTGTGTAATTTTTATAATACGTGATAGTTTTATCTCATTACCAAAATCTATACACACCGTGATTTTTCAATTTTATATACTGACTGACAATAGATTTACATATATATTATCAAGGTTTATCTAAGGATAATACTGTTACGAGCTGGGTATGGGATAAATTAATTACTACCGATTAAACAACAAAAAAACTTTATTAATTACAACACACTTAAAACTTAATCACAAATACACTACTGATCACTATTCACTTAGATATCGCACTTCTAGTTCACTTCGATTCGCTTCGTCGTGTAGCCAAAATCAGGCTGACTGCTCTTGCAAACACGACGTCTATCTTTGGCCTTCTTGAATCTTCTAGACAATTCTATAGTGGAACATTCTAGTCTCTAATATTATAGACAGGTCCTTACTAGAACATTCGAGACTCGCACGTAATCTAGAATGTTCAGGTAAAGCAACCGACGTAACAATACTGTGGATATGTAATATTAAATATGTATTAAGACACCTAGTTTAGGGATAATTTTAACAGTTTTACGTTTTCATAATCTCTTGAAACACAAAGGTTAAGTAGCTTTGACTTAAAACGTTTTGAATGAACTGAGTAATTCATTAAAGACCAAGTCATTCTGTGATATTGACATGTTAATACTCGGAAAAACAGAAAAGCAGAATCTATCGCACAAGTAGCAAACCAAAATACACTTTAATATTTGATGAACGTATCCATTAAGTTGCGAGTTAATAATCTTCTTTTGGGTTAGCTCGTTCCATCGTCGACCTCATCTCTGCCTTCAGGACAAGATTGAGGTCAAGAGTAGGCTCATATACAGGGTTATTTGTAAAACACCAGCAACCTCTTAAGAGGTCATTGAACTCATCATTATTAACAACTTTTACTATGGGACCAAACCTGAAATCGCGAAAAAAAAATCTGCTGTTCCCTACATTTTGACGAGAATCAATCATAAATGTAGGGAACAGCTGATTTTTTTTTCGCGATTTCAGGTTTGGTCCCATAGTAAAGTTGTTCATAGTGATGAGTACAATGACCTCTTAAGAGGTTTCTGGTGTTTTACAAATAACCCTGTATATATATTTAAAAAAATATATTTATACAACTGCTGTACTACTACAACAGTTACAAGTGTCTGTACATTTCACTAACTTTGTCTGTATTTACCGCAGATCATAGACTAGTAAATGAGAGAACACAAACCGATAAGAAGTCTTAACTCCATACTAATCGTGAACCGATAGTAATGCTATCGAAGCCGCTTTACCTTACCGCTTAAACTTAATACCCGGGAAGGATTAAATTAGCTTTGACTAGGAGTGTAGCTTTATTAGTGAGGAAAATATTTACTGAATTTTGTATGGCATTTTCTTCTTTGGGATTCAGGAAAAATGTTGGATTTTTAACTAAAAGAAGCTTTGTATCAAGTACTATAGGATTAAGAATAGGTTTTAAAGAGCTTTTTGTTTTTAGACAGTGCCTTTAGGCAATGTATTTTTTGAATTGTGGTTAGAATCACCTCGAATCGAAAAAAGCAGCCAAATGCGAGTCGGACCCGCGCATGAAGGGTTCCGTACCATCGTTGTAGGGCAGCCCGCTTTACTATCCTTTTTTTATACATTTATTTTTATCATGAGATACAGCCCGCTGACAGACAGACGGACGGACGGATGGACAGCGAAGACTTAGTAATAGGGTCCCGTTGGCTACCCTTCGGGTACCAAACCCTATAAACGGCCTGTTACAAAGTATTTGTATAGGTATGATATCTCTATAAGTAGTTTCTTTAGAACGTTGTCAATGTTAAAATGGCTAAGGGATCTGTGTGTATACAATCAAACAATTATTTTGTCTATCGCGCTACACTGCTAGACATACCCTATCTTCCTTCACCACATCCAGTCTAACCCAGCCAAATTTCAAGGTAGTTGGTCCATCTAATTGAGGCACAAACTACGTTACGCTCGCCTACATGTGGTCTCCACTCAAGGACTCCTCAAACATGGCCAGTTCATTGCCACTTAACTTAATTACTCTGAAAACTACGATGGTACCTCGGGATTTTTTTCCGCATAGTTTAATCTAGTGCATCTCGTCTATTTTCCAATATTAAACAACCAGATATCCGTATCTCTTATCATTCCTCTGCCAACACCACCACGGCACAGCTTCACATAACACCCTGATTTGCATACATTGCACGCCTCCCAGATATGCGAGTGAAACAGTTAAATTTTACGAACCTCGTTTTGGCTATCAAATAAAAATTGAATTGTAACAACGCAACATAATATCTCGCTCCAATTGGGACACTGATGTGTTCGATATTGTATTCTGTGACTGTAAATCGAGATATTGGTTGCAATTTTTAATTTGTCACTGTTTTGTACCAAAAACTGGTGAGCAGTTATATTCATGTTTGTGTTCAGCAAGCACATTATGCTCGCCATTATTTGAAGATATCAGTAAAGCTTAGTTTAGTTAAGTTTATTTATTAATAACTAGCTTTCGCCCGCGACTTCGCTCGTGTTTATTTAGAATTTGACAATCAATTCGGGTTATACTCTGCTTGTTATAATATAATTTAATCATGATTCCAAAGACACGTTGCGCGATATAATTATTATCATAAGAACGTTATTGTTATTTGTCTCAGGGACAGTACTTTTTTTCGGGATGAAAGATGTGTATGTCTGTTTCTGTACACCTGACAACGTATGTGCAAAATTTCAGGATGATCGGTTCAGTGGTTTAGGCGTGAAAAGGTAACAAACAAACAAACTTACTTTCGTATTTATAATATTTGTATGGATCGAAGTATGGATTAACAAAATTACATGTCAGTTTTATAAAAACACAGATCTTTACACATTAAAAGGTTCAGTACGTCTTGTACGCAAAATACGCGCTTTGGACGAGGAGTTGCTTACACCAGCCCGTTATACAATACGAAGGTTCGGTGTACTTCCTCTACGTGACACCTAATTGGATGTATTTATTCATATGAATTTCAGTTCTTGGCGCTAAACCCAGCGCCAGCGAGCGTAGGGAAATACTAATGAAACATGGATGAACCTGTGTGACGAATGATATGGCTAGAAAAGTGACTACTGAGATTGCAATAAATTAAGTACTACAGAAAAGAAGATTAGAAGGAGATCTTATTATTTTCTCTATTTTTACGCAAAAAACTCAAACCGAAAGGTTTAAACTTATTTGTTAAGTAAAGTGCCTTTACTTTAAAAACAGCTAAAACCAAGCATAAAGTAAAACAGCAAACGTGATCAACGTAAGCTCTTTAGAACCCTTTTTATACCAAAATCCGCATAAAATATAAATTCCTGAGGAATTTAGAAGGAAAAATGCTAAGTTGGTGAGAAAAATCACCTTCCTTTGAAATAAGACGCAATTTTCACATTACTTAGCGCTTTATATTGATCGAATCTTACTTTTTCGGGATTTTCAAGCCTTCTGTAAAAGTGCTTGGCGTGTAGAATTAAAGATTTATGGAGTAATCTTATTAAGCTGTCGTTTTCGGCAGATTGAGTCATATTTGATGTAAGTTATTCAGTTTCTAGACAAAACTGAATTTGCTCTTTGTAATTTTTCTGTGTTCTTTTTAACAAAGAAACATTGCTGAGCAAAACAATAAAATAAACGGTTGGTGGTAAAACCCTTAAATACGGCGTATCGTTTTAAATATTTGTGCTTCTTATTAAAAGGGGTCAGTGGTGTCATTGTTTATCTAGGTTATTGACACGAAAAGAATAAGAAGCTCGTATCTATTCAAAGAAACCGTCCAAGTGCGAGTCGGACTCGCGCATGAAGGGTTCCGTACCATCGTAGTAGGGGAGCCTCTTTAATATTAAAGGAATATTTCATTCATTTTTATTATTTTTGGTTATAGCGGCAACAGAAATAAACATTCTGTGAAAATTTCAACTGTCTACCTATTACGGATCATGAGATACAGCCTGTTGACAGACGGGCAGACGGAGGACAGCGGAGTCTTAGTAATAGGGTCCCGTTTTACCCTTTGGGTACGGAACCCTAAAAACACTTGATAACTTGATTCTACTAAAATCAAGTCTTTCTAGGGTTCCGACGAACGAGGCTACTAACCTCGTTTTTAAAACACAAGGATTCTCCCAGTGAGAGTTACTAAACCAAGGCCTAACCATTACTATAATAACCATCAAAACACCCGAATATAGTCCAACCTCCTGGTACCGTTTCTTAATCACCGTTTGAAACTCGATAGGAAACTAATAACGTCTGATGGGAACCGCACCGATATCTATGGTCACCACAAATAGCCCATAGTTTGAACGATCCGTCATCATGGGACGCATGCATCACAACATAGATGCAGAAGTATCAAGAAGAATTGAAATTTGTGTTTTGTATTTCGAAAAGGTACGTGGTTCAAGATTAGAGGAGCTCCTAGCTAGTTTATACAGCCGCTCGGGTCAATCTTTAGGTTAAGCCACACTTGCCTAGGTTGGTCCGTGGATTGGTGACCACTCATAACATACCGAGTTTCCTCCGCACCTCGAAAAACACGTTAAGCTATTGGTCCCGGCTGTCGTTTGTAGATCTTTTGACAATCGTTATAGGTAGTCAGTGGCCCGAAAGTCTCACAACCAGCCTTAAAAGTGTATTCAATTGTTGGTGAGCCAAATAAATAAAATAAAAATAAAAAATAAACCAGGAGTATCGCATTACCCAGCACTACCTGGGTTGTGGAGGTCAGATAGGCAGTCGCTCCAGGTAAAGTACTGGTATTTAGCTGCACCCGATGAGACTGGAAGCCGACCCCAACATAGTTTGAAAAAGGCTTGGCAGATGATGATGAAGTGAGTGTCTGGAAGACGGCTTGTTTCTTTTTAAATGCTTTTTTTTTGTACGGGTGAATGAGATTCAAAGTTCATCATTACTCTCATAGGTTTTTACTGCACTTTAAAATAGAACCAACCAACCAGAGAGTGTAAACAAAGTGATATTCTACCAACGATCACGGTATGACACACGGATCGACTAGCTACTCAAAAAAGTTATAGGTCAATAATGTTGGTCAAGGATCTACTAATACAGCACACAGACAGCCGGGACTAACGGCTTGACGTGCTTTCACGGCACGGATAGCCTCACTATAGACTCACTCACCAAAAGACTTCAGTTATTTTTGAAAGACCTAGGAAATCGACTTTCTGCTACTCATCTTTGCAGGGACGATAACCCCGCCAATAAATCTGGTCGGGACAAACAAAGTTTTGGATGTCGCCCAAGATGGCGAATCGCTTTCGTTCAAAATAATTCGATGATAAATTGACCGGCATTGTTCGAGTACCGTTTTGTCATTTATTTCAATATCAAAAGGTACCTATTGTACTTGTTTGAGACAGAAAATTATAGTAACAATAGCTTTGATTTTTATCCAGTCTCTGAAGATTTATTGTTTTCGTAAGGAGACGAACTCAGTTTTGGAGAATAGCTAGGGAAAAATGAGTAATCGCCTTATTTGCTGAGAGTATACGTCTGCGACTTCAGTTCATAAGTCAAAAGATTTTACTATTTCGTTTCTTGCATCCATTGCATTGTTTGACATCCGCGGCTGCTGAGCATGAGGTCCTGGGTTGGATTCCCGGGTCGGGCAAACTGTAATTGGGTTTTCCCATCAAGAATTTCTCATTAGCAGCACCGGAGTCTGGATTTGTGCCCGGTTGATGGCAATAGGCTCGCTTCGTATTACACGGACCTTCAACATAACTAGGGAAATGTGGGTACTATTGGGTACACCTCTAACTAACCCTTCGAGGATTTCAGGCGTAATGTTATGTTATGTTCTTGCATCTTCATTAGAATACAATATATTCACACATAAATATAGTTTTTCTTCGCCTTTTTACATTAACCAGTCTGCTACGATATTTACACACTCCTTTTTCTTCGTCCCCCAAACAATAACAAAAATGGTTAGCTTCAACTCTAACAAACAGTCCCATGTAATATGCGCGAGCTTGTTTCCAACAACCAGGTACAAATCCAGGCTCCATAGAAACTGACGCTCTGGCTGAGAAGCTCAGAGCGTCTCTAAATGCGGGCGTCGCGGTCACGTGGTGGCTCTCGGCCACCGTAGGCGCGGGCCTGTGGACGGTGAGTAATAGGCTAGCTCGCCGTTCGTCCGTCGTATGACGACAGGCCGTGTCGACGGCGCGTTCGTGTTCCACGCGCGCCTCAAAGAGATGTCAGCAAACATGAGGGGCCCTCCAGGGGCGATGCCTGCCAGGGCTGCGGGACAGTTCGACAGAGATACCGCGGCCCTGGAACATAAAGGGCAAAAAAAAGGAACATGGATGGGTTTTAGTCAGTAAAAGTCTGACACTCCCTTCCGTTCCGCTCAGAGCGGGAGGAGTCATTTGATGATATCCCATCCCAAAAAAAAAAATGCTCCAAAGAAATTAATTATGGGAATACCCAATAACACTTTGCCCGACCTATGTATACTCAGCAGAACTTAGCAAAGTCTGTTGAACACGTACTCATCTTAAACTACACCTTAAAGTAAGTAGGACACAGTATAACTTGTAACACTTACAAATGCAGCCGTAAACACAGACATTCAGCCAACTGGACCGCAAACTCTCGCGGCGGTATAACACTTGTGACCCCCAACATGATACTAACCTGAAGAGGTGACAAATGACGGCTTACTCGTAAACTTTGAGACTAATGTGTGGCCCACTGTGCTGTCCGCAGGGGAATTAGGTGCTTGACAAACTTACATATGACATGTTGAGAAATAGTTTTGAGACAGTGTAATGAAAAAAAAACGAAATCACAGCATTAATTTCTATTTGGGCCACGCAACTAGAGATTGTTGTTTTCGGACAAATTAATAATAACTGCCGATTTGAAAGGTTATCTACAGTTTACAAAATAAAAATAATGAAGTCATCATTCATCATCATTTGCCTAGCTTTTTCCCAACTATCTTGGGGTCGGCTCGCTATCTAGCCGGATGCAGCTGAATACCAGTATTTTACATGGAGCGACTGCCTATCTGACCTCCACAACCCAGCTAGCACTGGGTAACACGATACCCTTTGGCAAGACTGGTTGTCAGACTTTCGAGCCAACCTTAACGACTGTCAAATGGCTACAAATGACAGCCGGGACCAACGGCTTGACGTGCTTTCCGAGGCACGGAGGAAACTCGGTATGTAATGGGTCATCCATCCACGGATCAACCTAGGCAAGCGCGGCTTAACCTAAAGATCGACCCGAGCGGCTGTTATTATTTAGCCACGAGCTCCTTCAAAAATTCACTTCAAAAATAGCGTGAACATCCTAATTCTCAGACGTGACACTGACAGTTCACAGAAACGTCACATGCCTCAATACATAACCGCTATGAAGCTATAGACGAATTTCAGAAAGTGCATTGTGCCATAAAATTTCTCATCGACCGGCTACCGAAAGTACTGAAGTGCATAGCTCCGGCGATTTTCGTGTAAAATGGACTACTGTAGTCGAGTGTGGAATAAAGTAGAGGAATGTGGCCCTTGTGGAAACTTAGTAACAGAAAATTTTCGTACGCTTTTTGATATTTTTTGGGAACTGGATTATGTTGGCTGGTTTTGTGGCGGTATATGCCGTTTATCATTTAAATTTTTTATGTGGAAGCATGGTGGTTTGTGATTGTAAGATAAAGGCATAATCATGACTGAGATGCGGTTGAACTATTTAACTTGTTTTCGAGAATCTGATACTGTCAAATAATCTATCTGCAATTACATAAGTGCAACGGTTTTGGAAATAACCAAAAATGTCCATGATGGCTAGAACAGTTTTTCCATGGTAAATGTGTGTTTAAGTAATATTTTGTAACTGATCAGAAGCATTGAAGAAGAACTTGAGATAAATGATTTCTTGATTTTGAGTTTTTACAAAATTGTATTTCTTTTTTTAGTACTTTCATATGTCTCAACTGCCAATTAACCAACAGAATACGAACACGGAAATAGTCAAATTTAATCTCTCAATCCTTGAAAAACTTATTAAAAAACAACCACACAACAACCTAACATTTAAATATCAAACAATTCACCTTCACATGTTAATTCCGAGCACTATTTACGCTTGCTCATTCCCAGGGTACGGTATTTGAAGCCAAGATTAAGTGGAGACGGACCTTGACAAATCCTTGTTACACACGGCGGGAAAACTTCAATCATTAGTCTTTGAGCGCTGATGTGCGCTGTCCTAATGGAGGAGGCATGTTTTGGCAGCTTTTGTGTTAGACAACGAGTTCCTTGACGTTTTGTGTTGGTTATTGAAATGTTACTTGTCATTCCTTTGGTCGCTAGTTTGCCAGAGTTGTGTTAAGTAAGACCAATATCGTTGATAGGTTGATTAAAACCGCCCAAGTGCCAGTCGGACTCGCGCATATAGGGTTCTGTACCATCGTAGTAGGGGAGGCCCCTTTAATTTTTTGATTATTTGTTGTTTTAGCGGCAACAGAAATACACATTCTGTGAAAATTTCAACTATCTAACTATTACGGATCATGAGATACAGCCCGCTACCAGACGGACGGATGGACGGACAGCGTAGGCTTAGTAATAGGTCCCGTTAGTTAACCCTTCGGGTACGGAACCATAAAAAGGAAGAAGTGACTTGAAAGAAAGAAAAAAATATTTATTTGTCGCAAGGACATGACGTGCGTGAACAACGTCAAACAATAAAATTAATACCTTCTCTCCGACACTGGTACAGAAACATGTCTATCGGAACAATGTCGGATGAAGGGGCAGTCCAGTCTTCCAGCAATCATCACCAGAACGATGTTTGGGCTACCCCGTACCCTGCGCACCAAGGACGTGGCGCGCTTGCGCATGGTCGCGTGGAAGCAGTCAGTGCGAGCCTCTGCAAACATACCCGATGCGCTGCAGTATCGGGGTAGCCCCATCACCGCCCTGAACGCGTTATTGTACTGGACGTGGATGGCGCTGTAACTTTTATTAGAGTAGTGGTGGTGGAGTAGTGGTAGTGGTGGTGTTTATCAATGCCCGTGCCATCTCTATATGAGAAGCGGCCCTTGCCCAGTTAAGGGACAGTAATGCTGGTATTGTTTTATAAGAAAAATTAATTAATCCAATTCATTTTCACTTTTTAATCACCGTTATCTAGACTAATATATCATAATATAAAGAGGTATTTGTTTGTAGGTTTGTATGTAGGGGAAAATCTCTGGAACTAATGATCGAAATCTAAAAATTATTTCACTGGCAGAAAGTTACATTATTCATTGGTGCTTTAATCTATAAATTATATGTAATTAATGCATATTAGCCGAGCTATCACAATTTTCGCGGACGAAGTCGCGGGCGAAGTGCTAGTCGCTTAAAAATTACACTTTAGAGGTCCATTCTGCCTCCTGGCTTGTCTTGAACATTTTCGTCTACTCTTTCGATTCAGTCTTAAACTAACATAATATCTAAAACTACAGCCCACAAAAAGCCCAAAAGGACCAGATTATTACAGATTTATAAACCAAACACGTTTGCCAGTGATTTCGAGGAGGCTCATTATCGCTTAGAATTCCGGTCAAACAATACACAGGGGGCCGTAATGAAGGGAATAGAGGAGGCGAGGGAAGTACGTGTGTCTGGATAAAACTGTTTTGACGTCACTGGGTTTTGTGGTTAGATACTTTTATGTTGTTAAAAAAGACTGATGCCCTCTTTGAAAAGAAAATCAACGTAAAAATTAACGAACAAGTTGTCAAGCTCGTTTCAATTGCTGTGATTGGTTGTATGAATTGTCAACATCCAGTGGATTATTTGACACTTGATTTTGACATAGATAATTATCGTTTCAGTAACTGAAGGCGGACATGGTGGTATTTTCATTTTGATCTGGCATTAGGAGAACTTTAATAATTTTAATCCTTATTGTATAGTCCAATAGTGACGATAGATACAATTAAATCGCACTTTAATTTACCTAAAGCGTAGTAGTGCCTACGCCGTAGATCTCCTGTGCCTACGGCGTAGCTCTCATATGCTACGGCGTAGCTCTCATATGCTACGGCGTAGCACTTCTTATCTACGGTATAGTACTAATGGCAATCCCAACCACGCACCGAATGATTTGATTTGGTAGAAGCCCGTTGATGTCTGACAATCGAGTGTCCGACATAGCTTTGAGTAGGTACTGAGTACTTTCTTACTTAAGATAAGTTATATAATCAGGCGTTACTTTGCGGAAATCCATGACATTAAAATGTTATGCAAAATATTTTGTTTTAATTCCGTGAAAAATGAACTAAATATATTGCTCATCATATAATATCTTCTCACTTTTCCTAACGAACAATTTTGCTAGTGCATCATCAAAATACTGATTTTTAATCAAGAATAAGGAATATGAAAATAACACAAATCAAAACGCGATCCATAAACGCAAAGAACCGACACATTTCAGAAACAATATCAATGCGTAAAAAGGCGAATTTATTCATAAACAGACAAACGGAAATATTTCTTGCTCCCCGAACGATTCTTAGCTCAGTCACGGAAACGAATATCGTGATACAGACCGGCCGAAGGAAATAGTCAGTCAGGCAACCGACAAGTAAAAATGGTCATTGTAATGTTGTCAATTACAGTCCTTTAACAGATATTGTACGTCTGACAGCTGCAATCCAAAACAAATCTTATTGCATAGAGAATAAAGATCACTATCATCTTGATGGACTTGTTAGTGGGAGAAGCTCAAGAGCAACCTCATCAACAATAACCATTACTGTGACTTTGAGAGTAAAAATATAATAATTAACACAATAAGTACCCAATAAGACTGGTATTGTGGTGGTTGATTGTTGACATAACGGTCCCGCATGACGAGAACCTTGTGAAAGTCGAGAACGATAAGCAAATAAAGTATTGTATGTAAGTATAAAGTATTGGTATTGTATTGTCGATATGTGGGATGTGAGCTCAGCAATCATTGTGCCGATAGTAGTTTCAGCCAAAGCCTAAATTGCCAAAAGCCTCGACCAATACCTGAGGAGGCGCTCGTTAGACAGTTGGATCAAGGGCTTGATTCAGAAAGCGGTACTCCTGGACATGGCGCGTATTGTTATGAGGTTTCTCTTTCTGGAGCCCTAACCGCCGGTAGCTTGGACCATGTTCCCAATACCGGTGGGCTACTATTTCTAATATTTTTTCATGTTTTTTTTTATATCACGTTTGATTGAAATATTTAAAAATGAAATTAATGTGTTTAAAAATAAAGGAAATTCAATAACATAAACACAAATAAAAAAATACAATTTAATTTAAAATAAAATAAATTAAATAGAATTGACTCAAATACAATGATGTAAAATTAAAATGCCACTCAACTCAATTAAAATCTAATTAAAATTGAGTGCGAGTGCCCACCTAGTATTTCGGGAAATCACCAAGTGGTTGGTCGACTCTTCATTTGACTAGAGGGCGAGCCTATTTTTTGGCCAAAAAATCAGCAGTACCATCCAACGTAGCAAGGCTGCCAGCGTTCTGGGCACTTTTCCTGTTGACAGCGATGTGGACGAATTTTTTGACGCCCTGTAACCCTTTTGATACGTGTACATATTTTTATTACTATTATAGATTTATAGTTTGTAAATAATGTAAATAAATTTAGTAAGTAGAAAAAAAACTGAAATTGAATTAAAATTAAAATGCAATACAGTGTAATCAATTGATTCCCAAGTAATGTCAAGTCAGAGGTACAGTAGCTGCGAAACGACTGGACTTCTCTTTTAAAAAAATGGTGGCTTTGACTTTTTGCGGACTACCCTCAGATTTGTGGATAGATTGATGAGTTTACTGTATTGGTTTTGGGTAAAAAGGGCCTTTTATGCAGATTCAGAATGAATGAATGAATGAATAAAATAAAACGTAGGACGAGTCCTGCCGGGATAATCAATCTTATGTGTGAAAAAATGTTACGGAGGTCTATTAGCGATAAATTCTTTGGCATTTTGATGAAATTATTAGAATTTATCCTTGTGTTAACTAAATATTTTGCATTATGCAAAATATTCAGCTAACACAAGGCTAAATTCTGAATATTAAATTATAGTATCTAATAAATTCTTCTAAAACTAAATATTTTGCATTATGCAAAATATTTAGTTTTAATTTAAAATAAAAATAATTATAAAAAATTTTATATTCTTCTATCTTCATGCAAATCGAATCCACTGGGCAGGTTTGCGACCGGTTTCTCAACCCATCTCTTTATATAAGTGCCAATTCTTTCCTTTATTCATCTTTATACAAAATTCATACATTTTTAAATATTAATTTAAAAAATATGTAAAAAAATATGAAAAATATAAAAATAATTGTAGCCCACCGGTATCAGGAAAAGGGCCCAAGCTACCAACGGTCCAGCGAGAGGAACCTCCGAGGAAGCCGTGTCCAGGAGTACCGCTTTCTGAATCAAGCCCATGATCCAGCTGACTAACGAGAGCCTCCTTAAATATTGGTCGAAGCTCTTGGCAATTAAACCACTGGCTGAAACGACTATCGACACAATGATAGCTGAGCTCACATCCCACATGTCGACAACCTCGCGAGCGAAGTCAAGATACTTGATTTGCATAAAAGTGCCAACATTATTACCACATCCAAACATTCACATCTCCAAAACCAGCTTCATTTGAGGCTCTTTGAGCTGCACCTGCTACCGCCGACAGCTCACACTTCCTCACTATAATGTATCACTACCTTAACAGCTCAAGAATATATTCAACGGTACTTCTTCACAATAATGTGTATCTACCTTACCTCTTGGCCACGAGCTACGCGCTCAAGCGAGACGCGTCTTGCGACAGTAATTTGTGACAGCGGTTTGTGACAGTGACGGCGGCGAAATAAATGAAAGAAGCTATTTTAAGCATACGAGCACAGGATAAAGATTGCCAGTTAACCAACAAGGCCCTTTTTAACCGACTTCAAAAAAGGAGGAGAGGTTCTCAATTAGTCGGAATCTTTTTTTTTTTTGCACCTATGTTGATCGATTACTCGAAGACGCCTGAACCGATTAGGGAAATTCTATTTTTGTATTAAAAAGTATACTCCCAAGTTGGTCTCATAGAAATACTGTCATAATCTGATCATGGACTTCGGAGATATGGAACGGAACTCTTCAATAATATATAGCAAATCTGTCGTGATTGCTGCAATCTGCTTGGATCTTTATTGTTTACACAACATCACGCCTGTATGCTCTGAGAGGGGGGGTCTGGGGGGGTATGCAGATGTGTTCAGTACACCCACATTTTGACAGGTAGGTATGTTAAGGTCCATTTTAATGGGGATAAGCCTATTACCATTAAACGTATTGCCAACAATCTAAACTTCAAAATTAGTATTATAAAAAGAAAAGATTAGATTTTTTGGTGGTTTGTTTGTTTGTTATGATTTAACTCAAAATCTACTCGACCGATTTTAACTTTCACCAATAGAAAGCTACATCTTTACCGAGTAACATAGGCTATTATTATATTTAAAAAATCCCTACCTAAAATGGAACAATGCAACCCAAGGTATCAAAATGTTACGGCGCGTTCGTGTTCCACGCGCGCCTCAAAGAGTTGTCAGCAAAAGGGAGGGGCCCGCAAGGGCCGGTGCCTGCCAGGGCTGCGGGACTGTTCGAAAGAGATACCGCGGCCCTGGAACATAAAGGGCCAATGAAGGAACATGGGTGTTTTTTAGTCAGTAAGAGTCGACACTCCCTTCCGCTCCGCCCAGAGCGGGAGGAGTCATATGATGATTTATCACCCCCAAAAAAAAAAAAAAAAAGGTATCTAAATGTTGCCTATAGTCATTATTTTACGTGCGCTGCGAAAACTATTAACGATATATAAAATAATGTTCTATATATTAATAGTACTTATGATTGCTCAAAAAGTTTACAATGGCAGATGCCTAACTATTATAGTTAAGCCACAATAACAGTTTTTGTTTAAATTATTAAGTTCAAATACGGGTGGAATCGAATAGTGGCGATATTGGTATCATGATATTAATCCTTATCCATTTAAATGGTTTGATAATTAAGGTTGATTCATTGCCTATCTGATATTTTTTTTTAAACATACATAGGTACAATAGCCTTTTTCAAATGACTTCTTTTGGCGCGAAGGAAATTAGAAAAAGAAATTTTATACCCACTTTTAAAATAAAAGGTCAGGTTTGTATATATATCATAGCATTTTACCACCGACAGGCTAAACCCCTAAATTTTTGCATATAATAAATATATTTCATTTCAGATGCAGATCAGTTTTTGTTGCGCTCAAACATAGCTCCAACGACGAAATGTTAAACAAAATTTAGAACTTAATCATTCTTCAGATAATGATTCACTCAGACCGCAAACCAGAGACACAACATCGCGGCAGATATAAGGCTCCGACAGTAAACGAGGTAGCTGTTCACTTGGTTGATGAAGAAAAAGGTCCCAGGGATAATGTGCTAAGAGTCTCTGAAATGTACCGCTTCTATGATCCATTGCAATATCCTTTAATGGGAGTAATGGGAGAAGATGATTATTATTCGACCATCCCTCAGCAAGGTTCACCGCGGAATAAAACTGTTACATGTATGCAATTTTATGCATTTAGATTGATGACTAAGAAAAATCCAACCAGATGAAATTGATAGTGTCATAGTTGCTGAACTACCCCACCAACAATATGACCCGGTATTGTACGATATTGTTACTAAAAATATGGTACATGGACCGTGCGGAGAGCAGAACCTATCAGCGCCATGTATGAAGAACGGTATTTGTTAAAAAAAATATCCTCGACGTTTTGTCAATAATACTCAGACCGGTGACGATGGGTATCCAGTCTATCGTCGTCGAGATAAAGAAAATGGAGATAGAAGCTCTACCTTGAATATCAGGGGAAGTAGATTCACCATAGACAATAGGTGAATTGTCCCATATTCCCCACTGCTATGTAAAACATTTAACGCCCACGCTTAAGCAATCAAATATATATGCAAGTAAATTAATAAAGGTTCGGACCAGGCAAGGCAATCTTCGGTGTCAGAAATCCTAATGAAGTGAATTTTCACTGGCTGTGTTCTAGAGCAATAATGTCACCTAGATTTGACATTGTAACGAAATAAATAATTTATTTTACAGAAAGTCTCCAGCCCGCTCAAAACATATAAATCGGTAGACACCGTTACTAATATCGAAGACACAGGAATTTCTAAATGCTCTTAACCCGTATGAACTTGCACCACACGAATTAACGCTAAAAATTGGAATACGTACAGTGCTATTACGAAATTTAAGCCCTCCTAGCATGTGCAATGGCACGAGACTTCTTATAAAGGAATTGAGGTAACAAAATATCATTACAGCGACCATAATCACTGGCCCTGCAGCGGGTCAGTTAGCGCACATACCCCAGATACCTATGATCCCCCCTCAATTTCCTGTGAAAACATCGTTCGCTTTAACAATTAATAAGTCCCAAGGCCAAATCTCCAACTTAAAAAGGAAAGACTTAAGAAAAGAGTGTTATACGCATTGACAACTGTATATTGGCCTATCGCGAGTTGAAGTTCCCGAAAAACAATGCATTTTACTACACCATTACAATATAACATTAATTAATGTCGTTTACAGAGAAGCTCTAAATGTTGCTATTATTAATCGAAGCTCTAAATATGTAATTAAAAATTAATGTTTCTCACGGAATTACAACCGTGCTATGCCGGGACGGGTTGTAGTACCTAACAATATTATAAAGAGGAAATATTGTTTTGTTTGTTTGTACCGAATAAGTTCGGAACTACTGGACCGATTTTAATATCTTTTTCACAAATAAAAAGCATTATATCAGGAAGTAACATAAACTATAAATCATATTCATAATGCATAGCAAATATTTTTATAGGATAATACAACTAAAAAAAAAAAAAAAAAAAACTGGAAAAATAAAATAAAAACTCTTTTGCAAAAAATAATCGGAATAATGATCCAACCGCCTAAGGAGAGCCTCGAAAGATGTTAATATAATTAATATTATAATGTTTACACTTATATTATTATTCTGTGACCATGAGCCGCTCCGCTGTCGCAATGAAAACGTATAGACGTTTGCATTGCACGAGCGACAGTGGGCAAAACAAATAAAATAAGTGTTTTAGAAGCGCGAGCGTGTAATTCGACGTAAGTCGCAATACCCGAAGCCGAGAACGGAGCCTCAGGCATGTTCGTTTCTCAAGTAGCATTCCGTTTGTTATTTCCTAAGTACTCGTACTTTATTACCTGTAAGTACATAAGTGCTAGAAACTTTGAATTTGTTTAGTTCAAAGCTTTCGTTCTGGATAGAAACAGAACCTAGTATTTGTATTTGTCGGAGGCTGTGTGACAACAGGCTTTAAATTTTCAGGATTTAGTATTGTTAATATGGGCTCGTGGTAAAATAAGTAACCGAGTAGGCAACTAAACACCCCTTGGAAAGACTTAACTTGTTGTCAGACTTCCAAACTTCTGGCTGACTGTCAAAGATCTACAAATGACATCCGAGATCAACAGTTTAGCTGGCGCTTAGGGATCTCGGCAAGTTGGGGATGGTGACCCATCCACGTACCGACCTTGGCAAGCGTAGTTTAACTTAACAGACCAATCCGCGTGACACTTGCAATTCAGCCACGAGCTCTTCCCACGGACTCATCTGTAACAATAAAAAAACTCCTGTATTTTTCCAATATTAATAGATCTACTATTTTGGTCCTTCAACACTAAAAGGCCAATAGCAAAATCTAAAAATAAAACCAAATCCTTTATTTCCATTCAATGTACAATAAATAGGGTATAAAGACGAAAACGAAATACCCAAACAATAATTAATTTGGTCCTTTTAAAAAAAATATGATTGATGATTGAGAGTATTAAATCTTAAGCGCCTTTGAGTGGCAAATTAAATGTATTTGTCAACGTCGAAACGAAAATAAACGTGAGCGAACAGCAGCTGGGCTTTCTTGTTTATATTTATTGTTTTATTTTGATTGGGACTTTGTGGAACGTAAGAGGATAGGTAAGAGAGTAATTGTTGAGATTTTTTTGTAGTGACTTAGTTTTTTACATATTGGGGTCCTTAAGCTTACTTCCAAGTTTAAGTGTAGGAGACCTCTAGAATATGATTGTTTTAATAAAATATTTGGATAAGGACCTGATTAGTTTCGGCTGTTTCTTTTCAGAGTAATCAAGTGCGGAAAACCGGCCCCACCTAGTTTTGAAAGATAAAAATGTAAAAAAATAAAAAATCAAATATGTTTAGCCCAAAATTGAGCCACGCGAACCCCGCTCTCTGATGCAGCAATTAAATCATCAAGAGCGCAGGTGATGGGCATGCGGTGCAAGATGGAAGGTGGGCCATTGTTTGGCAAATATAACTAATATCACGATGTGACGTTTAATCGTGTTTTTAAAATCATAAATAAATATGATTTAAGATTTAAGGGCCAACACTTGTGGTAAGAGAGAGCAGCGGTGGCCAAATGGTGGCGGCGCCGACTTACGAACAATAAGTCGTGGATTCGAACCCAGGCAGGCGCATTACTTTGTGTAATTTATTTCATCACCACTGCTCTCAAAAACGGTGAAGGAAAACATCGTGAGGAAACCGGCACGTCTTAGAACCAAAAATTCGAAGACGTGACATCTACCAACCCGCACTGGGCCCGCGTGGTGGATTATAGCCCATTCCCTCTCATAGAGAGGAGGCCGTGTGTCCCAGCAGTGGGAACATTACAGGCTGATTATGCTTATGCTGCTTGTGGTAATAACATCCAAAGCGTTTCGAATCTACAACAACTTCTATCATCGTTATAGCTGATAAAACGACCCTTTCTGTAGGTCCTCAAGTTTATAAGAAGTATTAGCCCAATGCTATACTTCTAGTTGTATATCATCAGTCTATAGATGTTGTTACGACAAAAATGTTACGGAAGGTGGTCAGTTTTGGTTAAAGGTAACAGGTAGGTAAAAGGTAACGAAATATCGTAATATTACGTCTATATTTCCCATAGGGTTGAAACAAAACACACAAACACATAATTCAACACAATAATAACCTTACTTGGCATAGATAAAGCAATCACAACTAACCGTTTATGAGCCAAACTCATTAACAACATCATCTTAAATCTTATCTCTCCATTTATCTAAACATAATCGCGAAACCCATCCAATTACTGACCTACATAAATACCGCTTGCCCTATCGCACTATTCATAAACAATGGAACCCTCGTATCATAATATAAATAACGATAATCCTAAGGGTGACACTTTCACAATAAACCTTTGTAATCCAGGAATCGGCGATTAAAAATAATTATTATATTCTCCTGAGTTGTGCTTGTGATTACGGAATTTTGTAATCTTATGGAAATACCCTTATTGAATGGGTGATTGGGAAATATTGTGTTTCTATAGGAGCGTGTTAAACCTTCAGTTGTAGTAATGATACTTGGGAATAGGAAGACCTGTGATCGTTTTGAAAAATACCCAGAAGGGCACAAAAAAACTAGAGATGTCGGTAAAACTATGGCTGGACGACACGGTAGAAAAAAACGAAGATGCTGGTGGAATAAATAACCTCCACCTTTTTTAGATGTCGGTTAAAAATTCTGTTAGATTCAGGAGAAATTGTTTTCTTTTTTAATGCAAGTCTACCTAAAATTCTAAATCGACAGTTGGTCAATGCAGTAGTTTTAAACTAGTTTTCTCAAGGAATCAGCAATACTGCTCATTCAAATTCTAGATTGAAATAACAATCTTGAAAATGAGATCTTTATCTCCCTTGTGGATTATCAAAAAGTGATTCAGTTTTCAGCTACACGTAATCGTTTAAAAAAAAGGAACGATATGACGAGGTGCATTGCGATAGACGTGGAGAGTGAAGAGTGAGCGGTGGACCGTATTCTGTTGCATTTATTATGTAATGCCGTTAATGCCATCAAGCTTTTTCACGTGTAGGCGGTTTTGGCAAATTACTTTTGGTTAAAATTTTGTGCAGTGGTTAAACTAGTTACTTGGAATTTTGATTAAAAACCTTTTTAATTTATCTGCTTGTGAGTTTCACCGAGTTGACGTCACGGCTTTCAATTGTCAGTCGTTAAGTAGTCAGTGGTCCGAAAGTCTAACAACCAGTCTCACCAAGAGGTATTGTATTACCCAGTACTAACTGGGTTGTGGAGGACAGATCGGCAGTCACTCCATGTAAAATACTGGTATTCAGCTGCATCCGTGTCATAGATGTCGCTAGTGTTCTTTTTATCGACTTGATTATGTCCGCTACACGTGTTTCATTCGCGTTATCGATTCAAGGCCCCGGGGGTAGGGGGGGGCAGTGCTGTGAAATTCAAAACCACTGTCGGACTAACCACCTGAAAAGACAAATTAACAAAGGTTGAGGAGGTGGATCGATAATAAGACACAACAACTGAAATAGCAGGAAGAAGATATTCGTATCGATGTTACACTATCCCTCACGCCATACTTTCCTAATCAAAATACCATTTCTAACTTAACTACGACCTCTTTAGACGAGTGGGTTAAATTCCAGGGCATTTAGTAAAGTATGACTGCTTCGTAGGTCTAGTGGTCGCAAGCGACTGCTGAGCATGTCCTGGGCTAGGCTCGCCCCCTATTACATGGGACTAAAATATAACTGGCGAAATGTGGGTGTACTATTAGATACACCTCTGCCTAACCCGGTAATTACGGGCGTGATATTATGTTAGCATAGTGTTATTGGGTTTTCTATTATAAATTTATCAGAAGCAGCTCGGTGGTGGAAGTTAGATTAGTGTCAGATTGATCGCGATCGACTTCAGTAACTGTTGAAATAATTGTCTCTGCTGATACTAATGTAAGAACCGCCGTTTTCCGCACGCAAAATACGCGCATTTGACGTGGAGTTGCGGACACCAGCCCGTTATACAATACAATACTAATGTAAGAATTAAAGGCGTAAGGCTATGCATGTTATGACTCTCGGCCACCGTAGGCGCGGGCCTGTGGACGGTGAGTAATGGGCTAGCTCGCCGTCCGTCCGTCTTATGACGACAGGCCGTGTCGGCGGCGCGTTCGTGTTCCACGCGCGCCTCAAAGAGATGTCAGCAAACAGGAGGGGCCCGCAAGGGCCAATGCCTGCCAGGGCTGCGGATTGTTCGAAAGGATACCGCCGCCCTGGAACATAAAGGGCAAAGGAAGGAACATGGATGGTTTTTAGTTAGTAAAAGTCTGACACTCCCTTCTGCTCCACCCAGAGCGGGAGGGGTCATTAATTTGATGATTTCCCATACGAAAAAAAAGGCTATGCATGTTTTAACACTTTTCAAACATTTTTCGCTTTTTTCCCAACCTAACAAGCACAAAAGATAAATGTTCGCCCATGACCAGTACATTAATCGTTGTTTAAAAATCTGAACGATCCATCAGACGGCGCGTTTCCTACCGGAGACATTAGGTAGACCATTAGCTTTCAATACCACTGTCCTGTTGCATTGAAAAGGACCCGGCAGAGTTATCATGTTTCCTCACTTTAGGTGATGGTTTATTTATTTATTTGAGAAAACGACTGTACGGTTTTTAAGAGTTTTTGAAATGGTTTCAATAAAACCCTGGACTTGCTTTCGTATTTCGACAACGAGATTCTATTCTATTCTATTTTTATTTAATGGTAAGCAAAGCCGATGTCGACTATTCTGCCAAGACAACGAGATTAAATATTATTGAAGGTTCGGACAAATGTCGAAGCAACTACAGACAGCGGACACTGACACAGAATAGAATGTTCTTTATTATGTAGGTACACCATGTAAATAACATTCTTAAAAGCAAACATTTCACATAGGGTGACACAGTGGGCGGTCTTATCTCTGAAAGCGATCTTTCAAGACATCCATTGGATGGATTTACTAAATGCAAAAGTAAGTTTGTTTGTTTTTAACTTTTTTACTCCTAAACCACCGAACCGATCAACCTGAAATTTTGTATTTACGTTGTCAGGTGTACAGAAACGGACATAGGGTACCTTTCATCCCGAAAAAAAGTACTGTTCCCGAGGAAGACAACAATAACGTTATTATGATCATAAGATGGCGCCACGTGTCTTTTGAATCATGATTGAATTATATTATTAAAACTCTGCTTGTAATAATATAATTCAATACAACCTCAATTGATTACCAAATTCTAACCTAAACAATATAACACAACCTCAAGGGATTGTCAAATTCAAAATTAACGCGGGCGAAGCCGCGGGCAAAATCTAGTTCTTAATATAAAATTAAATAAACACGATTCCCCACAGAAGGCATTCCAATACCTGACCGAACTCCAATATAAAATTAATGCAATACACATTACCAGAAAATCACGATTCAATGCTTTACACAGCCCACGCTTCACGTCATATGCAATATGCATACGAATTGCATATGCATATGATATGCAGGTGTGAATGTGTGACGTAACACCGACGCTCCAGATTTGACCGACAATTATCGCCACGGCCGCCATCTAACATTCATGCATTCAAAACTATGACGAGCGAGCGATAGACATTTTAATTGATGTGGTGTAGGGTTGGTGGTAACTGAGTTAAATGATGGTGATGGATGGTCGATGGTGGTGGTGATGGGTGGTGGCCGTGGTGGATGTACTGTATTTATTTATTACAATTTGAGAAAACAAACATTAGTATGTTAAGCTTAGTGTTGTCTTAAAATTAAAGGTAACAAATATACCCACAATATTTTCCACAGATAACTATATTATATAACAAAAACAAACTGGTATCAAACGGTAAAAAGAAAAAAAGAAAAAGAATATTCTCTAAAAGATGTAACAAACAAAAAAATCATGCGTGATGTATCATACAGGTCCCTAGCCTATTAATAATGATACCTACGTTGTGTAAAACCTCTGGAGCCTACTTTTGATCCTTTACAATTTTAATTACATCATTTTAAAAATTATATCTGCTTAGGAATAATAATTATTATGTCTATTGCACCAAAACGCGTATTGTATGTGTCTATTAAGTGGTAAATTATTATTAATTAAATTTCAAAACTAATATTTGGGTAAAGAAAGAGTTAGACCTCTGGTCTCGCGAAGTGTCAACCAGTCGCTAGTCGGTGAGAAATAGAACTAGCATTGCCATTCAACGTGACAATGTCGGTCCACTGGGGACGTTTCGGATTACAGCAATATGGGGGAATACTTAGATGCCTAAGCATTCTGTGGTTTATTTAGTTTGTTTAATATAAATTTCAAAATCGAATCAAAAGTTAATAATTCAAATTCGGTTGAGAATTTACATTTTTAGAATGTCAAAACTACTTAAGACAGTTCCCCAACGCCTCCACGATTTTATAGCCTTTAGATATGGAGAAGTCAGCAAACGGGAGGGGCCCGCAAGGGCCGGTGCCTGCCAGGGCTGCGGGACTGTTCGAAAGAGATACCGCGGCCCTGGAACATAAAGGGCCAATGAAGGAACATGGGTGTTTTTTAGTCAGTAAGAGTCTGACACTCCCTTCCGCTCTGCCCAGGGCGGGAGGAGTCATTTGATGATTTCTCACCCTCCAAAAAAAAAAAAAAAAAAAAGATATGGAGAAGTGGCAAAACCAACCCCCCAGTAACTTGTAATCTGTCAGAAGTTATATCAAAAGTACTTTGTTCAGTATAATGGTGTACAGGTAGAAAATGCCCAAGGCATTAAGTGCACCTTTGTACGTTAAGTGCATTAAGTTTTAATAAATAAATATAATGGAACCTACCAATGCAACGTTAAAGAAAGAGTTTTTCAAAAAATACAATATATTAAATTAAATTAAATAATTTTATAGTAACCTCAAGCAGAATTTAAAATGCAAAAGAATTTAACATCTAAATAAAATCCTCCAGCCAAAAGAGGCGTGCCCGCTTACATGGTTCAAAGATGGATTATGTTCATAAAACTGTGATGATAAACTAGACTGCAGTAGTATAATTAAACTAGAAGATGATAGTAAATACACTTTTTCATACAGTAGTTTACTTTAAAGTTCATCAACGACACATTTAACTTAATTAATTTCGTAAATAAATGAAGCCAAAGACGGCGTGTCAACCCTAACCACACATATGACAGCAGCATTCAACTGTTTGATTTCAATACAGATAATGTCAGGCATAATTCAACCAGTATTCAGCTTTGCGATCCATGGAACTTTGGCGCGAAATGCTTACAAAATGAATGCCGCAACTATACCTGGGTATAAGAGGTTATATTACAGAATGTACAATATTCAAATACATATTGTACACAATGAAAATGCTTGGGATAAACCGCGAGTGAATTTGGATTGTTGTGTAGTTGTTAAATTTTGCGAAGACACGTCTATCATTACAATTTATACCTTACAACCATCAAATATGAGTCAAATAGGCACGCGCTCATAAATTGCAATGGCTATGTATGTACATGTTTTAAATTAAAATTACAGCAGTGAATATTTGGCTACAAAATGGTCAGAGGGTGATACATTGTATTCGAAGGGTCCCATTCAAAATTCAAGAGTCACACCCAAAGAAAGAGTAGAATACTTATACCTAACGGAAAAGAGAAAAAAATATTGAATGGTGGCGACCTCTATTATTCAACAACATTACGTACTACTATCCCTTTAAGCATTTATATCTATTATTATTTCGTTTATTCATTATTTCATTAAAAAACATTTCAAAATATTAAAAAATAGGTTTCCGCCAGTGTCGGGAGCAGGGTCCAAGCTACCGGTGGTTAGGGCTCCAGAGACAGGACCCTCCTCACACTGCGAGTCGTATCGAGGAGTACTGCCTTCTGAATCAGGCCTTTGATCCAACTGCCTAAAGAGAGCCTCGAAAGATGGTCATCGAGGCTCTTCGCCATAAGGCCATTGGCCGTTACGACAATCGGCAAAATGATAGCCGAGTTCACATTCCCCATGTCGACAACCTTATGTGCCAAGTCGAGAAAATTTATTTGTTTCTCTTTCTTAGCTTTCACGAGGTTCTCGTCATGCGTGATGGTAACAACCGCGGCAGTCGCAATAACATTCTGAAGACATTATTGTATTGCACCCGCAGAGCGCTGCGTGACCTTTGAGTATAATTAATCCACAGGCTGCTCGAGTGGAATAATTGACAATAAATAGGCTTTGAATAATGCTAACTTGACCTTAGCTGAGCAACGAGCAAACCTGCGAACCAACATATTACCCCGGAGAGCCAGCGCCCTGCGTTCACGTTCAATGTCCTCGTTGTCCCTCAGGTCATCAGGATAGGTGACAATATGCCCTAGATATTTAATTTTTTTCACTCTAGTGAGAGGTGAACCGTTCAAGTAATGGTGGAGGTTTATGAGTGGCTTTATCACCGCTCGCACTCACTCTTGGACGCATTGTACATGACACCATGTCTCTCGGCATACCACTCACAAACCCTCAGAAGGTTGCGAAGAGCTCAGCAGCACCATGTCATTTGCGTAGCTTATATTGTTGACAGCGACACTATCAATATAACACCCCGCATGCATACTGCTGAGCTCGACAATCACGCTGTCCAGATATACTTTAAAAAGAGTGAGAGAGCGTTAGAAAGATTACAAAGAGCATTATTTTCAAACGATTTTACGAATTTATTTTTGGACAGAGGTCTTAATTGAATTGTTAAAGCTAAGTTTAACTTTTTGTCTAACTCAAAAGATACAAGTTGACCAGTATGGTCTGACCTAACACCACTAATTAAGGACGAATCTTTTACTTTACAATTAGTAAATACATTATGAATGCATGAAGCTGAAGTTGCTGTTATTCTAGTTGCTTCATTAAATAAATATTTTAAATTGAATGATTTGAACAATGAGATGAGCTTACATTTTTCTGGTGAATTAACTAACAGATCAATATTTAAGTCACCACAAACAAAAACTAATTTATTATCTCTGAAAAGTTTACTTAATATTTCTTCCATTGTGATTAAAAACAATGACAAGTTTGATACTGGTGGTCTATAGACACATAAGAAAGTATGTCCTTCAACCTCTGCACATGCTACCTCAGAGATCAACAGAGTAAGCAGTAATATCCTTACTTTCTTTATATCTAAGACAGCTATTACAAAGTATTAGGGTACCACCACCCACTGTGAATCTGTTGTACGCACTGGCAACTGAAAAATTATTCACATTAAACCACTTCCTGTCTGATTTAAGCTAAGTTTCACAAAAACATAAAATATACATGTGGTATTTGTCTACTTACATTTACACGTCTAAAATTTTGCCAGAGAAGCGATTTATTTTCTGGTGATAAAGAAAAATATTACTATTCATCTTCTCTTTTGTAGATAGTGTGAGAAGCGAATTGATGAGTGAAACAGAATTGTTCCCATTATTTACATTGCAAAATGTAATTAACAACACATTCAATGTTACTGTCGTTAATAAAATCAGTATTACGAATAAGTACCATTTTTTTTAAATTACGTATTTACATGTTTTTCACTGACTAACAGAAAATTTAATAAAATCATGTCCTTGGGGATTTCACATTTACAAAAATTTCAAACATCCATGAAAACTGTATTCCCATTTATAGGGGATGAATTTTGAAGATATTCTTCCATTTTTCTTGCTATTTATGTCATTTAATGAACTATATAGCAAAAACTACACTGTGAAGTTGAAAGATTTAACATAACCACGAAAAAACGGAAAACTTAATTGTTTTTGATTTTTTTGTAATACCTAATAATAACCTAATAATTGCTATCTTTGTCCGTTCTATGCTATAATAATTATACACATATATAACACTCATTAAAGTGATTTTATTTTGACCTAAAATAATAAATTGCCTTCACTCTAGAATAAATTCGTACACAAAACGGCCAAAACAAAATCACTTTAATTAGTGTTTTTTTTGCTTGAATATCTTTGATTAGACGTACTGAACGCTGTGTGGGCCTTAAATGTGTTTGAAAAGGTCGATTATAATACGGCAGAATAGCGTAGGTAGTATGCACCTACGCTTTTTTGCCGGATGCCAGTGATACGTAGCTGCATCTCAATATTGCCATTACAGTCGTTCCGTGACCGGTGTAGAGGCAACACGCGCCGCGCGTTATTCTGCAGTCGATCGATAATGGAGCCTTTCGACGCACTACCTAGCGGTAGCCTAATCACTGAGTTGGTAGATTTCACAGACTATTATAATGCTCCGATTATAAACGAGCAGTCGTGGCGACTGACACGCCGTGAAATTACGAGATTTATTGGGGGGCCACCGATTCCGTTACAGTTTCCTCAGGAGCCACAAAGTTTCGCCGGCGTCGAAGAAACTGTCGGGGAAGCCTTTAGCAATTTATCTCAAGCGGAACCACTGAACCTACACCATGTACCACAAGAAGAGCAGCCCCAGGTATATAGATATCGTCCCCCGCAGAGGGTGAGGGTGCGACCACCCTCAGCACTGTTACTTCCATCACTTCTGCCAACCACCTACGCTCAAACAATTAACTATGCCAACGTACCAGTGGTAGAAACACGTTTTGTCCAGACAATAGATGTGATTGATATTTTAACAAATAACCAACAACAGCAATCACAATCATCAATTCCACCACCACCACCACCACCACCGCCACCACTACCACCACCACCACCACCACCACCACTACCACCACTACCACCACCTCAGGAGCCACAAGGTTTCGCCGGCTTCGAAGAAACTGTCGGGGAAGCCTTTGGCAATTTATCTCAAGCGGAACCACTAAACCTACACCATGTACCACAAGAGGAGCAGCCCCAGGTATATAGATATCGTCCCCCGCAGAGGGTGTGGGTGCGACCACCCTCAACACTATTAAGTCCATCACTTCTGTCAACCTACACCACCACCACCAACACTCAAACAATTAACTATGCCAACTTATCAGTGGTAGAAATACGTTCTATCCAGACAATAATAGATGTGATTGATATTTTATCAAATAACCAACAACAGCAATCACAATCATCAATTCCACCACCACCACCACCACCACCACCACCACCACCACCACCACCACCACCACCACTGCCACCACCACCACCTCCACCACCTCCACCACCACCACCACCACCACCACCACCACCACCACCACCACCACCACCACCGCCACCACCACTGCCACCACCACCACCTCCACCACCTCCACCACCACCACCACCACCAATTTCACCTCGGACGCCGCCGTTTCAGCAAGAAGAAACAAATGTGAGAGTGCCGAAGAAGATCCCAGTGCCAGTGCTGCAAATCAAGCCACTCGCGAAGACACGCAAATCACGGAAAGGTAGAACTCGGAAGGAATTTCACTGCGATGTCCCGGGCTGCAACAAGACCTTAATGAGCAGCAGACACCTTAACGAGCACAAGAAGACGCACAGCTTAAAGCCGTATAAGTGTGACGAGCCACTCTGCAGGTGGAAGTTCGCGCGCCTTTTCGAGCTGAAACGCCACAAAAGCTGCAAGCACTCTTCCGAAAAACTCTACGGCTGCGGGTACTGTAAAAAGCGCATCGCCCGCAAAGACCACTTTGTGAAACACGAGAAGACATGCAGTTTACGTAAGTTGCAAAGCAAGAACAAGTAAAGTAAATTACATTTACTATTACTATACTATTACCACACAAAGAATGACGCTACATTGTAGTCGAGTCAAATGATTTCAAACAGTTTTATTACACTAGTTATTTTATTCGGGTAAAGTATCAAGATGTTTCAGTCGTAGTAGCTTTGTGTAGTTTGTTGACGCAGGCGCGCGCCGACGCGTAGCAATGGCGCTCACGTGCCACCTGCCTATGCATTTCTGCGTATTATTATAACGCGTTAATAAGGCTTAATGCTTATTACCCGATGCGTTTTCAGAGTCAAAACGAACGAAGTACATAATTGAACTTCTTTAATGTGCACATTTCAAGAGCCTTTTGAATATTATTACTTTAGTTAAAAAATATGTAGCTGTCGCTTATTTCTCAGCTTATTATGAGCACATACATAGTGTAGACATTATGTAAGTAAATATTTACACGTTAAAAAAAGTGTGAATGTGATTTTCTGAGCTTGGACTTGCTTTTTTGCGCAATAGGGGAAACCGTTTATACCTACGTAAAATCAAGTGTTAACTGTACGAATTTCCCTTTGAAAACGTAACATAGTCAACTTACTAATAATAAATAAATCAATCTGCATGTTTACTCTATATCGATTATTATGTGTAAACTGTAAAGTAATAGGAGAAGGTAACAAAAAAAATTAAATGCATTTTATCATTTTTATTCTCAGTTTGTGGCAAAATAATTGTATTAGGAAACGAATTAGAAATAAATCAATTATCCTTCAATGATAAATAAATAAATCTTTATTCAGGACAAAGAAATGTTTACATTGTTGTGAAATTAATGTTAAGTGTGGTCTATGAAAGTCAGTTAATGTTTAAAACTTCATTTTCCCTTCACCTTTTTATAGGCTAATAAGGTCTTCATAGTTTTTTATTTGTTTTTTCGATTACTTAAAAACATCAACATTATTTAGCATTTAAACAAATAAGTATACTGAATTAAAATATTTATAAAAGTGTTATCTCTCTATTAAAACTCGAATTTTAATGGTTGTTGGTATTTTACTGAGATATGTATTAGGTTATATAAAGGTGATTTAAGACAATGAAATTCAAAATTAGATTAAATACTTCTGAAAAAACAAAGATTAGGAATCATTTTTGAACTACTTGAAAAAACCTTATGAAATTACTAAAGAATATGTATGTAGTTTTATATTACTAGGTACACGTAAGTGGCACGTCGACCTTGCGCTGACCTGGCGTAGTAGGGAGTTTTAACAGAATAAGAAACCAGCTTGTACTGGTTTGTTTCTGAAGTGCGACCTACCGTACTTCCAAATATTATTTTTAAGAACAGTATTAATGTAGGTATCCAAAATCGGTTCTAAATATTATTATCTTGTATCTTAGTTATAAATAAAATTATCATTGTAGTCACGTTATACAGTTACAATTAACTTTATAAAATTGACATATTGACTCAGATTTTCTGGCAAGTCTGTAAAACTGCCCTTATTTTATATGACTTTATATCTAGAATATTTTATTTGTGATTATAATTTGGGATATTCCAAGTATATGTGTGTCTCTATATAATGAGCTTATAGTTAACTTTACCTTATAAAGTTGCCCATTCCCCTTTCAAAATATTAGTAAATGGGTATTATCTAAATATTAATAATTAAATATATTTATTTTGATGTACGTAGAGACGTGATGTTGTATTTTTGATCTATCTATGTAGTAGATGTCCAATGTACCTGATTTACTTTCATCTATATGTATAGGTACTACAGTGGATAAGTAATCATTAGAAATGTAAATGCGAATTGTTGTATACCACTTTGAGTGGCAGCTTTGTCTAAAATATCGATATTTATAAGAGCTTTGCATGATTCCTTAACGAATAAACGTCTTTATCTTCAGGCATATTTTATTTACTTCATGTGTCTCCCATACACACCTCCCTAGCCCGTTGGCCATTCTGATGGAAAATTTTTGAGTATTAATGAGAATGGGTGTAAGAAACGTGGCAAAATAATAACAGCCGCTCAGATCGATCTTTAGGTTAAACCGTGCTTGCCTAGGTTGATCTGTGGATGGCTGACCACCCATTACATACCGAGTTTCCTCCGTGCCTCGGAAAGCACTTTAAGCCGTTGGTCCCGGCTGTCATTTGTCATTCGTCTTTGACAGTCGGTACAGGTAGTCAGTGCCCCAAAAAGTCTGACAACCAGTCTTACCAAGGGGTATAGTATTACCCAGTACTAACTGGGTTGGAGGTCAGATAGGCAGTCGCTCCATGTAAAATACTGGTATTCAACTGCATCCGGTTAGACTGGAAGCTGACCCCAAGAGAGTTGAGAAAAGGCTAGGCAGATGATGATTGTATAAGAATCGATGGATGGACTGTGTGAAAGATGATTTGGCTTAAAAGGGGGTACCTCATGAAAAATCGAGTAACAGAGAAGAAGAACAAGGCATGCTGCGCCTACCCCGAATACATGGGGGTAAGAATAGGAGAATGAGGATGAATGATCATTCTAATGGTACACAGAACAAGGTACCCTATTTATTTAAAAAAATATGTAAACATTAATTAAATTAATTATAAAGGAAAGATATGTATGACGACAGATGCGGCATGTCTTCGTTGATTTCTTGGTCGGTCATGATGGAACGTGGAGTTCGACGTGAAATAATACACAGGCACTGTTCGGTACACTAAACTTTACTGTTTAAAACACTTAGCAATAAAAAATAACAAAAGATTGAAGATTTATTTTCGGATTGAAATAAAATAAGATGGAATGTAGTGAGGTTAGCCAAGTTAACTGTTGGTCACCACGATTACAATTTGAATGTGTCAACTGCACAAGTCTACCGCCTTTTTATTGACATCAAAAATGACCAACGACAAGTTTAATCGACTAAACACACTCAAGCATTGCCATATCAAAAATCAAATTAAACAAACTAAATTAAAATTATGATAAACGCTTGACATTCCATTGGCGATCTGCGACATGTACAAAAGTGAGGCTTATTTCTAAAGACATCTCTTCCAGCATACCTGCAGAAGGTGAAACAAATCTGCTATTTTACGGATGAATACTTTCACATGTGCTACAAATAAACTATACGTAATAAAACTACAACTATAGGTAACACAGCAATCATTGCCAGCTTTAAAAACTGTTTAAAAATGTACCATTTTAACGTAAATGTTAAGAGAACCTGCACTTTGTTGGATTCTAAACGAGATAAAAACGTAGCCCGTCAGACTCAGTGAAGGGATGATTGATTGAATTTCCAGCTATTAAAGGTTTCAACAAAAAGGGAGTTTTGTTTGAAATTTTTTGCAAAAGACCGTGTTTGCATGATGCCGGTTTTATGTTCTGCAAAATCATTAATGGTTGTTTGAATTTTGTGGGTTTGTGATTTGTCACATTTAGGTTCGAAAAATGGGATTTTATTTTTATTTTAAACTAGCTTATGCCCGCGGCTTTGCCCGCACCGAGTTCGGTAATAATCCCACGGGATCACCATCGGGTCCACGGTATCTGTGTGCCAAATGTCACCCAAAGCTGTTCAACCGTTTTTGCGTGAAAGAGGAAAAAACATCCATATATCTTGACAAACTTTCACATTTGTAATAGTAGTAAGATTGTCAATTTAGAACCTGAGGACCGGCGAGACGGCGGGGGACGAGATGACCTGAACGCTCATTATGAAAGCTCATTCGAGGTGGCGCAGGAAAATAGTACCTGGAAGGATATCGGGGAGGCATTTGCCCAGCAGTGGGTCATTCAAGTCTAATACAATAAAGTTATAGAGATAGGCGTGGATCCATAACCGCACAGGATCGTTGTCGTCGCTATGATTGGGATGGGTCCATGTCCAACAGTCAGCAGTGTCATTCAGCTGATCGCAATCTGCCTAGCCCTTTCCCAACTATGTTGGAGTCGGCTTAAAGTCTAATTGAATGCAGCAGAATTCCAGTATTTGGCATAGAGCGACTGCCTATCTGACCTCCACAACCCAGTTAGTACAGGGTAATACGATCGCCCCTTGGTAAGACTTGTTGTCAGACTTTCTGGCCACTTACTACCTGTAACGACTGTCAAAGATCTGCAAATGATAGCCGGGACCAACAGCTTAACGTGTTTTCCGAGGCACGGAGGAAACTCGGTATATAATGGATGGTCACCCAGCCATGGACCAACCTAGGCAAGCGCCTTGGAGATCGACACGTACGACTGTTCTTATTTAGCCATGAGCTCCTTCCGCATTTGCACCAAGTTGTTAAAAATAAAAATTTTCTTCCAAGCAGTCACTACAAAAACAAAGAATGAAATAAAAATCTTTGCATATTTTTATACCCAATATCCTTTGGTTTATAGATATTGGCAGTCCAGTTATTCTGAAATGCTCGGGGCTAGTGTCGGATATATGGGATATTGAAAATACTAGTGCACGAATAGGTAAATATTACCTAGAAACTCTTAGTATGTCGGTCCTATTTCTACCGCCAAGCAACTTAAGTGGTTTTATGGGCTCCAATGGTGACATGCAGTTATAAATGTAATATTATTTTGTCTCTAGCTGTGTCCCTAACCAAAACATCCTAGCGCATACCGTCTACTGTCGGGTTTAGAAACCGAACACGTGGTAATGCCGTTTAAGAGGCCTTTCTGATGTGCCGAATATATAAGTGACGTCATGAACGCGACGAACACAAAATCACGTGACTAATCGCTTCAGTAATGGTGCAATTTTCACTTGGCCGTTCGTCCGAATTCGATTGCCTTTTGAATTCGGGCAAACGACCTAGTGTAGGCAAACGAACGGGGTCCAGTACACTCGTCTTCGGACAAGCTCGACCGGTTTCATCGTTTCGGATACAGGTGCAACTACATGGGACCGTCTTCGGACAAGCTCGACCGGTTTCATCGTTTCGGATACTGGTGCAAGTACTAGGACATATCGGGTCAGTCCATACTCTTCGGACTTACAAGAAGGTCGGGATAGGAAAGGACCTGCGATGCCTTTGTTGCTACATCAACAGACAACCATGTGCGGTGGTAATCACCTATTATCAGGTTTAAATAAAGTGTAAAGTGTCTAATTCCATTGGTGTTGCATTTGAACATAATATCATATCATATTTAATGCGCCCCTATGATTATTGTTATTTCTTTTTTTTTGTATGCACGTCATGTCCCTGCGACGAATAAATATTTTTTCTTTCTTTCTTTAACATAAGCTGCAGTAAGTAAATAATTATATCGGTGCAGGATGGCCTTTACCTGGTGGATAAAAAAAAAAAAAAAATTTGAATCTATTTATTTCCAAGAGTAATTATCACAACTATTACAAGTAAAAGATAACGTACAATCCTTTTGTGGCAGGATTATGTGCGCTATCGGTTAGGTTCAGGTTACCCACTCACAGGTCTGTCCGGTAGTGGACCCACACGTACGCCCCTCCGAGCCCTCAACGGTAAAAAAAGTCTTCAGAATGGTTTTTTTTTTTTTTTGGATGGAAGTAGCTATCATGTTACTGACTAGCTGTAGCCCGCGACCTTTGTTCGCGTGAAATTATATTTAAAAAAAAATGTTACTTACTTCAATCGAATTTTGTTACCAATTTCAAGGGTTTTTTAATTTTTTTGCACGGAACCCTAATTATTGTTTTCTAAAATAAAAATTGCCTATGTTAGACATTATAACATCAGCTATCTGACAGTAAAAGTCCCGTCAAAATCGGGCCAGCCGTTTCGGAGATTAGCCGGAACAAACAGACAGACAGACAGACAAAAATAGAAAAACATGAGTTTTTGTTATAAGTCCCGTGTATACTTTCATATGCAATCAGTAAAAAGCTGTTATTTTGATATTACAAACAGACACTTCAATTTTATTTATTTGTGTAGACGTATAGATTCTGTATCTTGAATTTAGCTAAAGCTTGTATTATCAAGATTGTGCCAGAATGAAGCAGTTCGTCGTGGACGTGTTGTGACAGCGGCTCTCCTTTACATGATCCGTCCCAGAAGATAACCGCCACGTTATCAGCCAGTATTACTACCCTTAAATACATTTACATACATTTTGTGTGATTCCAGTAATTCGGTAAGGGAACTAGACTATACCACTTGCTATGCCGTTTAATATTTTCAGCTGAAATCACCTAGTCATAATATAACTCCACCAAAGCATGAAATCAGCACTTCAAACCCGTTTCAAATCCCTTAACATAGTTCAAACCGCAATATTTCCCAACGGAAATAAATCCTAATACTTTAACATACAACCCGACATCATACCGACGATTGCACAGTTGCTACACAACCGGTAGTTACCATAATTTATGCTATGTTACGACGTCACTTATCCTCTTGGAAGTCTATGGCCATAGGAACACTTAGGCGCCATCATCATTTGGAGAAGGAGGTTCAAGGCGTCATTTGGACATGTTTATGGTGTTTTCCTTATGGCAAACATGTTGTAGGCATGGGGTTATAAAGCTAAGATGTGTACTTACTACTTTAATATACACATCTTAGCGTAACCCTTTGGAGGTGCTTAGGTTTTGTAAGTCAAAACTTGTCCTTGTGGAGTATATTTTGCAATAACTAATAACGGTGTAACAGATTTGACTTCACCTGTTCCATATAGGTACTTACTATATATACCTATTTATATTTATATCACTACTTAGTATAAAACAAAGTCGCTTTCTATGTCCCTATATTCCTATGTATGCTTAAATCTTTAAAACTACGCAACGGATTTTGATGCGGTTTTTTTTAATAGATAGAGTGATTGAAGAGGAAGGTTGATATGTATAATACATGCACCCGTACGAAGCCGGGGCGGGTCGCTAGTAATATTATAAATGCGAAAGTAAGTTGGTTTGTTACCTTTTCACGCCTAAACCACTGAACCGATCATCCTGAAATGTTGCATATACGTTGTCAGGTGTACAGAAACGGATTTATTGTACCTTTCATCCCGAAAAAAAGTATTGTTCACGAGGAAAACAACAATAACGTTCTTATGAGAAGAGATGGCGCCACGTGTCTTTCGAATCATGATTAATATATTATGACAAGCAGAGTACAACCCCAATTGATTCTCAAATTCTAAATTAACGCGAGCGAAGCCGCGTGCAAAAGCTAGTAATTCATATTACTGTACTATCGCTGGGCCTCTTCTGATACAGATAAGGCTTGACCATTGATGACCAGTTCACCAAGCTTGTTCAGGGCGGATTGACAATTTTAGATTTAATAATAATATCAGCCTCATTCTGTCTTAATTCAGGGCAAAGAGCTCTCTCAAGCAGCTATGGCATGATCATTGACAACAACGTTTGCTCAAGTAAAAGTAGCGGTTTCAGACTTTTATTAATATTACTAGATGTTACCTGCAACCTTAATCCGCGTGAAATTATAAAAAAATATCCCTGCTATTTGAATCGGATTTTTTCAACTATTTCCAGGGTTTTAATTTTTTTGTACGAAACGCTAATTCTTTTTGCTTTTTCTAAAATAAAAGTAGCTTTGCTTAGTCTTTATAACATCAGCTATCTGGCAGTAAAAGTCCCGTCATAATCGGTCCAGCCGTTTTGGATATTTGATAAAACAAACAGACAAAAATTTAAAAAAAAAGTTTTTTTGCCTTATATACCGTATATACTTTCATATTATGCATTCAGTTAAAAGTTGTTATTTTAAAAATAACAAAAAGATAATACAGATAATAATAGGTTTGTCATAGATAACCTTCGATAGTACAAGCTTAATGGAAAACTTAGATAGGTAGGTCACACGGCCGGATTAGAAGCCAAACGACAAAACTTGCTGGCATATAATTATTCTATGTGGTTATTATAAGGAGGTTGTTATACTTATAATCCTCCCGTCACTCTCGGAAAATAGGCCAGTATATCCAGTGAAATGGAGGAAAATACTAGCCACACAAGATCATTAATAATTCGCACAGAAATACGTGGAGCTCGGGACTTAATGCGGAAATTGTGTACCTACGAACAATTTCATGTATGTTCTATACATATAACTTTGCTGTACAGAATATGTATGTATGTATACAGGGAATATTTAGCTAACGATCTGTGGCTGGTAATGTGGAGGTTGCAATTAGGGGTGAAATGTCAGTCTGACGTTAATTCGGAGAAATAATGTTGACATTTCGGTTTGATACATTCGAATCGTCTATCACTTGTCAATTTTGATAAAAACTAAACACCACACTTGAGAGTGACGTCATTTTATTTCTCATATTCTTCTCAGCAAATCCTTAAATTCTATTTGATACCCATATCATGGGAATGATAAAAAAAAATAGTCCGCCATCTTTGGGAGTCCCCCATATTAGATTTAGAATAACGTTACTAAGCTACACATGCATTGTCATCGAAATTGATCATGTATGCAAAATTTCAGCTCAATCGGAAACCGGGAACTGGGTCAAATTTAACTTCTAAGATTTTTTTACATAGTTTGTTATAGGTGCTTATAAGCGTGTTAAAAAAACTTGTGATGCAATTCCGTAACATACAATACTAAAAATACCTTTCTTTTAGACAGTTCAACGGCAATCATTGCTTCAATAACGTTGATAAGCTGACGAATTTTCCAAACCTATTAAGCAATGGATTACAACTCTTGGTACCTATAATTACAAGATATTAAGTTATCTTAGCTGGTATTGGCTGTAACTCTAACATACAACTTTAATTACCTTAAGGCCGACTTTTATTGTAAATCTTATTTTTTACTTGAAGGTGCAAATAAACTATTTTATCTTTGGGTGTACATAAAAAGTTCCATCAGTGACGACACTTAAGTTTATTCCACCCATGTGAGTACTATTGCCATCAACCGGGCACAAATCCAGACTCCGTGGCTGTTACTGAGAAATTCCTGGTGGAAAAACTTAATTATAATCTGCCCGTCCCGGGAATCGAGCCCAGGACCTCATGCTCAGCAGTCGCGATTGCGACCACTAGTCCAACACCAACGAGGCAGTTTCATTCTAATTAAAACATTTTATTTTTCGACATCAGAATCAAACCCACTTTCTATAACCATAGTACCGTTCAACTCTACCAATAAGTAACATATTGATTTAATATTATGTTTCCTTATACTCTCAATAGCCAAACTTTTCTCGAGTAAGTGGAAACAAATACGCCATTAAATACACTCCCTGTTTCTTCGCAAAGGTTTGTTTGTGAGGTGATTCCCAAATTAGTTTGCCCTAGTTACGGTTAGGAAGAGTGGAATTACTGCACTTTGTCATTTTACGATGACAGGTAACGACGGATCGCTACTGCTTAGTTTTCCTTGTTATGCTCAAGATTCTTTACAAATGTTTTTGGTGATGACAAACATGATTTTTTTTTAAAGAAAGTTGTATTTTTGTTCAGGAAAATCATCGTCTGCCTTGCCTTTTCTCAACCATGTTGGAGTCAGCTTCTGAAGGCCCTAGCCGACAACATAACATAAATACGTCAATTTCTAAAATTAAAAATACACTTATCACATTTAATATTTTCATTATTTTAAGAATTTATCTTTTGTCTGCGGATGATACTGATTGTACTCTTTGCAAACAATTTAACTAAACTTCTATTGGATAATTGTATTTTCGATTCTAAAAACGGTGTATTTGCGTTACGTCTACACCGTTCACTCATATCTAGCACGAGTGAGAGGTGTAAACGTCTCTAGTCAAACTGACCTACTGACGCTACTGAATAAAGTATTTTACAAGATCATTATCTGCCTAGCCTTTTCCCAACTATGTTGGGGTCGGCTTCCGGTCTAACCGGATGCAGCTGAATACCAGTATTTTACATGGAGCGACTGCCTATCTGACACAACCCAGTTAGTGCAAGGTAATACGATTCCCCTTGGTAAGACTGGTTGTCAGACTTTCGGGACACTGACTACCTGTAACGACTGTCAAAGATCTACAAATGACAGCCGGGACCAACGGCTTAACGTGCTTTCCGAGACACGGAGGAAACTCGGTATGTAATGGGTGGTCACCCATCCACGGACCAACCAAGGTAAGCACGGCTTAACCTAAAGATCGACCCGGGCGGCTGTTCTTATTTAGCCACGAGCTCCTAAAGTATTTTACAAGATGCGACAGCTTAATGTCTAACTGCCTAGCCCCACAACCCTCAAAGTTTTAACGAGAAACAGCCTTATTTCTTCGGGCATTATGGACTACCATTATTTGTTTTCCGTAACAAAGCGAATTATCGGCACTTGTTGTGGCCATATTCTGTCTAGTCAGCAGCTAACTGGCAAATAGGCTGTCTGGGTCTCGGCTGGTAATTCCATCGAACGGTTCATTAACTGTATTGGGACTGCGATTGACGAATGGTCATCCGTTTGATTAGGCTGCTTTTCGGGAGAGGACATTTTCATTTATTTTTCTGTCAGTTCAGTGTACTTACCTCGTGGGTGTAAAACCGAAAGATACTTCTTTTCCGTCATTATGCGTCGTTGCAATTTTTTTTTGTACTACACCATATTCCTGGGAACCGTTTAGTTACGGAGATATTGGGGGTAAAAGTTTAAGTAAACATTTTCACAAGTTTTTTTTTTATTACAAGTTAATGAAACAACTTCACTGTAAATACTTCCACGACATCTTTACTATTTAATGCATCCATCAGCACAAATTTTTGAGTGGAACTACAGAAAAACACTGTCCCAAAAGAACCATACTGCAATCTATGAGGCAAAGAACCGAATGTCATGGATAACTTTTTGTACGCTTCACGGCAAAACATAGAGATTCTAACTACAATATTGTAACATCAGACACACCGTGTAACTACCTCATCATCTACCTAGCCTTTTCCCAACTACGTTGGGATCGCCTTCCAGTTGAACCGGATGCAGCTGAATACCAGTATTTTACATGGAGTGACTGCCTATCTGACCTCCACAACCCAGTTAGTGCTAGGTAATACGATACCCCTTGGTAAGACTGGTTGTCAGACTTTCGGGACACTGACTACCTGTAACTACACTACAAATGACAGCCGGGTTCAACGGCTTAACGTGCTTTCCGAGGCAAGGAGGAAACTCGGTATGTAATGGGTGGTCACCCATCCACGGACCAACCTAGGTAAGCACGACTTAACCTAAAGATCGACCAGAGTGGCTGTTATTATTTAGCCACGAGCTCCTCAACCGTGTATCTACCTATGTTTACAAATAAAAGTTTCTTATTCTTAACGAATATTCTTTTTCTAAGACCTTTCATCTAAAAACAATAAACAATGAGATACTCGTAGGTCAGCTATTAATAATTTTCTAATGGTGACCGGGCCACGGCAAAAGTTTAGAACTAACATATTACAACTTAGCACTACTAGATCCACTGGTTTGATATTCACAAATAAAAATAATGGAATCGCCTATTTGTAGAATTTTAGGTTTGCCTCAAATTGTTCCGATGATAAGCCATACTACTAATATTATAAATGCGAAAGTTTGTGAGTATATCCATACGAATGGAGGTTTGTTACTCTTTCACGCAAAAACTACTGAACGGATTTGGATGAGCACACAAATAGTTTATAACTTGAATTAACACATGGCATAGTTTTTATCCCGGTAGTATGAACCCGTGGGACAATTATCGAACTCCACGCAGGCGAAGCCGCGGGCATAAGCTAGTTACATGACATGTTGCTAATTACATGACGCAGGCACGTACTACTATGCCACTCCGATTAAAATATGCCCACGACCTAATAACAACAAAATGACTTAACCATAAAATAATTTATACTGTGTCCATAACGAAATTATAACAGATCCCTCTGGGATAGGGCAGAAAATGAAAATGTTCTGATAAATCGCCGCCATATTGCTTTAATGTCAGTTTGTGATATCGTGTTCTGTTAATGCTGTATCCATGTTGCTGTAATGAAGTTATTTCGTTTCGCTTGATTTATATAGCGTAATTTGGAATAAGCGATATATTGGTGACGACCGAGGTTTAATGTAATTATTTTTGATAATTATGTCAGATATTGGAAAGATAGAACAATCGTATTACACAGTTACTGGGTTGTCGGGGTCAGATAGGCAGTCGCTCCATGTAACCAACTGATTTTTCATATAATTAATAATTAATTCAGCTGCTTCCAATTAGACTGGAAGCCGACCCCAGTACAATTTGTAGAAGAAGGGCAGATAAGATTTTGATTGCAAAGACAGAACATCACAAAGGTAACAGTTATACATATTAACAAAATTGTATAAATAAATAAATAAAAATATTTTATTGTCAGGCATCAAGATTAGATGAGATTAATGAATACAGGAGGGTGTGTCACGACAAGTTAAAGCTCGTCGATTTTCCGCAGGAGCTGCAACAGTGTGCTGATAAAAGTTGTGACATATTAGAGCATAGGGCTGTCATCGATAGAATGTATCATGACATTGTTGTAGCTTTGAGCGAATCAGCAGCTATCGGCCGAGAAAATAAAGTGTTTAAGCGAAAGCGTAGTGTAGTTGGCTGGAATAGACATGTAAGTGGAGCACACAGGGAGGCCAGACGCAAATTTTTAACTTGGGTGTGGTATGGTAGACCAGCTGCCGGTCAAATTTATGAGGAGATGTGTGACTCCAGGAGAAAATTTAAATCCAGATTGAAGTGGTGTCAAAATAATGAAAATCTGATTAAAATGGACATGCTCGCGTCACATCACTCACGAAAAGATTTTAAATCTCTCTGGAAAGCCACAGATAGGTTAAATAAAAGAACTGGGCTCCCTGTGTGTATCGACGGGGCAAGTGATCCCAAAGAGATTGCTAATAATTTTATGAACCACTTTAGTGTAAAATCGCAACTGGGGCCGTCGTCATGGGTGCTCGATGTTGGAACTGGAATCGAGCTTGAAACAAGGTTCAGCGCCAAAAATATTGAAAAAACAATATCTTCAATGTCTAGAGGAAAGTCACCCGGCCACGATGGCCTCAGCATTGAGCACCTGCGATACGCGGGTCCCCATCTGCCCAGAACATTGTCCATGTTATTCGCATTGTGCATGAGTCATGCATATCTGCCTCTCGAGATGTTGAGAACGGTGATAGTACCTGTAGTTAAGAATAAAACTGGCGATATAGCCGATAAAAGTAACTATAGGCCTATATCTTTGGCGACAATTATCTCGAAGATATTTGACGGTCTGCTTAAAACGCAATTAAATAAGTATATAAGACCACATGACAACCAATTCGGGTTTAGGCCCGGTTTGTCTACGGATAGCGCTATTCTGTGTCTTAAGCAGACTGTCAAATATTATACGGATCGGAAAACGCCCGTATACGCTGCATTTCTAGACCTCTCGAGAGCTTTTGACCTGGTTTCATATGAAATGCTATGGAAAAAGCTAGATGATGCTAAACTACCAAGAGAACTTATTAATATCGTCAAGTTCTGGTATAGAAACCAGGTCAATAGTGTCAGATGGGCAGGGGTCAGATCTGACGCCTATGGGTTGGAGTGCGGGGTGAGACAAGGAGGGTTGACTTCGCCCGCGCTCTTCAACCTGTATGTGAGGGAGCTGATTGAGGAGCTCAGCAGCACCAGGGCGGGCTGCTATATAGATGGAGTTTGCGTAAATAATATAAGCTATGCGGACGACATGGTGCTGCTGAGTGCGTCGCCCTGTGGCCTCAGCAAGCTGTTGGGGATTTGTGAAAGGTATGCATTACAGCATGGACTTGTGTACAATGTGAAAAAGAGTGAAGTTATGGTCTTTGAGGCCGGCAGCAGTAGTGTACCTATTGATATGCCTACCATTAAACTGAACGATGTTCCTCTGCAGAGAGTAAACCAATTTAAATATCTAGGGCACAATCTGACTGCCGACCTTAGGGATGATAATGATATTGAACGGGAGCGGAGGGCGCTGTCTGTACGTGCTAACATGATAGCTCGCAGGTTTGCGCGTTGTTCGAGTGAAGTCAAAGTCGCATTATTCCGTGCATATTGTACTTCATTCTACGCGTGCAGCCTGTGGGCTCATTTTACACTAAAGGCATACAGCGCCCTTAGAGTTCAATATAACAACGCGTTTAGGGTGCTGATGGGGTTGCCACGTTTCTGTAGTGCTTCAGGGATGTTTGCAGAAGCCCGCGTAGATTGCTTTTATACAGTAATGCGTAAGAGATGCGCATCCCTGGTACGTAGGGTGCGGGGCAGCACCAACAGCATCCTACAAATGATCTCAAGCAGGCTGGATTGTGTGATCGTTAACCGGTGCTGCAAAGTTTCTGCTGGACCTGCAGCATAGTGAACGATGTGCCTTAGTTTTTCCCATTTTATTATTTGTATTTTGTGTTTGTATACTATTTAGATAACTAACATAGATATAAGTCAAGTTGTTACTAACACTATGAGTTATTTTACTTGAATAAATAATTTTATTATTATTATTATCAAGGCCCATAGGGTGTTAGTATTACATCTTACTTAAAAACTATATTAATTACCCTAAGCTGATAAAATTTTCGTTTTTCTTAAATCATATTAATATCATATGATCTCATCCGTCGTGCTCTTGCCACCGCCGGGGTGCCAGCTGTCTTAGAACCCAATGCTTGGCACGCGTCGATGGGAAGAGACCAGATGGTATGACCATAATGCCATGGAAGTTGGGTAGGCCTTTGGTGTGGGACGCAACTTGCGTCGACACCCTTGCGCCATCCCATCTTCCTAGCACAGTGGGCTGCGCTGGGGCGGCTGCTGCAGGTGCTGAAAACCTCAAACGGCGCAAATATAATAATTTAATTGGTAGTTATGTGTTTGAGCCGTTTGGGGTTGAAACACTAGGGCCATGGGGTCCGAGTGCCTACCTAGTTTTTCGGGAAATCACCAAGCGGTTGGTCGACTCTTCACGTGACTAGAGGGCGGGCCTATTTTTTGGCCAAGGAATCAGCATTGCCATCCAACGTGGTAATGCTGCCAGCCTTCTGGACACTTTTCCTGTTGACAGCGATGCGGACGAATTTTTGGACGCCCTGTAACCCTTTTATACTTGTACATATTTATTTCTATTATACACTCGAGAGCAATGAATCCGGGTCACTTAAAGAATGTTAAAAATCTCGGAAACTAAAAATGATAGGTTAATGCAATAAATTGTATTTAACAGACAATGTAATACTCCTTAAATGAAAGTAAAAAAAATATGAGTCGCCATACATTTTATTAATACAAAATTACATAAAGAAAAAAACTGCTGATCTCTCCTTAAAACATAAATAGGAAACATGAAATTTTTGAACTTTATTACGATTGTCTTGAATTTTAATACTTCGTATTGCCTCCTCATGCTTCCATTACTGCGTTTACGCGGTTTGGCATGCTGTACATCAAGTTCCTTATACGATTTTGGGGAATATTCTCCCATTCCTCTGTGAGAGCAATTTTGAGCTCACGAAGCGTGATTGGGGGAGGGTTTCGTTGTTTTACGCATCTGCCTAGCTCGTCCCAAGCATGCTCGATCGGGTTGATATATCCGGGCTGCGCGCTGGCCACTCCATACGAGTAATGTTCATCTCTTGAAGGTAGTCATTCACAATCCTACCTGTATGAGGTCGGGCATTGTCATGCATAAATATAGCATCCTCACCTAAATTGACCATAAATGGACCAACGTGATCATTGAGGATTTCTTCCACATATCTTACGCTAGTTAAAGAGCCGTTTTCTATGATAACCAGCTCTGTGCGACTTTCAGAAGAAATTCCGGCCCACACAAGTACAGACCCACCACCGTAGGCTACTTTTTCTTCGATGCATGCTTGCTTGAATCTTTCCCCTGGTCTTCGATACACTCTGTGTCTTCCATCGTGCTTGTAGAGCATAAATTTTGATTCGTCGGAGAACATAACTTTTGACCAATCTTCAATACTCCAATTTACGTGGCTCTGGGCATATCTTAGTCTTGAAATACGATGCCCACGCTCCAGTTTAGGGCCGTTTGCAGGTCTAAGGGGTTTTAAGTTAGATTCAGCAAGCCGACGTCTTACTGTCCATGCACTTGGGTTACTTCCTCCGAGGCGTCGAAACTGATTTGTGAGTTCAGTTCCTGTGAGAAAGCGATTTCGAAGCATGGTGTTCACCAAGTATCGGTCTTCTCGTGCTGTGGTACACCTGGTTCTGCCCGTTCCTGGTCTGCGTAGGTTAGAACCAGTTTCTTCGTAACGTCGGAGAACTCTTTGTACTGTTGACAGCGACACACCGACAGTCCTTGCTGTATCGCGCTGACTCCGGCCGGTTTCCAGCATTGTAAGTATTCTGGTGCATTCTTCAGGCGTAAGCGACATAATTTCAGCTTGAATAATGAATATAGAGCACTATCAACATGGTTTATGTACCCACATAAATGACAGATTACAAACAAAAGCAAAACCAAATGCTGTAATTTCGTAGTTCCATCTTCGAAAGTGGCCCTTTTTCAAATTTGATTTTTTTATGATATATTAACTTTACAAAAACAAAGAAGTATTAATACCTTCATTTAAGGAGTATTACATTGTCTATTAAATACAATTTATTGCATTAACCTAGCATTTTTAGTTTCCGAGATTTTTAGGATTCTTTAAGTGACCCGGATTCATTGCTCTCGAATGTAGTTTTGTAGTTTGTAAATAATTAATATGTGAAAAAATATATTATTATTAATATTAGTATTAAGGTCGGTTTCCCCTGAAGGGGAAAGGAAGGGGGAAAATCCCTTTGGGTGCTTATGACCAGAGTATATTGCAACCAGATATGGCGCTAGTATTGACAAAGGCGTGTAGAAATCGTATATTTTAGCGTTTCTTAAGCATTCTTTGAAATATTACGTTTGGCCTGTCAGCCAACAGTTGTGTCTAGTCCGTTTGCCATTAAATAAGGAATTTATGCCTTACCCAGTGGCCCAATATTGTTTTAGGCTGATTTTATAGTCACGCGTTTCAGCAGCGCCGTCGGGCCTGCGCGCGCTCGGATATGTATTGGGGTAGTAGTAGCGTTTCAAATTCGCGCGCTTGAGCAGCGCCGTTCGGTGTTCCTGTTCAACAGCGCGCTGCCCAACGGCGCGTCTAGCGGCGTGACTATAAAACCAGCCTTACAATTGAAAGGAAGAAGGAACGTTTCTTTGTTAATTACGGTAATTTGTCAGGATGTCGAGCCACAAAATAGAGGTTTAGTGTGTTTGTAAGGCCCTTCGCACATGGAGCTACTTAAAAAGAACTAGTCACAAACTTAAATTACTAACGAGTTGCCTGAGCGTCACAGCCCATACATGTTCAATGGAGGTTCGCACACGACGCGACTAGTTACTAACTGGTCAGTAACGCGTTAGCAACCGATCACACGCGACGCGTCGTACCGGTCACCACGCTACTGGTTTCCCGAGTTTCTTTATTTTTTGTTATAAAAATGAACGAGCAAACATTAAATATTAAATTTGTGAAGGACGTGGAAAAATACCCATGCTTATATAATGATAAAATAACAGAATATCCACGAAAGGATATAACAGAAAGAGCTTGGATATACGGATGAACCCAAAACCTGCGAATATTCTTTCGACGTCTATTATGATAATAGTATAATACAATATCGTCGTCGTCCTCGCTCGATCCAGTTGACATGTTTACCACTTGTTAACCGTGTGCTTTTGTAAACAGAAATAACAGAAGTGACTGAAACCTTACAACTTGAGTAACGTTGTGTGCGAGATACAATTTCTAACTGGTTTGTAATCGTAATTACTGATTGGTTCAGTCATTTTTGAGTAGCTCCATGTGCGAAGGGCCTAAGTGGTCGATACCGTGTGATGATTTTTGAAATAATAATCAAGACTAAGATATTTACTTAATAATTAGGAGTACGTGACAGACAGTCACACAGGCGTGCGACAAAATTATTGGTTTTTGAATATCTTTGCATCACTCCCGAATTATTATGAGAAAGCAAGCCAAATAATAATAAAATAAATAATAAAATAATATGCCAAATAACATAATTTGTAAATGGTCATTGCTGTCAAAACAGGGTGTAACATAATAAACGTAAGACCTCTCGTGTGGTGTCTGACCTTGTATATATGGTCCTGACTCGTCAGGAGATGCAATCTAAAGCTGCGGGACTGTTCGAAAGAGATACCGCGGCCCTGGAACATAAAGTGCTAAGAAGGATGGGTTTTACTCAGTAGCAGTCACTCTCTTCCGCTCCACCCAGAGCGGAGGGGTCATTTGATGATTTCCTATCCGAAAAGAAAGATGCAATCTGAATGGAAAACAATGAGCGTTGTATTTCACAGTATGGCTTGCTGGCACTGCTGTGACACAGGTTTTCTCTCTGTGGGACCATCCGGTCCACCAGAAAGACCCAGTGCGGGTTTGTTATTCTGGAATGTCTTCGAAGTTTTCCGTTCTAAGATATGTCGGTTTCTTCAACTTTACTAGGAGTGGTGATGTAATAAAGGCCAGTTTGGGTTCACATTTAGGCTTCGTAACTCGTAAGTCAGTCGTTTCCACAGGGCAGCCACTGCTGTTTTTACGGTATAAAAACATTACCTATATTTGTTTGCATATCACGTAGAATAGCGACATCAATTGCAATCAGTTTTTAATTTTAAAGCTCCTGCGCGTAGTATTACATGCAACCGCCATTTCACATGATATTTTTTCATGAAACCTGCTTCGGTTACGTGATGCATGCCTGTAATGTCGCAAAGTTTAAAGAAAAATAAAATGTTTACATTGAATTATAAGCAATTATATTTTTAACCACAATCTCGATCTGATAATTTAATAAATGATCGTTTTTAGGTACGTCAAATACAACATAACATAACATCTACAGGTGTGATGTTATGTTATGTTATTTGTCTCCGAAGGGTAAGGCAGAGGTTTACCAAATAGTACTCCCACATTTAGCCAGTTATGTTTAAGTCCCATCTAATAGGGGCGAGCTTATTGCCATTAACCGGGCACAAATCCGGAATCGATCCGGATTTAGGACTACTAGACAAAAGAGGCAATCTCGTTGATCATTAAATTTTAAGAATCGTTTAAAAATTGCCTTTGAAAACATTATGTAAATTGCCCTCTGCGAGTAATAAACACGATAAGATAAACATCTTACAGTAAACCAGGAACCATTCTACTTACACCCATTAAAAGGGGGAAGCCAGCTCTAGTTCAAGGTTACTCGTAGAATCTGATTAACGAGCTTGTTTTGGTCAAACAAAATAACAGGCGCCAAAAGCTGCCCAGATGTCGCCGGTTTTAAAGGTTTAATTTAAGAAAATTCCATTTAGGCGTGGTGTAGTGATATTCAGTTTATACGGTTTTAAATAATATAAAAATGGTCCAATGAAAACACAATAATAATTAACATAATTAAAACAAATCCATTAAGTAACGTATAGGTGTCCAACGATAGTAGGGTATCTATCATCATCATCATAGTCCTGGCCTCATCCCAATTCCCTTGGGGTCGGGTTATAGCTTCTTCTTCCTTACTTTGTTTACTCATCCGCTCGGTAGTCACCTCTTTTCTTCACAATGTATTGTTCACACAGTACATCCTTCGTTTCTTTAGTCTTTCAAAACTTTATCCACGAAATTTTCCTAATTCCTTCCATAACACGACAAAAATAATCACAGTAGTGACTTACATACACTTCTGCTTACCCCATCAAAGATAACAACCGTAACGGTTATTATACAAGAAAGATAATTATATTTTTCTAAGAAAAGAACACAATATCCTTTTACGTTGTTCGTTACATTTTACTTTCAGTTTCATGATTGTTTTAATAATCTTTAGGCCATAATCGTAAGATCAAACCTGATGTTGTGTCTTGAGGTCCTAAAATATGTATCATCCTATCAGCTCTAACGATGATTGAAAGTCAAAACTCAGTGACTGCCTCGTTAGTGTAGTCAAATGCAAAATTCAAATTCATTTAATTCAGGTACGGAACCCATGTTGCAAAAAAAAATACAAATACAAAAACAGCAAATAACATAGATCTCAATTCACAATTAATTAATAAAAACAATAATTAACTAAAATTTTGTTAGTCTCTTACGGGCGACGCTATATGTGACTTGTCTATCACAGCAGTGTCGCACATAAGGACAGTCCAACCTATCAGCAATCATCCTCAGAACGGCATTGTAGTGGTCGCAAGTGCGACTGTTGAGCATGAGGTCCTGGGCTCGATTTCCATAACAGTCAAAGTGCCATTGGGTTAGTCCGTCAGGAATGTCCCAGTAGCAGCCACTGAGTCTGGAGTTCTGTCCGGTTGATGGCAAAAGGCTTGCCTTCTATTACATGGGACTGTAACATAAATGGCTAAATGTGGGTGTACTATTAAACGCACCTCTGCCCAACCCTTTGGGAATTTCAGGCATGGTGTTATGTGAAAAGTCAATAATGTATTAGATTGTAATACACTAATTGCTCTAGGCACGCGTGTTCCACCCTAGGTCGCGTCATCGCTTCACTTCAGGCGAGTTGCAGCCAAACGAAAGCCAATTTAGTCATCATCGGCCTAGCCTTTTCCCAACAGATGTTGGGGTCGGCTTCCAGTTTAACCAGATGCAGCTGAATACCAATATTTTACATGGAGTGACTGCCTATCTGACCTCCACAACCCAATTCATCATCTGCCTAGCCTTTTCCCAACTATGTTGGGGTCGGCTTCCAGTCTAACCGGATGCAGCTGAATACCAGTATTTTACATGGAGCGACTGCCTATCTGACCTCCACAACTCAGTTAGGACTCGGTAATACGATAGCCTTTGGTAAGACTGGTTCTCAGACTTTCGGGCCACTGACTACCTGTAACGACTGTCATAGATCTACAAATGACAGCCGGGACCAACGGCTTAGCGTGCTTTCCGAGGCACGGAGGAAACTCGGTATATAATGGGTGGTCACCCATCCATCGACCAACCTAAGTAAGCACGGCTTAACCTAAAGATCGACCCGAGCGGCTGTTCTTATTTGGCCACGAGCTCCTCCACAACCCAATTAGTACTCGGTAATACAATACACTTTTTTTTTTTGGGATGGGAAATCATCAAATGACCCCTCCCGCTCTGGGCGGAGCGGAAGAGAGTGTCAGACTTTTACTGACTCAAACCCATCCATGTTCCTTCTTTTGCCCTTTGTGTTCCAGGGCCGCGGTATCTCTTTCGAACAGTTCCGCAGCCTTGGGTAATACAATTCACTTTGACTTTGTTTTAAGGCTGGTTGTCAGACTTTCGGCCCACTGTTTACCTGTAATGACTGTCAAAGATCTACAAATTACAGCCGGAACCAATGGCTTTACGTGCTTTTCGAGGCACGTTATAAATTTGGCATGTAATGGGTGGTCACCCATCCACGGACCAACCTAAGCAAGCGCGGCTTAACCTGAAGATCGACCCGAGCGGCTGTTATTATTTAGACACGAGCTCCTCCCAAAGTAAACAACCACCCTTCAATAATTGATTGCTGATCATTACTTTGTTCGATCTTCGGAAAATATGTCAGTACCTACATTATGGACGTTTTTGTTCTTTCTCCGGAAAAGCGATTAAAATCCACATTTATGTTTTTAAAAGAAACTCGGTTCAACGTTGATTTAAAAACCCTAATCCGAATCTACGAGATTCGTGTTTTGCCAAAAGCTTTTATTGCTACTGTGTGAAAAAAAAACACAAAAGGGTGCATAAATCATGACACTAAATAAAGACACAATAGAATATTATTAATCACTGTTTCCTCAAACAAAAACATGATTATTCTTTCCACTGACTGGGTGCAAAGTGAGGAGGACAAAAACCAGTGTCTAGTTAACATTGCCAGTAATAGTCTCATTGAACTAGCCAGCTAGCTAGCTAGTTACTATCCCATTGGTCTAGTGGTCGCAAGGGCGTCTGCTGATAATAAGGTCCTAGCTATGATTCCCAGGTCGGGCAAAGTATCATTGTGATTTTCCAGCAACAGCCCGGAGCCTGGATTTGTTCTAGGTTTATAGCTATAGACTCGCACCATAGGTGGGTGAACCATAGGTGCACTTACATTTCGCCAGTTACTCTGCCTAACTCTTCGAGGAAATACAGGAATGATTAATTTTAAAGGATAAAAGATAAAATTTTGTGTAAAATCTTTGATTACGTCGAAAGACGCATGTTGTAAAAGGACATTGTAAAAATGGCCTATGCATCAACACGTATGAAACCTTTACAATAATTACTAGTTCTTTTTATAATTTACATTACAATATAACGGACACATCATAAATTTCGAAAACATTTTAAAAAGTAATTCACTTCCCTCTGTCTTATTCTCCGGTGCGGGTGCCATTATTTTTTTAATTGAATTGAGGTTTTTAGTTACAAACAGAATAAAGCGATTGAAAGCGCTATGTGAAAAGAGCAACATCGACACTGAATTTCGATGAATTGACAGATGACACTTTGACGTTTAATAGTAATGATAGAATGGCAGTTTCGTAAGTTTGTCACTCGCAATTATTACGGTTCTATTGACCTAATTATAACCTCAAATACCGAAACTGTTTTGGGTTTTTTTACAATTCTCAAAAGTGTATGTGATTTTAATTTAGATTAAATCGTATTAAGGCATTATTTAGAACATAAAAAGTAAATTCACGTCTCTGTTGGTTCTTAGGCGAACGATGTATGGACGCCGAACAATGTCCTTTTGCTAATAATGATTTGCAGTTCCAAGAATATTAAATTACTGAAATATTACTGTTAGAAATAACCAATTTAGAATAGTCCGCAAGTATAAAATGTAAACCCTAACGTCAAACATTGTTATAACAGGAAAATTGGATAAAATCATATTCCAAAAACCACGTACAGGAAAACATGTGCCTGAAAATCGGCTGAAAGTTGAAACTCACGTTCCGCCAGCATTAAAACTCCTGCCGATAAAACTTTGTACCTCCATTATCTAAAAAACTTATTTTTCACACGCTGAAGGGTGCTATTAAAAAGCTGGAAGGCGGGTTCATTAGTGACGTCAGGGCCACGTGACAAGAATACCTACGCGGGTTATTGGACCGCAAGGGTTATGCCGATATAGCCTTGGTTAGTGGTCAGAATTGAGATGCGTTGCTACCTACTAAAGGACCTATATTACTAGCCTTTATTATTGATATTAACTTCCCTTGATATGTTCGTTAGTTAGTATGTATTTTTGAAATCTTGTAAAACCAGTTCTCCTCAACCGACTGAGCGAAAATTTTGGATTCACTTTTGGTTCTGGTGACATTAGTTTACCTGTAAGTGATTGTTGCATTATTGCATGTTACTTTTAGCATATAAACTGTGTAAACAATTGTTGGTGAACCAATAAATAAATTATATTTTTATGTCAGACATGACCTGATCGTGAAGCCAGGATCGTCTACTCACAAGACAACTCCTCAACGGTTAATAGTGTGGATACGAAAATTTGAATACGCGTTCATTTTGAATAGATGAACATGATTTTTTCTTTTCATTTAAATAAAACCTTGTTTAGAAAGAATTGTTTCATTCTCGTAACTGTAAGGTTGTTTCTTGGTTAGAGAGGTATACAAACAAAGGACTGTGGTCTTTATTTTATTACACGGAAAAGTCACTGTCAAATACCGAAGAGTAACTTCATTATAACAAAAAAATGCTTCACCCTTTACACATATTTTCGAAGAGATATTAAAAATCCTCGTCCATATTAAAGCCGTCATGAATTCCGATACGTTACAGATAATGTGGGATGCTCATATACTTAATTGAAATGATAAATTTTTGCTCAGTTATCTACGTCACTAGCTTTTGAACGCGGCTCTGCCTGCTTGGAGTTTGGAAATCATCCCCTGAGAGATACATTTTTTAAATTTTATTTTTATTTTGCTTATTATTCTTTTGGAAACTTAGCAACTTTGATTAGTAGGGCTTGCAAACTAATTGATTACCATGTTTAATTATTGTGGAAGCTGCAAAATATCCTTGCATGGTATATAATTAGATTCCATCTCTTACTATTATAGAATTGCATAGCACATGTGTGAGTACTATGTACTGTAAAGCTACCATTTACGTTTTGTTATTCTTTCAATGACTTGAATGTGCCCTGGAGGCTGAGAGAATTTAATGCTCACTGAAATGTCTCGCTGATGGTGGCGGTCCATGGAGTTTCTTGCCCATTCTTCTCCATAGAGATCTACGCTTAGGAATGGGCAACTACAGTACTTTCACAAGTTATTATGCCTTGTGTCTGTGACTGTAGCTTCATTTTTATTTTTATTTTTGACTTTCAAGAGTGCCTTTAATGGTCTTATTGAAATAAATGCTTTGAGCTTCTGGTTGAGTATGTCCCACTGCTGGGCAAAGGCCTCACCCTTCCAATCTCCGTGCGGTTTTCTGTGGCCAATCTCTCCCAAACGCCTCTAGGTCGTCTCGCCAGAGTTTTCTAAGCCTCCCACGACTACGATGGTATTGGTGACGATAAGGTACTTCTGGGATAATATGTATCTTATGTGTTATTTCCTATGTGTCCTACACATGACCTGTCATGGTCTGCGTTCTATCAAGATTCGTTCAGCCATTAAGTTCTGAAAAGGATAGACAGAGTTACTTTCGCATTTTTAACATTAGTATGGATTGAAATGATACATTCTTGCTCAGTTATCACACGTTTATCTACGCTATGTAAAACGTACCGTTTTTATGTGTGGGAGAACCTTTTTAATTTATTCGTATTATGTAAGAGGATTCGTTTTATGTGGGCTTTTATAATTACACCAATATTATTTACTTACTGGTACATATTTTAGTGGTGAAGTTGAACTTCGGTATTCTCAGAAGAACTAGCCCGCGGATTCGAAACTTCAAAAGATACTCGTATACTGTTTTTTAATTAATAAAACAGCTTTGCGTTTTCTAATCTAAAAGGCTTATTAATAAGTTATAGCTGTAGTATAAATATATCGTTTAATTATCCAAAATATTTCTTGAATTTATATGTAAAAGGATTGTAGCAGTTGACGTTTTGTAGTCCTGCCCACCCTTATGGGAAAAAAGGTGTGAGTTTATTTACGTCATCATCATCTTCCTGCCCTTGTCCCGTATTATTTTGGGCCGGCTCAACACGTTTTTAGGTTTCCGTACCCAAAGGGTAAAACGGAACCCTATTACTAAGACTTCGCTGTCTGTCTGTTTGTCAGGCTGTATCTCATGAACCGTGATAGTTAGACAGTTGAAATTTTCACAGATGATGTATTTCTGTTGCCGCTATAACAAAAAATGCTAAAAAAACAGAATAAAAAAATATTTAAGTTGGGCTCCCATACAACAGACATGATTTTTTTGCCGTTTATATACATAATAATGGTACGGAACCCTTCGTGCGCGAGTCCGACTGGCACTTGGCTTCTTCCATTCTCATTTCTTTCTTTTTTCTTCATATCGTTCCTCACACAATTCATTTTTCTTTTTTCTGGTTCTTCCTCTCCTTCTCCATATCGAGCATATTTTTTCGACAAACCATACTGAATTAGGTGCAACCACCTGAGTCTAAAAACCATAAAAATCTTTGACAAAATCGAACCTTTTCACAATAATAAAATGTTTCTGCCATACGGGCGACCGTTGAAATGTTAATGCAGTTTTCAGCTGAAAGTTTCCTGAAAGCATGACATGTTTCAGTAACCATTTAATTTTCCATTCTTTGTTTGGCGGCAGAGAAAGCAGCGGCGGCTCAGTGGTGGCGGCCCCGACTTACATTGCACTACTTTGTGTAATAAATATATTTCATCACCACTGCTCTCAAAACGGTGAAGGAAAACATCGTGAGGAAACTGGCATGTCTTAGACCCAAAAATTCGAAGGCATTTGACATCTACCAACTCTTCCCTCTTAAACAGAGGAGGCCTATGTCCCAGCTGTGGGAACATTATATAGGCTGATTATGTGTGGCGCTGGGGCTGTTTCGTAGCATTAAGTACTGAGGAGAAATTAAGCTATGAGGTTTTTTTGGAACGCGTTAATAAGTAATTGTGATAGGTTCCTAATATTATGAGAAATAGTGCTTTCATGTCCAGAGAGAAGTATTTCCATTCGTCCTCGTCACTATTAGAAAAATTACAAATGCATTGAATTGACATAGATTTCTGAAAACCTTATTTCAAACGACTTATAAAGTTGTCATAGAAATTAAGAATACGCTTTAAAATCTATGACCACTTGTCTTGGCCTTTCAGTCCTTAGATTCAATAATGAATTTGCATTTTGATTCTTGTTATCATATTCCCTTGAAGGACATACACTCAACTCGTTGGTGTAGTTCTTCAGAAAGGTCAGGAGCGTAGTACCGCAACCGGCGTGCGTGTATAACCTGATGTGAACGTAGACGAGGCAAAAGAGTATGTAAGGATCGTAACAGGTCCAGGGCTGCAGGACTATTCGAAAGAGATATCGCGGCCCTGGAACACAAAGGGCAAAATAAGAAAAATGGATGGGTTTTAGTCAGTAAAAGTCTGACACTCCTTTCCGCTCCGCCCAGAGCGGGAGGGGTCATTTGATGATTTCCCATCCAAAAAAAAAGGGTCGTAGCAGGCGGCGTTCTGTGTTATCTGCCTACCCTCTTGGAAAAAAAACGTGGGTTTATGTATGTGTCGGATTGTCAGAATTTATTCCGTTAGGTTCGTACATCATGTGGGCAGACGATCGGTATCTTGGTTATAAGAATAGAAAATTATTGTAAAATAGCGAAGACTATGTTTCTATTCTAGTGCAATAATAGCTAGTTAAGTTAGTATTTAATCAACTAAAAAAAGAGTTCCTAAGAATAGTTATATCACCCATTTCGTTTCATTGTTATTATAAGCTTTTATTTAATGTTTCGTATACCAGAAATGGTTTATATGAGGATCCCTATTGATATTATTACGTAATGTAACCCATATTATGCGAATAAATTATTTGATTTGAATGAAAAAAAAAATACACAGGGTGCGATTATTTTTTAGATACACTGTTTCTATGAAATTAACAAATTACTTGAGATTACAACTTAACACAATAACACGGGTCACAATGAATCGGGGTACAGTTCCAGGACGTCTCAACTCCGCTGTGATCACTTTCAATGTCGTCTACGCCTCAGGACTCTGTAGAAGCACGCTGTGGTGTGGGTAGACTTATCAGTAGGTCGCGTGATGTCAGCACTGGCATACTAGCGATTCATTTTAAACCCGTACCAATGACCGGATCCGACATTATGTATGTTTTCATATTGTCTTGAACTTTATAAAAAACCGGTCCATTTTACTTAATACTTTTGTATGTAGGGGCGAGAAACCAGATAAAAAAACACACCATCGGTCCCAGCAAACCATTTTTCATAAAAACAAAAGGGGCCAAAGTCTTTGTCGTAATTGAAAAAAATATCGCTCAAGCTCAAAATTCTTTCGCAGAGTGATATCTTCAACTGACTAGAGAGATATTAAAGATACCTTTAGAGCACAATATTGCTTCTCCGGCACTTTTAATAATACCCAGGTCGCGGAATAAAAATACATAGAAGGCCTACTTTTGCAGTTAAGCGAAAATAGACCTTCGCAAATTTTGACACGTACGTAAGGCGATCTGATATTCGTTCGTACTAATGCCAGTAGATAGTGCACTTGCACTGGCTGTACGTGAAGCGGTCTATGCATGCGTATATTTTTGCTCGTTATACCAAGCTAACCTTCTGGAACCATCTATTTTGTGCCCAGGTGCACCTGTTCGGATATTAAAACCTTTCTGTATTTTATCATACTTCATTTAAATATTGAATAAGGTAGGATTATGCTTGTAATGTCTTCGGAACGACGAGAAAACGGGATGGAAATATTGTTTTGAGGGTGTGAGATAGGGAGAGAGTGTAAATTGTAGTAAGGTAGTAAAACAGTGACTGTTAAATTGTATTTTAAGGATATTTGTGTATATTGGGCTTCCTTAAGTGTGCCAAGCTTGAAGGTGACTGCACCAGTGTAGAAAGAGATGCCAGATTAATAGTCCGACGCGTTCCAAACTAATTGCCTTTCCCAAATAAACTGCGCTTAGAAAGGTTGTCTTGAAAATATTGCTTTTAGCAACAAGACCACCCATTGTGTCACCCTGTGTGCAATGTTTTCTTCTATGAATGTTACTTGTATGATGTATATCATAAAGAATATTCTACTTTATTATTCCTTAATTTTACTATAAGACTCGAGATCGTTTAAGAAAATAAGTATATGCGACCAGTAAGGTAAAACAAAGTTTAGTCAAACCGACCTGACAGTTTGTGAACTGTCTACAGGGACCAGGTACTGACCGATAGTTTAGTACATTATCTGTCACAGTCCACGTCTGTAGCCACAGTTGGTATGTACTGTTTTAACAGTATAGAGGGAAGAAGAACAGAGTGTAAAGATTCTCATCCTGGCCCACCGCGGCAAGGTTGCGTGCGTGTCGGTCTTCTACAGACAGTACTTCGATGAGTTAGAAGAGCTCCACGAGCTCATTCCACTATCTCCCTTCTTCCGTCGGGAGTCCAGATGTACTGCGGGTTATCACCCATACCTTGTCAATATTCCACATGTTCGTACGAAGCGCATTGCTATATCTTTTATTATGCACACAGCCAAGGAGTAGAATTCCCTGCCTGCGTCGGTGTTCCCAAGTTCATATAACGCCGAGTTAATAGGCTTCTTTTGGGTTAGCTCATTCCATCGTCGTCTTCATCTCTGTTCTCAGGATAAGATTGAGGTCAAGAGTAGGTCCATTTAATATATAAAAACCCCTCTTAACTACGGAAGTGGCCGTAGTAAAGGGGGTGGTCCTCCGACCGGTGTTGTGCTTTTAATGTGTACAAAACTTCTGACTAATATCTTATTAACAACCGATCAAAACTAAAGTACTGGGCGAACATAACGAGCGTGTAAAGTAATTGTGGCAGTGTTTAAGAGCCGTTTAGCGTTCATGTAGGCATTAAAATACACTAACTTGTTGCTATACGCTGGACCGATGCCAGCCAGAAATATAAATCTGCTGTCGGATCTGTTCTGGCCTGGTTTACTTTGGGTATAGTGAAAGCGATGCGATAAGATTTTGTCTATAAATTGATTGGCGTTGGGTTTTATTTTTCAATTTGGTAGCAAAATGTTTTTTGAAAATGACATTTTAATTTTTTCGAGAATTTTGTTCAGGATTTATCGTTCATGAAAACTGACTTTTCATTGTAAGCTATGTCAATCAGTCTGTTGAATACAGCCATTGTAGCTGACAATACCTAAATATTGTCTACTTTGCATGTTATCATACAAAGTCCTCAAATATCAACATTTTGGCTTGTCCGACAAGCAGATAATAATAATCATATCTAGGATTATTTATGTTAGTAAAAAATAATGTAACAAAAAACTAGCATTAGTCTGAAAAAAAGCAACTGGCCCAGAACATCTCCTAAAGTGAACAGCACTCAATTTAAAAGAAATTCTAAAGTTCACACACGAGCATTCCTTTTTGTTTAACAAGATTCAGAAGTAACAACGAGTACGTGTGCTAGGAGCACAGGTAGCGCAGCACTTGGAGCAGTTCTCGATTGTAGTTCCTAACTTACAAGCTTGAGTTAAGAGTATTGAGTGTGGAGTTGGTGTGGTTGTGAAGTTAAGGGTGTGGTCTATGGGGTAAAAATAACATAGAGATAAATGAAACTTTTTTTTTATCTCACAAACTATATTAAAATGAAAAGAAGAAAATTATGTTAATCTAACAACTTGCAAAACAAAATCAATATATTTTATTTCACATTGGCCTACATGGAGAAGAACCACCAAGAAACTCCATGGTTTCTATTTTCATTGAACGTGTATACAAAGTTTCGTGTCCGTGCTATTAACCGTTGAGGAGTTCTCTAGTGAGGAGGCAATCCTGGCTAAATGATCAAATTATTTCTATCATAAAAATATATTGTCACCAGAACCAAAGGTGTGTGCAAAATTTCAGTACAATCGTTTGGGAGGAAACTGGTTTGAAATTCAGTTGCAAGATTTGACCATTAAATACTAACTAACAAGACAAGTTAAATAGAAGCATAAAATAAAGAAAGGAATATTGTGAATCTGGTGCAGTTGCGGCCCTGTGACAACGGCTTCGGCTGACGAGTTCGAATCCAAGGTGAACCATTCGAATCCATTCGACGACACGGTTGGCGCAGTGGTCAAGCGATTGACTGCTGCGCTGCATGTCGCGGGTTCGATTCCCGTACGGGACAAATATTTGTATGACCTACAAGTAGTTGTTCCGGGTCTGGGTGTTTTTCTATCTATATTATATGTATGTATTTACAAAAAAAAAAAAAATTATATATGTAGTTTATCAGCCATCTAGCTACCATAACACAAGCATTAAGTTGCTTAGTTTGGGGCTAGATGGTGCTGTGTGAAAATGTCCAGGGATATTTATTTATTTATTTATTTATTTATTTAAGGAAATCTCTTTACTTCTTCACCATTTCTGCTTTTAAAACAGTGAAGTCAAACTTCGTGAGGAAACCAGGATTTTGGTATAGTCTACATCTGCCAACCCTCACTAGGCCCGCATGGTGGATGGCTCGCTTCTCGTCTTCGACAGTAGCTCTATGGCCCTGCAGTGGGAATATAAGATATGGACTGGTAATCATGTTGTGGAACTGTGATTGCATCTTTAACTATTTTGGACTTCCTCTGATAACAGATAGTGACTCAATTTATGAACGCATTACCAACATAAAACACATTACATGAGCAGGGCATACAAATACACAATTATTATAATCTGATCATTCGCGATTTTACCATTTCTAATGTGACTTAAAGAATAAACGAATAAAAATAGATAGAAAAGCAAAATCAGAATCAACAAATATTAGCGAAATGAATTTAGAAAATACTTACCAAGAGAATAATCTACGCTGCGGTCCGGTCAAAACAAAAATGAGCGAAGCGGAAAGGCAAATGAGAATCGATCAGCGCCCTACGAACCGTGGCAAGGTGCGAGCATTATGGGACGCTGGGTTTATTTTTATGCCACTTTTCTACTTTTTTTTTTCGGATGGGAAATCATCAAATGGCCCCTCCCGCTTTAGGTCGAGCGGAAGGGAGTGTCAGACTTGTACTGACTAAAACTCATCCATGTTCCTTCTTAGCCCTTTGTGTTTCAGGGCTGCGGTATCTTTTTCGAACAGTCCCGTAGCCCCGGCAGGCATCGGCCCTTGCTGGACCCCTTCCTGTTTGCTGACATCTCATTGAGGCGCACGTGGAACACGAACGCTCCGTCGACACGGTTTGTCGTCATAAGACGGACGGACGGCAAGCTAGCCCATTACTTACCGTCCACAGGCCTGCGTCTACGGTGGCCGGGAGCCACCACGTGGCCCCCGACGCCCGAGGCGTCTCCCGCGGCGGCTAGGACTTGAGGTTCCCTCTCTCTCACGTTGCGCCACCTCCTTCGCTAGCATGACTGCTTCGTAGAAGGAGGTGACGGCTTCCCATTCCCTCTCGCTCCGGACCATGGATTGAACCAGGGTCGGACGCGTGAGGTCGCCGCCGCCAATCGGCGCTATGAGGACACGCGGTGCTCCACCTAAGCGGAGGAGACGGTGTGCTCCTCCGTGTCCTCCGGGCGATCTTCACAATGGTAACACCCAGGCGTTTCCTCCCGCCCGATTCAGTGTAGATACCTCCCGAAACAGCCATTTTTCTACCTTACACTCGGTTTGGTAGGAAGAAATGAAACGTTATGGTTTAGACTGCCTCGTTGGTCTAGTGGTTGCAAGCGCGACTGCTGAGCAAGAGGTCCTGGGCTCGATTCCCGGGTCGGGCAAAGTGTTATTGGGTTTTTCCTTCAGAAATTTCTCAGTAGCAGCCACGGAGTCTGAATCTGTACCCGGTTGATGCAATAGGCTCGCCCCCTATTACATGGGACTTAAACATCACAGGCGAAATGTGGGTGTACTATTAAGTACACCTCTGCCTAATCCTTCGGGGATTACAAGCGTGATGTTATGTAATGTGTTATTATTTTAGAAGGAATTATTCCACCCTAATATTGTTAAAATCCACTGTACTTATATTGGGAAATAAATGACAAAAACATATAAACAAGTACCATTTTGGTCAGTACTTGCATTAAAACATTAGTGGTATTATTTTGTCATCGTATGTTTTTTAATGTAAAAGTACCTATAACCGTGTGTATAACTCTTGAATTGACTCAATAAGTGAAGCTCTTCGCCATATCAAAAAATCCTGGTACCTGGCAAAAATGGCTTTGTTTGTAGTGATAGATGTCTACCCATCCATCTCGCTGGATTGATTGATGGACGTTCCGAGTTATTGCATTGGACATGTAGCATATCCATGGAAATAAAGCCGTGGCTAATAGCTACATACATGGTTACATCACTCTTGGATCCTGTACTCTGAGGTACTCTGGGTGTAGACAGAAGTTATTAGTCCTCACATGAAAAGAAGCAAGTCTATTACCATTTACCCAATACAAAAAGTACTAGTCCACATTCTGGGCTACTAAAAGTGATCTTATAAGGGTTCCGTTATTTCCTTTTGAAATACGGAACCCTAAAAATCAGCAGCAGCCAGTTTTCAGTGTATCTGAAAATCGGCATCAGGTGGTACACACACCTTGTGTGGCCATCTGGCATAATGCTGAGCTGAGGTCCCTTGTGGCATTATAAATTTTGTTTAATTAATTTTTAATACTTGGACAGATCTGTTGATTTTACCGAAGACCTCCCCACTTAGCAGCCTCGTCCCGCTCTGGACGGAGCGGAAGGGGTGTCAGACTTGTAGTGACTGAAACCCATCCTTGTTCTTTCTTAGCCCTTTGTGATCCAGGGCCGCGGTATCTCTTTCGAACAGTCCCGCAGCCCCGGCAGGACCCCTTTCCGTTTGCTGACATCTCTTTGGGCGCGTGTGGAACAAGAACGCGCGATCGAAACGGCCTGTCATCATAAGCCGGACGGAGGGTGAGCTAGCCCATTACTCACCGTCCACAGGCCCACACTTAGCAGCCTTAGGCCCACTTTCTGGGACGAAAAATAAACACAGATTTTATCTAATAGGTGAATGGTTGCCTGCCTCGTAGGTCTAGTGCGCGCAATCGCGACTGCTGAGCATGAGGTCCTGGGTTCAATTCCCGGGCAAATTGTTATTGGGTTTTTCCATAAGGCATTTCTCAGTAGCAGCCACAGAGTCTAGATTTGTGCCCGGTTGATGGCAATAGGTTCACCCCCTATTACATGGGACTTAAACATAACTGGCGAAATGTGGGTGTACTATTAGGTACACCTCTGCCTAATCCTTCCAGGATTACAGGCGTGATGTTATGTTATGTTATGTGAATGGTTTCCTGAATTATCAACAAGCAATCGGATCATGTGACTTAATAATATGTGGTTTTTGACTTATCTACAATGACCGTGACAGAAAACGGGTAACACTACTGGACCGAGACTTTAAAATCATCATCCACACTGCCCAACTTCATCCAGTGCAGGGTATGGATGCCTTTATTTGTTGTTCAGTAACTTATAAGGACTTCAAAATAAGTAATTTTTTATAAAAAGTTTTGAAATAAATAATTTTAGTGTTATTACGAGTATCTCATGCAAATTCAAGAACAAAAATCTTAAAAGATTTCAATACGTTCTACAATCCTATTTTTTTTTCTGAATTTTACCAAAACCGAAAATAAATGAAGTATTTAAAATTCAATTACTGCCTAAAAAGTGAATTAACTTTTCAAATCAGCGGGTTCCGGATACATTGGAAAACCCCATCCTCTGTAGCCACTGGATGGAAAAAAAATATTAATAAGATTTAGGAAAAACAAAAATTTATGCCCCTTGTCTATGGCTGTCACTGTCATAAGTTTTGACGTAATTTGCTTACTAAAACTATATCTATCTTGCTCAAACTGGCGCAGAGTCTAGGCGAAAGAACAAGTGAGATTTATTGCCTTTAGGTCCTGTTGAAAACCAGCGTCGGGCACTAGTTGCCTGGCAGTTTGCTGAACAGGGCCTATTTGGCGCAGCCGTGAGACACACAGTATTATTATTTACTTTTTTTATTATTTCTTTTATTGTTATTTAGATTTAAGTTTTTTTTTTCTGTTATTGCTTATTGTGTTTTGTGTGTTTTTGTGGCATGTGCCAAATAAATATGTTTTCTTTCTTTCTTTCCTTTGTCCAAGTTATTTCAAATGAACGAATAACGATCGACCCTAGTGGCTGTTATTATTAAGCCATGAGCTAGTTAATACATAGTATCTACTAAAATATCGCGTCAAATCGCACTTTCCAACCTAGTATGACAGAACCCGTACCACGATTGGCCTGAGATCGTCCTCTTGAATTTTAACGACGATGTGCAGATATTGTGTATTCCTCTCAAGTCGTCTGCTTCAATGGCATTCGGCTTATTTGTTCTGGTCATTTGCGGTTTGTTATGTACTTGTTGACAACCAAAAATCTTGGCATAGACGAATAAATGAATAAGTAATAATAAAATTGTCAATTTATCCAAGTTAGATAATTACACACAAACACGGTTCAAAACAAAGTGGCAGAAATACAATAAGCTTAATAACATGGCTTTTTGTTCACAGAAGATTTAGGTCTATAAAAAGGTCTATGCATACAAAAACAATGAGCCCTGTGTCTTAAACTAGGAGAACTGTATCTTAAGAGACAGTGATCGACCAAAATTGGAATGAAACTTAAGTAAACTTCAGTTTCATTAAGTCCCAATTTCCGAAAGATTTTGTATGAAAATTGAGTATTTTTTATATTTCTTCAAGTTCTGTTAAAGTACAGGTGGCCTACCATGACGTCATAGAGCAGGAGTAATTCTAGTGTGGGAAAGAGATGGCGCTAGACGACCTGTATAGCGTTGTCTCTTTCCCACAATGTAATTACTCCTGCTTTTAGACAGTAACCCCAAGTATTGGAGTATCTACTAAAGAGGATGTATGTATGTGGACGTAGCAAATGAAGTATGTAAGGATAAATAGAAACAAGAGTACGTTTCTGTACTTACTAATATGGTACAATAATGCATTTGCTACATAGATTGAAGATATTATGATAGTTATCTATGGGGAAAAACCCATAATCACTTTACCCAACCTGGAAATGGAACGCAAGACACAACCAACTCACCAAACGATGCAATTAAAATCAGCAAATACTTCATGACAGTAATGGGGACACCCATTACTGTCATCCAGTATACAGGAAATCCATGATACAGTTTTTTATCAACCAAGACGGAATATAGCAAAAAAAACTTAAATTCAAAGGTGAAGAGGTGAAATAGTTAAAACTACAATATGCATTGTATGATAAGCCAGCAGCTGCACCCTGCCTGGACACGTTTTATTACACCCCATTTTCTCGAAATGCTCCTTTTCCGAAGTCTCCCGATGGCTGGTCTCGACGAAAGCTACTAATTAATCTTTGGACGGCGCACTTATTAGCAGGGCTCATTATCGGGAACTCTGCCTTTAATAAGCACATAACTTTGTGAGCTTAGGACTTCACTCTTCTGGACCTCTTCGCACTTATAAGTAAACAGAGGGAATTTCTCATACTGAATTTGGTAATAAGAAATTGAATACATTGTTTTAAAGACAGGTGTTAAGAATAATGGCACATAGATAATTAAATTGAACTATTAGTTTCAATGTTGTATTAGAACAATTATAAATTAGCACTTAGCTGTGACACAAAGTTATGGGTGATGAAGTTGGCGGTAGACCGTCGACTTACTGCCAACTTCACTCATTAAATGACAGCCGATTCCAAATAATAATTTTCGGCTGAGAATTCTAGTCTATACATAATCTATTTTAATTACCAATATAGGTAATTAAAATAGATTAAGTATCGCCCAAATATTGATTTCACGTATAAACGCATCTCTTGATCCTTATTGAAAATTTTAATTTTAAGTCTATAATTATAATTATTTCAGTAAACAAAATAAATGATTCATGTTCCAACTTGTTACACGCAACTGCATAAGGGGAATTGCCAATTCAGCACCCAATACTTTTATTATAGAAACATGCGCTGCAATTAATCGAACGACGGAAACGACGAGCTGAGACAGCACTTTGTGACGTACGGACCTAGATTTGCCAATTATTGTAACTCCGTAAAATTCCATTCCTTAATCATACTTCGAATAGGCACCTAGGCTAATATAAAATATAATTAATGTAATTCTTTTATTTTAAAATAAATTAAGTAAAATCATTTTTGTTTTTTTTTAAATCCTCCGCTTGCAGCTAACGTAATTGGCGCAGTCGGTAGGATATTCGCGGGCCGGTTTGCGAGCTTAGGGATCTCTAATATAGGGCTGCGGGACTGTTCGAAAGAGATACCGCGGAATGGAACATAAAGGGCCAATGAAGGAACATGGGTGGTTTTTAGTCAGTAAGAGTCTGACACTCCCTTCCGCTCTGCCCAGAGCGGGAGGAGTCATTTGATGATTTCCAACCCCCCAAAAAAAAAAAAAAAAAAAGGGATCTCTAATATCGATATCCGCGTACGCGAATCGCCTGGGTGGCTATCGAGCCCCAGCGCCGAATATCCGAATCAAATTAAAAAAATAACCACTTCAATTGAACACACAAAGACACAAGCAAAATTAGCGCTTTAATATAAAATTCGACGCCAGGACGTTTGAACGTCCGTGTCAGAAACTCCCCGCTAACTTCAGCGTGGCAGCGGCTGAATTGCGCTTTCTGCTTTAAAACTTAAGTAAAAGCAAGGAACTCTTCGTGGTTCTGTTCTCCTGGTAGTTGGGCTGGTATTTCGTAGTGTGTAAAGTCGTTGCATTCTAGTTGTAAGTTTCTATCAAACTTACGTTGTCGATAATACCTGAGTGAGTATCATAAATTAACTCGGACGAGGTCATGGCTAAATCATAATAGCCGCACGGGTTGATATTCGAGGTTAAGCAGCGCTTGCCAAGGTCGGTCTGTGGATGGATGACCATTCACTACATACCGACTTCCCTTCGTTCCTCACAAAGCACGTTAAGCTGTTGGTATCGGCAGTATGAGTGAATTTCTAACAGTCGTTACAGTAGGTAGTCAGTGGCCCGAAAGACTGAGAGGTACCGTATAACCCATTTCTAACTGGGTTGCGGAGGTCAGGTGCGGAGCACCGATTTGGTCAGGTCAGAAGGCGTCGTTCGTTCATTTCAATAGTTACATAGATACAATATATTATTATCTTTCTTGTTTCGTCTCCTAGACTGCGCAAATTTGAGCAAAGTATAATTATATAGTTTTAGTAAGCAAATTACTACAAAACGTATGACAATGACAGAAAAACCACAACGGGCTTTCGCCCACTGACGCGAGAAATTAAAAAAGCCACAACACGCTTTCCTTCACAGACAAGGGGACACTAAACATAAATCCGGTTAGGTTGGAAGCTGATTAGTTTTAAAGTAGATTTGTGTAATAGGACAGTAGAACAGGAGAGGTTTTGGTCTCACTAGTTCTACGATATCGTACTACCTAAAATCGTAGGACTAGTGTGAAGTAATATTCCCATTAGTTCTACCGTATAACTATTTAGTAGAACTAGTAACAACGAACCCTGCTTTATGCCTTCCTCAATGTTTACCCAGCGGTTTAGCGTGTGCATTTTTGTCAGCTAATTAAGAATTATGGTTAAAGAAATTTATTTCTTTAATAAGAAATTACAAGAATTTCACTTACTTGAGAACAACAACTTTTTGGAACTTAAATATAGTATTACATGAACTTTGACATACAAACTAAGTGGGTAATGTTTTTCTTTATAACACTAATCTATTAAGTAAAATAAAATTTCATACGCAAATAACATTTACGAAACAGCAAGCTTACATTTTTTTTTCCATCCACCCGCAAAATAAATAATTACTGAAGAATTCTTATTAAATATATCGAACAATCTAAACTTTTGACAGACAAAACTATTTTAAAACAGGAGAGCTAGTTAATAATAATGTCAAGTAAGAAATAAGGGGTTAAAACAACGCGATGCAGCTTTAATTTATGAAACTTTAAACACACATCCATTTGTCGAGAATTAATTACCTACGTTAAATAATAATAATTAATGAAGTAGCTCACCAGGTTGTCGGTGACTCGGGGAGTCTCATTAGTAATATTACTGATACGTTATAATTAAAGGCTGCTTGATAAAATACAATGTTTATGTAGTTTAAAAAAAAAACGATTCTGTTTCAAGGGGAAAACGTTAGCATAAGAACTTGTTTTGAAATGAAAAGACAACAGAATTACAAATTCAATTAGACAGGCTTTTCTTTCATAAAGAAGAACAAGAGAAACTTAATGCTTGTAAGTAACAAGTTTACTTTTTTATGCCATTCCAAACTCTAAATAAAAATTGCTTTTATCACGCACTAAAATTATAGAATTTCTAGTCTGAAGCATGTTTCACACCTTGGCTTAGGTGGGGTATTTCGAGCTCCTCAGCACTTAAACCACTCAAACAAACCTAAACTCGAGCAGTTTACTTGTAACCATTGAAGATTTCCACTATCCACCTCCTGGGTCCATCACCAGACCCTTAACACCAAATCCAATACATTGGACTCATCAAAACGAATCACAATAATTATGACTCCAAACTCGAGGGATTTACTAGTGGGCTCCATTATCGTTAACGTATGAAAAATCGGGAATTGAAATAAAATAAAAAGACGATAATCATCACATCAAGACCAATCCAGCAGTGGATTGGTCTTGATAACAGAGCAGTTCATAGACACTAGCTAGGGAAACTTAGTCGCAACGTTAATATCCAAAGAGCTATACAGGGTGGACGGGAGACCGATTTCAAAACGGTTACCACGTATGAGTGTACGGTACGACTAACCGCCGACAGACACTACGCCGAATGACTAACACCGACAAGACTTTACTTCGACGGGACTCTTCGTCGACAGGACACTTCGCCGACAGGATACTTCGCCGACAGGACTCTTCGCCGACAGGGCTCATCAGCGACGCAATTTATCTCCGATAGTCAGAAACTTACTTTGGAAATCGATTTAAATGCTTTTCTTGTAATTATACAATTCATAAAAAATAAATATCTTGCATTGGTTATTAGTATAGGTACGTTTTTTGTATTCAGTCCATCATTCTGAACCACAGAAATTTTTCAACGTAAAATTTAAAAGCAAATCAGTTGTTTCAAACACTTTGACCGTGTAGGTATTGCAGTTTTGTAGGAAACAGCTGTTTTTTTTAAATACCCGACGAAAACGTTCTATTTGGGTTCAGAATGATGTACTGAATACGTGGTAACGTTTTACCGTCGGTGTCCCTTCCAACCTGTATTGTATCTTCCTACACTCAATTTAGGTAATCTTTTGTCTTGAACTCATCTACACATTTATAGGCAAAAGCACAGCCCACCAGCTTGTAAATTTTAACTCACATCACCATATTACATTCAAAATTTTATATCTGAACTTGAAACATTAAAAAGACCCGTAAAATTTAACTGGGGTACGCCAGACACAAGTTTTTACGATGTTAAGGGTATTGAACTTTGAATGGTGGACAACCGAGGTTAGGCTGTTCATTGACTGGCCCTTGAAACTGTACGGTCTGTTATAAAAGTATTTGTGAAAAGTGTAAGTAAATGGATCAGACAACCTGTGGATATCAATTTCTAGTGAGATTTGATGTTGTTATTTTGATGCGACTATTAGTTTGACTGCCTCGTTGGTGTCGTGGTTGCAAGTGCGACTGCTAAGCATGAGGTCCTGGGTTCGAATCCCGGGTTGGGCAGTCTTATTGGGTTTTTTCATCAGGAATTTCTCAGTAGCAGCCACGAAGTCTGAATTTGTGCCCGGTTGAAGGCAATAGGCTCGCCCCCTATTACATGGAGCTTAAACATAACTGGCGAAATGCGTGTGTACTATTAGGTACACCTCTCCCTATACCGTCAGCGATTACGGGCGTGATGTTATGTTATGTTATTTATAAAGAGTGCTACTATTTTCCATTCAGCGAGTGAGCGAGAATTTGTATTAGTTCAATTATTGAACATGAGGGGATTGTTCACACTTTCATTAAATAAAATTGTGGACTTAAAACAATGACTCCACAAGTCCTTAGTTCACGGTCAATTTATATGAAGCATGTCAATTTGTTTCCATAAATTCCTTATTACACAGGTAGCTAAACATAAATTACTTCAATCTCGAAAACGATTTAAAAATCACAAAAAGAAATAAACAACTAACGAACCATGAAACAGGAAATTGCTTCATAAAAAAGAGTACGGTGGCATAAAAAAGAAAATTATAATCCTAACTAATATTTTAAGTGGGAAAGTAAACCTAAACCACTGAACCGATCAACCTGAAATGTTATATTTACGTTGTCAGGTGTACAGAAACGGACATAGGGTACCTTTCATCCCGAAAAAAAGTACTGTTCCCGAGGAAGACAACAATAACGTTCTTATGATAATTGATAATAGATGGCGCCACGTGTATTTCGAATCACGATTGAATTATATTAATATAGAAACTTTAGTAGTGTGCTAAGAGTTTCATAATCAAATTCTTAATCAACGCGAGCGAAGCTGCGGGAAAAACCTAGTTTACTATAAAATAAAATCCTTAAGAAGCACTAGCCCATAATATGATGTGAAAGAAGAAATGGCTTCTTATTTTTATTTTAACCACCATTTCCTAGAAGGAAAACTCGATTATGTCGGAAAAATGAAATTACCCTTTTATGAAAAGGAAAATACAGCGGTACAGTCGATGTTCTTAAGTTTTATGAGCTGAGCACTTCACTAGCTACAAAAGGTTTAGTTTATGCCTTGATGTTTTGAACATGGAACATTCCTGATCATTGTTTGTTAAATTGAATTCATATTTGGAGTGCTGCCGTTTTTTTTCAGCCAGAGATCGTTTTTTTTTTGTTGTTAAACACGAGGCTTTTCTATGCAATTATTACAATACATATTTTATTTAAAAAAAAAACGACCAAGTGCGAGTTGGATTGGTGCACCGAGGGTTCCGTATAAACTTGTAGGTATTTTGTTATTAAACTACATATTTACGGTTTTCAGATTTTTCCCTTTACATGTTCTGTAAGACATTGCTTCTTGCCAAATTTCATGATTCAACGTCAACGGGAAGTACCTTATACATTTTGATTCCCTTGAGAGTGTCGAAATATACGTTTTTTGCAGCATAAACGACCGTATCTTTTTGTTACGTTAACTTAGAAGTTTGATTTTTTCACAGCTTCTAGGAACAGTACATTTGAGTATATGGTTTTAATTTCAACTCGATACCTCTACGAGTTCCCTAGATATCTTGAGAGGCCTTGGCCATGGCACATAAAAATTACTGACGAAATATAGGTGTATTAATAAGTACACCTCTGCCTTACACTTCGGGGCTTATAGGCCTGATGTTATGTTATAAATGCTATGAAACATTATTACAAAATTTTTATATCAAATATTAATTAAAACGTTCTCTTGAGACCACCTATTATTTTAATGCTACCCACAATGGTCGCGAATTTAAAACGGTGTTTAAATTGTCGGATTTCAATTTGTTATTCACGCTTCGAGCGGTGAATTAAAATCTAGTTTAAAAGAATAAAGAACCACCGTAATACGACCGGAGTTCGGGATAATTCGAAAAAAACGAATATACCCGAAGGACGGAAACTGAATTATGGATACTAGGGTAGGTACATGAAGACAAAAGTCTTTTGGCTTTTTAAATTGAAGTAGGAGTTTTGATGGTAGCTAGTCCCATAGACGTAAAAACTAATAATGAAAATGTTTAATTCGCTTTTTTATCACGTGGATGAACTCTCGGGAAAACTGTAATTACACTATTAGGCTAGGCTAAAATTCAACACATATATATATCTCTATTATGTGTTGAATTTAGGATCCTTATTGGATCAGCGCCGCTTCAAATCGAGCCATTCACCATTATTTCTGACACTCAACATACTTATAAAAAATCAGCAGCAGCCAGGTTTTCAGGCAGCTAAAAATCAGAGTCAGGTGGTACACACACCTTGTCTTGTCATCTGGCATTATGCTGAGCTGAGGCCCCTTGTGGCATTATTAATAATTATTAATTTTGTTTGTTTATTTATTTTGTTTTGAACAATTCTCGTTCTTTATTTATAAGTATCATAACGGCATCGCATTGGATCGGGATCTGCTAGTAAAAATGAGTTGTGATGATGACGATGCAGTGTATCACAAGTAACTGCAAACCTATTTTCTTCCAGATATTTCTAAAACATGACAAAAACCACAGACTGTTGATTTTTGCAAAAGAGGAGAACAACAAGGAGTTATAATATAATTCTTCATGAAACCCAACAGTTGTTCCCACATAGAATCCCCTCTGTACTTATAAACTCCTCCTCCGCTTCAAAGTTTCCAAAGCGCATTAAAAACCTTTGACATGACTTAATTGTGGCGGCCATCTTGTGACGTCACGAGATTGACGGCTTATCATTTATTCCGTCCCTTCAAATATGCCTTTTAATCACAAAGCCCAAATTAAGATGGGTAAGATCATCTTGATTATAAAAGTTTGAGACGGTTTTTTTGCGAGTTAAGTTAACCCTCGGTGAATTGGTCGCAGTAGTATTTTAACTGGTTGTAACTGAAAATAAATAAGCCTTCTTGGTTTAGAATCATGAGAAAAGACGAAAATATTGTATACTAGCTTTTGCCCGCGGCTTCGCTCGCATTAATTTAGAATTTGACAGTTAATTCGCACTACTAAAGTTTCTTATAATAATATTATTAAATCATGATTCGAAAGACACGTGGCGCCATCTATTATCATAAGAACGTTATTGTTGTTTTCATCGGGAACAGTACTTTTTTTCGGGATGAAAGGTACCCTATGTCCGTTTCTGTACACCTGGCAACGTATATATTTGCAAACTTTCAGTTCAAATTTCAATGTATAAGTGTGAAAAGGTAACAAACAAACAATCTTACTTTCGCAATTATTATATTAGTTAGGAAGTTAGGATACCATTTCACTGTCCATAATACGTCAATATTGCGTCAACTAGTAGAAATGGAGTCCATGACCTTTTGTTCTTCAATCCTACTCTTTAAACTTTTGTACTACATAAATAAGTTTAGTAATAAGAGTATTAATTTATTTGAGCCTTTGATCTGGGTGTTGGTAACTGGTAAGAGCATGGGGTCTTCATGGGTCGGCTAAAATGATATTGGCTCATTCCATTAAGAAGTTTTCTCTTTTCATTCTTTGTTTAATTTGTTGACAATAGGCTCGCCCACTTTTATATGAGACTTAAAAATCTTGCGAAATGTAGGTGTTATAGAAAAGACGAAAGTGTAACTCTGGCTAACCATTTGAGGTTTTCATAACCTACAATAAAGGGCGTAAAAGATCCTTAACGAAGCCGAAAGGCACTCGTTCTCCCCGTCATTGCGATATTTTTTTTGTTGGACCATACCTGGGAACCGTCTAGTTATGGAGATATTGGAAGCTAAATACCTCCATGACACGTTTACTATTTGATACATAATGCAAACACAGTGTTTTGAGTGCGTTCCATTGAGTTTTACGGTAAAAACGTGATAATGTATCCCAAAAACTAGTCGTTTCCCAGCAATAATGTTTGGGTAGGGTTACTTAGTTTAATGTACAGAATGCTATCTTGACAACACTAAACACACCAAACACTAACGACACCGATCGTGCTACTGACCGATGTATGACTAGCATGCCAATTTCTCACTCAACACCTCGAAACAACGTTATTTTTCTCAACCAACATTTTTGTTTTAACCTCAACTGTTAAAAAACGTTGACAGCAAAAAAGTTAATTATTTTTTCAAACTCTTTCTCGGACACTCTCCGCAGAATTTCATTTAAACACAAGTTTGCAAGTTACCAACTGACGTTTTTAAATCGCATGCTCTGTTTACATGGTTCTGTTCAGTCAGATAAGTGCGGAAGATTTTTAAATAGATTCTGTTTAGGTACGTCTACACTGGGAAATGTAAATGTAATTTTCTTGCAAATAGAACTGCAATTTTCTGTCCCTCTTATTAAGTTCCTAGAACAAAAATGAATTTTGAAACTACGCTATTAGAAAAACCAATTATAATGTATGTTTCAGCTACGGTTTGGTCAAACCGGCACGGACAAATTGCAGACGCGGCCTTGGACACGGACGCCTCTATATAAATACTGAGTGAAGGACTTTTCATTATCCGATTTCCGCAGCAAATCCGCATTTCTTTTCGTACGGGCTTGAGTAAACCTTAACCAATGATTGTTGAAACCATGCCATTAGAAAAACCTGGTAATAAGGCTGCAATTCCACCAACGATATGCGAGGTTTCTGGACCTGGACGGTGCAAGGATGCATAGCGACGCTGTGAAACGGTACGCAGATGAGCGATGCGAGGTGTAGCGGGCTTCTTTCAGACTAACGGCTATTTTTTCGCTCGCATCCGTCCCTAGCACACATCCCTTGTAACACATCCCTCGCACACATCGCTCGCAACACATCCCTCACACACATCCCTCGCACACATTCCTCGTAACACATCCCTCGCAACACATCCCTCGCACACATCCTTCCCTTGTTTTGTATGTACAAAAACCTCGCTCTGCAGAGCCGTTTCCACTAGAGCTGCGCTGAGCGAGGCTAAGTAAATGAAGTGATTCTTTTTGGAAACGAAGCCTAAGCCTACTTATTCACCGTTTCATGTATCTTTACGCGTCGTTATTTTATTCATTCATTAATTCATTTTTTTGTAAAACTGCCTAAAATTGCGTTTGCTCGCCATGAAACTAAACACAATCGCAGCTTACGGCGCACGAATGTAACTGTGAATGCACGAAAATTACATTGTACCACGTAAACCAGTGATAAATCAGAAGAACTCGTGCTTGTGCCGTGAGCCGATGCGATGGACCGATGCACGCGATTGTACCGGCTTAGTACTGTGCACGACTGTACCATTGTGCTGATGTGTACTGTTGGTGAAAGAGATAGGTGTGAGGTATGTGTGTGGTGCGTGATTGGTGTGAGCGTCTGAAATATTTTTCTTTTTTATTTCAGTCATTCAAGTTGTTAAATAAACAACATCACAATGTGAGCTCAACAAAATAAGTTCCGTCAATAACAAACTATAAAATCATGAATGAAATAAAACTGAGAAGTGTTAGGCAGAGGATCACTTAATAGTACACCCACATTTCGCCCTTTATGCTGAAGTGCCGTGTAGTAGGGGGCGAGCCTATTGCTATCAACCGGGCACAAATCCAGACTCCGTGACTGCTACTGAGATATTCCTGATGGAAAAACCCAATAACACTTTGCCCGACTCGTGAATCGAACCCAGGACCTCATGCTCAACTTTTGTCATAGCCATTCAAAAACCAAAAGTTTTTGTAGCAGTAGGTATGTGTAGGTACTCATATGCACACTTAATTGTTTCATTGTGTGTACAATAGCTAACTATGTTGTTGGAATTTTGTGGTGATGGACGGGCGATGCTCGCGACTGTAACGGCTTACTTACATAGCGCCAGTGTAAATGTTGTAAACTCATTCGTTTACGATATTCGTAATGTTTGAATAAATTAAATAGAACCTTTGAAATTGGGTGTTGGTACTTTATTTATCCCAAAAATTTCATTATTTTCACACAGTACATCACATAAGTAAAAAGGGCACACATACCTATTTAAAACTTTTTATTAAGTTATGTATATTAAACACAAGCTACAAAAAGTTCTAAAATAAAAATAATAAGACCAAAAATTTTTGCATTTTTGTGTATTTTTGTGTTAATTTTTGTGTATTTTTTGGTGTTAAATTGCATAAAAATACATTACATTCTAATGTATTTCTATGTAATTTGGATTATTATTATTATGATGAGCGTGGTTCTTTCTAATTTAAGTAGGTACTAACAATAGTTTTTCTAAGTCTTGTATTATTAACCTTTGGATCTAGTTGTCCTAAAATAAATGAATTTGAATTAAATTTGAATTAAAACTGAGTACCTACATAAATATACAATGTCAACAATAAGACACTTGTCGTCAAAGTATTCCAGTACTCCTCCGCATCATTTAAAACTTGTTATCACTGTACAATAAACGAGCTACAGTAATAGGTTTGTCGGATCCGGTCATTGGTACAGGCTTTAAATGAATCGCAAGTACACCAGTGGTCACCATGGGATCTGGAGGCCATAGTCCTCGCGCGCCTGCACGAGTGGCGCGCGGGGGCACAGCGCCGGGGGGAAACTCCGCTGCCGCGGCAAATTGTCGCGCAGCGGACAGACCTCCGGCGTGATCTCATGGCGACATGGAGAGAGCGACTATCGCAACCCCGTGCAGGGCACGCCACGATAGTGCCGATAAGTCCCCTCTTTGAGGAGTGGCTAGAGAGGTGCCACGGCGCCCTCACCTTCTGCCTGACGCAGGTCCTCACCTGACACGGATGTTTCGGGAGGTATCTGCACCGAATCTGGCGGGAGGAAACGCCCGGGTGCTATCATTGCGAGGATCGCCCGGAGGACACGGTGGAGCACACCGTCGAGGTCTGCTCCACTTGGGCGGAGCACCGCCGTGTCCTCGTAGCGGCGATTGGCGGCGGCGACCTCTCGCGCCCGGCCCTGGTTCAAGCCATGGTCCGGGGCGAGAGGGAATGGGAAGCCGTCGCCTCCTTCTGCGAAGCAGTCATGCTAGCGAAGGAGGTGGCGGAACGTTAGAGGGAGAGAGCCTCACGACCCAGCCGCCGCGGGAGAAGCACCGGGCGTCGGGGGCCACGCCGTGATGGCTCTCGGCCACCGTAGGCGCGGGCCTGTGGACGGTGAGTAATGGGCTAGCTCGCCGTCCGTCCGTCGTATGACGACTCCCTTCCGCTCCGCCCAGAGCGGGAGGAGTCATTTGATGATTTCCCACCCTCCAAAAAAAAAGTACACCGGTGACATCACGCGACCTACTGACAAGTCTACCCACACAGCATGCTTCTACAGAGCCCTGATGTTTACAGCTCTCAGCGAGGACGACATTGAGAGTGTGATGTGTGTTTGTGTTAAAAATGTTATTGTGTTAAATTGTAATTTCAAGTATGTACTTTGTTAGTTTAATAGAAACAGTGTATCGCACGCAGTGTCTTTTCATTGCACAAACCCATCTTCTGCCCACATGATGTACGAGCCTAACGGAATAAATCCTGACAATCCGCCAGGTTTTCATCATTGTTGAAGTATTATTGAAATTTAAACTCTAAACTCGGTAACGAATTTGTGAACGGCTTATATTGTGGGACTCAATATCAAGTTGAGGAGATCATGGCTAAATAATACCAGCCAGCCACTCGAGTCGTTCTTCGCTTGCCTAGGTTGGTCTGTGCATGGGGACCACCCATCACATATCGAGTTTCCTCCGTACCTCGGAAAGCGCGTTAAGCCGTTGGTTCCGGCTGTCATTTGTAGATCTTTGACAGTCGTAACAGGTAGTCAGTGGCCTGAAGCTTTGTCAACCAGTCTTACCAAGGGGTATTACGTAGCCCAGTACTAACTGGGATGTGGAGGTTACATAGGCAGTCGCTCCATATAAAATACAGGTATTCAGCTGCATCCGGTCAGAGGAAAGGGCTTTGGCTTTGGGAAAAGGCTAGGCAGATGATGACTCAATATCAGGTTAAGCCACGAAAAAAATCTGCTCTCCTATATGCAGCTGTGAATGTAGGGCTTAGTGACTGCATAAATAGGTAGGTATAGAAAATGAAATCAGATGCTTAACTTTATGCTCATTTTTGTTGGTATTTTATCAGCATCTTTCATAAATGAACATTCACTCGAGTGATGAGTCTAATATCAGTTTAAAACACTAGGTATCCATTTCATCCAGGGCCGAAAGAAGGAACATGGATACTTGGATAGGTTTTAGTAACAGTCTGACACTCCCTTCATTGAGTCGTGTTCGTTGAGTCATTTGATGACTTCCGACCCCAAAAAAAAAGGTATCCATTTCATGGTATGCACGGCGACAATGAAGCTTTAAAAAACTAGTTTAATCGGATCTCTCATTGTATTGGCAATCCATACACAGCGATGCCATGTTTTGCTGGAATGTATAACTTGATGTGTCACCGTGTGTACATATTGTTGTCCCTTGCTTGCAACCAACGATTGATGAAGATTGTCTTCTGCAAAATGAATAAATTTTAATACTTACTTTAATAACCAACCCCTCCACACGGCACACGTGTTTCACAAACTAAAATACTAAAAATATTTTCAGTAGCCGAATATTTATTTTATTTAATGAAAGCGCTCTAAAGTTGCCGACGTTCGTGATTGATCGCCACTGTAGTATGAATATGTAAAGCGAAGGTATAGTAATGGAAGATTGGTTATGGTGTTCAATATATTTATTAACTAGCTTATGCCCGCGGCTTGGCCCGCATGGAATACGGTAATGTACGGGATCGTACTACAGGGGTAAAAAGTATCTTATGAGTTAATCCAGGTTATAAACTATCTGTGTGCAAAATTTCATCCAAATCCGTTCAGTAGTTTTTGCGTGAAAGGAATAAACTATAATAGCAGGATTTAAATTAGTGGGATTCACATCAAATGATGCACTAATATAACGCTTTAAATTAGAACTCAAAAAACCATATTGTCAATAACTGCAAGCGACATTGCAGGTCCGATTTTTTATACCGAACGCGTCGACACAACTTTGACGTGAGGGGCATTTCCCTACCCCAGTTTAACGAAAGTCATTAGGTTTGCGGTATGCGGTAGGCACTCTGACGCAGCGTCAAGCGGCAATGTCGTTATCTATGAAGCGATCTATCATAGCGATTGGGGTGGCTTTGCTGCTGCGGACACCGCAACCACAAAGGTTGCGGTGTGTTAGAAGGTTTACCTTGAATAAAACATAGGTAGGAAGGTTACAAGTAAGTATGTTTTATATACTAAAATATTATTTAGCGCCTCTGTTGGGAGATGATTGAAACGGAAGAAAAGTTATATACATATACAAATTTATTTCTTAGCACAAATTGATATGGTTTTAGGATGATTTTCTTGTTGTCTTACAACGGAAACCCACTTCATGTATCCAATGACTACTAAACATTCATAAAATAAAGTATTTGTGAGATTTAAAAAAAATTAAAATTAAAATATCAATATCATTATATATTTATTCATTATTATGACGCATGCATGACGTAGCTGAAACACCCTGTTGCGAGCGATGATCTACTCGACTCGTGCGCTGGGTAGGTATGTTATACCGTTTGACACGTAAACATTATTAACAGGACATTTCATAATTATTAATGTATTTTTTTTTGTTGTACCTATTGTCTCAAAATGGTAAAATATGACCGCTCGGCTCGCGCGCCCCCCGCTTTGCCATGCAAGCACAACTGCTGAGCATGAGGTCCTGGGTTCGATTCCGTTTCGGGCAAAATGTGATTGGGTTTTTCCAACAGGAATTTATCAGTAGCAGCCCCGGAATCTGGATCTGATCCCAGTTGATAGCAATAGGCTCACTCCCTATTACATGGGACTTAAAAATAACTGTTGAAATGTGGGTGTACTATTAGGTACACGTCTGCCTAACCCTTCGGGGTTTACAGGCGTGATGTTATGTATTTTTTAAAGGTGCAATAATACGGATAATCGAGCTTAAATCTCGAAAAATCTTCACAAACATATTCAATCAATCTGTTCAAGACACAGTACGATAGTCCTTTGTCTGATTCATCTCATATTGTTCAACCATTCTATCTCTAATACAGTTTCAAAAAATGACAACTGCACGAACTAGTTGCAGCCAAACTTCGGAGGACGTCACAAAAATTCCCTCAACATTTCATACTGCACTAAAATTTATATCAGCGAGACGAACCATTTGCGAGCGAGTGGCAAAAACCGAGCCCAACTACGACTAACAATGAAAAGTGACGCGCTACCAAATTCACATGTTTCCGGAAATTTCTGCGCTGTTACGGGTCTTATGTGACATTCTAATATTATTTCTGGTACTAAATAGTTTGGCGTTGATGAAGTTACAATGTTTTAGTAAATTGAGAGATGACTGTAGAGTCGTGTTTGAATTTGAAGTACTTATCTGAAAGTTGTTTTTATCATTATAACTTCTAAATCACGGGTTTTCTCAATGAACTGTGTATTTCTGTCTGTTTTTGACTTTTTCGCCCTAATACGGTAGATCAGATTTTGATAAAATATGTGGACAGGTGGACCATGACATATAACATCTTGTATTTGTATCCCGGAAAAATGTCGCTTTTGGATCCTCTTCGACCTCCACGCGGTTGATGCCGCGAGAAATCGAGAATAGACAACAAGCTTTGTCTATATAATGTCGTGTGAGTGTTAAAAATATTGAACAAAAATAACAAAACCAAGCTTCACAAAAAATACTTTCGCTATAAATCTCAGTAAAAAAATTTACATTTTCCCTAACATCGTAAGTACACAAAACATTAAGGTATTAACGTTATGAAAGGAAGATAACGTATATTCCCTTCATAACACATTCCCACATCAACAGCCAGGGTAAGGGTAGCTGTAAGGGAACTATCAATCAATCCGCAATTTAATATCAAGCTCAATGCTGGCTTGCACGAATAATAGCGTGCAGCTTACTCGGTGTTACAGGCAATGGGTAAGCTTTTTTAATTTATGTAAAGGGCTCGTATCGTAATCATTTGCAGAGCAGATTAAGGTGGAACTGCCAGGGAAGCCGCGAAATTTAAATTTTCTTATTCTTATTCTTTATTGCACACAAAATAACAAATTTGGATACAAATTGCAATAATATAGCTTATGTATAATGGCGAGCTTAACCCAGAATTGGGTTTTCTTACAGCAATCCAAATTTTGACTGCGAGATTTACAGGTATACTTATGGTGCAATAACATTAACAAATGAATGAATTTTATAAACTAAACTACATACATAAAATATAATATACGTCATACATACAATACATACGCATATACTATAAAATCCTATATATCTATACATACATTCATGTTGACAGGAAATGTTGATTGATTTTCTCACCTTTTTTGCAATTTGCAGGTTGTGATGTTAATCAAAATATGATTCGCGACATTTTACAGAATTTTAATCATTAAAATCATCAAAACAACAGCAACACACAACTTAGAGTAATTTTTCCTGTTAGAGGAATTTCGCTGGCTACCTTATGCACATCCTCTAGAGTCTATAAGTTCCTAGGGCCTTCTGTAATTACTTTTAACATTGTTGACATAAACTTTATGGTAGCTTCTGTCATTATATGGATTTTTGATTTACTATTTCATTCATAGCTTCTATCATTATATGGATTTTTGATTTACGATTTCTATATCAGCGATAACCATGCGGTTATCGCTGATATAGAAATGAAGAGATTGTGGCTACATAATCAGCATAACAGCTACTCGTATCAATCTTCAGGCTAAGCCGCGCTAGCCTAGGTAGGTCCGTGGGTGGGTGACCACCCTGAGTGTACATACTGAATTTTTTCCGTGCCTAGGAAAGCACGTTAAGCCGTTGGTCCCGGCTTTCATCTTGGAGATCTTTGACAGTCGTTACAGGTAGTCAGTGACCCAAAAGTCTGACAACCAGTCTTACCAAGGATTGTCGTATTACCTAGTACTGACTGGGTTGCGGAGGTCAGCTAGGCAGTCGCTCCATGCAAAATTGGTATTCAGCTGCATCCGGTTACACTTGAAGCCGACTCCAACATAGTGGGGAAAAGGCTAGGCAGATGATGATGACGTTATCGCTGATAAAAGTCACCTTGTCTCATATCAGCTCTTTTGCTCTTTATTACAGCTAAGCATAATCTGAAGCAGATGTTAGTTTTGTCTGTGTGGGAATGGTCTGGTGTTGCTGCAGCGAGATTGCTGAATTAACAAGATGATACAATTAAAACATCTAACAAGGCTTTAACTGCCATGGTCTATGGTCTATTGTACCGCAAAGTATTTAATGTAAACATTAAAAAAAAAACCCAAAGCGATACGAACAGCTTTTATTGTGATGGTTTTTTGTTTTACTAAACAAAGAGTCTTTCAGTTATTTGTGCTATTAAACAAAAAAGCTTTCTTTTCCTCTTCTTCATTTTCGAAGACGCTGGCTTACACGGATTCAATTAATTAGATTTAACTCTTATTCTACTTATACGAAGCGTAGTTTGTACGGTGAGACTATCATACTTTATAACAAGGGGTCAATATTAATTAAAATATATATATTTATATTAATTATTTTGTAATAAGTATTGAAAGTTAGTATGCCAATTAAGTTAAACATAGCGATCCTGACATCCGAATTAGACCTTATTACATTGTACCTATGTTTCACAAATAAATCATTTGAATTTGAATAAACGCCTCAACCTAATAAAAATACTGTGTATTAAAAAGTCAAATTGACTTGCCCCGTCTTAAACTGCACTTCTTTTTAGCGTGTCGATCATTAAATATATTTGGTCCATTAGTGCGCACATGCATGCAACGCAAAGTGGGCCATTGTCTGTGGAGGCACAACGCATACACACTTAAACTACACTCCAAATTATTAAGTTACAAGTCCAAGTCGTATAATAACAAAAAGTGTCACATACATTTCAAAAACCTAACTTTGACCAAGTGTGCTTCCTCCATCAGCTTCTTATCTGCCCATTACTAAATCCTTCATTGACAAAAATCTCAACTCCCAACAGCAAAGACGTTCCATAACCCAGATACAATATTCCTATTATAAAAGACGTTACTCAAACATCATAGTACCGTCGACGGGATCTTTTGTCTCAGCATGCGACGTTAACGAGCTGATTTGCATGTTAATGGTGTACATCTACTGAATAATAAGCGAGAAATGAGCGGGGTAGAGCGAGACCTCTTTTTGGTCATGTTGCCCTGGTATTTGCAGTTTGATTTTAGTGTTTAAAACTAGTTTGTCTTGGTAGAAAGATATTCGAAGATAAATAATTCAACTGAATAATGTGTGGAAGGAGCTGAGTGAGCGAACCTCGTTTTAGTTATGTATTCCTGGTATTTGCGGTTCCAAGAAAATTGTTCTTAAAAAAGGAAGAAACGGAAAATTGTTAGTAATCTACTTGGTTGTGGTTTCATTGACCTATGGAAGACTAACTTTAGCCTCGGCTTTGCTCGTACAAGACACGTGCGTTTTTTTTTAAATAGGCAGTATGTCACTGTCTCGCATATTAACCATTTCGGCGTAAAATATTTGATAAGTAATACAATATGTGATATAAAAACAAAATCTCTAATATTAAATACAAGATATATTTCGGGAAATCGCCAAGCCGTTAGTCGACTCTTCACGTGACCAGACGGACCTATTTTTGGCCAAATTGCCATCCAACGTGGCAATGCTGCCAGCCTTCTCACTTTTCCTGTTGACAGCGATGCGGACAAATTTTTGGACGCCCTTTAACCCTATTCTACTTCTACATATTTATTACTATTATAGTTTTGTAGTTTATACATAATTTAATTATCTTGAAAATAAAACTTGTTATTTAAATTAAATAATCATATAGATATCTTATAACTGAATCTATAATTTTATTTGATATAATCATCAGTTAATATAATAAACGATAGATGTTATTTTAAAAAAACTGTTTTTTATAAGCATATCATACATTGAATATAATATCGTTTGATATACCCCTCAAAAATGCCCATGTAAGACAAAGGCGCTGCCTTACCGAGAGCATTCGCCTTTATTCGAGTTTGTACAGAAACAAGTGAATCTAAACTTGAACTGTTATATGACAGACGAATTATGCTCTCGGTAAGGGAGCGCCATAATATTAGTGTAATTAATACATGTTTCCACGATAACTAAATTCCACTACTTCGAATCTAAGTTGAAACTAAGCTAGAGATAAGAGTAGCATAACTTAGAGCTACCGACAAAATTTCAACGGAAACATTTATCTACATAGATTTGAATAGTAATATATTCTGGAACCACCCGTTCATCTATTATAACTTACTATGATAATAATCATTTTAACATAGATTTCTAAGAACATTCGAGCTCGTTTACTACTGCATAAATTGGGTAACATTACATTAATTACCTATGAAATGGGAGCTAACCAATATTATTGCAACATACTTTTTAGGGATAGGGTTAACACAATATTTATCTCTTGCTTTTGCACGTGGCTTCGCCCATTTGTGGGACAAGTACTATCCCACGGAAGCGTCCTACCGGGATTTAAAGAATACTGTGTCATGGTCTATCTGTATGCACGCTTTAAATTGGAATCGTGTCAGCCGTTAAGACAAGAAGGCATGGCAGACAAATAAACACGTCCGTTTCGTGTCCATACTAATATTATAAGTGTGAAAGTAGTAGTGGCTGTTTGTTTTTTTGTTACCTTTTTACGACTAAACAGCTGATCGGATCTCAAATTTGACAAAAAGAATGATTATATCCTGGGGAAAGACATAGGCTACATTTTTTATTTTCTCACACACCGGTACACATCAAAATTTTCACGCGGACGAAGTCGTGGGCAACAGCTAGTTTATAATATTTATTAAAAAGAACTCTACTGAAATCATTAACTATCGAATAACCAGACTACTTAACCTAACTAATAAAAATACCCGGACCTTATTTAAACAAAAACCACTATCCTCAATTAATACATATAATGAACTTCTAAAACCTCATAATCGAACATGACGTTAATGGTCAATTAATAACATTACGAAGCCTAACGATATATTTCTTATAAGTAACACGAAACAAAATAAATGAGCTTTGCTGTACAATAAATCTATATAATACTCAATATTCGGGGCTTACAGAGGCATTTTCCTTGTAAGCGACCTACGAAACAAGGGCAGCACTACTTCTCTGGAATATACGGTACGACAAAACGTGCAGGCACGGCTCTTTTATTTTTACTTACTAAATTTCGAATTATGCGATTAAAAATAAGCCGGCCGTGTATCTATCGCGGCGCGAATATTGGATCAAATCGTTTCAATCGGCAAAGAAAATGCACATGTTGCTGATATTGTAAGTACAATGTACTAATGTATAATATGGGCCAATCAAGCAATCGCTCGATCATAAATAATATGTATGTGACTAGTTTTTGCCCACGGCTTCGCTTGGCCTGTGGTCGTACATTATCCCATGGAAACGTTTTAAATATAGCCTATGACACTCGGGAATAATTTAGCTTCTGATTATTGAAAAAAAATTCGAAATCGAATCACTAGTTCAGAAGATTACCCCTACATAGAAATTTATGACCAAATTTTACCTCTTTATAATATAAGATTACCATCGCGTTATTCGCTATCACTGTTTGTAGTGCTGCAAATCTTGTAATTTATGTAAGTAGGGACTTACAGCGTTAAAACATTTGAAGGACTTTAATATAAGCCTTATCTATACATATAATAAATCTGTAGACTTGACGTTTCTGTACATTGAAAATATTTAGAAAAAAAGTAGTAGGGGTGTTAAAGGAGCACTAACAGAACCCATTTCTACCATTTTTAGAATTTTTGTCTGTTTGTCGGTTTGTCGGTTTGTCGGTTTGTCTGTATGTTTGTGCGCGCATCACGTAAAAATCCCTCATTATATTCAAAATCGAAATATTGAAACGTAAGAAGCATTGTTCCGAGTAACATTTAGTGTTTATTTCATCAAAATCGACCAACAGACGCAAAAGATATTAATGTTTAAAATTTAGTTAGTAATCTCAACACGCGATTTCTATGATAATTTTAATTATTTATGTAAATAGGTTTTAGTCGAAGTGTAGTCGGAATGGCTGATAATGAATTTGGTTTTATTTTTCCTTTTGTGTTTACTCTTTGCATGGAAGTAATAAGTACTACGTACAACCCATTACGAAAAAAAATCTCTAAAAATTAAAACAAAATTAAAATTTGATAAAATCCACGACGTTGTGTGTGTGCAGCGCCGCAGTCAATTGCTCAGCCACTGCGCAAACCGTGCCGTCACATAACTGTGGTTGTGACTTCGTCGGGCATTGATGCAACTTTGCTTAAGGGTGGCCGGACTGCACATTCAATTTTCAAATTGCCGCTGAATCTTGCAAGCGAAGATGGAGTATCTTGTAACATCACCAAAAACGGGGGAGTCTTTTTGCAGCAGTGGAAGTTAAGCCTGTAGGACGAGTGCACAATGTCGCAGAAGCATGCATTAGAGGCGTTGAACCGCAGCTTGCAGGACATCCGCGGCAACCAGGCGCTGATGGGTGGCGTCGTTCGGCCGCTTTAGACCCTGTGGACGGTGAGTAATGGGCTAGCTCGCCGTCCGACCGTCTTAATGACGACAGAACACTGACACACTAGACACTGTGATGGCTAATGACGATAGTACTGCCTACCCCGTTGAATTTCTCAACTCCGTGGAGTTAAAAGGCGAGGCGTCCCATCAGCGGGAGCTTAAAGTTGTCGTTCCAGTTCTGGTGATGCGAAGCCTTGATGCAACCGATCAACAGATCCCAGGGCCAAACCAAAAAACCGTGAAAAAGTGACCGGCATTCAATTGTGCACTCCATGCTTTTCAGACGGTCAATTATGTGTTGGTTGTTCAGTGCCCAAAATTTGCACGTGCTTGCGGAAAATAATAAGTCATAAAATGTTGTATACAAAACGGTACTAGAATAAATAGTGCCCAACAAGGCGTGTGATGGTTCACTTTGAAAATAAAGTTGTATAGCGCTAAAATAGACGGTTTTTAATTTTGTTTGGGACTTCTTTTTGTAGTCATCACCCACATTATCACATTTTGATCAGCCAGTCAGTTCTCACACATCACGCCATGTAATCCCCAAAGGTTTAGGCAGAAGTGTACCTAATCGTACAGCCACATTTCGCCAGTTATGTTGAACTCCCATGTGATAGGGGCCGAGCCTATTTCCACCAACTGGGTACAAATCCAGATTCCGTGGCTGCTATTGCAAAATTCCTGATGGAATAACCCAATAACACTATTATTTATAGTATTTTTTTCAATTGCATACATTGTTTAATGTTAAGTGGAAGAGCGGAGTCACACAAGCATCGCCTTGCTCAAAAGGTGATCTCTAAATAATGTGCGATATAGCTTTATGTAATTAAAATAAAAAATAAATTTAACACAGGACCTCATGCTTAATAGTCGTACTTGCGACCACTCGAGTCACTCGACCAACGAGGCAGTCTCTCACATACATACAAAATTTCCACGCGAACGAAGTCGCGGGCAACAGCTAGTAACAAATAATTTCATAATTATATCCGATCGTGATGAATCGAGGACATTAAAACCTTTTCATCAGATGTTGAAAAAAAATCATTGTTACGAACATACTCCAATTATCTTTTTTTGTGTGCTTTCCTCGTGGTGATATTTTGATTTTTGACAACTGTCACACTGATTGAAAAATCAGTTTAACACTCCTTTATTGTACTTGTTTGTGAGCTACTGATAAAGCTGTTGTTGTTTTTCACGGAACCCTAGTTCTTTTTTAAAATAAAAGTAGCCTAAGTTACTCCCATCAGCTATCTGCCTGTTAAAGTGCGTTTTGGAAATTAGCCGGAACAAACAGACAGACAGACAGACAAAAAAATTGTTATCATCATTCTCATCATTCTTTTGCTTTTATCCCAATTGATTTGGGGTCGGCGCAGCATGTCTTCTTCTTCCATACTTCTCTATTACTCGTCATCTCATCATTTTTTGTTATAAGTACCGTATATAATTATATTTTGAAATTACAAACAGACACTTCTATTTAATTTATTTGTATGGATAAGAATCGACCAAGACGATTGGTTTGTACACTTTCGCGCCAGTACGTTTTCAACCAGCAACTTGTACAATTATGCACTGATCCCTCGCCAAAGTCCGCGCTCACTTGTTCTTGATATTAAACGCGAAAAAGTTACATGTTTCGAGTTGGAAACGCGCGAGTAAGTGCAATATGAAGTTGTTTTAAATGCTTTTCAGTTAGTACACATAACTTTAATATCGATTAAAAGAACCAATCTTACTAATGGGTATCTTGTTATCCAGTAACTGCTGGGCTGAAGAAGTCAGTTAGGCAGTAGTTCCATGTAAATTCAGCTGCATCTGGTTAGACTGGAAGCCGACACCAACATAATTAGGACAAAGCTGCACACATAATGAATGAGAGAAAATTCCTGCACTGCTGTTTTGATTGTACGCTCGGATAACGAACTTCAGTTCTTGACTGACGTTTAGTTTTTCGATAGCTTATGTCAGTCGAAAATAAATAGTTTCTCAATGTTCTTTTCAACAATCCTAACCAACCCTTCATTGCGACATGATTGAATTCGTCACATTTTGACTCGGGTCTCCTCGGGTTACTTCGCAAAAGTTCGGAACTTGTGGTCGACTAGAACTATTGTGGTCAGCCCTAAAGGTCAGATTAACTGAATATTTAGATGGATTTCGTTTGAATGACCTTCAGATTTTAGGTTGTTTGCTACTTTATTTTTAGACCCTAATACGTGACTCTTTGTATCTAAAAATAAAGTTTAATATTCCTTATTATTTGAAGAGCCTGTTTAACTAGTCGTGGATGGGTTGTGTGAGGAATCCTACTAATATTATAAATGCGAAAGTTTGTGAGGATGGATGTTTGTTACATTTTCACGTAAAAAAAAATCATCCAAATCCATTCCTTTCTATTCATTCTTTTGAGTTAAATCCAATATTTATTTGAGTTAAATTTTGCACACAGATAGTTTATAACCTGGATTAATACATAGAATACTTTTTATCTCGGTAGTATGATCCCGTGGGACAATTATCGGATTTCACGCGGGCGAAGCCGCGGGCATAAGCTAGTGATGTAATAAAAGGAGTGGAGCAATGGAAAAATGCTGCGACTGCTCCCAGTAACAATTATTAGTTGTATTCCTACAACTGATTGTTCGTTTAGTTAGTGTCATAGTGGCCAACCGATGAAAAATCTGTCACGAAAGGACATGGACAAAAAAGTACATTCCATATACACTTACATAGTCAACATATTATATTAAGAAAAATAGAGAAGTAAATTGTTGCATAGTTTTTAACCTCTCTACACTCGTCAGTATTGATTACAATATAATAACGACAAATGCTCTTACCTGAAACATTTTTATTTAAACAAAACTGTTTTTTTTTTGGTATTTCTTACATATAATTAAACTAGCTGCTACCCGCTACTTCGTTCGCGTGGCTATTTAGGTGTGTATGTGTGAGACTGCCTCGTTGGTCGAGTGGTCGCAAGTGCGAGTGCGTATGCAATTGAAAAAATACTTTAATAGTGTTATTGGGGTATTCCATCAGAAATTTCTCAGTAGCAGCCACGAAATCTGGATTTGTGCCCGGTTGGTGGAATAGAATTGAATAGGCTCGCCCGCTGTCACATGGGACTTCAACATAACGGACGGCGAAATGTGGGTGTACGATAAGGTACACCTCTGCCTAACCCGTAGGGGATTTCAGGCGTGATGTTAAATTTTGTGTGAGAACTGACTGGCTGATCAAAATGTGATAATGTGGGTGATGACTTCAAAATGCGTCCTTTTGGGTACTGTAATTCTGGCCGCAGAAATCCGCAACAAAATTAAATGAGGCGAAGATATGGCTTAAAACAGTTTATTTTGGCGCTATACAACCTTCTTTTCAAAGTAAACCATCAAACGACTTGTTGGGCACTATTTATTCTAATACCGTTCTGTATACAACATTAAATGACTTATTATTTTCCGCAAGCACGTGAAATTTTTGGGCACTGAACAAACAACATATAATTGACCGTGTGAGAAGCATGGAGTGCAAAATTGAATGTCTGTCACTTTTATGGTTTGGCCCTGGAATTGTTGATCGTCATTGTAATAGCCAATTTTAAGGGAAATTAAAATTAACTTACCATTTTAATTTAAGTAACCTCTTAAATTAAAATGGTAAGTTATTTGGAATAATGGGTATCCGGGGACTTAAAACGCTCTCTCCTTTAGCAGCTCAGCTCTGTGATACGTAGCCTGGTGCCGTTGCACAGTCTGGTTGCATCAAGGTTTCGTATCACCAGAACTGGAACGCCAAATTTAAGCTCCAGCTGATGGGACGGCACGCCCGTTAACTCCAGGGAGTTGAGAAATTCAACGGAGTAGGCAGTACTATCATCATCAGCCATCACAATGATATGGATGTGTATACTTTTGTTTTTTTTTATTGACCCACTCGTTCTTTGGCGCTAGTACAGCAGTTTGATGGGAATTTTTTTCGGAAAATAGAATTTTCCCATCTCCGTCGGATTCTAGACGACCCTCTCTCATTTGCAGCAGCTTATTCGCAAAGACACCTGCTTCGTGATCGTCGTAAAGTTGGACGCGCATGTTGCACGTAATATGGAGCTTTTCAATCCAGGAGGTTTTCACAGTGGCGACGCCATGAGACATGCGCTTCATCCGCCGGTGTGCCCCTTTTTTATTACAAAATGGCCCCTCTTATTAACTGGCAGTATCTGTCTAAAGTCGGCTTTTCAAATAACCCCTCCTCCCGCGCTGGGTGGAACGGAAGGGAGTGTCATCCATGTTCCTTCTTAGCGCTTTGTGTTCCAGAGCCACAGTATCTCTTTCGAACAGTCCCGCAGCTCCGGCAGGCATCGGCCCTTGCGCGCGTAGAACACGAACGCGCTTTCGACACGGCCCGTCGTCATAAGACGGTCGGACGGCGAGCTAGCTAATTACTCACCGTCCACAGGGTCTAAAGTCACTGCGAACAAAATGATGACGCCACCCATCAGCACCTGGTTGCCGCGGATGTCCTGCAAGCTGCGGTTCAACGCCTCTAATGCATGCTTGTGCGACATTGTTCACTCGTCCCAAACTACTTCCCCCGTTTTTGGTGATATTGCATGTTGGGACGTATTTTCGCATGCAAAATGGAATGTGCAGTCCGATCACATATAAGCAAAGTTGCAGCAATGCCTGAGGAAGCCACAACCACAGCTATATGACGACACGGTTGGCGCAGTGGCTGAGCGAATGGCTGCTGCGCTGCTTGTATCAGGTTTCATGCCCGCACCAAACCAATTTTTGTGTGGCCTACAGGTAGTTCTTCCGGGTTTGGCTGTATGTTTGTGAGTTTTAAATGTTTGTAAACACACCCACGAAACAGGAGAAATTTCTAGTGTGAAACAACTTAAAAAAAAAAAACTTTCATGCTGTACATTGCGGTCCTTGCCGAGTTGGGTCAGTTGATGATTCAGAACAAATGCTATGCGACGGCATAGGTGGCGCACTGGCTGAGCAATTGACTGTGGCGCTGCGTGTCGCGAATTTGATTCCCGCACGGAACATATTTACAACGTCGTGGATATTATCAAATTTTAATAAAATATTGTTTTCATTTTAAAACTTTTTAGAGATTTTTTTTGTACAGTGTAAATTGGTCAATTTTCATTCATTAATTTATGATTACCTGTCTTTTAAATGGTAAAAAAAAACGAAAAGTTTACATTAATCTGTTTTGTAATGATTTGAAAAACTTAAAGCATAAAAATAAAAAAAAATACCTAAGACTTACAAAAAGAGAAAACTGGTTGGGGATTATTTTTGAAAATCTTAGCATTAAAAAAAATCACAAAAAGTGAATACTGGCTGCGATTCGAACTTGCGAACCGTGGTTTACAGGGCGGTCGCTAAACCGATAGGCCACTTATACCTGTGACAAATCGTTTGAAGTAGCCGTTCTATTCTAATGCATGCTATGACATTTGTCAGTTGTCAAACCGTACCCAAGAATTGTCACACAGTAGCCAAGAATATGGTTCTATGTTCTATGTTAGGGATTTTGGTTTCCGCACTTAGTCCTTAAAGTGGACCATTGTGCGTGAGCCTTGGTGGCCGTTACTCCAACCAGCCCACCTCCCTCCAGAAGCAGATCAGACTTCCCGGTCTTCTCAGGGCATCCGCAAGAGATCCTGGCGTTCCAAGGGTCGCCTCGCGTATCTGGGTGACGCCAGTACACTCAAGGAGTACGTGCGCTATCGTTTCCTCCGCCTCCATGCACGCCCTGCACAGGGGACTGTCAGTGATACCTAGGGTGTGGAAGTGTTTGTTCAGTGAACAGTGTCCAGTGATGGTCCCCGCCACCAGTCGCAGGCTATCTCTATCCAGGCGCAGAAGGCGCTTGGTCAGTTTTTTGTCCAGGGATGGCATAGCCTCCTTGGATTGCCTGCACCCTGGTGTCGAGGTCCACCACTTCTCCGCTTGTGTTTGAGTGTGATCCTTTAGCCAACTTCTGAGCTGCTTGAAGGGTATGGGGACAATGGGTTCGGGTCCGAAAGCTTTTGTGCTGGATCCTCTTCTGGCCAAGAATATGGTTGTAATGCTCTGTAGCTCATCCCCCTAAGTTAATAGCGTGATAATATATAGCCTATGTGTTATTCCAGACTATAATCTATCTCTGTTCCAAATTTTATCTAGATCCGTTCAGCCGTTCTGGCGTGATTGAGTAACAAACATCCATCGTAACTTTCGCATTTATAATATTAGTAAAATAAAAAGTAAGATTAGTAAAATTATATTTTGAAGTGTTGATACGTAAGATATATTTATTTCACACAATTATAGTAATAACGTAACTGTACCATAAAACGGAACGCGTTTTACAATGTGTCATTGTTTATGTCAAAATGGCGGTAGGTACTGCGATTGCACAGACCCTCCGTTGCGTATGAACTGTTTGTTTTATTGCGATTATCTTCTAATATTTTTGACTCCTGCTTATCTCTACGGAAAAAAATATTTTTACTTTTTCGTGTTTCCCTTGTCATTTAGTAGTTAAACTGTTGAAGAAAAACGTCACTTTCGGAGTCTCAATAAATGTGACAATAATAACATATACTTTGTCTCAGTTTTCCGTCAGACTTTCTCAGTTCAGTAAATGTTAATCAATATATGGTTAAAAATCCTTAGTTCAGGTAGAATGACCACCTGAAATAAGGATTTTGGATCTTGTTGAAATGCCTAATAATTCACAGCACTTCGCTATTGTAAAACGCCTTGAGGTTTTTAATAGCAAAATCATTATTCATACATTTTGCCAGCAATCTGATAGAAGGTAACATGAAACTGTTTACGTCTAGTTATTTGTAATTCCAAGTTCTTTGAGCTTTTTAGTTTTTGCAATTTAATATGGCAATATTCACGAATATGAAACACCAAAAATTATCGTTGTACACTAAATTTGATAACTATGCAAACGCCCATACAGAAATTGGCCATGTCCTTTGACTACGAACTTTTTAATCACTTCTTCTCGCTTTCAAAATGTAATCAATGACACACTCACTAAATACCTCAGAACAATGCGAAATCAGAATTCTCACCATTTCTCGCACTAAGATTGTCTAAGGCAAAAATCGAATGCATCATCTATCTCCAAGTCTTATTCCGAGGTTTTCTATGTAGGTACAAAAACTGCGATCCAAGAGTAATGATGGCTTGAAGTCAGGACACTGTTAGTTCGTAGAAAAGCTACGGTTTCTGAGAGACAGAGTCGTTTCCCGTTTGATACTTGATAAATGTTGTTTGGGAGATATTTGGAGCTATCTTGATTGTACTATTCTTTGGATTGGAACTGAACATTGAACAGACAATTTGTAGAATCTTAGTTGTAGACTTTATTTGAAAATAACATAAACATCAACATATTATCACGCCTGTAATCCCCGAAGTGTTAGGCAGAGGCATACCTATTAGTACACCCACATTTCGACAGTAATTATGTTTTAAGTCCCATGTTCCCAAGACTCCTTGATAAAGATAAGTCTAGAACAAAACAATGCATACGTCGGACTGATATGATACAAAAATGATATGATGTTCCAAAGCCACAGCCTCGCAGTCTTTCCGAGGTTTTAAGTGACAATAATTTTCAAAGCGTTCCGTATTTCTACGACATTTTAAGGACTTTCAACTTGATTGACATTAGCTTCATTATCATCATCTGCCTAGCTTTTACCGAGCTATTTTGGGGTCGGCTTCCAGTCTAACCGGATGCATCTGAATACCAGTATTTTACATGAAGCGACTGCCTATCTGACCTCCAGAACCCAGTCAGTACTGGGTAATACGATACCCCTTGGTAAGACTGTATGTCAGACTTTTGGTTCCCGACAACCGTAACGATTGTCAAAGATCTAGAAATGACAGCTGGGACCATGGAAGGAACTTTGGCATGTAATGAGTTGATTGGCATAAGCTTCACGGTGGCTAATGTCACTCAGGATAATGTTCCAGCACCATCCAATTGCAAATTCTCAGGTAAGTTCAAAAACCACAAATTGCCTGCCTATTAAAAGGACAGCTAACCCACCTTCCGTAAAAACTAGAGATGTATAAAAGAAATCGCGGAAATATTTTCTCCTTGTAAAATGAACTTCCCCTGAAATACTCCTCTAAATGATCCCCAGCTGGCTTGAACATTATTAAGTAAATGATGTTCAATTAAGTATCTCATCTCACTTCTCAAACGGCTGTAATTTATTAAGAAAATATCCGCTTACTTCCCTAGATTAACTTTAGTATTGGCCAAACCTTATATACCCCATTTATTTAAATGTGACCTCATAAACAAAGGAAATAACAGAAAAACTTTAGGTGTTTCTCACATTGGCCGCAAAAAAGTTGCATAAACTTTATCCGGCTAAAAAAGAAATTCATAGCGAAAATTTGTTTCGTCCAGGATTTCGTACACAGTCGAGTTTGTTCTGATACTAAATGACTTTGTTTAGGCACTTAAGCCGCTCATTTTGCTTTTAGACAGTTTTTCCACGAAAAAACTTAAGATTCACAGATTTATTGTGGCAAAAATTTGTGGAAACTGGGGAATATAAAGAACACTATAATTATTCATGGAATGACCGAGACTTTATTTTTTGTTGTTATTTAATTTGGGGTTTGTGTGAAATCTGAGTTATTTCTCTTTTTTTTTTAATTTTGACCATTTTGTGAAGTGAATTTTATTATACAAGCAGTACCTACGAAATTCTTAAAGTGATTGGTACGTAAAAACTTCAACTTTTCATGTGCCCACATGAAAAGTTGAAGTTTTTAATTATTGTGATCAGCATTGCCATCCAACCTGGCAATGCTGCCAGCCTTCAGGGCACTATTCCTGTTGACAGCGATGTGGACGAATTTTTTGACGCCCTTTAATGCTTTTCTTCTTTTCTATCTTTATTATAATTTTAAGTTTCGATATGGTCTTACAGTATCAGTACCTATTGCTTTATTTGCATTTATCATCGAAAACGTCTTATTCGAAACAGGGCTTAATAGTTGGGGCTTACAGGGTATTTTTTGATAGTATATTTTTTTACAGTCATATTCTAAAGTAAAAAACAAATAATTAAAAAAATTAAAAAACACGCCTGCCATAACAAAAAGTGAACTAAAAAATTAAAAACAAGTTACATGATTTTAGTATTGAATGGCGAAAAGGTAGGTACTAAATAGATTATATTATTTACTGTGCAATTAAAATGCCATTGTGCCCAAAAGTGGAAAACTGAAAACCAAACTTTTCATCGAAGTCGGGGGACCTGTTAAGAACTATTCCAAGGAAGCGTCCCCCGACTGCAATGAAAAGATTGGTTTTCAGTTTTCCTTTTTTGGGCACAATGGCATTTTAATTGCACAGTAAATAATATAATCTATTTAGTACCTACCTTTTCGCCATTCAATACTAAAATCATGTAACTTGTTTTTAATTTTTTAGTTCACTTTTTGTTATGGCAGGCGTGTTTTTTAATTTTTTTAATTATTTGTTTTTATTTTAATCCTTTTAGTGATAAAACAATATTTTTCAAACGCACAATGTGCCACAAAAGGTAAACTTATTTTTTTAGGAAATCAATATCACGCAAAATATAACTTAGGTACTGGCATATGCCCGCGGCTTCTCCCACGTGGAGTTCGGGAATTGCCCACGGGATCTTACTTCTGGGATAATAAGTAATCTATGTGCTATACCAGACTATAATCTATCTCTGTGCCAAGTTTCATCAAAATCTGTTCAGCCGTTCTGGCGCGATTGAGTAACAAACATCTATTCATCCAAACTTTCGCATTTATAATACTTTATTTAAGATACATGTATTAAGTAGTTTTTACTTTTAAAGTTGAATAGGTAATAAAGAATAGTTAGTGTAAGTATTTAATTTTATTTGAATAACTAGCTGTGCCCGCGACTTCGTTCGCGTGGATGTCGGAACTTAACAATGTATTTATGCTAGTGCTTCTTTATAAACAACATTAGCTGTGGAACCATCTGGAGCGTACATAAAAATGTTATTGGGGTTTACGCGAAAAAAGCTACGTATAGTTGACCATGGGAAAAGCATCCAATACTTAGGTCCACCCCCGCAACGGATAATGTCTGGCCCTGAGCTTTATTAATTGTCATGGCATAACAGAGACTGACTGGGAATTGCACTCGTTTGAAAGAGAAAGGAAAGTTGTTAGGAATTATAGGTATTCTTGGAATAAAAACAATATCACCAGCGCCGCAGCCGGTTAATATTTCAGCTTCGATTATGTTTTGCTGCAGATTTGTGACTTTGAGCCGAGTGCCGTTACAAAGTTTGGATGACATAAATTTCTGAGGAGAATTATTGGTACACCGATTTTTAAAACTATTTTGTGGGCTGGAAGTCCGGGTGTGTTGAGGGAATCCAAAAATTCTACCGGGTAGTACGTGGAGTCATCTTCTTCCATAACTGTATTTATAGAGGTGTATTCTCAACTATTCCCGGACACGTGAATCAATATTTTAAATTAATTGCCGCAGCTTGGACATTGCGAGGAGTCAAAATAGCTCGCTGACATAGCCAAGAACCGGCTTGATATCCCATGTTTGTGGAATCTCCGTACACAGAAGAAATTAGCTCCTGTTGTGATGTAACGCAAGAACAGAGATTATCAACCATATAATAACTTTTCCATCTTCTTGTACGGGGTATGTGCCATCGCCTATTTGTAACAATAAATTGGGAAACTCCTGTGCATTTTCGCAGCCTCGCAACTGTGCACGCATATGTACACTCAGGTGTGTAGATGATATATTGCGCCATAAAACAGAACTCTTCAGACAGGCAGCAATTTCTTCGGCTCTCGTTCCTCGGGGTACTATCGGGAGTGTCTGCCGAAAATCACCGCAGAACAGCACTGTAATGCCTCCCCATCGGCCGGTCATTGTGCCTTATGTCCTGTAAAGTTCTATTCACTGCTTCTACAGCTTTGTGGTTTGCGATAGTGCACTCGTCCCAAAAAATTAAAACACAATCGCATAAAACCCTTGCTTTATCGCTATTTCGCGATATGTTGCAAACCGGGCTTTCCGTGCGGTCTAAGTCGATAGGAATTATAAATGTTGTGTGTGCCGTTTTTCCTCCAGGCAATAATGTGGCTGCTATCCCTGAAGAGGCGACAGCAAGGGAAATTTTATTTTGGTTCTGTAGCGGCACTACAAAAAGTACTACAGCGCCATCTATGACGCAGAGGATAAACTAAAAATCGAAATATATCTAAATTCTACATCGCGCAAGTTATTCGCGACTTAAGACTATACAGAAGAACCCGACAACTATATTTTACTATATTTTACTTCGGAAACACTATTATAATTTTATTAATTTACATTTTAACCCGACAACAACTGTTGGGCAGTAGCCCACCAGACATAACACCCGTCTGGTCGGAGGATCCTCCCTTCTCAATGGGGGTTGAAGAGCTTTACACCCTGTTCTTCACACTCCTAAAGTTCCTTATTCGAGCCAAAATGACTTTGGTTAGGAAAGTTTTACCTGTTCCGCCCGGTGCGTCTAAAAACAGGATTTCACCCGAGGCGTTTTCTACACTGCAGCATACCCTATCAAACGTCTGGCGCTGTTCCTCTGTCTTTGCGCAGCCATTTTGTAAAATTTCTGTGAGTTCCACGGGTTTTTAACTAATTTCTGATACGTATTCTCTGTTTATACGTTCCCCATCGACTGTCGGTGTGGGCAAACCGTATTGACTGGTCGGGTTCCCTGGTATACTTATAACTATCTCTTTAATAGCAATAAGGACCTGTTGTGACAAATTTCACGTACCCTATAGGTCAGGAATTTCTCCATCAGTATTTAGTTGAACATGCCTCAATCAGAAAATGACGTCACACGCACAATGCCATCTATCGAATATCTATATTCAATGCTGCACGCAGTTGAGCTCTAGATATAGTCCAGTCTGAGTTCGATAGATGGCGCTGTTTTAATATTTTACTTCGGAAACATAATTTTATTAATTTACATTTTAACCCGACAACAACTGTAATGTTGGGCAGTAGCCCACCAGACATAACACCCGTCTGGTCGGAGGATCCTCCCTTTTCAATGGGGGTTGAAGAGCTTTACACCCTGTTCTTCATACTCCTAAAGTTCCTTATTCGAGCCAAAATGACTTTGGTTAAGAAAGTTTTACCTGTTCCGCCCGGTGCATCTAAAAACAGGATTTCACCCGAGGCGTTTTCTACACTGCAGCATACCCTATCAAACGTCTGGCGCTGTTCCTCTGTCTTTGTGCAGCCATTTTGTAAAATTTCTGTGAGTTCCACGGGTTTTTAACTAATTTCTGATACGTCTTCTCTGTTTATACGTTCCCCATCGACTGTCGGTGTGGGCAAACCGTATTGACTGGTCGGGTTCCCTGGTATACTTATAACTATCTCTTTAATAGCAATAAGGACCTTTTGTGACAAATTTCACGTACCCTATAGGTCAGGAATTTCTCCATCAGTATTTAGTTGAACATGCCTCAATCAGAAAATGACGTCACACGCACAATGCCATCTATCGAATATCTATATTCAATGCTGCACGCAGTTGAGCTCTAGATATAGTCCAGTCTGAGTTCGATAGATGGCGCTGTTTTAATATTTTACTTCGGAAACACTATTATAATTTTATTAATTTACATTTTTCTTTCTTTTCATTTATAAGGTGTGAACTGATTACGATGAAACCAAAAACTTAATGTTACTTCAATTTACGCACATATTGTTGTGTATAAAAGTTACGGGAAGTTGTGAGACCAAGTGCACATAACCCCAATTTTACTTCTGTAACACTTTAAATTCAAATATCTTTTGATAGACTGAACCGATTGCAATGAAACAAAAACTAAATGTTACTTCAAGTTACGCTCAATCGTTGTGTATAAAAGTTATCTACATTGCTTTTGTACATTTTACGTGATGCCCGAACAAATACACAGACAAACAGACAAACAGACAAACAGACAAACAGACAAACAGACAAAAATTCCAAAAATGCTGGAAATGGGTTCTATTGGTTGTCCTTTAACACCCTGGCTATTTTTTTTGGAATTTTTTTCGATGTACAAAAACGACTTTTCTACAGTTTTATTATATGTATAGATGCAGACACAGTCGCGTTTTTTTACATGTACTTACTTATTACTTGCTAATATTAGTTCATAGTAATCAATTATATTACAGTGAAATATTGATATCTTTTTTTTGGGATGAGAAATTATCAAATGCTCGCTCTGGGCGGAGCGGAAGGGAGTGTCAGACTTTTACTGACTAAAACCCATCCATGTTCCTTCTTTTGCCCTTTGTGTTCCAGGGCCGCGGTATCTCTTTCGAACAGTCCCGCAGCATTGGCAGGCATCGGCCCTTGCGGGCCTCTCCTGTTTGCTGACATCTTTTTGAGCCGCGCGTGGAACACCAACGCGCCGTCGATACGGCCTGTCGTCATAAGACGGGCAGACGGCGAGCTAGCCTATTACTCACCGTCCACAGTTCCGCGCCTACTGTGGCCGAGAGCCACCACGTGGCCCCTGACGCCCTGGGCGTCTCCCGCGGCGGCTGGGACGTGAGGTTCTATCACTCTCACGTTCCGCCACCTCCTTCGCTAGCATGACTGCTCGCAGAAAGAAGTGACGGCTTCCGATTCCCTCTCGCCCCGGACCATGGCTTGAACCAAGGCCGGACGCGAGAGGTCGCCGCCGCCAATTGCCGCTACGAGGACACGGCGGCGGTGCTCCGCCCAAGCGGAGCAGACCTCCAAGGTGTGCTCCACCGTGTCCTCCGGGCGATCCTCACAATGACAACACCCGTGCGTTTTCGCCCGATTCGGTGCAGGTACCTCCCGAAACAACCGTGTCCGGTGAGGACCTGCGTCAGGCGGAAGGTGAGGGCGCCGTGGCGCCTCTCTAGCCACTCCTCAAAGAGGTGACTTATCCACTATTGTGGCGTGCCCTGCACGGGGTTGCGACTGTCGCTCTCTTCATCTCGCCATGACATTGCTCCGTAGGTCTGTCCGCTGAGCGACAATTTGCCAAAGCAGCGGAATTCCCCCCAGCGTAGTGCCTCCGCGCGCCACTCGTGCAGGCGCGCGAGAACTATCGCCTATAGATTCCATGGTGGCAATCCGGCAAGGAGGCTCGCCGCCTCGCCGGAGATCGTGCGGTACCCACGGACCAGCCTTACGGCTACCACCTTTTGGGGCGCGTTCAGGTAGTGGGCGGTTCGCCACCTCAAGGAACGCGCCCATACCGGAGCCCCGTAAAGGGCCATGAACCGCACGACCCCCGCGTAGAGCCTGCGGCAGGAGGCGTTTGAACCCCTCAGGTTGGGCAAGAGCCGCTTGAAGGCAGCAAATATTGATACCTTTGTTTGAGATTGGACACCGGTGACGACAATCAAATGATTTATTAGGAATCTACTTATAGACGATACTTTTACATAATAAAATTAATATCAATGTTGCGTATCACGAGTCAACGCGAAAATCGGGATTTCACACATATTTACAGACACGTCTACCTCCTAATAAAAAAATCCAAAAATCCTACCTACTTACTAATAGGTAAATACTCCCGCGCCCTGGACGCCCTGTGCAACGCTGCGCGCCATGCGCCTGTCTACGTGAGTTTGGTAGCCCTATTTGACAATGTTGGGGAATGATTTTGGAAAATAAAATTCCAATACACGCGTCTCATAATTTTAATTGAAGTGTGTACACAAATTTTCGAGTCAACGGACCCAGAGAATATAAAGTTTCACAGAAAATTCTACCCCCCATTTCTTAGTGGTGGAATTTCGAAAACACCCTTCCTTAGTGGACCTACTCTTCACAAAGAATACACCCTTCAAGTTTCATGTCTTCAAGACCAGCGGTTTAGGCTGTGCGTAGATATATCAGTCAGTCAGTCAGGATTTTGAATTTTATATTGGGGATGATTTTGGAAAAACTGTGATGCACGTTTCTCATCATTTTAACTGAAGGGAATGTACACAGATTTTCAAGTCAATTGACCCCGAGAATAAAAGTTTCACAGAAAGTTTAACACCCCATTTCACCCTCGTAGGGGTGGAAATTCGAAAAACCCTTTGTTAGTGGATACCTACTCTTCACAAAGAATACACCCCTCAAATTTCATGTCTTTAAGACCAGCGATTTAGGCTGTGCGTTGATATATCAGTCATTCAGGACTTTGAATTTTATATTGGGGGATGATTTTGAAAAAACTGTGATACACGTTTCTCATCATTTTAACTGAAGAGTACGTACACAAACATTTTCAAGTCAATCGACCCCGAGAGTAAAAAGTTTCACAGAAAATTCAAAACCTCATTTCACCCTCTTAGGGGTAGCATTTTAAAAACCCTTTCTTAGTGTATACCTACTCCTTACAAAGAATACACCCTCCAAATTTCATGTCTCTAAGACCAGCGGTTTGGGCTGTGCGTTGATATATCAGTCATTCAGGACTTTGAATTTTATATTGGGGGATGATTTTGAAAAAACTGTGATACACGTTTCTCATCATTTTAACTGAAGAGTACGTACACAAACATTTTCAAGTCAATCGACCCCGAGAGTAAAAAGTTTCACAGAAAATTCAAAACCTCATTTCAACCTCTTAGGGGTAGCATTTTAAAAACCCTTTCTTAGTGTATACTGTACGGTGCAACCGCACATTCTGCAATTCAGCAGTTTACGCCACATTCATTTCAACTCATAACAATTAGTTCAGTTCGCGTTGAGCTATCAAGTCAGCCAGGCGTTCTCGTTACAGCCAACAAGGGCCGCGTCACTCACTTCATTTCCACACCATCAGTTCATTAAGCTCATTTTACTTTAAGTACCTTTCGAACAATACAGTAGTGTTTCAGTACTTTACTTTCTTTTATTCCATTCATCCATCATCTAAAAGTAATGCATGGTCTAGCAAGGGATCATACATTCTTTTTGGTCCTTCGAGCACAAAAACATTCTTACGCTACATAGTCCATTTCGCGCGCGTGGACAGTGTAGCGGGCAGCTATCCAGTGACTCAAGTGTGTGCTGTGTTGAGTGACTAACAAAACTTTGGGACTAACAAGTGTCTCAGGGTCAACAAGGATCCGTAAACTATCAAGAGTTCAGTGCAGGAATTTCAGACTTAAAGACTAACAAATGTCTCAGGGTCAACAAGGATCCGTAAACTATCAAGAGTTCAGTGAAGGATCCGTAAACTATCAAGAGTTCAGTGAAGGAATTTCAGACTTAAAGACTAACAAGTGTCTCAGGGTCAAGAAGGATCCGTAAACTATCAAGAGTTCAGTGAAGGAATTTCAGACTTAAAGACTAACAAGTGTCTCAGGGTCAACAAGGATCCGTAAACTATCAAGAGTTCAGTGAAGGAATTTCAGACTTAAAGACTAACAAGTGTCTCAGGGTCAACAAGGATCCGTAAACTATCAAGAGTTCAGTGAAGGAATTTCAGACTTAAAGACTAACAAGTGTCTCAGGGTCAACAAGGATCCGTAAACTATCAAGAGTTCAGTGAAGGAATTTCAGACTTAAAGACCAACAAGTGTCTCAGGGTCAACAAGGATCCGTAAACTATCAAGAGTTCAGTGAAGGAATTTCAGACTTAAAGACTAACAAGTGTCTCAGGGTCAACAAGGATCCGTAAACTATCAAGAGTTCAGTGCAGGAATTTTAGACTTTGAGACAATCAGGTGTCTCAGGGAGCATTTTATCATCAAGATCTGAGGCTAACAGGTGTCTCAGGGGATCACCAAGGATCCGTAAGCAGCTATCAAGAACATTCAAGTAAGATCTTTCCATTTGTTTCTTACTTTAATTAAGTCCTCGTCATGGAGGCCATGCATGCAAATCAGGATGAACTTTACACAGCCATCCTAAAGTTGGCTACAAATATCAAAAAGGACTCGGCGGATCGTAAGACTGCCGACTATTTCAAGCGACGTTTAGAAAACTTAAATCAGTATTGGTCCGATTACCAGTACAATCACGACCGTCTTCTTACGGAAGAAAGCAAGTCTCATCCGTATTTTAGTGGCCGTGCATACGAACAAACAAAAGAGCTATACATCTCGACCAAGGCATTTATTAATCAACAACATCAAGTTCTGTTGATTAAGATGAAAGAAGCTCAACAGGGAGATTCTACACAGGAAGAACAAGGTCCTGCACGGTCTGAGCAAGAAGATCCGGTGGGGCGTCAATCGCCGCCGGTCGAGGTATGCTCCAGAGGTTCATCTAGCAAGCTTGATGAACTGTTGAAGAAACAAGCAAGCAACTTCAGGGCGCTGCAGCGCACTGTGGCAGGGATAAATTTGGATTTTATGTCTGAAAAGTGGGAGTTGAAAGATGCCTTACGTACTCTACAGTCTCGATGGTCTATCATAGATTCCTTACATTGGGAATTAGACAGCGAATTGGAGGGTACGAATCAAGAATATGAGGTGTCTTATACGAAGCAAGAAACGGTTTACAATAAATTAAAAAATGCAATTAATAGAAAAATAGGGTCAGTAGTTCACAAAGAGAATTGGACACCAAAAATTGACATTCCGTTCTTCAATGGCAATTATCAAAATTGGGTGTCTTTTAAAGACTTGTTTGTTGAAGCTATCCACAGTAACGTCTCCTTATCAAACGCTCACAAGATGCAGTTTCTTAAAAGCAAGGTGCGGGGAGAAGCAGAACGTTTGATACAGCATTTACAAATCAGTTCAGACAACTACACTGTTTGCTGGGAGATATTGAACAATAGATACAACAACACATGGTTGATTTTTACATCTCACCTAGATCTCGTACTAAATCTTCCAGTAGTTCAACAAGCAAACGTCCCTCAGATCAAGAAAATTCACGATACTACATTAGAGTGTTTAAACTCAATAAGGAACCTAGGCGTTAATATAGACAGCTGGGATCCATTCATTGTGCGTTTACTATTGCTAAAATTAGATGCGGACACGCATGATCATTATTTGGAATCTCTGAAGAAACCCAGAGAACTACCAAAATTGACGGAGTTTCTAAGCTTCTTAGAGAGCAGATTCACCGCATTGGAATCTTCGCGCAAGAAAAACGAAAATTCTAAACCATCAACAAGCAAGCAAAATAAATCATCATCGTCGAATTTCAAGAATAAATATTCAGCAAGCAAGACTACGGTGAATAATATCGAATTAACATGTCCGTTGTGTAAAGAGTCACACGGAATATACTATTGCAGTAAGTTTTTAAATATGACACCAAGTTCAAAGCGACAAGCTATAACACGATTGCATTTGTGCAAAAACTGTCTTTATTCGCATGGGGATAAAGAATGTACGTCAGAAAGACGCTGCCGCGAATGCCGCGGTAAACATAATACACTTTTACATGAAGCTTTTAACAATAAGTCTTCATGTAACACAATTACGGAGAATGACACTCCAGCAGTACTTGCAACTAGAACGCAAAATCAAGAATCACAAAAAAATCACGTTTCGCAACAGGGCAACAACGTGATCGAAACATTATTAGCAACTGCAATGATCAAAGTTCAAGCAAGTGACGGATCATACCACAAAATGCGTGCGCTAATAGATCAAGGCTCACAGGCCTCCCTTATCTCAGCCAGAGCGACACAACAGCTAGCTTTATCAAGAAAGTATTGCAGGGCCGTCATCTGCGGGATAGGAGAGAAGGAGAGCAGTAGCAAGGGCGTTACGAACATAACATGTTGTTCGCATTTTAATGATTTTACATTTCAAACAGATGTGGTAATCATGGACACGCTGATTAATCAATTACCAAGATGTACATTTACCAAGCCAACATGGGCACACCTGGCCGGTATACAATTAGCCGATCCAGAATACAATGTCAGCCGTCCTATCGACATTTTATTGGGAGCCGATGTGTTTTCCCATATCATTTTAGAAGGCATTATCAGGGCGGATCTATCGTTACCGGTCGCGCAACAGACACGACTGGGATGGATCTTATGCGGCAATTTCAAGACTTTTCACTGTAACATAGTCCTAAATCAAGTGGACGAAGTACAAAGATTTTGGGAGATCGAAGACATCACAGAATCTTCCAATTTATCCGCAGAAGATCTACAATGCATGGAGTATTACAAGAAAACCACAACAAGACTTGAAAATGGCATGTATGAAGTAAAGATTGCCTTTTCAAGAAAACTTTGAGACACATTTGGGATTGTCTAAAAATAAAGCTATGGCGCAATTTCAACAGTTGGAAAGGAAATTATAATAAACAATAATGAAGAAGTAGCAAAACAATATAAATTATTTATTCAAGAATATAAAACAATGGGACATATGATACCAGCGTCCGGTGACAAGCAACCGGATTATTATTTACCGCACCACTGTGTATTGCGAAATGATTCCACTACGACAGCACTTCGCGTAGTTTTCAACGCTTCTTCAAAAACAACAACAGGAACCAGCCTGAATGACGTCATGTTAAAAGGCCCAAATCTACAGCAAGATCTCCAATCTCTACTATTAAGGTGGAGACAATATCGCGTAGCTTTCACGGCAGATATTGAAAAAATGTTTCGTTTCATTTGGTTAAATGAACAAGATCAAAGATTTCAAAAAATCATTTGGAGGGATACCATTGCGATGCGTCATCTGATATACCAGCTATGCACTGTTACATACGGCACCAAGGCCGCACCATTTTTAGCTATGATGACTTTAAAACAACTGGCTGAAGATGAGAGACAAAATTTCGACAGAGTTGCAATCAAGGCATTGGAGCAGTCATTCTACATGGATGATGTTCTACACGGATCTCATTCAGTCGAGTTAGCAGTAAAACTAAAGCAAGATTTAATCACGTTGTTAAAATCAGGGGGGTTCAATTTAAGAAAATGGTCTTCCAACGCATCAGCCTTACAAGACGATACAATCGGGGCGAGTAGCAAGCAAGAAAATTTCGATTTCAAGGAAATGGAGACATCAAAAACCTTGGGATTACGTTGGAATTCAAAAGCAGACTTATTTATATTTCAATCAAAAATTGAACCATCAAGCAAAACACCAACTAAGAGATCCATGTTGTCAGACATTTCAAAATTGTTTGACCCTCTTGGTTGGCTGTCACCGATATCAACCAAGCTAAAACTGCTATTTCAGCAAGTTTGGATGTCAAGTAGTCAATGGGATGACAAGTTACCCGATCAAATTAGCAAAGAATGGTTAAACATTAAAGCAGACATGCACAAAATTAATCAATACAAGTTGGAGCGTTGGTTGGGTACAGGAGAAAACAACACGTTAGAATTACATGGATTCTGCGATTCTTCTAATAAAGCCTACGCATGCGTTGTTTATTGCATGACTGAAAACAACGGCGAAACCAAGATCTCGTTAGTAGCAGGGAAAGCAAGGTTAGCTCCAGTAAACAAATCAATTTCATTACCAAGGTTAGAGCTTAGCGGTGCTCTACTACTGGCAAAATTGTTGTCCAAAATTCAACAATGCCTCATCAGTCATAATATCAAGATATATACTTGGACAGATTCAATGGTAGTCCTAGCCTGGTTACAAAGAGAGCCAGGACGATGGAAGCCTTTTGTCGCCAACAGGGTGCGACAAATATCAAGCATGATACCTACAAACAGCTGGCGTTACGTCAAGTCAGCAGAAAATCCAGCGGATTGCGCAAGCCGCGGATTGGGTATCGATCAATTGAAAAACCATTCGCTGTGGTGGGAAGGACCGTCGTGGTTGCGGAACTACGACCCTGACCATGAAACTGGGCAAGCAGTGTTTACCACAGACGAAGAAGCAAGAAAAGCCAAGCAGCTTATTAATCACTTAACGCAGCAAGAAAGCGATAACATTATGGGTGAATTATTAACAAGATATAGTTCACTCGCCAAACTAACAAGAGTTTTAGCATGGATATTAAGATTTATCAAGCAAGCGAGATACAAGAAAAACCGCGTGCAAACTTATTTTACATTACAAGAATTAGTAAATGCTAAGCACAAAATAATTTTATATGTACAGCAGAGAGAATTTGCACAGGAAGTACATAGTTTACAAGAAAACAAGCCATATCAAAACAAAAAAGTAAACTACAGGTTCTCATCGCTGGTAATGTTACTTTTGTCTTTCATGAGCATTTTGACCACAGCTCACTGTTCATACAATGTTACACAATTAAAAGACAATCAAGGTCTTTATTTTGACAAAATTGCAAACATGCAATTAATCAGAGACGAATGGAAGATAGTCACATACTATGACATGAATTCATTTTGGCAAGGTACAGAAGCATGCAGTAAATACCTTAGCTACTTGGATCAGTTATGCAACAAGTTTAAAGAAACGTCACATTGTGACGTCATTCAAGTTCAATTGCAACAAGAATTCTCAGAACTAGAGTATTATAACCACCTGTTGCTGAGTCAGCATGCCAGCACGCGCCGCGCACGAGACCTGCGCCGCCGCAAGCGAGGCCTTATCAACGGTATAGGGTATCTTGCAAACAGCTTATTCGGTGTACTTGATGAGAGCTTCGCAGAACAATATAAACAAGATATTCAATCAACACGTGACAACGAAAATCATTTGCTCTCACTCTTGAAACAACAAACAACGGTCATTGAAGCAGAATACAATGTTTTGAAAAGGAACGGGCAAGCAATTAATAAGCAACATAAGATGCTTAATTCACTATCAATCAAGCTAGATAAGATGGAGAATGTTTTATTGAACGAATCACAGAGAAATCGAGTCATGAACGATTTCAGTACGGGAGCAATCGCTACGAGCAATGTTTTAAGACAACTAAAAACAATCCAAACAAGTTTATTAGATACTATAACAGATGTTTATCACGGGAGATTCAATTTTCATTTGTTGTCACCAGAACAACTGAAGGACACTCTTAATGCAATATCGAGTCATCTTTCAAAGGATCTTACGTTACCGATCAATAACTTACAAATTAACTTTAGAAACATTTATCATTTATTGACAGTCAAAGCAAGAATGACTGAAGAATTTTTAATTTTCGAATTGAAATTGCCTCTGGTGTCTAGAGATACATTTTCAATCATGAAAATAATTCCAATACCGCAACTTATAGGTAACTCAAGCATGGCTACTTTAACTCCGATTGCTGAACATGTTGCAATCAATTTGAAGAAGGACTCGTATTTACCGATGTCTATAAATGATGTCCAGATATGTCTACGTGACAATGTCGATAATTATCTATGTCATATAGAGAAGCCGATTTATCATCTCAAGAATGATGAAAAATTATGTGAAGTAGAACCTGATTCCAGCAAATGCAAGATCAGCATTACGACTTGTTCGAATCAATGGACAGCTCTCAGCAAAATAAACAATTATGCATTTTTCTGCTGTAGTCAGTGTCAAATAAGAGTTCTATGCGACAATAATGTGTCGCCGGGGCAGTTAGTAAAAGCAGGCATATTGGGAGTCGAACACGACTGTCTAATTAAAACCGAAAGTTTTACGGTTTACTCACGCAATGAAGGTTTTAGCACTTTAGACATAAAACCGTCTTTCAAGCTGCCTGAGATAGAACCAATCAATCATATTATAGACGTAGGCATCCCAACTCCACTGATACAAAACTATACACTCCTCTCGAGCAACAAGGAGCTTGACGAGATCAAGAAGCAACTCCGCATTCTTAAAGCAAGTGAAAATTTGCCAAATCAACTTTCTTATCATGATATCCATCACTACACAGCATTTTATGTGGTGATCGGAGTTGTGTTGGTGGTAGGAGCAGGCTTCATGGTACGACGGCTGCGTAACAGGCGAACCGCATCTCTCGAGGTGGCAAGGGCCGCATTGGCGAGTCTACAGACCACACAACACGTGACTCCAGTACGAGCAGAGGCTGGGGCCTCTATATCATCGTCCACAGTTCAATATAGTGTTAGTGCGCGTAATCAGTGTGAGATTCCGTGTGTAGCAGATTACAGTGAAATTCCAAAAGTGCATAAGTTAGACAAGTGTACAGTGCCTATGTCTCGTAAAACGGAGTTCAAGTAGAGACTCTAAACATAGAATAAGGACCAATTGGAATCACCTTGTCAATCATCTAGTATAAGGACCAATTGGCATCACCTTGTTACTCATCTTTTCATGTTCATCTCATATTCATCTTCCCGCTCGGGAGCATGTACGGTGCAACCGCACATTCTGCAATTCAGCAGTTTACGCCACATTCATTTCAACTCATAACAATTAGTTCAGTTCGCGTTGAGCTATCAAGTCAGCCAGGCGTTCTCGTTACAGCCAACAAGGGCCGCGTCACTCACTTCATTTCCACACCATCAGTTCATTAAGCTCATTTTACTTTAAGTACCTTTCGAACAATACAGTAGTGTTTCAGTACTTTACTTTCTTTTATTCCATTCATCCATCATCTAAAAGTAATGCATGGTCATACATATACCTACTCCTTACAAAGAATACACCCTCCAAATTTCATGTCTCTAAGACCAGCGGTTTGGGCTGTGCGTTGATATATCAGTCAGTCAGGTCTTTGAATTTAATATGTAAAAGATTTAATTTCTTTTTTTTTTATTACTGAACGAATGCATATTGAATACTACTGTTACATATTTTTGTTATGTACTAAGCAAGTTCTAGACGATGATAGTATACGTAGTCAAATTTTCATGAAAAAAACAAAAAGTTTCAGATTTTTTCAGGAACCATGGCTCCCCCTTTACATTTTTTAAAATTTTCACTAGCCTATGTTACCCGGAATAACTCAACGCTTCTAATGATACCACATACATTGAAATCGGTTAAGCCGTTTAGAAGTTATGGTGGAATAAAGAAACTCACAAACATACATACATACATGAACCCTGAAAACATAACACTCCTTTTTTTGGGCAGTCGTGTAAAAAGTGCCAATACTCATAAATCATGGTACCAACTGTCATAAAAGCAGACCTAGAAGCAACTAAACACCATTTATTGTTTTAAAATTTCACTCAAATTGCATATTTTTTTTATAAATTTCGGTATTTTCTTTAAAAACACTCAAAAAGTCACAACTTTTAAGGAGATCAAGTTTTTTCTGCAAATAACCCCAACTATCGCCCTGTTTCGTTTGATCCACGATTTTTTTTCCACCCTGTATATTCAGTGACTTTGCTCTTTGTGTTTGTAAAAAAGCATCCCCATACCTACTTTGGCTATCTTCGGATACAGAGAGACGTACCTAAATTCCATTCCAACTTAAGTTCCCGGTAACATGAAAATCTTCCAAACTTTAATATGTAAACGTTACCAATTTAACTTAGTCGTCACAGTAAAATAAGTCTTCCTTCTACGATTTAAAAAGTGAGCTCAAAAGTTTTTCTCCAGTTGGTTCGTAATAATTCAGAGAAGGCAAGGAAATGAGACAGATAAAATTATACCTAACAAAAAACTTAATCATGAATTAAAATTCAGTTTCAATGTAATTTATTTTTCCGCTTTTTTCCTTTTGTTCACATACTTCGTTATTTTGCAATATAAAGCTTTCATAATAAAACTATCCTTAAAACAATAATACTTTATACCAATATTCCTGACATTCCCAGATTAAATTCAGACCCATGTTTATCCGCAAAACATTCAAAAGCCAAATAAAACTTTGATATCGCGGATTTCATAAAAACGGAAGGGCCTCCAAGGATTTCGAAACGGACATTTATTACGGGAAACACAACGTAAGGCAAGATAACCTCTATCTAATAAGGGATAAGCAAAAATGCTGGCCGTTAAAAAGATTTACTGAAAACACAAAGGAAAAAAAAGCGGGTTTGAAATGAAACAGGAGGGAGTTTCAATTTCTGGTGCGTATCTAATGGAGGTGGTGGTTTATCCTGTTATTTAATTACCTAATTGTTTCGTTAAATCATCGAAAACAGAATGTAAAAATTGTGATTTTCTTAAACGGGTAAATCGACCCGTCAGAAATCGTATTTAATAGTAAACTATGCTATTGCTGAATCAATGATAAATACGAGCTACCAGTCTTTCCAAAGAATACCGTCTTACCCAGTAACTGTGCTGTGGACTGTGCGGGCAACCTCCCTGATGCTGGTTCTGTCGCGAAACCTAAGCGCGTTCCGACAAGTATATAGAGCAATAAATTTCATAGTTTGAGCATAATTAATTATATAGCTCATTTTTTTTTCGGAGCTTTTATTACCACCCCAAAAAAAATATCGCAATGATAGGGAGAACAAGTAAGTGCATTTTGGCTTCGTTAAGGGTCTGTTTTCACCTTTTATAGTCCAAATAAGGGTAAGTTATCGGTATGTTTTGAGCAAAAGACCATCACATACATACCTGCCAAATACCTACTTAGCCAACTAAACATAGAAAGGACGGTAAGCTAACTGCCGTACAGTTGTCAGTATTTACGGGTGCGGGGCAGTACACTCGCGGTCGACAGTAAGCACAGCTAAACTTTCGACTTGATTAAGAGCTGCTACCGTTACGCCTCGGATTTGGCTTCGTTAGCCAGGATTTTAGAAAAGCCTGCTCATGCTGTGTTGTTCCTGTTTACATGTGTTGCTTAGCCAATCAGGTCGAGGTGGATTCATACATAGCTCAGTCATTCAGTCTTTTCTCTCATCTCTGTCTCAGGTAAAGTAATAATTCAGTCATCCTATTTAAAAATACTACCTCGTAATGTAAAACAGCTGCAGTTTTTAAGGTAGTTTAAATTAAAAAAAAATATAATTATAAGTTTTCAAACTAATCCCTCTAAAAGGGACAATAAAATTAATAGCCTAATTACCGAACTTTTCCCTGGCACACCTGGCTGAACTTATAATGTGATGTACAAGTAAGGTAAAAATGTTGGGAACAACGGCACTTATTAACTTCCTTGCGCGACGTGGATTCATTGACTGTCGAATCCTGAGGCATCTCTTCTAAAGCTCGAGGGAATTCCGAGCTACGAACTTAAGCATCAATCGCCTGTCTTTCAAATGCAGTTCGAGGGTAAACAGCTTCCAGGAAGAACTTAAATTCTCATTTCTCATTTTAAGCAATAAACTTCACAAATAATTCCGTAAAAACTGCAACTTAATGTAGTACAGAGTCCATAGATATAGAGATAATAAGATCTTTGAGGACATGGACTTCTTTTGTGTCTCTGGTAAAAAATTTAGAAGTCTTATCTACAAAATAATTTTAGATTATATTACTCATTCTCTCTCTCTTTCTCTGTTGTTTGCATGCCTGTCTATGTTTAAGTTCACTATTAATTAACTACTTTTATATTTTAACAGCTTAAACAGTTTAAGCTGTGCGCACTTTTAATATGTTATATGACACATTTATAACTCTTGTATATTTAACATAGTATAAGATTTTAATGTATAATAGGCTGTTTATTTTCCCGAATAAATAAATAAAGAAAATACAGAAACATTATCGTGGTTTTTTATAGTAAAAAACCGGACTAGTGCGAATTCGACTCGCGTGGAGAGGGTTCCGTACGTTAATCATCTAAATTCCGTAAGTTGTTTTAAATCTAACCCCAATTTCTTACCATAGATTTCTAATAGATTTTTCTGTAATCTACAGGCAAAAAACTATTTTTTTTCGGCCCTGTTGTTTCGGAGTTAAGGGGGGAAATGAACACGAAATAGTTTGTAGCAAAACTATTTTTTTTTCTTTTTCTAATTTACCTCCAAAAGTGGCCCCATGTTTAAAATTGAGTAATTTACGTTACGTCTTTGGGTGTGACAGACGGACAAACAGACACGTTAGTGATCCTAGAAGGGTCCCGTTCCTTTTGAGGTACGAACCCTAAAAACAGTGTTTTTTTATAGTAAAAAACGGTGTAAGGCATCTTGCGTGACACAAACTTACGAACAATTTTAATCTGGGTGGTTCATGAATCTTTTACCTATTCTGGTAAAATTTTTTGTCACGATGTTCCCGACGCCATGTTTGTTACAAGATTATTTTTGACGTGATAACGTCTTATAAATTGATAATACCAGCAACACTCATGAAAAATAGTAACGTTCCATAGTAACGTTCCACCTGAGCTTTTGTATTACATAAAATAATGATTTTTATCTTTTTATCTTTTTATCTTTTTATCTTTTTATCTTTTTATCTTTTTATCTTTTTATCTTTTTATCTTTTTATCTTTTTATCTTTTTATCTTTTTATCTTTTTATCTTTTTATCTTTTTATCTTTTGACGTGATAACGTCTTATAAATTGATAATACCAGCAACACACATGAAAAATAGTAACGTTCCATAGTAACGTTCCACCTGAGCCTGTGCGTCAACGCATGTAAATAAATGTTAATTTATCTAAAAAATTGTAATTTTCAATTAACTCCTTTTTTGTATTACATAAAATAATGATTATGACGTTATCACGTAAATCTATCGTCCGTAAACCGACTTTACAGACAACCAATTTTTTTAGTGGAGCCAAATACCTACCTTTATCTCAATTTATAAAATATAAAGAAAAAAAATATTTATAAAGAGCAACCCTTGACGGTAATTCAGATCAGATATTCATCAATTTTCAACACACAGTTGATCTTTTACTTTGGTTACAAACTAAAACCAAAAAACTAAAACCAAATAGACATAATGAATTTCAACAAAATATTTCTTCGCTACAAATATATTAATTGTAGAAACTAGTTGGAATTTCAGTGAAAACGCGTGAAGTAGGTCAATAAAGCCGCTTCAGCGCTTTACAAAATTAGACGCTATTCGTACACTTGAACTCGCTCTTGTTACGAATCCTGCTGAAAATGTTATTGTGGAGTCTATAAATATTAGAAATTCTCTATGAATAGAATATCATTCTATGCACGATAAAATTCGCTATCTATTTTTGTGTACGTCTTTGTACATCGTTCTCACGTATATTTAGGTATAATCTCAACATGAATGATGTAACCAAGATTTTGTAACAATATTTTGATTTAAAAGAGTGTTCATGGAGTTTCTTGCCCATTCTTCTCCATAGAGATCTACACTTTTGGAATGTGCAACTACAGTACTTTCGCAAGTTATTATGCGTTGTGACTGTGACTGTAGCTTAGCTTTTTTTGACTTTCAAAAGTGCTTGTAATGGTCTAGTTGAAATAAATGATTTGAGTTTGAGTTTAGAAAGCTTGTATGTGTGTACTTTTTATTTATACACCTTGTGAAGGAGTGACGCGGTATCATTAGTGATAAAATAAATAATTCTGAAGGTAAAAATAAAACAATTATCTATTTAATCACTTAACAATAGGAGCTCATAATTACAACCATTTACAGGTAATAAATGTGGATTAGTACCTGTTCAAGTTCTTAATGTCACATGCACGTTAAGCCGTTGGTCCCGGTTGTCATTTGTAGATATTCGACTGTCGTTACAGGTAGTTAGTGTCCCGACAGTCTGGCAACCAGTCTCACCAAGGCATATACTATTACCCAGTGGTATCTGGGTAATGGAGGTCATATAGGCAGTCGCTCCATGTAAAATAATGATATTCAGCTGCATCCGTTTAGACTGGAAGCCGACCCCAACATAGTTGGGAAAAAGACTAGGCAGATGGTAAGCTACTGCTTAGATCATGAACACCTGATTACCTGATTGTTTTGTCAGTGACTATATTATGTAGTTGGTACAAACTCTATTCTTGCACAAGCCGTTTGTTTCTCACGGTTTAAAAAAACATTACCATCAACTACAGAACAAAAACTAAATAATTTCTCATGTCGTTCCACTCTAGCAGTAGGTGTGAGTCGTGACTAGTTCTCGAGGCTGCGACTTTAAGTTAGACGCAGCTGTAGCTAACGATACCGCCTGCCTGCACTTTACTTGCAACTTTATGTTTTTGTAGTTGAGGTACTTTGTTGATCATTTTCTGTGATGTGTGGTGACGTCAGAAATAAAAGATAAAAAAATTGTATTTATATTTTCTGCTGATAAACAAATTAATGTTAGTGATACATAGTGCTGACATTGATCTTTAGGCAGAAGAAATCTGGAAACCACAGTGTTTCCAGATTGTTCATGAACATTTCACATGATGGTTTCATGAACAACAGACAGGTAAGCTGGTAAAGGGTAGCACTTGAAAAGTGTAGTGGTCCAGGATCAGGATGGTCGTCAAAATCAATAGGAGTGATTCGTGCCAGTAGTGAATATCTTTTGACAGATACAATGGTAATGATCAAACTATCAAGATTAAAAAGACTTCAAGTACATACATTCCATGAACTTGAAGTCTTTTTAATTTGTTGGCATAAAAATGTCAACACACCTAACTATTTTCAATGATTCATTCACAAAAACAAAACTCGAAACTACTACTTAGAACCGTCGTAACCCAAAAGCTCTCCTTTATATTACCAAGTAGAAATATCAACAGAAAGACTGCAACAACAAAAACAAATGACGGCCGCGACTAAAGTTGCTCAAATGACGAAACTTGGCGAGTTTGTAACTGTCCTGCAAAGCGGTTATGGCTGTTCCGAGTCTCCGAGTTTCACCAACATCAATCAGGAAAGGATGCTTTTAAGCATTTCCGCTTAGTTTCTAGTACTTTCCTAGCTCCTAGATTTATTATATGGAATTGTGGCAATTTATTTGGTGATAGAACTAAGAAAGATTTCTGTTTCGGAAGCTAGGGTTCTGAATTGCATTGTGGTTTCGGAATGTATACGATTTATTGGGTACGGTTTTTAAGAGCAGTTCTGTTGTTACATAGCTACGAGTAGGTTTAAGAAGTTTTCATTCGAAGTTCTATTATAAAAGTTGACGCTATCAACAGCTATTTGAAAAATTATTTAGATATTCGAAATTTGAAACGTCTTGATATGGTGCATGGACCCGAGCGGCTGTTATTATTTAATCAGAAGCTCCTCCTTCTTTTATGCTACTTAACAGATGAAGACAACACAGCCAAAAGAACTATGCAGCAACACAAGTATGTTTTATCATTGAAGAAAGCTCTTTCTCCAAATTCTGATGACTGTGGAGTGATTGATGACGTTTTTCATATCCTGATGGAATGTGTCCGGAATGAAAATAGTAGAATAAATGTTTTTGGACGATATAAAACTTAGAATATTGGCATTTGTAATACTATCCTTGCTTTTCCAGTGTCCAAGAAAGCAAAAAAGAATTGTATGAGCTAGTAATAAGTAGATCGTAAGTTAGTGTTTAATAGTTCGTAAGTATTTTGTTTTCCTGCACTGGACGATTTGGTTGCTAAGCGAGAAAGCTCTCTAATCAAATAAAAAAAAACACGGGTATGTAGATACGTCAATGTAAACAGACGTCGTAATTATACATTCACTTTGTGCAATGGTTAATAGGTGTAGCGGGCCTAATCTGGATAATAATAGGGCATTGCCGTAACTGCTCTTAACTGAAGGAGATAAGAGGCCGGCTGACATGCTTGATGAGTAATCATGATCAAGAAGAGTATTGTTGAGTGTTCAAATACAAGTAAAGTGGTGACAGAAGATTACCCAAATACTTCGATATACCAGAGGGCCAAGACAAGCAGTTATCGCTTTAAAAGTGTTCCGTATATCTATTACAACTTTCAACATTAACGTTAGCAGTCGATTACTTATTTTAATACAATATGAGATGACGAGTAATAGAGAAGTATGGAAGAAGAAGACATGCTGCGCTGACCCCAAATGAATTGGTATACGTGCAGGAGATTGATGATGTTCATACAACACATTTTGCAGGTTTTCCTCATCATTATCGCTGATAAAATGTCACTTCTTCTATTGCCTTGGATGCTATGAAGTCTCCATTGCATGTAACTCAATCAGAAACTTTGTACTTCAGGAATTAAGCTTTAAGATAACTTAAAGGCTAATAATGCTACTATAACCCAATTGATAAAAGAGCTAATTTTATTTGACTTTAAACGGTGTGATCACCGGGTTCACGTTATTTAAAGTAAAATAAAATTAACAGGCTATGATTCACGGAAGTGATGGGTCTCGATGTCATTATGAAGTTCTACTAATTAGTGTATTTATACGTAGTTGTATAATCTGTGAAAGTCTGCAAGTCTAGCTGTGTAGAGACAGCCAAAATTCAACAACACTCAAAGCTTGCAAACAATTTGGCAGTAAAAGTTACTAAAATAATGAAAACGTTTGTCAACACGTCTGTGTGAGCAATTAGCTCATCGGTGCATTCACTTGCGTGCGATTTAATCTACGCTACGACTTGCCGCAACCAAACATAGACTATTTAACTGCAGGTGAGACAAATAGTTTTAAGGGGCTCGTCACTAACGATCTTCAAGGCTAGACAATGCTTACCGAGGCCGGCATAGGAACATGACCATTCATTCATTACATAACTGACCCTTCCGGGCCTCGAAAATCCCGCAAAGCTGATGGTCCCAGCTGTCATTTGTAGATCTTTGACAGTCGTTACGGCTATTCAGAAGCCCGAAAGTCTAACAGTAACCAGTCTTACCTCGCATTTCAAAGTCAAAGTCAAAGTCAAAGTCAAAGCATTTATTTCAATTAGACCATTACAGGCACTTTTGAAAGTCAAAACAAAAAAGCTAAGCTACAGTCACAGACACAAGGCATAATAACTTGCGAAAGTACTGTAGTTGCACATTCCAAATCGTAGATCTCTATGGAGAAGAATGGGCAAGAAACTCCATGGACACTCTTTTAAATCAAAATATTGTTACAAAATCTTGGTTACATCATTCATGTTGAGATTATTCATATATGTGAGAACGATGTACAAAGACGTGCACATTAAGAGCGTCCAGAGTAAAAGATTAAGCCAAAAATTTAAAAATAAAGTAATTAAAATAAATCGTGGCAGGTAAGAGATGACCAGTCCCAACTGACAGCGCCCGTTCACGAACATGACGCATGGATCAGCGCCATTCAACTCAACCATATTGAAGGGAACTAAATGACCCGACACACCCGCCACCATCAGCGAGACATTTGAGTGAGCATGACATTCTCTCAGCCACCAGGACACATTCAAGTCAATGAAAGATAACAAAATAAAAACGGAAGCTTTACAGTACATAGTACTCACACATGTGCTATGCAATTATATAATACTAAGAGATGGAATCTATACAATGCAAAGATATTTTACAATCTTCTGCAGCTTCCACAATAACTTCACACTTCATAATCAATTAGTTTGCACTCACAATGTTGATATAAAATATACAATTCACACCCTAAGTTTCCAAAAGAGAAACGAGAAAGAGAAAAAAAAAAGAAAAGTATAATTAAAGAATTAAAGGGGGAGCATCTCTTCCAAACAATAAAATCTTAGTTCGTGAGCCCAAGTGGCTGTGGAGCAGGACCAGCATTGAGCCATGCATTTTTATCTACGAGATAGTCTTCCAACTTATAATATGCTCGTTTACATAGTGTGCGTTTTATGCATGTTTTAAATTTCTTCTCATTAAGTTGTAGAATGTCAAGTGGTATTTTATTGTAAAATTTTACACAATACCCCATAAAAGAAGTGCGTACTTTTGACAATCTGAAACGTGGCTGATCTAATTTGTCCTTATTTCTAGTATTGAAATTATGCCTGTCGCTTATTTTACTAAAAAGATGTCTATTTTTCCGAACATACATAATGTTTTCATAAATATATTGACAAGGTACCGTCATGATGTTAATTTTTTTAAACAATTCTCTTAGAGACTCGCGTCTGCGTAGGTTATAGATGGCTCTTACAGCCCTTTTCTGCAGAATAAATATTGAGCCAATATCTGCAGCCCGTCCCCACAGCAGAATACCGCAAGACATGATGCTATGGAAGTAACTAAAATAGACCAGTCTCGCGGTATCCACGTCTGTTAATTGCCGTATTTTAAGGACAGCGTAAGCGGCTGAACTTAGCCGCCCTGCAAGTGCTGTTAAGTGAGGACTCCATTGTAGTTTCGAGTCAAGCGTAATCCCCAAGAAAACCGTCTTATCGACGAATTCTAGTATTTCCCTGTTCAATACAACGTTACATTCGTTACTTTTTACATTCGGTAACGCGAATCTTATACATTTAGTTTTCTTCTCATTTAACACCAAATTATTTACAGTAAACCAGTTATGAATCTTGAGCATAGCGTTATTTACGTCGTCAATCTCTTGTGCACGTCTGTCTACCTTAAAAATCAGTGATGTGTCGTCAGCAAATAACACCATTTGAGGTCGACTTTTCAGCAACTGAGGTAAATCATTTATGTATACTAGAAAAAGGAAAGGACCCAATATTGAGCCTTGCGGTACCCCCATTTTTACTTTTAATCCTAATGAATTTACGCCATTTATTTGTACATGCTGCATTCGATCATTTAAATACGATTTTACTAAGCTAAATGCTTGTTTTCCCAGTCCGTAATGCTCAAGTTTTAGCAACAGTGTGTCGTGATTCACGCAATCAAATGCCTTGGATAGATCGCAAAAGATGCCTATTGCATCTTTTGCCTCTTCCCATGCATTAAAGATGTGCTTTAGTAAAGTGACACCGGCGTCAGTAGTGCAACGACCTTTGGTGAAACCATATTGTTGATCATGTAGGATGTCATTCCGATTAAAATGATAGAGCATTTGATTTAGCATTACTTTTTCAAATATCTTGCTGAAAACCGGCAAAATAGATACGGGTCTATAATTATTTGTGTCTTTGCCGTCTCCAGATTTAAAAAGTGGTATAACTTTACTATACTTCATTAAATCCGGAAATACCCCTTGGTCTACACATAAATTAAATATTAAGGCTAAATAGGGAGCTACTGTCTCAACAATTGATTGACAGACTTTAGTAGACATACCCCAAAGGTCTTCAGTACTTTTTATTTTAAGTTGCTTAAAAGCCTTCATAACGACCACAGGGTTTATATGTTTAAATTTAAATTCAACATTACAGGTTGAAACATTCTCTCTTAATAAATTAATGGCAAGGGATGGCGAAGAATTTAGCGTTTCTGTGGTTTTAATTGGAATACTGGTAAAGAACGTTGCGAATTCCTGAGCAACATCGACATTTCTGCTAATGAGCCCTCGCGAAGAGTCCAGTGTGTAATCAGTGTTGTGTCTTTTGTTTCTATTTGTTTCATTATTTATAATTTTCCAAACAGTCTTAATCTTGTTTTCTGCAGATTTCAGCTTGTTGCTAATGAATAAGGTTTTAGCTGTCTTGCAGGTATTTTTGAAAATTTTAGAATAAGTAGCAACATACTTATTAAAAGTTTCCGTATTAATATAAGGCTTAAGGCCATACAACTCAAAAAGTCTTTCCCGACTTTTCCTGATGCCTTTAGTTGCCCAGTCACTGAATAAAAACTTCGGGCAGATAGTTTTAGTTTTCTTCTTAAAAGTATTATTGAACTCAGTTTGCACTAATGAAAAGAAATCTTCATACATAGTATTAACATTCATAATATTTAGGCCCTGCACAGCTAACTTGTCAATTAAAGTGCTATTAAATTTGATCAAGGCACTGGAAGTTATTGGTCTAGTTTGTATCTGTACTTTTTGCAGTGGTGTGTTAAATTCAAAAGACACAGTTTGACCACAGTGATCAGAGGGGAGGTAATTTACAATAGCTTTCTCCAAATAGTCGCAGCCACAGAAAACGTTATCAATACAAGTAGAAGTAGTTGTAGTTATTCTGGTTGGTTCTAAAAACACATTCGACAGATTGAAAGATTTAAAAAGGCTTAATAGTCTACTGCTGTTAGAGTTATTTTCTAAAATATTAATATTAAAGTCACCGCAGATAATTACTGATTTATTACCACTTGAAAGTTTACCCAAAACATCTTCCATAACTGACTCAAAAATAGAGTAGTTTTGATAATTAGGGGGTCTGTATACGCACACTATGACATGCTTATCCAGCTCAACACATGACAATTCAATGCTATGCTCAACTGAGAGTTCAACTATGTCGTTACGTGGTTTTGATTTAAAACAATTTTTAATTAAAATTAATGAACCTCCACGCAGCATTGATTTTCGGTTAAAGCAACTGCCCACGCTATAATTCTCATAATTAATTTGCATTTCATAATCTTTCATCCAATGTTCAGTAATACAAATAACATCAAATTTGGTTTTTTCTAAAAATAATTCTATTTCTAATTGTTTGGAAGAAAAACCTTGAATATTCTGATGAAGCAATTTCAAGGAATTCTGCTCAACCCCTCTTTTAGAATTAATTGATTGAGAGCTAGAAGATACCATAAAGTTGCTCAGTTTAACTAAGTTGACATTCGTACCTTCTATTGTCTTATTGACTAGTTTAATTTTCCAGTTACTGTGTTGAAGAAGTCAGATAGGCTTTTTAGATATTTGTCTTGTGTTACAGAACCTGACGTTGCATGAATTTGCAATAAAGACTGTAAAGTAAGGTGACTAAGGTGACTCAAACAATTCTTCACAGAAAAAGAAACGTTATCAAGACCACAAGAAGATACTTAATTAAACTTGATTGACCACAAAAACCTACCGACAACCAAAACGTCAGATTAATACCTCCATACCATAATTTGTCCGAATGACTAATAAAAACTAACGGAGCGAAAACGTAACGTCCTCATAGGAAGCCTCCAACCCACGAGTCCACGACCAATCGTGTTCGCTTATTAGCTTCGCCATATTGACCACGTGAGATAATAACGATTATTTTGTCACTTATTGGGAGGGCAAGTCGTGGGAAGGGTGTTATAGCAATATATTTCAGGGACCTACGACAGGGTCGATGGTCTCTTTTAGGGCCGCTGTGGTTAGTGGCAAAGGCTACGACTTTCAAGTTACTTATAGTTCGCAGTCTTTTAGTTATGCTTATTAAGTTGAAAGTGTATTTAAAAACTTTGATTTATTTTCAGGATAATTAAATTATTTACAAACTACAAAACTATAATAGTAATAAAAACATATACAAGTATCAAAAGGGTTCCAGGGCGTCCAAAAATTCGTCCACATCGCTGTCAACAGGAAAAGTGCCCAGAAGGCTGGCAGCATTGCCACGTTGGATGGCAATGCTGATTCTTTGGCCAAAAAATAGGCCCGCCCGCCGGTCACGTGAAGAGTCAACCAGCCGCTTGGTGATTTCCCAAAATAGTAGGCGGGCACTCGGACCCCATGGCCCTAGTGTTTCAACCCCAAACGGCTCAAACACAAAACTACTAATTAAATTATTATATTTGCGCCGTTTCAGGTTTTCAGCACCTGCAGCAGCCGCCCCAGCGCAGCTCTGTGCTAAAAAGATGGGATGGCGCAAGGGTGTCGACGCAAGTTGCATCCCACACCAAAGGCCTACCCAACTTCCATGGCATTATGGTCATACCATCTGGTCTCTTGCCATCGACGCGTACCAAGCCATTAGATTCTAAGACAGCTGGCACCCTGGCGGTGGCAAGAGCCGCAATCCAACCTGCACTCTTAATGCAAGAAAGGCCATGGTGTCCGAGGCAGTCGACTGCTTCACTTGAAAGTGTTAAAGGGTTTTTCCATCTTGAATTTCTTAGTAGCAGCCACGGAGTCTGGATTTATACCCGGTTGATGGCAATAGGCTCGCCTCCTATTACCTGGGACTTAAACATAACTGGCGAAATGTGGGTGAAGTATAACTGCCTAAACCTTCGTGGATTACGTGTACGTATATTATTTTATTTAGTTGAATTATTAATTTGACTTATAGTAACTTATAGTTCGTAGATTTAAACCCAGACAGGAACTTAACATTGTGTAAATGATTTTATGACTACTGTTTTCAAAATGATGAAAGAAAACATCGTGAGAAAACCCACCTGTCCCGGAAACCAAATTTTCGAAGACATGTCACATCCAACCTATCTACCTGTACTTCGCCTGCATGTTGGATTATGGCCCACTTCTCATCCTCGGCTCCTATCACAGGGAGGAGACCTGAGTGCTTCAGTCTCAGTGGAATCATTATAGGCTGATTATGCGATGTTCTTTCTTTCGTATACCTTATATATTTTTGTATTTTTAAGAAACTAACAAAAGTTCTTCGCAATTGATCCACCATTAGTCCATCTGCTATCGTAGTATGGGATATCTCGAAGTTGTAATCATAAAAATAAAGAAGCCGCCAAAATAGTTAACACAAATTAATCATCGAAGCAAAAATATCCGTTTTGCTTCCCGTTCAACTTGACCACAGGGAACCAAAGTCCTTCAATTTCGCGTAATGCCTATTTTCAAGCCTGCTTTAATTAACACATTTCTTGATCTATGTCCATACGAGCGAAGCGTGCTGAGGCGGCTTGCGCCAGCTTGCAACCCGGCTATATTACTCCACCATTGTGCCTATTTAGTATTCATACTTTTTGCCATCCCTGGTAACGGCTTTATGCATCTTTTAAACTAATTAAGAATAGCTAGAATGATTGTTGTTGGGCTTTGAATCCGCTTGCAGGTTAATGCGGGATAATGGACGGTGGAAAGGCGAGATAACAACCTAATTGCTTACGGTAGGTAGATATTCCTTAAGAAACGCGAAGTATTCCGCTATAGATAAATACAGCTCCTCTGTACCTATATATTTATATATATATATGTATATAATAAACCGCTCGTCCTAGAGGCATGTCACTTGGAAATCAAATCAAATCTACTCATAGACTGGAGTTACTCATGGGTTGTCTCAGCAGTGATCCACAGTTATTTTGTTGTATTGTTTGTTTTTATGTGCTTACTAACTTAGTCGTAAGTTTTTACTAACAGTTTTTGAGTCATGGATACTCGATTAAAGAGAAATTATATTCTAAATCAAATTTATTCGTATTTGTTGGTTTCGTTACAATAAGATGTTATAATAAGATGGTCAGTTCGTTACATTTTACATACAACACACACAATCCCTTGGAGGGTGTGTTCTTTGTCAAGAGTAAGTATCAATTAAGAAAGGATTTTTGGGAATTCCAACCCTAAAGGGGTAAAATAGGGGATGGAAGTTGATATGAAAGTCCGTCAGTTTTGAAGTTAGGATCTTCAAATTTTGTGTTTAGGCTGACGATTGAAAATTATTTTATACGTGTCTTAGCGTTTTTGATAATTTTACCTCCGAAGGGTTAAAAAGGGGGATGAAGGTATGTATAACTATGTTTGCTACCGTAACCTGGATTAACCTATAGGTTAGTTCTTAATCCCGGTAGTACGTTCCCATCGGATATTTTTTGACATCCACGCGGGGCAAGCCCCGAGCAAGAGCTAGTTTCCTTATAAATCATTGAAAAATCATCATTTATCTGTCCTTATCCCTAATTATTTAGGATCGACGCAGCAAGTCTTTTTCGTGCTTCTCTATCACTCGTCATCTCAGCAGTCACCTCCTCTGTACCCATGTCATCTACACACAATCCATCCATCGTTTCATTGGTGTCCCCTTACTCTTTAAGCCATTTGTGTCTATCAGTAGCGAAGAGTATTTTTTTTAAGAGGAAAGCCGGAGTACATAGTATTTAATGTGATTATATTATTTGTCTATATAATACTGACTGTGCCATTTTTGAAAGGGAAGCCGGTAGGAATCGAGTTGTATGCAACCTTCACCACTAGTGTCCATGCATTATTCGTATATTTTTACCACCCCGGGTAACGGTTATATGCATCTTTCAAACTAATTAAGAATAGCTAGAATTATTGTTGCCTCGGCTGTGGATCCGCTTCGAATCTAACGCGGGATACTAGCAGCTGTGCAAGGTGGAAAAGTGAGACAAGAAAATAATTGCTTAGTGGAGATATTACATTTAAACCATGAAACATTCAGAAGTCCTTGTCTATATTTTATTCTATGAGCCTAGCCTTATAAATACGAAAAAATCGCCAAGTCCAGAGAAAACTTGGTATTCATAGACAGGTCTGAGGTGACCACATAGTCACTGCTCGGCGACTGTTACATTTTAAAACGGATGTATAATTACGAAAAAAAAATTAAAAAAAAGAATATGTTATAGCTTTCAATGATCCCTGTTCCGTTGCATGCAACCAATGCAGCACAATGTTATGAATGCATTACATTGCTTGCATTGTTTTTGTATAATTTTACTTAGTTTAATGTACAGAATGCGTAAATAAAAGGAGTATATTTCATGGTAGTTCTATTAACACCACTATTTACGCATTAATTAAAATAAACTATCAAACCAGCAATCGCGTTGTTTGCTGCCCGCCAATGTATATTTAATTTCGCAAACTAAATAAAAGATTGCTGACAAATTATCAAAATGAAGGATAACATCGTTATCATCTTAGGAAGCAGCTGATATCTATATATTTTAACACAGTAGCTGTTATATCATAAAATGAATAAAAGTTTTATTTATTAATCTTATATCATAAATTAAAGATTACTGAAACTCTACACGACTAAATAATAATTGATCTTATTTATTTTGGTGATTACTAAAAATCCCTATAGATTTGGATAACGGATTTGTATGTTTATCACAAACACATTTAAGTAATGTTATTAACAAATAGACAATTTACAACAGAAAATTGAGGATCGAACGCACTTGGGTACAGTTAACACAAGTGCATAGTTGCTTTTTAGGGTTCCGTACCCGAACAGTAACCAACGGGACCCTATTACTAAGCCTCTGCTGTCCGTCCGCCCGTCTGTTTGTCAGCAGGCTGTGTCTCATGATCCGTAATAGGCAGACAGTTGAAATTTTCACAGAATGTGTATTTCTGTTGCCGCTATAACAAACAATAAATTAAATACCGACCTAAGGGGGCCTCCCTACTACGATGGTACGGAACCCGTCATGCGCGAGTCCGACTCGCCCTTGACCGGATTTTAAACTACAAACAGAGAGGTAGTCAGCGCTCAAATTACTAGATAGCAAGTAGGCAGACAGCATCGACGACGCGCTCGGCAGCGCGCTCTGTTTCTCGCTCTAGCAAAAATGATGGTTCTGAGCGACAGAAAAGGATAGGAGCATAGAAAATTGCGATTCTGTGCTGATAGATATGACACAACCCTTATAGTGCTCTCATGTGACCGCAAATAAAGGCGAACAGTCTGATTTTTATTCTCATAATCTGATCTCCAATGAAACAGCCCTTTTTTTCGGAAGGGAAATCATCAAATGACTCCTCCCGCTCTGGGCGGAGCGGAAGGGAGTGTCAGACTTTTACTGACTAAAAACCATCCATGTTCCTTCTTTTGCCCTTTATGTTCCAGGGCCGCGGTATCTCTTTCGAACAGTCCCGCAGCCCTGGCAGGCATCGGCCCTTGCGGGCCCCTCATCATTGCTGACATCTCTTTGAGGCGCGCGTGGAACACGAACGCGCCGTCGACACGGCCTGTCGTCATAAGACGACGAGCCGTCGGACGGACGGCGAGCTAACCCATTACTCACCGTCCACAGGCCCGCGCCTACGAAACAGCCCTTACATGTAATTTTTCGGTAAATAGATACCATCCACGTGACGACCCCCAGTTAAAACTTTAAAACTGCAATAAAAGTGCATAATAAAGATAGGAAATTAATTTTTTCAACTCAGGCTAACAATTGCTCATAAACAGCGATAAATAAATACTATCTCACGTATAATAAATAACAAGGTTTAATAACAAATCGTTACCGGTAGGTACAGTCGCCAGCACATCAAGCTACTACATTCTGTGGAACTTTAATAGATTTTCAACTTTATCACCATAGCATTAGGTTCAAGGTTGATTGAGAAAATTTTACAGTTTCGGTAAGCTTTATGTGATGGCGTGTGTACAATAATTTGGCACTAGCGCAGAAGGATACAATGTACAGGTTGTTGCTAATTTTCGGAGAAATTTGAGTAAAACACTTTACAATGACATGATGAAATTCAAACATATATTTCAAACTCAAAGAAAAAGAGGCAATGGACTAGGAATTCCGTCGAATTATTTCGAATCGTGATAGAAAGTATGTTACGCCATTGGGGTGCTGATTTTGCAGACCATAAATTGATTAAGTCTCCTCGACCTTTTTCCGAATTGTAGCGGCACTACAAAAAGTACTACAGCAACGTAGTACCAAAAGTACTTACTACATCGTCATCTATTACACATATGAAGAAATAACATCAAAGTTCTAATTCACGCTATTAAAGTTATCCGCGACTTAAGACCATTAGAATAGAAAAACCAGACATAACACTCGTCTAGTTGGAGGATCCCTCCTATTCCATGAGGGATGGAAAACTGTACACCCTTACAGGATCATCAATGACTGGTAAAGACAGTACCAAATTATTTATTTAAAAAAACTGCTAACATTCATGATTTATGATTTCTCTTCAGTTTTGCAGTCCAATTAGCGCACTGCAACTGAGCCCTGAGCCGCTCATCGTTCAAGATAGTAATAGTCAAGAAAACCAATTTAGCTCATAAGAACGATTTTAATTTTGGACTGTTCGAAGGAAGTCTACCTACAGTACATAAATCGCCATGGCATTACATAAATCACAACATAAACGTAACATTAGATGCACAATCTCATAGTGTGATTGTGTGAATTGACCGCCCAGCGTGAGCGCTCGATTTGGCGAATACTTCGACATTTTAGCGGACTTTATGCAGTGTTTTGAGGCTAAGCAGTTTCTATGTATTAAGCTATCTATCTTTATGTCTATCTACCAGTGGCGAAGGTTCCATACATCTCGATTCCTACCGGCTTCCCTTTGAGAAATGGCAGTCAGTATTCTATAGACAAATAATATAGTCACACATTACAGATATGTACTCCGGCTTACTTTTACAAAATTGACCCTTCGCTACTGCTATCAACACGAGTTAGAATTTCGGAAATGGGGCCTGGATAAAGCGATAATCCATCAGTGATAACTATCATTATCATAACGTTTCCTGTTTTGCTTCACCATTTTGAGATATGTAGTGATCACGCAATGTAAAATGCCTGTCCAGTTCGAACCTACGAGTCCTACGACCTAAACAGTAAATTCTTTGTTCTAATTTTAGAAATAGAATAGAAGAAGAACAGCAGAAGACTAGAAAAACCGGCCAAGTGCGAGTCGGACTCGCGCACGAAGGGTTCCGTACCATTATCTATAAAAACGGCAAAAAAATCATATCTGTTGTATGGGAGCCCCCCTTAATATTATTTTTAAATTTTTAGTATTTGTTGTTATAGCGACAATAGTAATACATCATTTGTGAAAATTTCAGCTTTCTAGCTATCACGGTTTATGAGATACAGCCTGGAGACAGACAGACAGACAGACAGACAGCGAAGTCTTAGTAATAGGGTCCCGTTTTACCCTTTGGGTACGGAACCCTAAAAAGAGCAGGAACCATGGTTATTACAATGTGTAGACGGACCCTTCACGAAGCCGATAACCAAGCATTCTGTACATCAAACTAAGTAACATCGCGCAAAACTTATTGTTGGAAAACGACTTTTTGGTGTCAAAAATCACGGTTACATTGACGTGTCCATGCGCTATTGTTCTCAATGTAATGCTCTGCCACATTGTGCTATGGATGGATTGAATAGTGCAAGGATTACGGGGGTATTCAAAGTAAAATTTTAACACAACAAAACATGCGTTTACAAAAGAAAAGTGTTGAAAAAAAGTTAGAACTTTTACATTCAATATCTCCGTAACTAGAAGGTTTCCAGATCCATAACAAAAAAAAATGATCGCAATGACGGGAAGAACAAATGCCTGTTGGCTTCGTTGAGGTGTTTTAAACCCTTTATAAGTTGAGATGTCATAAGTGACTTAAAATTTTACCTTCAGTTAGACAGATAGTCCGTATCTAGACAGTTAGGTTGTATCTTGGAGCTCGAGTTCATATAAAGTTTTAAAGAACACAAGAGGATTTTGAGTGCCTCTACATTTTATAAGCTCTAAAATAATACGCACTGAAAATTCTCTTTGTTAACGAAAGTTGAACATCCTGTAGAATAGCTCTAAGTACCGATTACTTAAATGGTTTAGTGCTATCTTAAAGCATTGTACACGAAACAAGTGATACAATCAATCAGACGAAGTAATCCAAACCAACGTTTATCTTCATTGTATCTTAATAACGAGATTAACAACAATAAAATGTTATCTCTTATGTATTGATACAATCGCGAAAATGATACAATTTTGTATAAAAACGTTCGAAAATTCTCGGAAAGCATAGTTTGTATAACATCTAGCAAACACAAAGCAGGTAAGAAAATAGTTTTCTTATTGTAGGAATTGCGAGATTTGGGGATATCAAAATATTATTTAGTCTATCAATATTTACATCTTCTATCTTTACGATTAGAACTATTTATTTTAAAGGACAATATTAGAAATTAAAAGACCATCTTTTTTTCTATTTTTTAATCCTAATACTATTCATATTGGCTTGCTAACCTTTTCACATAGTCTGTGGAAAAATAATAATAGCAGACCTTCCAGAAACTTGACCTTTGGATAGCTTCTTCTCTTTTACGTGTCGATGGCATTTGATTTTTTTTAATCACTTGTGTACAGTATGTGTCCTCACTAATAGTAATAATTTCAGTAGTAATCAAGCTTTGTTTCTCTTTCAGCAAAAATGAAATCTCTGTTGATTATCGCCTCTTTCGTCGCCCTGGCCGTCGCCAGCCCCGTCCACCGTGACATCGTAGCAGCCCCGGCTATAGTGGACTTTGAGCCTGTTGCCGTCGGCCCCGCTATTATCGAAGGTGAACCCATCTCCGTTGGACCCGCCATGATCGACACTCACCCTATCTCTGTTGGACCCGCAATCATTGAGGGTGAACCCATTTCCGTTGGACCCGCTTTCATCGACCACGAGCCTATCTCCGTTGGACCCGCTTTCATCGAAGAGCCCGTTGCCGTCAGCCCCGTTCAAGTCGTCGAGGAGGCCGTGAACGTTCCTACTGGAACTTCCATCGTCCAGATCATCCTGAACATCAACGGTGCCACTCACGTCATCAATACCCCCATCAGCGTCGCTCCCGTTGACGCCATCGCCGCCGAGCCCGTGCAGATCGTCGAGGCTGCCCCTGAGCCCGTCCAAATCGTGGAAGCCGCTCCTGAACCCGTTCAGGTTGTCGAAGTTGCCCCCGCTCCCATCGGTGTCCCCACTCTCCCCGAAGTTGTAGTCCCTGAGCCTGTTGCTATCGGCGTACCTCAGCTCCCCAACCCCGTTGTTACACTGCCCGAACTCAACTAAGCTATCCTAAAGGATTCTGGAGGAACTGCGCACTTGAGTTAAACATCTACACGGCCACTTGCTATGTAAATATTATGTGTTAATATACCATGTCAGTTCCGGAAATTTTATTTTTATTTTTATTTAATTATTCTTACCTTTTAACTGGCGCCGTATTAAACGTGGACTTCTTACTAAGGGATTATTTTTCTAAGAGATAATTATTATGATATTATTAGTTTACTTCTAATATCATTGATTTATTATCCCCCTGCATCTGTCTCACGAAAACAAAACAGCAAAAAGCATTTGTCTAGATTTATTTACTTTTAGGACAAGAAATCTAGGTTATAAGTGCCCGTTGTGATGATGAAAGACCTACTTTTTCGCAAATAAAGGTTTTGAGTTTTAGTTTCTGAGGTACTTTTAATCTTGACGCTGGGTGACACGGAGAGCTGGTCTGATGTTGCCAAAAATTGGTACTGAACTTACTTTTTGCCTGAGGTCACCTCAGTCGTTAGAGAACCACTTAGCAGTGGCGAAGGTTTCATATAACTCGATTCCTACCGGCTTTACTTTGAACAAAGGCACAGTCAGTATTCTATAGACAAATAATATAATCACATTAAAGATAATAATTTCTACTCCGGCTTACCTCTTACAAAAATTGACCCTTCGCTACTGCCACTTAGATCATTTGTACATACAGGCTGTAAGCGGACCCTTCAGAAAGCCGTTAACCTCGTTATCATGTCATTCTGTACATCAAACTAAGTAGTACTGCGCAAAAATTATCGCCGTATCTCAGTAGTTCCATTCTCTAGTTCCATTATGGGACTACTGGGATTTTTTTCTCCCAGTAGTTCCATGGAACTGGCATTCTGTTTATGCAAAATAAAATTAGTCTCATAAGTTCCGGTACAGAAAGCGCAATGGAATTGACCGCAATTTATGACTATTTTCTTCTGGGAAATTACATTTTTTTTTTGGTTTTTAAAGTCATGCATGGCTCATGGTAGCGCTCAATGTAACGCACTCAAAACATTGTGCTGATGGATGCATTGAATAGTATAGTGGTAATGGAGGTAATTAAAGTACATACAAGTACGTCTCGGCTTCTTTAAAGGTTTTATACACACTTTACGTAGAACTTCATAAATTTTAAGTATGTGTCGTCTGTTTCATGAAATGCGGCCAGAGGATATAGACAAAGTGGCATTCATGGTAATGGAAAAGTAAAAAATGGATTAGATTGGAAGACGTCGTAGAAAAAAGAAAGACTGTGAAACCGATTACCACTTGCCTAAGGTCTCAGATTACCAGGGCCATCGAATACTATTAGCATCGTCTTTCATTGAGCGACACTGATATAGTCATACTATACAGGGTGTTTGGCGTATGGACCGACACAATTTTTCCAGGGATTTGGGAGGTCATTAGCTAGGTTCTACCCATACACCCTTTGTCCCAAATGTCACGGTTGGTTACATATGTTTTTTTTTGTTTAAATGAAAAAAATGCCCAAAATGTTTCCTTTAATTCGAAATAACTTTTTTGTTTGTGGGCGTAGTGGCACAAAACAAATTTTGTTGCATTCTCCAAAGTCTTTTAAATCTAAAAACATCTTTGTTTTATACAACTGGTTTCAAGAAAATTCCTTACAAGCTTCCAAAGTAAATTTTTTAATTTAATGAATGAAATTTTACAACTTCTAAATTAATTATAAAAAAAAGTAAAAGTCATTTTGAACTTAGCTTTACTTTAAAAAGTTCTTTAGTTGATACCCTTTCTAACGGTATGCTACATGTCATAGAAATTATTCATTATGTAGTCAAAATACTAGTTAGGAGAGTCAGGGTTAAGAAAAGACTTTTTAAGGTTATTTTGTTTTTAATAAACTAAAGTTATAAAAAGGAGGCAAAACACCGGGAGAGGTGGAAAGTAATGGGGGAGGCCTTTGCCCAGCAGTGGGACAGAATAGGCTAGTTAAAAAAAAAGTTATAAATCTTGTTCAAATTGACCTCCTCCATTTCGTATGCATGCACGACATCTGTTTCTTATTTCAACTGTCGTTGTACGTAGTGCCCGAACTTGTTGTGCCTGTTTTGGAAGAAGGTGTGCCGATAGTTTTCCAAAATGACGGCTGTCCAGCACACTACCAACTGGACGTGCGAGAGCATTTAAATAATGCCTTTTCAAACGCATGGATTGGTAGAGGCGGCCCTATTCCGTGGCCCGCACGGTCCCCAAACCTGACGCCTTTGGATTTTTACGTCTGGGGACGTGCAAAAGAATTGGTTTACCAGACAGAAGTGCCCACTAGGGAAGTTCTAATTGAACCAATAACCGACGCGTTTCAAACTATGAAAGAAGAAATGCGACTACGTACAACGACAGTTGAAATAAGAAACAGATGTCGTGCATGCATACGAAATGGAGGAGGTCAATTTGAACAAGATTTATAACTTTTTTTTAACTAGCCTATTCTGTCCCACTGCTGGGCAAAGGCCTCCCCCATTACTTTCCACCTCTCCCGGTGTTTTGCCTCCTTTTTATAACTTTAGTTTATTAAAAACAAAATAACCTTAAAAAGTCTTTTCTTAACCCTGACTCTCCTAACTAGTATTTTGACTACATAATGAATAATTTCTATGACATGTAGCATACCGTTAGAAAGGGTATCAACTAAAGAACTTTTTAAAGTAAAGCTAAGTTCAAAATGACTTTTACTTTTTTTTATAATTAATTTAGAAGTTGTAAAATTTCATTCATTAAATTAAAAAATTTACTTTGGAAGCTTGTAAGGAATTTTCTTGAAACCAGTTGTATAAAACAAAGATGTTTTTAGATTTAAAAGACTTTGGAGAATGCAACAAAATTTGTTTTGTGCCACTACGCCCGCAAACAAAAAAGTTATTTCGAATTAAAGGAAACATTTTGGGCATTTTTTTCATTTAAACAAAAAAAAACATATGTAACCAACCGTGACATTTGGGACAAAGGGTGTATGGGTAGAACCTAGCTAATGACCTCCCAAATCCCTGGAAAAATTGTGTCGGTCCATACGCCAAACACCCTGTATATCTTATCTTACTTCTTACTTAATATTATAAATGCGAAAGTTACGATGGATGTTTGTTACTCAATCACGCCAGAACGGCTGAACGGATCTAGATGAAATTTGGAACAAAGATAGATTATAGTCTGGAATAACACATAGGCTATATATTATCACGCTAATAACTTAGGGGTATGAGCTACAGAGCATTACAACCATATTCTTGGCTACTGTGTGACAATTCTTGGGTACGGTTTGACAACTGACAAATGTCATAGCATGCATTAGAATAGAACGGCTAATTCAAACGATTTGTCACAGGTATAAGTGGCCTATCAGTTCAGCGACCGCCCTGTAAACCACGGTTCGCAAGTTCGAATCGCAGCCAGTATTCACTTTTTGTGATTTTTTTGAATGCTAAGATTTTCAAAAATAATAAACATGGTTCGCGAGTTCGATCCCCAATCAGTTTTCTCTTTTTGTAAGTCTTAGGTAATATTGTTTTATTTTTATGCTTTAAGTTTATCAAATCATTACAAGACAGATTAATGTATACTTTTCGTTTTTTTTACCATTCAAAAGACAGGTAATCAGAAATTAATGAATGAAAATTGACCAATTTACACTGTACAAAAAAAAAAACTCTTAAAAGTTTAAAAATGAAAACAATATTTTATTAAAATTGATAATATCCACGACGTTGTAAATATGTTCCGTGCGGGAATCAAATTCGCGACACGTAGCGCCACAGTCAATTGCTCAGCCAGTGCGCCACAGTCAATTGCTCAGCCAGTGCGCCACCTGTACCGTCGCATAGCATTTGTTCTGAATCATCAACTGACCCAACTCGGCAAGGACCGCAATGTACAGCATGAAAGTTTTTTTTTTAAAGTTGTTTCACACTAGAAATTTCTCCTGTATCGTGGGTGTGTTTACAAACATTTAAAACTCACAAACATCCAGCCAAACCCGGAAGAACTACCTGTAGGCCATACAAAAATTGGTTTGGTGCGCAGCGGCTGAGCGCAACAGCCATTCGCTCAGCCACTGCGCCAACCGTGTCGTCATATAGCTGTGGTTGTGGCTTCCTCAGGCATTGCTGCAACTTTGCTTATGGGTTGTCGGACTGCACATTCCATTTTCAAATGGTCGCTGAATCTTGCATGGGAAGATACGTCCCAACATGCAATATCACCAAAAACGGGGGAAGTAGTTTGGGACGAGTGAACAATGTCGCACAAGCATGCATTAGAGGCGTTGAACCGCAGCTTGCAGGACATCCGCGGCAACCAGGTGCTGATGGGTGGCGTCATCATTTTGTTCGCAGTGACTTTAGACCCTGTGGACGGTGAGTAATTAGCTAGCTCGCCGTCCGACCGTCTTATGACGACGGGCCGTGTCGAAAGCGCGTTCGTGTTCTACGCGCGCAAGGGCCGATGCCTGCCGGAGCTGCGAGACTGTTCGAAAGATACTGTGGCTCTGGAACACAAAGCGCTAAGAAGGAACATGGATGACACTCCCTTCCGTTCCACCCAGCGCGGAAGGAGGGGTCATTTGAAAAGCCTACTTTAGACAGATATTGCCAGTTAATAAGAGGGGCCATTTTGTAATAAAAAAGGGGCACACCGGCGGATGAAACGCATGTCTCATGGCGTCGCCACTGTGAAAACCTCCTGGATAGAAAAGCTCCATATTACTCCAACTGTACGACGATCACGAAGCAGGTGTCTTTGCGAATAAGCTGCTGCAAATGAGAGAGGGTCGTCCTGGAATCCGACGGAGATGGGAAAATTCCATTTTCCGAAGAATTTCCCATTTCCCATCTAACTGCTGTACTAGCGCCAAAGAACGAGTGGGTCAATAAAAAAAAAAACAAAAAAAAAAATCAAAAGTATACACATCCATATCATTGTGATGGCTGATGATGATAGTACTGCCAACTCCGTTGAATTTCTCAACTCCCTGTTAACGGGCGTGCCGTCCCATCAGCTGGAGCTTAAATTTGGCGTTCCAGTTCTGGTGATACGAAACCTTGATGCAACCAGACTGTCCAACGGCACCAGGCTACGTATCACAGAGCTGAGCTGCTAAAGGAGAGAGCGTTTTAAGTCCCCGGATACCCATTATTCCAAATAACTTACCATTTCAATTTAAGAGGTTACAATTTCCCTTAAAATTGGCTATTATGACGATCAAAAATTCCAGGGCCAAACCATAAAAGTGACAGGCATTCAATTTTGCACTCCATGCTTCTCACACGGTCAATTATATGTTGTTTGTTCAGTGCCCAAAAATTTCACGTGCTTGCGGAAAATAACAAGTCATTTAATGTTGTATACAGAACGGTATTAGAATAAATAGTGCCCAACAAGGCGTTTGATGGTTTACTTTGAAAAGAAGGTTGTATAGCGCCAAAATAAACTGTTTTAAGCCATATCTTCGCCTCATTTAATTTTGTTGCGGATCTCTGCGGCCAGAATTACAGTACCCAAATGGACGCATTTTGAAGTCATCACCCACATCCAGTCAGTTCTCACACAAAATTTAACATCACGCCTGAAATCCCCTACGGGTTAGGCAGAGGTGTACCTTATCGTACCTTACCACACCCACATTTCGCCGTCCCTTATGTTGAAGTCCCATGTGACAGCGGGCGAGCCTATTCAATTCTATTCCACCAACCGGGCACAAATCCAGATTCCGTGGCTGCTACTGAGAAATTTCTGATGGAATACCCCAATAACACTATTAAAGTATTTTTTCAATTGCATACATTGTTTAATGTTAAGTGGAAGAGCGGAGTCACCTAACACAACCATCTTCTTGCTTAAAAGGTGATCTCCAAATCATGTGCGTTATAACTTTATGTAATTTAAATAAACATATTTTTTAATATTGCCCGATCCGTCAATCGATCCCAGGACCTCATGCTTAGTAGTCGCACTTGCGACCACTCGACCAACGAAGCAGTCTCACACATACACACCTAAATAACCACGCGAACGAAGTAGCGGGTAGCAGCTAGTATAATATAAAATGAGACATACAACTGCCGCTTTAAATCAGTTCCTTAAAAAAGTATTTTCAAATTTTTCAAAGTTAGACTTACTTCACCTCCACATCTGCTTCGATCTGTTTACTTGAGCTCTTATTTTGTACTATACAGGTTAATAGAGACACCGACGCGCATCCCCCACGTCGAAATTTTTCATAGGTAATTTAAAAAAAATCTGTTGTTTCAAAATCATTTTGACCGTGTAGCTATTGCTTTTGTAGGAAACAGCTGATTTTTCAGAATGATGTACTGAGTACGCAATAACCATTTTCGCGCCAGTTCCCTTCCACTCTGTCTAGGAAAATTGGACCAAACATTCATAAGGTCGCAATATGAACACATCGGTCGATATCAGTCGTATCGGTTCTAGGACAAGTTCATTTATTCTATTTCCAGCCACGTCAACTAATGTTTCTTACAATAAATTAATTCGCAGAACCAGCTGTAACTCGATACGTTCAAAGAACGCTCAAAGTTATTGGAACAGACTGTTTAATTTTATTTATACATATAACAAGATATTTAAAAATACACAGGTACAAAGATATGAGATACATCCAATAGACTTATGGACTAGTGTACCAATTTCTTTCAGGTAAGCACATCATGCATTTCTTATTTGTCGATTGATTTTGAGTGCCTACTTAAAATTAGATTTGTTATAATTTACAGTAGGTATAAGGAATTTGTCAGTAGCAGACCCAAAGTCTGGCTTTGTACCCAGTTGATGGCAATGACCAAATTAAAAAACTTCCAATCGTCCGCTTCAGAAGGGCTTACACAGATGGTTTATTGAGAATCCCTTCTATAACATAAAAGAATTCCTTGAGCTTAAACCCAAATGTAATTGTACCTATACCAAAAATTTGCATGTCATTATGTTATGATTGAATATGTTAAGCTACTATTATACTACCATTGTAAGAACGTTTATAACCATATTTATCTGCAAATAAATCTTTGACTTTGACTTTGAATGGGTTCGCTACATAGCAATTGAATCAATCTAATACATCGGGGATTAAGTCGTTTTTTTTCTGACGATATGATGATGACAAAATTGTAAGCGATGTCCTCAATTGGTTTGTTGAACCCCATATAATAGGGGCAGTGACTACAACTCGGAAAATAACAAAAAAGTTTTAAAACTATTTGCTGAACTGGCGATCTTATTCTTCTGAGTTATGTACACTCGAGAGCAATGAATCCGGGTCACTTAAGGAATGTTAAAAATCTCGGAAACTAAAAATGATAGGTTAATGCAATAAATTGTATTTAATAGACAATGTAATACTCCTTAAATGAAAGTAAAAAAAATATGAGTCGCCATACATTTTATTAACACAAAATTACATAAAGAAAAAAACTGCTGATCTCTCCTTAAAACAAAAATAGGAAACATGAAATTTTTGAACTTTATTACGATTTTCTTGAATTTTAATACTTCGTATTGCCTCCTCGTGCTTCCATTACTGCGTTTACGCGGTTTGGCATGCTGTACACCAAGTTCCTTATACGATTTTGGGGAATATTCTCCCATTCCTCTGTGAGAGCAATTTTGAGCTCACGAAGCGTGATTGGGGGAGGATTTCGTTGTTTTACGCATCTGCCTAGCTCGTCCCAAGCATGCTCGATCGGGTTGATATCCGGGCTGCGCGCTGGCCACTCCATACGAGTAATGTTCATCTCTTGAAGGTAGTCATTCACAATCCTACCTGTATGAGGTCGGGCATTGTCATGCATAAATATAGCATCCTCACCTAAATTGACCATAAATGGACCAACGTGATCATTGAGGATTTCTTCCACATATCTTACGCTAGTTAAAGAGCCGTTTTCTATGATCACCAGCTCTGTGCGACTTTCAGAAGAAATTCCGGCCCACACAAGTACAGACCCACCACCGTAGGCTACTTTTTCTTCGATGCATGCTTGCTTGAATCTTTCCCCTGGTCTTCGATACACTCTGTGTCTTCCATCGTGCTTGTAGAGCATACATTTTGATTCGTCGGAGAACATAACTTTTGACCAATCTTCAATACTCCAATTTACGTGGCTCTGGGCATATCTTAGTCTTGAAATACGATGCCCACGCTCCAGTTTAGGGCCGTTTGCAGGTCTAAGGGGTTTTAAGTTAGATTCAGCAAGCCGACGTCTTACTGTCCATGCACTTGGGTTACTTCCTCCGAGGCGTCCAAACTGATTTGTGAGTTCAGTTCCTGTGAGAAAGCGATTTCGAAGCATGGTGTTCACCAAGTATCGGTCTTCTCGTGCTGTGGTACACCTGGTTCTGCCCGTTCCTGGTCTGCGTAGGTTAGAACCAGTTTCTTCGTAACGTCGGAGAATTCTTTGTACTGTTGACAGCGACACACCGACAGTCCTGGCTGTATCGCGCTGACTCCGGCCGGTTTCCAGCATTGTAAGTATTCTGGTGCATTCTTCAGGCGTAAGCGACATAATTTCAGCTTGAATAATGAATATAGAGCACTATCAACATGGTTTATGTACCCACATAAATGACAGATTACAAACAAAAGCAAAACCAAATGCTGTAATTTCGTAGTTCCATCTTCGAAAGTGGCCCTTTTTCAAATTAGATTTTTTTATGATATAACTTTACAATAACTAAGAAGTTTTAATACCTTCATTTAAGGAGTATTACATTGTCTATTAAATACAATTTATTGCATTAACCTAGCATTTTTAGTTTCCGAGATTTTTAGGATTCTTTAAGTGACCCGGATTCATTGCTCTCGAGTGTAGTTCCTCCCTATGCTCAGTTGTTGCTTCCAAAGATGCAATCAAAGAAGTAAGAACATACTATTTATGGTGACTGCTCCGTGGTGCACTATTTTCTGCTGGACCAAACTGCTTATAGAATGACGAAGACTATTTTAGTACATCTCACTGAATTTTCTTAGTGTTGCCTGTTTATCTCTCTTTAATAGTTCACATCCAAACCAAGTTAAGTTTGTGAAGTCCCATTTTCTCTGTGACATTATAATAATACTAGTTTTTGCTCGCGGCTTCCCTTGCGTTGTCGTCAGATTTTATCCCACGGAAACGTTTCAAATAGCCTATGACACTCGGAGGTAATATAGCTTCCCATAAGTGAAACAAATTAAGTAGGTAATCGATTAGGAGGTCCGAAGATTACCCCCTACAATGCCCTACATCCAAAATTACAAAGTGTACGTCTTTATAACGTTAGTAGATGACGACAGACTTAAGCAAGAAAACAATTCTTTACAAAAATAGGTTCTTTTATTTGCATATCACATCTTTAGCTTATTCTACACCAAATTACTATCGTACACCATAATCTTGCCAAGATTTAGTTCAATTCTTCTGGCAGGATTACAACTGGATTGGGCAGGATAGGTACTCCAATTTCCACAGGCTCTGGAACTATTGCAGGTCCAATTTCTACAGGCTCCGGGACAAATGCAGGTCCAATTTCTACAGGCTCCGGGACAATTGCAGGTCCAATTTCTACTGGTTCGGGGGCAGAATCCACAACGTGAACGGGGTCAGCAGGGACTACATCAATGGGAGGTTGAGGAACCACAATACCGGGTACAGAAACCTGCTGATCGTTGATGTTCACAATGATCTGGACAAGAGGGTTACTAACGGGTGCTGGTGCAACTGGGGGAAGTATGCCTTCTGGCAGCACAGGAGCTGGAGCAGGAATAATGGGCTGTTCTTCCACAAGTGCAGGACCAACGGCAATAGGCTCGTAATCCAAGACAGCAGGTCCCGAAGCAATGGGTTCGAACTCCAAAACAGCTGGTCCAATTGCGATGGGCTCAACCTCTGGGGCTGGAGCTGGAGCTGGACCGGCTGCGCCAGGGTCTACCAGGCTACGGTGGTGGGGGCTGGCGATGGCCAAAGCCACGGCACAGGCAAAAATGAGCATGTATTTCATTTTGCTGTAAGAGAATTGTAAGAATTAGGTCATTTTTTAGACTTACCTAAGAACATCGTCTAAAAATATGTTAATATTACAATTTAATTTCGCTCTGTATACTAAGAGCACATAAATATTTTTGTTTAAAAGTCGAAAAAAAACAATAAAAGAATTCTGATTTTAAGAATTTTTAATTAAGAAATTCGTAAAACCAGGCTCATTTGTCAAAAATATTACTTTATTGCAGCGAAAATAAATGAATAATATTCTTTTAGGACTTACCAATGAAAATTATTTTCGGGTTGTGTCTCAAAACAATAGTAGTATTGGTTGTAGTTGTCAAACTGTGATTTTGATATGCAATTTAGCGTATTTATATAAAACAGTATCTGTTGGGTGACCAAAATAATGAGTACCTAATAGATAAGATTATAATTTTTAGTGCTAATCTCAGCTTTATACTTATGACTTTAGTGACTAATAATAACATTATGAAACCTGAATCTGGTTTAATGAACTTAATAAAACCTTGAGAAGAAATGTTCTAGAATCAGATTGTGAATAATGGATTACCAAGTGGTGTATGACACAGCATCTTCTCAACGAACTCTGATGAATTAAAATACTTAGTAAGAGGTTAGAAAAAAGTTTTATTATTATTTTTGGTCTGAATAGTTAGTAAATATTGTAAAAATGCTTTGTTAATTAAGTGACACTGTACTTATCATCACAAAAAAGAATAGTCGGGTAAGTGGTTAGGTAATTTGGAGAGTCTTAATTGAGGAATATTATGATTCATGTTATGAAACATGTACCTAAGAGTCAAACCTGAAAAAGGCGAAATGTAATTGGGAACATGACGTCCATTATGATTCCCATGTTATTCATAACATAACATCACGCCTGTAGGCTGTAATCCCCAAAGGTGATAGGCAGAGGTGTACCTAATAGTACTCCCACATTTTGCCGGTTACGTTTAAGTCCCATGTCCATGTTCCGTGTCCATAGGGGCGAGCCTATTGCCATAAACCGGGCACATGATAGAAATCCCTTCAACACTTTGCCCGATCCGGAAATCGAACCCAGGACCCCTTACTCATCAGACGAGCTTGCGACCACTAGAACAACGAAGCAGTCCCATCTTATTTCTTAATACAAATCAAGTTACCCATTCCATTTAATGGAGGAATCGTCACTTAAGTTGCGTACGTTCCCGGTAAGGTGACATTGACCTTTGCAGTAACTATTTTTGTATTTTCTAGAAACTAAACACATTATCATCTATTAATCCACTGACGCACTAAAATCGCCGGATGTTTTTTTTTAAATAAATGTGCATAGTGTTAAGCAGTTAATGTTTTAATCCCGACTTGTATGGAAACGACGACACTGAAGGAATTAATAACGATTAGATTATAAAGACATGCAGTAATATTGTGCAGGTTTACGTGACGTGATGACTTTGAACGTTTGATGTGTGTTTATGTGTGTTTGTGTGTTTGTGTGTGTTTGTGTGTTTGTTTGAGTGTTCCTGTTCAATTATAATTTTATTTTATTGTGTTTATGATTCGCTTACAATAAAGACGTTGAAACTCTACCGCGTTGTGAAAAATTCTATAATTTCAAAATGAGATAAAATCATTATATTTATAATTTTGAGGTATTTAAAGGTTTAAAATACGATTGAATTGATCGTTCTTCGTTCGTTCTTCGTCGTTGGTCACAAGTGCTACTGCTGGGTGACCTGGGTATGTAACTGAGGACCTCATGTCCTGAGTAAGATTCACAGATGTCGATAGCATCCCGGAGCCTAGATTTGTACTCGGTTGATGGCAATAGGCTACGACAAGGGACTTAAACATAACTTGAGAAATGTGTGGGTATTATACATAGAAGGTATAAACGGACCCTTCACGAACATTCTGTACATCCAACTAACTCTACGTTCAAAAATTATTTCTGGGAAACGACTTTTTTTTGGGTCAACATTTCAACAATCACGTATTACGGTAGGACTCCAATGTAACGCACTCAAATCATTATGCTGTTGTATGCATTGAAAATTATGAGGGTCGTGGAGGTATTTAAAGTAAAGTTGTAACATGAAAAACTTGCATTTAGAAATAAACTTGTGAAAAACTTGGAACTTTGACCCACAATATCTCCGTAATTAGAAGGTGGTCGATGTTCAATGACGAGGAGAAAGGTCGTTAAGGGTACTTTTACACCCATAAGGTTTAACTTACTACTCAATCCTACGGGAAAAACAGGCCTGATGTTTATAGTCCGGTCAAATGAGCCAAACTTGAACCAAAAAATAGGAGTGAAGGTACAATAATTAAACTCTTCCAACTTTTTGAATCGTTATATATCAGAAACGGTGGCTCATAGGAAAAAAATATTTAGCAATTTTTATAGATAATTATCTGATCTACAACTTTTGTCTGAACTAATTTTATGATAAAACTTACCGTTTTGCTGAAAATCGCGAAAAACCCGTTTTTGTGACCTTTGACCCCGAGTAATTTTTTTTTCAGGTATCGGAACGATGAGGACTTTTCAGATTTCTTTTATTTCGAACAATCCTACCAACTTTGAGCTGGGTGCGAATTATTGTACCCTCAGATGTCTAAATTGACCGGACTATTAGTTATATTGTTTCGCATATAATATTCGTTTATCAAAATTTTCTTATCCTTCTATAAAATGAGTATCGAACAAAATAAAATGGCTGTGAAGGTGACCAATTTATAGGCAATCTACTTGAGTACTAACGACAATAACCCTTCGTCTTGGCCGAGTTTTACAAGTAACAGCAGCTGATGCCCGTTTACTCCTTGTTTTTCTTTTGCTCACAAATCATGGAAGTTCTTGTGGAAGGCGAAGGTGCATTTTATTTATTTACTAGCGACCCGCCCCGGCTTCGCACGGGTGCATGTATTATGCATATAAACCTTTTCTTCAATCACTCTATCTATTAAAAAACTGCATCGAAATCCGTTGCGAAGTTTTAAAGATTTAAGCATACATAGGGATATAGACAGAGAAAGCGACTTTGTTTTATACTATGTAGTGATTTATTGCACAATGTACACACCGTTACAAGCTTGGCTTAAAAACAAATGAATACTTTACCCTGTTAGGACGCAGCAAAATAACTTAAGATTAGAATATAATTATAAAGAACCTTCGATCAAAGAACAGTTTAAATTATCAATATCATTACTATATTACTCTTACTTTCTACTAATTATTTATTATTATTTAGTACCTAATATCACATAGGAATACACACTAATATAATATATAATTCCACTCTTTAGTGTCTAAATCACCCACCGTGGTCATCGTAATGTTGATCACCTGGGATCACTGATGGAATATACGCCATTTTTTTTTTTTTTTTTGGGGGGTGAGAAATCATCAAATGACTCCTCCCGCTCTGGGCGGAGCGGAAGGGAGTGTCAGACTCTTACTGACTAAAAAACACCCATGTTCCTTCATTGGCCCTTTATGTTCCAGGGCCGCGGTATCTCTTTCGAACAGTCCCGCAGCCCTGGCAGGCACCGGCCCTTGCGGGCCCCTCCCGTTTGCTGACATCTCTTTGAGGCGCGCGTGGAACACGAACGCGCCGTCGACACGGCCTGCCCGTCGTCATACGACGGACGGACGGCGAGCTAGCCCATTACTCGCCGTCCACAGGCCCGCGCCTACGGTGGCCGAGAGCCATCACGGCGTGGCCCCCGACGCCCGGTGCTTCACCCGCGGCGGCTGGGACGTGAGGAGGTTCTCTCCCTCTCACGTTCCGCCGCCTCCTTCGCTAGCATGACTATGGAATATACGCCTTGTGATATTTTTTGGTATTGGTATATTGACAAAAAGGATCTTAATCATTTCTAGGACAAATCTCTTGACGATATTATTAATTGTGCCCAATGCTAAACTTATAACTATACGTGTGAATTTAGGTTAGTATTTCTATAATTGTTATTATCATTATTTCATCCGAAAAATATTCAATGCTGTTCGTAAGCTACTTCCAAGCGTTACCGCATCGAGCATCCGTTTCGAACATCCAGCAATTCCCGCGAGAGTGAACCATCTACACCATAGGCGTATAGTGATCTTCCTTTAACTTCTGTCACAAATATTTCGATACATTGACATCCAAAGGAGGAGGAGGAGAAGCTCGTGGTCTAGGTTGGTCCGTGGATGGGTGTACATACCGACCATTACATACTAAGTTCCCCCTTACCTCGGAAAGCAATTTAAGCTGTTGGTCCCAGTTGTCATTCATAGATCTTTGGCAGTTGTTATAGGTAGTCAGCGGCCGGAAAGTCTGACAACCAGTCTTATTAGTGGGTATCGTGCTAACTGGGTTGTGAAGGTCAGATAGGCAGTCGCTCCATGTAAAATACTGGTATTCAGCTCCATCCGGTTAGACTAGAAGCCGACCCCAACATAGTTGGGAAAGGACAGGCAAATGATGATGGACAACCAAAACCGAAATCCTCCAGACAGATTTACGTCAAATCTTCAAACTGTCATAAACCAGCCAAGCGCCACCCCCTTGGTCATTACTCCTTCCCTTTGACCTCGCAGATCATTCCGCACCTACAGGCCAGCTACAAGTCGTTAATATTCAGCTAACGTGTTCCAATTACTAACTGTTAGTCGTGCCCCAATAAATAAAGGTTGGTAGTTATAATTGACAGGTTGCTTTGAGCCTGACGCATTGCGGCCTGGTTCGGTTGTGGGTTGTAAGCTTACAAGACGGCAAATAAATCACGTTTTATTTGGGAATCTTCTATACATGTTGTCTGTGGTGTTCTAGGTAGGTAGATTTATTTTCTACGATGAAATAAGGTGGCTTGTGTGAGATCAAAAGTGGAACTTGATAATGCTAGGGTTGCCCGGCGTGTTAATCGGAAATCAATCCCACAAGGACGTTTACCGGGATGAAAACAACCCTATGCCCTAACTCAGTCATGGCGAATCTGTGTTCCAACGTTCATGGAGACCCGTTTAACAGTTAATTGTTATAAACGGTCAGACAGTGTTATGAATTAGTACGAATTGAAATGTGTACACTTTTACTGTGTAGCTTTACTACACCAGCCTTCTGTGGGCAGTTCCGACAGTGAGTTTCTCACCACACTACCGTTGATGATACCTATATGACTTTAAGTATATTCCTGAGATAACTATCTACGCAATACAACCACTATTTATATAAGAGAAATATTTGAGTGTAACAAGGAATGTCCATAAGGGCTTATACAGCATGTTTTATTGCTTAGGCAATATCCACAGGGTGCTGATTAAACATACGCTCGGCAGATTCTGTATCGTCCAGGGTATGGTCCAAGGGATAGAGAAAGATGTTGTATTAAAATCCAAGTTTACATGCGAGTAGTTGAGAGTTTGAAAATATGCGGCTTAAATTGCTGTTTCTTTTGATTGCGTCGACATAGAAGTTTGATTTTGTTACAGTTTAAAGGTATTATAGACTTGAGTATTTGATATGAATTTCAATTTCCTCTACGCGTTCATGAGGAAAGGGGTAGTAAGTTTAAAATTATTAAAAATATTTTTATTATAATATGATGTAATTAAAAATTTACGGTTTTCGCAATTTTTCCTTTATTTGTGCTATAAGACGTTGCTTTGTACCAAATTTCAAGATTATGAGTTCACAGAAAGGACCCTGTAGGTTTTGATTCCCTTGCGAGTGTCGAAAATTTGTGGAAATTGACTGCATAAACGGCTGTATCTTTTGATTGCGTGGGCTTAGAAGTTTGATTTTTTCACAACTCTAAGGAACAGTAGATAAGAGTATTTGATATAAATAAAATATAAATTCCAGCTTGATACCTTCACGCGTTCCTGAGAAAAAGGGTCTTAACAGACAGACAGACGGACGGACAACCAAGTGATCCTATAAGGGTTCCGTTTTTTCCTTTCGAGGTACAGAACCCTAAAAAACAATATTTTGACGTACCCACTTATGCGTAGAGCAGGAACACAAAGGTAAAAATCACGCACGTTCAAATACACTTTAATTGAGCACCTAAAATCAGTAAAATAGGAACCACTTTTCAAGCAACTGCTTATAAAATTATAAAGACATCAATTTCAAAACACTTGACGATAGAGATACACAGTGTCCTCTCCCAGGAGGAGATTTAACAGAATTTTAGAAATACGAAACCTTTTGAAAACAATCCTTCTACTTTAATTGGGATTGAGAGCAGCGGTGGCCCAATGATGGCGGCCCCAACTTACGAACAGGGGGTCTAAAATGGCCGCTTTAGCAGAATCATAATAGGATAATAATATGAATTTCGTTTAAATTCTTAAAATATAATTCATAATAGTTATATTAATAACTATTATGAATTGTCACCTTGTGACCATTTTACGAATTTAAACGTAATTCATATTATTATCCTATTATGATTCTGCTAAAGCGGCCTTTTTAGACCCCCAGTAAGTCGTGGGATCAAACCCAGGCAGGTGCATTACTTTGTCTAATTTATTTCATCACCACTGCTCTCAAAACGCGAAGGAAAACATCGTGAGGAAACCGGCATGTCCTGGAACCAAAAATTCAAAGACATGTGACATCTACCAACCCGCACTGGGCCCGCGTGGTGGATTATAGCCCATTCCCTCTCATAGAGAGGAGGCCGTGTGTCCCAGCAGTGGGAACATTATAGGCTGATTATGCTTCTTCTTTAATTGATATTTATTGATTCTCCAACAACCTTTAACAAAATTGACGTAAGGTTTTCTCTAGCTTTGAAACATTTTTGACTTACCGTGACCGCTGATAGAATGTAATTTTGTAGAGGTCCGAATGATATTTTCTTTAATACTGTTGATCCCATAACATGAACCACACGTTAGTTTAGAGTGGGCAGAGACAACAACCTCTGTAATCACAGATAATAACGAATACTTTGCACCGACACATGAATTCCCTACACAAATAGCCAGATACTTAGATACCCATTGTGATACCGTCGTCTCTTTCACTCCTTCCCTCTGAGATGGTGTTAGAGAGAGACCGATATAGCGTTTATTAAACCCTTCAGTTTGTTTTATTAAGTTTTGTATCCTGCTGGTTGTAATTTGGACGAGGGTTTTTTCTTAAAATTATGATAGCTGGCACTGGAGGCAGATGAGTTTAATTATTATTTAATTAAAGTGTTTTGTTTGGGATGTTTGTTGTATTTATTTTGCTGTTTTATTACTTTTTAATGACTATCAAATTAGGAAAGAAAGAGAATTAAACCTTTCAAATACGAGGTCAAATTAAATTACTTAGGGAAACTCTGCAGACGTGATGGGTATCTTATTATTTCAAAAAAAGAATCTTCGAAATCGATTTAAAATTAGCGAATATTATCACTGATTCGTACTCCACCCTAGGCTGCATCATCGCTTCACATTAAACGAGCGGCCACACGCAAATTAGTGATTAAAAAAAATACATTCAAATTCATCGAGAATCTTCTTTTTTAAAATTCGGATTCATGAGCTAATTGCTCATGAAAAATTTTAATTGTACATTGTATTGTTACATTTACATTTTATCCCGTTCCTATGTTCCTGTGAGATGATTTCCAACCTCAGCGCGGGCGAAGTCACGAGCAAAAGGTAGTCATAGGTATGTATATAAATCATCCTGATAACTAACACCTTACATAATGCCTCAACCCACATATTACAAACCCCAGACCGTCTTGCGGCGCCACAAGATCGTCCAACATCCAACATGTGCAACATACTTCAACATAGTTGGACATAGATGTACAGGTGCCAGGCCACAGGCTGGCAGGTATGTGGCGATGACACCGCAGCTTGTGTTGGAATGCCGACGTGTGTCTTAGTACGGTTATAGAGATGGACGTGACTTGTAGCTGTGTTGATGTATAACTACGAATATACGCCTCTTACTAACATTGTAAGTGTTTCTGGTCGCTAGTAGAGATAGTCATAGCACTCGCTTTTTACTGAAAAATAAAGTATGGAAACTAGGTGACTGTTTACATTAATATTAAGTTAAGTAACGTCTATCGTCGTCTAAATGTTGTGCAAAATAATGTATTTTTAATTCAGCGAAAAAAATGCGCGGAATTAAATTAACATTGTTTTGCACGGGTATTTCGCAGAGCAGTTTTCCATAATGTAATAATTCCACAGCTTATCTTAAGCAACGTTGAGTTATGCCTAGGCTAGTGTAGTGACATTAACTCAGTCACAATGGGTACTATTGACATAGGTGTGGTTACTGGTTAGTTTCAAATACAAAAAGTTGTATTATTTTTTACTAATAATTGTTTACGCAAACAATGCCGAAGATCGTCGACATTTTTCGTTTAATTAATGTGGTTACGGCAATATCTCAGGTAACCGCACGGATTGTGATTGATTGTTATGACCCATGAATTCTCATTCTCAAATAATTAAATTGACATAAAAAATACTTATATTTTATCTATTGACAGAAAAATACTTATATTTTATCTAAAAGCTAACTTATGAATAATTTGAGTACGTCATCATCATCATCATCATCCACAGCCCGATTTCACCCACTGCTGGGTATAGGCCTCTCTTTGCTTGTGTCAAGCTCCACGTTCTTGTGCCAGCCTCATCCAGGATATTCCCGCAATGGCAACAATGTCGTCTACCCATCTCGACGCCGGACGACCAACTCTTCTCTTTCCATTCCTTGGACGCCATTCGGTCACAGTAGCAATTAGTCGATAGTATAGGTATGTGGGTAGTAAGTAGAAATAAAGACTTTTTTGCAATATTTTACTCTCAAATAAAGTCTATGTTTCTGATGAGTATTAGAAACATCGAAGGACTAGTCACAACTTGAATCTCACGTGATTTGTCAGTTTTTGAAAGAAAGAAACGAAAAGTATGTCTTAGACTCACACAGGATAAAACAATAAAATAAAAAGAAAACAACAAAAAATAAACAGCAGACATGCACTAAACAAAATTGGTTCAGTACGAAGCCAAAGGCTCCTATCACAGCATGGTGCTGTAACATAAAAAAGTATCACAGTGCTGATATTGTAATGGCCCAATTGAGGTTTGCCCGTGTATCAACAAATTCCCAAAAAAATGTTAACATTACCTAATTAAACGACCAACTCTTCTCTTTCCATTCCTTGGACGCCATTCGGTCACAGTAGCAATTAGTCGATAGTATAGGTATGTGGGTAATAAGTAGAAATAAAGACTTTTTTGCAATATTTTACTCTCAAATAATGTCTATGTTTCTGGTGAGTATTAGAAACATCGAAGGACTTAGTCACAACTTGGACTTCACGTGATTTGTCAGGTTTTAAAAGAAAAACAGGAAAAGTATGTCTTAGACTCACACAGGATAAATAAATAAAATAAAAAGAAAACAACAAAAAATAAACAGCAGACATACACTAAACAAAATTGGTCCAGTACGAAGCCAAAGGCCCCTTACCTCAGCATGGCGCTGTAACATAAAAAAGTATCACAGTGCTGATATTCTAATGGCCCAATTGTGGTTTGCCCGTGTATCAACAAATTCCTAAAAAAATGTTAACATTACCTAATTAAACCGGGACAAAAACTCCTCTTGGCTTTATCCCAAAACCGCTGGCATTAAGGTGAAATCATCACGCCATTATTCAAATGTGGGTAGGTGAAGCTTTCACACCTCGTTCGGGTAAGGGGTTGTGCAGCGGGTCAATATTCTGTAAGTGGCTCTTATGGAGCCTAGCTGCTCATGGTTCTACATTGGAGAGTAGACCGGGAGATAAGATCTTCAATGTAATTCGAATTATTTTTAAATTGTTTTGGATCTCATGGCGCCATCTTGTGTTTTTTAAACAATTTCCACAGACAATTTCACAGTGGAGAAGTTTCCAATTTTTTTGTAGGACCAAGTTTAATAATTTAAATAAGAGGAAACCAAAATGTGAAAACATCATTAAAATATCTCTAGAAATGAAAAACTCATGATACTCTAAAGTTTACAATGAGGTAAACAAGTAGTAGTAGTACGAGTACATCCACATTTCACCGTCGACGTCGTTATGTTTTTAAGTGCCATGTAATAAGGGGAGTGCCTATTGCCATCAACCGGGCACAAATCCAGACTCCGTGGCTGCTGCAGACTTTATCTAACTACGTTATTTTCTTGGTGTGTGGCTAATGAAACAAACCCATGAGAAGGTGGATAAGTAGGTCCGCTGAAAATTTAAACTCCTTTTATTTCAACACTAATATAAGACGGATTTAAAGAAAAAACGTCCATTAAATAATAAATGTATTTTTATAAATGATGAAAATGAAATTTTTATAATAAATGTATTTTTGTTATTTTATTTATTTAGTTTGACTTGTTAGGATGAGCTGGACAAAACAAACGACCAGTGGCCCACATTAGCCCTGGATCGAAACAACTGGAAATCATGGGGAGAGGCCTTTGCCCAGCAGTGGGATGACACAAGTTAACAGTATCAGTTCGACTTAAATTATACAGCAATTTCTCAATAATTTATTCATGAATTTCAAATTCTTTCACCGGTTTACTAGATTTCATCTGTATTAATTCCGTTTAGTTCAGTTAAATATAGTGTTATCAACATCATGAAACTTCTCCATTATGTCAATCTCATTCAAGCGCCTAAGCAAACATGTAATAAGTAAAGTATAAAAGCTCTGTAACTACTTTTTTGAATATTGATTTCTGATATGATTTTGGCGGTTATTTTGTAATTTGTACGGATTTTGCTCACTAGTCACCGATTATTTGTCGACCACAAATATGGCCACTATTGTATTGTGTGTCTATTAAATTGTGTATTACATATGTAGAGATATACAGACGCCAGCATATCAAGCTACTACAATCTGTCAAATTTATATTATAGATTTTCAACTTTAGGTTTAGGGTTTAGGTTCAAGTTTGCTTGAGATAATTTGACAGTTTCGGGTAGTTTGATGTGCTGGCGTCTGTATATCTCTACATATATAATTCACAATTCAATAGACACACACACAGAGGATGCAATGAATTGACACCTTAGCTTCAATTAATTGCATCCTCTACTACAATTAATTGAAGCCTTAGCTTCAATTAATTTCCTCTATTTTGTCATCTCTTAGACTATTTTATCTATGCATAAGAATTGTTCGACGCCATTATCATAGTTTGTTAATAGGTTTAGTTAAGCTAAGAGGTATCGCGTACCTGTAATGATAATAAGGGAGAACTAAATAAATAATAAGACATTTATTTTTTTAAGATTTTTATTCTTCAATGAATAAAATAAATGCATAGTTTGGCTATTCATTTATTTAATCAGTGTAACCAACGTATGTTTTTTAACTATAAAACAATTGACAGTCCATACCAGATTCCCAGCTCCCAGCCTACAATCGGGATAGAATAACTCAACAGCCTCCCTACTATTATCGCCAGAGTTGAACGAGGTTCGCCATTCGATTCCCATTTCTAAATCCAATTTCAGACTACCCTCAACAGCTGGATTTACATTGCAGCGATAGACTACGCTTCAAAAAAAGATAACAAAAGAGTTTTTTTTTTTTAATTAAAGCTTCCTTTGTAATAGGATTTTCAGAGAAATTGGATGGAGCTGTTAGATGTCTAGCTTGGATCATTTGTGATTTATATTTGGAATTAATTATTGATTTAAACGGGACTGTTTTTCGATACGCTCGCGTATGTAATCAGTATTTGGTTCAAACATTTATAAGAAACTTTTGTCTTGATATGTTTCGTTGTATAATGTATTACATAAAAATGACCCGCCCCGCCACAGGTCTAATGGTGTTTCTATTAGACATGTGGCGGGGCCGGTTACTCTATTAAAACTCGCTTAAATACTTTAACATTTCTGTGCTTCATCTTAATTAAATATTCAAGTTTTGTGCACAAATGCCTTCCGTAATAAATGCTCTTAATCTTGGTAGAAACTGCATAAAACTCTATTGTGCTGCAGTCTAACTGGCCACACAGAAGCACAAAAAGTGGCTTTATTCGTTACTAAATGGATATTGTAAGGAATTTATTTCGTTGGTCGAGTGGTGTATGTTCTGTTAATTGTGATTTATTATGACAATTATTACTAGGTGACATCTAAATGGAGTGCCTAAAAGTACTGGAATGTGGAATTTATAGAAAATCAGCTTAACATTCAGCTAACACCTAGTGTTAGTAAAATATAACGATTTGTAGTGCTTTCTACTGAATGATGGATTGATAACTATAATTTGTACTTGAGTCAAATAGCCTAGAATAGTGGTGTGACCATCGGAATATCAAGGTCTCGAGTTCGTACCCAAGACACGCACCTGTGACTTTTCGGATTCATGTGCGTATTGTATAATTATCACTTGCTTCGGTGAAGGAAAACATCGTGAGGCAACCAGCATGCCTGTGAGATATTTCATGACGTCATGAAATCCAAGTCAGGGGCACATGGGCTATAAAAACTCTGACACCAGGTTAGGTACTAACCTCACTATAAAGAAGACTTGAGATTCAAAACTGTTGTGACTTTTCATCTTCCCACTAATCGGACTCATCTTCCGGGAAAATCAATTCAAAAATGTATTCAATCAATTAAAACCGCGATCTGATCCATCGAAACCGTTTATAAAGTTTTCGTAACTCGCAAACTAAATCAACATACAGTATTGTGTTGTGAATACTGAAAAAAATATAAAATTCAATGGAATCTGTATTCTGGCCGTAGGAATTTTTTGCTCGATTTTATATGAGAGTTCAAACTTTAATCTGATTGAGGGTATCGGATATCGACACACTATATTATTATAGCTTCCCTTCCCCCCGGACCTCGAATACGAGTAGACGTGTTTTAAGTTACTGTACAGTTATTATTTTTAAATTAAATTCGTTTTTTAACTATTTAAATAAGAAGTAAAAAATAGGAGTGCAGAACTCATAGGAGATATTCGCCGCGCTTCATTGTGGTGTCCAGCTCAGCGACAGAAGCTCCGCCTCCCTGCGCAAGATCATCCTGCCGTCTCACCTGCGCGCGAGCCCGCCTACCACCAACGTCACACAGAGGTACGCGCTTCTATCCTGCTTGCTCGCTAAAGCTCCGCCCTAGCTGTGACGCAGCGTCGCCGCTACTGTTACCTCCGCAGTATCTATGCGCTCCTGGTACGCCAGTTTTGAGTACTAGATCTTCGATTGTCGACCAGTGCGGTGACCCACGCACCTCACGCCGGTGAAACTTCTTCATGGGTGTTGGTCGCCTGGTACTTCTACACTGAGTGATCCATCGAACATGTCTCTTCAGCGCTTCCCCCCGCCTACTTCACCTGTCCCCGCGCCCGGCCCTGAGCTCGGCCCTACACTCTCTGCGGTATGTGCGCCTGATATATGTGAATCAGATACTGCTTCTGAGAGAAGCGGTAGCAGAAATGCCAGTGTTAGACATAAGCGTAGACATGGCGATGATGACATCAAGGAACTCAAAGGGTTGATCTCGTCCTTATCATCTAAGGTAGACCAAAGCTTCCTTGAACTCAAGCAGAAAAATGAAGAACTTAAAGAGAGTTTGCAATTTATGTCAGATAAATATGATTTAATTCTTAAAACACTTCAAAACCTGCAAGAAGATGGAGCAGAAGATAAGAAGACCATTCAGAAATTGGAAGAAAAGATTGAACTTCTGGAGCGTAAAAGCAGGTCGGCTAGCCTAGAGATACGAAATGTACCCATCTGCTTGCGAGATGACAGGAAATTTGAGTCGAAGGAAGACGCTAGTTTGATTGTGAAAACCTTGTCGAAAGCTGTCGAGGTGGACATCCAAGACTGTGACATAAAAGACATATACAGAATCCAAACCCACAAAGAAGGCAGTAAACCCATTATAGTTGAGCTGAACAGTGTCCTAAAAAAGGACAAAATAATACAAGGAGTCAAGAATTACAACAAGAAAAAACCAAATGAAGAAAAATTAAATACTGGACACCTCAGTATACGCGGACCTGCCAAACCTGTGTTCATATCAGAAGCCCTAACACCTAACGCGCAGAAACTATTCTACGCAGCTCGACAGTCTGCGAAGGAAAATGGTTACGCGTACTGTTGGACTTCACGTGGTTCCATATTCGTGCGTAAAGCCGAAGGTGAGCCTCAAATTCGAATCGAATCCGCATTAAATCTAAAACTCTTAGCTAAAAAATGACTCGTCTGTACAAACTACCTCATTGTCATTTCTTACAGTTTATTTGTTATACACTATTTTTATTTTAAGTTTAGTATTACAGTAAGTGTCCTATCTTTTTGCTGGGAACTTGTATGGTGTATCTAAATAGTATAGTACATTTGATAATTATTTCTTATTTACATTCAAAGTCTGTTCTTGTAGAAGCTGTCCTAAACATTATTTCACTATCTTATGATATGGTTCACCTTGTAAACAACCGTATTTTATCTTATTTCTCGTGTAAAACAAAACTTGTTATTAATCGCAACGCAAAACAATTGCAGTTACACACTCAAAACATTCACACCAAACATTGCCACAAACCCCTTATTCTAAATAGACTAAACACACTAAATTCCAAATTCTTCACTAAAGTACACAAACGGCCTTCACAAATGATACTCTCCAGCACAAACATAAACTTGTCATTAACTTTTAAAATTATAAATTCGATAAGCACAACTTAACTAAATTTATTGATTCTGTAGAATCATTCAATGTTTCACGGTCGTATGTGAGTTTGCCGGACCAATGTTTGAAGCATATAAACGCTACTCAACCAACTTTGAACATACTGCATGTTAACATCCGAAGCCTAAATCGTAACTTTGATGGTCTCAATGTTTTAATGCATTCCATCGATGTTAATTGTGACATAGTAGTCCTTTCTGAATGCTGGTTGAGTAAAGTGACAGATATTCCTGTATTGACTGGCTTTACCTCGGCTAGATCCTCATTTAACAACCAAAATGATGGAGTGGTAGTTTATGTAAGTTCTGATATGACTCATAAGTTACTTGAACCGGTTTTCCAGGACGCTAACTGTCTTATCTTGAGGCTAGGGCTAGATACAGCTATTGTTGCAATATACCGTTCACCTTCAGTCAGAAACATAGAAAATTTCCTTAACTCTTTAAACAATATATTGGAATCCCTAGCTTCAGTAACAACCGTAGTAGTGATTGGAGATTTAAACATAAATATTCGACCAGATAACAATGACCCAAATTCTGAAGAATATTTAAATACAATGGCTTTTCACGAGCTCCTGCCTGCCCACGTTTTCCCCACTCGCATTGAAAACTGCCTGGATCATGTTTTTTTAAAAACAGATAGACCCTCCACAACTTTGGTTCTGGACTCATATTTTACTGATCATGCACCTATTTTGTTTTGCACTGAACGAAACCCTCATAATGCTACAAAACCTAAAAGTATGATACGGCATTTAAACTTACCAGGAATTATTAGCTGCTTAGAAAACTCCGATTTCTCAAATGTTTTAACTAGCACCGATCCAAATGAAAGTGCGGAACAACTCATCTCCATTATATCAGACGCAATAAATCAACACAGTACGCTAAAAAAAGTCCCTAACAGGAAGCAGACTATTAAACCATGGATGACCACTGGCCTCCTGAGGTGCGTACGACATCGGGATCAGCTCCATATAAAAGCAATGCAAAATCCTAAAGACCTTACGGCTAAGCTAATTTATTCTAGATACCGAAATTACTGTAACAATTTACTGAAGACTATTAAATGCAATTTTGACCAAAAAGAACTCTTGAAGGCCAATGGTAACCCCAAAGCAACTTGGGATATCATAAAAACTATTAGCTATAAGAACACCTCACCCATGAGTAAGTCAGGAGAACTCCTTAATATGTGCAGCGATCCAAAGTCCTCTGTCAATGCTATAAATAAGTATTTTGCAAGCGTTGGAGCGGATCTTGCTGGGCAGGCTGCGCAGGGTCAGCGTGTAACTCGCCCAAACTTTGAATTTGACAGCGTAATAAATCCTCAAGGTAACTCATTCGTATTACTTGAAACGAATTTCTCAGAAATAGAAAATATAATTACAGAGTTAAAGCATAATTGTGCAGTAGGTCACGATGGAATACCAGCCTCAGTTGTTAAGTCTGCCAGACATGTACTTGTTCCCGTAATAACGCATATCTGTAATTTATGTATAGAATAGAATAGAATAGAATAGAATAGTCATTTATTTGCTCGGAATGTAGGTATTACAATAAGGTGGTTACAATATTAAAGAATCCTTGTACATTCTACCATTTTGGCATGCAAGCATTGATGCAGTTCATCATCAAACATTAACACAGCTAAAATATATCAGCTAAAAAATCGGATACAGAGTAATAACATTTATTTAATAAAAGTACAGTTAGTTTCTTTTTGAAAGTTGTTACTGGTTCCTCTTTTATAGAATTAGGAATGTGATTAAAAATAGCCGGTGCCATACCAAAGACACTTTTCCTCAACAAAGCAGTCCTATATCCACCCGTGCGTAACAAGTTTCGGTATTGAGATCGCAAAGTTACATCTCGGTATCTGCTTTCTGATAAATTTAAAAATAGATGTCTATTACATTTAACAAAAAGGGCAATTTCTAAAATGTAAAGACACGGAAATGTCAATAAATTACGACTCTTGAAAATTGGAACACAGCTGTCAGTAACTTTTAAACCAAATATAGCTCATAAGCAGCGTTTTTGGGCTTTAAAAATACTCTCTCTTTCGGTACAGTTGCCCCAATATATAATACCAAACCTTAAAATGGAAACGACAAGACTGTGATATGCTAGTAATACTGTTTTGATATTAACTTTTTTTTTAAGATTATAAAGTGCGTATGCAGATGCGCTGAGTTTTTTACAGATTGCTTCTGCCTGTGCCTTCCATGTCAGTTGACTGTCAATTAAAATTCCTAGAAATTTTGTCACATCTACTCTGTCTACACTTTGATTATTATAATCAATATTTAAATCATTGATACGAAGTCTTTGGTAAAAATGCATTATCTTTGTTTTTTGTATGTTTATTTGTAAGTTGTTACTATTTAGCCAATTTATTATAATTTTAATGGAGTCGTTTATAATGTTTTCATAATTTTCATTATCTCAAAAGGTATTTTCCCCGACACTTTTAAGAAGGCGTTAGTCACACCGGTATTTAAGGGTGGGGATGGTGACCGTGTCGAGAACTATAGGCCTATATCTGTACTCACCACACTGTCCAAAATTATGGAGAAGGTTCTAAACAAAAAATTGCTTAGTTATCTTGAATGCAACAACATAATTGCGCCAAACCAATTCGGTTTTAGGAGAGGCGTATCAACAGAGGATGCTGTTCTCGAACTGACTGGTCAAATTGTTAAGAATCTTGATTCTAGGACTAAAACTATAGGTATATTTCTTGATTTAGCCAAAGCTTTCGACACGGTTTCTACACCCATCCTTCTACATGGTTTAGAAAGCTTAGGAATAAGGGATATTGCCCTAAACCTCTTCCGTGACTATCTCACAAACCGTAACCAACGAGTTAAGGTAGACAACTACATCAGTGACGATGTGAATCTAACCTTTGGAGTACCACAGGGCAGCGTGCTGGGGCCCACCCTTTTCCTTTTATTTGTAAACAGATTGTGTCAGCTGTCAATCCCACACTGCAAGATACTAGTATATGCAGATGACACTGCGCTTATCATAAGTGGAGAAACATGGGAATCTGCACACCACGCAGCTGAAAATGCTCTTGGCGTAGTTATGGATTGGCTATCATTAAATTTACTTACGCTAAATGTCTCTAAAACCCACTATATCCCTTTCTCAGCAAACACTGCTACACAGCCTAGTATGCCAGACGTTAAAGCCCATAGTTGTCACCCTACGCTGACCCCTTGTAGTTGCCCTAGTATACATAGAAGCTCGTGTGTAAAATACTTGGGCGTGCACATTGATAACACATTGAGTTGGCAAAAGCATATCAGTGTGACAGTTACGCGTGTTCGTAAGCTAATGTTCCCTATGAAAAAACTAAGAAAAGTAGTTGCCGACCGATTGTTAAAAACTATATATTTCGCCTTAGCTCAGTCACTTCTAACCTATTGCATATCTGTCTGGGGTGGTACACATAAAACGTATTTACTTCGTCTTGAGAGGGCACAAAGAGCTGTCTTGAAAGTCATGCTTCACAAACCTTACCGGTACCCGACAACCCAGCTTTATAAAGACATATCTGTACTCACTGTCCGACAGCTCTGTGCACTTAACATCACCTTACGTGTACACTCATCATTGACTTATGACCCAAGGTTACTAGAGCAAAATAAACGACGTAAGGATCCTGTATGCCCACCTATCACAACCAAAACTGCTCTGGCGAGACGAAGTTACCCGTGTCTTAGCAGGCACCTTTATAACACAATGAACGAAACCTGCAAAGTATATTCTTTACCTAAATTTAAATGTAAAGCTGTAGTTAGTAGTTTTCTTCAAAAGTTAACGTACGATGAGACCGAACAACTCTTTGCAAAAAAATCACACTAGCACAACTAAAAACAGATTTAAATTTAAATTACCTCTTTATTATCCATTCTATACTGTGTTACAAACCAAACACACAACTAAACACACACACACCCACTCATACACCCACACCACACACATACCCACAAATACACCCAAACCACACACATACCCACAAATACACCCAAACCACACACATCCATTCCTTGCTTGCATTAATTTTAATAAGTGTTAAGTACATAATTATGTCAAACTAAGTTTTATGGTTACAAAAACTCCTACAGGTGCAGCAAATAATTGTCAATGAACAGTAAGAGAAAGGCGCCTGTGTCTGTAACACAGTTTATACTAGCACAGACACAGACGTTCACTCTGTCTCAAATAATGCATAGCGTTGTACTTCATATAATAGCGTTTTTATGTTTTGATTGAGATGGACAAATTGTATTTGGCTTTTTGATAAATAAAGATTATTATTATTATTTTCGGAAAGTGTTTCTTCTTCTCAGCCCTTAGACTGGATTCCAACTACATTTACGGGCCGAAACCAGAGCAAATGTAGTGTGTGGTGTGTTAGTTTATGACTGTATAAGTGTTGTGTTGAGGTCCTATTTCGTTCTCTTCTATCTGCATGAACTTTCTAACGATTCGACACGTATTTAAAATTGCAGCTTTTTGTAGTGTTATGTAGAGGGTTTCTTTAAGGTCTAATAGTTTTAAGCTATGGAGGAGATGATTTGGGATTACCCCTGTTGTGGAAAGGACTATGGGGACTACGTATACTTTTTCTTGACGCCAAATTCTGGTAACTTCTTCTTTGAGTTCTGCGTATTTACTTATTTTTTCAGTGATAGTTTTTTGTATGTTGTGCGTGTTGGGGACTGCGATGTCTATCAGGTATGTAACTTTATTTATTTTGTCTTGTAGGATTATATCCGGTCTGTTGTAGTGGATCGTCCTATCAGTGAGAATAGCGCGATCGTAGTAGAGCTTATGTGTTGTATTTTCTAGGGTAGTTTCTGGTTTATAATTGTAGTAAGGAGTGTTGATATTTTGAGTGAGTGTGTGTTTGAGTGCTAGTTTTTGGTGAATGACATTAGCCACTTGATTGTGCCTGTGAGTGTAGTCTGTCTGCGTGAGAGTTGTGCATGCTCCTGTTATATGCTGGATGGTTTCTGGATTGACGTGACATTTGCGACATTTGTCATTAGTTACTGTAGGGTCTTTGATTATGTATTTTCTATAGTTTTTTGTGTTGATGATCTGGTCTTGAATTGCTATTATAAATCCTTCGGTTTCTGGAAATAAGTTGCCGACTTTTAGCCACTTATTTGACGCTAATTTGTTTATGTGGGATTGCTCTAGGTCATGAGGGTGTCGACCGTGAAGTACTTTTCTCTTCCAGTCTTCAATTTTTTGTGTCTGCGGGTCATCATTGGTTGTGTTTTGGGTTTCTATCTGATCGCTTAGGTTAAGTGGAGTGTAGTTAAGATCGTTTGTTACTATAGCTTTATGTATATTACTGGTGCGGGATTTTGTGTGGAAGAATGATTTTAGTCGACTAACTTGTTTCCGCCATAGGTGCTGGATATCTATAAGGCCTCTCCCTCCATGTTCTCGTTTAATGGTTAGTCTCTCTATGGCGGATTTAGGGTGAAGGTTGTTATGTTTAGTGAGTGTTGTACGTGTAGTTCGTTGTAATTGTTCTGTGTCTGTTTTGGTCCATTTTATAACTCCGAATGAGTACGTTAATACTGGAATGGCAAAGGTGTTTAAGGCTTTAATTAGATGTTTACCTGAGAGTTGAGTTTTACAGACAGCGTTAACTCTCTTTTTGTACTCTGTAGTTAGTGTGTCTTTAATTTTTACGTGGTCAAGACCTTTTAGTTGCGTGTACCCTAAGTATTTATACAAGTCAGTCGGTTCCAATGCGGTTATAGAATCTGACTCATTCACTGCATAGTCGCCGGGCCGCACCTTGCCTCTAACAATGTGAAGTGTTTTACATTTTTCTAATCCAAATTGCATGTTAATATCCTGACTAAACTCTGCTGTAATATCTACTAATTTCTTCATATCTTTTTCTGATTTTGCATACAGTTTGATGTCGTCCATGTATATAAGATGCGATATTGTAGTTTCATCTGTAGAGTGTTTGAGGCAGTATCCGGCCCCGCAGCGCTGCAGCAAATGAGACAGAGGATTGAGGGCAAGACAGAACCACAGGGGGCTCAGGGAGTCACCTTGGTAAATGCCTTTTTTGATAGATATCTGTCGCGTTGTGACATTATTGTTGTTGATATTTATTTGTAGTGTAGTGTTCCACTGTAGCATTACATGGCGCATGAAATCAATTATTTTCGGGTTTATTCTATAAATCTCCAGAATTTTTATCAACCAGGAATGCGGTACACTATCGAAAGCTTTTTTGTAATCAATATAGGTGCAATGGAGATTTCTATTTTTTGAGGTGGCGTGTTTATGTATGGTGGAATCAATTATCAGCTGTTCTTTGCATCCCATGTGGCCCTGCCTACATCCCTTCTGTTCCTCTGCTATTATGTTGTGGTGTATAATGTGTGAGTTAATTTTCTTTGTGACTGCAGATGTTAGTATCTTGTAAATTGTTGGTAGACATGTGATTGGTCTGTATTGGGAAGGCTCTGATGTGTATTTAGTCTTGGGTAGCATGTAAGTAATTCCTGTTGTAATAAATTCGGGTATATTCTGCTGTCCTAATAAAATATCTGTTAAATTTTTTGCTACAGATTTGTGTAATGCAGTTAACTTTTTGTACCAAAAATTATGTATTTTGTCTATTCCAGGCGACTTCCAATTGTGTAATCTAGCTGTAATATGTATGATGTCAGACTCTGTTACCTCTACGAATTCCATCACGTCAATATCTCTCCATTTTGCTTCTTCATCCTCTATCCAAGATGCTTTTTCGTTGTGTTGTTTCTGCTCTTCCCAAATACTAGCCCAATATATTTCCAGTTGTTCTTTTGAAGGTAGGTTAGGTGTGTTTGTGTTATTTTCATAATTTCTGTTGTTTTCTGGTTTATGTAGGTTTCTGTAAAATATTTTTTCGTTTGTGGTGAATATCGCGTTATCGTTTTTGCGCTGTTGTGCTTTCTTATATCTTTTGAGCCTATGAACTTTGAGTGCTAGTTTTTGTTTTAAGGTGTCTAAAAATTCTTCTGGTTTTCTGTTATTTTGTTCGTGTCTGGTGTGCATGGTATAGTTTCTAAAAATGACCTCAACTCTTTTTACTAGTTTATTAGATCTGCACCCGTTGATATATTGAGTGAGTCTACCAATGTCTGCCCTTAATTTTTCAATATCTTTTTCTAGTCTCTGTTGCCATGCTGGCGTTACATTCTGTCTTGTTCTTGTAGTTCTTGTGTGGTCGGTGACTTTAAAGTTTAGTTCTTCAGATATAACTACGGCTGTGCAATATATGAGTAGGTGTATGTCAATAAGCTGTGTGTCATCAGATATAAAATGTGTGAGTATACTCTCATTAAATAAATTAACTAGACGAAATAGGTTAGGTGTATATTTAAGTTTGGGTAACCTTGGTCGAGCTGCTGGGTCCATCCCGGAGTATTGTGTTATTGTTGTCCTGAATTTGTCATTAATTTCTTGAATATACGTATCTGTTGTTAAATGTTGATCTGGGACGACAATGGTCTCAATATCATTTTCTAGCGTAAGGGTAATGGATTCGGTTTGTGTGGATGTGTGCGATATTTGCGTGTAGGCTTGTGATTGGTTGTACGGTTGAGATTGGGTATAAATTATTATTATTATTATTATTATTATTATAGCTGCAAAATCCCCATAATACGTGTAATTTTTATTTTACTGCTCTCAAAACGGTAAAGAAAACATATTATAATAAGAAAGCGACATCATCATCGTCTTCCTGACCTTGTCCCATTCTACTTAGGGTAAGTCACGTCATCATTTGCTCCATTCTCGTTTATAACATTCCTCACTCAATCCCTCCATCTTTTCTTTGGACTTCCTCTCCCTCTCCAGCTATCAACGTTCATATTCATCACTTTTTTAATCACATGCGTTTAACCCTCCTCATCACATTTTCATACCAAGACAGACGACTCCCTGTCAATTTATCAATTAAGAACAATTCAATTCGATTTGTTAATTACAGCCACTACTTTCGAACTTCCTCTTATATACTCATTCCTTACTTCATCTATTCTTGTTACTTTACACGTCATAATCATATTCTCAATTCTTTATTGCGTACCATAATGTATAAAGTTGATAAGGAAATAAATATACTAGTCACAATTCGCCGTCCCCGGAGAATAAAATGATAATTACAAAAACGCAACTTTTCAGGAAAAATAAAAAACATGTTTTCTTCGATTGCTCCTTAAATACTGGACGTAGACTGATGATTCCTAGCTTTGAAAAGAAGTTATTTTTTGTGTGTTTGAAATGTTTTAGTGAAATACGCCTAATTATTAAAATAGAGATATTATTAAAAAAATAAGAAGTTAGTCAAAATCAGTCATCGTCTAAGTTGTATAATGTCGATTATCATTTTATTCTCCGTACAGCCTGATCAGAATCAAATATTGCACTCATTACTTATCATTTTATTCTACGGGTTTTTAGGGTGCAAGTGATGATGATAATACTTTAATATCGTCTTATTCTCGTAAATATTGTGAAACTTTTCTTCTGTTATGGACTTTAAATTTGGTTTCCCAATAAAACTATGATACGGTAATCAATTAAATTCTAGTGTTTGAAAATTAACTTTGTAACAAATGTCTTCCAAATCGTTCTATAGCAAAAAACTAGGTTCTCACTCCTCAAAAATAAATACATGAAAAAAACAACCAAATCAATAGTGAAAAAAACTATTTGGTATTAATCAAAGTCAGCTATATGATCTTATATTATTGATTTTTTTTCATTTATTTGTTCTAATACACATTTAATACATTTTTAAGTATTCCTATAAAAAATATTTTAAAAAAGTAGTCCACCCACCGGCATCAGGAGCAGCTCTTGAGAGAGGAATTTACTAACAATACGCGCCGTGTCCAGAAGTTCTGCTTCTTGAATCAAGCGAAAGCGTCCTCAGATGTTGGTCGAGGCCTTTGGCTATTAAGCCAATGGCCGACATAGCTATCGGCAGAATGACTGCTGTATGTACTCACATCCCACATGTCGAAAACCTCGCGAGCCAGATCTAGACACTTGAACTGCTTATCTTTCTCTGCTTTCATTTTTCTCTGGATCATCATTGTGTGACGCTCCAATCGATCTATCTCCACAATGTCAGGCTTATTGACAACAATAGTCCAGTCAGTGATGACAGATCGATCCCAACACAACGTGATATTACCACTGTCTAGAACTGGGTCAGGCGCATACTTATAGTATGGCACTTCTGATTCCACAAGGTTGTACTTCAAAGCAAGTTGCTGGTGGATAATCCTGGCAACGAGGTTGTGTTTATGCAAGTTCTCCGTTAGACAGACGAGAACAGCCAGAAATAATGTGTCGGATCGATTCTACCGGACGGTGGCATGCCCGACATATGTCAACCGTGCCATCCTTCACGATGTAATTCCGGTAATTGTTCGCCATCATAGCTTTGTCCATTATTGCACAGACAAAACCTTCGGTTTCGCCGAAGAGGTCACCGAAGCAAATCCACGATACGGATGCTAAGAAGTCTACATCGGGCCCATGCAGGGCAGTCATTAGTGTCTAATACTATGGGCTTGCGCCAGTTCTCGTTAGCCAGGGAGGGTGAGGCCCTTGTCCACTGAAACCAAACCTCGGTGCATCCCCACGTTGGCTTCTAGGAAGTATTCCGAGAGACTGTATACCTCACGGTTCTGCACGGACGCGATACCTCACGGTTAGTTTATTAGTTAGCATTTAAGAAGCTATGCCGCACACTTCCGTGGGATATACAGTCTCATTACCAACGAACGAGGGTGTTGCATCCGATTTGCGGTCAGCCAGTGCACGGACCCTCCTATTCCGGGCATCAAGTTGCGTCTGAGTTCATTTGAGTATGCCGAAAGAATACATCAAAATCGGCATGACCCAACCGTTGAAGGCGCACACCTTGTTTCCGCCTAACAAAAGCCTGTTTAAGCGCTGCGTGCCTGAAAAGGCACTGTAACAGGTTGGTGATCATTTTGTGACAGTATTGAATAGGAAGCACCGTCAACGTACCACTAAGCACCGCTGCGGTACGGCTCCATCGGAGCCCAACGTGCCTAGTGCCTATTCGTGCCGCGAAGCCAAACACTCCGGTGTACATCTCCCGCCTACACTACACCACTACGGTGGAGGACATCGTTGAGTACTTGCGTCAGAAGACCAAGTAGGTAGCGAGAGTTTAACTGCTTATGTCGCGCCGTAAAGTCAACAATTCTTGTTATCAGCACCTCGTCTTGGACGAGGACTTTAGGATCGTCGATTCCACGAGCAAGTGCCACATGAACTTAGTGGCACAGTGCACAAGTGAAGTGTTACTAATATAGTTTTAAGGTTCTATTTACTAACACAATTTGTATTATAGCATTATGTACGTTAGTCTGTAAGGTATACATATATCTATGGGTCAAAGTAGCCTGAAAATAAATGGATGTTGTTGTTGTTGTTAGCACCTTATTCAGGTGGCCAATGAAGCGCTCCCTCAACGATTGTTTCATGTCAGCAGTAACCAGTAACGATTGTTTCATGTCGGCTGTATTGATGCTTAATGCTTTCGACATACCTAAACACTTGTAGGTTTCTGTTGAGGAGAGGGATCTAAGGTGTATGGAATCCGAGGATTGAGTTCCCTAGGATTCCATAATCTCCCTTCGCTTCACATTTGTCCACACCAAATTCCATCCTGATGGCGTTGCTGAAAATTTCTGTTACCTTCAGTAGTTTTGTCAGTTGCAATTTATGGGGGGCAAAGAGTTTTAGATCATCCTTGTAAAGAAGGTGATATTATATGACCTGACCACCTCTCCTCAACCGATATCCTAGACCTGAACCCTCCAGCAGTGCGCTGAGAGAGTTCAAATGATGATGACAATATGTCTTACTGTTCAAAACCATAAAAGTCGTTTTACTAACACATCTTTATACGAAGCGACTGGTTGATTTTGAACGAGAATAAAACGATAACTGCTTTTATCATTATCCAGTTGAATATTTTTCACTAGAATATAATTGTAAGACTGTTTGTCATATTAACAAGTAGGAAAACATTTCGATAATATTATATTAACACTTTATTTTCGTAATTTAAGGCCTGTGTTAAAACTTTGAATACTATTGTAAAATTTTGTAACTTCGTCAAATAACTGTATAAAAATTTCGAAAAAATTGAGCAGATGTATTACCACCCACAGATCCCAAAAATGACATAACACTAAAACTAAGATAATGGCAGTTATCATTTTATTCTCCGGGGACGGCGAATTATGGACCCTGTCGGGCACAGCATAGATCAAGTAGGAGAGAGGAGGAAGAACACTGACTGTTTATTTTGATTAATATGCTTATTGGTTAAGTATTTAGTAAGTTATATTATTTTATTAATACAGAATTGAATATAATTTACTGTATACAATTATATACATTTATTTATTTAGTAACATTGTGGAACCAATTATTTTTAAATTGTTAAAATAAAAATAATATTAAGTAAATAGAACAATAATGTTCTATTTACTTAATATTATTTTTATTTATTATGATTTTAATATTTATTATCCCTAAGGTAAGGGTATTTTAAATAATTTTATATATTTATTTATTACACAATAAGGAAAACTTTGGGACAGGTCGTCCCAAAAAAATTAAGGATCCCAGCTCCACTCCCACTCACTTGATCTCTGTATTGTAAAAGTCATCACATTACTTAAGTTTTGTAAGAAAATATTTTATAATGTGAAGTTCATGGTGGCGTGGCTTGTCAAAAAAATTTGCATCGATCTGTCAAACTTGGAACATTTATTTTAATTCAGTCTTTTCTCGCCTGCACAGATAAGTTGGTTGAAGTGTAACTGCGAGTAAACTTCAATTGGGGTGGTCGTGACATGACAAGAGATTATGTCTAAGTTTCTTGTAGAAATCTCACGCAAAGTTGTGAGACCTACGTGCGTCAGCTTTGGGCGTTTTACTACAACGTACTTAGCTTTTATACAATAAAAGCAAAGTCACTTGATTACTTTTCATGTCACTCAGTGTGTGCGCTAAGTTATTTTAAACTACGTTACGCGGTTTTCGGTTTAAAGAAATTTATTTCTCATAAGAACAGACAGTCCGCTTAGAATTAGATACAAAGTAATAAGTATGATAATACAGTACTATATAATTTCCTCTAGAGTATTAGACGTTATAAGGTACATATATGTTTCTTAAGCTTATTTTTAAATGAATTCACGTTATCGCACTCTTTGATTTCGTTTGGTAATCCATTAAACAGATGAACTCCTGCAAATAATATGGTATACCATTATTAATAAGAGCACTTATTACATAAGGTGTATAATTAACAGGTTGGTTTAGGAGAAATCAATCTTAAAGATTTTCGGAAATTTTCTACCTCTTCACCAAAAACTGATTGTGAAAAATCTACAACGCTCCGGATGTTAAACTGTTACTTTTCTGATAGCTCATGAAAGAATGAATTCTTCGAATACCATCATCATCTGCCTAGCTTTTTCCCAACTATGTTGGGGTCGGCTTCCAGTCTAACCGGATGCAGCTGAATACCAGTATATGAATTCTTCGAAAACCAATTTGTCAAAAAAGTACTCTAACATCAAAGCACCTACTCGACTGAAATTTATGGGGCAGCTTATTATGTCGCTATTACTATGTTGGTAGCACGAAGAAAGAAGTTTAGTATGATGGTCTGTACCACCCGTAAACATGACAACACCTTTCTGATACACGCTTTAAAGCAGTGGCTGCCTCTAATTACTTTGTTCAGTTATCAATCTACTTACCAATTTTCCATAAATTTGTAAGTATAGATGTAAAAGTAAAAAAACAATAAAAATCCCTACAGACAGTGTCACCCCTACATCTACCCAGTATGCAAGGTTGTTGATCTCTAAAATAAACAAGCTGAAACGCGGTCACTGATATGTTTACTTCGCTGTATCCTAGTTTGTTAACTTTACTTCCATGCGAGCTACAAGTCGAACTTCATGTTTTTATAAGGTCTCGTCATGGTATTCTTGAAGTTTACTATTAGTGTTGCTTTATTCTTATTCTTGTTCTTCAATGCACAAAAAATGTTAGTTATTCATCCAAAGTTATTTTATCGCCTTCAAAGTATGCTCCTTCGAAAACGATACACTTACGCCAACGAATAATCCAGTCATCAAAACATTTTTGAAACGCTTTTTCCGGAATTGAGTTCAGTGCTCGCCGCGAATTCTTCTTTATGTCTTCTTCCTAATGAAAACGGGTAATTTGAGTTTAGGAAAAAGAAAGAAGTCGGTTGGAGCCATAATTATCTGGTGAATAAGGTGATTGCTCGATGGTATTTGATGAGTTTTTGGTCAAAAATCCGTTCACTATGATGGCCTTGTGCGAAGGCGCATTATCGTGGTGCAAAATCCAAGAATTTTCTTTCCCCAAACCTGGCCTTTTTCGTTGAAATTGCTCTTTTAAACGCCGCATAACACTCAAATAATATTGTTTATTTACTGTTTGACCTTCCGACAAGAATTTCGAGTGTTTAACAACGCGATTGTCAAAGAAAACGGTCAACATGACTTTGACTTTTGATCGACTTTGGCGTGGTTTTTTCGGTTTCGGTTCAGATGGAAGGCACCTCTCTGAAGCTTGTTGACGAGTTTGCATGTCAAACTCGTAAACCCACGTCTCGTCACCAGTAACAATGCGTTTCATGAATGTTGGGTCGGAATTGACTCGTTCTAGCATGACCTCATCGACTCTTATGCGATTGAGTTTTTAGAAAATTCAGGACTTTTGGGACTAGCCGAGCGGCAACATGTTTCATACCCAAGTGATTATTTGAAATGGTACGGATCGACTCGTGAGACACAGAAAGTTCAGCGGCTATCTCTCTCAAACTTGAATGAGGATTTTCAGTCACTATTTCCTTCAGTTTTGATATGTTAACTACTAGAGCGAGGCAAATCTTCCATCACATCTCGACCGCTTTTGAATACTTTGTACCACTCATAAACACGTGTTTTTGATAAAGATTCACCGTAAGTCTTCAATAACATTTTCAGGGAACACGAAATTCCATTGGCGATGCAAAATTTAAGACAAACTCTTTGTTCGATGTTTTTGTCCATTATGAGATTCGCATACCTACACCCTAACTAAAACAGCACTGTATTTAATATAAATAACAGGTGCAACACACACTTTACTGATTTGAATGAACCATTCAGTGCACTTTTATGCATTTCATAAATATCATTAAATATTATGAATCAACAGAATTATTAAGTCATTACACCCAATGACTGATGAGGGTACATTGAGTACTTACCAAAAACCTTCCCCAGTAATTAAAACTACAGAAGACCTGCAACAGCTGCTTTTAAAGATCAAATTTTCAATTATAAAGTTGAACAATTAAAAATCCACTAACCGCTCTCCTACATTTTATTCCTCCATTTTGCTTCAGATTATTATTTTAATTACTTTCATTTCAAAACCAGGGACGTCTTGACTATCTGAATCGACAATTCACTAGTTTTTGCGAAATCATATACTTTTAAGTTTTATGTGACTTGAATTCGGTTAAGAAGCAATACAAACTGCGTTTTTTTACAATTCTGGATAAAGCATGTGTAAATCCTATAAAAAGTCATAGTTCGAACTCAAGACACGCACGTCTGATTTTTCGGATTCATGTGCGGATTGTATAATTATCACTTGCTTCGGTGAAGGAAAACATCGTGAGGAATCTAGCATGCCAAAGAGATTTCTCGACGGCATGTTAAGCTAAGTCAGAGACCAATGGGCGGCATAAAAAGTATGCAGGTTAGGGACTAACAACACGATAAAGAAGACCCTATAAATCAGTCGAAAATTCCAGAGGACCTTGACAAAGTGGCATTCTTATAGCACCAGCGATAACAATGGTGGAAAAATCGAAAATGTAAGGGATTGACAAGCTACCGAAAAGGTTGTATCAAAACGCATGGAATTCAAAACGTATTGAAAGTGATCGTCACTAATCTCTTGTATTATTCCTGTGGTGTTTGAGAATCAAAAGCCTATCAATGGCAATCGTTCTTGATCACAATTGTGAAAGGATTGATCAATATTGTAAAAGTAGCGGGGTGTCCTATGAAAGACCATAGAACACAATTTATTCAGCAGTTTGCGAAGATTTTGTATCATTACATTATTGGTTGGATTAGTTATGTTTTACGAAACATACTTTCTGAACAACATGTTTTAAAAGTGATATTTTTTTAAAATTCATAAATTCTTTCTAATATTTGTCATAACAAGATTCTTACATTCTCCAACGTAAAACCCCACTAACACAAAACATAATGATTTAATCAACTCCCAATAGCCTATCAAAACAGACACCGGCTACAAAAGAGAAAAGGAAAAAAAGAAATTTTCGCGAATTAGCTAAAGTATCCCAAATAAAAGGGTTCCGTAGACTCGAACATAATTGTATTTGTACAGGAGCCTGTTTTGTATGCCTCCAAGCTTTGAGAAGTTTCTGACTGATGGGGGGAGGGTGGGGGGGGGTCTAATGAAATAATGAAGAGCACTAATTCTTGGAGTGCTCGATAGATTGGCTTTTGTTTTTCTGTAGTTCGCTGTTGTGAAGATTGGAGTAGTTTTAGTTACGGCACCTAATCTTTGGGCTGTGGTTTGTGTGTGATTTTACGATCTTTTTATGTGTTCAGAAATCTCCAGCCTTCTTTTGAAAATTTGAGGCACAAATTAATTACTTAACTTCATACAAACTCTGTTCCATGTTTGGATTTATATGATTGTGCTTATCGAACAATCGAACACTGAAATAGGCCCATTACGTCATCATAATTCAGCTGAAAGACTGATGGATACGCTGGGATCAAGCGTCGCCACTCAACCCTATCCTTACGTCTTCCATCCAGCGGATTCCTGTGGCCTTCTTCAGGTCATCGGTCCACTTCGTGGCCTCGCACAAGATCGATGACTATCCAACGGTGTGCCTCCCAGTCTGAGGTCATGCTCACTTTGCGTGACGTAAAGGGAGCATTTTTTTAAATTTACTGTTTTTTCTCTGGTAACATTTATACATACGTAAGTTACAAACTATAAAAAAAAACTTAAGGAAATAATTAAAATAATTGACAGGAATAAACAGGAAATTGCCTAGAAGCTGGCAGCATTGCCTCGTTGGATGGCAATGCTGATTCTTTGGCTAAGAAATAGACCAGCCCTCTGGTCACGTGAAGTGTCAACCAACCGCTTGGCGATATTCCGATAGACTAGGTGGGCACACGGATCTCAATGCTCAAGTGCCATTATGCCTAAATAGCTTCGTTGCTTGCTTACCACCAAGTACACCAACCTTCTAAACTCCAAGCTACTCCAACCAAAAATCTCGTGTACAATCAAGCCATTAATCCGGGATTATCTCGCGTGCATCCATTACAGCGTCTTTAGTCCACCGCCGACTAATCGCTCCACTAATTGAGCTAAACTTGAAATATTAACGAGCATGCTAGCTATTTATTAGGTACCCAGTATCTACATTATGTGCAGGTATAGTGTGGGTACATTAGTTAATCTAAGTAAACCATTGTCTTATATGTCTCAGAATTACATAAATTTTAATTCTTATTAACGTATCGATGGCAAAAAGTTCAAATATGTTTAGCCTAAAACTTAGCTACGCGAACCCCGCTGCAGTAAATAGATCATCAAGTGCACAGGTGATAGCCTAGGATACGGTGCAAGATGCCGTGGCTGACTTGGAAATCTCTAAAACAAACTTCGAACCCGAATCGGCCGGAGCAAAGACATGGAGATTATCCATGGACGGCTCAGACTTCTAGTGCGTATTGCTCAGATATCACAAACAATGGCCTACCTTCCATCTTGCACCACATAAATTCCTATCAATTTTGCAGCAACTTCAAACTACCTATGAAAGATACAGACGGGAACATGTCTCAGTCAAAATACAAGTTAAGTAACGTTTATACATCTCAGCCTAAGTGGGAAACATGTACAATGATCTTACTACTATTTATAAACGTGAAAGTTTGTGAGGATGGATGGACGGATGGATATTTGTAACACTTTTATGCCAAAACAGCTGAATGGATTTGGGTGAAATTTGGAACACAGATAGTTTATAACCTGAATTTAAATATAGGATAGGCTTTTAATAGTAAATATAAGTCCATTCGCCTTACAACTTACCAATGAAAACACAATCTTCCAAGGAACAGAAGTTCAGACAACTGTCTCTAGGGAAACGAGGACCGTTCCCCGCCTGTGTACTTACAAGTTTCATATTTATAGAAAATAAACAAACTTTACTAAACACAAACAGAGGAAGAACTAATATTTGCTTGCCAATTAAGAAGAGGTCCCTTGGTTCACTTGGAACATCAAAATAAAGGAACATCACAGGAACTTATAGCTAAAGAGGGAACTTGTAAGGATAGTGGAAGAAAAAATGTTATTTTTTGGGTTCCGTACCTCAAAAGGAAAAAACGGAACCCTTATAGGATCACTTTGTTGTCCGTCCGTCCGTCCGTCTGTCTGTCTGTCAAGTATATCGAGTTGAAATTTAAACCATATACTCAAGTCTACAATCCCTTGAAACTGTGAAAAAATCTAACTTCTAAGACAACGGGAAAAAAATGATACAGCTGTTTATGCCGCAAAAAACGTATATTTCGACACTCTCAAAGGAATCATAATTTATAGGGTACTTCCCGTTGACCTAGAATCATGAAAGGCAAGAAGCATTGTCTTATAGCACAAATAAAGGGAAAATCTGAAAACCGTAAATATGTAGTTTAATAACAAAATACCTACAATTTTATACGGAACCCTCGGTGCGCGAGTCCAATTCGCACTTGGCCGGTTTTTTTATTCAGAAATATCTTATGAGAGGTATGCTTGTTGAAACTTTCTCACATTGATATCCCAATCTTTAGTAAGTAGTTGACATAGCTGCCTTACTTTTCAGAGGGTCTGGCTCTAGACAAGTGGCAATCCCTTTAAAAACGTTTCGTATTAATACAACGGCTTTCTCCCAGTGAGACTTCCAGCGCTCTCTGAAATGCTCATTCCAGAACATTCTAGTGCTGGTTCACATAATTCCAACGCTGGTTTCGACCGCTGGACTGGAATGCTACTAATGCTAATGGAATAATGTAAACCCAGCATTAATTTTCTCAGCAACGCATTGATGTGTTAGGTACATGGACATAAATAAAGTGGTAAAAATAGCCCCAACCCCAAGAGTCATGAACCTCAGTATCTCGGGTGACACCCACACAAAATGGAGGGAGGCGAATTGTGTAGATTATTTTTATGACGTGACTGTTAGAATATTGAATGAACGATAAATATTAAAGTTTTTTACGTGGGATGAGTCTAAGGCCTGTTGGCACTATGCGGCTTCCATGTGGATGAATGTCTAATTTTATTTAGACATTCAATAACGTGTGATGTCTAAATAAAATCTAAATAATAACAGCTGCTCGAGTCGATCTTCAGGTAAAACTGCGCTTGGTTAGATTGGTCCGTGGATGGGATCTTCCTAGCTTTTTCCCAACTATGTTGGTCCGGCTTCCAGTCTAACCGGATGCAGCTGAATACCAGTATTTTACACGAGCCTCCACAATCCATTTAGTACTGGGTACGATACCCCTTGGTAAGACTGGTTGTCAGACTTTCGGGCCTCTGACTACCTGTAACGACTGTGAAAGATCTACAAATGGCTTAACGTGCTTTCCGAGGCACGGAGGAAACTCGGTATGTAAAGGTGATCCATCCACGGACCAACCTAGACAAGCACGGGTTAACCCACAGAAATATTATCTATGGCACGCAAAATACGCGCATTGGACGTGGAGTTGCGGACACCAGCCCGTTATACAATACAATACAACCTAAAGATCGACCCGAGCGGTTGTTATCATTTAACCACGAGCTCCTTAATGAGGCTTAAAACAAAACTGGCAAAAATAGATAAGTATTTACTATGGGTTGGCACACCTCTGCTGAACCCTTAAGGGAAGGTAGGCGCGATGTTGTTGTGGTTAGACAAGGGTACATCCACTATTCGTGTTTCCTTTTTCTACAATTAACCTTGTATCCAAGTAACGAGTAACCTTCTGTGGTGACGCCCTCGGGCGATCTTTAGCAAAAATGAGTATATCGTTCGGTATAGAGATAAACAATTAACATTGTGAACTAATCTGTTGCCCATACATAATAGATTATTTGATAATATCTACAGCAAAACATTACTGATAGCTTATAATATTCGCGATTGGCGATAATCCTTTGTTTATTCATATACTATATTCAGTACGGCAACAGCTTATCAGACTTCATGCATAGATGATGCTTTGTCTATTCGTTATTCCTGTTCTAAGATTTTCATGATCGAAGCATAATCATCAACCTATAACGTTGCTCCAGTGTCCCAGCGACACTACTAGCTACCCCCTACACACCACCGGATCTAGGACATTGGTGCAAAGCACACCTATGAAATGTTGGCTTGCAACTGGCAAAATGTCGGTGTACTGTTAAGTACACCTCTGCCTAACCCTTCGGGGATTACAGGCGTGATTTTATATAGTAAAATAGCTTTTTCCCGCGGCTTCGCCCGCGTGGATGTCGAAAAATATCCGACGGCAGGGTATTACGAGGATTAAAAAGTAACCTATAGGATACGGTAACAAACCTTCAATATCTTCTTCCCCCTTTTTAACCTTTCTGGGGTACAATTAATTTACCTATTTTACCCCTTTAGGGGTGGAATTCCCTAAAATCCTTTCTTAGTATCCACTAACTTACTCTTCACAAAAAACACACCCTCCAAGTTTCATGTCTATAGGACCAGTGGTTTGGGCTGTGTGTTGATATACCCACTCAGTCAGTCAGTCAGTTTACTATTTTATATATACGAGTATATAGATAGACGTCTCGAAATTTTAGATGTAGGACATACCGGTTTCCTAACGATGTTTTTCTTCACCGTATTCATCAGAACATGCACCCGAAATGAGCTCTACACCACCACCATCGACGGCGTCAAAATGGCCAATTCTTGCGCCTACAAGATTTTAAATACGTACACACGGCTACACATCAAGCCATGCATTTCCAGTATAACACTCGCTTGTAGAATTTTCCTTTACAATGAGAGATCCGCATAAACTGGTTCTGTACCGCTTGATTGGTCGCCGTCGTATCGTGCCAACGAAATAAAAACCAAAGATCATTTTCTTATAAAACATAAAATCCGGTCACTCCTTGATATAAATATAGGTATAATTTATCTACCTCATTTACATAATTTGCTACTTAAGTATCATTCCAACATTACAGGAGCAATGAAATCGATTTAAAATGATTACCAGTCATCCGATTTATCGTTAAAATTTAATCTATTGTTAAATCTCACTTTGGACGTACCTATTCCGTTATCGCGCATTCAATGCGAGCTCAATCGTCGATCGGAGAGCGCAATAAATTATTTTATGATATCGTTAAGCGTCAGCCCTAGAGATATTATGCTTCAGGGTTGACTGTTTATTTTGTGATTGTGCTGATTCATATGTTTTTGTAGAATTATACTTGGTAGATAGGTACATCAATAACCATTTAAATAGCTGAGCTTTGTTACAAAAAGTATGATTTCGACAGTAAGTAAATCAAGATTTTTTGACAAACTTTTTAATAGTGGAATACCATGATGATTTACGATATCGCAGGCGATAAAACAATATCCAAAATCCTTATCAATATGCCTTATCTAAACTAAAGGCTACTTTCTAACGTTTCAAGCAAATAGACTGTTCTGCGTTCAGAAACTTGCCGAAGTCAGCCATGAATAGTCGAACAATCGTTAAAATAAACCAGTATTGAACAATCTGTGGGGCGGTGACCGAACTTACACTAACTAAAATATAATATTTGCTTTCAACTTCTTAGCTCTGTTATGACTTTCCCAATAGTCCCTGGCCGTTTTCAGTGAAGGCGTCAAATCTCAGCGATGTCTTCGCTGAGATTCTCTCTTCACGGCACTCTCTCTTCCCTAACTCACAAAGGTATCCGACACGACTGGGTAAAACACGCGAGGTCGGCTTCTATAACCCTCTAACTCTAAGCTGCTACTTAAAAAAAGCTAGAAACATTTTACTTGACCTGGGAATCGAATCCCAAGCTAAGCAGTCGCGCTCATGGAGCCTACACACCAAAGCCTAAGGGCATGTCGGCAAGTTTCATACGCGCACAGTGTGTACGGCTTTGGTGTGTAGGCTCCATTACGGCCACGTTGCTAACGCGGCACCTTCTGAAACCATATTTCAGAAATGCGGTTAGCCAGCCCTAGAGCAAAAGAGGTCGATAATGCAGAGCAATCTGTCGGGCGGTAACTGAACTCACACTAACTTCTCTAACATAATATTTTGCTTCCAAACCTCATCTCTGTGTAAGAATGTTATCATTTTCATATTAAATCAATAATATTTTGTTAGATTCAATATTTAGTTTCGATACTAGATTGTGGTATTTTTTGTGATGGAAAATTGAATGAAAATATCGGCAAGTTATGATATACTAACATAACATAACAGCCCGCCTGTTGTCCCTATTAGTACACCCACATTTCGCCAGTTATGTTTAAGTCCCATGTAATAGGGGGCGAGCCAATTGCCATCAACGGGCACAAATCCAGACTCCGTGACGGCTACTTAGAAATTCCTGATGGAAAAACCACTTGCCCGACCAGGGAATCAAACCCAGGACCTCATGCTCAGCAGTCACGCTTGCGACCACTAAACCATCGAGGTTATACTTTTCTTGGAATTATAATATCATTTGGGGTTTGCTTAATTATCTCTTGCTTCGATGAAGGAAAACATCGTGAGGAAACCAGCCTGAGAAATAATTCTCGTCGGCATGTAAAGCCAAGTCAGAGGCCCATGGGCGACATAAAAACTCTGACACCAGGTTAGGCGCTAACCACACGATAAAGAAGAAAATATGGGCGTTTTGTGAAACTTATGATTATCTATCTTACAAACAGTTATTAAAAATACAGGGTCGATTAAAATTACTCAGCAATACTTCAGGGGCCCGATTCTGCTATGACAATAGTGTCAGAATGGTCTGTCATTGATTTCATAATTGTTGATTTTGACAAGTTTGGTAATCTACTAATATAATGGCGTCATTATGACTTTCCAATGGTCAACCACTGACAGTCCATTGAAAGAAATGGCATAGAATGGTAATCTTGTACATAATGACAAATGAATGACTGACTTAGGCGGTAATCTGCTAAAATTTTGACAGTTCCTTTGATCACTGACCTACCATTAGAACGTCATCGTGCAGTCATTGCTTTTATTTAGTTACGAGTAAAGTGTTTGTGGAATATTGAATGGAGACAATGTATTCTCGAGCTAGCCAACGCAGTGGATGTTAGATAAAGAAGATGGGTGGAATGCAGAAGACGTCGTCGAGCCCATAACTTGACGAGAATGAATACGAACCCATGATATACCCGAGGCGGAATTTGTAAAAACTTTTCGCCTTTGAAAGGATTCAGTAAGGGGGTTAATTAAAGAACTCATTCCCCTTATGGCCAGACCGCGCCGAAACGATAGCGTAACGGCAGAAATGAAGGTGAGAAAACTGAATTTGACATTGATTTATTATTCTATAGCTATATACACGAAATAGGTTGATTAATGTTATATTTTTTATTGCAGATTCTAATAGCACTTGCCTTTTATGCATCAGGGTCCTACCAAAATTTGATTGGACAGATTGCCCTCCATAATGTTTCACAAATTACTGTATCAGGAGCAATTAATGAAGTAACAGGCATTAGAGAGGTATTGAATGAATTTCTTGTTATAGAACTTTAGATGTAACAGTTCTTGTACCTATATGTCAAGAACAGTGAGTATATAAAAGTAATAAGACGTTCAGTAAAATGGGGTTGTATAAAAGTAAATTTATTTTTTGCAGGTGTTTGCTTGCAGCGTTGCAGCACATGCTTTACGTTATAGTCCAACAACTGCAGGCAAGATTGTGAATGCATGTTGCATATTGCACAATATTGCAAACATGGCAAGAGCACCGTTGCCACCTGCCTGATGAAGTTTATGCAGAAGCACTTGGCTTGCAATAGGTATGATTTCTATTTCATTATTTTGGAATATAATGAAGTTGGAATTTTAAATGATACTACTACTATGTTAAAAAATCAACATTTAAATTACTTTTTATTTATCATAAACTAAATATTTATTTAACAATATTTAAGTTGACTTTCAAGCCAATTGAAAAATGTGAAAATCATTTAAATAATAAAACAAATCCAAGTTAAATTATCATAATATTTTAATCATCATTTCAAAAACAAATAACAAATTTTACCATATATAATGAAAATAATAACAGTCATGTCATTAATCACTAATCAGTCTTTTAATTTAGGAGGAAAATAATTAAGCAGCACCTAATCATCAAGACCATCAAAGGGTGAATCGGGATCTTCTTGAAGGTCGGGCACTGCAGCAGGCTCTTGTTGACAGACTGTGGAGAAATACATAAATTAAATTAGCAGATATGTAATGTAAACCCACCTCAATATTCTAGTGAAGTGCGAAAATGCTCTAATTATTATTAAAATGATTTAATTCTTTTTTACAGATCCACAGTATTGTACTAAATATGATTTAAAATAAATTAATACTATTTTTATAAACACTGTTTCATTTAATCATTTATCATTACAGCCATTTGGAATCCACTGCTGGACATAGACTCCTCCTTAAATAGATTTCATTTATCTTTTAATAATCTGACAAAACCTCTTGCATACTTTAGAAAACATTAGTCAGACTCAGAATCTGATGACATTATAATTCTACGGAGTTTCTATGAAAACAAATTTAGCTTTAATACAATAGTTACAACACTTCAATAGGATGTGTAACCTAGCGCTCAGTATCTGATCTGAGTTACAATCAAGATGTCAAATTCTGCCCAATGTACTACCACTGATGTGAGTCTACACCTAACAAAGGTTTTAAGCTTAGCTGGAGGGGTTATATTAATTTTTATTGTACCTATTGTTTTCAATGCTCCTTAATACTTATTGTGGGTATGTTTGTAGGTACATACAATGAGTAACCTGTTGCACTTATGTGACTCTTCTGTGATTTAATTTTCTTTAACATTTTACTCTTATATTCATTGTACTTAGAACTAAAAAAAGAGTAAATATTACAATAATGATACATTTTATAATGCATACCTAATTATACTGTATTTAGGTACTTACTGTGCGCCACTCTGCCGGCGTTTTATTGGGGCAGTCCACCGATACCCAATTTAAAAATTGGGCGCACTTCATACAATATCGTTTCGATGAACTTCGCCCTCCAAGAGTCGAAGTTTGCTCAATTAGCACCATTTTGTATAAAATCAATAAATATAGGCTTCTCTGTAAAGGGAATTTAAATATACAAACAAAAATCTACCTAATAAAAACACTTAAATGTAAAAACATAACAAAACACCGGCTGCTAGAAATAAATAAACAGATAAACGTCAAAGTAATGTCACATTTGACTTTGACAGCTAAACATGACATAAATTTAATGTTTTTTTGCTATTTACGAACTTCTTACTACTTCAGATTGCTTATAATACTAATAAATAATATGTAAAAATATATATAAATAAAATCTCACATGAATAGATGTTCAAATTTAGTAGTAGTTTTTCGAAAATCATTTCTACCAAGGAATTTTATAATAATGGCAATACTACAATGTCATTATAACACAATTCTATTACGAGACCACTGACCGACCAATGATCGACCATTATGAATTTAGCAGATTACGAACTTTAAGCAAAATGACAATGGGATCGTGTTGGAATGTCGAATTTTATAAAAATAGCAGAATTGAGGCCCAGGTGAAATGAACATCGATATCCAAACACATTGCAACAAAAACTTGATTTTCTATCCACAAATTTCAAGTTACTACGTGATAAGTTAAATAATAATGCTTTACAGAATTTCTATAGAATTATTACATACTATAGGTATATACACTACCCAATACAATGACAAAGGTACCTACAATACAAAATATAAGAAGTATCGCCGCTAATGATGTCCCTGAGACAATGTAACGATAGCCTTTTGTTTTGCTTCACAAACATCACAATTCTTGTCGAAACAAAGGATCTATCAATAGCGTAAATAACTACGATCATAGAAATATTGAGGATAAGATCGTATAGAAAAATAATATTTCGCGTCTTTTGTGTAAAATCAAACAAGAACAGGTGAGCGTCATTTGTACATTGAGAAAGATAGTTGGCTCATTGTGCTCTTATGAAGATAAACATAATGCAGCTTCATATAAGGTGATCTGTAACTCAGGACCTTCCTACTTCAGACACCTTTCTCTATATAAGATTGTACATAATTATACCAGCGCCTGTAAATTCTGATGTCGAGATAAATAAAGATTTATGATTATGATGATTATGATTATAATATTAGTTTTTAAATACTAATTTTGTTTCTTTTTTTGCAATTTGCAGGTCAGTTACAGGTATGTATGTCGATTAAAAAATGAATCGCGACCATAACAAATATAGCTTTACTTTATAACCATTAAAATCATAAATACTACCCTCTGAGTTCCTTTGCCTGACATTGAACGACAAATTGCAAAAAAAAATGGAATTTCGCGGGCTACCCTGGCGCCTCCCCCTTTACTGCTAGAATGTTCTTAAATAACAACTAAACCTAAAAACTATAAACATTTTAGCTTCAGTATAAACGATACTGAAGCCTTCGCAAATGATAGTTTTATAATCATCACTTTTAGTATTACAAGCAAGTATAGGCTATCCCGGCCATCGGTAAAATTTAAAAAGTACTTTACAGTCAAACTAATAGATATAATATTAGGTGACACTACCTTCCGGCTCGCTACGTGTTTGCGATTGGGCGCTCCTTGTGGGGCTCCACATCGCTGTCAATGTGGTGAAGCAGTCGACTGCCTCGGACACCATGGCCTTTCATGCAGTAAGAGTGCAGGTCGGATTGCGCGGCACGCTAGCATTAATGATCTCATCCGTCGTGCTCTTGCCACCGCCGGGGTGCCAGCTGTCTTAGAACCCAATGGCTTGGCACGCGTCGATGGGAAGAGACCAGATGGTATGACCATAATGCCATGGAAATTGGGTAGGCCTTTGGTGTGGGACGCAACTTGTGTTGACACCCTTGCGCCATCCCATCTTCCTAGCACAGTGGGCTGCGCTGGGGCGGCTGCTGCAGGTGCTGAAAACCTCAAACGGCGCAAATACAATAATTTAATTGGTAATTATGTGTTTGAGCCGTTTGGGGTTGAAACACTAGGGCCATGGGGTCCGAGTGCCCACCTAGTTTTTCGGGAAATCGCCAAGCGGTTGGTCGACTCTTCACGTGACCAGAGGGCGGGCCTATTTTTTGGCCAAAGAATCAGCATTGCCATCCAACGTGGTAATGCTGCCAGCCTTCTGGGCACTTTTCCTGTTGACAGCGATGCGGACGAATTTTTGGATGCCCTGTAACCCTTTTATACTTGTACATATTTATTTCTATTATAGTTTTGTAGTTTGTAAATAAGTCGTTTGGATAATAATATAAAGAAGTATAGTTTAAATAGATATAAACATTAAACTAAAAACAAACTGCGACCGTAATTTTCGTCTGCAAAGATTTTGACTTTAGCAATAGCTGTCTATAATCTGTATAATCGAGGTTGGCATATCTCCTTTCATTTGGCGATCTTTGGCAGAATATTAAACGATAGGCATCAAAGGAATGCTAAGACAATGTGGTTGGGGACCGGTCTTTCACAGGAATCAGTCGAAAATCTATAACTTCTGTAATTCTTGACAAATTGCGGAAGACCATTGTCGAAGCGGCAGAGAATAAAGGAGTGTATCTGAAATGTGAACTTCCTGTAGCTAAGATACACTTAAAATGTTTAAATATTATCAAAGATTGGCATTACGCTTACGTATGTAAACGGACCGTTCACCAAGTCGTCAACAAAGCATTATATATGTCATCGAACTAAGTAACTTTACGCAAAAAATATTGCTGGGAAACCACTTATTTTGGGGGGTGAAAAATCGCGTTGTATTATTTATTAAAACTTTATGCACAAGTAAAAACTGTACCAAGGCGTACTTACCAGTCTATCTTAGCGTGATGCAGAGACAATACACAGTAAATGCAATGATAGAAAAAATACAATGTTTATAACTAAAACCAATAAGAATAAACGCGTTTTTTGGTAGGACTCAATGTAACGCCTTTAAAATATTGTGCTGGTGGATGGATTGAATAGTACGGGGGTCGTGGAGGAGTTTAAAGTAATGTTCTTATATTAAAAAAAAATATATTATTAAAAAATAAACTTGTGAAATAGTTGTAACTTTGACCCCCAATATCTCCGTTACTAGAAGGTTCCCAGGTATGGTCTAGAATAAAAAAATATTGCATTAAAGGGGAGAACAAGTGCCTTCCGTCTTCGTTAAGGGTCTCGTTGCACCCTTTATTCATGCAATTTTAATGAGTGGATTGGTAGATCAAAAAATAAAATGTTGTTGGGTGTTGAAATAAAATCATTAATCAACTAATGTTTTGATGATAGCAGTAGATGAATAGAGCCTTATCAAATTTAAAGATCAAAAGAGTATAGACTAAAACTTCAATGATGACATAACTTTGCAGGTTAACGCTAACATTATTCATACGTGGATGAATAAACACACTCGTACATCGGAAGAGAAAAATTGAAACACTTTTTTTCGTGTAGACTACAAGAAAACCCAAGCCGCATAACAAATACAGTACACAAATCACACCTGTCAATGTAAGGACGTTTCACACTACACGTAAATAACCGTCCTCCGCGATAAAGTCGCCCGGCAGCCTAAAGCCATGTTCACAACCTCAGGTGATGAAACCTGCGACACGACTCGCGACGCGACTTGCGAGGTCATTTGCGACATGACTTGGGTCAACCGTCACGCGTGTGTGTTACATTTTTCCTTCGCCTGAGTACCATACCATCGCAAGTCGCTTCGCGGTGTGTCGCGGCATACACTGAGCAATTTCTTCCGTTTGTTTTATCCACAGTCGCTATCACAACACGTCAGCGCGAATTTTGTGTCGGTTTGGGCTGGTATAATAAAGAATACGTAGTAAAATAAACAAGGTAGAATGGACATCAACGCACAACAAAATCTAGTATTTCCTACAAAAGTGCAATACCTAAACGTTCAAATGTAAGGAACAGCTATTTTTTTTTTCAATTCATCATCTGGCTAGCCTTTTTCCAACTCTGTTGGGGTCGGCTTCCAGTCTAACCGGATGCAGCTGAATACTAGTATTTTACATGGAGCGACTGCCTATCTGACCTCCACAACCCAGTTAGTACTGGGTAATACTATACCCCTTGGTAAGACTGGTTGTCAGACTTTTTGGGGCACTGACTACCTGTTACGACTGTCAAAGATCTACAAATGACAGCCGGGACCAACGGCTTAACGTGCATTCCGAGGCACGGAGGAAACTCGGTATGTAATGGGTGGTCACCCATCCGATCGATCTGAGTGGCTGTTATTATTTTGCCACGAGCCCCTCGTTACCGATGAAAAATTTATATGTGTAAAACACGTAGAAATTTTTCATCGGTCAGAATGATGTACCATAAACGTGGTAACTGTTTGTACGTCAGTATCCCTTCAACCCTGTAGACACGAAGAAGTAGAAGATAGCACACGCGTATCATATTTTTTATTTTTATTTATTTTTTAATTATGTCATGGTGTCACTATATCTCTTTAGTAGATATGTTTGTCTTTTTGTATATTGGCACCTTGTTTTTTTCATTTAAGTTATGTTCTTATAATTTGTCTTCATTATTTAATTGTGCTTCTGTGTGTTGTGCTATGTCTCTTGTGTGCACTGAATAAATGTTTTATCTATCTATCTATCATTTAATCGTTTAGCTCATGACCAAACGATAAGGACGATTCACACTACACGTAAATAACGCGCCGGCGTCCACGATAATGTCGCCCGTCAGCTCACACGTTACTTGTAAATCTCGTTATCAAGCCCTGACACTACATTACACGGGAATTTATGGAAGCGTGAGGGAAAGAGACGGCAGTATTAGTGGAAGTTGTAAAACGTAGGAAGTTGTGTTTTGAAGTCTTGGATTGGTTGTTGATACATTGTAGCAGCATAAGAAAAAATTTATTGACAGCCGGCAGCACTATAAACTGAATATATTGCACTTTTATCATCATCACTTGAGACGAAAGACTTCCATTGCTGCACATAAGCCAGGTAAGTAAGCATTATGTTAGTTCATTATTTTTTAGTTATCTGGATATGTAGTGGTTATTTATAACATAAATCTGCCTGTCAGCCAAAGTATAGCTGACAGACATTTAATCTAACTGTAAAAAATGAATAATATGAAACACCAAATCAAATCAAATCAAATTTATTCGTAAATATAGGTTACATTACAATAGGATGTTATATTAAGATGGTCAGTTCGCTACATTTTACTCGAGAGCAAACAAATAACCTCACTTATACTTACCATTAATCGTAAATAAATGATCGTTTGGACCTCGTAAGACTTTTTTCAATCATAATTCAGCAGATTCACTGAAATAAAAACAATCAATTTGAATAAACTGTAAAACCTAAATGGCAAATAATTTCGACGCAGTTGTAAAGTAACTTAACATTCGTAACACGTGCGTTTACTATGCGTAGGTAATGTGAAAGACCTTTATTATCTACGACATTTTATCATTCAGAGCATCGTTCATAATTAGTTCAACCCCAACCAATGATATACCTCTCTCTACCGTTGGTACACACTGGGTGAAATTTTTCGCCGATAAATTTAAAAAAAATCGCTGCTCCATACATTTAGACCTACTACTATTGTTGGCTGTTTTTTTTTAAACCGATGAAAATGTTCAATGTGGAGGGGTTTAGAATGATGTACTGAATAAGTGGTAACCGTTTCTGCGTCGATATCTACTCACTGTATGGGAAAATTGCACCAAACATTCAAAAGGTTGCAATATGAACACATCGGTCGATGTCAATCGAATCAGATTAAACAGGATAAAAGAAAGAAAGAAAAAATATTTATTTGTCGCAGGGACATGAAGTGCATACAAAAAATAAATTATAATCATAAAGCGCATCAAATATAATAACAAGACAAACAACAACATAACAAGACACAACAACACAACAACAACAAGTGTAGGACTAATAACGAAGCACTTAGTATGCTATTTAGGTATGAAGAACCGGGTGTAAAGCTCCAAGCTCCTCAACCTTCGTAGAAAAACGAGGATCCTCAAACCAGACGTATGTTATGGTGGGCTACTGCCCGACGATTGTTGTTTGGTTTCCGAATACATGTTTATGTTAATCATGTTAGGTATGCGTAGTTCGTTTGTGACGTTGCAGATACGGCCGCAATATCATAGATGATAATTTCTAAACACAACGGACTGTCTTTTAAATTCAACAGGAAAGTGGAAACTTGACTGTAGAAGTCAGATGTACAGTTACTCCATGTAAAACAAGCCGACCCCAACATAGTCAGAACAAAACATGACAAATAGTTATAAATTCAGTATAGAACTTCTGTTTATATAGAATACCTTACGTAGTCGTATCGTGATACCTAAAACTCTTTACCTAAGTACATGGTCGGTTTGAAACTTAATTCTGTACCCTTTTAATCCAGCAAAAGGTGGAATCATAAATAAGGATTGGAAATATCTAAATTGGCTATTATTCGTGTGCGGAATCTGGATGCGAAAAAGTTATTTTTGATGCGGTCAAAAGGGGCAATAAAGATGAGCAATGTGTTAACTCATTTTCAAAGGGATTCATTTACATTGTAGACACACGAGGTGAGGATTGTTTTTTCCTGAAAAAATATAACGTTCCTTGCCTTTCAATTACAACAAACTCCCATCATCAAATACAGACAGATTGGTAGACGCGCGTTGTAGCCAAAAATAATACCAGCCTGGACTATACTATGCAACTGCAGGGCCTCTCTTCATAGGGAGATAACCTCACATCCCAGCCACCGCGGGAGACGCCTCGGGCGTCGTGGGCCACGTGGTGGCTCTCGGCCACCGTAGGCGCGGGCCTGTGGACGGTGAGTAATGGGCTAGCTCTGTCCGTCCGTTTTATGACGACAGGCCGTGTCGACGGCGCGTTCGTGTTCCACGCGCGCCTCAAAGAGATGTCAGCAAACAAGAGGGGCAAGGGTCGATGCCTGCCAGGGCTGCGGGACTGTTCGAAGAGATACCGCGGCCCTGGAACACAAAGGGCAAGAGAAATAACATGGATGGGTTTTTGATCAGTAAAAGTCTGACACTCCCTAACATGGATAGTTACGCTTGCCCAAAGCGGATTGGTGATTGCACATTTACATATTCCAGGTTTCCCCACGATGTTTTCCTTCACCGATTTCAGTTATGTCCAAGATAAATGATATTGACGACCTGAAATTCTTTCGCCTTATTACGTCATTATACTTTTTCACCTGGATTCAGAACTAACATTTTCATATACAACCCCACCAGTAATACAAAGTGTTACCAAAGTATTATGTTAATTTAAGACTGTCGTAAACGGGCACAGCCGGCGATCAATTACGTTGATAAGGGCGACGACACACTGTACAGTAAACTAGCAATTAGTAATTTTCTTAAGTGTCATCATTTGTTAGTTGTGGTGAACTGTGTTTGATTCCGAAGTATAGCTTTTAATTCCAAGATTAATTGTTTTGTATTTTGTCAAACACAATGTTTTAAGTTCCAGTGACCCACTTGAACAATGATTGAATGAACTTGATGATGATGACCAGACGGTGACTCACTTGATGGAGTGTCCCAACACCTGCACTATAGAGGATCTAAAAGACGCCATAGACGCTGTGATTAACGTGGGTATATACTGGGCCCAAATTGTTTTAACAAGTCGTACCACCGACACTAAAGAAGAAGAAAATGAAGATCCCATCTTGGTCACACGACAAAATATTCGTGAATAACTTTTCCGATGCCTGCCTATGCCTGCCAGCTGCTACGATATGATTTTGAATGATAAATTCTTAAATTCTTTCTTACTTACTCAGTGGACAAAGAAAGAAAAACAGCTTTAACGTACGAGAGGCGATACGAAAAAACGTGTGGCGCGCAATGAAAAGACAAACCCGGAACCAATATTCCTGAATGGTTAATCGGTTCCTGTGTTTACTTGTCATATTTATTCTTAAGTCAAAATATAAAAAGATAGAAAATAACCTCTTTACGAATATGACATCACCCTAAACCTGTAAACTAAACTTAGAATAGAAACCGGCGCGCTTATTGCGAACGAGTCAGTTTTAATTTAAAATTGTAAGTCGTTACTGTGTAAATAATTGTTTTGTGGCAACCCTAAGTAATGGATTGTATGGAGTTTTGCGTTTATAGCTAGTAAAGTATGGGATGGTTTGCGCTATGGGAATGTTAATTTTAAAAGTTGGTTATAGTTACGCACATTAAACTCCCCCATTGGTATAGTTTTAAGGAAAAGCCGTCATACCAGCTGACCGTACTTTGGTGGTAACACTTCGCCAGTCAGTTAGCATATTGCGCAATTTCAATAGAACGAGAAGCCAGTTGTAATGTACCGTGGTCCGAATTCCTGGACCAAAGGTTACAGGTTCTTTCTGTGTTTATGAAATTGTAGTATAGGCAAAGGAGGCCCGGGTGGAACGTTCTTCATCCCCTATAGAAAAAGGAGGATCCTCGGGAGGTTTGGTGGGCTACTGCCCGACAGTTGTTGTCGAGTTTTTCTATTTGGTTGATATTTTAATAGCGCGATTCAAAATTTTGAGCTAATTCTTTATTTGTGACATAAATGGCGCTGTAGTACTTTTTTGTACTTTGTAGATGTAGTAGCTTTTGATTTTGCATTGATAAATAAGTAATACTTGAATATATACCGCTGAAAAGACAGTCCGTCTTCCACCATATGGCATAACCTCTTCTTATTTGTTTCATGCTGATAAAACAGCATAAATATGAATAGAGATCTCTTCTTCATCTTAGCGTGTCTGTAGCAATCTTTAATGAGACGGCCAGAAAGAAATTTTCCGCTATCACAAGCGTTACGGAGTAGTGATATCCTCAATTACCCAGGACTTCGAACTTTACTGTCAAATAGGTAACGACGAAGAGAGTGCAGTATAAGCCCACACTCTCTTTGTTGAGACTTTTTAACTAATAAATACAAAACATAACCTCAGAATACAATCCCTATTCATCAAAATAATATCAAATGAAAACAAAAAAAAACTAACTCAAACGAAAACCAATCCATTCTAGTATCAGAGTTGTATCAAAGAAACTCATTTTCCTTTGACATTCGATTAAACACGAGGCAAAAGGCTTTCTCGTAACTTGTTCCTAGGCGGCGCGGTTCGCACAGAGTGATGTAAAAACATGGCTACGGCCGGTCAGCGTGAAATGAAATTCATAATAACGACTGTTGAACCTACGTAGTTGAGGGAAAGGAGTAAGGCAAGTTTGAAAAGAATTTTTATATTTACTTAGACCAAGATACATAAATCTATACTATCTATAATATCTATATATAACATGGTAAACTGACTGACTGACTTACTGACTGACTGGGTGATATATCAACACACTGCCCAAACCGCTGGTCTTACAGAAAAGAAACTTGGAGGGTGTGTTCTTTGTGAAGAGTAAGTATCCACTAAGAAAGTATTTTTGGGAATTCTACCACTAAAAGGGTAAAATAGGGGATGGAAGATTATATGAAAATCCGTCAGTTTGAAGTTAGGATCTTCAAATTTGTGTTTAGGCTGACGATTGAAAATTAATTTATACGTGTCTCAGCGTTTTTGATAATTCTGCCCCCGAAGGGTTAAAAAGGTGGATGAAGGTATGTAACTATGTTTATGACCGTAACCTGGATTGACCTATAGTTTACTTTTTAATCCCGGTAGTACGTTCCCGTCGTACATTTTTTGACGTCCACGCGGGCGAAGCCGCGGGCAAAAGCTAGTTAATACTATAAAGCTGAAGAGTTTGTTTGGTTGAACGCGCTAATCACAGGCGAGGAAGGTTATATCCTGTATAACAACAGGGTACGACCAATAGGAGCGCAGCATCAATGAAAACAAGAAAATTGTGTTTTATAATAATTTCACGGCTCGTACAACTTGGTCCGGTGGATGTATTCCGATAAAGCGGGGTGCAACTGCGGTGCCTCAACACAAACTATGGCTCGCTCATCCTGCTCAATGTGTGACTCCACCTGCACTTTGAGAGTCCGATCTGAAACCACCACCAACGCTGTCGAGGTGCTGGAGTTCTAGTCGAAGCTTTCTTGAATGAAATAAAGAGATCATCGATACGACAAAGAAAAAGACATTAGTGTGGGGAGTTAAATAGGCGAAAACTAAATGTGCTTTTAACCAACAAACACTTTTTGTGTTTCATGGTTTCAAAGTTGCCGTTTTACCTCTTTATGCTAGCATGAGGTAGGAAGGAAGCCGTATCCATGGGAAAAGTTTGACAGTGATGGAGCGGTCCCGTAGTGAAACGAACCGAGAGACGTCAAACAAAGATGTCGTCCGAGATACGACTGGAACTTGCATAGAGTTGAGTCCAAGATAAGCGCAAAAAAATATTACTTTACAAACGAAACTTTATAGGTTTACTCTGGCAGTAAATTGCGTTTTATATTTGAGTTACAACGGTTCGGTTTTTGGTTAGATTTCAGCCTGCAACAGCCCCCGCAGTATTAATAAGCAGCGCGACGTTCCAGATTGTCTATATTTACCTATTTGTTAAAAAAAATCATGCTTTCTAACAACTTGGCTCACCAAATGACAACGTTAATGATAAACTTTACCAGCCACATCATTAAAATAAACCTTTGTGCTTTTATCAATGTTCAAAAGTTCATGTAAATTACTATCTATCATCTGTTAAGTAATATTCCGCTTGGTAACAAGTCTCTTGTCAATCCATAGTCTACATTTCAGAAATTCTTACGCCTTGGCCAGGAGCCATACGCTCAAACGACACGTCTTGCAACAATGACTGTGTTGAATACAAGTGAAAGAAATTACTTAGAGCATGTCACAAGTCATCGTGACGTGACTTGCGGAGCAATAGATGACGCGGATGAATATAGTTGACGCGTGCGCACATCACTTGTCGCAAGACTCGCTATTCACATCACCCGAGGCCGTGACAGGGTTCCTAATGAGAAAACCTAATGTGTAACTGTAGCGGCATAAGAAAAAGTACTACAACAACATAGCACAAATAGTACTACAACGCCGTCTATGACAAAAATGAAGAACTAAATCAAGATACTGATTCGGATTTAAAGTTATCCGCGACTTAAGACCATAAAGGGTGTAACAAGATCCTTAACAAAACCGAAAGGCATTTATTTTCTCTGTCATTGCGATATGCTCTGGATTATACCTGGGAACCTTCTAGTTACGGAGATATTGGGGGTCAAAGTTTCAACATTTTCGAAAGTTTTTTTTTTATTCATGTTTTTAATGTAAGATATTTAACTTTAAACACCTCCACGACCCCCGTACTATTCAATCCATCCATCAGCATCATTGAGTGTAAAATTGAGTCTTACCGTAAAATGTGCTTTTTCACCCCAAAAAAAAAATAACGATTCGAATAATTTTTGCGTAAAGTTACTTAGTTTGAAGTACAGCCATCACATAAAGCTACTAAAATCGGTCAAACTTGAATATCATATCATATCATATCATAATTTATTTGTTAACATAGGTTTAAAAAATACAGATCTTATGTTTGATGAAGAGAGCGCTATGTTATGCCAGGAGGCGTACAAATATGGTGTGCAAATCTAGCTGAGGATTACAATCATTTACTAAAATATTTGAAAATCATGCATAATATGGTATTAAATTAGAAAATAAATTGAACAATTACATATAATATTATTATAAATTACATAATAAAATGACAATTAATTAAAACATTAACATACAAACAACCAAATTATTAATTAATTAGCAAAATTAATAGATTTTCAACTTTATCGTTGAAGCATTAGGTGCAAGGTTGATTGGGGAAATTTTACAGTTTCGGGTAGCTTGACGTGCTGGCGGCTGTACATAATGCTTGGCTTCGTGAAGGCTCCGTTTACACCCTGTATAAAAAAACCCGATTACAACTTTCGGGTAGTTGCCCACCAGACACAACACCCGTCTGGTCGGAGGATCCTCCCTTTTCAATGGAGTATTGAGGAACTTTACACTCTGTTCTTCATTATCACCTAAATAACCCTGCTCGATAGAAACCAAGACTGATGCATTTTCTGTTTAAGTTTCAATCAAAACCTTTCATAATGGATGATTACCGGACTACTGTTCGGTCATGCACTGTGGCTCGCCAGTTTCATAGTGAGCGCAGGCAAGCTTTCATGCCGCGACTTATTCAAATAAGATACGGCTCGTTTCGCAGCCCTTTGTTGCCTTTGCGCTTCAAAAATATCATTCATGTGACTCTGTTATAGATAAAGGCCGGATTTTTTTTTTGGAGATGCGCTGAAATATTGTTGGTCACCGAGTGAAATAATAAAATAAGAGTTGCAGTTCGATGTGGCTTTTTGAGGCCGGCGAATTAATCAATGTTAGGATATTTTTATATTTTCCATCATCGCTTTTGCTTATACAGGGTGATTGGTAATTGGGTGCGTTCCTTGAAATGGGCGATACTAGACCTTATTTGCAACAAGGTACTGTGGCACCATTTTAGAAAGCTAATGAAAGAAGGAAGTCATTGCGTACATTTATTTTGAGAAAACTGCCTCGGAAAACAAGGAAAGTTTCAAGAAAATTTCAGAACATGACCTTTATGGCGCTTTATTTCCAAAGCCTGCCAAAGACGTTTTGACAAAATTGGTTTTCGGAGGATTCCTTCGTTCATGACCTATCATCATATAATTACATCAGGTAAGTATCAGTTTAACACCTTGAACGTCGTAGATTTCTCACAATCAGTAGTTTATAGGGGAGAGGTGGAAAATTTCTAAAAATCTTCAAAAGTTCGATTTTTCTAAGACAACCCGGTTTGGACTCCAAGTTTTCGAAATCAAAATTATTGGATATTCGGTCTAGTATCACCCATTTCAAGGAATGCAACCAATTACCAACCACATTGTAGAATATCACTAATCACTATGTTTAAGTCCTCAGGAATATAAAATGCTCTATAGGTTGACCACTGGCTCGACCACAACTTTCCACCAGATCGTATAAAAATATAATTTAAAAATCTAGATCCAGCCAGGTACATGATTGGCTCAGACATCGGATACCACAAAGCGCGGCATCGTTTCTTAGATAATTTCCCTCGCGGCCAGTTATATTGGAAATATAGTTTACTGCCGGTGTCTTACAAAACAACTCTTATGATACAATGTTGGACAATATAGTTCTATGTGTACTTCATCTTTGGTAGTGGGTTTTTGTGTCCAAGAAATCAGCCTGTTACATAATTTAGCGAACATTATTAATTTTACTAAGCAATTAGTTCGGGCTGTCATTCGTAAATCTTTGACAGTTGTTCCAGGTAGTTGAACCCCGAAAGTCTGACAACTAGTATTGTCAATTAGTAATGTTATTCAGTAACTGGATTGTAGATGTCAGATAGACAGTCACTCCATCTAAAATTAGAACTGATAGGTATTCAGCTGCATCCGGTTAGACTGGAAGCCGACACAAGTATTATTGGGAAAAGTCTAGATAGATGATGTTTATTTCATTTTGACTGACCCGATGCCACGGGTCTTTACATATAGGTATGTCGGATCCGGTCATTAGTACGGACATGGAATGAATTGTGAGAACATCACGCGATCTACTTACCAGTCTACCCACACCACAGCGTGCGTCTACAGAGCCGTGATATTTTGAGCTCTCAGCGAGGATGACATTCAGTGTCTGATCGCAGCGAAGTTGAGACGTCCCGGAACTGTACACGATTCATTGTGCCCAGTGTTATTATGTTCGATTATAATTTCGAATAATTTGGAGTTTTCATTGCACGAAACCCATCTTCTACTCACATGATGTACGAGCGTAACGGAATAAATCCGACAGAATATATAACATCGCGCGATTATTCACTGAAATGTAAGGCAGAGGTGTGAACGTGTAATAATACACAAACAATTTAGCGTTCAGCCAGGTATTTTATTAATTTCCATGTTATTAGCGTGTAAGCTGTCCCCACCAGTCACAAATCCGGACAATTTGCATTATAATCCAGTTAACTAAATACGATAATTTCACGCTTTTTGACTAACAGCCACAATTAGTTTATAGCACTTGAAAATATGACAACTAGTCTTACCAAGGGGTATCATATTACCTAGTAGGTAGGTTACTACTACACTACACTAGGTTGTGGAGGTTAGATAGGCAGTCGCTCCATGTAAAATACTGGTTTCAGCTACATCCGGTTAGACTGGAAGTCAACCCCAACATAGTTGGTAAAAGGCTAGGCATATGATGATGAATTTCGGGATTATTGATGTTAAAGATACTTAAAACCCTTAAGATAATTATACTCCTTTATTTTTCATAGATAAATCTCTAACCGTATTTTACTAGACCCAGTCCCAACATAGTTGGGAAAAGGATACGCAGATGATGATGGAGACTTGACAATATCAATTCCCCTATTAAGTAAGTATGCTAATTAAAGCCAAATCAACAGAGAACCGCTAATCAATAAATAATTGAATAATTTCTGATCTGCGCACACATACACATTCACACAAACTCAGTCATCAAGCAACAGTTTATAAAGCAGGGCCTACCTAACTACCAACTGTTTACTCCGAAACTAATGAAACGACACCACGACCTCTAATGAAGACGAATGCCTCGTAATTATGGGGGCGGGGCGGGGAAATTAATTATAGTACCCGCTTGATGAATGAAATCTTATGGAGTTTATACTTGGCGCGAGAAGTTGAGAAAGAATCTTGATTAAGTTTTCATGGTTGACCGACAAGAGTGTCAAAATGTGGAGCAGAATAATCTTGGAAATCATGGTATGACGGTGTCAATGTTTTCGGCCATGTTCCATGCTATTATTATAATATAAATGTTGAAGGATGGAGAGGGAGAGGAAGACCAAGAACACGATACAGATGGATTGGTGTATTTCAGTCGATTCCCTTTCAACAGAAAAGTTCTCATGGTATGGGCATATGGAGTAGGAACGAATCGCACGTGACTTAAAGAGTGATGAATATAAATGTTGATGGATGGAGAGGGAGAGAAAGACCAAGGAAACTATACGGATGGATTGGTGCATTTCAGTCGATTCCCTTTCAACAGAAAAGTTCTCATGGTATGGGCATATGATGAGGAAGAACGAATCGCACGTGACTAAAAGAGTGATGAACATAAATATTGATGGATGGAGAGGGAGAGGAAGACCAGGGAAACGATACGAATGGATTGAGTGAGTAATGATATGAAAGAAAAAGGAGTAAATGATAGCGTGATGGTTGACAGAGGAGAATGGAAGAAAAAGACGTGTTGCACCGACCCCAAGTAACATGGGACAAGGGCAGGAAGATGATATTACAAACGCGAAAGTAACTTTGTTTGTCTGTTACCTTTTCACGCCTTAACAACGGCTGCACGGATCTCGACGAAATCTTTCCAACACAAGGGAGGAGTCGCGGACAAAAATAGTAGGCGCTCAGTCACAATTTCAATGAAAACATCAGAATTCTTACAACCAATCAGATCTAAAGAAAATGCATATCGTTTTAATTTGGTTGCAAGTAATTCTGTTGTTGCTTCCCATCAAAGAGAAAATTAGAAGCTGGACAAAATAAAATAAAACACATTGAATGCGTAACAAATAATTTGATCTGACCCAAATAGTTCCATCGCATCGCACGCCAATCGCAATAATCTTGAAGCAACAGTGACATAAAAATAAAATATAAATAGTCTTTATTTCCCTATAATTAACAATTATATATTTTTTAAACTTAACCTATTAAGGGGTCATCCATCTCCGGATGAAGGCCTCCTCCATCTGTTTCCATCTATACCTATCTTGTGCCGTTCTGGTCCACTCTATCCCTGCCAGTGCGACGATATGATCTCGCCATGCATCGTTGCAATGGTTTGCCAGTGACATAAAGTACTTAAAGCATTAAGTTTTCGTCAACCATGTTAAATGTGTAACCATGTTTTACACAGCACGGTGTTCACCCAAAAACGCAAAAAACTATAAACGTAAAAAAAATCGACATCCGAATTGATAACCTCCTCCTTTTTGAAGTCGGTTAAAAACCCGAAAAAACGCTTCCATACCACCTTTTAACTATGTTTATGTGTCCTACCGCAGTTTAATAAAAAAAAGCAATTGGATAGCGCACACGTCAACAATAAAACTAAAATGGCTACCTGGAACGGGCAATGAATAGTGTACCCCAATGGGAAATCAGTGGTGTGCTCCAATAAATGGCCGGGTTCTTACATGCAAACATAAAGGACTTTATGAGGCTACTAACAAGTTTTATATAGGCAGCCTGGGGCTATCTAGACGTTGAGCAATTTTTTAAACGGGAAATTGTGTATAGCGTGGGGTTATGGTGTGGAAGTCAGGCGAGTACTGTAAAATAATGTATAAATCATAAAATTTACAGTCGCATTTTTCTTGACAGTAAGAATTACCGTTACCGTTCCAGTAAAGAAAGAATTCCACTAGGTACACACATACCGGGTCTATAGAACTGCGTCTTTGGTCTACCCACCTAACCACCTACCCAACCTACCTATTGTTGAATTTTTAATGGACTTATAAAAGATGACTTTTGACATATTTTATAACAATTATGGTACCCACTACGTTCTCCACAGATTACAATTTAAAGTATTTAAAACTAGCTAGTAACAACACAAATACAATACCTATACAACGGAACTGATATCTGGATTTCTAAATATAAAAATAAAAATCCAGATCCAAAAAGAAAAAGTAGGTATACAGTAATTAGGTTGCTTGGATTTGATTCCTAAATGCCTTTTTTACTTAGAGAAAGAATGTCGATTGAATGGAACTCATTGTTGTATGTCTCAACCAAACGATGAAGTGGTGAACGCGAGCCAGCGTTGAATTTACAGAGAATAAATGAAATGTGTTTTTTTTTTATATTTAGTTACCGCCTCTACCTATCTCTTCGGGGACAACAGGTATGATGTTTTATTATACATGAAAAGAAATAAAACATCATACCTGCAAAATAATTTTGAATTTGATTTTAATTAAGATTTTTATATTTATTTTTATGTTTATTGTGATTTTTATTTAATCAAATTAAATAAATGATTTAAATTGAATCATGAATTTAAAAGTGTGTTTAAGTGTGTTCTGTGCGGTGAGTAGTTACTCAACTGATTTTAAGTAGGCACCCAACGACAAATAAGTAGTGCATGATGTGCTTACCTGTAAGAGGTTGATACACTTGTCTATGACTCTATTGGATGTATTAATTAACATTGAAGCAGTGATTTCATTTGTTGGTGAGCCAAATGAATAAAAAAAATTACACACTGACTTCTTCTACCATACACAGATTGACAGAGCAACACAAAAATGCTTCTACATTCCAATAACCATTAAGAAATTCCATTTTTCAACTTCCTTTTTTCCCTACTTCCTCTTCCCGCCAGTACAGTACACAGCACTCACAAATAACCCTACGCGAGCTGACTTGTCAAAGCGACGAAAAACTACGCTACGCCGGTCAAAAGTGCCCCATATAGCTTTCATGCAAATCAAAGCTCACTTTGGAATTTCCGTTTTACTTGTAGTCCGTTCGCAGCTGGAGGGTCAAATGGGAATGTCGGTCATAATTTTCCTAGAGCTGACTTAACACCATGAAATAGTGGGGTGTTTTGTACCTTCAGGACTTTTTCTTTCTGCTTTATGTAGGTCGACTCTAGATGAGGTATTTTCTTTGAACTTATTGTGTGCCGTGGTTGTTATCAATCGTAGGACGCTCAACGCTGGACTAATAAACTGCCAAGCACTAATAAACTAGCAGTTATAGAACTATTGCGTACCTCTTCTTTTCGTGTAAATTGGTACTTTTAAAAACAGTTGGACTCTGTAAGTAGCCACGACAATAGCTGCGTCGATGGCGTTCATTAGGTCCTTAATATTGAGCGCTGGATGTTGCAACACACACTTGTTGCAACATTACAGCGGCTGTAAAATAATAAACAAATAAGTCCTAATTTATTAGATTAGAACTCGATAAAATTAAGGCACATTGTTAACTCAAAACCGTAATCATTTAAACCAGTGGTTCTCAACCTTTTAGTCATGAGAGACCATTTAGACAAAATTTCTGTCTTGCAAGGGACCTACCCAGTTGGTTTATTGGTTTGGATGCAGTACAAAGTGTAAATAAATAAAGGGTTGTTTTATCTATCTATAAATAAAACACGAATAAAGATATTCAAAGCCCACAGATTTTTTTAACGATAAATTCACATTATAGTTAAGATTTTAATGAGATTTTTGTGATTGCATACTCTTTACTAACTTCTGAAACCTTGATTCAGTGCTACTCAAATCCAAACGCATGGCAGTGGCATCCAACCGATTTCGGTGCTTGTTTTTAGTAATCAGAAGCGCCCAGAACCCCTTCTTTGCTGCTTGCTTACTTTATTTTCATCGACATATATTTATGTATGTGACATAAATAAATGTCGATGAAAATAATTTAGGTAACGTAAAGCAATGTCTCGAAGTTTTGGTAAAGAAATTAAACTTCAAGACTAATTCCTGATTCGAATGTATGTTTTAAGTTTACTGTCGTGTTGCATTTCAGTGACTTCTTCTTGAATTTCATCAGGCACCTTAGAAACGTTGACAATGCAGATTAATTTCTGTTTCGTGCCGTTCCGCGGACCACCCGGTTAAGAACCACTGATTTAAACCATCTACATTGTTTGATAACTGTAGGATTGTTTATTTGTTTATTAAGTTTTCGTATACAAGAGGTACAAAGGCCGCCTTAATGCCTTAGGCATTATTTACCGGTAAACTAAAGGTGCTGGAGAGATAACATGGGAGGTGCTTACTTTCTTTAGTTTTCATAATATTGAACCTCTGAAACTTAGTAGAAGCAGCATCGGAGATGAAACGATGTAAATTATTTCGAATGAATGAGAAATGGACGAAGTTTTTTACGATAATATTGGATTAAAGTTACGAATTTATGATACTGTCGGCTGATAAATATTTTAATGTTTTATAATACTCAGTACTCATATTTATAAGAATTAATTTATAAGGTATGAAGGTTATAATAGGCAGCTCTAGCTAATGGTGAAGGAAATCATGGTATAGTGGTCGCAAATACGACTGCTGAGCATGAGGTCCTGAGTTCGATTTCCAGGTCAGGCAAAGTGTTATTGGGTTTTTCTATCAGGAATTTCTCAGTAGCAGCCACGGAGTCTGAATTTGGGCCCGGTTGAAGGCAATATGCTCGCCACCTATTTCATGGGACTTAAACATAACTGGCGAAATGTGGGTGTACTATTAGGTACACCTCTGCCAAACCCGCCGGGGATTATGCGTACAGGCATGATGTTATGTTATTGTGTATTCTGGAGTTTGTATGTGTACTATTCAATAACTTCGTTGTTTTCACAGCAATACCTTATCGGTGAAGTGTTACGAGTAGTAGAATGAATGTTCCCATTGCTGGAACACAAGCCAACTCTCTTGGAGAGCGAGTTGGCCGTTATCAACCACGTCGGTCCAGTGCAGGTTATTTATTTAACAGTTTATGTACACACTAACATACAGAAAAGAAGAAAGGAACAGAAAAAATTGGTTCAAAGGTGATGCTTATTTCTAAAGAAATCTCTTCCAGCATACCTGCGAAAGGAGAGTAGAAAAAAAGAGATGTAGACATAGTGTGTAAAAGAAGAAGAGAAAATAGAATACATAAAAACAAATCAAATAACGAATTTAAATATAACATACAATACAGGAATATACTTACATATTTACTAGTAAAAAGACAAAATATATAACACAAATATAAGCTACTGTTAGCTGCGTCTCCAATAGCTGCGTCCCCGACCTACACCCCTCCAGAGAGCCCGGACCATATGAACGAGCCTATATAAGGAGCTTAAACCCGGTGAGATCAAACCATTATTACGTCTCTAACTTCGACCCTAATGTTCATGACGTCATAGCATGGTGTGACGAAGTTGCCCGCGCTAAGACACAAAATAGATGGGACGACAAAGAATGTCTGGCCCGTATCGGTTTGTGTCTGAAGGGTGAATCTCGCTCTTGGTTACGCGATTGGACCGAAACGGATCGTACTCGGTCTACCTTTAAATCACAGTTAAAATCACTTTGTCCACAACGTGTCGATGTTGCTAATATCCTTTAAGACGTCATGTGCACTGTCAGATAAATATTCCACATACGCGGAATACGCGCGCAAATCCTTGTTGCGTTTGCGTATCGTTAAAGGACTAAGTAATGATCTTTTGTGTGCAATCATTGTGCGTATTAGTAAGGATCCGTAGAGTGAAACCGCAAATACGAACAGAAACAATGTAGAGTCCCATTTTAATCGAAATAATAGCTGTCGCGATAACGGTAGTAATAGGAACCGTAGTGCTACAGTGTTGGATAAAAAAACTCTTAAGTGTTTTTCGTGTGGCGCTCATGGCCACACCAGTAAGGGCAACGCTTGTCTCAAGCGATTTAAAAATAGTAACAGTTCAAACTCTAGCAAAGCCGTAAGTGATAATCAGAACACTTTTTCCAACTCATATTCCGCGAACATGAGAAACTATAAATGTAACATTTGTAACAAAACAGCTAGGGCATAGGGAAGAAGAGTGTTTTATTAAACAGCGATCGGATAAATCAAATGTTAATTTTTGACGTGAAATTAAGGGTGATACGGCGAACCGTGACGTAACACCCGCAGTGCTGTGTGGTGTACCTACGGACGTCTTAATAGACAGCGGCTCGTCTGTATCCCTCATATCGAACGAGCTTTTTAAACATTTTTCTTGCCGGCTAAACCCTAATGCTTAGATGTTGCGTGGATTAGGTGGTCATGAGTTAAGATCGGATAGCTACGTCATTTTGCCAATTGAGTTCGATAATTTGACTTTAGAGGCAGAATTTCATCCAGTACCCGGAGGTTATTTGAGTATACCGGTGATAATAGATACCGATGTTTTGAATCGCAGTGGTATTGCATACATTCGTACCGGCAATTGCCAGCGTATCTGCGCCGACCATGCGTGTGTAAATAATATTACGGTGACAAGTACTTTGGGAGAACCATAAGCAATGGTCAGGTTAGGCCGAGCATATGGTTGCATGGCGAGGAGAGTGGACTCCCGAGTCCTGTGCTATGTTTTCATAGTAAGTAGATGTTTAGGTTGAGGTCTGTTCCCGTGTTTTATTTAAATGAAGCGCCCGTTATGGTTTTACATCTATATTGAAATTATTCTATTCTATGTACAGAGTTTTGGGTCACACCGCCATGGCCCGGCATGGCGTCTGTATTGGATGATAGGTGAAGGGAAAAAAGGACTGATTCTATATAAAACAATGCTTTTATAGCTGGTTGAGAATGAACTTATGATGAACGAGTGAATGGAGATCCGCCAATCAGAGCGTGGCGGCCGGTGGACGAATCAGGAACGCGCCGATCTCTGCCACTGGTCGGTAGGTGGCGCTGGCGGTGGGCGTGAACATACCGCCCGCCTTGGAACCACACGGTTCCAAAAATGGTTCCCGGCACTGAGTCAGGCGTCGTCATTCACCGGTTGTGGAGGCAGCGGGCAGATCTTGGAGAAGGCACGTCTGATCGTCCCAGCAGCTGTGTGGATGTCAGCTACTCGAGCTACGCCGTCTCCCCCTGGAAATATACGTAAAACACGACCGAGCCGCCACCTTAATGGTGGTAACTGGTCGTCCTTGATTAGGACAAGGCTGCCCAAGGCGATGTCATCCTGCCTGGTCTTCCATTTAGTTCGCAGTTGTTCGATGCGTTCGTAGCGTGTCAGACTCGAACATGGCTGGTCTGGAACATTCCTTGAAGGTGGCGACGTTAACGATCGGCCAATGAGGAAGTGTGAGGGAGTGAGGGGAGTAAGGTCAGAAGGGTCTGAGGAAAGAGGTGAAATTGGACGGGAATTTAAGACAGCTTCGATCTGTGTCAAAGCCGTGGAAAATTCCTCGTAAGTTAGTCGCGCGTTACCTACTATGCGTCTCAGGTGATACTTGCATGACCTCACTCCGCTCTCCCATAGACCGCCAAAATGTGGGGAATAAGGAGGAATAAATCGGAATTCAATGCTATTATTGGAAGCGTAGTTAATGATGGCTTCCGATTCCCTTTCTAAGAATGAAGGAAACTCCTTTTCCGCGCCCACGAAATTTCTACCGTTATCAGAAAATATAGTGCGAGGCGTACCTCGCCTACTAATAAAACGTTTTAATGCTAAAATATAGTCGTTTGTGGATAAACTAGTGACGAGTTCCAAATGCATGGCCCTAGTCGTAAAACAAACAAAAAGACAAATGTATGCCTTAGTGAGTTTAGCACCTCTGCCTTTTCTGGATAATATGAAAACTGGCCCCGCATAATCCACACCGGTTCGCATAAACGGGTAGCCAGGTTCTAAGCGCTCAGGCGGTAAATTTCCCATAATAGGCGCCAATGTTTTACCACGATTACGTGTGCATGTCACACATTCGTGTACTGTTTTTCTAGCGAGATTTCTGGCATTTAATGGCCACCAACATTCACGCATGGTAGCTAACAGAAGTTGAGGTAATAATCGTACATGCTCGTGTTTAAACAAACAAATTGTAAAAGGATGTTTACTACATAGTAGGATCGGATGTTTCTTATCGTAGGTAAAATCAGAAGAATTACATAATCGTCCGCCTACCCGAATTATTTTATGTTCGTCAATAAAAACATTTAGACTTGAAATCCTATTATATTGTTTACAACTTCGCTTGATAGGTACTTGAGCGACCAAGTTATTTAAAACATCCGGAAAGGAATTCCTTTGTGCGAGCACAATTAACATTCTTTTCGCGGAATTCAACTCGTCAACTGATAAGAAACCGGTTTGTCGACCGACTCTAATATAATAATAATCTAAGTACGTACGTAACTATCTATTCGCACAAGTCTATTGAATGACGCGTACTCTTTTCGCGTAGCGGAGGTAGTTGGCACATAGTATCGCAACTGAGATTTCTAGGAGTACCCACAAACTTAATTATTTTTTTTAAACTACTAATGTAAAGTAATGATATCAGTAAATACGAACTGCGAATCCGAGATTCGAATATTGGGTAAGCAGGTTTGTTTGAATTTGATCTCATGATATTTTTTTTTTTCTTTAAATTTATGATATGTATCTAACGGATCTGAAGGGTTATCCCGCCACAATATTAATTGCAGTGACCTTTGGTCAGGCTGGAGAAGAACTTGACGAAACATTTTCTCCACGTCTGCACAAGCTACGTATTTATATTGTCTGAATCGTAACAAAATCGAGATAATATCGTTTTGTAACGCGGGTTCCGGATACTGAATATCATTTAACGATTTATTCGAGCTAGTGACGGCACTAGCATCGAAGATAACGCGTAGTTTTGTAGTTGAACTACAATTAGTCTCTAACTTGAACATATGACCTAAGTCATTGAATTCACGCATAAATTTAGAATATAAAACTTTAAGTTCTGGTGAACGATTGAGTTTACGCTCTAATATATATTTATAAGAATCACCCAACGCTGGTGTTTCTCTCTGCGGTATACGAACCGAAAATCTATCGTTTTCAACACGTTTTGTTGTATTATTAAATCTACCGTTTTCAACGCGTTTTGTAGTATTATTAAATACTTCTTCGCATGTGTGTTCATCATCTGTTAGGGGTATGCATGATGATGAGGGAATGTTTTCGAGTTCCCAAGACAGCCGGAGTTGTTTATCAATTTCCTGACTGAAGTGGCAATGAACGTGAGCAGGCTTTGGATTCTTCACGAATACTGGACCGGACAGCAACCATCCTAATTTCGAATTTTGTAGGAATGGACCACTCGCCAGACGTATCTTGTCCGTTTCTAGAAGATCCCAAAATCTATCCGCGCCAATCAACAAGTCGATATCTGAACTAACGTTAAACGGCGGATCTGCTAATTGTAAGAACTCAGGTATACGTATATTACCGGCTTCGATGTTCATTGTAGGCAAACTAGATGTTATACATGGCAGGATTAAACATCGAAGCTTGGTATAAAAATCGCTTAATTTTGCTCGTATTGTGACGTCACAAGAATGCTGTGATTGCGATACCGATTGTCCTACCCCCGAGATTTGAATAGTGGACTGTATATAAAACGCATTTATTCTTTTTGCTAGTTTTTCTGTAATGAAGCAGTTCTGACTTCCGTTGTCTAGTAGCGCGCGAGCTGTATGATACACGTTATTATTGTCAGCTACCTCAATTAACGCCGTAGAGAGCAAAACAGTATTTATTAATTTAAAGTCGACGGTAGTCGACTCACAGACAAAAGTTTGGCTTGAGTCGCTGGAATGCAACGTTGATGTCGTTAAACTGTGTGCGTGTTCTACCGATTGCACACACGCGCCGTTACCTTTCTCGTCTAAATGTAACAGACTGTTGTGTTTGTTCGAGCACTGTTTACACGACCCGAATCTGCATTGATTCAACGCGTGACCGGTTCGCAGGCAATTTGCACACATCTTGTTATCGTTAATTAATTTAATTCTGTCTCTCACGGACATGTTAAGGAAGGCTAAACATGAGTGCAATGAGTGTTCTCTATTGCATAATAGACACTTGGGTAAATCCCATTTATTTCTATTACTACGTTTATGATTATAGTGCGTTGGTTTAATAGAACTATAGCTATGTACGCGTTGTGAATTACGTTTCTTTGTATGACCACGGTTATTGCGCGTTGGTTTAATAGATGTATAGCTGTGTACTCGTTGCGAATTACGTTTCTCACTTGTGGTTTGATGCCTGGAATCGTTATTATGAGGCGTTTTATCTTTAGCGTGGTTCGCGCCGATCATCTCCAACGTGTCCGCTCGGCTTCGGAGAAATGATAACAAGTCGCCAAGTTTTATTTTTTCGCGTGAACCTAGACACGTGGCTCCGATGTGGCTTTCCCATTCGCGTTCCGTAGACGAATCCAGCTTATTTACCACCTGGTAAATTATTAATGTGTCCCAATTGTCAGTGGGTTCATTTAGTGATCTTAAAGCGCGCAGATTACGTAAAATGGTATCAATTAATTTCCTTATTTGCGATGGCGATTCCTGTTTTAATGACGGAATATTATGCAATGCTTTTAAATGATTGTTAATTAATAACCTCTCGTTGTGATAACGGCTTTCCAATAATTCCCATGCGTGAACGTAGTTGACAGGGCTAAACTCCAAAGCTGCTATAACTTGTAGCGCGCTGCCACCCAGGGCTGACCGCAAATAGTGGAATTTTTGAATTTCGTCTAGATCGGAACGATTGTGGATCATGGTTAAGTACGAATGCTTAAATTCCAGCCAGTTATCATAGGCTCCATCAAAGGCAGGTAATTTTATGTCTGGTAATTTTATGTTGACACGTGGCTCTGATGCAACCGGAAGTCGACTTTTAGTCTCCGCGTTTTTAAGTAAACAATTCGCACTTGCTATTGCCGTAAAATATATTGCTTCTAATGTGTCTATATATTGTAGATTCGCGTCTATTTCTGATTCAGGTAGGAGCACTTCGATCTCATTTTCGACATTGTCGAATTTATCGAACAATTCGGTGGCGGCTTGTACACGCAAAGTTAGCTCGGCTGATTGTAAGGCTGTTAATTGAGCGCCCGCGAATGATTCTACGTGATTTTTAAATTGGGTTAATCGACCCTTAATGTTACCCCGTCGTTTCTTTAACTCGGAAAGAACTTCGTCTACTGCTTTGACCGACATTTTGACGGAATATGGATGAGTGTTTTGTGGTGTGGTGTGGTGTGGTTACTCACATGCAAATATCACCTGGACCACGTGGCTGCCACACTCGCGAACTGAAACGAAACACAGCTTTAACACAAATCGAATGAATTTAATGAATTGGACGGGGAACGGACGGGACGGGAACAGAGACCTGACCGATACGTTTCTTACGCCTTTTCCTCTTCTAAATATTGTTGCTCACTGGACCAACTGTGATGATCGCTGCACTCGGTCGATCTGTAATGATCGCTGCACTCGGTCGATCTGTCTTCACTGCCAGCTATTGTCTTCAGCGCCCGGCTCCAGTCCGAGTTTCCGCAAACTTGCCACGTGGTCGTGACAACGTGGATGTGGAGTCCTCTTCCGGCTGGTGTTTGGTTGATTATTCGGCTCGAATGACCAAAATGTTTAGGTTGAGGTCTGTTCCCGTGTTTTATTTAAATGAAGCGCCCGTTATGGTTTTACATCTATATTGAAATTATTCTATTCTATGTACAGAGTTTTGGGTCACACCGCCATGGCCCGGCATGGCGTCTGTATTGGATGATAGGTGAAGGGAAAAAAGGACTGATTCTATATAAAACAATGCTTTTATAGCTGGTTGAGAATGAACTTATGATGAACGAGTGAATGGAGATCCGCCAATCAGAGCGTGGCGGCCGGTGGACGAATCAGGAACGCGCCGATCTCTGCCACTGGTCGGTAGGTGGCGCTGGCGGTGGGCGTGAACAGTAGACTTTATGTAACTGTTTAATGCTAAACGATGTTTTGTTCTACTTGTGTGGCATTGAGATGTGTCTCTGCCGGGACATGCGAACTGGGTGCCTCTGTCCATGTAAGACATGCGAACTGGGTGCCTCTGTCTGTATTACTTGTGTGGTGGCATTGAGCGTAGCTCTGCCAGGACATGCGAACTGGGTGCCTCTGTCCATGTAAGACATGCGAACTGGGTGCCTCTGTCTGTATTACTTGTGTGGCATTGAGCGTAGCTCTGCCAGGACATTTAAATAAGACAAACCTGAGATTGTCTTTGGATATACGAATGGTGTATATCCTGCTGGTCAACTTAATGGACACCTGAGTGCTGTGTTGCATTGTTCGAAAGTAAGTTTTAGAGTATTCTAAATTAAAACTGTTCATGTGCTGATCTTTTCATCCACTTTTGTCGTACCTACGACGTTTAGCCACTTTGCTGACATTAATTTATGTTCGCATAAACATTCACTGATTACATTATCGTTGCATTTATGCTTATCTGACTTGTGTTGGATTGAATTGTTATGTGAGTGGCACCACTTACAGCGTTATACGACGACGCATAAGCGCACGGCACTTATCGCTATGCGTCAAGCGTCAAAATGCACTTGAGTCTAAAGTGTGCTCTTCATAAATTCACAACTCAACCGTGTGAAACTTTTTTAAGCTTATGAACCAATTTATTGTTATTGGTACTTGATCCAAGATCACGAACTGTGCTCGAGTGCTTGAGTGTAAGATCTTTGTTGATGTTTCTGGGACGTGAATTAAATCGCCTAAATAACGGGTTCTTTGTGAGCTTTAACCTATGCCTGTAGCTTTGCTCCTACCAGTTGGTAACAGTCGTGACCCAGGAAGTACCCGTGTGAGAGACATCGGGGCGTGAATGGCAAAGTACTGTGTAAAGCCCGAGGACAAGCTTTGTCATTTGGACCATGTGAGCCCATTGCAACTGCGCAATTGCATAAGGCTTTGTTTGGTGAATGGCACGTGAGCTCTTTGCTAGCCTATATGAGGCTTTTGAGTTCATGTGGCTATGGTTTTTGTTATCATGGTGAATTTGATATTACCTAAACAAGTATTAAGAAGCAATTCATATCTCATTAGCATTTGATCGACTAAACTCTTTCATCCAGCACATACGTGAAAAACAAACAAAAAAATAAAAAAAGGAAGTTATCTGCTATCATATCTAACATTTTGGTGCTCACTCTTGGTTTATGATGTGCAGGTTCTGATGATGAGCAGAATGAAGCAGCTCAACAGCAGAGCACCTCGTCGGCGACACTCAGAAATGCCGAGTCGGAGGTAGCTCCCGCTGACGACGCTCCGGTGGTTGCCGAGGCCTGCGAGGACGCCGGCACGTCAGGAGAGGCCGTGTTAGCTGCGTCTCCAATAGCTGCGTCCCCGACCTACACCCCTCCAGAGAGCCCGGACCATATGAACGAGCCTATATAAGTCAACGCGCAGCGTGGCCAAGGGCTCATTCCCTTAATTGGCGGCGCCCACTTACTAATTGTTCCCCTTGATTTGTGCACTCGAATATTGTTGTAATTTGTTACTTAAACTTATAACTTTTGTGTTTAACTGTTAACTTGTGTCTTATTAGAATATATTTGTTGTCCTGATAGTTATTTCATTACATTTTCCTAAAACTACAATATAATACAGTTTACAGGTTAGTGGATGATAGGTACCATTTCCTCTAAATTTTAGGTTCTAGCACATGCCAAAACTTACACTGCCACTTACGGGATATCTTCCGTGATTGTTCATGATTCTGAGCTCCCGATATTTCGACTTTGTTGTAGGCGCATCCCGCGACCATAGCTCTAGTTTAGTTATAAACAGTGACAAACAGTGATCTAGGACATGCCGGTTTCCTCACGATAATTCAGTAGAATTTTCTAAGTGGGTATTATGAAATAGCACTATAATAATTATTGAAAAGAAAAAACCTCAGTTTACAAAAACTCTGTGTTCTATAACAACTGCATTAGTATAAAACTGTCGCAGTCATTAACGCCCACCTCCAAACAGTCGAGACATGCAAAAATAAAACTAGAATCTAGACTAAAAACAAGACTTAAAATTAAAAATTAACAATGAATTAAGCACTGTTTTATATTTCGACGTTTTTGCAAGTCAGTCAACCCGCGATCACGGCGCTTGCACAGCGTCGAAATATCGGGAGCTCAAAATCATTAACAATCACGGAACATATCCCGTAAGTGACAGTATAAGTATAACAATATTATTCATGATCAACATTCAAATTTACCCTACCAGCAAAAATGTTACCTAAACAAATACCTATGGACATAGCTCGTTAGTGGACCATCAAGTTAACGATCCATGTCAAGTGGTACTAGGTACCACAGTCGCGTGGACAAATGTTTTTGGTCCGTTGTGCTGGTGATGAGTCGGCGGATATAGAGTGAATTAGGGGTGATGTACTATTTTTAGGGATAATCAATTATCGTGGTTAATAGTTACTGTCCCTGGGCTTGGTCTAGAATCTATAGATATTTATTTAAAGACTTCGTAAGAGTGTATTTTGTAACATAATATCAGGCCGTAGTCTCCGTAGGGTTAGGCAGAGGTGTACTTAAAGAGTACACCCATATTTCACCAGATATGTTTGTTACGTCAATTTTATGTTTGATTCACTGTTTTAGGCATAAAAAGGTAACAGACAGTAATTTACTTTCAAATTTTAAAAATTAAAGTTCGTTTACTGCTATCATTTATTTGGCAATGTCGATACCTACAGGATATCTTAATATTTTAAAAGAAGTAATAAGTACCAAAATTCTCTAAATAAATATTCCCTTCTGTACATAAATAGCGTCTATCGTCTAAGTAAAATTATAATTACTCAAGTAAATATAATTATGATGTAAAATATAAATACCACAAAAGCTATTTATTTACTATTCTAATTTCATGTTTATTTAATTTTCTAAACAGAAAGCGCCTTCATCCTCTCTCCTATTAATTAACTTTGCTGTGCCCGACAGGGTCCATAATTGATTCAATGTTTTAACATACCAACTGTTTTATTTTACATTATGGAATGCAATAAAATATTGAGTATTGAGTGCCTAGCTCCTTGCTTACCAGTGACATTCTGATTCAATTCCTGTTTGTTTACAATGTCATACCTCATACCATGTCCTATGCACTTAAGGAAATCCATTAAACTTAACTACCTTCGGTAAACGTACTTGGACATTACAATACTGCATCCCAGCACTTTGTAAACCCAATTTGATTTTTATACATGAGCAAAATAAATGTTGAAATTGTTGCTTCAATGGCATCTTATATGTATAATAGGTATAACTAAAGGCAGTGATAGCCTACAGGTGTGACCGGACTGCCAAGTAATAGGTCTCGAGTTCGAACCCAAGACCCTCACCTCTGATTATTCGGTCACAGTCCGGTGTCCGGAGTCAGGTCTGGTCGATTTGCCCCTTGAGGCACCGAACTCAGACAGTGACACTGAAGTATCTATTCGTTCGTAAAGATTTGACCAAACCTTTACTATATTTAAATACTGTGTGGTCAAATTATCTTCACTGCTTATCTTCTTAATTAATTAAAAATAAACACAATCGATCGACTCGTCGAGTCGTACTCGGCGCTTCTCCACCACGTTTATTATGCGCAAAGCCTCCCACATTTAACCCGTCTGCCTTCAAAGCAAGAGTGAACAGGCATCTTCTGGGAACGCTTGTTTCATCATAGAACTCATCCATCGCTTTCCACCAGGCGTGATCGAGGTCAAGATCAGGCCCATTTTGTAATAAAATAAAACAACGCAAACATTTTCATTAGATATTATCTGTGTCCACTGTCATACATTGTCTTGGCTACCTCAGTAACAATACCAACAGACTCAACTAATCCCAAGGGCTGCCCTAATCTATAAGTATTAACAAAATACCCCTTGTAAAGCCAAAAGGTATGCCATAACATTAGGATACGAGTGTCCATGTGTTTGCATGGACATCCCTACGATACAATTTAGCCATCCCCCAAGTGAATATAACGGTGTTAGCAGACATGCTACTTTCAGCATCAGCGATTCCGCGGATTTAACAGTGAATTTTAGCGACCAGCAAATATATGGTGTCGAAGTTGCACTTTCATCAATTTCTTTTCTGGCTGTGTCGTGTCGTTCATATTCTTGAAGAAACTTGAACTTATAGTTAAGTCTCAAATCACCAAATTTTCTAGCTGATTATGACTTTATGAGTGTTTACACTCATTCACCGAAGCAAGTGTAATGCAATTTAGCAATCATCTTTTCAATTTTGCACAAGAGTAGAGACATAGTATTAAGTAAGTTAGTTCATGCTAGATATCTATCTTCCGCTGCATTAGGAGATTTTTGGTTTAATTCTACATAGTAAAGAACTTTGCATTAAAGGCTATATCTCGTTAAACATCAATATCGTTAAATTAAAAATACCCATAAAAGTCATTGAGCAAGCGAGGCGAGCAATGACTTCTCAGAATTTCAAGGTTCTGCAGTGGGAAAATAGTACTCTTTGATTTTTTTCTGCCGGCACCATCAATACCCACAGAAAAATGAAATAAATCATTAAGATCGCTAAATCGCTGATTTCTGATGCTTAAAGTATGTGAAAACTCAGTCTCTGCATCGACCTTCTGCAAAGTGTCTATATTAAAGATGCTTGAAAGTAGCACGTGTGCTCAGGCCCTTATGTAGCAGTCTGCTTATAATTAGGTTAAGTCCCAGGGCTACTTAACCCATTTTATTAAAGGGAGCTTTAATCTTGATACGATAGAGGTGTTTTGTATGGTAGGTAGGATTTGGAACAATAAATAGATACTTGAGATAACATCTAGAAATAAGGGGTTCGCAATGTACCGATATAACAAGGCAGGCGGGAATTATATGACTCACTTGTTTCTGAGTCATGGAATTTGTGAATACCTCACTTACAAGACTTCAGTTCAATATTTTAAGAAGTTAAACATAACTTACTATGTCATCATCTGCCTTGTCTCGTCCGAATTATTTTGGGGTCAGCTTCCAGCATTACAGTATGCAGCTGAATAACAGCATTTTACATAGAGAGATTACCTATCTCACCCACCCAGTAACTAGATAACACAATACCCATTGACATTACCAACGTCCATTAGCTGACGCATTTTCCCTTTTTAACCGACTTCATTACTATATACAAAAATAAAATCATAATGACATCAGTGACGCGTGGCGTAGTGGGACCAAAATAAAGCTGACAGAATTGATTGGATTTAAAATTGCATTAATTATTATGCTAATGTCATTATACAATGCATATAAACTAGCCGTGACATGTCGTTGGTCCACACCTATTTATAACTGACCGCACGAATTAAAAAATCATTTGTTTTTAGAATATTATAGACGTTCAAAATCTAAACTGTTTGACATAGGCCTACCTGAGCACGTAAAAGTCGAAAAAAGGTGCACGGTGGCGGTTTCTTATGAAGAAGAATCGACCGGATTCTATGGTTGGTCTTTATATGAAACTTTTCATTATGAACCGTAAGTAAGTTTACTTACCCCATGTCTCCAACATCGTTGTTTAATAATATGTAGTTACACATACCTATGTACATAGATCCAGAATAATTGATGTATTTAGGTAATACACATAATGGCAATTAGTTGCGTGCGAAAATCAAACCTACGATCTCAACGATAGGAGTAATTGAGTAGTGACATACAGTGTGCTCCTGATGGTAGTACGAGTACAATGAATGAAACACATTATGACCTTATATCGGTAAAGTTTCTACCATCATATTTCGAACAAATAATCCCCTACCGTTTCAAATTTAGGGCTTACTCCAAAACGTCCTCAAGGCAGCAATTGAGAAAATAAAACGCTTCTTAAAACATTATTGGATGCAATAATACTGGTAAGAGCATAATGAGAGCCAATGAAAGGATTAGAAATGGATTGCCGGGGAAATGAGGTCAACGAACTGGCGGCGGCGGCCATGACTGTTCGTGTACAGTACTGTAAAAAGGATAGAGTTGGTAAGAAAGTTTCTTCAGTTATATTTGTATAACTTTACTAAGTAAACAGGCTCGTTGATGTGATAGATTTTTTTAGTGACTATACCTTGGATATTTTTTAGTGACTGGTCTGTTGCTAACCTGCACTCAAATTGCTTAAGACACTTTTCCATTAAAAATCTGAAGGACTTGGAAAGGAATTAGAAATCTATTGCTTGTTGTGTTTATAAAATTTATTTTTATAAACATAAGAAGCAATGTTGCTTTTCCTGTTGACAGCGATGCGGACGAGTTTTTGAACAAATCAGTTAGAGGGCTCTAACAGATTTCTACTTGTACATATTTATTATAGTTTTGTAGTTTGTAAATATGTAATTTAATTATCTTTGAAATATACTGTAACAATAAAAAAAAATAACAACATACTTAGTATATAGGAAACACTGATCTCGACGTCGATTTATCCGGAATACTCTGAGCAGAAAGACCAAAACAAACTCAAAGGTAGCAGTCTCTTTTAAAGTGCAGACATAACTCAGTGATAGCCTATTGGCGTGACCATCGGACAGTCAAGTCATAGGTCTCGAGTTCGAACCCAAGACACGCACCTGTGTTTTAACGGATTCATGTGCGTATTGTATAATTGTCACTTGCTCCTGTGAACTCGGTGAAGGAAAACATCGTGCGGAAACCAGCTTCCTTGAGTAATGTTTCTCGACGGCATGTAAAGCCCAGTTCAGAAGGCCCATGGGCTACATAAAAACCCTGACGCCAGGTTAAGCACTAACCACACGACAAAGAAGAAGAAAATCCAGACATAATCTTTGTTAGATCCTACTAGTTGTGGAGAAATTCATAAAAAGCTTGAGTGTAAAATTAGCCACCACCACAGCTATCTAAACACAAGTTCATCCAATTACAAATTCCTTATAGCCTATTAGTTCGCCGCAGCGCATATCGCACTACCTACAGCTGAAGTTTTGATTACCCACTAGCTCGTCCAGCACCACGATCGCGTGCGTGTCAATATAAATTACGGAACACCACACTCCTACATTAAACTGTTGGAAAGGCTTTAAAAAAGCCATTACTATGCAAATCTGTTGACGAATTAGTACGAGCAGTTTAATGAGTGTAAATTCTGAAGTGGTGGATAGGAAACAGTTTTTATTGAAAGCAAGGGATAGGTTCGTGTTTGATCTCTATCCCACCTGATGATTTTTTTCTTCTTCGTGACGCTGGCACGACATGCTTAAACTTTTGTTGGCCGAATAAATCACCAGTTGCACGGCGTTTTCAGTTGCAGCACAAAGCTCATTCGTTAACGCAGTTTAGATGACTAAACATTTCACCACGATGGCTTGCTTGTCATGGTAACCGATGATGCGGTGGACAATAGTGCAAAACGAAAGTCCAAGTTTACACTGCAGTGGGGATTAAATGTTTCCCAGGTCATAACTATCAAGAAACACAGACTATAGTGATTTCCATACTTGAAAAGATGGTGTAGTAAAATTAATGCGCAGCATTATGACTTGTAGCACCTCGACTCGGACTAGGTTAGGTTAAAGTAACCTAACACGAAAGGGATGGCGGGGTATTAGTTCGATCATATGTTCGATCTATGAAAGCACACAATCTACCATGATTTAAGACATATTGATTGTGAGGTGTGCCCGCAACATAACTATTAATGGAAGCTGATTTGTAAACCTTCAAGGTATTACAGTATTACAAGGCCAGTAATTACTAGGCTTCGTATGGAAAGCCTTAAATTACTGGGTTGTTGACTTCATTACATTAGGGTATGTTAGGTGGTCCGTTTAACTGTAAGCATATATCTACACATTGCTGAGTAAGTACTAGTCTAATTTTATTAAGGTTATGTTAAGGGTTAATTAATTAGTTAATTAAGGTTATGTGAAGGACTGGAATTATTGAGACTGGGTCTAGTAAAATACGGTTATAGAAATAACAATGAATAGTAAAGGAGTATTATTTTAAGGGTTTTAAGTATCTATATCATCAATAATCCCGAAATTCTTCATCATCTGCCTAGCCTTTTACCAACTATGTTGAGGTCGGTTTTTAGTCTTACCGGATTCAGCTGAGTACCAGAATTTTACATGGAACGACTGCCTGTCTGACTTCCACGACCCAGTTAGTACGTAGTAGTTAGTCAGACTTTTAGCCCACTGGCTACCTGTAACGATTTTCAAAGATCTACAAATGACAGCTGAGACCAACGGCTTAGCGTGCCTTCCGAGGCACGGAGAAACTCGGTATGTCATGGGTGGTTACCCATTCACGGACCAACCTATGCACGGCTTAACCTAAAGATCGACCCGAGTGGCTGCCACAAGGTCTTCAATAATAAAACCGAAGTTTACGACAAAATATATGTTAATCCTGATAAGAACTGGACCATCATGCAATCAGTCATGTCAGCCCATCGCAGTGCACTGCTAGGCCCGATCTTCTCCCAAGCTGTTCCGCAGCATCCTGCCCTTTGCCTACCGCATCGAATTTGTCCCAGCCACCATTAAAGTTACGAATCCATATGACTTAACGGGGACATGGCCTACGGGGACAATGGTAATACACCGATTAATTAAGTCCTCTGCTACAATTGTTTACTCTACCGGCAAAATATGTATTTGTGTCTTTAAAATAAGTCTTCACAAATATAATAACAAATAAGTAAAATGATTTATTTACTACTTGTGACTTAAAGATATCTGGTGAAAGATGGGTTTACTATTAGGTACACCTCTGTCTTACCCTTCGGGTATTACAGGCGTGATGTTATGTTACTATCGGCTACTTTAATCAAAGAATGGTTTTATATCGCTTGAAAAATAACACAACGCCAACAAAGACCGATACCTCTATCGCCCAAACGTTATCACTTAACCCGTACAAGCTTCACTATAAAACGTACGACCCAATCCGGTCCACACAATACACGTTGCGTAGCTAACAAAATTTAAGTATTTATCCTTACAATTGTTACAGGCTCAATTCGGGGCCTCACGGTACAATCAACGTGAAAAGGGTCAAGCCTAGCGTTGACCCTTTATCGGCGCCGACTAAACTTTATATCGGATGCTAGATTGTAGAGTAGAATGGAGAGGGTTAAAGTTTTGGTTGGTCGGTTTGGTATGCTCAAAATGTGCATTGGAATGACTTATAAAATGTTTGGTATATTCTAAAGAATATGTCTTGACAAAACAGAGGAGCTTGTGTCTAAATAATAACAGCCGCTCAGATCAATTTCTTGCCCAGGTTGGTCTGTGGATGGGAGCCATTACATACCGAGTTTCCTCCGTGCCTCGGAAAGCACGTTAAGTCGTTGGTCCCGTTTGTCATTTGCAGATCTTTGACAGTCGTTTCAGGTAGTCAGTGGCCTGAAAGTCTGACAACCAGTCTTAACGTTCCCCTTACGATCCTGTGGGACAGTTACCGAACTATACGCGAGCGAAGCCGTGGGCATAAACTAGTATTAAATACTGGTATTCAGCTGCATTCGGTTAGACTGGAAACCGATCTCAACATAATTGGGAAAATACTAGGCTGATGATGACTTTGTAGATAAAACAAACTAAATAGAACTTGCTACATACCCGTGTCTAACGGGGCTGGTTGGAATGGATTGTATATATTATTTTGTTAATTGATAAAGTTTAACATCCGTCACCGCTTGTTTAGCGCAAAAACTTCAGGGTCGAAGAGTTGAGAGCCAAAGCAGCTTATTCAAGGACACGTTAATATTTTTTTTTTACTACACATTATGATGTAGCCTAGTGTGGCTAGCTGTACAAACCATATCACCAGGCATCAGCGAATATGGTTTGGTGACTCAGGACCACGACAGATGATAAATTCTCTCTCCTGATAAAAATATTACTTAAAACCCATTATTAAAAACACAGCATATCTCGTTTTCTTCGACGATCCCTAACAAACGCTATACAGACTAAACCTTATATCGAACTGCGAGATATACAATTTGCTTGTCGGAACTTACGTAAAACGCAATTCTTATGTCGCACTGGGGACTGAATAAAAAATGTAAATAACCCTGCAATACTGTTCCCTTGCTTGACAGTTATGTGGTATTTTATGAGGTGTTTTGCAGTTGTATTTTACCTTTCTTGGTAGTTTGGTACTCACAGATTGTTTGAAAAAACTCCGAAAAGGTTGCAGCTCTGCTTCGGTCGCCACCTTTCCTTTTACCTTTGCTATGACAGTTTGCTGCTTTTGTCGATGGTTGTGTTGATTATTTGCGTTTAATTCAAAAATATTACTGAAGTAATACTACAATTGTAGTATATGACAGTAGGAGGTTACCTTTGGGATAAGGCACTGGTGCTCAATAATCAGATACATCCTATACTGGAAGCTAATCCCTACATGAAGGCTAAGGAGATGATGATCAACAAAAAAAAAACGTTTTTGCAAAAAAAACCGACTTGAAATAAGTGAAAAATAACTTTAGCTTCTGAAGTCGGTGACTTTTACTTGTTTGATTTAGTTTTTTTGTCACCGACTACTAAAAAGAAAAAGTTTTTTTTCCATTTTTAGTTGTAACACCCTATACAAAGATTTGCTATGCATTTATTTTACATTGTTATATATACATTTCATGGTAATAGGGTTATCCTCAATAGAATGGAACTTAATATACCTAACTGTCGAAATGTGGGTATACTGTACACATCTGCGTAACCCCTCAGAGCATACAAGCTTGATGTTATGTTTTGGTGTTGTGTAAACAAACATCCAAGCGATTGCAGCAATCACGACAGATTTGCTGCCTATTATTGAAGAGTTCCGTTCCATATCTCCGAAGTCCATGATCAGATCATGACAATATTTCTATGGGACCAACTTGGGAGTATAGTTTTTCGAATGAAAAATAGAATTTTTTAAATCGGTCCACCGTTAATATTTTATTAAAGAATTAACCTCAAACTCCTAACCGTTAAGGAGTCTTACCTTCCATCATCAGCTCATCAAAATGAGGTTATGACTTCCAGATGCGTATACTTGAATAGCTTTAGAAAAAACATGAAACTCGTAATACGTGCTTATAAAATATGAGGGTTCTCCTCGATTTCCCTGGGATTCCATTATAAGATCCTGACATGGTGACAATGGGACTACCTCGGGAGTATAATATTATATCGAATAAAAAAAAGAATTTAGAAAATCGGTCTACAATTGACTAGAGACGAGACTATCGGTGAACATCCATAAAAAGAGATACATAGAACCTCCTCCTTTCTGGAACTCGGTTAAAAATAATGTTGCTGCAAATTGAAGAAGCTATTTTAAACCAATCGTATTTTCAGCTTTTAGTTTCTGAATTTAAACTTACCGTGAGACACAACCTTAATAAATACACACAAATGCGTCTTGAATGTGTGTGCAACATTTTACCTCCACATTATTACAAGTACTTATCATCTATACTAGATTTTTCAATGAAACGGTTTACAAAATCTAGACTGTATACATCAGGTACAATTTCCCATGAGCCACGTCATTACACCCTACACAGTTCAAGCTATTGTTTTCCCTGCGAATACTCAGGTCAGATACATTAATCAATGCGTTATCTCTCCATCTGTTCGGTTTGATACACCGCTCTGATTGTTACACGATGTACTGATTGATACACGTGTATTGATTGGTACGCGGTGCCGATTGAAAACGGTATCCGGTTTTTTCCGGTGTAAAGGTGGAATTGGTGGTATTTCGGGGTTGAAATCTGTATGCATGGGAAGAGTATAACCTTAACCTTAGAGAATAAACCATAAGTATAAAATTGAGAACTGTATAACCAGTTCTTCATACCGCTAAAGTTCACCCACATTTCGCCAGTTACGATTCAGTCCCATGTAATATGCATCAAATCGATTCAACGTCGTCGGTATCGGCCCCATAATCGATATAATATACTACTTCTCTATACATTCATATATTAAACTAGCCTAGATAGCAGCGTTCTAGGGCGACGTAAAGACTTGGTTGCCATGACGACGTTAACTACCCCCTCGTAGTTATTGCGTGGTGAACGGTGATTTCCCAGGAGCAATAATCTACACTCGCCTTTATATTTTGTTTTACTTTTTAGTATTTTATGTCGTTATTAGAAAGTAAATGTTTATTTTTTTTAATCAACACAGGAAAATCTTTTTAAAATAGACACAATACAATCTTTTTTTTAACTACGGCTTGAGGTACAGCGCAATGAATAGGGCTGAAACTGCTATTTATGTTTTCACTAAATACAAGCCGTGTGCCAATGGATTAATTAAGGAATTAAAGTGACTGTGGTGACTGAAAAGTTGAGTGGTAATCGGTTATCGTGGTATAAACATGTTATGCGAAGGAATGAGGAAAATGTAGTGAGGATAGTTTTGAGTATGAATGTGGATGGCTATAAGAATAGAGGAATACCAAAGAAACGGTGGATGGTGTGTGAAGGATGATATGGCTAGAAAGGAGATGACTGCTGAGATGACGAGTATAAAAAATGTAGAATGAAAAATAAAAACATATAATAAAGAAGAATGGAAGAAGAAGACGTGCTGCGCCGACCCCAAATAAATTGGGATAAGGGCAAGAGAATGATGACAAGCCGTGTGCCTTTGATCTCCTATTGGCAAAAACTCTTCTTCTAACATCATTTTTCCGTATAGCTCACCTACGTTTTGAAAGGAACTCTAGTGCAAAATTTCATGCTTCTACCTTTATCGGTCTAATGGTTAAGTCTTCGCCTTTTTGAGTCAATGTTTTTACTCTGTCTAGTTACTAAAAATGTTTTGTTTACTTTTATTCTTACATCTACTATATTGTTTTATTACTTCCTAATAATGTTACAATTTTTTTTTTCTAATTTTGATAAACTTTATGTAATTTTACTTGATTTTTATGTTCAACCAATAACTTGTATGTAAACTGTGAGTATAAGTTGGTTATAAGCAAATTAATATTTAATATTTTTGCTTAGTAGTTAACTGAATAGTTTGAATACTCATATTTCAAGATTTTCCTCGTTTTTCTGTCAATAGGCAAATCAAGATGTTAATTCTATTTTCCATTCGTATGAAATTTTAACTCAAATCAATTTTTTTAATGCACGTTTTTCGTCAGTGCTCTAATAACGGGCCAGGTTCCAGATACTCGAGAAACTTTGTCGGAGGCCGACGACGGTGAACCAGCTAATATTTGAATTTGGAACCAATGACCCGCCATATTGTTCTAGACGTGTGTTCGATTCAATGCAATTATGGCTAAACTATTATTAGGTTCCTAATCGGTATCCTTTAATAAAATATTAAGTGATGTTTCTTTTTTTGTAATATTTAGCTAGCTCCCGTAATACAGCAATGAGCATTAGGTTCCTGGAATAAATAATGTTTATGCAAGAATATGATGATTCTTTTTGACGATTGAATGCCTCTTTGGTGGAGTGGTCTAAAGCGCGACTGCTAAGCATGAGTCCTGAGTTCGATTACCGGGTCGGGCAAAGTGTTATTAGGATTTTCTATCAGAAATTTCGTACTAGCAGCTAGAGTCTGGCTTTGTGCCCGGTTGATTGCAATAGGCTCGCACCCTACATGGGACTTAAATCATAACTGGCGAAATTTGGGTGTAGTATTTAATTAGGTGCACCTCTGCCTATCCGTTCTGGGATTACAGGCGTGATGTTATGTAAGACGATTGTCTAGGTAATTTTATTCTGGTCGTTATGCTAAAAACCAGTTCAGTGCTTTAGAATAGTACAATGGTGGCTACGATTGTAAAAAAAACAACAAAGCAATCCGGTACACGAGGAACAAGAAACTCTTCGCAAATTAATTTCCAATCACTATAACTATCGTTTTCGCCTTAACTCCAACGCGTTACTAATTGAAACGTACTCAGCAGTGATCAATAATTCCGTGCCGTATCTTATTTGAACTAAACTCTTGTTTGAACAACTGTCGGACGCGGTACTAAATCGATTTTTTAAAGTTTAAAATTGCGTGCAGTTTTACTTCGTAAATAGTTAAAATTAAACACTCATCATCTGCCTAGCTTTTTCCCAAAATATGTTGGTGTCGTCTTCCAGTCTAAAGTCTGGATCCAGCTGAATACCAGTATTTTACATGAAGCGACGGCTTATCTGACCTCCACAACCCAGTAACTCTTTGGTAAGACTGGATGTCAGATTTTCGCCTTTGACTACTCGTAACGACTGTCATAGATCTGCAAATGACAGCCGTAACCAACAGCTTAACGTGATTTCCGAGGCACGGAGGAAACTCGTTATGTCATGATGGTCACCCATCCACGGACCAACGTCGGCAAACACGGCTTAACCTTGAAGATCACCCCATGCGGCTGTTATTATTTAACCACGAGCTCCTCAGTTACAATAAAACACAAACTTAAATAGATGATTAAAACTTTACCTAACCCTGATTATGCCCAGATGGATGAGTCAGAGAAAAGGACCTTGACAAGGCTCGCTATCAACCATAAAGATGACAAAAATGTATTACATAAAGTTGTAATAAGCTTCTGGAAAGCTTAAATCGTTCCTGTATCTTCTACGGGTTCCAGAAATACGAGACGTTTTGAAAACGATCGATGTTTGCTGTAAGGTCTGAAAACAATAAGGTACCAACAGCAGTTCACAAAATTTCTTCTATTTTAAATTCCATGAGAATGATGCTGATTTTCCCTCTACCCGGTCTATTATCATCAGCCTTTCCAGAAAATGTTTAGTTGAAAACTTAAGATGGACGAAAAATCGCACGGTCCTAGTATTTTGTAGATAATCGCTTATTTATGGTCTCTTGATGACCACTGAAAACCAGCGCTGTGCTGTGGGCCCCCCATAGCAAAGCATCATGTTGAGTAGTAACCTGCTTGTCGCAGTCACGACGTGCAAGATGTCAACTTTTTTTAAATGCTTTTTTCTATCTTCTTGTTTTCTTAGTGATAGTTTCACAGAACAGAACAGTACACTACAAAATACGCTCTAATAAAACACTCCTTTGTTTACATTCCTTTAAAGACTTAAATAAACAGTATCTACACCTTCATACATTACTACCTGCATATATATCTTGGTTCTAAGTCATAAATCTTCTAAGTCGACTGAGTTTTTGCCTGACTTCGGCGAAGCTAAAATGAGGGTAATGTTTTTCACGTAAATCCATACGGGTAAACATTCAGGGAAAGAGGTTAAATTATGTACAGGGTGTGTTCGAAGCTTAAAGTTTGAACGAGGTTATTGTGAATCTAGAATATAGAACAAAATAATGAAAAGTAGTATGTAATAATGAAAATAGTTTGGATAATGAACATTTTGTGTTAATTTAAATTAATCACTTTGTTTTCTTTCTTCGTGATTTTAATCCGTAACTAACCTAAGGGTATATATATTCCCTGAAAAAAAAAATACCAAAAAGAATATATTTTTGTTCACATATTCTTCCTCAATCAATCAGTTTTTATGAAAAGAGGAACTTATGAAGGACCCTAGCTTCTCGTCAACACAACAGGGTTTTTCCTGAAACACAGGTATTTTACCAAAAATATTACAATAATAAAGTGTAGACAAACCCAATAAAACTCACAAATCATTTTATAGTAAATCTGTTTATCCGTTCACCATTTACTCTTATCTCTAAAACTAGCGAGCCGATTTTCATGCGGAGTTAAACCGGCAATAGCTTGATATGAATGTGGGCGACAGCTAAAAAATGAGCATCATAAACATACGTCGTAAGCACCCACTACGGAACCATTGCCGCGGAAACACAAGCAGTTTTAGAGTTCCTTAAACTGGGTATTATCCTAGTTGATATTGAATTACTAAAACTGTTTTCGTTTCATTCGTTTTGGCAATCCATGAACATAAAATAAATAAAATAAGCCTTTACTACTATTTTACAATGATTACATTAAAATTTGTTACTAACGATAGATTTTTCTAACAACAACTTGGCCTTCGACAGAGGCCTCCTCCAAAGACTTCCACTTCTGATCTGGGGATTCTGAATCCCATCCGTGAACATCCAAGCATATAAATAAATGTTGTATGTCTGGCGCCTTAATATAATGACTGATAATCAATTAACCATAATAATATAACAAATATAAACGGGGTTCCTATTTAAAAGGTTGGATCCGGAACGCAGAAAGAAAATGCTCAAGTTGCAAACCACAAGCATTTTAATATTCTGTCCGCACTGACCCTCAAAATATCTTAAGAGACTTTTTCCTTTGTTATCACTCACTCACTCATATCATAAATTCCAATTTGATGGTTTTGACAGAGACATATACACTTGTACCTACAACATAATACGCTACCTATACAACATGGAAAAAGGGACTACAAAATGGTTTTTCCTGCAAGTAGGTACACGTCCCAATGCTTAAGCATTCTAGTCACGCCAATAAGTAAGTTATTTCCTACCCTACATCACTTGTAGTGGGTATGTATACCGGTCCCGGTTGCCGAACAAAAAACTTTGCTTTTACATGTAATGTAACAACTGGTACCACGCAATGGCGAAACTTCTATGAACACGTGAACGGCGAGAACCGAAACTTTCTCATTACTGTAACAATGTGTTACGGAATAATTACAATATATATGTTCAGAATAATCTCTAGGGTGGAAGGGATGCCGATGTATTCAGTACAACTCATTCTGAACATAGAAATCGGTAACAAAAAAAACAGCTGTTCTACATCATCTGCCTAGCCTTTTCCCAACTATGATGGGGTCGGCTTCCAGTCTAACCGAATGCAGCTCATCATCATCTGCCTAGCCTTTTCCCAACTGTATTGGGGTCGGCTTCCAGTCATGCCGGATTTAGCTGAATACCAGTATTCAGCGAATCGGCGTTTCGGGCGAATGCAGCTGAATACCAGTATTTTACATGGAGTGACTGCCTATCTGACCTCCATAACCCAGTTAGCGCTAGGTAATACGATACCCCATGTTAAGAATGGTTGTCAGACTTTCGGCTCACTGACTACCTGTAACGACTGTCAAAGATCTACGAATGACAGCCGGGACCAACGGCTTAACGTGCTGTCCGAGGCACGGAGAAAACTCGGTATGTAATGGGTGGTCACCCATCCACGGAACAACCTACCCACGAGCTCCTCCAGCTGTTCCATACATACGATCGCAAATTAATTATTTAAAGAAATCACAAAAAATGAAAATAACTGGGGTTCGAACATGACTCATAGTTTACAGATTGATTATGAAACCACTAGGCTGTTCACTCCGTAGAAATTGTTTAAAATAGCCCTGCACGTCATGGCTGAAACGTCAAACAATTGAATAAAACATACATAATGTAACATTGCTCACCCCCTTAAGCAAGTAGCGTGATAATATAAAGTCTGACATTTGAAGAAGCTTAAAAAAAAAATACTAAAAAGCAATAAAGTTTTGAGTATTGAGCTTATAAGGAATATTTGTGCAAAATTTGAAAAGGATCTATGCAGTAGTGTTTGCACCATGTTGGAACATCGATTTGGATTTTTACCGTTTATTATATGTATATAGATAAGAACATAGAACAGATGACTCATGAGCCACCCACTAAAGCTTATAACTACAGCAAAAACCAATATTTCACCGATTTAAAACCATATAACTACACAATTTATTGGAAATCAGACGATGAGAATCAAATATTGTTCAGCGACAGCATTTATTAACAAAATTGCTGAACAAGTTGTTAACAGAATATTTCACAGAATACCAATATTGAATCGTGGTCAATACTGAAATACTGACACAGAGCAAATATCTTCGGAATACTCGGGATTCATTAAAACTATGTTCGGTGCAAAACTTGTTTTTGTTGTAACCTCATTCTATTCAAAAATACTTTTACGTATAACTAGCACTTCAATATAAGTTTTTAAACTGTCATGGTCACTAACATAAACAAAAAAAAAACAAAAAAAAGCCAAAAAAAAAAAACAAATATCACGAACTCAAAACAAACAGTGGACATGGTAAATATCCCGTTTCTAGTGTTAATTATAACTAGCACTTCGTCCACAAAAATTATGATAGCTCGGCTAAAATGCATGATATAAATATAATCTTATAGCCTATAGCATTCACGAATAATGTAGCTTTCAGTGAGTGAAAGAATTTTGAGAATTGGGTCATTAGTTCCGGAGATTACCCCACATATAAACTAACACACTTACAAACAAATATAACCTCTTTATATTATTAGTATACATTTAGATATTTGTGTTTTTTGTAACTTTGATTGCTCTAAAATCTTTGTTAACAAGTCAATTCCTTTACATTTTTTCGTAAAACTAGCTCAATCGTTAAGCATCTTCCTATTTGTACTTGGGCCAAAAAAGGCTTCGTGTAAGAAGAAAAAACCTACAGTTTTTATTTGGCACCAATGATTTTAAATACATAACAATATTATATTAATTAATTCATTAAAATAACTCGAAGTAACTAACACAACCATATATTAAAAATGGCGTCAAAAACTCCTCCTCAACGTTCTCAACTGATAATGTACCCAATCGACTAGCGGCGTTGCCACCAATAAAAATAAATTAAGTAACATTCATCATTAATCTCTACATGATAGAAAACAAAAGAAAAGACAGAAAAAACTACAAAACATCACCGCCATTTGTTTTTCCTTCCCACAAAGCGCGACAGATGTGTCGTATTTTATATTGATTTCACCAAATAAATATAAACTCGAAACTCTCTCGTTTACATGTACCTACCTGATAAACTACTGTATATGAATCTAAACTACACGTAACATCAACCGGCAAAAAGTCTTCAGCATTACCTTTTTTTTTCGGATGGAAAATCATCAAATGACTCCTCCCGCTCTGGGCGGAAGGGAGTGTCAGACTTTTACTGACTAAAAACCATCCATGTTCCTTCTTTTGCACTTTATGTTCCAGGGCCGCGGTATCTCTTTCGAACAGTCCCGCAGCCCTGGCAGGCATCGGCCCTTGCGGGCTCCTCCTGTTTGCTGACATCTCTTTGAGGCGCGCGTGGAACACGAACGTGCCGTCGACACGGCCTGCCTTCAGCATTACCTTCATGTGTTTCTTCACGTAAAACACGATAGATTCGTCATAAACTCTCCACTCTCTCATTTAGGTACCTACTAGGGTCTCGAGCGCTACTATGTAAATACTCAGCCATTTTTAACCCGACACATGTCCTATGAACCGAAGATAGTACATAAGAAATATGTACTCCGAACGACAGTAAATATAAACGGTAAAACCGTGGAGCACTTACGAGGAGAGGATGGAAGGCAATCGCTTGACGGATTAAGGCTCTACCTCGAAAATAAATCGATGAAGTGCACCGGGTGACTGATCTACTAAGCGAGTGAAAGTGATCCAATTACTTTAAAAAAAGAGATGGCTGTAATGTGCGTGCGCTCGGAATAAAACGACGTATGTGCCAAAATGAGTTTACTGCTTTTTTAATAAAATAAATTAATTTAATGTAAAACTACTTTGAGTAAACTTTAAATGATAATTCTCTATGTTTTAAAGTAAATTCCAATGAATAACTCTTAAACAATATATAAAAGTTATAAAATAAATATAACTTTGCAATGTTTTTGAATAAAAAAAAAATCATTGTAAGTATCGTGTATTCCTTTTGCATGATATTAGACCAAAGAGTCAAAACCATATACTCATCATCTGCTTGCCTTTTCCCAACTATGTTGTGGTCGGCTTCCAGTCTAACCAGATGCAGCTGAATACCAGTATTTTACATGGACCAGTCGAAAACATATACTAAAATGTTAAATCCCTATTCCATATACGAAATAGAAAAAAACCTTAAACAAAATTTCATCCTACTGATTATAGTTTTACACATAACATCAAACCTGTAATCCCCGAAGGCTTGCCAGAGGTGTAACTAAAAAGTAAACCCACATTTCGCCCGTTATGTTTAAGTCCCATGTAATAAGGGGCAAGCCTATTGTCATCAACCGGGCACAAATCCAGACTCCGTGGCTGCTACTGAGAAAAACCCAATAACACTTTGCCCGACTCGGGAATCGAACCCAGGACCCCATGCTCAGCAGTCGCGCTTGCGGCCACTCCACCAACGAGGCAGTCATTATAAGTTTATGTTGTTGCAAACATAGTGTACCCTCACTATTAAACCCATAGTCCCATACTATTATGAAGTGGTTTTTATCACATCACAATCGTAATTCCTCGAGTAAAATGCTTTTGAATTTTGATAAGTCTAAGTACCTATACATATTTGTGGTCGTGGCTGTACTGTACCAACATACCTACATTATATACCTTTGCGTATGAATCAGAACAGGGTACGCGTAAATTCTCTGCGCCTACTTACGAACAGATGGTGAACACGTCCCAACTTTTGACAGATGTAAAACGTTGCTCGGTGCGCGATATAAAATAGGTGGGGTGTATGCGGAAGGGTATTGTGTGTGGTTATGCCTGACTCTTGATTTGTCTGTGTTAGACTTTTCTCCTAAGTTAGGAAGTGGTTTATGTCAGTTATGCCCGTTTTCAATAACACGCACTGACTAAGCGATACCTAAATGAAAGCCTAAATATTATTGCACTGCTGGAATTAGAACTCTACGCTGAACTAAACGTTGAAGATTCATGCATCCAGCATGATACAAGTATAACAAGACATTTTCAATAAACTTTCTCGAAAACTAGTTCTTATCGCGCGTGGGGGGATTTGTTACTGCAGTTCTCGGCTCCATAACACCCTCGCCTGCAGCTCGGGTGTTAATTTCGCCTCGATTGCAATAACAAAGTTTCCTCACTTATATCAAAATGTACTATTTCCAAGTTTTCAGATACATGATAGTGAAACATTTTCTTATGGGTCTTTTACGGCCCTAAACAAACAATGTGCGGCCTACTGTAAGCAACTATTTTAAACAGTTTTGTTACTTTGAACATTGATTGTGATAAAAATTACTATATAGGGTGGAAGGGACACCGACGTGAAAACGGTTACCGTGTATCCAGTACATCATTCTGAGCCCCCCACAAAGCAATTGTTACCCGGTTATTAAAAATAAAATCTGCAGTTTCCTACAAAAGTGCAACAGAAACAGCTGTTTTTTATTAATAACCTGCTTGTCTGAAATCATGTTGGTAAGTACCACTGCTGTATTACCTGCACCTTACAGACATACGAGGCATAATTGGACCCTTCCCAAAGCCGTCAATCAAGCGTTCTCTTTATCAAACTAAGTATGACTGGACTCAATGTAACGCACTCAAAACATTGTGCTGATGGATGCATTGAATAGCACAGGGGACGTGGAAGTATTTAAATTATTTAAAGTAAAGTTATGATTATTAAAAACTTTTTTTTATTTTTAAACTAGTGAAAAGGTCGGCATTTTGACCTCTAACATCTCCGTAACTAGAAGTTTCCCAGGTATGGTCTAGAACAAAAATAATATCGCAATGTTGGGGAGAACAAGGTGCCGTTCGGCTTCATTAAGGGTATTTTTACACTGATTAAGCATGTTAGACGACATTACAACACATCAAAGGGTGTCAGCAAATACGTATAATAGGTACATTAGTAATCAAATGCATGACCACATTCAAACCGTTCCATTAGCTTGTTCTTTGAACCATTATCAACGCGTTAATAGGCTTTAACCATTGCATTAGGCTTCGCGTAAGTGCGGTCATAGCATATAGTAACGTTATTTTCTGACTAGAACTTTTGAAGGTGAAACTAAATAGGGTCGCCATTCAGTTGCCAGCATCCTGCAAGGTGGTGGGTCTACCCGTCGTATGAAACTTCTTTCCCAAAGAAACTCATAAACGATTAGTGAAGAATAACTGGAAAAAGGTAATCATAAAACTTAAACGTATTTACGAATTGAAAAGCGAAAAATCAAGCACATTTTAAATTAAATAAAAGGTAGGAACCATTCCATTTTCATAATTCTGATTCTTTTTTCCCCCCAGTTATTTGTTCCCATGGGAAACTGTAGACCTAACTGGCGATACCAAAATCTAGTAAAACAATATTCCTAGGTACTTGTTTCGTAATATTTCACGCAAATTATTAATGAAAGCTTACTTAATATAGGTACAGTTAGTAGGAACGACGAAGACTGTTATTTTTCCTTCATAAGTTTTTAAAAACTACGATACCTATTGGTTATTGTAGTTTTCTATATCTTGTTTTTGGTAACTAACCACCCGATTAACAGTAAATTCACAAGAAAAATTAAACGTCACAGTAGCGTAAACGTTCACAATACAGTCCCCTATGTTTACAGCTAAAAGAAATAAGCATCACGCATTTCAAGGAGCGCGTTGCGAATTCATAACAAGTGGATGACGTTTTTATTTTGTTCATTACCAACGAAACTCCTCATTACTTTTATAAACGAAGATTGACTTTGTTTAACCCCCCTTTATTATTTCACTGAAAATGGAGGAAAGGGGAAGTGAAAAATAAAAGCATTTACATCTCTGTAACTTGAGATGTCAAGGGGTCTTTGGGACCCTTTTGAAGGCGTAATTATTACTTTTTTAAGGTCACCCAACGAGTTGGACAGGGTTATATTTAGAACACTTCGTACGTCATGGGTTTAGATTTTGTTTTTAATTTTGTTACTGGCTGTTTTTGTTTTTTGCAGTTGGGTATATTCTCATTTGAATGTTGGAATTGCTTGCTGTTCCGCAGTTTCTCCTTACAAAAATAACTTCTTCCAAGAAATCTGACAAGGTTAATATGAGAGAACTATATACATATAGTATGACCACTTTAAGTGTGCCGTTCAAGGTGGCATTGCTCGTTAAGAAAATTTGCATCTTTATTTTTTTTTGTTGTCTATGGGTATTTTGCCTGAATTAAAACACAATTTTTTTTTTTTTTTTTTATAATATGTCAAACTTGATATATTTGTTTCAGTTCTAAGTCCCGCCTGCACTGATAGGATGGTTGAAGTTGTCTATATTTACAGGCTTTTCATTTTGTTCTTTAAAAGGATTTTGTCACCTGCATCCGTAAAGGAATGATTCTACCGGTCATACTAAAAAACACAGTTGTATTTGATTTTGTTTTTTTTCTACACGAATCGAATATGAGTAAATAAAGGGTTTAGTATTCCGGGTAAAATGAGATCGCCACCGTGTATTTCAGTATAAACCTCATCAATCGGTTGCCCAGTATTGACCGATAAGGGAATTTGATACAGCGTGTCCTACACCTTAATTGATTACTCCAGATTATTCCAACAGCTGTCAGCTTGTCCAACTAAGCTCTCTAGCCTATGTTTCAAGTACAACTACATTTACCTATGTAGTTGAGCGTCTCGTATCATGTGCACTTGTGCCTGTATCAGCAATCATCGTCTACTCTAAACTGATTACCTCTTATGTGTCAAGTCAGTTCTTTGAAGGGCTAGGCCGATAGGTAAGATGGGTGTTTTTTCAATCATCTAGAGTTTTATGGTGAATTGCAGGCTTTAGCTATTACTCATGTCGTCTTATAGTACATACAATGACCTACATATTATATGTAACGAGGGAAATTGTAAAAAACTGAATCAGAACTATGTCTTTTTCACTGCGCCTTTAGTTTGATAGCAGCTTAGCAGAGCGCTTTCGACCACTACGCTAGGCAATGAGGTCACCGCTTATTACATGAGACTCAAACACAACTGATTAAATGTGGGTGTCAGAGTGTCAATGTGTCAAAGGGACATCTCTGCCTAATCTTTCGGGCGTTACATGCGTGATGATCTGTTGTTATGATTGCTCCAGATTACTCAAACAGTTGTTGGCTTGTCTAACTAAGCCTCCTAATCTATGCTTGAAATACATCTACATTTATGTAGGCGTCTCATATTTGCCTATTTGGTGCAGCCGTGAGACACGCAATAATTTATCTTTCCCTTTTTGTGTTTAGGTTAGGCTAGATTAGATTTTTTTTGTATTTTTTTTAATGTTGTGGCCACTTCTGGCATGTGCCAAATAAACCTGTTTTCTTTCTTTCATAATTATGATGTGCACTTGAGCCTCTATCACCAAAGATCGTCTTAAATGATATTTTACGCTTCAAACCCGCCCGCTTTTCCTGGAGATTTGATTATTGTAGTTAATTCGGGATTATTACTCACACACGCTATTGTACCTAGCATTATCCTCCTCTTTATATTAGCCTCGCTCTATATGTTTCTGAGCATTAATCCTAAACAAAGCTTTACTCAAAATTACAAGCCTAAACTGCCTCTTTAGTCTAGTGGTCGAAAGCGCGACTGCTGAGCAACAGGTCCTGGGTACAATTCCCGGGTCGGGCAAAGTGGAATTTGGTTTTTCCATCAGGAATTTCTCAGTGGCAGCCATGAAGTCTGGACCTGTGCCCGATTGATCGCAAAAGGCTCGCCCCTTATTATATAGGCTTTAACATAACTGGCGAAGTGTGGGTGTACTATTAGTTACACCTCTGCCTAACCCTTCTTTAACCAGGCGTGATGTTCTGTTTATGTACAAGCATATAACCAATTCATTCACATAATCCACAACACAACCAATAAGCCTCATTCGCACTCCCCTGACTTACAAAGCCAACACAGCAGAATCCATGGTCTAGATCCTTCAATAATGATGATTCTTTACCGTCCCTATTTTCCTATATTATGCTCTATAACTCAATATAGGGTCAAAGCTTGGGGCAAGGTCCAAAAACCTTCATCTATCCTTATTATTGCGGAGAAGCCTTGAGTTACGTGTTTTATAAGACCCTTTTGATTTTTTTCTAGCTTTACGATTTTGTGTGTGTAATAGTTGCTTGTTTATGCGCCGAGGTGTTGTTTTGATTTTACAAAAGTAAGATTTCGGTTACTTTCGGTCAATGATTTAATTTAAATGAATGTTTTGAGTTTTAGGGTAATTTAGATTTACTTACACACACACTTACATCAAGTATGTGTCGGTCAATTCGTTCCCCCCAATAACCCATTAACTTGGCATTAGCTTACTTATTATTAACTAGCTGTTGCTAGCGACTTCGTTCGCGTGGAAACTTTGATGAGGAAAACTGAGCAAAAACAAGTATCCTATGTGCTATTCCAGACTCTAATCTACCTCTTTGAAGTTACTTTTTCTAACAAAGAAACTATATCAGATATTTAACTGGTAAGGATAAAGATCTGTTCTTTGTATTAGGATCCAGATAATTGGGCCTGTGGACGGTGAGTAATGGGCTAGCTCGCCGTCCGTGTCGTGGCCGTGTCGACGGCGCGTTCGTGTTTCACGCGCGCCTCAAAGAGATGTCAACAAACCGGAGGGGGTCCGCCAGGGCCGATGCCTGCCAAGGCTGCGGGACTGTTCGAAAGAGATACCGCGGCCCTAGAACACAAAGGGCAAATAAGGAACATGGATGGGTTTTAGTCAGTAAAAGTCTGACACTCCCTTTCGCTCCACCCAGAGCGGGAGAGGTCTTTTGACGTTTTCCCTTCACAAAAAAAGGGTCCAGTCAATAGCGTTTTTATTCCAGTAGCTAGAAACCAGGTACCAACCTGGTTTCTAGCTACTGGATTAAAAAGCGTGCTTCATAATATAATTAAATAATTACTCCCAGAACCAACTACTTCTCTTCTCTCTATATAATACCGGCGGGGCTTTCAGCTATCCGAGCCGACTCTCTATTATTTTCTATTTAAAATAGTCATCAATCTTGTCATATTATGCCCGTTACCTATATATTAAAGGCGACTTTCACTGCCACGACTGCCGCTTTGGTTTAGTGGTCGTAAGAACGACTGCTGTGCATGAGGTCATGGGTTCGATTCCCAGGTCGGGCAAAGTGTTATCAGGTTTTTGCATCAAGAATTAGTTAGTAGCAGCCACGGAGTCGGGATTTGTGCCCAGTTGATGGTAATAAGCTCGCCCCAAAACAAAACAAAACTGGCGAAATGTGGGTGCTAATGGGTACACCTCTGCCTAACCCTTCGGGGATTACAGGCGCGATGTTACGTCAATAAAACTTACTACGTTCAGCTCATTTAAACATTTTTTTTTTTAACAGAGGTTTAATATCTGTGCAATGACTATACAAAGCCATGTGATATCGGCTACATAAAGCAATTATAGAGATAGATGGCTTGCTTGCGGCCACCGACCATTGAGTTATAGAGTTTAATATCTGAGAAGAATCGGTTTAATATGGAGCTGAAAGTTTTATGGGAAATGGGAGTATCCAGTTCTATATCGGCTGAGATTAAAAAATAAATGTTTTTGTAGCAATACCTAGAAAGAAATAAAGCGAATATTAATTTGCGCCAAACATGGCATAAAAAAAGACATATGAGGCAGAGGAATGAGGAAAATGTTGAGTATAAAACGATGGATGGACTGTGTGTAGGTTGATATGGTTAGAAAGGAGACAGCTGAGATGGCGAGTAATAGTATGGAAGAAGAAGACATGCTGCGCCAAATAAATTGGGATAAAAGCAGGAGAATGATACTAATGGCATAACAAATTAAAAGTGTTTGCGTAACATTCCATTTAGTTATTTTTGTAAGCTAAGCCTCCATTATCTGAATTGATTTTGCAATAAAGCATAAAAATAAATAAAAGCATAGCAATCATAACGAAACTATATTCATATTATAATACTAGCTGTGCCCGCGACTTCGTTCGCGTGGATGTCGGAACTTAACAATGTATTTTTTTGTGCGAAGCGCTGTTGGAGGATTCCGATACAAATCATTTTTTTTTTATTTATGCTAGTGCTTCTTTATAAACAACATTAGCTGTGGAACCATCTGGAGCGTACACAAAAAGGTTATTGGGGTTGTTTACGCGAGAAAGAGCTACGTAATAGTTGACCATGGGAAAAGCATCCAATACTTAGGTCCACCCCCGCAACGGATAATGTCTGGCCCTGAGCTTTATTAATCGTCATGGCATAACAGAGACTGACTGGGAATTGCACTCGTTTGAAAGAGAAAGGAAAGTTGTTAGGAATTATAGGTATTCTTGGAATAAAAACAATATCACCAGCGCCGCAACCGGTTAATATTTCAGCTTCGATTATGTTTTGCTGCAGATTTGTGACTTTGAGCCGTGCCGTTACAAAGTTTGGAGGACATCAATTTCTGAGGAGAATTAATTGGTACACCGATTTTTAAAACTATTTTGTGGGCTGGAAGTCCGGGTGTGTTGAGGGAATCCAAAAATTCTACCGCGTAGTGCGTGGCGTCATCTTCTTCCATAACTGTATTTATAGAGGTGTATTCTCTACTATTCCCGGACACATGAATCAATATTTTTAAATTAATTGCCGTAGCTTGGACATTGCGAGGAGTCAAAATAGCTGGCTGACATAGCCAAGAACCGGCTTGATTTCCCATGTTTATGGAATCTCCGTACACAGAAGAAATTAGCTCCTGTTGTGATGTAACGCAAGAATAGAGATTATCAACCAAAATAACTTTGCCATCTTCTTGTACGGGGTATGTGCCATCGCCTATTTGTAACAATAAATTGGGAAACTCCTGTGCATTTTCGCAGCCTCGCAACTGTGCACGCATATGTATACTCAGGTGTGTAGATGATATATTGCGCCATAAAACAGAACTCTTCAGACAGGCAGCAATTTCTCCGGCTCTCGTTCCTCGGGGTACTATCGGGAGTGTCTGCCGAAAATCACCGCAGAACAGCACCGTACCTAATGCCTCCCATCGGCCGGTCATTGTGCCTTATGTCCTGTAAAGTTCTATTCACTGCTTCTACAGCTTTGCGGTTTGCCATAGTGCACTCATCCCAAAAAATTAAAACACAAACGCATAAATTGCTTTATCGTTATTTCGCGATATGTTGCAAACCGGGCTTTCCGTGCGGTCTAAGTCGATAGGAATTATAAATGTTGTGTCTGCCGTTTTTCCTCCAGGCAATAATGTGGCTGCTATCCCTGAAGAGGCGACTGCAAGGGAAATTTTATTTTGGTTCTGTAGCGGCACTACAAAAAGTACTTCAGCAACATAGAACAAAAAGTACTACAGCGCCATCTATGACGCAGAGGATGAACTAAAACTCGAAATATATCTAAATTCTGCATCGCGCAAGTAAAGTTATTTGTGACTTAAGACTATACAGAAGAACCCGACAACAACTGTTGGGCAGTAGCCCACCAGACATAACACCCGTCTGATCGGAGGATCCTCCCTTTTCAATGGTGTTTGAAGAGCTTTACACCCTGTTCTCCATACCCCCAAATTGGTGACCCCGAAATGGACGTCAGCGCAGCCTTCGAGCAACGTGACGTCATCAACATCACTTCCTCAAGCTTCCTCAAACTTCCTCAAGTTTTCGAGCAGCGAGTCATATAGCCAGCTAGCTTCAAAATGGGTATTCCTGACCACCAGCATGCAGCGGAAGCACATTCCTGGTCAGCACCCTCAGCCTCATAAAGCTTCCTTGGCACTGCACTTTCGGCCGGTTGAGAGCTGTACCTCCCGGTCGATGCGAGCAGTCAGCCACATTGCGGCGCTGTACCACGTCCAACGCAACGGAGCACATGCAGTGCCGACCCCGACTAAAGGGGTTCGCACTACCGCCGCAGACAGTTCCGACTCACCGTGAACAATGCGGCAACGACTTTCCACTGGCCTGGCAATCAACGACTCATTCTACTACCGACCCTAGTCTCCGCGGGGGAGTGATGTAGCGGCACTACAAAAAGTACTACAGCGCCATCTATGACACAGTGGATAAACTAAAAATCTAAATATATCTAAATTCTGCATCGCGCAAGTAAAGTTATTCGCGACTTAAGACTATATAGAAGAACCCGACAACAACTGTAGGGCAGTAGCCCACCAGATATAACACCCGTCTGGTCGGAGGATCCTCCCTTTTCAATGGGGGTTGAAGAGCTTTACACTCTGTTCTTCATACTCCCAAAGTTCCTTATTCGAGCCAAAATAACTTTGGTTAGGAAAGTTTTACCTGTTCCGCCCGGTGCGTCTAAAAACAGGATTTCACCCGAGGCGTTTTCTACACTGCAGCATACCCTATCAAACGTCTGGCGCTGATTCTCTGTCTTTGCGCAGCCATTTTGTAAAATTTCTGCGAGTTCCACGGGATGATAACTAATTTCTGATACGTACTCTCTGTTAATACGTTCCCCATCGACTGTCGGTGTGGGCAAACCGTATTGACTGATCGGGTTCCCTGGTATACTTATAACTATCTCTTTAATAGCCAATAAGGACCTGTTGTGACAAATTTCACGTACCCTATAGGTCAGGAATTTCTCCATCAGTATTTAGTTAAACATGCCTCAATCAGAAAATAACGTCACACGCACAATGCCATCTATCGAATATCTATATTCAATGCTGCACGCAGTTGATGTCTAGATATAGTCCAGTCTGAGTTCGATAGATGGCGCTGTTTTAATATTTTACTTCGGAAACACTATTATAATTTTATTAATTTACATTTTTCTTTCTTTCCATTTATAAGGTGTGAACTGATTACGATGAAACAAAAAACTTAATGTTCAATTACTTCAATTTACGCACATATTGTTGTGTATAAAAGTTACGGGAAGTTGTGAGACCAAGTGCACATAACCCTAATTTTACTTCTGTAACACTTTAAATTCAAATATCTTTTGATAGACTGAACCGATTGCAATGCAACAAAAACTAAATGTTACTCCAAGTTACGCTCAATCGTTGTGTATAAAAGTTATCTACATTGCTTTTGTACATTTTACGTGATGCCCGAACAAATACACAGACAAACAGACAAACAGACAAACAGACAAAAATTCGAAAAATGCTGGAAATGGGTTCTATTGGTTGTCCTTTAACACCCTGGCTATTTTTTTTGGAATTTTTTTCGATGTACAAAAACGACTTTTCTACAGTTTTATTATATGTATAGATAGATAGTGTAACCTTAGTTTAGTAACCTTAACTTGTAAGCAACTAGTAATATAGTAAATATAAATTGTAAGCATGAAAAAAAAAAAAAAAAAGATGGACTCACGTAGATTCTAAGTTTAGTATAATGTAAGTGTCCGAAGTTGGAGCACGAATGCAATTTTAAGTAGTACTCACGTAAAAAAAAACAACAATATCAAACAAGGGCGCGGACCACCATGTCTGCGGTAGAAAACTCTTTAAAAAAAAAAAAAAAAACTATATTCATATTCATATCTATATTTGCATTCCATAATGTGTGAAGATCTTACAATGGGCTTAAACCCAAGGTACAATTACGAACCCTGTAGGGCATAGCAAAAAGTATAAAATTTTAAAACATGTGCAGTATTAATTAACAAAATTATATCATTAATTTTCATTGAGATCTGTAATAAACTTATAAGTCTAACATAATAATTATTTGGTACCTAAGATTACGTTAAAACATGTTTTATAATAATAAAATAATATGTATGTAAGAGTGGTGAATTCTTAAACGACTAACACAATGTATGGTGTCTGTTTGTGTTAAATATATTTGTTTGTCATGTATGTATTCGTTTATTGTGTAGTATGCTTTTTTAATTAGTAATTGTTTGAGTTTATTCATAAAAGTTGTATCGCTAGTTTCAGTTTTTATTGCATCTGGTAGTTTATTAAATATTTTTATGGACATTACGTAGGGACTGTTTGAATGTAGGTTCAGGCGCGAGGAGGGTAACATTAACATGTTTCTATATCTGAAAGATCGGTCGCTATGTTTACCACCACCAACCTCACCAACTCACACAGACAACAAAAACTAACACCAACCTCCCAAGCAAAAAGCTGAAAAAAAACATGGCTACCACCGAAAAAAACAAAGCACGACCAATCACTCAAAACTTACACCAGCACCAATTTACACTTCAATATTTAGTTCAACAACAGCAAAAAGGCAATATTTAGTTCAGCAACTGTTTTACAGCAAAAAGGCATACCATTACAAAAACTGAACATCAGTTAAGGCAGAAAATTGCAATGTTTCAACTATTTGAGGCGGCACAAACAAGAACTGATGACTTACAAACAGTCCGACAGCGGCAAACATTTATTACCTGTCGTGGAATGAGGTCGACTGGACGACAGCCGGCAAGACAGTTCGTGGGTGTATGAACGAGTTCCGTAGGTTTACTTGGCCAGTACATTATTTTGGTAATTCTTTGTGCTCTTGCTCCGTTTGCTGAAATTCGTCCTCTTGTCCATGAGCTACTCGCTCGAGTGGTAGCGTCGTGGAGAAAATGAAGAAGGTGTACGATTTACAACAAAAATTACATATGCGAAGAAAATAAGTGAGCGGGCTTTTCTTTCCCCAAGTTGCATCGCAACGCCCGCCTAGTAATACGAGGCAAACGTGTTATTGAAAAATACTTCATGTCTCGTATTAAACCTCTGGTTACCCTATAATACCTCCTACCTCCTATCAATCAAACTGAGTCAACGTATTTATTTAACAACGAAACACATTAAAACCTCCACGGACCCCCAAACCGGGAACTATCCGATCAGAGGCCACAGATAAAGCGCGCGGTAGGGACGGGCCAGTGAAATCAATAAGTGCCCCGCACAGATTAAACAACTGTCGATTGAAACCTGTGTTTGTACAGCCATGTTTATTTTTCCCAGCCCTTTCGTGCCGGCCCTGCGATCGCACGGTTTATGATTTGAATTTCGAATTTCGAGTTTCAATTAATGTAACGTCACTTTGATTGCTACTGCAATGATGTTTGTGGTAATTGGATTTTGGAGTGTTGCTGATGATAGATCCTGCTCTATGTTTGACTGTGAGGAAGGGAATCAAATCTGGATGTTGATTAATTAATTTTGATTAGCTGTCATCACCAATTTGTCTGTCTATTGTGGTGATTTTAGCAATTTCCACACTGATCGCTCGTTTCTGTAGCGTTCTTTAATACCTTGCTAATGATAGTAGAATGGCTGAACGCTATCCAGACTATGCCTGGTCAGCATTTAAAAACTTAGAAGAAATATTAATTTTGTTAGCACATCAGTTAGTCCTAAAACATACTATTTCTATCGTCAACTGATTCCTGTCCCAGGTTCCCTTAATCAATAAACACTGTTTCCAGATTAATTAGCTTATTTTTTTAAAGAAACAAGATTCCGAACTCTCGTATAATAGTTCCACACATAACTTATGATCCCGGAAACTGATCTAATTAGACATCTAATCCAATCTTTATATTGTATTGTATTGTATGACGGGCTGGTGTCCGCAACTCCACGTCAAATGCGCGTATAAAATAATAATAATTATATGCGTATAATATAATCTTTATAAAAAAGTATTCATATCACTTCAACACAAGTAACAAAGACAAGATCAGACTTACCGCTGACTTAAAACTGAATAGGATGGTATGGATGGTATGGAAACTTGAACCACGTCCATTGGTAGCTTAGACTCAAAGTAACAACACTTGAAGCTTACTTAACCAACACTTTCTGTTAGTTTCTGTTTAGTTAGTAACAGCGACAGAAACAGATGAGTTGGTATTTACTATACGACGTTGCGAATTCTTCTTCGCAGACAAACCTAGGCAAAGAAATGTTCCTTTTTGCTGACTGATAGGAGAATATTTTGTTCACTGTTACCCACAATAATCACATAGAATAAAATAAATTGTAGAAATCCGTTTTGAGTAGATGTAAGTTTGTATTCTGTTTTGTTGTATCCTCAATTCTTTAAAAGGGAAAATACGACATCATGTCATTAAAAAACTATGGATTTACAACATGATTATTCACAAGCATTGAAATATTTATGTTGTTACTTACTTAATAAAAAAGGCATGGTAGGTACACACGAAAGTACAAGCCATGGTTAAAATACATATGGAACTGCATTTTTTTGGGAGTTCTATAATCACAATGCACTAATTCCTGGTAAACATTTCGATCTTGATGTTGTCTCTTACGAAGTTTATTCCTGAGTTTTAAAAAACATGTAACAAGCAGTTTCATGACATTCCATCAAGGCATTGAACCTCAAATAACGATTGAACATGAAACATAAGTTTGGAAAGGTGGAATAGCTTCCTACACCAGATAAATAACCAACTCACTGTAAACCGTGAACAACAGTGTTCCACAGAATACGCGAACTGAAACTTATCTCTCACTATAAATTGGTGAACCGCCCTTAGCTATAAATAAACCTGACTAAACACTTACAGCGATGCTATCGACACCGCGAGCGAAGCCAGCGCTATTAGGCATGTGTACCACCGCCGACGAGGAAGCTGAATAGAGAAAGAAGAAACATTTATACGCACTGAATATGTCGCTTAAAATAGAAGTATGTTAAAAAAAACCGGCCAAGTGCGAGTCGGACTCGCGCACGAAGGGTTCCGTACCATTATCTAATCATTTGTGAAAATTTCAGCTTTCTAGCTATCACGGTTTATGAGATACAGCCTGGAGACAGACAGACAGACAGACAGACAGACAGCGGAGTCTTAGTAATAGGGTCCCGTTTTACCCTTTGGGTACGGAACCCTAAAAAGATAACATAACATAACATCACGCCTGTAATCCCACAAGAGTTAGGCAGAGGTAAACCTATAAGTACACCCACATTTCTCCAGTTATTTTAAAGTCCCACGTAATAGGGGGCGAGCCTATTAGCATCAACCGAGCGTAAATTCAGACTCCTTGGCCGCTACGGAGAAATTACTGATGGAAAAACCCTATAACACTTTGCCCGACCTAGGAATCGGACCCAGGACCTCATGCTCAGCAGCCGCGCTTGCGACTGCTAGCACAACGAGACAGTCTAAAAAATTATTTGAGGGAGAAAAATATGCGAAACATTCACGCAAAAGGGCAATTTGCCCAGCATAATACCGTGCCTCTAATCAAGACGCACAAGAAACGTACAAAATATTATTAAAATATTGCAGATGTAAGTAAAAGAATATATTAATAGTTGATCGCTGACTGTTCACACATCCGGCGATTACTCGTTCATCGCATCGACAAGACCTAACAATGAGAGTACTCGTATATGCGAAACTCGCTTTGTGGGCACCACACTCGTTACGAGAATCTTGCATAGTAGGTACACATGTGTCTCTCATCGTCATCTTACTTGCTAACTCGTTTCTAGTTACTAGCTCCTCGCTAATCGCTTTCGGTGGGACCGATGCCTCACCTATAAATAAACGTTGCTAAACACTTACAGCGATGCTATCGACCCCGCGAGCGAAGCCGGCGCTATTATCGCACTAGTTTGTAAACGAAAACATGGTTTTGAATAGAAAAGAGCTGTTTAGATATTGACATGGGGATAATATACGCTGATAGGAGGTATAGTGTATCAGGTGGGAGGAAATTGGTGAAAGCAGGTTGTAGTGGATTGTTAGATAAGTCAATATGTATGTAGGAGGTTCGAAGTGTCACTGGCGAAAGGTGGGTCTACGATTGGTACAAATCTGACTAAACCCACAGGGGTTATGGGCGTGATGTTATGTTGTTAAAAAGTGGAAGCCAGGGTCGTAGACATCCAGGACTGTGGGACTGTTCGAAAGAGATACCGCGGCCCTGGAACATAAAGGGCAAACGAAGGAACATGGATGGTTTTTAGTCAGTAAAAGTCTGACACTCCCTTCAGCTCCACCCAGAGCGGAAGGAGTCATTTGATGATTACACATCAGAAAAAAAAAAATGGTCGTAGACATGATCGAAATGTTCTCGTTTGCCATTATAACCTGCCTAGCCTTTTCTCAGCTTTGTGGATCCTTCCAGTCTGACCTCCTGGCCACGAGCAACACTCTCAATCTGAAGCCCATTACTACCTAGCTGTATAGCTAGTATATTTTATCAGTGGACACTAAACAAAGTGACAATTTGTCTAACGACAATTTGAAGATTGTGGTGGAAACTAGCGAAACTGACGGTGGAAAAGTCAAGAATGTATTTCACCTAAGCTGTCAATCCTGTTGAAAGTTCTTGTACCAATTCAAAACGTGTTCAAAGCGATTGTCACTTGTCTGGGCCCGAGTCCACTAGACAAAATAAAATAAATGAAAAAATAACAAGTTTTTATGGTTTCTCATACAATTGTTGTACAGCACAAAATTGCGGCAGCCCCGATAAGTTATAACTGTGATATAATGGGATACTTGTGATGGGGTTACCTCGCAACTTCTTATGGATTACAATCTACAATGTTGAGACATAATTAAAAAGAAAAGAAGTAGAAGATAAAGAAAACTAAATCAAGAAGCAACATTACTTCTTTTAATATACATATATTGTTTAGTTAGTTTGTCTAGACAGTTAACTAAACAGTTTATTTCGACACGATATTTCTACTAACTTAACCGTGATTTCTAAAATATTTTACATCCATCGCTTTTCTTATCAAAGATAAAGAATCTCCTCCATCTTTCCGTACCCCGGAAGCACCGTCACTAAATATAAATGAATGTAGCAAATTGTAACGGTTCGATCGGCGATATAATTTGGTTATTTTATCGACTCGCCCTCCTACCTAATTGGCGTGGACGGGATGAAAGTGATGGACAGAGAGTTAGGGAATATGGAAGAGTTATTTTTGAATGGGGGCAAGAGTTATGTTATTAAGCGTATTTAGTAATATTTCGCACCTTCTGTCCTGTCCGTCGTACTCAACTAATTTCACCCTCCAGGACTTGAATGAGGTAAACTTTTTTTGTTTTTGTTTATTTGCACCTAGATGATTCAAAATCTAATGTAATATATAATTAAAGTCAAACTGAACTTCAATACTACATGTATATCTTTAAGGAAGAGCGCTGTTGTCTGAGATACAGATATTCATTAATCTAGTTCAGACACAGATGTCTTGTCGAATTTCTGTTTATATAAGCTCATCTAAGATAGTTTTTTTTTTTATTATGTAATGTATGCATCTCACTTGAATTGAATAATTAAAAAGAATATTATAATACGAGTTCTTTCAAAAGCAAAAAAAAACAGAGCTGCCGAGGTTGCTACGTACTGGTCGGACAAAATCTGAGTCATCGATTCGAGAAGATGAAGAAAAATGTATCATTGATGCAACTTGACCTTTGACGATAACAGTCTTTTATAACGATATTGTTTGACCCCAAAGCCTCACAAATATCAGTTATATCTTAACTTACTGCATGGAGAATGGCACCTGGGAACTTAGACGAAGAGAAGTGGAACATGTGTTGGATTGAACCATGCTACTGAAAAACGAAGTAAATATAGTTAAAAAAGTATGAAACACTGAAAACCACTGCCACACTTATCTAGTCATTGGATTGTTTATAGCTTGTTCTGTTACCAGTCCTTCTTTTATTACACATTATTTACTAATAAGGTTTTAATAAAGATCAGCTAGTTTGCAAGTTTGGCATCTTTTGTTTGAGTAAGTTTAAAAAAGAAGTAGAAACAAAACAAATGTGTTTCAAAAAATGTTTTGACGACACGGTTGGCGCAGTAGATTGGCTGTCACGGTGCATATGTATATTTCTATTTGTATGAGAGAGTTCTGTGTTCTGTCTGTGTATGTGAGTATAATTGCTTGTAAACACATCCACGTTACAGGAGAAATTGCTAGTGTGGGGCAACGTTTTTACAAAAGATTTATCTATCACGGACGAACTACGCACCTACTAGCCTAGTGTAGACACAACACTAAACAATGTGTATTCCGTCGTAGAAAAAAAAACATGCTTACTACCTATGGTAATGCTGGTGTTATGAAAGGCATTGTAGAACTACAAATAATCTATAATAGAGCACTATTTAGTCGAGTAGTCTCACCCACCAAGCTAGTCATATCCATTAACAAGACATCTATGGTCCTCCCTAATGGAGTTGCAATGGCTGTCGACGCTTCCGGTTCAATTATTCGACACTTCAGTCGATTCCATCATCGCCTAGCACCTACGTGTGTTAGTTAGCTCTCTGACTATTATCCGTAACGAGAAGGTACTTACCTCGGTATGCGTCTGACATAATCTGACAATAATCTATAATGGGAATTATTTCAATAGGAAATAGCTTGAAAGCATGGTTTAATAATCCTCATTTCATAAAACAGAGTAGATTAGAATAAATTGTCCTTTATTGTACACCAAAATTGAAACATAACTGTTTACAATATTGCTAATTTTATGGTTACAATGGCGGTCTTATCGCTGATAGCGATATCTTTAAGACAACCTTTGGTTGGACTAGATTAGTTCCGTCTTTACTGGTCTTTTTTATGTCATTTTGACCAGCTGTGAAATCTTCATTTGAGGGACGGACTCGTAAACATGCCGTGGCACAAATCTCAGAGAGTGCGTACAGTTAACAATTTATTGAAGATCGCGGTAAGACATAGAAAGAAAATACATTTATTTGGCCCATGCCACAAGTGCACACAGCATACGAGTACATACATAAAAGAAAACAAAAACTTAAATCTAAACAAAAAATGTAACACTGTGTGCCTCACGACTGCGCCAAATAGGCCGAGTTCAGCAAAAATGCCCGGGTAACTAGTGCCCAACGCTGGTTTTCAACTGGACCTGAAACAGTGAGGTTCCAGATGTAAAACAGTTTTATATGTTGTATCAATATATCGATAAGTACTAGGTGCCAATGGCTCGCAATAAATTAATCTTTCGCAGACTAACTTTCCTTTATCTTCATTACATTAACAGCTCACTCCAACTTGATACCCCTTTCCAAAAACCAGAATATAATAGCCCTAAATATTCTAAATCCTTGGAAACAATCCTTGAATTACGCAATATCTAAATATTAAAGCTCTCAGAACAACAATGGCCCAATTTTCGACAACTTCATTCCGACCAATTGTTCCTTAAAACAATCGTGTCTTCAAACATTTTTCATCCTATTTTTATTTTTAATCCTTTCGCATTATTCTTTTAGAAGGTCTTCCCTTGTAAAGTTTTTTTTTGTCCAGCCACTCTTTTGAGCTGAATACCAAATATACGGTGGAACCCGCGGGACTTAATGTTACTTGTAAAGGTTGGTGCACAATAAGTATAACGTATTTATGACAATTATTTTCAAAGCGACTTAAAAATAGGCGGAGTTAATGTTTTCGGCGCGTTAGACTCCCATTGTCGATTCAGTGAACTGAGTAACCGAGTTCGAGTAAACTGTTATTATCAATACAAAAATAAAAACATTAGTGAAAATGTAGCTCGTATTGTAGCATGCGTAGCAGATTCGTAGCAAGTGGCTACGGCGTAGCTACTTGATACGAATCTGCTACGCACGATACACGATACGATATCATGGTTTTCCTTTAATTGAATTTATCATATTCGTTAGAGAGACTTGATCCTTATGATTGACCCTATAGATTAATGCCATAAAAGTACAGGGTGTTATTTTTTGGAATTTAGCCGATTCCCGAGTGAGGCAAGCGAATTTTCTAAAAAATCTTGACTGCAGATTTATTTCATTTAAAAAATAAAGGAACGTTTTTCTATCTACAGTATTTAGAGTACTTTCCCTCCAGGTGGCGTTGAAAAATTCCACCCTGTATATTGACGTTGTCAGTTTATTAAGGCGAATAATATCCTGGGTCCTGTTTCATCCCAACGGTATCAGAGAAAATGCAACGGAAAAGATTTTTCTCTGGTGCCTACTAGTATGTACTAATGAGGTACTACTACTATAGCAAGACTTATAAAAAGGTAATATTAGTAGCTAGCAACATCGATAAGGACGCGTGTACAAGACCGGGCACTTGGGCCCGTGGAACCGAAGACGAAGTAGTGGAGCGTAAAATGCACTTGAGAAACCGTTCGATACAAAAACTATAAACGGTTTCTGCTCTTTTACTCCTCTGGTTTTCTTTTCTGATTAATATATTTTCGAGTGGACAGTGGTGGTGGAGTGGTGACTGGAAGCCGACCCCAAAATAGTTGGGAAAAGGCTAGGCAGATGATGAGATGATGATATCGAAACTTTCGATTTTTACCATTAAAAAGTTAAGTAGTGTCAATTATACTAATGCTTGGTCACCATTATAAATTTTGTTCCAATAACCAAACACCTTAATTATGTATCTATACTAATATTATAAAGAGGTAAAATGTGATTGTATGTAGGGGGTAATCTCCGGAACTGCTGATCCGATTCAGAAAATTCTTCACTAACTTCACTATTCTTCACTAACGGGTAGCTACATTATCCCCGAGTGTCATAGGTTATATTTAAAACGTCCCCGTGGGTTAATTTCCGTACATAACGGGAGCGAAGTTGCGAGCAAAAGCTAATCTATCTATCTATACACTATACTACTATAATAAATCTGTAGACGTCGCGTTTCTGTACATTGAAAATATTTAGAAAAAAAATAGTAGGGGTGTTAAAGGATCACACACAGAACCCATTTATACCATTACTAGAATTTTTGTCTGTTTACGGTTTGTCGGTTTGTCTGTTCGTTTGTGCGCGCATCACATAAAAACCCTTCATTGTATTCAAAATCGAAATATTGAAACATAAGCAGCATTGTTCCGAGTAACATTTAGCGTTTATTTCATAAAAATCGACCAACAGACGCAAAAGATATTAATGTTTAAATCCCATTACGAAATAAAATCTCTAAAAAGTTTAAAAATCCAAACAAAATTCAAATTTGATAAAACCTACTACGTTGTACATTTTTTTAACACTCGACGTCCACATCGATCCCAGGACCTTATGCTTAGTATACGCACTTGCAACCACTCGACCAACGAGGCAATCTCTCACATATACACCAAAATTTCCACGTGCACGAAGTCGCGGGTAACAGCTAGTGCCACATAAATGGGAGTTGTGTTTCCCATGGAGCGTATCTGTTACCTACAGGTTATAAGAAACCATCTATCAAATGCCTTCGACAGGTCCAACAGACGATTAGTACATAACATAGTACTGGCCCGTAGATATGACTACAAACAAAAAGTATTTTTTCGTCATTTTGTGTTACACTACAGTCACTAAGGAGCTTCACTCAGATGTTTTCCTTTGTCCCTTAGCATTCAGTTTAGCGACAGTAAAGTTAGTAGATATAACTTGCCGTTCATTTATCCTTTACACTGTGTCCTCAAAAGATAGGTACTAAATACTGAACTTAGAATTGGAGTAGAAAACAGAGTACACACAGAAACATAAGTTAGTGTTTTTAGAAGTGTTGTATGTCAGAGAAGTCATCATATGCCTGCCTTTTCCCAACTATGTTGGGGTCGGCTTCCAGTCTAACCGGACGCACCTGAATACCAGTATTTTACATGGAGTGACTGCCAATCTGACCTCCACAACCAAGTTAGTACTGAGTAATAGCTTACGGCTTTCCGGGGCACGGAGGAACTCGGCATGTAATGGGTGGTCACCCATCCACAGATCAACCTAGGCAAGCACGTTCTCTCTATGTCAGAGAAGTATCTCTACTTAATTTGGGAGTCAGAATTTATAATGGCACCTCATCAACCTGAATAATACTTCTTGATTCGATACGATCTAATAGAACTACCAATCTAGTGTCAGGTCTCGCTAGTCAAGTTTTAAGTCCTCCGGGGCGAGCCTATTGCCATCAACCGGGCACAAATCCAGACTGCCGTGGCTGCTACTGAGAAATTCCTGATGGAAAAATCCAACAACACTTTGCCCAACCCGGAAATCGAACCCAGGACCCCATGCTGAGCAGTCGGGCTTGCAACCACTCCACCAACGAGGCAGTCGTAGTAAGGAAAAATCACAAACAATATCACTTTTCACTTTACGAAGTATTTTCTCTCGACATCGCACAAAATCGCTTCTCGCTCTGAACTTCAAACAGCTTAAAGAAAAAGAAGCAGAGCATTGATTTAAAAACAGGGACACCTTTTGCATTGATTATGCATTTAGTTCAACACTCTCCCATCCCACATCCCTCGCACGTTGTCTGGACCATAGATTATTAAATATGGGAGAAAAGGCAGAAATTAACTTCCTTATTTTCCACTACATACTTCCAATTTCGCACTATTACCACGTTGACAATAACTATTTATGATGTAAGGGGGCCTGGAGTTCTAAAATACAGGCCTAGGCTTTGTTTAAACTCCAGATCTCCCACAAATTACAACTTTCTGCCTAACCACCTGTCAACCTATATATCTAACATAACGATGTAATTTGTGGAGATGAATAAACGTTTTTATTATTATATGTATTATTATTTTGTGAGTTCTATGTGCCTAAATTTATTGGTTTTTTACTATGTACAAAATCGACATTTTCTTTTTCATTTTTCATCTACAAACTTTCTATGCAAATCATAAATACTTCTCAGCAACACTTTGGTTTTGTTCAAGACAGTCTATAATGCCAAAAAAAATATGGTTTCAATCCCGGGTAACCATTTTTAACAAGTAAAAAACTGAAACTGAAGTGTCTCTAATCTTTTCAACGTTTCTTTTTTTACTTTGCAGGTTTTCACCCAATAACCTATCTCAAAAGAACAGAACACTTTTTAAATAACAAAAAGACACAATCTATCACTCGTGCATTTCTAACTCATTGTATGCTCTATGACATGAATGAACTTAACATACCAGGACTCCGGAACTCGACGTCAATCGTATTTAAATCCGTATAATTCTGCGCACAAATCTGGAAGACGTGGAAATGCTTTAAAATAAAGTGTCTTAGGTTGCCGCTTACTTATCATCCGTGTTACAGCTTACAGCAGGATTTGATGGTTGAGGTATATTTGACAAGTATAATAGTAACCAAAGTAGACTGGAGATTTTTCGTGTCCCAAAATTAGTCATTGTCTGAGGAAATAGCGGTCGTGTCGGATTGCCTTCCCATAGACTAAAGAGGGCACACCAGAAGAGCGAGCACACCAGTATTTGTGCTAATGCCAGCCTCCGCTGAGATGGCAACCTCAGCAGAGGCTGGTCTAACCATGTAGTAGGAGGACTACTGTAAGCAATGATGTAAAACACGAAACAATGTCTTACCTAAACTGACTCTATTCCTATAAATTGAAGAGGTAATCATCATGATCTTAAACTGTTTTTGCTTACTATTAATCGTCTATGCTGGTTTTTATATCCTTCTGTAATTCTAATACTATCTCTACAATTTGCTAGCTAATAGTCGATCATCTAGAAATTCATAAAAATATAAATCAAAGCCCTAGATAGAAAATTGCTAGCCCAGAAAATGTACCAATAAAAACCGGCCAAGTGCGAGTCGGATTCGCGTACGAAGGGTTCCGTACCATTATCTATAAGAACGACAAAAAAATCATGCCTGTTGTATGGGAGCCCCACTTAAATATTTTTTATTCTGTTTTGTTTTAGTATTTGTTGTTATAGCGGCAATAGAAATACATCATCTGTCAAAATTTCAACTGTCTAACTATCACGGTTTATGAGATACAGCCTGGTGTCGGTCTTAGTAATAGGGTCCCGTTTTACCCTTTGAATACGGAACCCTAAAAAGCATCCAAAGAACTTGTTAACACGATTCCAACAAAAAAAAATGATAATGAAGTTAGAACAGAGCTAAAAGTTAACATAACTTCTTAAAGTCGCCTACTGTCTATGGGATACCTTTGTAATCCTCCAAAGGGTCACCTCATTGTATTATCTTCCGGTTGGAATATACGGAATTAGTTCACATGCTGGACCGCACTCTTGATGATTAAATTCATATTTCCTGAATGGCCAGGTACCGGTACACGTGCTGTCAATGGCCAGGTGCGTGTACTATTTGGCCCATCTGGGAAAGTCGGAATTTTATGCTGCTGGGACTGAAACACTGGTCTTATCTCTGTGTGAGAGATCGGCCCATAATATTAAGAGTCGCCCAGTCTGGCTTGCTGATAAGCAGCCAACCTGATAATATTTAATTTGTCACCGGCGCCAGTGAAACTCAAAGACATATCAAATGCGTTCGCATCGCATCGGCTGATAGCAATAGGCTCGCCCCCGTCCACATGGGACTTAAACATAACTGGCGAAATGTGGTTGTACTATTAGGTACACCTCTGCCTAACCCTTCAGAGATTACAGGTGTGATGTTATGTTATTTAAGCTGAAACGACTCCTGAACGGATTTCGATGTGATTCATAGGTAGACCATGACATGAAACACTAAATACTATAATACTTTTTATACCGCCTAGTAAAATAATCCCCTCGAATAATTTTTGAGCTCCACGAGAGTGACAACGCGGGCAGAAGGTAGTTGTATAAAAATAATTGTGTTTTAAAACACTGCTTTCACGCTCCAAAAGATATCCCTATGTCAACATCTTCTAGTGTCTCAATAAAATAAATATCGTCACAGTGGAACGGACGAACGGAGTCGAATTATAAAGGTTCTGTTATGAAATGAGATTGACGGTCATAAATCTGGAGAGCTGACAAAAGGGCCAAGTGTCGGACATCAAACATTTTATAGTTCCACTCCGACACTAGGTACAGTTGAGCAATGAAAAGGTTGAGCGCCTTTAGGTAATTTCTGACTTGCATAGTAATAGAAACATTACTTTTCCGTGTTCTATCAAGGAAATAAGAACTCGAAAATGTGACTAATAACTTGAGACCTTTGTTGTTCTTAAAATCAAAGCATGATCTATCTTTACGCTGTACAAAGGCTCGTGGTAAGACCAGAAAACTAGTCGAGCGATTGCCTATCTGATCTCCATAACCCAGTTAGTACTGGGTAATACGACACCCATCGGTAAGACTGGTTGTCAGATTTTCGTGCCACTGACTAACTGTAACAACTGTCAAATATCTACAATGGACAGCCGGGACCGTGCTTAGGAATTGGTATGTAATGGGTGGTCACCCATCCACGGAGCAACTAGACAAGCGCGGTCCTGAAGATCGACTCGAGTGGCTGTTATTATTTTTATTTAACCAGGAGTTCCTCAACTCGACTTAGTCAAGTATGTATTAACTATGTAGGTACACTTTACAATCTCCGCAGATATGCTCTGTTCACGCTAAGAGTTTTTGACGATTTAAATTTTCACTAAATATATATTGCAAAAATACCTATTCCTTTTACTCAGATAAACATTGCAATATGTACCTACATACGTTCATAACAAGATAGGTAGCTGAGTGTTACAAACTTCAGACCGCAGCCAGCCAACATCAGGGTGACTCGACGCATTGACCCACTTACCTAAGAAAACTTGCTGCATGTGTCTGTTCACTTTATCTCTAGGAATATGAAATATATTACTCGCCCCGTTCACGACCTCAGGCTACACGAATTCCGACGAGATGTATCAAGCGACTCGCGTGTTTGTGTTTTCCTTCGTCAGAGTATCGTCGCGTAGCGTTGACTACTGGTATGCTTATTTATTTTTTTTTAAACATAACATAAATAATTTATTTACATTAAACATGGTACTTATACAATGGTGTTAAATATAATTAAAATTGTTCAAACATGTTTAGCTAAGATAGAACATAGCAAAATTTTAGGGTTAGCAAAATGTTACAAGCCATCAACATTTTTATCCATGAATTCTTTTAGACTATAGAAATTACATTCACTTAATCCACTTGTGCAATTAAATCTATAATAATCTTGAATTTAATATTTTGATTACATATCATACCTTCTTAGTTAGTATGTATTGGTCAAATCTTGCAACTGAATTCCAAACCAGTTCCCACCAACCGATTAAGCTGAAATTTTGCACACACCTTTGGTTCTGATGACAATACATTTTTATGACAGAGATGACGTGATCCTGCAACCAGGATCGTCTCCTCACGATAGAACTCCTGAACGGTTAATACCACGGACACGAAACTTTGTATACGCATTCAATGTTGATAGATTAACCTATTTTATTTATCTTTTTTTAGTTTTTTTTTTTAAGTTTAATTTTTCGTCCGAAGTCAGTGTCGCAACACGCGTGTCTTTGGAGCGTGTACAGTCCTGTTTTCCTCCGACAGAAACAATTCGAAAGGAATCTTATTGTAACAACTATAAATATCAATATTACTTTAATATTGAGACTTGTCAGTGGTAGCTACTGAAAGCAATCTTATCGTAATAACGATAAAGATCAATTTGATTTTGATAGTGATGCAAAATCAGAGATGAATTATCTGCAGCTCGTGGCTAAGTGGATAGAACGACAAAATTCGACTCCTACCAAACTTGAGGGTAACGAAGTTTGTATTTTACACCGATGTTCGTCAATAGATTCAGTTTGAGTAAATATTGTATGGTATTGCAAGTGCAGTGGTATGGAAGTGAATTGAGCACACTGGCCGGTAGAACATTTCTAGAATATACCTGAGCAAAAGTTAGTGAGTAGTTGCTTGTCAAGGAGTTTATACTGAAACTAGCTTCCCCCCGCGACTTCGTCCGCGTGGAATAGTTACTTTGGGCTAACATGACTGCCCGGCTTTGCACATTGTGCGCGCAGTACCCGATCATTATTTTGCTGTGATTTTATTTTAAAACTGCGACAGCTCCTAAGATGATAAGATTCACTTAAATCGAAAGATGTAAAGGGCAATTTTGTTTTAAATGAAATACTTGTGATGAGTAACGTATTTATTTGGATAAGGATTAATATTATGTTTATAAAAACACCTCCGTAAATAATGCATTATTTTAGAACAAATTTGGTTAGCATAAAAAAGGTTATAGTGAGCTAACCTTAAAAGATAGACAAATGCTGTCGCGGACTTTTTTTTAGAACTTTTAAAGAGAAATAATTCTGTAATACATGATTTTTGCGAAACTTTAACCGTTTACGCAGCGCACGCAGCGGAAGCTCTCAATAGGAAAAAATATCTCCCGATTTTGAAACATTCTTCATTAGTGCTCAAGTGCATTTTGACGCTTGTCGCATAGCCATAAGTGCCGTGCGCTTATGCGTCGTCGTATAACGCTGTAAGTGGTGCCACTCACATAACAATTCTATCCAACACAAGTCAGATAAGCATAAAATGCAACGATAATATAATCAGTGAATGTTTATGCGAACATAAATTAATGTCAGCAAAGTGGCTAAACGTCGTAGGTACGACAAAAGTGAATGAAAAGATCAGCAAATGAACAGTTTTAATTTAGAATACTCTAAAACTTACTTTCGAACAATGCAACACAGCACTCAGGTGTCCATTAAGTTGACCAGCAGGATATATATTCGTATATCCAAAGACAATCTCAGGTTTGTCTTATTTAAATGTCCTGGCAGAGCTACGCTCAATGCCACACAAGTAATACAGACAGAGGCACCCAGTTCGCATGTCTTACATGGACAGAGGCACCCAGTTCGCATGTCCTGGCAGAGCTACGCTCACTGCCACCACACAAGTAATACAGACAGAGGCACCCAGTTCGCATGTCTTACATGGACAGAGGCACCCAGTTAGCATGTCCCGGCAGAGACACATCTCAATGCCACACAAGTAGAACAAAACATCGTTTAGCATTAAACAGTTACATAAAGTCTACTTACTATCAAAACATAGCACAGGACTCGGGAGTTCACTCTTCTCGCCATGCAACCATATGCTCGGCCTAACCTGACCATTGCTTATGGTTCTCCCAAAGTACTTGTCACCGTAATATTATTTACACACGCATGGTCGGCGCAGATACGCTGGCAATTGCCGGTACGAATGTATGCAATGCCACTGCGATTCAAAACATCGGTATCGATTATCACCGGTATACTCAAATAACCTCCGGGTACTGGATGAAAGTCTGCCTCTAAAGTCAAATTATCGAACTCAATTGGCAAAGTGACGTAGCTATCCGATCTTAACTCATGACCACCTAATCCGCGCAACATCTGAGCATTAGGGCTTAGGCGGCAAGAAAAATGTTTAAGAAGTTCGTTCGATATGAGGGATACAGACGAGCCACTGTCAATTAAGACGTCCGTAGGTACACCACACAGCACTGCGGGTGTCACGTCACGGTTCGCCGTATCACCCTTAATTTCACGACAAAAATTAACATTTGATTTAATGCGCGACTCCGATCGCTATTTAATAAAACACTCTTCTTCCCTATGCCCCGTTTTGTTACAAATGTTACATTTATAGTTTCTCATGTTCGCGGAATTTGAGTTGGAAAAAGTGTTCTGATTATCACTTACGGCTTTGCTAGAGTTTGAACTGTTACTATTTTTAAATCGCTTGAGACAAGCGTTGCCCTTACTGGTGTGGCCATGAGCGCCACACGAAAAACACTTAAGAGTTTTTTTATCCAACTCTAGCACTACGGTTCCTATTACTACCGTTATCGCGACAGCTATTATTTCGATTAAAATGGGACTCTACATTGTTTCTGTTCGTATTTGCGGTTTTACTTGGCTTAAAAATTCCACAATGGTTTTGGTAGTACATTTTGCATTCATAGCTGCAGCACGAATCTACGGATCCTTAATAATACGCACAATGATTGCACACAAAAGATCATAACTTAGTCCTTTAACGATACGCAAACGCAACTAGGATTTGCGCGCGTATTCCGCGTATGTGGAATATTTATCTGAATCAGTGCACATGTCTTAAAAGATATTAGCAACAACGTGTGTTGTGGACAAAGTGATTTTAACTGTGATTTAAAGGTAGACCAAGTACGATCGACGAACCAAGAGCGTGATTCAACCTTCAGACACAAACCGATTCGGGACAGACATTCTTTGTCATCCCACCTATTTTGTGTCTTAGCGCGGGCAACTTCGTCACACCATGCTATGACGTCATGAACGTTAGAGTCGAAGTTAGAGACGTAATAATGGTTTGATCTCACCGGGTTTAAGCTCCTTAGCGCATCGACGATGAGGCGCTCAGCGACGTCCCCTGCAGCCGAAGTTGAAGGCGAGGGCGACAGCATCGGCTCCGGTGCCAGTGGCGTCGGGACAGGTCACGTGACGGCGGAAGGGCTGGCCGTGCCCGTGATGGTAGGGCGCTGCTGCTCCACGCTCGATCGTGGTTCTGAAACTGAGCTTCTCTCCAAGGCAGAGACCCTTTTGAGTATTGCGTCTAAGATGAGTTAGGTCGGGCGGCGGAGGCGAGCACTCACGTTTACGTCTTTTTCTGGGGCCAGTATTATTCGACATTTTATTTATTTATTTAAATTTAGTGTGAAAACGAGAGTCGATCTCACTTCTGATTTTAGGAAAATGTAATGAAATAACTATCAGGACAACAAATGTATTCTAATAAGACACAAGTTAACAGTTAAAACACAAAAGTTATAAGTTTACGTAACAAAACTACAACAATATTCGAGTGAACAAATCAAGGGGAATAATTAGTAAGTGGGCGCCGCCGATTAAGGGAATTGAGCCCTTGGCCACGATGCGCGTTGACTTATATAGGCTCGTTCATATGGTCCGGGCTCTCTGGAGGGGTGTAGGTCGGGGACGCAGCTATTGGAGGCGCAGCTAACAATATAATATATAAATATATAATATATAAGTAAATAAGTAATAAGTATAGATGTAAAGCAGTTATCTCTGCAACCTAGTATTTAGTTTTTGGAAAGAGGTAAGTACAACTTAATAAGAAATTGCCTCGCATCGCTAAATGAAATGAGTTTAAAAAAATTGTGTTAACAGTATTGTCCCACAATTAAGAACTAAATGGGCCAATTATAATGTATTTGTACGCGACGACTTAGGACCTCCCCCTTTTTTGGGGAAAAACACTTCTAGATTGTGATTCGGTGTAACAAGACATGGCGGGTGCCTAATACATAATTCCTCATCCTTAAGAAAGTCCATCCATCGTTCTTTGCGCTTCCTCTACTCTTATACAATGTCGTCAACCCCCCCCTCTCTCTCTCTCAGTCTCTCTCTTAACTTCTTAACTCCAATTGTATTTTATTATATTCATGTTAGTCTGTAAGGTACATATTTATGGGCGAAAGTTGCCCGACAATAAATTAATGTTTTTTTTTTGTTTTTATACCCATCCAAATTCATACTCAACACTTTCCTGACGACACTTTCCTCATTCCTCCGCATCACATGCCCATACCAAACCAACCGATAACCACACAACATTTCAGTCACCGGCACCACTTTCTAACTTCCTCTTCATGGACTTTTTATTTTATCCATTTGTGTAACACCACACATCCCCCTTAGCATTCTCATCTCAGCCACATGATGTTTTTTATCTAAAAATGTATACTTACAAAACTCACTAACGAAATCATTATTATCCATTCATTCTTAAGTACAAATCTCTTCACTGCAACTAATTATAAGCTTCTTCTCGAAAATCCGTCCCAAAAAAAAGGGTTCAACCCCAACCACCTTAAAGAAAGTTATATAAACTTTGTCACCCGGTCATCAAACTCCTTGCTACCATTACTATACGAGAACAAACAAGGCTCGCTTGACTCAACCCTCAGAAGGGCAGCGCTCAAACAATAACCTGACAGATTAACTGAGGACCCTCCGACCAACTTCTAAGATTACCCTCGGCACTGAAGGGTTAATTTAATAATAAACAAGCGCCCTTCACGTTTTGACTGAAGACTGGTGTCTTGTTTGGAGTTTTGTATAAAAGAAGGTTACATTGTGGTAATGATTCCTTTTGTTTTTTTTTCATGGTTTGCACAATTATCATCCACAGACATCTTGACACAAACTTTTAGCCAAGGATTCATTTCCAATACCTCCGATCTTAAACTTAGCGTTGATCATAAAAATACCAGTTATTCCAAACAATAAGACCGTAAAGGGGACACTTTTGTACGGAACAGCTATTTTTTTCCTTAGAACTTGTATGTATATAATTAATATACCTTATTCGTCCAATGGCAATTTGTGATTTAAACAGCGTCTAGCTTTTTTTAAATATATCTAATTTGTCTGTCGAGCTTCAGCAGTATCATAGGGGGCGGTTTTTATAAATAATCAAACTTAATTTCAACGCCAAACCTTCGGTTTCAAAAAGTAAACTATATAACAATGTTATTTTTGTGAATCAATCATAACATTTAAGGTTATACAAGGCACCGTGATTTTTTGGCCAAATAACTCAACAGGCTATGGCTATACCCACTGACGGGCAAAGGCCGCTCCCACCTTTGACTAACAGTGGGACAATAAAGGTTATGTTAAAAAAAACTATAATTCGTGATAATAACATCACGCATATAAGTTATTCAGCAACGTCAAAATAGTGACTTATGCACAATATTAAATTGCTGTAACTTAAACGCAACTCAAGCAAGCTTACTACAAGTTACTAAAGTCACAGCTTATTGACTAGAAACTTTAATTAGCTCACTCTGTTCTAGCTTTCACACTTTTTCCTCGACTGTGAGTTGTGACACTGCAAGTTTGGCTGCATTGCCTGCATTCTCTTACGTTAAGTTATTTTACCAAAGAGTATGGAGAAGCAAAGACGATTTGGTACCTATCGTAGCTTTCCACAGTCTGCCTGGAGCGTGCCCTCAGCTTTTACGGATATATTAGGCGTTCGCCTAGGCATCATTGTCTGAAAACACAAATGGTACCGGGCCGGGTAGAAGGAAAACCCGCACAAGGCAGAGCACCGGCAAGATGGTCAGACGCGATCAAGAAGGCTGTTGGAGACAGCCTGTAGCGAGCTAAAGGACTGTATCGGTAATCACTATGGCCTTTAGGTATAAAATTCAAGCACGCGTGAGGAGACGCTTATTGTTTACGTCGAATTTCATTCTTAAAGGCCATAGTGATTACCGATACAGTCCTTTAGAAACTGACCCACAGAAGTTATGTGCTCAACACACTTTCGGCGCCACCAATTTTACCAGCACTGCCGTCTCTAAACGTTGACCGCCTACGCAGTGATTCGCAGTGATTCCCTGCTCTGTATATTTAGCCATGTTATTTCGGCATGTTTAGTTTATTATATGAAGTTAATTAAGTTATGAAATTCGTGTAAATCTAGTAACGAAGCCTTCGAAATTAACTGACAAGATTGATAGAAAAGTTTGCAGTTGAATATATCATTAATCATTGTTGCTAAGGTTGATTATTTATCTAGAAGGGTATGCATAGAGTTTAGACTTAGTACCTAATATAAAGTTAAGGCTAAATAAATAAGTAATAAACAAAACTGAAATCTGCTAAAATTAATGATGAATAGATAAGTTAATAATTATGTATTCTAACTACAAGTACAGTTTAAAACAATTTAACTTCATATTGACTATGTTCCTATCCTATAGCACTATTCGTGTCGCTTCCTATATGAGCCTACGATTGAAAAAACATACATACATAAACTCACGCGTTTTTCCCATGGGTGTAGGCAGAAACACACAGAACGCCAACTGCAACGATCCTTACATACTCCTTTTGCCTCGTCCACGTTCAAAAATCTGGTCATACACGCACGCCGGTTGCGAGTACAACGCACCTAATCATTCTGAAAAACCTCACCAATAAGGTCAGTAGTCAGGTCACGGCAGAGTATGGACAATTTTAATCCCATTCTGGTTAAGAGAAAAAAGTTCCAACTATCACTAAATGACAAACCCCTTGTCAAACGAAAATGACCTTTCCTGTCACCCAAAACATCAATAGACAGTAATTAAATCCTTATGATAGGTCCGTTCTACCCCTCACCCCAAAACTTGGAACATCTATCATAACCCCTTTTGTCTTCATGTCTTTGCAGTACCGACTTGCAAGAGACGTGTTTGTATTCGAAACTAAGTTCTGCCGGCGGCCTCGCTCGTTTGTTCAGAGAAATATTAGTTTGAACTAGGGAGAACTGGCCAGTTTGAATGTCAATAAAATTAGTTTGCAATATTGGTTCAATTCAAATGCCATTCCGTATGCTCATGCAGAGAAGTGATGAGGCTAAGATATTGATCGACGCCCTTTCTCGCTTCATATCTTCTTCTTTGTGTGACGATGGACTCAAATTATCTCCGACCAGTATGTAGCCACTTGCACGGCTCTATCGTAGGCTTCGTTTAAATTCTGTAAAATGCTGGTGGTTGAGCAGGATTCCTGCCGAAAGGAGGTGGGATATCCTGCAGAGGGGCTTCAAACTGTCATTCCATTTGGGATGGGCCGGTGAAACCCCATATGGCCAGATCATTTCTACAGCATTTCCTGTATAGTCACTGCAGTTCCTGTCCATACAGGAGGAAGATGTTCTGCTGCATATTAGCCATTAGGTATCTCAGATAGTCTATTTTACTTACCGTAAGGGTTACTAACGAGCGGAGTAAATGGTATGTAATATAGTAATGTAAATTCTTACTAATTGAAAATACTTGTTTTGCACATTATATTTGTTTAGCTTGAATTATTCACATCTATGGTGGAATGCTACTAATTGTGCTTGTCGCACAAACCATGATAAGACATGACAGTTGTATTTTCGATTTTAATTTCGTTCGCATTTACCGAAGTGATGTTATCTCCGTGTGTTGGTGCTAGACCCTCTGGTACCACAATAAAAAGTCACTTGGACCCTTGTCATCTTATCTATTCACAACTTATAAATATTCCTGTTATCTCCAGGCATTTAGATCCCTTATCTGTCATAGTAAGTGATTTTTTCACTACTAGAACATTCTGGAACATGTAGTTACTCTCAGTAACTTCTTCTTTTTCTTTTTTTTTGGAGGGTGGGAAATCATCAAATGACTCCTCCCGCTCTGGCCAGAGTGGAAGGGAGTGTCAGACTCTTACTGACTAAAAACCACCCATGTTCCTTCATTGGCCCTTTATGTTCCAGGGCCGCGGTATCTCTTTCGAACAGTCCCGCAGCCCAGTAACTTCTTCTTAAGAAAATGTTTGAAAATTAAAGTATGTAAGATGAAGTCTTTACATATTTTAATTTTCAACAATTTTCTACACATTTTTCATCTATTTTGAACAAATGGCTACGAAAATGAAGGTCATAAATAAACCTCTTTGCACCGTACCTATATTTCGATAGTTCACTGACCCCACACTTAACCCATCAACTAAAAGAGATGATTTATGTACATGATATAAAACATAACTAAATATTATTATGAAGTGAAAAATAATATAGATTCGAGCACGTAGGCGTCACTATATGGAGTATGAGTGACATCGCATCTGATAGGTTAAGTACAATCATAAGCTGGTAGTAATAAATCATCGCGTTTGCGACATTAACTAAAGTTTACGACTAAGCGTCTCGAATACAGATGGTTCTAGATATTTACTGGGTAGTAGTTGTGTAAGTTTGTCTCAAACCTTGATTAATCTTTGTGATCTTAGGCGTGAACTGTGTGGTCTTGCGCTGTTTTATTATTCGTAATACTGCTGATAAATGAGAAACCTGCTTTTTACGACATTGCTATGTTTGTATTATTTAGGTAAAGAAAACCTTTTCACCCGTTCATTTGTGATTTCGTCTTTCGTTCGTCAAATGAAAAAGATTATAGTTATGTAGTTGCTTTTTCAATTGATCATTGATCGAGCTCTTAACTGCCGATTTCTTTTCTTTTATCAGGCCGTACACTGAAACTTGTCTCAATTCTATGGTTTAAACCCATTGTCTAAAAAAACCAGCCAATTGCGTGTCGGGCCACGCACAATGTAGGGTTCCGTAGTCTTACAACGTTAATTTAATCCATCGATTTGCCTCCAAACGATGATTTTTATTGTAATAATAATAAAAAACAAACTTACATTTGCAGTTGAAAAAGTTGTGCTCCCATAAATTATGTTTAGGAAAATATGTTATTCAAGTACCTTTTATAAGTTGGTCGACTATTACTCGTAAACTTGCTTTTTTTTAGCTGTGATATATTTCCTTTTAACTTCGTTATGTATACTACCGCCGTGATTTTTTTCACACACCCAAACATAACCGTTTAGCTGATAGAGGGGGAATCTAACAAAAATTATCATTTTAAAGCTTAATATTTCACAAACTGCCAATATTTTTTTAAGACCTAGGTATCCAACGACATCCCACACTATAAGGTACGCGAGAAAAAAAAATGGAGATTTTATTTTACCGCTCGGTCGGCAGCGTCACTAATCTGCATATTCATGCCAAATTACAGCTTTCTAGTCTTTGAGCTAAGCTGCGGATAGACAGACAGACGAACATGGCGAAACTATAAGAGCTCCTTGTTAACTACGGAACCATAAAAACTTTAAAAGATACTAATATTTGCTGTCAAAATTGGGGAATTTCACTCCCCAGTCAGAATATCGACTAGATATTCCCAATCCAGTCTTCACTCATATCAGTAGAGATAGAATATGGAATATCGCCCGAGGAACCGTCCGGCTGCTTTCATTGAACTCGATTCAACGCGATCGCAAACAACATGTACTAGGTATCTTATTTGTTCTGTGGTCGAAGTCGTATCAAAGCATATGCCGTCGATACCTACTAAGCTTCCATAGAATGTGAGGGACGTCATGAAATGCTAAACACATGTTCTAGAACTAAGTTCAGAATCTCGTTGTACAGATTTAATTGAAATCACAAAGGTTCGATCATTATTTTTAATCTATTTTTGAGGGGCTCGTTGAATTTATTGGAGAACATTTGTTAGTTTTGTGCGATCATATAAGTAGAAAAACGGATTATTTTCTATCAGATTTTTCATCAATGCGAATCCGTGGCCAAAGTACTAAAGATCGTCTGTGACACCATTGTTAAAAGAGTGCAAGCAGCTAAGAACAAGCGAATATCTGAAGGAGTCATATCAATAGGCGATGCATTCTATGCGGGACCATTATGCATTCATTAGCTAGATACTAACAAGAGTACAAGAAAGGGGATGTTGTCTTATGATTTGACAATGTTATTTTAGAAAACAGTGCCATTTTGTGAATTCCGGCAAGTCATAACTTCATTCGTATGTTTCACTAGCTCTTCGCCTGCGATTTTATCCGCAAAAATGGTGAAAACTCTGCTAATATGCATGATATAAATATAATTTATAACCTATAGCACCCACGAGTAATGTAGCTTTCAGCCAGTGAAAGAATTTTTGAATTGGATCTTTCGTTCCGGAGATTACCCCCTACATGCAAACTTACAAACAAATTTTACCTCTTTATAACATTAGTGTAGTGTAGACAAAAGCGGCTCAGAAATTATGCCAGGAGAATGGAAAGAGCACCTGTCTGCTTATACTACTTGAGCTTTATGACCTTAAATCTTATATAAACACTGAAACTTTTAATAAGTATGTTGCTAAGTATTCAAACATTTTTAGAAATACATGCAAGGTTGCCAAAGCCCTGCACATTAGCAACAAGATCAAAACAGCAGAAAATAAAATAAAGACAGTTTGGAAAGTCATAAATAACGAGACTAACAGGAAGAAAATACGTAACACTAGCTACACCTTAGATACAGCATGTGGTCCTAAAAGCTCTAATCAGGAAGTAGCTCAAGAATTTGTGAATTTTTTTACCGATATACCGTTAAAAACTACGGAGTCTCTTAATTCCTCTCCTGAAGTAGCAATTGGTTTATTAAAGGCGAATGTGTCTGGCTGCCCGGCTGAATTTAAATTTAAACACATAAACCCTATGATAGTTATTAAAGCTTTCCGGCAAATAAAAGTCAAACTGACCGAAGATCTTTGGGGAATGTCTATCAAAGTTTGTACATCCATAGTTGAGACTGTAGCACCATACTTAGCTTTAATTTTTAATTTGTGTGTAGACCAAGGAGTTTTCCCTGATTTAATGAAATACAGTAAAGTCATACCTCTTTTCAAATCCGGGGATAGTAAAGATACTAATAATTATAGACCTGTATCCGTGTTGCCAGTTTTTAGCAAGGTGTTTGAAAAAGTAATGCTTAATCAAATGCTCAATCATTTTAACACCAACAGAATCTTACACGACCAACAGTTTGGTTTCACTAAGGGACGTTGTACAACTGACGCCGGTGTAACCTTATTAAAGCACATATTTTCTGCGTGGGAAGCATCCCAAGACGCAATAGGAATATTTTGTGACCTCTCCAAAGCATTTGATTGCGCAAAACACGACACATTGCTTTTGAAACTTGAGCATTACGGACTAGGTAAACTTGCACTTAGTTTGGTAAAATCTTATTTAAGTGATAGACAACAATATGTTCAAATAAATGGTGTTAATTCACAGGGTTTAAAAGTAAAAATGGGGGTTCCGCAAGGCTCAATATTGGGTCCTTTCCTCTTTCTAGTATATATAAACGATCTACCCTATTTATTGAAAAACCAACCTCAAAATATGGTGTTATTTGCTGATGACACTTCTCTAATTTTTAAGATAAATAGACGGGCCCAAAATCTAGATGACGTAAATAATGCCCTACTTCAGGTCCATTATTGGTTCACAGCAAACAATTTAGTATTAAATGAAAAAAAAACGAAATGCATAAGATTTGCTTTACCAAATGTTAAAAGTAACGAGTGTGATATAGTATTGAATAAAGAGAAACTTGAATTCGTAGATAAAACCGTTTTCCTGGGGCTTACGCTTGATTCAAGGCTACAATGGGATTCTCATTTGAAATCTCTTGCGGGGCGCCTAAGTTCAGCAGCATATGCTGTTAGAAAAATCCGTCAATTTTCTGATGTAGATACCGCTAGACTGGTCTATTTTAGTTACTTTCATAGTATAATGTCTTATGGCATTCTGTTATGGGGACGGGCTGCAGACATTGAGTCTATATTTATTCTGCAAAAAAGAGCCATCAGAGCCATATATAATCTTCGTAGGCGCGATTCTCTAAGGGAACTGTTTAAGGAAATCAAAATCATGACGGTACATTGTCAATACATCTACGAAAACATAATGTACGTTAGAAAAAATCTACATCTTTTTAATAAAAGAGGTGACAGACACAATTACAGTACGAGAACTAGAGACCAATTAGTTCAGCCGGGCTTCAGACTCGCTAAAGTAGACTCATCTTTCATGGGGTACTGTTTAAGATGCTATAATAAAATTCCACAAAGTATTCTTGAACTGAATGAGACGAAATTTAAATCATGCATTAAACGCACACTATGTAAGCAAGCATATTACAAGTTGGACGATTATATCTCTGATAAAAATGCTTGGCTCAATGCCGGTCCTGCTCCACATGGACAGGGGCGCATAAACTGATTAATGGATAGCATTAAATAGTATTGTTGGAGCTGCTGAAGATTGTACAACTATCTTTGCATTGTATAGATTCAATTTCTTTTGGTATTATATAACCGCATAGCCCATATTATGTGAGTACTATGTAATAGAAAGCTATCCTTCGTTGGAAACCTACGTCATTTTTTTTTTTTTTTTTTATGACTTGAATTTGCCCTGGCGGTTAAGTGTATGTCATGCTCACTCAAATGTCTCGCTGATGGTGGCGCGTGTGTCGGATCAGTTAGTTCCCTTCAAAATGGTTGAGTTGAATGGTGCTGATACATGCGTCATGTTCGTGAACGGGCGCTGTCAGTTGTGACTGGTCATCTCTTGGTTGCCACGGCTTATTTGAATTAATTATTTTATTTTTTGAATTGTTCTTTTCCTTGTTTTTACTATGGACACTTTTAACGTGCACATCTTGCTACATCGCTCTCACATAATGTACCATCTAAACATGAATGATGTAACCAAGGTTTTGTAAAAATATTCTGATTTAAAAGAGTGTCCATGGAGTTTCTTGCCCGTTCTTCTCCATAGAGATCTACGTTAGGGAATGGGCAACTACAGTACTTTCACAGTTTTTATGCCTTGTGACTGGGACTGTAGCTAAATTTCATTGTTGTCTTTGTTTCGACAGTTCAAAAGTGCCTGTAACGGGCCTACTTGAAATAAATGCTTTGATTTTGATTTTGATTTTATACTAAAGAGCACTGGTCTGCCTATACCAAAGGGTGTAAACAAGTTCAATTGCTTTTAAAGCGTTTCCTATTTTCACAACGGGGTTTTAACAGAATGAGGGAGACCGTTAAAAAGCTCATTGTAGATGGCGCCACGATAGCTAGGTCCCAATCTGACCAATGAAGTCAAGCTATTTTGAAATATAAAATGACACTACCAATTATTCTACCAATGACGATGCTTGGAACCAGCGATGCTAGCGCCATTAGTTTCACAGTTGCTATCCCCATTGACATCGCCTATCAATTTACACATTGGTACATAAATGAACCCTGAAAACATAACACTCTTCTAATCAATCTAAACATATTTTACCCGACTTCCAATATATCGTCATTCGGAATTCGGAATGCGAAAAACGCAGGACTGTTCGAAACACTTTACTAAATCAAAAGTTCGTTCACTCAGAAGTTGGAAAGAGGTCGAACCTTTCAAGTTTCAATGTTATGGGAAGGATATCTGTCATAGATAACGCAAAACTTGTTTACCCCTATAAGATCGGGGGTTTGCTACCCCTGCGCTACCCGAAAACATGGTGTCCTCTTTTAAAATGTTTGTGAACTCTGGCTCGTACTTTTGAACGATTTTAACATTATAACATTTAAAAAAAGAAGGAGGAGCTTCTCATGTCAACGCGCATAATATTTTTTATTATTATTTAACCCCCATAATGTTTTAAACATGGCACGTGAATTAGAATAACATTAATAAAATAAAGAACAAAAAAATGTTTTGTCTGAGTTCTGTAGGTTTCTCTATTTCGATAAAAAATACTATTTTATAACTTGATTACGATGGTGAAAATCCATTTTCCTCGTTCGAAGCCCCGTTAATTTTATTACAATTTACGGGTCTTTTTCATGTTCAAATATTTTCATTTTCGCCATAAAATGAAAATTCAATTTCCTAGGCTTTGATGTCAATCAAAGTGGCTTTTGTTGTAGTGGGGCTTTATTACGACTCATATTAAAATTAAATATATTTTATGACATTAAACATAACGAATATTTCAAAAGACTTCCGGAAATTATTGGTTTCTGGAAAGTGAAGACAAAAATGGAGAATTTGAGTCTTCAAAAACTTTAGTAAGAATACGGCCCAATCAATCTATCGTTTTTATTCTTGCAGAACTACTAACCTTTCGTACTTACTCAGTAAATCTAGTAAAAAAATCGTATTGTTACATCGTGTTGTGTGTGTCTCTTTTTAGAAAGACAACCCATGCATCCAGACCTTCCAGTAACCTATCCATTGAACGATCCGACTCGTCCACCCAGTAATCTATCAAAGAGACACCTCCATAAGTACAATATTAACAATCCAATCGTTCGCCAAACCTCCTCCGATTCTTCCTACCTCCCGTCCCAAAACAATGTTAGATCAGTCGGCTCGCAATCTGTCCTGGCATGCTTCAATACAAGTGGTATGCGCCAGATGGCTTACATTCCGAATGCACCAACCAATGACTTTGGTGCACCCGGTCCATTGATAATTTACCGGGTTACCCGATATGTGGGTAGTGTGACAAGGAATGACGGCCGACAGCCAGCTTTGAGAATGAATTTTCAATGATCGGCTTGTAGGATTTTGGCATTGTTTACGGTTTTGGCGTAGGATTCGGGAATACTGCAGTAGGGAGCTTTAGGTAGGTAAGTTACATTTATTTTGGACATTTTGAATTCAATTGGTCTAGAGATAAAATGTATCTTCAGACCAATACTTCAAGGTGTACAGCGGTGTCGAAATGTAACTTACATACTACCTATTGCATCAGAAAAATAAAATAAAATAAGAACCAATATGGAAAAATACTGTCGAAAAAGCGTGTAACTGTAACACGTCTCTCTGCTTTAAGTTTGAAAAAGGAATATAAAATGAAAGAAAAAAATACATCATAAAAATGTGTCGATGATCAAAAATGAATCGAACACGTTTAAATATCTTCGCGCCACACAAATTTCATCATTCATACAATTATTTTTTTTCACATTCAAAGCTTCGTGGTACACGTCATGGAAATACACAGAAAGTCAAACTGTCAAATTAATAATTTATTTGGTTTTGAATATTCAATGAAGCAATAAAATAAACGATGCATATTTTAGTTTCATACATAATTAATTAAAATATTTGAATAATAATGTTAGCCCTATGGACTAGAAACATTAAATAATAATTTAACAATTGTGATAGTGGTATGTCATTAATTTTATTCTCTAAACAAACTATGGTTTGCGTGTTACATTTTTGTATATTGCACTAAACCATGTTTGTATCTATGTACCTGCATGTTATCAATTTATTATGGTAAACTTTTTTACGATAAGAACCCTTTCTAAGGTTATGACAAACTGGTCAAATGCGAGTCGGACTCGTTAACGAAGTGTTCCGTACTACCGTACAATATTTATTTAACACTACATTGAAAGAGATCTTCATACCTTCTAAATTATAACTTAAAAGGTATGAAGATCTCTTTCAATGTGTATATTGTTACTACTAAGGTACTAATACTTGTTGTTAAGAATTAAAAGTGTCTGTGCACCTATTGAGGTTCAAAACACAGCCGGACTGTGACGGACGGACAAACAGTGGAGCCTTTAATAGGGCCCTGTTTGCACCCTTCGGGTACGGAAAACGAGTTAATCTTCTGCCATTTCCTCATAGTACTAACTCAAATGGATAATATCTGATGAAAACATTTTCTACCCTTTTGAATATTTTCACCGAGATGAGGATATCGCTGTGTATGCATTTGATAAATTAGTATGTTTTCCGTGTTGCGAGGTTTCTTTTTGAATTTATTTACCTTTCTATGCGAGTAGAACTGGGGCTTATTCCAACTAGGGGTGCGACGGGAATATGCACTGGTGTCGTACATAGTGAGACTGCTCAGAGGCATAGAGCACAACCCGGGAGTGTTGCAGCGGTTGCACTTGTGTGTTCCCGACCGTTATGTGTGGAGGCGACAGCCCCCGCCGCTGCTGGTCGTACCTTCAGGTAGGACCAACTTGCTGGCCAAAACCCCTCTGACTCGAGCAATTCGCACCATCAATTACATTCAGGTCGAAATTGATATATTTACATGTCACTGGGGTGAATTCGCAAAAGTACTATTGTATACACTGAGTTACAAACAAGGACCTTGAGATGTATTGGGTGCTTTAAATTTTATTTTTGTGTGTGTGACTTGGCTATTGCATTAGGTTGTAGACCTGTAATGATAGTTTAAGGCATTTAAATAAATAAATATTTATAAGATTCTTGAGTCGCACCCGACAGTCTGAGTGTGTTTCACCTTCGGGGTTGTTTATTTCATAATATTGTTTTTTACAGGACCTAAAGAATGATATATTTTGAGAAAAATTAACTGTCAAATGCATGGCAAAGGCGACAGCTTTCTCTCTTTGTAACCCAGAAAATAGTAGATATTCTATATTTCTATTCCGGAAGCATTGTATTATACAGTCGGTTGGTTGAAATGCTTAGGTACGTTTTTTCTCGGGTGGCTCTGAAAACAGACATTTTGTATGCACGTCATGTCCCTGCGACAAATAGGTTAATATTTTTAGGGTTACGTACCTCAAAAGGATAAAACGGAACCCTTAAAGGATCACTCGCGTGTCTGTCTGTCCGTCTGTCCGTCTGTCACAGCCAATTTACTCTGAAACTACTGGACCGATTGAGTTGAAATTTCTTGCACATATGTAAGTCAGACGTGTAACGTAAATTATATAATTTTAAACATGGGGCCACTTTTGTGGGGACAATTAGAAATTGAAAAAAAAAAGTATTGCAAACTATATCGTGTTACATATCAAATAAAAGGGCTCATTGTAAGCATCTTAAATATATGTTTTTTTTTTCTACAATTTTAAGACAAACAGTTTTGAAGTTATTTAAGAAATAGCGAAAATTTTGTAAAAAAATACAAAATATTGTTCTTTGCCAATACATTACAGGAAAACCTATTAGAAATCTATGGGTCACATTTAAAACAACTTACGGTATTTAGATAATTAACATACGGAACTCTCTCCACGCAAGTCGAACTAGCACTTGTCCGGGTTTTCTTTCTTTTTTCAAATGAGCATCGTTCTGTTTCTGTCATTGTTTAAAGATAAAGATGATACAGATTGATGTTTGAAACATTCTTATCGCAGAACAGTTTTTGTGATTTGTGGTGCAAGCGATTTTATCAAGTTCTATTTTGATATTGAACCACCTAATGTTTTCGAACTGGCCCTAGAATAAAGCCTCCAAAATTATTTACCTACCTATCTCTAAATGGACTTGTGTAAAGTTGGATATAACCACGCACCATTGTTCCATAGTGAAAGGTAAGGAAATTCCCTATTCATGGAAATTTGACGCCATTAAAGTAACTTATGCAATTCATTACAAAATATTCACAATTAAAAGGGTGAAACAATGAATGATTGGTGCCTAAACAGATCCGATTTCACATTGATATAATTAAGAATATTTGATAACTCCGTTATGTTCCAGTATTCCTTAATTTATGAGACAAAACCTTTCTAACAGGCAAAGAACCAGAATATGTAAGCCTTCTTTAACAAAGTTTTATTTTATAAGAAGGATCAAGTTAAAATGGACGTTCAACCGACATAAACGTCAAACAAAGAACTCGTTTGGATTAATTATTACGTAAAGACAACATTTACTGCAGAAGGTTAGTTCTTACAAATTTCAACTACTTCTAGACGAAGAGATGTTCCAAAAACCCCTTGGTGTCAGGAGAGAACTGGTGGCGCCCCCTACCATGTGCACGTCTTCTTCTTTCTTCTTATAGTGAACTTAACCAACGATTGGGGACAACTTGTCGGTTTAGAAGTTGAATGGTTTCTCATTCATCGATTCCTGACAGAAAGCAAGTTACAATGAGATAATTTTTATAGTCATAAAAAACACTCGGGAACAAACTGTTCCACGAAGAGAGCGTAATTTGAAGCCCTGGATTACGCCGGGGCTACTCCGCTGTATTCGACACCGCGACCGCATGCATGTCAAACTCAAAAAGTCGGATGATAACCTAACATTAAAAATCACCTACACTCGCTATCGCAATTTCTGTAATTCCCTGCTGAAAAAACTTAAACGCTTGTATGAAAAGGAACAGTTTCGTAATGCAAAAAATGATGTTAAAGCTACTTGGAATGTTATTAAGAAAGTCTCAGATCTTCAAATTAAATCTTCTCCCTCTTTTGACCTGTTACATTTATTCGATAATCCTAAAACCTCGCTTAATCATGTCAACAACTTTTTTGCTAATGTAGGCAGTGGCTTAGCGTCGAAATTTAAACCACCCTCAATGGTACCAAACTCTGTGTTGAATTCAAATTCGTGTAGCTCAATGGCCCTTTTCGAGGTAACCGAAGACGATGTTGACTCCATTATTTTGGGTCTTAGGTCTGATTGTGCCACTGGCTTAGACTCTATACCGTCTAAAATACTAAAGGCCTCGAGATGCGTATTGGTTCCGGTTATTACACATATCTGTAATCTTTGTATAAGTGCAGGTGTCTTTCCTACGGCGTTTAAAAAAGGTTCACTATCCATTTGCATAAAATGTTAAGACCTAATGTAACTTAGCATAATTTTGTTTGGCATAATTATATTTTCGCATAATATAATTACGCATAACAGCTTACGCATAATTTTTTAAGCATAATTTCTCTAACCATAATAATGATGAAGCATAATATTCTAAAGCATAAATTTATTAAGCATAAAGTTCTAAAGCATAACTTTTTTATACGCCCTAGCTTTTTTGCCCGAAGAGGATAATTATACCAATTTATTTCGACGATTGGAAAAAAGCCATATCTCCTGAATCAGGTAATAAATAACATATTAATATAATATACCGTATTGAACAATTTTGTGGGTTTTTTTTTCGCTGTAGGAAGCATGAAGCAAGCAAGCATACAGCATGCAAGCAAGCATACAGCATGCAAGCAAGCACGCAAGCAAGCATGCAAGCAAGCATGCAAGCAAGCATGCAAGCAAGCATGCAGCAAACAAGCAAGCATGCAGCATGCAAGCAAGCATGCAGCATGCAGCATTCAAGCGAGCATGCAACATGCAGCAAGCAGGGTTTCTGTCACGGCTCCGGCGCTGCGGGCCTCCGGCGGCCCCACGCGTGCTAATCGCCGCAGACGGCTTTCGCTCACCACCGCAGCTTCGGCTTGTTGGCCGGCTTCGCCGGCCAGCCTCAGCCGCGGCGGCTCGCTCGCAGCCACCTGCTCCTCAGCCCGCAGGCCGCCTCGCCCCTACGCGCCTACGCGATTTTAAATTACACTCTAGGGGTAGGACAAATAAGAATACGTGGAGTCGGTTTTGCAGCAATTCGGTTCTGTCACTAACTTTTGTTGCACAGCATATTAAATTTTTAACCAACAATATTTTGTATGCCTAAATATTATTATGCTAATAGTCATTAGGCCTACTAACGTTATGCGAATCAAATTTATGCCAAAACAAATTAGTCTTTAAGATGATTATGCCAACATAAAATGTATGCCTAAAAAAATTATGCTGAAGTATTATTATGCCAAAACAAATTGTGCCAAAATCGTTATGCCGAAGTATATTAGGACAAAGAACATTATGCGAAAAGAAGGGATCCCTTTAAAAAAGCAGTAGTTCACCCCATTCACAAGTCTGGCCGCAGAGATGACGTCAATAACTACCGTCCAATCTCGATTCTAACAGCAATGTCAAAGATCTTAGAACGAATACTGAATAAGAACCTGACCAGTTTTCTCGACGCAAACAACATCTTAGCGAATAACCAATATGGTTTCAGACATGGAGTTAGTACTGAAGATGCGGTCTTGGATTTATCTAGTCACGTGGCTAGGATGCTCGATGGAAAACACAAGTGCCTGGGAATTTTCCTTGATCTGTCAAAGGCATTTGACACCGTTTCTGCCCGAGCCTTATTGAGTAAAATGGAAAACATTGGAATACGCGGACACTCACTGAAAATCTTCGCAGACTATCTTAGCGATCGTACCCAAACAGTTAAAATCGGTCCACACGAAAGCGATGTGCTTCCAATCACATACGGCGTTCCGCAAGGCAGCATACTGGGGCCTACTCTTTTTCTCATCTATATTAATGAACTCTGCAAACTGCCTCTCAAAAATTGTAAGATATTTACGTACGCGGATGACACTGCCCTTGTTGTAGATGGTTATGACTGGCCACAGACATATCAAAACGCCGAGGCTGCGCTTTCCGCCGTAATGAAATGCTTGGCCGATAACTTGCTCACTTTAAATCTTGATAAATCTGTGTATGTTCCCTTTGCCATTCGGTCGAATCTGTGTCCCTCGAACTCCCTTACCCTAAAAGCGCACGCTTGCGGATCCTTAACGCAGTGTAACTGCCTCTTCCTCGCCAAATCCACTTGTGTAAGGTATCTAGGAGTACTCATAGATCAGCATCTCAACTGGCACCCCCATATAGACAGAGTCACGTGCCGCATACGCAAGCTAATATATGTTTTCAAAAAACTACGAAGCTCTGCTGATAACGAAACGTTAAAGTTAGTATATTTTGCCCTATGTCGGTCTGTCCTAACGTACTGTTTGCCCGTCTGGGGTGGCGCCACCCGTAACGTATTTATCCGCCTTGAGAGAGCCCAGAGAGCTGTCCTTAAGGTAATGCTCTCTCTTCCACGTAGGTACCCCACTGTGCAGCTCTATTCCGATTGCAAGGTACTCACAGTCAGGCAACTCTATGTGCTCCTGTCGACCCTACGCAAACACTCTACCCGCCCTCCAAAGGAACCGGCTGGCAGGCTTAAGCATAATGTTTTCCCCCACGAACGCCATAGAACTGCCTTTGCCAAACGCCAATTCTACGTTAGTAGCATTAATATGTACAACCTCCTAAACAAAAAGTTCAAAATTTATTCGTGCCCTAAATATAAATGCAAAACCTTACTTAGAGATTATCTTCAAACACTAAGCTATGATGACACTGAGGATCTTCTACTGGGTAATTTACAGAGATAATACGAGTAATGAAGGTACTGTTATAAATATAAGTCTGTATCTAACCATCAACGGATGTGTACTGGTCACACCCCATTCTTCTCACTACACACACCCTACACCTACACACCACATACGCACACACACATCATACACTTACTCACTACACACTCTCACTTTAGATCCTACATTTTTATTCACCTCACCGCACACTTAAACTTGTTTTCTTTTACACCATTTGCTTATTGTTATAACGTCCCGTTTTAGTACCCATGCTTCGGCTTTGTTTGTTACGGAGAATCACTGACTCCTAAGACACAGGCACATACACCTAGTTTAGGAGTCAGAGTATTAACTTTATTGTGATCTATTTATAAGCCTTATATGCTCTTAGTTGTGTATCATGTATTGTAATGGCTTTTGGTGAAATAAAGAATTATTATAATTATAATTATAATTATGTTACCCATTTAGTTTTTTTTTTTTAATAGCTCTATGTAGAACAGATTATATAAACTTAACAATTGTAAAAATACCATTGAGTTTAAACCTCTGGCACCCAAGCTAAGATTACACTTGTGTTATGGGTGTCAGGGCTCTCTCTTTAAACATTTACCAAGATAATTTGAACAAATTCGGATTTACCTACATAGTAATTTAGATGAAAGTGCCTTTCGATTTTCCGAATTAGTGAAGAATGATCGCGACGATCGCAATTTTCTTAGGGAAGACATCGTTTTAACTAGACATCGGATTATGAGCGCAAGTTTTATAGCGTCATTGCATATTTTAGTACGTGCTTTTCTAGTAATTAAATTCGCACGGCGCTATCTATCGGATCCAAAACCAACCATACACATTCCATAAATTTCATTGTAATCGTTCGGGTGTACGAACATAGTGACACGTGATTTTTATGTAAGTATTATAATTTCCACAAAATCACCTATAGAACATTCTAAGTTCTCTGCGAAGAACGTCTCGCAATATCAAAAAGTGTGACCCTTCTGAAAATTCTCTATATTTTTATTAGACCCTGTATGTTATTATAGCGGACCCTTAGAAGTTTTATATTACTTAAGTAAGCTCTTTGTTAGTTTATCTTGTTATTTACTTGCTTATTTTTCGCTGATAAATATTACCCTCTTATATAACGTCCAGTCCCCTTTTGATCGTAAAAATACGGCAGGGATAGAATAAGCTATCAAATGCACGTTTTGTCAGTCGAGTTGTTTTTTTTTGCATTCAGGGTTGACTGACCGGCGGGCAACTCATGTGCAATGAAACTGGATACCCTGGAACGCATCAGGGATGAACCAATGCGTTGCCTGCGTTGGAGATTTTAGAAACAAAATGCAAAAGGCAATGGTTTTATTTTATCATTCGATCTGAGTGAGTGGCACCTCTACCTATACAACAACTACAACTTCAGTAAGCATTAGTATGGAGGTGTCCATGTCTAGACCCGCGTCCGCAATTTGTTCGTATCGGATTGATAGTTAGGTACCAAGCCAAATTTTATCTTGTCTTTCAAAGTAAAATCCACCCAGTTAAGTAACAAATAAAAACCAAAATTCCAAGTTAATCTCAAATTTATTTTTAAACTAGCGACCCGCCCCGGCTTCGCACGGGTGGCATGTATTATACATATAAACCTTCCTCTTCAATCACACTATCTATTAAAAAAAACCGCATCAAAATCCGTTGCGTAGTTTTAAAGATTTAAGCATACATAGGGATATAGGGACAGAGAAAGCGACTTTGTTTTATACTATGTAGTGATGGCAAACCCAAAATAATTGGGCAATTACTTGGCTGTAAAGCCAAGCTGAACTTATTAATCACTCAATTCAAACTTATATCTCCACTTAATTCAAAGCCATATATTCTTCTTTAAATGTACATCCCCGAGCGTCTTACGACTATTAGATCATAAATGAGACTGGCCATCGAGACTATCCATAATCCAAACACAGGGGAGTAATTAAGAGATTGAACACTCTGTGGGCAGAGGCAGAATATACTCGTTGCCTTTGCCCGCTTTCATGCTAATACTTTGACTTTGGAATATGTGCACTTGGGTAAATTGGCGCGAACTTTCAGTAGGTTTGTTTGGGTAGGTGATTTTTATCTTCGGCTTTGAAAAATATACGTTAATTTTATTTAAAGGAATAATATAACAATAATTACTTATTTTCTCGAAGCAACACCTGTGCTACGCTTTTGCTCCGAACTTAGCCACGAGAGCTACAAATCTACATGGTAACCTATTACTACCTACCTACTTGTTTTATGTTCAGTCAGGGTCAAAACAAAGTCGACATAAGTAGGTAACCTACACTTGGACTTTATTATATGATTTATTCTGTGTCTGATCGGATGCAGCTGAATAGGTAGGTACTGGTATTTTATTTGGAGCGAATACTTTTCTGAACTCCACAACCCAGTTTCAGGATAACACGATATCCGTTGGTAAGACAAAGTATTCTTTTAACTAAATAATAATAGAGTTTGGATTTGTGCCTGGTTGATGCCAATAGGCTCGTCCCCTATTACACGCGATTTAAAAACATAATAGGTGAAATGTGGGTGTACTATGTATTAGAGAACACTCTCACTTAAACTTTCGGGGGTTACAGGTGTGATATTATGCAATATAATCTTCTCTATAATATAATGCAAAGCATCTAACTTAATACTCAGTATAAACAATTTAAATCCATCAGTCCATACCTAGAGAGGCTACAATTTGCAACCGATTTGGGTAAAAATTCACAGGTGCCTGCTTTTAGTGTAACCAAAGGCATACGTGACTGAAATTACGAATAAGTAAGGCCTGAAAACTCCCGTTGGAATGTTTTGGACAACTTTTTCGTGAGAAAATCGCTGATTGGGACTTTTTCCGTTGAATCTTTGTATCATTAAGCAATTCGTGTCTAAATTGATGATCTTTTACGGGTTACAGTTAATGCAATACGCGATTTTTTTTAGGAATAAAAAATTTCATTCCAACTTGGAAGTAGACACGTAGAACACTGGAACCTAGGCCTATTTCTCATGCCATGACCATGCTTCTCAGAAGCTAAATTATTTCTATGATAAAGTCAACCCGATACTGCCATTAAATTGGTAACTGCATCGAAAAAAAAAACCTTTTTTTTTCGACGTCCTCGTTCTACTCATTAAACTGCACTCTACACTCCCGGGTAGGCTCACCTCTTTGAAGGATTCAGGTAACGCTACCCTGTTGTATTCATGAAATAAATAAGAAAGGTACGTACTAAAATATTTTAGTAACGGAGACACTCTATAATAGGTATATACCGGTTACTGTCACCGTTGCCTGCCCGCTGAACCCTTTGTAATGGAAATGCAAATAAGTTTAATTGGGTCAAGCAAATAACCACATAGCTAGACAAAACATTGTTGTTTCATACTTGAAAACTAGTTTTAGAAACAACGTAATAACACCTTACTTTGTAAAGTGAGGAAACAATAGACAAAACCAAGTAGGTTGCTAATGTTAGGTACGTGAAGCACGATGCATGTAGGTATTTAGTTCCGTTATTAAGAAAGGACTTAAGAAGTCTTAGTGAGATCGCCAAGTTTGCTTTAAAATAAACTACTTATGGCTTGTCATTCGACATCATGATTGGGTTCAGAGCCAGGATCCAAATAATTTAAACTAGTAAAGGTCCAGCGATGTTTTAGTCCAGTCCAGTCCAGAACGTGGATTACTCAGAATTCCCGGGCCTCGCTTCAGTGGCAATATAAGCAGTAAAGATAAAGATAAAGATGCATTTATTTGTATAACCATGTGTGACATGCATGATACATAGATATATGCACATAGCATGTAGCATGCATGTATGTAGTAGGTATAAGCAGGCCTCTTAATCCTCATATTTTCTACTAGTTTATGCCCGCGGCTGGATTTCGGTAACAATCCTACGGGATCGTATTACCATTTGACTCTGTTGCGGGATATATAATTTTGGAAAAACTGTGATACACATGTCTCATAATTTTAATTGAAGAGTGTGTCCACCAATTGACAAGTCAATCGACCCCGAGTGTAAAAAGTTTCACAGAAAATCTAACCCTCCATTTCACCCTCTTTAAAGGAAAAAAAAATCGAAAACCCTTGCTTAGTGGATACCTACTCGTCACAAAGAATACACCCACCAAACTCTAGGACCAGCGGTTTGGCTGTGTGTTGACATAAAATATCAGTCAGTCAAGAGTTTGAATTTTTTAAGTAGGTATAGATTGAAATTCTTTACTAGTAGGTGCCTAACGTAATAGCTTTTATTTCGAAACAACAACAACACGGCCCGTAAGTGTAACCCACGGAACAGAAAGAACAGAAAACACTGTTTTTAGGGTTCCGTACCCGAAGGGTAACCAACGGGACCCTATATTACTAAGCCTCAGCTGTCCGTCCGTCCGTCCTCCATCTGTCTATCAGCAGGCTGCATCTCATGATCCGTACGGCCGTACCGTAATAGGTAGACAGTTGACAGTTTTGCAGAATGTATATTTCTGTTGCCGCTTCAACAAAAAAAATAAATATATATTTAAATGTTTTTTTATATTGTTTTTTTCTATAGAATATTTAAAATATAATTGATTTGTAAAGATATAAATAAAAGAAATAGGTAATAATTGAATAGGTACTACCATGGTACGAAACCCTTTATGCGCGAATCCAACCCGCACTTGGCCGGTTTTTTCTGTTCCGTGGTGTGACCTCTGAGCTGACTTGTGATATACCGTACCTACACCTATTCGAGTTTGAAATACAAACTCTTTGTGGAGTGGAGCAACATTCAATATTGTGCATGGTATGTCTGTGTTAAATTCACCAATCCATCTTATTACCCACCACAATTAACCTTAACTACTTTATTTGCCTGAGGTAGAGGTTGAGCTAATAGGCAAGTCTTAAACCGTCATAATTTGAAACAGCTGCAGTAATTTAATTTCTGAACGAAGTAAAGTCAATGACCTTACGACTTTACGGCTGACATTCTCGGCACACCACAGATAGTAAATCAGTTTTTGTAATCGTTCTTACCACTTGCTTTTTATATTAGAAATACAAAAAGAGCAAAGAATAAAGTAGTTTACGGTTATTTAATATTTTTAAGGGACATATTACTCAAAAACGAGAAATTATAGAAAAATTAGACAGTTCTTCTGTGACTAGCCGAGAATATCAGTACTAACAATATGTCGAAATCAGTTGAACTCAATCACACTCGACAAAAGTTGAAATAAACAAACTGATCAAATGGGCGTTGCCGTACGTTTTGATACCGATAACTCGTTGATTACAAACAGATAAGCCCTCATGTACTTTCGCGACATTGTACTAAATCGAAACTAGGGCCTCAGAGATAAAAATGTGATGCATTCTTTCTAGGCTACTGTGTTTTACGAAACTTTGTTCTCACTTATTTTTCTCACGTATCTTCTTCGTCACAGTGTGTAACAATTAATTACTGGGATTTGCGGTGAATTAACTCATAATTAAACTAGTTTTCATTCATAAAGTTAGTTCTTATTGCAGTTAAACTGCAAAGTTTTGTTCACAAAGTGTATTATGGTGACTCATCCGGAAACTTATACTTAAAAACTTTAAAGTGTGTTTTGTGATGTGAAAATGTACAAAAACTATTTATTTACGTTGTTTCTATATGCTAGCGTTGAGTGCCAGTCGAATAAGGACCTGTATAATGGCCAAGCTAACAGTGATATTTACAATTCTCGCGAGCAAAGTTCTCGATCCTCAAGACTGCCTAGCCCGGGAGACAGTGACTACAGGACGTATGTGTACAATAATAGGAGGTATGGGACAGATCCATCAAGATATAACCCATACAACCCTAATATAAACCAGCCTGGAGGATTTCCATACAACCCAATCAATACAAACCCTTTGGATAACCAGTTCAATTATAATCTTGTGAGTATTAATTATTGTTTAATTATGTAAACTACCACAGGCACTTACTTTTATCTTTCTAGCTACTACATGTTTCACAACTTCCTATGACTCAGTTTTGATTATAAGAGATTAAATTCTTTATTTTGTAAACATTGTTAGTCATCCCATTCAAAGAATAGTTTAATTAATACATTTACATCTATTTTTGCAATTATGCTTTTAACCATAATTGCTGTAAATGTAACTTAAGCCCTAGTAAAGCTATTCATTAAAATATTGTAAAATAAATAGGTACAAATATTAAAAAAAATAAAGAGTTTCAATGAGAACTGTTTGCGTAGTCTTGATCTAAATTCAACTTATCAAACCTTGGCTAATGAGACCCATTACAAAACCTGGTGGTTGTGAGTCACCAGGACTCAAGAGGCATGGCTAGCATACAATAGAAACTGCTGGGAAACCGGTCATGCAGGCCTTGCCTCTGTGACAGGGAGTGTTCCTAAATCTGTTGTATGCATGTGGATCTGCACAATCCTATTATAAAAACATGTGTCACGTCAGCATGACATATTTTTTTTTAAATGACTTTAGTTGACTTTGCGTTTCCACGTTCTGGCTAAAATTTAATACACTATGCAGGCCCAGTACGGGTTGGGCCTTGCCTTAGTATTTCTGTTCCATGCCATGCTGCTTGATAAAAAAAATTACGAAGTACATGCGATGAGTAGAATACCAACCTTCTTTCTTATTTTAGAACCGGGACCCAAACAACCCCGATGCTTTATTCCCCGGTGTGCTCGGAGGATGGAGGGAGGACATACAAGGCAAGGAGAGGAGAGACTCTCGACAACTGAAGAGGGATGTCTTTGTTACTACTAATTATGGACAGGTGCAAGGGTTTAAGGTGAAGAAATTTATTAGTTAATATTCCTTTGTTTAAATATGACGAAGATAATGAAAAGCAATGAAGATGTTGTTGTGTTACTGTTTTCATGGACACTAGGTAATATCTAAATGAATGCTTAAATAGCATTGGGTTGTTAATGAATAAATGAATAAAAGTGAGCTTTTGGAATTTTCAAAGTTAATACATAATTCACCAGCCACAATTTTTGAAAATTTATGATCCAAACATGATGAGAAACTCAAAGATATTTTTAATAATGCTGCAAGCAGGAGGCATGCCAAATGTCACAATGAAAAGCTTCATCAGACAAAGAACATGGAAGCATTACTGCTTGTAAGATAGTCCATAGAAATTGCACTATAAAACTTTCTACAAGACTTATCATATTGAGAGTAACTGCCAATACTTTCATATATCTCATGTTACACATCCATTAAGGCAATAACTGCAAGGTACAGACGGCAGCATATCAAGCTACTACAAGCTGTCAAATTTCATTAATAGATTTTCAACTTTATCGCTAAAGCATTAGGTTCAAGTGAAAATTCAACCGTTTCGGCTAGCTTAATGTACTGGCGTCTGTACCAACAATACCACATATAACATCTCACTTTCCTCTCTCGTCACAACATTTCACAATATTTCTGTCCAACAGGTGTATTTGTATGACAATCCAGATCCAGATTCAGGGTACAGACCATGGTTATCTCCAGTTGAAAGAATACAGGGAGAAGTATCAGTGTTCTTGGGCATTCCTTATGCTAGACCACCCGTCTTGGAAGGGAGATTCAAGGTAAGTTATTCGAAGTTCATCACTTGTTTAGCCTTTTACCAACAATGTTGGGGTCGGCTTGATCTGTGTAGAGGGTAAAGGACAGCCCACACACTGATTACACTTAGGCTAAGTCAAAAGCTAGATTTGTCAGTAGCAGTCTGGTTTTGTGCCCGGTTTGATGGCAGTGGCTCGCCCCCATTACATGGGACTTAAACATAACTGGCGAAATGTGGTTGTACTATTAGATACACCTCTGCCTAGCCCTTCGGGGATTACAGGTGTGATGTCATGTTATGTAAAAGCTGGATTTATTTTTACAATACACAAAACAGAAAGAAGTCGGGGGACGAAACTCACAAACATACATACATGAATCCTGAAAACATAACACTCCTTTTTTTGGGCAGTCGTGTATAGTCTAATAAAGCTACAAATGATCTACAACTAATATTTTGAATTTGTTCTCCCATGTATTAAGGCAAACACCGAGTGAATGTTTCCTCTAGTGGTGTTGGTTGATTTATAAACAAATTCTTCATCATCATGCTCAAGCCTACAGCAGTCCACTACTTGGCAAAATGCTCTCCAATCACACGCCATTCAATTGTAATCTCAGGAACTTATCCAGCAGATACCAGCCGCCCTGCGAAGATATACTTGGCTTCAGAAACAAAAAAATCTAATCAAATATTAATTTCTAGCCTCCACGACAACACCCCGGCTGGCAGCTGATGCAAGCAGTAGACTGGGGTCCAGCATGCCCACAACCGGTCAAGTACACAGGCGCAACCAAAGGCATCAGGGACATGGATGAAGACTGCCTCTACTTGAACATATTCTCTCCTAATGTGAGTAGATTTTACTATCTTTTAGAATTTGAAGACTGTCATCAGCTGCCTAGCTTTTTCCTGTTGTTGTTGTTGTTGCTTAATTGCATCCATTCTCACTGGATGCAATTAAGCTGCATCCGGTAAAACGTGCCGAAACGAATTGAACTGCATTGTGTTGGCGCAATTACACTTGGTCCAAAGACATTCAAATATGTGTAAGTATTTTTAATCTCTTTGACTTGGTCGTTAGCCCGTATTCGGGTGCTCGAAAGACTTTACACGTATTCGGGCACCCGATGTATTAATTACACTACGACTAGTTCGAATGAAATCGAACAATGGACCCGACAAGATTACGAAGACGAGCTTACTCGACCCCGTTCATTTAGACTTGGTCGTTTGCCCGAATTCCATAGGCAATCGAATCAAGTGTAATTTCGCCATATTTCTGTCAACTATTTGAAGATGACAGAAGCTGAATGATGTTTTAAATAAATACTCTAAGAAGAAGTGAAGTCATTTATATAAAAGAGGGCTTCAAAGCACCATGCTCGTTTTAATAAACGTACTTTTCACGATGCCAACTTAAAACTCAGCTAAGTATGAGAGTAGCAACTTGCGGTGCGATAAATTGCTGCCATATAGGATTACGCCATGTCGTGTCCCCCGTTGTTGGAGACGCCCGCGCCACTATAAAATATGAGTTGACAATTTCGTACGCCAGTAGGTAATATTCTTACAAAAAAGTTTTATACGGGGTCACGTTAATCTAGGTAGCGATTTCCGCCAGCGTGATTGTTTGCCAGTAGTATCAGTCCATGTGGTACCTACTTAGTATACGTCTCGGGCAAGCTAAAGCAATACAGGCGCGACGTTGATGTTAGAATCAATCCAGCATTTAGATCCTAATTACATAACGACTATCAATACTCAAGCAATTTAAAGCTAAATTCAGCCATTTGATTGGTTGATTTTATTTATATTGCCTCGACCCTAAGTAGAATGGGACAAGGACAGGTAGATGATGCTTGAGGCTTGATTGACGTTCTGTAATACAGACCTTAGACACAGCATTTTCGTGAGTATCACGTAACATGTAGGACCGATATACCACGCCAAATCCCGTTCTAAATTAACAAAACACAAGATTCAAATTCATCAAATTGCATGTTATATTTGCTCCAAACAGCCAAATAAACGAGGTCTGCATGTGACGGATGCATAATGATGGTATTACTAAACATTGCCTTTGTCCCTAGCGAATAGTTGCGAATAGCCAGCCCATCTGATTAGGTAAGTAATTTATTTATGGAACAATGGATGTTACAGTTCTGTTATGTGACTATGTGTAATCAGAAATTCTTGTTTAGATAAATATATAGTTGGAAAATACAAGTGCTTGAAACTCACGAATGAATCGTTTCACCTGCAAACTAGAATCCGTGATGGATGACATGGTAAATGTCTCACACAAAACCATTTACAAAATATAAAACCATCGCTCTCTATCAGTAGTTCATGGTTGTCACACAGACACTTGTACTCTTGACGCAGAGCCGGATTTAGGGCAGGGCAACAGGTGCCCTTGCCCCGGGCCTCCACAACTTGGTTAAGATAAAATGACATCCTTTGCGTCCAAGAGTCCATCTTACAGTGTTCAAACACTCCCCGAAATCTCGGAAATATACCTATCCCAGGTGGAATACTACAATTTTCTAGCTCGCTTCGCTCGCTAATACATCCTAATCCTATCTCAATTCAATATTATTTGACAGATTTACTCCTTTTCTCATTTCTGAATGAATGAGCAAAAATAACGTAATTTATTCTAAGAGGGTTGTGTGGTTATTATGTTACACCTTCTTTATATATTTTTTTTCGTCTGTCCCAAAAAAAATTTCGGTGCCTCCACTTCTAGACTGCCCCAGGGCCTCCACACCCATAAATCCGGCCCTGTCTTGACGTGATTCCAGAAGCTCTGGCCTGCTCCTACACTTAACTCCAAACTGCTATTATCACCAATGCGCCAGTAATTTTTTTTTTGAGTAATTTAATCGCAGTTTTCATTTTGTTTATAGTAGCGAAACACTAGTAGTTCAGCTGCATCCAGTTAGACTGGAAGCCGATCCCAATTTAGTTGGGAAAAGGCCGGACAGATGATGATTAATGTCTATCGCCAAACAGTGAAAACAGAATTTCTGGTTTTGTCAAAAAGTAAAAAATAAATCTAGCTTTAGAAGTCGGTGACTTTTGTTAGTGTGATTCAGTTTTTTTGCCATCGACTTTGAACTCGGTTTTATTTTTTTGCAAATAGTTTTTTATCTTTCCATTTTTAGTTGCAATATCCTATGCAAATATTTCCTATGCATTAATTTTTACATTTTTAACAATACATGTCATAGAAATAATTTATCTATAATATGTATGTATTTAGAAATATATAAGTATGTTTATCAGTTGTCTGGTTGCCATAGTACAGGCTCTGCCTAGTTTGGGATCAGATGGCGGTGTGTTGGTTGTCAAAAAAAAAATAGTCTTATCCCTAACAAAATGGAACTAAAGCATATCTGGCGATATTTGGGGGTATTACTCCTTCAAAGCATACAGGCGTTGGTTAGGAAAGGAACCAAATTATGTTGGCGAATTGGGAAATGTTTAAATTTTAAGTATAGACTGTATAAAGGATGACGGTAATCGCCTAGAAAAGAATGAGATGATGAACAGGCGATCGAAGTATTAACTCAAAGCATTTATTTCAATTAGACCATTACGGCACTTTTGAATGTCAAAAAACAAAAAGAAGCGAAGCTACAGTCCCACTCACAAGTCATAATAACTTGAGAGAGTACTGTAGTTGCACATTCCAAAGCGTAGATCTCTATGGAGAAGAATGGGCAAGAAACTCCATGGACGCTCTTTTCAATCATTAGGAGTTAGAAGGAAGCACGCCTTACTTTTCAATTCTTCCCTCGCGATATATGGACAAAATGGCGGCTTCTGGCTGCTTCAAGCACTCAACTTGATCACAGGAGTTCCTCATGCACCCAATCACACATGTCATTCACCGCGACCAATTAGTGGCACGTGTGCCTTGCGGGAGGGAGGGGGAGATAATATATGATCGCCTGTTCCTACACCAGCGTCAAATGTAGGTACTAATTAGGGACCGAATTATTTATTAATGCAAAAATTTTATGGCGTTACCAGGCGTAATGTTATGTTATGGAATTGTGTAAACAATACATGTCCAAGCGATTACAGCAATTACGACAGACTTTCTGTCTTTTATTGAAGAGTTCCATAATATATCTCCGAAGATCAGAATCAGATCTATAGGAGAGACTCTTCCAAAAAAATAATCATTCAAATCGGATCCCAATTGGCGAATATATCGCTGAAGAAACACACAAAAAAATCCCTCCCTCTCCTCCTTTTGGAAGTCGGTTAATAAACCAGCGCGCCGCGTTTTTTGTATTAAAATGCTATGAATCCCTACTATAATATTATAAATGCGAAAGTAACTCTGTCTGTCTGTCTGTTACGCTTTCGCGTCTAAACCACTGAACTGATTTTAATTAAATTTGGTACAGAGATAGAGTTGACCTTGAGAAAGAACATAGGATAGTTTTTATCCCGGACCTTTGAAGAGTTCTCTTGGAAACGCGATATAACCGAACGTGAAGTGTAGTCAGAATAGAAATAGAATAGAATTGTCATTTATTTGCTCAAAATGTAGGTATTAATAAGGTGGTTACAATAATATTAAAGAATCTTTGTACATTCTACCATTTTGGCATGCAAACATTGATGCAGTTCATCATCAAACATACAGACATAGACACACAACTAAAATATATCAGCAAAAAAATCGGATACGGAGTAGTAACATTTATTTAATAGAAGTTCAGTTAGTTTATTTTTGAAAGTTGTAACTGGTTCCTCTTTTATAGAATTAGGAATGTGATTAAAAATAGCCGGTGCCATACCAAAAACACCACTATGCACTGCAGTTTGATGCAATTCACTTAATACTTGGTAGATTGTGGCTTCACTACGTTGTAAATAGATTAAAGTACATAAGTGAAGGGGACTGACAGGTTTCATTCAAGAAACACAACCCATTCCGGTACAACACTCACCCGCTGATCCGACAATAGATATCCGCAAACGTACATCACGTTGTCCAAATGATAGTTATCAATATTGTTTAAGCTTCTAAATTATTTCGATGACTGCATTACATATTCGGGGCCTATTGTCTTTGTAGGCTACTCGATTTTGAATGGGTTATTTGACATCCGATTATAATTGTTATCAATTTGTTATGCTATTTGTTTAGAGTCTATTGTTGCGTCCCTATTTTGGGCACTGTTAAACTCAAACATTATGCATATTACGGACCCTTAGCTATATGTTAATTTAATGATGTAGTATACTATGTGTGTGCAAGAACGAATCCAGGGTTTACTTCTGGTTTAAATAGATAAGAAATCCATGGTGTTGCAAAGAAATAGTTCGTTGGGATCGCTTAGGTACTGTTTAGGGTTCTGTAGCCAAATGGCAAAGAACGGAACCCTGTCTGTCCGTCTGTCTGTTCGTTCGTATGTCACAGCCACTTTTTTGTCCGTAACTATGAGAACTATACTGTTGAAACTTGGTAAGTAGATGTATTCTGTGAACCGCATTAAGATTTTCACACAAAATTAGAAAAAAAAAACAATAAATTTTGGGGGTTCCCCATACTTAGAACTGAAACTCAAGAACTGAAACTCAATTTTTTTTTTCATCAGTCCCATATGTGTGAAGGGTTCCCCTTCATGGGCGAGTCCGACTCGCACTTGGCCGCTTTTTATTTCAATCACAAGTGATTATAAGTACAAGAATAACTTTGCAAATCAGACTGCAAGAGTCGGACAAGACGTTTCACTCGCGATCTTTCTGTTGTCGATTTGTAGCTATACACGCAAGACACAAGCTGTATCGTAATACTCTCCTAGTAAATACATATGTATTCTTTGCATTATTTTATATCGTTTGAGGGGGTAGGCTTGGTCACCTATTCGCCTATCCGCGGCCCGACATGGCATAAAAAAATGACACACAGACTGTAAGTTCACTGAACGCCATTACGGTTTGCAATAGAACCAGTTATATCTCAGAGGTCATCTGACAATGATTCACATAACTACCGACTAATCGTCTCTAATTAGTACGATTTGTGTCGGAGCCTATGGAAGTAGATGAACCTTATAGCTCTTGAAATAAAGGCCACTTTGAAACAAAAGCGGCACTTCAAGCTTGTTTGGCAGAATTACGTCAACTCGATGTCACTGTAATTCACACACCGAGTCCGTAATTCATGGTGTCATAAAAGCCGTTCATCCTATGCCTGATTTCACTCCGGTAATATCGCGTTGCCGTCCCATTGGACATGAGAGTACAGGAACAGGGAGTGCATCTGCGTCTGCGCATATATTAGCACTACAATATCTCCTGCATTAAAATTGACTGCGGTGACTGAAATTCGATCGAGAGAATGTTAACTAATTGCTAATACTTCATACAAGATGACCTTTCACGAAGCCGACAACCAAGCATTCTGTACATCAAACTTAGTAACTCTACACAAATATGATTGCTGGGACATTTTTTTTTTTTTGGGTGGAAAAACACAGTTTAGGATAAAGCTCAATGTAACGCTCTCAAAATATTGTGCTGATGGATGCATTGAATAGTACAGGGCTGGAGGTATTTAAAGTAAAGTTTTAACATTAAAAACTTGTATTAAAAAAAACTTGGAAGTTAGAACTTTGAACTCCAATATCTCGTGTAACTAGAAGGTTCCCAGTACTTCCCAGTTGTAGTCCAGAACAAAAAATGCCAACTGCCCTTTATATAAGGATTAGGTATGGATATCCTGGAGTGTAAGAATATAATATGTAGGTATGCTCCTATAATTTAGTAAGTAAGTACACTCCTTTATAACTGATCATGTATGCTGAGTTTGCACTATAGGTACCTCTTAAGCGTTTACTCTAAAATATAATTATTAATTCAGTCATTACATAGTACTAAACAAATGTAGTTGTTTCCTTTGAAACCACCCCTTAGGAACCCCAACATTACATGGCGACCCTGCTTCGGGACTCTGCCAAGGGGATTCTTAGTAGTTTGATCAGAGTTTCAGTTTTTCAGCATATTATCTCTGCATAATTACTACAATTGTATAATCACAATGTGTCGGTCATGTGAAAAAAGAAAGGTTTTTCTTAGCCAAAACGCGGCTGGAGGCAACAATGACGCCACGTTGAAAGAAATCGGAGGCCACGTGGAACGGTTTAGCATTGTGACCTACATTGTTCTGGCAATTATTGGAATCTTAGCAGTTTATATTGCCTTGCGGATGTACAGGAGCTACCACCGCACATGGATTCAGCAGGAAATTGGGATGAGTACCATGCAGAGAATTAGATCATCCATCCAATCATGACTTTACCCAAATTCCAAACCCACGCACTGCGTTACGAAGTCCCCTAACTCTGTACAGCAGTTGCTCTTTCAATTAGCAAATGAACTGACTATTGATGCCGCCGCCGGCTGTCCTGACTTAATTAGCTGGTTTATTGCTTCATTAGCCACCTTTATGCCTGAGCACATTGCAATGGCTACGAACGATAATTGAACTAGCTTCTATTTTTATTTTTATACGTAAAGACTACATGTTGTGTTGAGTTATTCTCGGCTCGTCACTGTTACAATGGGTCACCAAATTTGTTTGAATGAAGAGAGAAAAAGAAATGAAGTTTTATTTAATATTGATGTTCCAGATTCAACACCGATAAATTTGCGTGTCAAAAACTACAATTAGTAGGAAAAATATAGTATGCCTTTTAAATCAATTGAGTTCTATAAGACTATTGGCCGCGAATTCTTGAATTTTGTATTTAGCTAACTTTTGCCCGCGACTTCGCGTGCGTTTTTGTCGGACCGACATGAAAAAGCATCCTTATCTCCTAATCCCAGTCATGGTCAACCTGTATGACAAATATCGAAATCCATTCAGCCGTTTTGGCGTGTAAATGTAACAGACAGACAGATCGAATTACACAACTAATAAACAGACACTTACGGAGTTCTTTCAAGTTACGTGCTTAACTAAACAAAAAGGAGCGAGTAGCTCCTGGCTCAATAGTATCAGGGGGTACAGGTCGATCTTCAGGTTAAGCCGCACGTGCCTAGGTTGATCCATTTCCTACCAAGTTACCTGCGTGCCTTAGAAAGCACACTAAGGCGTTGGTCACGATTGTAATGTTTAGTTTTTATTGACAGTCGTAAGTCACAAAACGAACACTAACACGAAGTCTTACTCAGGGATATCGTTTTACCCAGTACTAACCGGGTTGTGGAGGTCAGATAGGCAGTCACTCTATGTAAAATATCGGTATTTAACTGCATCCGTTAAGCCGCATCCGGTCGGACTGGAGGCCGACCCCAACATAGTTGGGAAAAGACTAGGCAGATGATGCAAAATTAAACTGAACAAGTTGTGAACTTCAAACGATGTATTTTTAAGCCGAAACTAAAGGGAAAACATACAAATAACATCCTTTAAAACACTTTATGCTAATGCTAGGATCCGTTCTTGAAAAAAAGAAGAAGAAGAAGAGTGAGTGAGAGTTGGAGAAGAGTGTACTGTGTGTGTAAGTGTAAGATTTGTATACAGGATGTAAACGGAGGGCTGCGGGACTGTTCGTGGGCTGCGGGACTGTTCGAAAGAGATACCGCGGCCCTGGAACACAAAGGGCAAAAGAAGGAACATGGATGGGTTTTAGTCACTAAAAGTCTGACACTCCCTTCCGCTCCGCCCAGAGCGGAAGGGGTCATTTGATGATACACCATACCAAAAAAAAGGATCCGTTTTTTTCACGATTCAGTACCAATACAACTGTTTTTTTCTCCAGACTGACGCCGGCTCCACAGCACAACGGTACCCAGTAATGGTCTACATCCACGGCGGGCAGTACAACTCCGGGGCATCGAACCTATTTCCTGGGCACATGCTGGCTGCCTTCTACAATGTAATTGTGGTGTCTATCAATTATAGGCTTGGTGCTCTTGGTAAGTGGTTTTTTTTTAATCGCATCTCGCTGGTCTACCTATGAGGCTGGTTTCTGCTTAACCGGACTATCCTGTGGGTGCCTTTAGTGTAAGGCCTCCAGCCAGGGGCTTAAATCTTATAAACTAAGCGACGGCGCGCTAAGGGCACCCCCTGTGGGGTAGCTAAGTGGAAATGAAGTGCCTATTATACTCCCTTCTTTCGGTATCCTCATTTTATGTAGTTATTAACTCCAATACACCGTCGTACAGTTTCCCATTCACTTCAGGCTACACATTTTCTTTCTCATTTATATGTGGTTCGAATTTAGCGATAAAAGTACTAGTAAAATTCAAGTTAAAAGATATTGTCGGAACTATTTGACTATTTACGACGATAGATAGACCAAAATTATTACACAGCTCTTTTGAAATCTATGGGTATTTGGGAATTTCTTTGTCCGGCAGTCATAATTAGAATACCTAACTACCCTATCATCTTCTTCCAAGACCCGATGACTTTGTACAATACACATTCATAATTATTCACATTCCTTATCATTGGACAGGTTTCCTATCAACCGGCGACGAGAACTCCCCCGGCAATTACGGCATCCTCGACCAAGCGATGGCTCTCCGCTGGGTGTACGACAACATCACCCCTTTCAACGGCGACCGGTCTTCTATTACACTGTTCGGACCAGGGGCTGGAGCTGCGTCTGCTGGTCTACTGGCCATAGCGCCGCAAACCAGGGATATAGTCACCAAGGTTATAGCTCAGGTAAGAGTTGGGCAGTATAGGTCCTTTCAACAGAGACTGGTCTCCTATCACACTGTTCGGACCTGGCGCCGGAGCTGCGTCTGCTGGTCTACTGGCCATAGTGCCGCAGAGCAGGGATATTGCCACTAGAGTCACAGCTTCATTTATTTTAATTATTCGGAGGATATGTCTGCACAAAAATACATCACACTTGAAATTCCATATCTTGTTCTCCAGAGCGGATCTGCACTAGCCGACTGGGCGGTAATCGAAGACAAGTTCAGGGTACAGAACACGTCTTTAGTCTTCGGTCGCCTGCTCGGCTGTCCCATCGACTCGTCGTGGAAGCTCGTCAACTGTCTCAGGCAGGGCAGGAGCTTCTACGAGCTGGGGAATGCTGAGTTTCAGGTATGTGGCAAATTGTGTACAAGAAAATAGCTCTGTAGTAGTATCAACTGTCTTACACCAAAGTTCATAAAAACGATGGTAAAAAAAACTTGGATTATGCTGTACTCTGGGTCACTGGCAGTGTCGTAAAGTACAAAGAAGTGAATACAAAAGTTGTCATTTTAAATTAATTTATAGAAGTAACTTAATTGCATGTACCCAAAGTCAGAAACTTTAACGTGGGAAATCACACATGAATCTACTTTGCAAAAAAATTGCAGTATCGAGAACTAAAGATTGATTTTACTAAAACAACCTTTAATACTTTAATCTATTATTATTCTTTAATAAAAACTTTTTTTTATTACTATGTACATTATATACAGACTACAAATAGAACTAAAATAAAGATAATTTCTTTAATTCATTTAAACTTAAACACAAAGTGCGTAAGGTCACTTTAAATTACTTTTTTCACTCATTGTATGATATTGTTTCCCACAGCCACATGTAGGCTTCATACCATGGGGTCCAGTCCTAGAGAGCAACTTCACATTCCCTGGAGACGAATGGTACGACGGCTGGAGAGAGAGGGACTGGCACTTCTTGGATGTAATGCCAGAGGAACTGATCAAGAGGAGGCAGTTCAATCCCTCGCTGAGGTACATGACGGGAGTTACTACACAAGAAGCGGCTTATTATTTGTGTAAGTATTTGCTATTTAATATTGAGATGTAAGTCGAAGGCAGAAAGACCATTTTTGGTTCTAAATCACGTACTTTATTTAATGGTCCTTCAATGAAATATTGGACAATTGGCTTTCTTATCTAGATTTTAGGCACTTTGTAGATGGAGCAACTTTAGTTGAAGCAACTATCAACTGTTTAAAAGATCTCTTTAATAGTTGCCAGTTAGTAGATTTTATGGCAATCTGTGAGCAATTTTGACAGCTGAGTTGCTATCTACGCTGATGAATATGGAAGAAGCAGCACTTGTTGTCATTATTTACGTCGCCGCCGTTGAGCAGCACTGGCGCTGCGGGAGACCAACACTGGAGGGAGGGTGTGGAATCGCTCGACGCGTTGCGATTGTCGGTTGGGGAAACCAGCAACTTTACACAACCGATACAAATTCGACAGTTGCTAGTTGTGACAATTAGAAACTAACTTAGTCATCGATTGCAGCAACTGAAAACTGTTGTCGATCACGGGAACTCGCAACTCGTGTTGCTATCCTACGTACTTTGATATACAACGTGTCCCAGAAATCAACGTCAAGCCGAAAACGGGCAATAGGCCAAGTCGTGACAGCTATTAGAAAAATATAAAAAAAAATCTTGGTCATGTACTTTTCGAATTATAAGCAATCAAAAATAAATCTCAAAAAGTGACACCCTGTGATGATTTTTCAAGTCCTGTGACTACATTATTAACATTTCGGTAGTTTTTTTCTCTGTGATCTAACCATGAATAACCCTTCTGTAAATTACAGTTAAAAGTTAAAACGTAACTGCCTCAGTTTTAAATTAAATGTTAGATTTTTGCCCAATATTGAATTCAAAATAATGACATCACCCAAATTTAACCGACTGTACTGAAAAAAAAATCTACTACACTATTTTGGCAAGTAACTTTAAAAGATGGCGCGTTTAGTCAGGATTCCAAAATGGTATAACACATACTAATTGCTACTTCTTAATTGAGAAAAAACATTTTTTTTTTATGAAGCCGTATTTCATAAAAGTTCGATTGAGACGAAGAGTGACGTTATTTTGACTAGTGTGAGCGAGAAAGATTCATTTTAACTAATGTGAGGTGACGCTACTTTGACAAGTGGGAGCGAGATAGATAGTGACGCTACTTTTATCTAACTAAGAGGGAGACGGATTGACACATCATTTCATATGTGTGAGTGAAACAGATAGAGACGCTACTCTGGCTAAACAGGGATGCATCGGCAAATTGTGCAATACTGCAGTACGTTACGCTCTTTCGTTGACTGCACATCTTTTTGTATTCGTATTGACTTCGTACTTACAACTGTGGCTTTGTTTATTGGACTTGATTTGCATTGTGATTTGGATTTATCTGCACCGTTTCTGACAACCCCGGACTTGTTTTAATCGCAACCCCGTGTTTGTGTAGTGTTTTATCATGCCATCTCGATACACCGCACAGGAATACGCCAACATGCATCTCATTTATGGAGAATGCTTATGCAACGCCAATGCTGCAGCAAGAGTGTATCATGAGAGATACCCGAATGCTGAGCGTCATCCCGATCATCGAGTATTTATTAATGTGCATCGGTCATTATCAGAGGGTCGATTTCCTAGCCAAATGGTTAGCGAGGGAAGACCCGTTATGCCCTACGAAGCCGAAGTCTTGCAAGCAGTTGAAGAAGACAGAAGTATCTCAGTACGTGGAATTGAACAGAGCATAGGAGTCCCCAAAAGTACTGCACATCGTATTTTAAAAAAGAACGAGTTTCACCCATACCATGTACGACGAGTACAAAGTCTGCTACCCCGAGACTACCCAGAGAGAGTACGATTTTGTCGAACGATGTTGCAGAGGCACCGAGAGGACCCGCGATTCTTTGAAAAAATTCTATGGTCCGATGAATCAACATTTAAAAAGGACGGTTACATGAACCTCCACAATTTGCACGAATGGCACGTGGAAAATCCAAATTTGATGCGGGAAGATAGATCTCAGTACCAGTTTAAAGTAAATATGTGGACGGGAATTTTGAATGGTAAAGTTATTGGTCCAATCGAGCTGCCGGAGAATTTAAATGCCGGTTATGTAAACAGGTTGCCAGTTACTGCAATAGTTGCTCCATCTGCAAAGCGCCTTAGATTCATCGCAAGTAATTTCACATACCTACGTATTTGTGATGTTGTCAACTCCTTGACGTCAAGCCACTTACATTTTTAATTGCAAAAAAAATAAATATATATTTTTGTTTTTTTTTTTTATCATCATATTCCTCGAAAAATATTTGAGAATATTATTTATTTGCAGATACCAACGAATCCCTAGCCCCTAACTACGAGATCTCCGAAAATTGGTTCAACCAGAAAGTGTCAGAGTTGGTCCAAAGGTACAACTACACGTTAAACCCGCGCGGAGTGTACGAAGCTATCCGCTACATGTACACCTACCACCCCGAACCTCACAACGTTAGCGCTATCAGAGACCAGTACATACATGTGAGTAGTGTTACAACCATCACCTATGCCAACCGTCCCTTGTTACAACTGACCCATTTTTTACCGTCCTCCGCAATGACAACCATAACTTTGAACTGACCAATGTCAGGGTGTTAACACACCCATCGAACGATCGTCGATCGGTGGTAGAAAAGATTAGTTGACGTCAGCCAAAGCTGCCACACCAATCTATAAACGTCGACCGATGTCGATCGATCGATTGGTGTGGTAACACCCTTACAATCATCGTATGTGACAACCTTCTCATGACAACTGTCACTTGTCACATCTAATCCATGTTACAACCGTCCCATTGAAAATCATATCATCTGATAACTGACCCCATGTTGCTAATCTAAGCTATCCGTGTTACAACCATGTCATGTAACAACTGACTATTGTTACAACACTCATTAACTTTCGTGCTCCGTCGAGGATTCCGCGCAAACCTATTTGACCTCCAATGAGAGGAATGGTATTGGGATGTAACTCTCAGTATGCTAGGTTTTGTAGAGTTTTAAATAGTTGTAGGTAGTGATGTGGTTAATTTTCACTTTGATTCTCTCAATAAGCAAAAATGTAAATTTCTGAACTGTTTATCAGATTGTCTAGTAAAAGTTTTTGGACTGTATATACGAGTACGTTACATTTTAAAGAAATGATGCTTTTAATATTTAGCATATGTTACTATAACATAGTTATATATTCTATTAAGTTTGCTTGTACAATACGTAGCTTACAACTAACATAACGACTTCTTATTGTTTTCTTTTTGTTCATGTGGTACCTATAAGTAATTGTTGGTAGACTTAATAAATAAAATAAAATAAAAACTATCCCATGGTACAAGCGCCCCATGTTACATCTGCGCCGTGTTACTACTGTATGTTGCAACACCTGTCCTTTCTTACGACTGACCTTTACTTTTCATACACAGCTCCTTTCGGACTTCCTCTACCGCGCACCCACAGATAAAATGGTAAAACTTCTTCTGGAACAAAACGTACCGGTCTACATGTATGTCCTGAACACCACTGTGGAAGCCTTCAGGTGGCCAGAATGGAGACGATATGCCCACGATACAGAACATTACTTTCTGACTGGGGCTCCCTTTATGGACCAGGAGTTCTTTCCGACTAAGCAGAGGATTGACAATCAAGTTTGGACGAACAATGATCGGAATATGAGTCATTTCTTTATGAAGACTTATGCTGATTTTGCTAGGTTTGGGTAAGTAATAATTTATTTGTTAAATAAATTACCTTTCTTTCATTTTGAAACACAATTATACAATAACCTCAACAAGAATATTGTCGTAGTAATAAAATTCAAGTGTATGTTTGTAATTCCAAAATAACAGCTTTTTACTGAATGTATACGCAAATAATTATACGGTAGGTAATTATAACAAAATATATATATGTATATATTTTTTAAATTTTTGCTTGTCTGTTTGTTCCGGTTAATCTCCGAAACGGCTGGATCGATTTTGACGATAGCTGATGTTATAAGGAGTAACTTAGGCTACTTTTCTTTTAGAAAAAACAGATTCCCCTCATTTTGATTCGAAACCGTTGGAAATCATAGCGTCTAGGTTAAGCGGACAATACAGCCGCATCAGGTTGCAACGCCTTGTAAAAATAAAATGCAATCGCGGCCCGTCTGTAGTTTCGATATGTGTCAGCCGTTTTTTCGTAGACCTTACAAGGTATGATTCGTAGACAGAGTATCCTATAGACACCGGCAAAGCGTGTCGCAAAAAGAGACAAAAAATAAATACGTCACGAATTTAGGGTTACCGGGTGAGGAAAAATTTACCCCACAATTTATGAGAATTGGAAATTAGTACGTAAGACAAAGCCTGAATATGCCAATGACATATCCGTTACCATCGGTACGCAAAGGCATGCGATGCGGAGAAGACATGCTGCCGAACTCAAATTAATTGCGATGAGGGCAGGAGTGACGATGGATGATGATGATGTGGTTCTAAATTACTGCCATTTCTGATGTGATAGTAGGTTCTGGGTTTGTGGGTAAATAATAGAACTTGTTTATTTTTAATAAGCTTTTATTGATTTAACACATTATTGTCCTTTAAATAAAACAAGCTTCGTATGTTTCTAATTTTTTGCTTAGTTTCAAATCCTTTTGTTGCGTGATGTATACGCAGTTCAAAATAGTGCATGGCAATTGCCTTAGTAAGTAAAACTTTGTGGTTTCCAATAAAAGGTTGACTTTCAAAATGATTATTTATGAATTCTTCTTTCTAATTAACTTATATTCTTCTTTTTAATTCTCAAAATGTTTGCTGCAAATTTTTGATGACGGTTTTGGTGTCCAATCTGTTCGTCCTGTAGCTACAATCCAATTCTGACGTAAATTATCAGGTTCAGGGAAACTGCAAAAAGTCATTAAATATTTCAGATATTTAATTGGTTGGTTGGTTGGTTTTGTTGGTTTTTTTTTTTTAATACTCACTGCAGAAGCCATCATATTATTATTTCCCATAATAGTGGGTAATAATTTATAGAAAAGTTGGCAACACCAACGCTTTTAGGTTAGAATTTATAATTGAATAATAATTGTTATTTTTGTGCTTTTTAAGGATGAATCGTACGTCTAGCGTACATTATACACAATATATGAACATAATAAAATGTTACTGAATGCCTAGAACTGATAAAGAGTGGCATACTTACGAAAGAAAAGACAATCCTGGGATTTTCGTTCCACTATCACTTTTACACCCTTTAACGCTACACCACACCATTTTTTTTGTATAAATGGTTGAAATAGTAAGTCTAAATTGTTCAAAACAAAATATAACATAAATTACTTAACATATAACACGTAAAAACTGTATTTTAAAGGTAGACGATGGCTAGCTGCACGTCAGCTGTCAAACTTTGTTTAGCAAACTAGTGTGCTGACCTTGAAAAAACGTGGCACGCTCGATGAAACAAAAAATTTTATCGTTCTGTTTCATTTCTTTACACGACATCGGCATAAGTTGTTCTTTTTCTTGTGTGAATGCGGCAAAACATATCAATTAGTCTATAGCATTCTCTGTCTACGGTATGATTTCCAAAATCTGTTCACATTACTGAAGGAAAATTTTACTGATGTCAGCGAGTCTGACATTCAAAAGCTGTCAGCCTTCCAGAGACAAGAAAGTAACTGTCGCTATACAACTTTATAACACTTAAAACCTCCTTTTTTCAGCAATCCAACCCGCTCCCGAGTCCTAGGCATACACTTGGAAATGGCCCAAGCTGGACAACTGCGCTACCTGAACTTGAATACCACGTTCAACTCCACCATACAACTGAACTACAGACAGACTGAGCTCGCCTTCTGGACGATGTATCTACCGACTGTTATAGGACGACTAGTGCCTACGTACCCGCCGATAACGGAGGTAAGATGTCTATATCAGGAAGGAAGCGAGCCATATTCACCACGCGGGCCCAGTTAGACATACTACAATAGTACATTTTGATATAAGTGGGGAAACTTTGTTATTACATTCGAGGCGGAATTAACACCCGAGCTGCAGGCGAGGGTGTAATGGAGCCGAGAACTAGAATACACTGAAGAATACACTGTGAGTTTTAGTCGTCTTACAAAGGTAGTCCACTCAATGTATTCGACATAAAATACCTCTAGGCTCGATTATTTCTATTATACCATTAATTAAGATAATAGGTACAAAAAAAATACATTACAATTAGGAAACGTCCTGTTAATAATGTTTTAGGAAAATGCAATGAAATAACTATCAGAACAAAAAATGTATTCTATTACAACACAAACATTAACAGTTAAAAACACAAAAGTTATAAGTTTACGTAATAAAATTACAACAATATCCGAGTGAACAAAATCAAGGGGAATAATAGTTAGTAAGTGGGCGCCGCCGATTAAGGGAATGAGCCCCTGGCCATTTTTTTTTTTTTTTTTGGTAGGGCATCTCGCAGTTCAACCTAGGAGATTGGCTACTGCTTAACCGGGCAAGTCCTGTGGATGCCTTGAATGTAAGGCCTCTAGCCAGGGGCGTAAAAACTAAGCGACCACTCAAGGGCACCCCCTGTGGGGTACGCGCCTCGGCTTAGGGCGTCGCCGGGGAGGGCAGCAAGGGGACAGGCTGGATCTGGTTTAAATTAGTTAGGGGCTAATTTAAAGCTACTGTCTCAGCTCGCGATTTTAATTACTTTATTTTTAAATTATTGATTTTATCTTTTACTCTGGACGCTCTTAATGTGCACGTCTTTCTACATCGTTCTCACATATATGTATAATCTCATGATGATGATGTAACCAAGATTTTGTAACAATATTTTGATTTAAAAGAGTGTCCATGGAGTTTCTTGCCCATTCTTCTCCATAGAGACGCTTTGGAATGTGCAACTGCAGTACTCTCTCAAGTTATTATGCCTTGTGACTGTAGCTTCGCTTCTTTTTGTTTTGACATTCAAAAGTGCCGTAATGGTCTAATTGAAATAAATGATTTGAGTTTGAGTTTGCAGTCAGGTAAGTATTTTACTAAGATGCAATGTTCTAATTTTCTAGTATTGGTGGGAACCGAAACAGCCTCTACAGATAGCGTTCTGGTCGGTGTCGAGCGCGTGCCTCATACTCATCGTGTTGTTAGTCGTGTGCTGTATGTTGTGGAGGAACGCTAAGAGGTATTTACTCTTTTGTCTTTGTTTATAAGATCTATTTTCAACTGTTTCATACTAAACATAACAGACGGTAATAAACTACAGTCCTTTCACTGGTATTATGGACCTCATTATTAAGAAAATAAAGATGACTTTGATTTTGAGAGTAAAATAAATGTAATAATCTTTTCAAGATTGTATTGAATTTAGATATTTTCATTTGTTACTAACAAAAAAGGTTGATAGTGATAATTTCTTGTTAAGTCATACAACTTTTTTTTTTAATACCTAGCTAATTTGTAAGTTAATTTTCGCTATCTCACCATTCATTAAAAATAAGTTCATCATTAAGAACATTATAATATTTTCATAAACTAACAATATTTGAAATTCCTTTTTAACAGGGCTTTACCACCAAAATGGAAAATGGTACCGGTAAAGTAGGTGAAACTAACATTTAATCTAAGCTTGTAGAAACTTGTGAGTCAGTTCACATTATGCGTGTAACGTATTTGGAAAATAAGGTCCTTCATCTCTCGTATCAACATTTCGGTTAGAATTTTTTTTTATCGGCTTCCTAACCTGTTACGTGTGTTACGGGCGGTTTCTGATTAGAGTATTTTCGGCGTGTATAAGGTCCGTACGACGTGTGTACTTAGCGCGAGTCGCGAGATCGTCAGGTTTGCTGACAGCTGCCATTTTAATCAAGCGAATGTGCAGGAATAGACGCGTCTTCTCGCGTTCGATTTTTTGAAGCGCGTGTGCGTAAAATACGCTGGTCTGAAACCGCTCTACGGAGTGCTAGTGCTACACACAGGTTAGGATAGGCATGATACGACACATGCGGCGAAGTATATGCCTGGCGTAGCTAAAAATGTGGTGAGCCGACCCAAAATTGAGTGGGGGTATAGATGCCCAACAAAATTTGCTTTATCCTAACTAATATTGTAAATGCGAAAGTAAGTTTGTTTTTTACCTTTTCACGCCTAAACCACTGAACCGATCATCCTAAAATTTATGTTGTCAGGTGTACAGAAACGGACACCGGGTAGCTACCTTTTATACCGAAAAAAAGTACTGTTCCTGAGGAAAACCCAAAGAATGTTCTTATGATAATAGATGGCGCCACGTGTCTTTCGAATCATGATTGAATTATATTATTATAGAAACTTTAGTAGTGTGTTAAGAGAAGTCGCGGGCAAAAGGTAATTTCGAATAAAAGCCGAAACGAAAACGCGTAAATTTTCAAGTCATTCTTTTCCGCAAATAAAAAATTCTTTAAATATTCAGTTGTACTTTTGCAAATTTTAAAAACCTATTGTGAACTGTCTCACAAAAACGCTTGTTGAAAATGTGTTGTCTGTTTGTACACGTATCTTAGTTTAGTTTTTGTGTTTGTCATAATAATCAAAGTGTTGGGTTTTTTTAAATATTTTTAACAACTTTCTCTCCGCGGTTAAAAAATAACATAAATAACCTGACTATAACACGTTACAGAGAGACAGACCGCTTCTACGATGGAGACATATTCATGGTCCCGGAAGTTGAAGAGAGCGGCATAGACAATAACACGCGGTCCAGAGACAATATCTACGAGTATAGAGACGTGCCGATCAAGAAACCTCATACGCCACAACCTTTAAGTCGGACTGTAAGTATTGTGCACTTATTTATTAAATTGTGTTCTGTTTGGTATTAAGTTTTATTTTATCAGCTAGCTATAGTAATAATAGCCTAGTGGTGTGACCGTTCGACTGCCAAGTGGGTCTCGAGTTCGAACCCAAGACACGCACCACTCATTTTTCGGATTCATGTGCGTATTGTATAATTATCACTGCTTCGGTGAAAGAAAACAGCGTGAGGAAACCAGCATGCCTGAGAGATATTTCTCGACAGCATTTAAAGTCAAGTTAGAGGGCCATGGACGCCATAAAATCTCTAAGGGGCTGTCTCCACGAGCGAGAGAAGCGCAACGATATTATCGTCGTTGCCACGAATTTCTAAACACTCTCTTAGAGGCAGTCTCCACGAGCGAGAGAATCGCGGCGATATTATCCTATACAAATAAGTAATATCGCCGCGATTCTCTCGCTCGTGGAGACGGCCCCTGACACCAGGTTAGGCACTTACCACACGATAAAGAAAAATGTAAAGATCAGCTCGGTAATATGGTATTAAAATATACTTTCACACTTGAAACGCTAAAGTTTGTATGTATTGTTCTTGGTAACCCCTTCATTCTTGTGGAAATCCTCATGAATATTCGCCGCCCTCGGTTTAGTCAGTGAAGAGTTCTTCAAAGCGGTGGTTGGACTCTGACTGAATCGGAAAGTGCTCGTGCATTAACCTCACAAATTGTACCAGGACCAACCAGATTCTTTTCTCCTTACACCATCCATGATTATCCTCCTCTCATTTACAGATAAGCCAACCAGCAACTCTCCAATCGTCCCGGCCACCTTCGGAAGCTTCCACGGGATCAGCGCTATCCCTAAAAGAGAGTACCGTGTCCCGCGTGCCTGAACCTCTGCCACGGTCTAGATCTAGGACGCAAATAGTACATGGAGTACCACAGACTACTGTATAAACAAATTACCTAAAGCCAGTAATATTGATGTAATTTTTATCGTGGGAATTGATAATATTTTTAAGTGCATTATGTACCGCGTGTAAGGGACATATTTTTCGACCCCAGCGTAGAATGAACTAATAGCAGTTCCAGAAATTTTGACCCCGTAGATATGTGACACTATTGTGACGAAAAATTTCTATGGTTATCCAAAATGTTACTTGGAAACGATCTTTTACGTAAATATTTACAGAAATAAACAGCAAACGAACGTTTTCAAATTGGTTGTTAGAGCGTTCTTCCCACGCCATAATTATTGTGGTTTAAAATAATGTAAAAACATGACAAACATTGTTTTGAAAATATTTTATGCTGATAAGACCATTATAAATGTAAACACCACTATTTAAAGAAGTATTTATACTATGGTTCGTTAGTTATAAAGACTAATAAGTCGACTATGAGAGAGTACGTAAACGTTGCTAATGACGTACAAACTGCGGTAATTTTAGATATAATTCTGACATTCCTGACCACCGTAATGTTCAAGATACTTTTATAGTGACGTTTTAGATTAAGAAACGAAGTTGGAAGGCAGCTTTAACATTTTATAAAAATATAAGTGCAGCTTTTATAGAATTAAGTACTAGTATAAACACAACCGCTTTGCGTATTTTAATACTTTTATATTTGTAAGAAAAATATAAAACTTGACGTCCTTCACTGCTTTAAGCACTTGCAAATCTTATAACACTGTGCTTCTACACATATTTTAAATTAGCCTATATATTGCACGGCATATATAAATATACGCGTCCAGCTAGAAATAGACAAAACAAGCTTACAGTCAGAACAAGCGCAGTAGCTTCTGTTAATAACCAAACTTTTTCTTTTGGGGAACTAATCATAATGGCAGTAAGTTTAAAAGAACTTGAAATCAAAATTACAAAGGAATGACTCGGTCCGTGACCCGGTGAATAAACAGACGTGTTCACGTTCGACGAACAAATGAACACGACGGCCGCGTATTCGCACGACGATCGCTTTGATTAGGATGCGGCCTTAAGTCGAGGGTTACTTAGTCGCTTAAAGGTATATTTTTTAAATTTTAAATCACTAGCTATCTACTGCGACTTTACATATGACAGCCGACCACTTTTCAACCTTATTACTTAGGGCATAAGGGTGAAAACTGGTCAACCGTCAGTGAACTCGATAGTACACACATAAGCTCACGCCTTTCCCCATCAGGGTAGGCAGAAACACACAGAACTACCTGCTACGGTCCTTACAAACTCCTTACATTGCAACTCACGTATACATGTTTTCTATCTAAGATGCCATTTCCACATTTTATTTAGACTGAATTATTTTAAGTCATATACGTTCTATCTTACCTTATACAGGTTGTATATTTTTACATTCTTATCTACAAATTTATTAAATCAAATTAAATTAGGTAAAAATTAATTCCAACGAATATTTTCGTTAATATTTGAACAAATTCGTTTCGTTATTATAAACTGGTAAGTTTTATCACCAGCGCAATATTTTGTTACCTAAAAGGTATAAATTATTTCTTTTTTATTTATGTACTAAGTAAATTTTATGTTGTAAGGTTGATACTGCACTGTAATGTAATAATAAGACTCATGTTACACTGTTCCGTCTTTAGAGTATATCGTATAAAAACTAAAGATTCCTTTATAACAGTATTTTTACTACAGATCTCCACTGTTTACCTCTCTAATTTATCATACTCTATTACTTTAATGCATCAGTATAGTCGGTCGCGTAAATGCATTACCACTATAAGTTTGAATGTTAGTGGCACGTCACTAAACAAGTCTATATAACAATTTCAATCATAGTGAAGTTTAAATTTACTGGGAAATGTCAAAACTACTACCAATTATGAGGCCGACTCGACTATGCATCATTACATGTTTTAAGCTAACGTTACTCAGTCAATACATGACAAATAATAATTCTGGGCCAAGCTCTAATGGCGCCATCTACACCTTACTGTTTAAAAAGAGAGATCTTGATCTCTCAGTAATACTGGCTCTAGCGTGAGTGGTGCCATTTACAGCGAAGTCACACAAAAAGATAGAATTTTATCTCTTACTTAAGCGGGAAAGTGTAATCACTTCTTTTTAAAACATTCTACCATACATTCTGATTGCCATTCCGTCGAATAAGAACAGCGGTATTAATATTCCTTCAGATTTCTGAAGTTCAATTGCCCGTCTTAGAACTTTTAAAGTAGCAGTATCACCTTTAAAAATATAATTAGTTTATAAGCATAAATGTTTGTGATCGTAATTGTCCGTCCATCTTGAACCTTGTGCAATGTGTCTTAAGTACTATAGTGCCTTGTCTTAAGAGTTTTGATACTAAATATTATATTTATTATAGAAATGTATTCTCATGGCATCGAACGAATAATGCTGTGTAAAGTTTGAAATAAATTGAATAATTAATTTGAAAACTTGTTTATTTATTTAATTAAGTACGATGAAATTAAATTACTACATGATTACGTCATAGAAATGGCACCGATTAATTTCGGTAGAGCATCCAAAAAGGTGTTTTGTAAGATTTTTAAAACCAAAACGGCTCCATCTCTATGACTAGATGTGATGCTTCTGTGGCCACATCATTCACATTCTAGGTGAGCCTTAAAAAAATTAGGCAGGTGATGACGATTTGACACCATTTAGTTTTCAGATGTAAAAGAAACAAGAAGCCAACTCATCTGGCTAGCCTTTTCCCATTGCACTTTTCCACAATGCAGTTAATCATATAACAGCATAATTACATAGCTTCTTTTGGGTTAGCTCTTTCCATTGTCGACCTCATCTCTATCCTCAGGACAAGATTGAGGTCTAGAGGAAACCCATTTAATATTAAAAAAAAAAACTTCATGATTAAGCCCGCCTCTCACAGCGACAAACGTCGGGCAACTCCCTTGCAGTATATGGCGGCGAACACACAGGTCCGCAGATGAGCCTCGCTTCCCGCCCTCCGCGCGGTATCAAACGACCCGGGCGCTGTATCAGGTCTACCACGTAGTTGGTACGGAGGAGGCCTGCTGGGAAGTTCTGGGGCTTGTCGTATTCTTCTTCCTGTGGGGTTAGAATAATTTAAAGACTTTTTGTTAAAGTAGAGAATAACCTGCTGACGTTTAATCTGCTTAAAAGTGAATTTGAGGCAACAACATAAAATGCCACTTGACACCGTAAAAAATAACATTTTTTTTTACCGACTTCTCAAATAAGGTGGAGGTAATATACGGTGTTTTTATTTCATGTATGTATGTACACCGATTACTCTGTGATTACTGGACCGATTTACGATGATTCTTGGTAGAGGCAGCCCACGAATCCATCATATAAATTTTTCAATCATACTTATAATTTTTTTATTACCTTGCTTGAGTAGTTTACGAGTAAGCTCCTTTAATAAGTATTTTTTCTTCTTCGTTTGTTATCGTATGTTGATGACATTATGATCCCTAACTTCTAGTTACAATGTCAAGATAATTCACGACAAGTGTTCATGTGGAATACTAGGTATTACTAAAAAGGGCAAAATAAAACATTTTTGCAAAAAAAAACATTAAAAATAACTTTAAAAACTGTTTTTAGGTCCAATTTTTGTCACCACACAAGCATACTTTTAAAAATTTCCCTTTTTTTATTGTGCCTGATTAAAAGCGATGGAAGAGGTCTATTATGAAACGAATGCGCCCAGGAATAACTTGCCTCTCTTTCTTTGAAGTCTGACTTATATTTGCTGGAGATAAATAACACAATCGACTTGTAAAAACAATCTTTTCAATCGCGTGCCAATTTAAAGTAGGTATGCATTTTGTTACTAACCGGATCCATCTCCGGCACAGCGATCTCACACCAGGCGTAGGCGCTGGAGGTGCGGTACAGCGCGCAGGGCAGGCCGATCCGGTCGGCGAGGACCTTGTACAGCAGCGCGCGCTCCAGAGCGCCGCCGCACTTCACGAAGCCCAGCCCTATCACTGGGGACGACAGCTCTGACTGGATAATGAGAAAATTGAGCTCTGTAAACTCCTCATTTGGGGACGTATTCAATCGAATCTTATAGAAGAATTTTGGTATCCTAAAATAGTGAATTGACAAGTAACTGCGACAAACATAATCACGCAACAGCGACAAACATACCTACTTGCGCAGCTACTTATAGTTCAAACCTTATCTATTTGGTCGCGCCCTAGCTTAGTTACTGCTACCCCAGCGGAGAAAGTGTTATTAGGCTTTTCCATCAGAAAATTATCCGTAGCAGCCGTCGCTGAGTCTGGATTGTTCCTGATTGATCGCAACAGGCTCGCTATTATATGGGACTCACTCAACTCAAAACTAGCGAACTCAAGCGAGCCCAAAACCAAACCCAATATCTTATTATAATAATATATATATAAATATATATGTATACATTTTCTTATTACGAGGAGCTCGTGGCTAAATAATAACTGCCGCTCGGGTCGATCCTTAAGTTAAGCTGCGCTTGCCTAGGTTGGTCCGTAGATGGGTGACCACCCATTACTACCAAGTTTCCTCCGTGCTTCGGAAAGCCCGTTAAGCCGTTGATCCCGGCTGTCATTTGTAGATCTTTGATAGTCGTTACACTAGGTAGTCAGGGGCCCGAAAGTCTGACAACCAGTCTTACCAAAGAGTATCGTATTGCCCAGAACTAACTGAGTTGTGGAGGTCAGATAGTCAGTCGCTCCACGTAAAATACTGGTATTCAGCTGCATCCCCAAAATACTTGGGAAAAGGCTACGCAGATGATGAAATGTATACAAAGTTGATACGACAGAGGGGCTTTCCTTTGAACTGCCTATACTATGTACCATTTTCAAGCTCTGTACTAAAAATCAATTAAATAGGAGCAGTAGTTTAGCCGCAAATGATTTTTTAAGTTTTTGCAACATTTGAACACGATGTATCTTTCCTAACAGCTGATTATATCTAAGCATAGGTCATGCACCTTACAACGATAAATTTACGATGCGTTGTTGCCGCTCTGACGCATGTCACAAGTACAACCAATTCACTAAAAATAAGTTGGCATTGCAAACAAGCAAGCAATAAATACACACACACTTGCACTTTCATTACGAGAGTGACAATCATAGCAAAACATCCCGCGCGTAAAAGAGAAAAATAGGGTAGTTTGTTGCATCCTAAATCTTTGCGATCGGAAGTGGGGAGCGGCGCGAGCGCCGGCGCCAGTGCGCCGCGGCTGTTTGTTCCGAACGGATGTTTTGTGGAATTCGCGCCCTCACAGTGATTTCGTTTTGTTATTGTGACAGGACACGTAACTTTTTTTGTGTGATTGATTGTTTTTTATTGTGACAGGACACGTAACTTTTTTTGTGTGATTGATTGTTTTTTATTGTGATAGGACACGTAACTTTTTTTGTGTGATTGACTGTTTTTTATTGTGATAGGACACGTAATTAAACTTTGGTTGTGTGTGTGTGTGTGTATAATTAAGATATTCAACAATGCCTCGTGTAACTTACACAGCGTCAGAATACACTGACATGATTTTAATTTACGGCGAATGCCGTGGAAACGCAGCTTTAGCTCTGCGAACATACAGAGAAAGGTATGGTGACCGCCGCAATTGCCCTAGGAACGCCCGCACCATACAATTGGCGGTACAAAGATTACGGGACAATAAACCTATAGTTCCGCAACAGGAGGGAGTGCCACCGCGGCAAATACCTGCTGCTTGGGAAGAACGAATTTTAGACCATTTTTCCTCACTCCCATGGATTTCTTTTTGTGGGGGTACATTAAGGGTGAAGTGTATGCCTCAGAGGTAAATACAATTGTTGAACTAAAAAATAGGATTATTTTAGCATTTCACAAATTACAGTGCTTGGCGACGGACAGTGATTTAATTAGAAAAATAAATAACAATATTCTCCGTCGGTATAATTTGTGCATTAATGTGAATGGAGGACACATCGAGAATTTAAAAATTTAGTGTGTTTGTTTTTGTGCGCGTACTTCAAAACGCCCGCCTCAACACGAGATAACACACACCGCGCTCGGCGCGTGCGCGACGCTGCCGCTCTGTTACCTACGCATCTAAGGTCAGTCGAATTTTTTTACACAGGATGGTTACGTTTTATTCTGATTTGTAAGCTATTTAGTTTCTTTGAAAAAAATATTTTCTCTTTTTTGGCGCTTTTTATTTTTATACCGTATCGAATTAATACTAAACACGTATAGTATCATCATCATCATCATCATCCACAGCCCGATTTCACCCACTGCTGGGTATAGGCCTCTCTTTGCTTGTGCCAAGCTCCGCGCTCCTGTGCCAGCCTCATCCAGGATATTCCCGCAATGGCAACAATGTCGTCTGCCCATCTCGACGCCGGACGACCAACACTCCTCTTTCCATTTCTTGGACGCCACTCGGTCACAGCTTTACTCCACCTGCCATCACCGCGCCTGGCTAGGTGTCCTGCCCAACTCCATTTGAGTTCCATAACGCGATTTCCAATATCGAAGACCTTCGTGCGTCTCCGGATTTCGACATTTGGAACTCGGTCTATTAGTTTTATGCCGAGCATGGAACGTTCCATGGCTCTTTGTGCTACTCTGAGTCTGTACACAGCCTCCTGTGTGAGCGTCCATGTCTCAGCACCGTACGTCATGGTGGGCAGAACACACTGATTATAGAGACGGGACTTCAGGCAGTGTGGAATTTTGGCTGATTTTAGAATGTCGTCCAATTTGCTGAATGCAGCCCACCCTAGCTGGATTCGTCTCGATATCTCTGCTGTTTGATGCTCCTTGCCAAAAGAAAGAATACGTAGTGTAATTTAATGCCCCTCTGTCGTATCAACTCTGTATATTCTTATCAGGAAATTTTTGTGACTTCACAAAACACGACAGGATAACAAATAATTCCTAAGAATGAAAGAAATGTTAATCTAAATGCCACTCAAGCGGCAACTTACCATCAGGTCAGCCAGATGCAAGTCGACGTTAGGTACAGAGCAGCCTTTTTCTTGCGTGAGTGCACTCATCTGCGCTCGTTCTTTCAGTCATGATGTTATTTCTTTCGCCAACTTACCATCAGGTCGGCCAGATACACGAAGTCCACGCTAGGCATCAAACAGTCTTGAATTTCGCATGCGTTGATCCCTCCATCTGCGTTCGGTTTTTCAGTGATGACGTTACTTCTTGCGTCAACTTACCATCAGGTCAGCCAGATGCAAGTCGACGCTAGGCATGGAGCAGTCTCTCTCTTGGGATAGTCCGCTCATTTGTTCTGCGACGAACTCTGCCAGCAGCTGCGCTCGTTCCTTCAATGATGATGATACTTCGTCACATTTTTGGCGGTATCTAGATAACGATTGAAGATTAATGCACAGGTATAAGAACTGCACAGGATCTACATCACCTCAACTTCGGGCGTTCGGGATTATATCTATGAGAATCCACACTGCAACTCACTCTTATAGATAAAAGATGGTATCGCCTCAAATCTGGCGCAGCTTTAAAATGAGGTAAGCTAGTGCTGACCTGGTGGAGTATCGATTAAATTTATCATCACGCCGTAATCTCTGAAGGATTAGGCAGAGTACCTAATACTACACCCACATTTCGCCAGTTGCTTTAAGTCGCATGTAATAGGGGTTGAGCCAATTGCCATCAACCGGGCCCAAATCCAGACTCCATGGCTGCTACTGAGAAAATCCTCATGGAAAAATCCAATAAGACTTTGCCCGACCCGGGAATCGAACCCAGGAGGACCTCATGCTCAGCAGTCGCGCTTGAGGTCACTCGACCAACGAGGCAGTCTGTGTGTATAAGCTTGACGCTATTATCATCATCAATGTTTGTGTTGAAAGTCGTCCACTGCTGGTTGTAGGGTTCCCCCAATCGTCATCACATAAATCGGTCCTGTGCTGTATCACATCTAGCAGGATCCCGAAATCTTCACCAGGTCATCGATCCAGGTCATTTGATCAACGGCTTATATCTGATTGCACCAAAATATCTGACAGAATTTTTTGGAGGGTACTTGTTTTTTTAGGGTTTGTAAAAAATATAGAAACTACGGTCTTACCTTACTTCATAATGGGCGTCTTCTATCTCAAAATAATGCAAAGACTTCGATCTGAAAACAGAACATGATGTAGATAAGTTAGGGGTTCGATATCGATTCGGCTGTATTTGATAAATAAAAAAGCTGACCTGAAACAATGACTACATAAAATCGGCACTCATTCGGCAGGAGCCAATCGGCATCCACCATCGCTAAATTGGCATCTTATTTTTACCCTCCACCTAAGCTGACTGACATTTTACCCAAACATAATATTTTTTGTTTTTTTTTTTTACATTAAATAGGCTTGCGTTTGGGCAACTTACCTGATGTGAGGCGATGATGCGGCCTAGGGTGGAGCACGCTTGCCTAGAAGAAACCGATTCACTCGAACTTTGAAATGATCCAGATATCGGGACACAGAGAAGGCGTTAGTGAAGTCTGTGGCACAGACTGGCAGTTCAGGCCGCCCAGCTTTGCCAAATCATGCTTTACCGATCATGCATATAGTACCGTTTATATTATTCGGTTCATGGGCTATTTTTGTAGCGTTTAATATGTTCTTGAGATAATAGAAACAATACTAACGGGTCTCCGAACCACAATTTCATCTTCAGGAGATAGTCCCGCAAATCGACGTCATCCGGCACGGGCGGGAGCTGCATCCGGCTTGACAGGGAAGTTGACACCTTGGTAGGACGCTCATCTGTTTTGCTGTCTGACGGGAGCAACGAAACGGCCATTTAGTAAAGTTCTTTACTTGATTTCGTATTCTTTCGTTTTTTTGTATACATTACTATAGATGTATTGCGTATTGTATTATTATAGGTATTATCACTTGTTTCGGTGAAGGAAAACATCGTGAAGAAACCAGACCAGTATGCCTCAGAGACAGTTCTCGTCGGCGTGTAAAGCCAAGTCATAGGCCCATATGCGGCATAAAAACTCTGACACCAGGTTAGGCACTAACCACACGAAGAAGAAAGATTGTTTAATGACACGATTTACTTAAGTGGCATTATAATTTATATTACCTACAATAGATATCTTGAGACAAAATTTCAACTTTAGAACGTTGTTTACTACATATACCTACTAAAAGCTAATTCCCGTAATTAAAATCTTTTATCCAATCACAGTCTCTTCTCAGTGGCAATCAATGATAATAACTTGTCAAAAATGTGGGCTAATTAGAGGTTAATTTTAATGTTTCAAGAGGAATTGACTTGAGACTGAAAACTTTCCTCGGTGTAACGGCCCATTCGGACTCTCCCCAACCCAACTCTTATTTTGACGCAATGACTTACTGGACGCTTTGACGAATAGGTACCTACAAAGATCATTATTATTTTGAGAGACTCGTCAGTGGCAGCAACACAACACCAATTCTTTTTTTATAAGCTTTTATTAACTTGCCTTGTTAGTTATTTAGTATGTATTGGTCAAATCTTGCAACTGAATTTCAAGCCAGTTCCCTCCGACCAACTGAGCTGAAATTTTACATACACCACCACCGGCCGGCGGAGTCAGGCGAGCGATGCCATGTCTGCATCTGTGCCGAGCGCACCCGACGTTAGCCGAACCCGACCCGAGAGTACGATGTTGTAAGTATCGGCGCGGCCGAAAGGGTCGGCTGTTTTTTGGTTGAAACCGAACCTTTGGCCGAAACATGATTTTTAAGCCGAAACCGAATCAGAAACTTCGGTCGGACACTACTAATTTAATTATTTTAAATTTAATAAAAGCTTTCTTTATTAAGTTTAGTTAATAGGTAACGATTTGGACAGTGATGCCAAATTAAAAGTAAAAATACGATTAAAAGACTGTTGTAAACATTTTCAGGCAGATAAATATCTCTCTTTCAAACTTAAGTTACGTTACACTCACAAATAGTCCTCATTTCAAGCTTGGAGCCGGACATTCCCGATGGTTGTACGAACATGCATAGGTACACGGGCGATAAGGCCCGGCTCATGTCCGTCATTATCGTGTGCATGCTGGGGAAAGACGAGCCCAGGCACTTAATACAGTAGAAACCCTCCTGAAAAATATACTGGAATTAAGGTCCACTGCTGCGAGACATCCAAATAAATTGGGATAGGTAAGGGCTGGAGAACCGACGAAATATGGAAGTTACTTTCTTTTGTAATGTTTTCTCTTGACCATGTTTTTGGGAAATTTTCTTTCTGAAGTCGCAGCGTTTTTGTGGATGATGGCCAAAATGTATAATAAATTCGGCCATATCATGACCGCACTCCAGGAACCCAAGCCGATATTCGAATGTAGATGTCAACTCAAATACAACATTTGGAAAAATTACAACTGCAAATTTAGCAGGTCGCCATTAAGGAAAATAGAGCCAAGTCTAGAACCGAGTTTTTGGATCATGGTCTTTTGTTAGCAATGCATTAGGTTATTTGTTACCTGAGTGAAGTCGTTGATGTCGAGCCTGCCAGTGTACCCCAGCTTAGCAGACGGATGGTGACGGAAGATGGCTTCCAATGCCGGCTCCCATGCGCCGACCACGTACCTTGCTTGCTTGTTCTCTACCATACTGTAAAGCAATAAGAGTTTAACTACTGATGGGATCGGGCCCATAGACTAATATATTATAATATGATCGGGCCTTTAGAAAATATAATGAATTTAAAAGTACCCTTAAGGAAGCCGAAAGGCACTTGTTCTCCCCGTCATTGCGATCATTTTTTTTATTCTAGATGATACCTGGGAACCTTCTAGTTACGGAGACATTGGGGGTCTTAGTTCCAAATTATTCACAAGATTTTTTTAAACAAAAGTTTTTATGTTGTAACTTTACTTTAAGTACCTCCACGACCCCCGTACTGTTCAATGCACATGTTTTGAGTGCGTCACATTGATTATTTACCTGTTCACCCATCACCCATCGTGATTATTCACCTCTAAAAAAATTCGTTTTCCAGCAATAATTTTTGCGTAGAAAACGTCGATCGGCATGCGCGGAATATGTGCAGATGTAGCCATTGCATCGGGTCGGCTTTGTTGTTCAGCAAATACAGCTACAAATGAAGTGTCCCCATAGCCAAAAATACGGAAACAAGCTAATACTCACTAGTGTATAGTCCCAAGGTCTAAATACACGTCAGCTCCCTCATTGCTGACACTAGCCGCGATCACCGTGCACAGCGCGGTGCGCAGACCGATGTGCTCGATCATCAAGTTATTGGACACCACCTGATTAGATAGTTTTATACTTATGGGTTAAGCAGAGATGTTCCCACCCATGCGCCTAGTTTCAGTTCCGCGGTTAAGTTTAAGCCCCATGTTATCAAGGGCGAGCCTATAGCCATCAACCAGACACAAATCTACAATCCGTGGCTGCTACTGAAAAATTCCTGATGGGAAACGCCAATAACAGTTTGCCCGTCCTGGGAATCGAACCCAGGACCTCCAGCTCGGAAGTCGCGCTTGCGCTAGACCAACGAGGCAGTAAATTTAAAGACATGTGAGTGTGACGTCTAAGACGAGATCTGTGATACAGTAGTGGAAACATTATAGTCTATACATTATCTTCGATACCAACCTCTTCGCCTTTCTTGATCGTGAACAAATCCCCCCCGACCTCCTCTGTCATGAGTCCAGTAAGCACAGTGCAAGTCATTATCTTCAAGTTGATGTCGATGCGCTGTAAAAATAACATTGTGGAAGTATGTAATTGTTAAATAGGCTCGATAAAGAAGGGAGACAATCTCGGAACAGAAGCTTTACTTGGTATTAATAGGTAGGTAGGTGTAGTATGCATTGCATCTGAGTCATGGTACCTAATTATTATTAGGTTTCTTGTTTTTTATTTTGGTATTTGTTAAAATATTTATAAGTTTATTTTATTTATATAACTAGCTGCCCAGCGCAACTTCGTTCGCGTGGTGTCCTACCCCTTACCCTACCCTACTCCTACACTACTCTTATCCTACTCCTACACTACTCCTACCCTACTCCTACACTACTCCTACCCTACTCCTACACTACTCCTACCCTACTCCTGCACTACTCCTATCCTGCTCCTACACTACTCCTACCCTACTCTTAACCTACTCCTACACTACTCCTACCCTAATTCTACCAAAAAAACAAGTATCCTAGTGTTGTTTTTAGACTTATCCAGGCAATTTTTTAAATTTTTCTCGCCGTAAAAACCATCCTTGAACTTCAACGAACATTTAAAAAAAAGAATTGGCCAAATTGGTCCAGGCGTTGTTGAGTTATGCGCTTACCAACACATTTTGCGATTCATTTTTATATTATAAATAATATGTGTATTAGTATCAATATAAGTTTATAAATTTTCGAAATCAAGAAGTTATTTTTTAGTTATTTATTTTGTACCCTATCACAATGTTTTCTTATTTAACCCAAAGGATGACTGGTAGAGAATGTCTTGTGGCATTCAGTCCGCTTATGTACCACTATTGCACATGAAGTTTAAATAATGTAAACAATTGCTTTGGACATAAGTTCGAGTTCCATCTCTTGTTATTTCAGGTACCGTATGTTTTTTTTTACCATAAACTCATAATAACTGATGCCTTTTTTCATAGAGGTAAGTAGGCAGAAATTACAGAACATTATCGTAACTTCTAATCTTTACTTTATTTTCTTATTAAATTGATTCAGAGAGACCATTTCTAGAGACCAGAAAAAAAATCTCTCTGTGTACCTTTAAATCGAAAGATTCGTGATCCGGTTTCCCGCACAGAACAGTGACGAAGTCAAAAAGACAGGGGTATGAATTTTTGCTATCAATGTATCTTTCTGTTTCACCTGCATTATACTGAGCAGCTCAGCCATAAATTCGCCGTTGAGCATGGCCTTCGTGCTGACGTGGTAGTTCAGTAAGTTGATGTAACATTGCACCGCGAGGCGTTGAGCTTCGATCGGCGTGTCTTTGACTGTGGACAAACATTTGATCATAAACAAGGCCAGGCAGTTATTTCAGTAGCATTCCAAAAGCAAATTTATAATAACGGGAATTAGGATCACAGATTTTGGCAGACTTATCAGTGGTAACAACCCAACTGCAACTGAAATAAAGATCATTTTGATTTTGACACTGAATCCAGAAGTAAAATAAATAAAAATAGATCTACGTTACGACACAAAACAGTTTTATGGAGTCTATAAATTCGAGAGTGTGAAAACGAATATATTTCATACTCAGTTTTTCTGAAAAACGACAAAAGGTTGACTATAAAGAACTACTCCATATTTTTCGGCATTAAGTTGCCTGACTTTATGAAGGAAAGAATTTGAAAACTGACAAAGGAATAAATTACTTGACTGTACTAACATCTCTTGTTAATATTCCTGAGCGATGCGAACGTCTTCGGCTCGACGAGACTGAAGGCAGCCTTTGGAATGATGCGGCAGAGCTCGGCCAGCGCCCGGAGCGAGTTCATCCTGATGTAGAACCAAACTGCCGCGTCATCGCCCAGGATAGCTACAAATAAAAAACACTACAATTAATGAAATCCAAAAAGAGGAGGGGCTCGCAGCTTAATAATAACAGACGCACGGGTTTATCTTTAAGGTTACGCAGTACTTGCCAAAGTCGGGCCGTGGATGGCCCAAGTAACACAGGAAGCATTTTAAAATACGAATAGTAAACTTATGTAAAACTTAAGGTCCGTATAAACTCTTACAAAAGTTCACCGAACGTCTTGATGCTTTATATTGGTATTTCAAAACCATTATGATGCTTTACAATGTATAACGGTTGGATAATGGCCTATCAAAATGCTTTTGTAAAGCCTTTAGTTTTAGTGAAGCCAACCACAATGCAGCTGTACAGCTTTCAGCTGTTTTTAGTGTCTTAGGGTTTACAATAGCATTGTTAAGCAGTAAGATAATGCCTATTGCCGCTTAATAGCATAAACCTGTACCATTATAATGCACCGTAAATCCGTTATACAGCTTTAGGTTGTTTTTAGTGCCCTTTGTTGTGTTATAGCACTTTTAAGTGCTAAGTAAAAGCCTAATACTGCTGAACAGCATAAACGTGAATCAATATAATGCTTGCATTTTTAAAGATCAACTGAGTGCGGTTGTGCGAGTAACAGCTCTTTAATCAAATACACGTGAGTTATTGTAACGCTTGGTGACAGAAATATTAAAAAAAAAAATATTGTTTACAATCTTTGTGTCGTGTTTCGAAGTGTCTGTGAGCTGCGCCTTTAAAATGTAAGTATTATGGTATTTATTATCCCTTCGTATTAGTGTTATATATTGAAATAATCTCGGAGATTCATTCTTTCAGAATATCTACAAATTCTAAGCATCCACAGTCTGTTAAATACGTTTTTACATGTTTTAAAGTCGACAGGCAAAAACTTCTCCATTGTGTGCCCGGTTTTCGTTAAGTTTGTGTATCATATTTCATATATTTAAGTAAAATACTTATTGTAATTGAAAAAATAGGTCATTATTAATATCTAAGTAGACTTGTGCAAACAGAATATGACGAAAATAGTTAGGATTACACGTTTTTATATTTTCTTCCTCAGCGTTTAGGTACGGGCGACCATAGGAATGGGTAGTTTGTTTTGATTTATTGTGCTGCACTGTACGTTCTAAGTAATGATATATTGGTATCAAAAAAAAGGTTATTTAATCTAGTTTATATAAATTAATAAATAACATTGAAATATGTTACAAAATGATTCGTAAAACTTGATAAAACAAATATTTTACTCAAATTTAACCCATATTGTTAAGTTCAACTTTTTTTTGTACATTTTGCATAAAGAGTTATAAAATAATTTTTACATATATTGATTCTTCATAATGTCAGCTCTATACAGGTATTTTTTTATTTGATTTATCAGGAGTAGTTTGGTAGATAATACGCATTATATCGGTAACGGCATGGGGCGCTTGACGTGGCTAAATACAGATCGCGCGCGCGGACGTTTCGAGCGTTATTAGCTGTCAAACTCGAACGTTCAAGTGGCTAAAGCTATATATACATTCACTTTACTGTATTCTTAAAACCATTTGTCGGCCATATTGGGGAAAAGCACATAAAATATAATATGTGTATACATCAACAAATAACAGCATTTTTTTATGGTGTGTTGCCTAACCGTGTGTAATGATTATGATAATTATGCTAATAACAAAATTAAGTTGTGATTATTCAAGTAATACAAATTCTGAAATGAGTTTTATTGTTTTGCTCAAGGATCCCCAAAATTACTTTAAAGCAATGGCACTATTTCAGTCTACATCAAGTCTATTGGTATATCGGTGAACCCTTAGAGAACTACTTTATAGCCAATGGCACTACGGTGGTTCATCAAAAGTCTTCTCTCTGGCCTCTAGCTTAACGATTGTTCACGTGTGACTATTTATACTGCTGACGGCATTAATTGGCCTTTATAAAGGTTCACCGGGCTATTGTAGACTCACGCCATTTTGAAAATATTTTATAACCAAAAAATATTATCATTCGAACCTATTTATAATAGCAATAGACCTTTATCATAATGATTTAACTTAATTTAATACTGCCCAATCAATACTATTACGTTAATTATGCAAAATTCTTTCTAGACTAGGAATAAAAAAATTGTTTTGATTATTTGATTCATATTTTTATATAACATTTTATATCAAAACTACAAAATATCGAAGGCGCGTGAAAATTTTCAATGAAACTTATATAGATATTTACAGTAAACTAGATTGCGTTTAAAATAGGCATGAAATAACAAAAGAGTCAAAAACTTAGCAAGTATTATAAATTTTATTTTAATGCAAATACAAGTATGGTGTCACTCAGTTTTGACGATCTTCGTCCATATTATATTGCTGAACAAAGTAGTGAAATTACAACGTTAATTGTATTATAACATTTGTGCTATGGTATTAGAGATGATTTTGCAATGATGATTTAAGTTCTACCTGTGAACACTTAAATAGCCTCAATCATGCTTTTAGAACAATCTTATGCTAGTCTAATGCTTTTGTAATGTAATTAGCATCTTCATTATCAATAATATTGCTAGTATAATGTTTCTGTAATGCGATTGGCAACTTCATTGACCGTAATAATGCTTCTATAATGCGATTCGCAACTTATTTGGTCACAATAATGCTAATATAATGCGCCTGTAATGCAATTAAACAACTATTTGTGAACTTATTTATGATCTAAAGCCGTATAATTTGTGCCCAAATTAGCATTACAGTAGCCGTATAAACGTTTGTAATGCTATCATAGAACTAACTCAAAATGCGAAAACGATACAGAAATGCTGGAAGTCGGCCGATATAGTGCTTTGATGTGTTACTTTGATGGACTATCTATTTTATAGGGTGATTGGTAATTAGTGACCAATACTTATACACGTGATTGTACTCATAATAACAAACAACTTTCCTAAAGTAACAATTTTTTTTTAATACTCATTCAGTTTTATTACAATAATACACCGATAACGGCACGTGGCGACCAGACTGAGGCGCGGGCGCCGCATACAGAGCGGGCTTGCAAGCTGCGCGGGTGCTCTACCTACGTCACGCATCTAACAGCAACTGATAGGTCGACGATGCGCGCGCGCGAATTTCATACGGCTGTTATATTATTATGATAAAAGCGAATGAGTATAAAAAAAATTTTCTTAGGAAAAGTTGTTTGCTATCATGAGGACAATCACGTGTATAAGTATCGGTCACTCATTACCAGTCACCCTATATACTAAGCTGTGCTTCAGAGATCACATGAAGCCATTGGTCCCGACTGTCATTTGTAGATCTTTGACAGTCGTTATAAGTAGTCAGAAGTCAGAAGCCCTGAAGTCTGACAACCAGTTTTACCAAGGAGTATTGTATTAGTAACTGGGTTGTGAAGATCAGATAGCCAATCTCTCGCATGTAAAATATTGGTACTGCTGCATCCGGTTATAGATTTGAAGGCAAAATGCTCAGGTGATTTCCTTTGATTTGAAACTCACCACACAGAACTTCTATAATGTTCGTATCAGACATGCGCACAGCTGAAGGCAGTAGTTTCGTCATGTTGGCAACACCCATCGCTGCGTCAGCCAGAAGTTCTACGTTTGAGCTGAGGAGTTGGTGGCAGAAGACCAGGTCGGTATCCGTCGCGAATAATGCCTGGAAATGGAACATGTAGGTTATGGATCTGCTGAATAACACTCTCTTAGAAGGAGAGTCATCATCATCGCAGCCGAAAGACGTCCACTATGAGACATAAGTGGTGTGTATGAATATTTTAGGGAATATTAGAAAAGGTTCTGGTTACCCGCATTTAGCAGATTTACGCGATCTTTATCAGGTTCCATTCCCTTGACTCGACAAAAAAAGCAGTATTGATAGTGGCGGGTTATTCATACAAGCCTAAAAGCTTGGCTTGCCCTTATAACCAACAATACTCTTCATGATGTCAGGGTTTCTGATCAGTCTGCTCGCCTTATGGGCTTGCCGTATTGTTGGCCACGCCACTGTGTTGCAGGTAGTTGACACCACTAATCAACGACGTAGACGACGTAGGCTACTGCTGTCAAAACGCGATTCCCCATAGATTTTGTTTGGCAATAGCAATCTGTGACGTCACTATTTCACTAATTAGCCAACTCAATGTCTCTACTATTTATTAAGAAACTAAAAATCTATTTTTTTAGTTAGTTGTAAATTACTTAATCGGGTGATCAGGATTAAAATAAAGTGGTTGGTAATTGGTGTCATCTACCCATTGTGGATAACGGCAAATTATAAATGGACCATGTCTTCGAGTAGTTCGAATCTTCGGAAAACTTTGTCCATCATCGTTTTCCAGCAAAACTGCGGTGTCCTTCTGAACTTGACTCAAGGTGGGCTAATGACCAAGTAAATAAAGTTAGTGCCGTGCATACGTAAAGTTTTCTGATCTAATGAGCAACTACGTAAATTCTGACTCACATCTCTACCATTTGCAGTGAAAGACATCTTCGTCAGCACAGCCAGGCAGTGGGGCTTCATGGCTGGCAGTGCCATCTCAAGGTAAGCTATAAGCCGCAGTATACACCCCGACTGGTACAGATGGAGAGCGTTCTCTTCTGTTTCCACGTAGTTGCGAAGGACGCCCAGAACTAGGGTGTGGACGTCGCGGAATTCGTAGGACTGTGGCAGTTAGAAATTTCAATGTTTTGCGATTTTTTTTATAGCGAATTAGTTAAAGAGAGTGACAGATTTACTTTGCCTGATTGATGCATGCAATGGTGATCACAGATACATTCTGTATCAGTAATTATGTTATTTGCGATGACATTGAGTCTTTCAGCAGCCACAGTCAGATTCGCACACCGCTGGACTTATGCCTCTCTTGGCATTGGACATAGATCTGTCTGTGAAAAAATATTCACGGTTCTCTGCTAGTTTTATTTCACCGTATTCCTTACGGGTCCTACAACACCTACTCTATACGGAAAGAAATCATAGATCTCTGATCGACTACTTACGCACAGAATATTTGTTTTAAATTTTCAATTTGAAACCGATGAGATAAGGAATTTCTCAACTCACCTCAAGTATATCACAAAGATCCAGAACCCCAGTGGAAGCTCTAAAAGTCTTCTGCACAATGATATCCTTATATCTACAGATCAGCTGATCCACGGTCCTCAGAGCTGCATGCTGGATGGCTAGGAACTTGCTCTGCATCAATACCAGGAGAGATGGCCAGCTGAACTGGGAGTTCTTTGTCACTTCTGAGGCGCATATTGGATCGTCCAGGAGATTGCTTAGAGTCTTGTAATGGAAGAATGTGTCATTTAAACATAAGTTAGTAGATACACGATTTATCGATGCTTGTTGTTGCGTTTTAGTATGGTAATAGCGGTCGGTGCCCTTTCCCTACAATCTCTTTGTAGGAGCACGAACAATAAACTATCGTAAGTGATTCATATGTACTTTCTAAGTTTATCTTGGACATCACAGACATCGGTGAAGGAAAACATCCTAAGGAAACCTTGACTTATCTATAAAAATAAATAAAATGGAAGTGTCTGTTTGTAATATCCAAATAACAGCTGTTTACTTTTTTGTTCTTATTTCAAAGATAATTAAATTATTTACAAACAACAAAACTATAATAGTAATAAATATGTACAAGTAGAAAAGGGTTACAGGGCGTCCAAAAATTCGCCCGCATCGCTGTCAACAGGAAAAGTGCCCAGAAGGCTGGCAGCATTATCACATTGGATGGCAATGCTGATTCTTTGGCCAAAAAATAGGCTCGCCCTCTGGTCACGTAAAGAGTCGACCAACCGCTTGGCGATTTCCCGAAATACTAGGTGGGCACTCGGACCCCATGGCCCTAGTATTTCAACCCCACCGGCTCAAACACATAACTACCAATTAAATTATTGTATTTGCGCCGTTTGAGGTTTTCAGCACCTGCAGCAGCCGCCCCAGCGCAGCCCACTGTGCTAGGAAGATGGGATGGCGCAAGGGTGTCGACGCAAGTTGCGTCCCACACCAAAGGCCTACCCAACTTCCATGGCATTATGGTCATAATCATCTGGTCTCTTCCCATCGACGCGTGCCAAGCCATTGGGTTCTAAGACAGCTGGCACCCCGGCGGTGGCAAGAGCACGACGGATGAGATCATTAATGCTAGCGTGCCGCGCAATCCGACCTGCACTCTTACTGCAAGAAAGGCCATGGTGTCCGAGGCAGTCGACTGCTTCACCACATTGACAGCGATGTGGAGCGCCCAATCGCAAACACGTAGCGAGCCGGAAGGTTGTGTCACCTAACATAGTGCCTATATTAGGTGACGGTAGTGCCTGAAGCCAGAGGCCCGACTCCCACTCACCCACAGCCAGTAGGCGGGCACGCTCAGCAGTATTGGTAGACATATTAATAAGTTTATTCCGTACACACCTGCAGAGCGGCTCATCCCACTGTCTCTGGGAAAACGGGTTCTCGGGCCGATCCCTATCCGGGCAAGCCACTTTCCAGGCGACCTCTGCTACGGTCAAGCACGGCACTTTCGAGTCAACCAGGGAGAGAGCTAAAATTTTCCTGGTTAGCTTTTCAGTGCTGTGGACAGAGGACAGGAACACCGGTAAGCTTACACTAGAAATTTTGCGGACGCCGAGGCCACCAAAACGAATTGCTTGCAGCTACGCTCGGTCGTCCAGGGCCACATTAAAAATGGATGTTAATGTGTTGCGAATAATTTGGTCAATTTTGTCCAAAAGTTGTGGTTTCTTCCAAAGAGGAGAACAACGGAAAAAAACACATAAAATTTGGACCAAAACAGCAATATCTGATCAGGGTGAATGCCGAATGTAAATTAATTGTGGAGAGTCTATCCGAAAAATCATTAAAATGTTTGATTTTGTCATCGTCTAAAATAGGGGAACCTAGGAGGTGCAGGGAACTTTTTTCTAAAATTTTGATTTGGGGCTATTGCATTAAATTTATCTATAGTCGATTGTCTGTCGGTAATGTTGACTGGCACTAATTATTCCGGCGTCGCTACAGCCGGCGTTGGACATAAAATAACTACTTAGCTTACCCAATATAACACGTATAATAACTAAAATAAACTATAAAATACACTCAAAGAAAACACATTAAAACAATTGGACTGCGTTATGTAAGAACCGATTAAGCGCCATTTAACGAATCCTGAGAAAATGAGCTTCAAAAATTTCAAACTTAAAATGGTCGCTGTGCATACATTTAATATGTCAAGAGTATAATTTTTATTCTGAACATATAAAATATGTATAAGTTCACATTAGTTAAAAAAATATAAGGCTAAACTATACAGTTTTGTAGTTATAGCCATTTTTCCGCTTAATTTGTTTTGTGTTTTAAGCCATATTCAGACCATTTTATTTATCAATAACGTACTATACGGCATTATTGTCGTTTGATACTTTATTGCGATTTTTTTCGGGTGAAATAAATTGGAACATAAGATTAAATCCAGTTATTTTAGTAAAATTTACTATAACAAAACAAATGTTGTAACACTTCTACATCTTACTAATACTTTTATTCCTTTTTTTTTCTTTTATTAATTACCTATACACTGTACCATATTATTTTTTATTCTTCATCTTCTACTTCAAAATCAATGGATCCATCAAAACCTTCAACATCATCTTCTAAATTACGAGATCCAGTTAAATGTTCGTAATATTTTCTCGCATCTGATGGTATGAGATGAAGGAGGGATTTTATATCATCTAGCTTCGGTTGAGAAATAGGTTTTCCTTGTGGCCAAAGTTGCTCATAAAGCCTTGATAATGTCAATGGGTTATTTATTGCCCCTCTTTTTGGTCTTTTATTAAGATCTACTTCATGGTTTTGACCGCCATGACAGGTTGAAAGAAATATCCGACCAGGTCTATCCTTAAAAATGTTTATTTCTTTAGTTTTCAACCAGCTTATAGGATTTCCTTCTATATTTTTTTTTCTATTCACTATTGTCTTCAGCATTTTAGAAACTCCGACAAAGTCTAAACTTTCCATTTTTTGGGAATGAGGCTCTTAGCCTCGGCATAGTCCTTGAGACGCTTATAAATAAGCCTCTCGTAGATTTTGCCGAGTGCGCTAAGGAGACTGATCGGCCGGTAGCTCGAAGGCTCGGCTTTAGGTTTACCCGGTTTGGGGATACCTATGACAGTGGCCTCTTTCCACACTTGTGGGAAGATGTTATTGCTTAAGGCGCCATTGAAGATGGCTGCCAGCAAGACAATGAGTTGACCAGGGAGTATCTTAAACACCCTATTGGTGAAGCCATCGGCGCCAGGGGCTTTCCTAGGCGGAAGCTTGTCAATAATATCCTTCACTTCCTCAGGGGAGACTGGAGGAAGGGGATCGTCGGGGTCTTCTATTGGGGGAAGGGAGGCTCTACGTTCCACTTCGGCGTCCACCTCGGCGAGGTGGCGCGCGTCTACTGGTTGAGAGCTGGGGGTACACTGAGCTTTCAGGCTGTCGGCTAGGCACTCAGCCTTTTCTGAGTCGTCAAACGCGACGCTCTTGTCAGGACGGGTGAGGGGGTGAGGGGGGGGGCAGCGTGGCCTCCTCTTTGGCACGCATCTTTCTTTGCAATTGCCAGAAAGCTAGGTGGGTGGGCTCGAGCTCGCTTAGCGTCTTGTCCCATTGATTAGAACGATGCTCACTAGTGCGCTTCTTGACAGCACGCTGCAAGTTGCGCATGTGGGCTTTGTTCGCATCGCAGGGAAAGCTGCTATAGGCACGTATGGCCGCGTTCTTCTCGCTTATCAGAGCACGGACGTCATCGGGTAGTATCCAGCGACGATCACTCGTCTCTGGGACTTCCCGTGAACAATCCTTCAGTACGGATTGTACGTGCTCTGTAAACAAGTCGATGGCGGCCGTAGTGTCTGCGACTGAGACAACATGGTCGGGGATACCTTCCAGTAGTGGTGACATGTCAGAGTTCAGCTTATCGCCTACTTTCTTCCAGTCAGCGATCACTACCGTGGAACGGGGTTGGCTCGGGTCAGAGATGCCCGAGCGTGGTATGAGGTGCATGAGCACTGGACGGTGGTCACTGGTCAGAATCAAGCTCGTGTAGCGTCTCAATCAGATGCAACCTGAGGTTGATATTCTTGAGCAGCGCTATATCGAGCACGTCAGAACGATCATTGGGGTAAACAAAACATCCTTCCGTTATTATGTTAGATGCGTAATGAGACCACCCGCTGCCGCCCCACCCCGTCCCGTACGCAAAAACCCGCGAAAATAGAATGCAATAACGAATGAAACGCCAGAAGCTGGCGCTTCATTCATGAACGGATGAAAGATTGCGCGTGTGGTGATACGCATTAACGAATTAAATACCATTTTAGGTGGTTAATTCGATGCTGCGGTTTAAAAACGGTTAAATCAAAAGGCAAAACTGAATTATCTTCATCGTGGACGTGTTTAATTCGTTTATGCAATTTGAAAACTGTTTGTAACTGTAACTTTGACGCATAATTCTTTAATACAAAACGAATGTGTGCACAAATTCTAGCAAAGTTCGAAATGTCGCTTGATTCAACCCCTTATTATAAGGCCGTAAGAGTGATTTTTGAACACAAAAATAGCTGAATACATAGTTTATCATACTTATAGTCGATCTGCATTCATAACTCTTTTTTTTCGATTTCGTCGCTTAATTCGTTATTACATAACGCAGTCCAATTGTCAATTGCACTGACAGGTGATGCACGCAGTCGCGCTGCCGTCCTGGGGCGCCGCCGCGCCGCCGCCGCTCCGACCGCGCTGGCATTTTGCGAAGCCTCGGCAACCGTCCGGAGACGAGCGTCGCGTTGTTTCAGCGTTTATAATGATTGTAGAAATACTTTTGCCCTTTTTTGAAACGTTTTTTCTCGGATTTCGGACTGAGTATACGCTTGGTTGGTTGTGATTTCACTGATCAAGGATTATGCGGCTCTGATGTAGGTAGTTTCTCGGAAGTTACGGATGAATGGACCTTTGATATTTTGTATGACTCTTGGCGGGACACAGCTCGAACCTCATATAATGTAACATCTTTCTATATGCACCCTGCTCCATAAATCGGGTAGTACTCCAGAAATACCAATTTTAAAATATAAAAATTGCAACAAAAGTCAAAGATGACATTTCCCTATTTCTTTTTCAAAAAAATTGTAGCCCACCGGTATCGGGAACAGGGTCCAAGCTACCGTCAGTCAGGGCTCCAGAGAGAGGAACCTCCTAACAATACGAGCCGTGTCCAGAAGTACCGCTTTCTGAATGAAAATATATACGGCACTTATAACAAAAACACATTTTTTGTCTGTCTGTCTGTTTGTTCCGGGTAATCTCCGAAACGGCTGGACCGATTTTGACCGGCACTGGCAGATAGCTGATGTTATAGGGTCTAACATAGGCTACTTTTATTTTAGAAAAATAATTAGGGTTCTGTGCAAAAAAAATAAATCAAATCAAATAACTATTCATTCCGAACAAGGTCCATCAGTGTTAGTGAATAAGTACTTAAGAACCCCTAAATTAAAACCCTTGAAATTGTTAACAAAATCCGATTCAAAAAGTATTTTTTTTTTTAAATAATTTCCCGCGGACAAAGGTCGCGAGCAACAGCTAGTAATTAATATAAGACTGAAACTGACCCGTCTTGAGAAAGCGTGGTGATCAATACTCGTGCCTTCTCTGTTTGAGAAGAGGCCTTTGCCCAGCAGTGGGACAGTTATAGGCTGGTGTTATTATTATTTTATATGATTACAAAAAATGTTGAAGATCTCAATGGATGTCGGTGTTCGAGACATCAACGGACTTTGTCGCTGTTTTTGAAATTTTAATGAAGAAATTGTTAATAAATGTGGGTTCTTAGGCTTCGTTCACAACTTTGCGACTTGCTTATAACGCACGCGCGTGTCTTTCGTTTCCTCCGCGTGCGTATTGTCGTCGCAAGTCGTGTCACGGTAACTCGCGGTTTTTTAAATTGTTTCCGCATTTGTTACAGCGTCACGAGTGCCGTTTGAGCGCAGCTCGAGGCCAGCCGGTTAGATAGGTCATTGACGGACGGCTAATGTCAAGTCAGAATGCATCAGTAAAGGTCTGAAGAAGAAATTAACATGCGACGAAGGTTTACCTGAAGACAATTCTTCTGAACATCGGGATCCAAGCTGTTCTTCATTCTGGCAAATAATGTGCTCAATATATTAGCCGATACCAGCTGTTCACATCCAAGAGGTTCTCTTGTTAATTCTACCAGGACTAACGATGCAAATTCCAGAACGAAGACGTCTTCCAACTGCAAGGGTCAAGATTTCGAGAAAATTAGTTTAATTAAATTAATTTGCGAAGGCTACCTCGTAGGTATAGCTACTTATCCACTTTGAATCCAGCTAAACTTGGCGTATCACACGGTCCGAAGCCGTACGCGCCGATCGCCACGACCTCAGGCGATATCGACAAACGACTTTTGACTTGCGACAAACGACACGTGTGTCTCACTTGTTCCCTTCGCGTGTGTACCGTCGCGTCGCGGTTACTACTGTCATGTTCTAACTTCTAAGCTCCTTTCATTTGATTTATCCGCTGTCGTTTTGACATCGCACCAAGCGTGTTACTTACGCGTGTAAACTCTTGGCCGGCGGCAGCTTCGCTCATAGTGCGAAGTACCTATGTATAATCTTTTTTTATCCAACACCTGCAATTAAGAAAAGTACCACATCGTCCCTTAGTAATTTTGAACACTTTAATTCGAATCTACGCACCTTCGCAAGCATGTAAGCAATCTTTCTCAAATTCTGTGGGTTTTCCAGCACCTGCTCTGGTCCTCTCGGCAACTGGCAGAGTTGTGCCAAGGCCTTTAGCGCAAACCTTCGAATGTTGATCTCTGGATGTTCCACATGGAGCAAGATGTACTTGATCGCATCGAGGTCGAATAGCACCATGCGATTCTGCATATCTTGTGCCGAGAACTTTGTTATTGCTCTGAGGGTCTGGAAAAAATAAATTGGACTTATCATTTACCTACCATGTTTTCTATTTTTATCGAGTTCCCGGCAGTCGGTGCTGTTGCAAGCACCATGATCTCGGATAAACCATAAATAATACACTATAATATATGATGAATAAACTGAAGTTGTTGCGGGTGGGTGTATAAGAGCAGAAAAATCGGTAGGATAATGATTTCTTTGTGAAGGATGATGATTTTTTTGTGAAGGATGATAATCTATTTGTGAAGGATGATGATTTCTTTGTGAAGGATTATGATTAATTATTTATTTGTGATGAATGATGGTAGACTTCTCCAGATGTGCATCCGGAGAAGACTACCAGCACTTGGCGCCATGTAGCGATGCCAGTGTGTGCCAGTTTGAAGAGAAGGTAGATAGGCAGAATAAGTGGGATGAGGACAGGAGAATAATGACAGTTTACTGGCCAAATACTCGCTACCCTTACCTGGCATAGTATCTCCGGTTCTTCTGATTCTAGCAATACGATCGATGTGTGTGCGCTTTCTGGAGATATCGTATACGCATGGAAAGTCAAGTCTTTCTTCTCGGCAGACCGGTTCTCTCGCTCTTTTTGCATAGGTTTCGCCATTTTTTATATTATAAATCAATAGGATTTATAGTAAAATATAGTGTTTCGTATACTCCATCCACTTCGATCACAACTTCAATCAACCTACTAAATGTCAAGACTGACGTTGTATTCGACGAGAAAATTAGGGATGCGTTATAAAGGTTTTCCTCTCCCTAACCTCCACCGTACATAGGTACGTATTTGTGAAATATGATTGGTAATACATTATGATACGGTCAAAACTGTTCACTTTATTGTAAAGTTGAAAAGACCAGCTCAATTCAGTTTGTGTGTAACAGCCATCACAGAACTGAATAGATACTTAGTATTTTCAGCAACATATTTGCACTCTATACTTCCATCCTTCATGCTCGTTGAAGTGGCCATATCCATAAAAACAACAACGGACCTGTCAATTGAATCTTATCTGTCAGTATATTTTTAGGTTTATTTTACCTTTATGCATAGGAAAAACGTATTCGTGAGTGGTTTAGCTACTGTGGCTCGGAAGTTTAGGGTTTTGCAAGAAGTATGGATACTGCCGTGGTGGGGCAGTGGGGGGCTAGCTGCTTTGCCCCTGTGGACCCTAGATACTCTGGTGCTGATTGTCAAACTGTGTTCCACCTGTACTGTGGCTTTTGCGAAGGTTTTCATCCCGGCGACGTTGAAGAGTCTGAATGGAGAGACTGTATTGGTAAGTGATGACTTAAAAAGCCTTTGCTCAGGTTGAGAATGACATGCAAGTAGATCACAGAATAATCCCAGAATGAATAAGGCGCAAAACTATAGTTTTTCGAGACTATCCAAAGAAGTAGAACCATCCGGACGTCGTTGAGCATTCTGAGCTTAGAGCTTCCATCACTGTCCTGTATTAATATTGTCTTTAACTCCTATAACTTTTGAGCAGGTGACCGGCGCAGGACAAGGCATCGGCCGGGAGCTGGCCATCCAGATTGCGGAGCTCGGAGCTACTGTGATTTGCTGGGACAAAGACACTAGGCGAAATAATGCCGTCGTGGATGAAATACGCCGTAAAGATGGAGAGGTATAAATTCTCACTAACACGATGTTTAACAATGAAGAATAAAAAACTTGCTTAGTAGTATTATCCTGGAATAAGTAAACAGCATTAACAAGCGGAACAGATACAATGAAGGTATTATGTAGATGTACCATTTAAAACAAAAAGCCTTGAATAATTAACTTATATTGGCGTTTAATTGTATCCGTAAATGAAAGGACTCCAGGACTTAAATGAGGTAAAGAACAGAACCGTCGCATTGAGCTGGTCGAACATAATATAAGTTATCGAAACGAGAAGAAGAATTCCAGCAGTCAAGAACTAACGAAACATCAACTGAACGATAACTCCTTTAAAATTAATTTCACTAAGCCGAAGCAAAACCAATCTTTAATTTCTAATTTTTTGCCTAGTGCTATGGCTATACGATAGACGTGTCGTCTCGCGAGCAAGTGGCAGCAATAGCGATGCACATGCGGCGGCAACTGTCTGACGTGTCCATGGTAGTGAGCAACGCGGGTGTCCTAACCTGTGCACCCATCGGCAATTTACGACAAGAAGAAATATTGAGGCTCATCGATACCAACCTGCTTGCTCACTTTTGGGTAACTATTGAACGGTGTACTGTCCACCATTCCCCATAATCTTCACGTTAAGTTTTGATCTTTTTGCTTTCAAAATGAATGTCAGTCGAGCTCCCAAAATTTCGGTGCTGATAATTTCCATCTATCTGGTCATCAGTTATTCAAGTCAAATTGTACAACTTGTTTTAATAGAATAATAGAATCCAAAAATAGTTCTCGCCGATTGATGCTGCTGCAAATGGACCGTTCTTCCCCAAAATCCTATTTTTTTTTTTTGGAGGGTGGGAGGGAGTGTCAGACTCTTACTGACTAAAAACCACCCATGTTCCTTCTTTGGCCCTTTATGTTCCAGGGCCGCGGTATCTCTTTCGAACAGTCCCGCAGCCCTGGCAGGCATCGGCCCCTCCCGTTTGCTGACATCTCTTTGAGGCGCGCGTGGGATACGAACGCGCCGTCGACACGGCCTGTCGTCATATGACGGACGGACGGCGAGCTAGCCTATTACTCACCGTCCACAGGCCCGCGCCTACGGTGGCCGAGAGCCATCACGGCGTGGCCCCCGACGCCCGGTGCTTCTCCTCCCGCGGCGGCTGGGACGTGAGGCTCTCTCCCTCTCACGTTCCGCCGCCTCCTTCGCTAGCATGACTGCTTCGCAGAAGGAGGCGACGGCTTCCCATTCCCTCTCGCCCCGGACCATGGCTTGTACCAGGGCCGGACGCGAGAGGTCGCCGCCGCCAATCGCCGCTACGAGGACACGGCGGTGCTCCGCCCAAGCGGAGCAGACCTCCACGGTGTGCTCCACCGTGTCCTCGGGCGATCCTCGCAATGATAGCACCCGGGCGTTTCCTCCCCCCCCGATTCGGTGCAGGTACCTCCCGAAACATCCGTGTCCGGTGAGGACCTGCGTCAAGCGGAAGGTGAGGGCGCCGTGGCGCCTCTCTAGCCACTCCTCAAAGAGGGGACTTATCGCCACTGTCGTGGCGTGCCCTGCACGGGGTTGCGATAGTCGCTCTCTCCATGTCGCCATGAGATCACGGCGGAGGTCTGTCCGCTGCGCGACAATTTGCCGCGGCAGCGGAGTTTCCCCCCGGCGCTGTGCCTCCGCGCGCCACTAGTGCAGGCGCGCGAGGACTATGGCCTCTAGATCCCGTGGCGGCAATCCGGCAAGGAGGCTCGCCGCCTCGCGGGAGATCGTGCGGTACCCACGGATTAGCCTTACGGCTACCACCTTTTGGGGCGCGTTCAGGTAGTGCTTCGCTCGCAACCTCAACGAACGCGCCCACACCGGGGCCCCGTAAAGGGCCATGGACCGCAAGATCCCCGCGTAGAGCCTCCGGCAGGAGGCGTTTGGCCCCCTCAGGTTGGGCAGGAGCCGCTTGAAGGCAGCCCCGGCCTTTTCCAGTCTGGGAGCCAAACGTCGGAAGTGCTCCACGAAGTTCCATCGGCTGTCGAGGACGAGTCCGAGGTACCTCGACACGACGCCGACGGGAACCCCTCCTACCGTCAGTATGGATCCCGACGGTGGCGCGTTCCGTGGCCCATGAAAGCACATGGCCTCGAACTTGTGCAATGCCACCTCGAGACCCAATTGCCGGATCCTCTCCACGACTACCGCAACCCCGCGTGTCATCAATTCGGCCGCTGCCTCTTGCGACCTCCCCTGCGCCAGCACCAGCGTGTCGTCAGCGTAGCAAACCACGCTGACGCCGCTAGGGAGGTCGGCACGCAGCACCCAGTCGTAACCGATGTTCCACAAGGGCGGCCCCAGAACCGATCCCTGTGGAACACCGCACGACATCTCTCGCCGGTTCCATTCTCCGCTGTGCCAGGATAGATGACGGTCCTGTCCGTCAGGTAGTCCCCGACCACACGACGAAGGTAGGTCGGCACCCGGTGATACCGGAGTGCCTTTCTAATGCAGCTCCAGGGCATGGAGTTGAAGGCGTTGGCGATGTCGAGAGACACCGCCAAAACGACCCCACCCCTGGACACCGCATCCCCCGTCGTGAGGGCTCTCACGCGCATGATGGCGTCCACCGTCGAGCGCCTCTTGCGGAAACCAAACTGGTTGTCCGCAAGATCCGGCCCCATCCTTCCCCACAATCCTCACGTTGAATTTTGATCTTTTGAATTTCAAAATTAATGGCAGTCGAGCTCCCAAAATTTCGGTGTTGATAATGTCCATCTATCTGGTCATCAGTTATCCAAGCCAAATTGTACAACTTGTTTTAATAGATCCAAATAGTTCTCACCGATTGATGCTGCTGCAGATGGACCGTTCTAATTTTAAACGAACAATAACAATATTCCTTTAAAATTTTAGCCGAAACAAACAAAATAAAGACCAGCGGAAACCGGGGAAAAGAGAAAATTAACATTGGGTACTGTCCCCGCTATGTCCTGGTCTTAATTGGTGTTTTCTTACCAGGTAATCCAAGCCTTCTTGCCAAGTATGATAGAAAGGCGGTATGGGCATATAGTGGCTATCAACTCGAGCGCTGGACTAATGCCGTGTGCCGACATGATTCCGTATTGTACAGCAAAGTTTGGACTAAAAGGTGAGGATAACCTACCAATGAAGGTGTAGTTTTCTACTTGATACCTATAGCACTATTTCGACCAATTTTGTTGGTAGTAATGGCCCAAGCAATCGGCGCGCCTCTTCACAACTATTCTATACGCAGCCGAAGTTCACTTTGGTGTGTTTTACAGGAAACTTGCGGAGATCTGAGATCATTTAACTAGACCATGGTAGATTAAATAGTACGAATAATAGGTTCTTGGTATTTCTGTCAAATAATCCCAGGGGTCGTCATAATCATCTGATGAAAATCAAGACTTGAATTTTTTGATCAGGTCTGATGGATTCGATATCGGAGGAGCTTCGCCTGGATACTTGGACGAAGAACATTCACACGACGTCCGTATACCTAGGAACTGTTGCCACCGGCATGTATCCCATGCCTTCACATCGGTTCACGTCATGGTACTCCGAAATCACCGCTAAAGAAGCTGCCAAAATTATTATTGAAGGTATGACAGTTACTTTACTACTGATGAGGTTTCCCCGCTATCGTTCTTTTAAATGTGGCTGCGGCATTAAACATCTCCTTGTGAGGACGCATTTAGGTAGAAAGCAGCCGGTGCCGATCGATGCCGGTTCTTACCGGTTTGGCAAAAAGTATGAAGACTACTTCTGCTGGCGAGGTAAAGATATGCATAATCTGGCCCTCGGGATCCAAAAGTTTGAAGGACAAATGCACTATTTACTCCAGTTAGCTTGGCTTCATTTCCATCTATAATTAAGATTCGATTTAGCTTCCTACTTTTTTTCAGGTATACGCAAGAACCAACGGAATATCAGCATACCTTCATTCATGAAGTTCCTGATTGAACTTACCAACCTTATGCCGTACAGAATAAGAGTTATTTTTACTGATTTCTTCAACATCCGTCATAGAGGATGGTTTTGTTTCTGCTGAGGGAATCTTTGGTGATTCTCGGCTAATTTTTAAGCCTTAAAATCCTATACGGATACAAGAGTTTTAATGCGCTCAAGAATAATAAGATGGAATGCTAAGAATTTTAAAATAAGTAAGCGTTTCTGGTAACATGAACACCTGGTCAGAAAATGCGCCAAAAATGACTCGATATCAGTATTTACAAAGCACTTATAAGCTGTTGTGCATTATTTATTGATGTTGAATGAATAAGTAAATTAATAATAGTAAACATTTGAATTCAAACGAAGATGCTGATTAAATAAAAAGTAGAGACGCAAATTCTCACTGATAACTGATAAGTTAGAATTACTTATGTTTCTAAACGGAATTTTTTCCAAAGTTGGTCGCTGATAATTTGACAAAATTCTTGTGTAATTGTAATAAGTAACTCATATATAATCACTTTAATCTCCGAAGAGCTGGCAGAGGATATACCGGTATTTCTTCAGTTATATTTACTTTTTATACTCGTGTTTTTTAGCTTTAAAGTATTTTAGATAGTAGGTTCAGTAGTACGTCTGTGGTTGGACAACTAGTATGAGCTGGCCTCTGGAAACTCCGCATTACGCTAGGCTAGCTCGAGGTTTAAGCGCCCTACTTGAAATCGATTAACGTCAGCTCTAGTAATATTTGCTCATTAACGATAATTTCGATAATACATCATCATCTGCCTAGCATTTTCCCAACTATGTTGGAGTCGGCTGCAGCTGAATACCAGTATTTTACATGGAGCCACTGCCTGTCTGACCTCCACAGTCCAGTTAGTACTGGGTGATACTTATGATACCCTTTGCTAAGACTGGTTGTCAGACTTTCAGGCCACTGACTACCTGTCAAAGAACTACTACTCTCTGCCGGGACTAGCGGCTTAAGGTGGAAACGTCAGGGTAGCCCGCGAAATTCAAATTTTCTTACGTTTATTGCAATTTGCAGGTCAGTGTCAGGTTGTATGTTGATGAAAATATGATTCGGAATCTGGAAACTGACCGGCAAATTGCAAAAAACGTAAGAAAATTTGAATTTTGCGAGTTACCTTGGTGCTTTCATCATAACGTGCTTTGCGCAGAGGAAACTCGGTAAGTATCTAATTGTTGGGCACCCATCCTCGGACCGACCTGGGCAGCACAGCTTAACCTAAAGATCGACAGAGCGGCTGTTATTATTAAGAGCGACAATATTTATTGCCTCGATGCGTCATATCAAATACCTAGTATCCCTACCTTATTCTGGAATCACCAACAGCTCAAAAGCCCATCTTGAAATCTGATTCCTTGATCGAACAAACAACTACCAAATCTAATTAAGGTGAATGCTCCAACCAACCCGCGAAATTCAAATTTTCTTACGTTTTTTGCAATTTGCAGGCCAGTGCTAGGTTGTATGTTGATTAAAATATTATTCGCGGCTGTAAGACATATGTAGTTACAGAATTATAATCATCAAAATCACCAATACAACCCTCCAAGTTCATAAAGGCGTAGGAACAAAAAAAAAACAGAAAAAGTCATTCCTACAGCTTTATGAACTTGGAGGGTTGTATTGGTGATTTTGATGATTATAATTCTGTAACTACATATGTCTTACAGCCGCGAATAATATTTTAATCAACATACAACCTAGCACTGGCCTGCAAATTGCAAAAAACGTAAGAAAATTTGAATTTCGCGGGTTGGTTGGAGCATTCACCTTAACTGGAATAGTTGATTAAAATAATTTTATTTGAGAACAATATACGTAATGAAATGATAAGTTTACGAAAAGGAATAGAAATATAAAAACTTTATACATCAAGAATATAAGAAAATATCATATTAGCTCCTCGATACAAATATTATGTACCTACGTTTATGATGTTCTCATTATCGTGTAGAACTACCCTCCGACTAAATGGATATACGTAGGTGCTGTAGGTAGTTCAAAACAGATTGTTTAAAGAAATTAATTCTTCTGTAAATTCGATTAGGTAGAAAATGATGTTTCGATATAATGAACTTTCGCGCTACCGATGATTCGAACTTACAGTTGTTCGAAATTTTGATGCATCGAGGCAGAATACGGTTGGGCTTAAAAAAATATCGGTTTAGAAGTATTACCGTGGTAACATTTTCGAGCACGTGTTTTTGGACAGTACCTACATCATTCAATATCAAATAGGTCCCCCTATTTGATATTGAATGATGACCTTCGTATAAAACCGATATTTGACACTACAATTTCTAGGAAAGGCCTGAATGAATTCGGCATCATAATTTACTCGAAGTGAAACGCCTGAGCAAATAATGTCTTTTTTAAGTCTGTTAAAAATTATTCAAAAAAACAATAAAACCAGCATTTCTTCCAATAAATAATATTTGTTTTCCAACTAAGTACCTATGTTAGATTTCGGCACTTTCCACTGTCAAGTGATCGAAAAATAAACGAAAGGCGTTTCGTTTACATAATCTTATGTAATTTTGTCTGTGAACAAGGAATACTTACAAAATAAACAGTCGGTCGAGTGTAGACCTACCGTTCACTCGAGTGAACAGTCTAATATCGACTTTAATCTCATGCTAGAATTTTATCCTCAAACGAAGAGATTTTTTTTGCAGTTTCAAACTCATTGATAATAAAACAAAATTGTAGTGTTATTTATTTTATACTTGTGTTTTTAGCTGTAATGTATTCTAGATAGTATCATCGTCTTGTATACTTTTTACAATCATGATTTGACTGTACTTAAGAGAATTTCACCAATTAATGTAAACGCGATCAGCACGTCTACACTGCGTTCAAAAGCTGTCAGTGTAGACATTTTTGTGCAATTTTGAGACTGACTCTTAAACGCGGTTTAGACGTGATCTTTAGTTTTATTGGTGTAGTTCACCCTTAGGTTATTATTTTAATAAATCATGAACTTTTATACTTTGTTTTTATTTAGATCAACAGTTCTGATCACGTAATATTAAAGGTATTAATTTGAAGGACACCTTAAAGACTTACAATCTACTGGATTCAGTAAACATTAATAATACTTACATCCTAACATTATGGAATCCTTATCCTCCACAAATAATAGTATTGAACAAAAACCTACCTACTCTAAGTACCCTTTTTGACTGTCTAAATAAAAGGGCACTAGGTACTTAAAAGATTTTTAACACAGAGTTGAGATTCCAACAGCTCAATAATATCTATAGGTATATTTAAACATTCATTTAATGTTATTGAAATGGCCAAAATATCTTTACACTACATAACATAACCCCTGTTTTTCGCGAAGGAATTGGCAGAGCTGAACTATAGTGTCTTTTGGCTACAATTGACAATATCTTCAAACTAATCAGTTCTACACATTACACTGTTTTCCTAGTATTCTCATACATGTATTAAATGTTTGTAACCAAATGCAATCAACCAACATACAAATAAGACAATAGTGGAAAAAACATCATCCTTACATTATTATCCTAAAAACAACTGTGCATTCCAAGCTTATATCTGTTCACACTTTGTCCGCATTTCTCACAAATCGCTATCTCAATATGCTCCTTGATATGCTGTTCAAGTAACTTGGTATCCGTTACCTGTTTATTACAAATATGACAAATGGTTCTATTACTTCCATGTAACAACGAGTGTCGGAATAAAGAAGTTCTTGTTGCGAAACTACGGCCACATGATTCACATAAGTGACGAGATGGCTCCGGTTTTGCAGTGTGCTTCTTAATGTGGAGGTACATTTCTTGGCGGTTGGCTGATGTTATGTTGCATATCTTGCATCTGAAACAAAGATTTATGAACGTCTTTGCCTATGAATGTTTCAAGATTAAACAGACAGTTATCTAAAACTATACTTTTTGTTGGAACGATGAGCTAGAAATGGTAGTGGAGGTCAAATAGCCAACAACTCCATGTAAAATATTGGTATTCATTGATGCGTATCACGCCTGCTGCAAACTAACAGATCCAAACACCAAGAGCAAGGGAAACTCCTGGTGGAATGCAGAACTCAGTAAGCTCAGGCAAACCATGCGCAAAGAATTTAACAGAGCCAAAAACTCCAGGCTCCCAGAAGACTGGGACTCATACGAGAAAACACAATACACCTTCAAAAAACAAGTCAGGCATGCCAGCAGAGCAGCCTGGCGAAAATTTTGTGAGGACATCGAATCAAACAGTGAAGCCGCGCGAGTAAGGAAGATCCTATCCACCGATCAGGATCGTACTCTCGGGTCGCTGAAAAACCCAGACAATACCTGCACTAAGTCGGACCACGAAACAAGTAAAATTCTTCTGGAAACCCACTTCCCAGACTGCAACCTCTTTGAGGATAAAACATGGGAAAGTGAGCCAATGCACACACCAAACGACCAGGACTGGTCCAGAGCCCGTACCATAGTAACTGAAGACAAAATAAAATGGGCAATCAAGACCTTCAAACCATACATAGCCGCAGGCTTAGACGAAATTTTCCCAGCCCTGCTACAATGGGGTGTAGACGTCCTTACACCGTGGCTGGCCGTCATCTATCAAGCCTGCCTGGCACACAACTATGTACTACTTGAATGGCGAGAAGTGAAAGTTATTTTCATCCCCAAACCAGGCAAACCAGACTACACACAACCCAAAGCGTACAGACCAATAAGCCTGACATCATTCCTCCTGAAAACCCTCGAGAGACTCTGTGACCGACACATCCGGGACGGACCTCTTCGGGAGCTACCACTACACAAGAACCAACACGCCTACTCCACAGGAAAATCAACAAAATCCGCACTACACAGTGTGATCTCTAAGATCGAATGTGCAGTAGACCACAAGTGCTCCTCACTAGCTGTTTTTATTGACATAGAAGGGGCTTTTGACAAAACTATTTTCCATAGCATCAACGCAGTCCTCGAGAATCACGGTGTGGACTCGACCCTGCGAAGATGGATCACAAATATGCTAAGACTCAGGGCCGTACACGTTCTGCGCCTGGATAGAGATAGCCTGCGACTGGTGGCGGGGACCATCACTGAATGAATGAGACATTTATTTGCTACTGCACTGCACTGGACACTGTTCACTAAACAAACACTTCCACACCCTAGGTATCACTGACAGTCCCCTGTGCAGGGCGTGCATGGAGGCGGAGGAAACGATAGCGCACGTACTCCTTGAGTGTACTGGCGTCACCCAGATACGCGAGGAGACCCTTGGAACGCCAGGATCTCTTGCGGATGCCCTGAGAAGACCGGGAAGTCTGATCTGCTTCTGGAGGGAGGTGGGCTGGTTGGAGTAACGGCCACCATGGCTCACGCACAATGGTCCACTTTAAGGACTAAGTCCCTAACATAGAACATAGAACAACTGGTATTCAGCTGCATCCAGTTAGACTGGAAGCCAACCCACAAAGTTGGAAAAAGGCTAGGCAGATGATGATGATGAGCTAGGAATGGTAAAATTTTGAGAAGGTGAATTTTATACAACAGGTAACAGGTGCATAAACCATCATCTTCCTCTTGGCCTTTCTTATTTGCTGTCAGTGAAGCATGTTTCTTCTTACCACTATTGTTAATTTGAAAGTTTAGATGGATGGATTTGGATGCTTGTTACTCAATCTAGTATAGCACATAGGCTACTTTTTTTTCCTCATGATCATAGTTATGGGCAACGGACAGCTAGCCTTCCATAATTCTCTATAAGTCATAATCTCAGTAGTCACTCCCCTTCTAGCTTACATCTGTCACTCAGTTCAGCTAGCTTCCAATCTAACCGGATGCAACTGAATACTAGTATTTTACATGGAGCGACTGCCTATCTGACCTTCATAACCCAGTTACTATTGGGTAATATGATAAGACTGGTTGTCAGACTTTCGGGCAACTGACTATTTTACAACATTTCCTAAATCTTCCATATTGCTCAAAACAATCTTACCTTAATCAAAACTCTTACCTGTACATAACATTCTCAGGTTTCTCATGTTCCTCCTTCCTATGTTTATTCAACGCATCACTGCCGTGAAAAGTGTGACCGCAGATATCACAAACTCTCTCCTCAACCTTCAAAATATGTTCCTTAGCATGTTTGTATAACTGAAACCTTTCTCTGAATGTATCTCCGCATCCCTTACATCGGTACACGCAGCCTACTGCCGCTGCATAGTCCGTGTGGCAAGTTTTGTGGTGTTGGATCAGTCTCTCCTTAGATGGAAACTCTTCACCGCAGTTGCAAGAGAAGTTACCGGAAGTATTGTGTGTCATTGAGTGCTGTTGCATCTGTTGTTTAGAGTTGAATAGCATGTTACAGTGTACGCAAGTTCGCAGTGCTAAATCACAAATGCACAAGTGCTGCAATAATTTTTGTACGGAGTCATATTTAAGTTTGCAACCAAAACATATGAAGGAATTTTTTTCCATCTTTACCTGGTTTACTTTAATTTTTGGATCAGCTTCTTTTGATAAAAGGTTTTTTAACTGTACATCTGTGTCCATCACATCTCTTTCTGATTTAAATTTCTTTGCTATATCTTTCTTTTTAGGACTTGGCACTTTAATAGTTTTATTATTAATCTTGCTTATTTCAAAAGAATGTTCATTTTTGTCCAACATATTTACAATACAAGGTATATCTTCCTTACCAAGGTTGTTCAAGTACTCTTCTATATTCGCAGTGTTGTTTAGAAACTCTAAGAGCGAATCCGAGTTGTATTCTGAGTCAGGTAAGGGTTGTATCACCATTTTGTTTTCAGTTGATTTCTTTGTCTTCTCTTGCACTGAAGACTCAAGCCAGTCTTGTGAACAACGAGCGTTTAGTAGGAAATTGTAGAATTGGTTTAATAATGACACACAAGACAAGCAAACTGTCTTTGGAAGATGGTCATTTGAGGATATAGTTACTGATAGGCAAGCTTTCATGTGTAAGCTGATGGTAGGGTCTCCGAGTATGGAGACATGGTCCGACTCCACGTCCAAACATATGCGGCAACAGTTTTGGACGTCATCGCACATATTTCTTATTTACAATCAGGATTTATTTATTTTAACAGAGAAACACCGATTTATCTTGAACTTTTGACAGGTGACATGACAACAGAAAATCAACAAATAATAATTTGTGTAAATGTCACAAATATTTGTTGATTTTCTGTTGTCACCTGTCAAAAGTATGTCGTTCAAAACCTTTCAAAACCGTTCAAAACCGTGTTTCTTTTATTTCGTTTTATCATTTTTTAAATAATAAATCCTAAGTAAACAATTTTCTCGGTAATACAACATTATCCTTTTATCAGTCTCATAGGCAGAAAGATTTGTATCTCCACCCGATTGAGAAAACTATTTTATTCATCATCACTGTTTATGAACAAAGAGTTAGCTTCTATCAAGCCACGAGGTCAAGGTCATTGAAATTAGGAATCCGTGAATAAATGAAAAATCCAATACACGATTATACTGATTAATTTAAAAATGATTATAGATTGGATAATTATTCGGATGTTTATTTACCTATAGTTTGAGGTTGACTTTCCATATATATAGTAATATATATGGAAAGTCAACGTCAAACTATAGAAAAGTAGAAAAAAAGTGAAAAAAGTGGAAAGTAGTAGTTTAATAATACTCTTTGGGTTGACTAGTATGGAGCACGCGTCAGTACGGACGGTGGCTTGCCTAGATACGGTTACGGATCGACCCGTAAACCCGTCTTCCCAGAGATAGTGGGACGAGCCGCTGTGCGGTTGCTACGGAACAATTTAGTTAATACGTCAACCCCGCCTGCTGACTGTGGGCACAAATGGGATTCGGCTCTGGCTTCAGGCACTACTATCACCCAACATAGGCGCTATGCTGGGTGACACCACGTTTAACCTCACTACCTGCGTTTGGGAGCCCCACATCGCTGTCAATGTGGCGAAGCTGTCGACTGCCTCAGACACCATGGGGCCATGAAGTCCGAGGGCTAACCTACTATTTCGGGATATCGCCAAGCGGTTGGTCGACTCTTCTTGTGAATATAATAGAGGGCTGGTCTATTTTTTGGCCAAAGAATCAGCATTGCCATCCAACGGCGGTAATGCTGCCAGCTTTCTGAGCATTTTTCCCGTTGACTGCGATGCGGACGAATTTTTTGATGCCTTTTAATTATTTTCTGCTTTCTGCTTTTGTCTGTATACCTAGTATTTTTTACTAGGTATACAGAATACGACAGACGCGGCTGGCAGAGAGATATGAGAAAGCTCAAAAAGTATACAAAGTAGTATACGCGTGCCATGCATGATTGATAAAAGTAACCATCTATGTAAGCGTTTTAGTTTAATAGCTCCTACTACTACAATGTCGTATTTCGAAACTGTCAAACTCTTTAATCTTTCTTTTAATCGTTCTTCTAATTCGTAAGTTTAATTTTATTAAAACAATTTGTACGGAACTATAGTTCGAAATCTGCACTGCGATTGTCCAGCCGCCTGTCTGTCCAACTGACATGACATTTGACATTCATGTTTTTTTGACAATTCCTTGGAAGGCTTGAGGTGGGTAGGTCCTCCAATCGAGATTTGCGAATTAATTGTAACAAATCGGGCTCGTTATTAGATGTGTGACCGTTTTTATCGTGTGTATAGTCGCGAACTTTAAACGTGACAATATTCAAATTATCAAAACCGGACTTTATAGTGTGAATAATCCAAAATAGAATCACGAAACGATGTGTTTTGACGTAATTAAAAGCGACAAGTGACGCTGTAGAGCGTGATTTGGTGATTAATCCTTGCTTTCCTTCATACTAGTGCTTTGTTTCACTGTACGTTACCAGAAACCAAAATGTCTAAGGACAATAATTTCGGTAGTGAGGCACAGGAATCTCTGTTATATTCTGCCAGACATGGAGAGCTATCGGTGGTCAAGGCTATGCTGGAAGCGAAGAATGAAGGGAAACTTACTTTGGATATCAATTGCAAAGGTAAGATTGTCATGGTTAGGCTATGATCTTACAGTAAAGTCAGTAGTCTAGCAAACTTTGTGTTATTATCAAAAATGTTGGGTAAACTGTTGCTATAAAATACTCCTATGTATTTCTAGCAAGAAGTTATAGCAAACATTCCACACATCTGTAAAAGCTATAGAATTGAGGAAAGTGTCATAAGAAACATGCAGTAAGCCCTAATTGCTGTAAAATCAACTTTGTCGCAAAGTAAACACTCCATGTCCTGTCTAATTAGAGAGCCTATCTTACAATTTGGTAAGGCATAAGGCTATTACAATACATAAGTACATATTTAACTTAATATGATCAACACTGTTCATACTTAGGGATCTATTGAAGACCTTTACTTCATCATACTTTCCTCATCATATTGGGGTTGGCTTCCAGTCTAACTTGTAACTGAATACCACATAAATAGTATGGAGCAATGGCCTAAGATCTCACCAGCTTAACCCAGTTACAGTAACAGGGTAACACAATACCCCTTGCCAAGGCTGGCTGTAAGAGTTTCAAAACCTATAATTTCAGGTGAATATTGAAACTTAAATAACTAGTTGAGGTAACTTTTCTAAACTCTGTGGTATGATGTTATGAAATTAGACTGAATGTGGCATGTTCCGCGGTTGGTCCTTGCAACCAATCAGGCTATAAGAGTGAAGGAAGAAACAGTGCAGCTGTATTCACACACATTATGCACTCATAACATTTCTTGCTACCTGAAAAAGTAGAGAGAGAAAAGTACAGAGTATGGTTGAACTTTGAACAGTAGTCAAGTGTTTATTATCATAAGTTTTTAATTGCTGTAGTCATCAGCTGAGTCTGAGCTCTTCCATTGCTATAAATAGATTAAGTACTGGAAATAAATGGTGAACTATTGAACTGTGAGAGTATTGTAATGGTTTTTACGCTATTTCAAGCCAGTTTTTTTAACACCAGAGATTACAATGCTTTCGAGACTGAAGTTAAAAAACATTTGGTTTTAAAGAATTGTTTTATTCCCCTGGAATTAAGATGAAAAGCAATCAGATATTATGTAATCAGTGCATAATATATTCAAGTATGTGCAGTGAATTAACATAAGTATTAGTTTTTCCTGTTACTTAGTCATAAATACATAATATTGCTTGCAGTTACAATATTATGACTTTGTCTCAAACACATATGACCAACAGCAGGTATAAGCAGGCTTACAACTTAATCACATATGACCAATAACAGTAAGCAGGGGTTCTGCCTCCTTATTTTATTATACAATGTTGCACATGGCAACATTGTATAATAAAATAACAGGAGGGTGGGTGTATTTTTAGAGGTGGATAATTGTAAAATAAAATAAAACACAGAAAAATGTAATATTAAAATTTAATATCCATGAAATTTATTTATTTATTTATTCAACTTACAACTATCATTACAGGTAATCTTAAACCTAATTTGATAGTGTGGCTATCAAAACCAATTATAAAAAAGAAAAAAAATTAACAATAAGAATAACTTAACAACAATTTGGCTTTATTTGATTGATGAAACACCCTTTATTATTCTGAAATGTTTCAAATCTAGGCAAGTATCAATATTGCTGGATAGGCAATTTTAACTCATGTGTAAAACAAGGGAAAGTAATTTTTAACTAGATTTACTACAAACTTAAATTAAGAATTCTCATTATTCAACGAAACAGCTGTATTGCGGTAAATTGATACAGGTCTTCAATTTTCTTAACAATAATTGATTTCTCGGATTTTTCTTCCTAAGTTGATGTTGGATGGTTGTCACTGAAATTGACCTCTTTATAATATTAGTATAGCAAAACATTCACCTTTCAGCAGGACAATAACAGGGACATATTATTATTTCTCCTAACATAAATTGTTCTTTTTTCAGGCAAAACCAAAAGCAACCTAGGCTGGACACCACTGCACTTGGCTACATACTTTGGGCACACAGATGTGGTGGAAGCCTTATTGGAAGCAGGGGCTAGTGTTGACGAAGTCAATGACACTGGCGACTCGGCACTGCACAAGGCCTCCTTTATTGGGAATGAGGTAGGGAAGAAAAAACTTTGAGAGTTTATGTAGTAGGTTCAAATTGATTTGAATGACTGCTTTATTGGTCAACTGAACAAGTTGACAAGTTTTAAACACTCGACTCTAGTGGCTGCAAGTAGTTTTAAATTCTGTTATTGGCAATAGGTAGGCATGCTCTTTATTGACTGGCAACTCAATATAATTAGGGAGAGTGTACCTATCTATTGAAATGTGGGTGTGCCTTTCACCTCTACCTACAGTGAACAGTCACTACCCCAGGGACGTGTTCCATGTGTATCTAGGCATGTGTACTATTTATTAGACTAGCTTGTAGCAAATTATGAGATTTTTTTCTCAGAATTTTGGAGTTCACACTGAAGTTCTATCTATTTCGAAATAAAACGCTGCTTAAGTACTAACCACATTTAGGGTGGAACCGCCAGGGTAGCCCGCGAAATTCAAAATTTTCTTAGGTTTTTTACTATTTGCAGGTCAGTGTCAGGTTGTATGTTGATGAAAAATGAGTCACGCCAGTAACATGTACTTATGTAGTTACAAAATTATAATCATTAAAATCATTAATATAACCATTATAAAAATATATATAAATAATAAAAATAAATATAAAAAAATAAATACATAAATAAAAATAAATATAAAAAAATAAATACATAAATAAATATATATATAAATCAAAATTCATATTTTTTTTTTTCATTCAATATATTTCATGAAAAAAACTCAAATCAAATCATTTATTTGCTTGAATATGGGTAGGTACATGAGGTGATACATACAACAGAAGTTCTTTAAGCCATATACTACCTTAACAGGTGTGCAAATATCTGTTACAATAAAAAAAAAAAAAAGTCATTCAGTGGGGTTAAATGAACTGGGAGGGTAGTATTAATGATTTTAATGATTATAATTTTGTAACTACGTACTGTTACTTAATGTCCACTTGCACACACAGCCTACAATAGTATGTAAATCTATCCATCTCTTTCCCTCCCATAGGAACTAGTAATCCTCCTTCTCAAACACAAAGCCGACGTCAACATAATGAACGGCGAAGGTCGAACACCGTGTGACATGTCAAAGACAAGAGACGTCCAACGACTATTAGAGGCGGCTGGGAGGGCAGAGAGGCATGAACGGGAGCTTCGACTGCTTACCGCCGCTAAGGATGGCAGGATTGAGGATATACAGGAGGTGGTAAGTTAATGACATACTTACTTTTAATTTTTTTAAAATAAGTATACCTTTAACATCTGCCGATTATATTTTCCCAACATTTTGGAGTTGACTTCCAGTCTAACCGCAAGCAGTGTAATACCACAATCCAGTTACTGAGGAAAATGTTACCCCTTGGTAAGACTGGTTGTCAGACTTTCGGGCCGTCTGACTACCCGTAACGACAGCTGGGACCAACGGCTTAATTTGTTATCCGAGGACGTATGCTTTCGGTACAGACCTATGTAACGGGTTGTCACCCAATCGCGGACTAACCTCGGCAAGCGTTGCTTACCCTTTGGTCGACCCTTGCGGCTGTTGTTATTTAACCACGAGCCCTTCTTATGTGATCATTTGAGATTATAGTATTAGCAAAAAAAAAAAAAAAAAAAAATACTTACAAATAATTTATTGCACACCCCAGTGGTGGCCACTACGTACAGACGGAACTCATACATGGTGAGAGCGAGTCGTTTGTATAACGCAACCTGCCGGGAAGCTGAGATCGATATTTTCAATACCTACTAGCATAGCTAAATAAAAAAAAAAACTTTATCCAATGGCTTCTTCGAGCGTAAATAGTAATTTTTCTTTGTGTTATTTAACTGTAGTAGTGGTGTTTTTCTATCCATAATATGTATGTATTTACAAAAAAAAAATGTATATATGTAGTTTATCAGCCATCTAGCTACCATAACACAAGCATTAGGTTGCTTAGCTTGGGACTAGATGGTGCTGTGTGAAATGTCCAGGGATATATTTATTTTATTTTTATAGTCTATTAAAAATTTTAAGTTTCATATTTTAAACACTACATGTGGAAACTTGTAATTGGCCATATTTTGTGTAAGCGACTACTCAATGTCTGTTTAGCTGTAAGTTTTCCTAAAAAATCAATAAATAAATAAATATGGTTTGCAGTGTGACGTTTTGTAACTGTATCAAAAGGCAACGCCATGGCCCGAGACTATCGATGATACGGTCCAATCACTAATGGAATTAGTAAACTTTATGGTAGGACTAGTAACCTAATTGCGTAACGAATTTGTTATTGAACAGATCTCGCAATTTCTCAAGCATAGCCGAATATATTTAGGAGCAGAATATTGTTGTATTTTTAAAATTAGAACAATCAAAATATGTTCAGCTGCTACGCAAATTAACAGGCTGTACCCATCAGTTTAAATCAAGGGAATTATTTTCATGCAGCATTATCAGCATGTTTCCTGTCACCAAAATCCTTCAGTTGCTCTGATGATGATGCCATCTAGCCGATTTCGGCTACAGCGAGTGTATTCGATGGCTTCCTAGATTGGTTCTTGAGAACTTTGATGTGCTGATATAGAAAGAAAGAAAGAAAATTGTGTTTATTTGTCATTAAAACAAAAATCCCTTAAAAATTATACAAAATAAATAAACAAACAAAACTAATAATGCCAAAAAGGCCTCAGCTCAGCACAATGCCAGATAGCAACATAAGATGTATCACCTGACGCTGATTTTCAGCTGCAACCCACGTTCTTGTAAATGTGCTCTCAAGTGGCTAGCACAAACATACACGGACATATCAGAACATCATTGACGACATTGTAGGGTAGCTGTAGGTGGTCTAGCTTTAAGGTCATCAGTTGCTCTAATCACCATCCGGATTAATAAATATTTCCTGTCCTATTTCAGCTAAGCAGCCCAAACTCTCCTAACATAAACTGTGTGGACGCTCAAGGCAACACGTGCCTGCACTGCGCCGCTTACAGAGGGCACACACGACTCGCCGTGTTACTACTACAAAATGGAGTCGATACTACTCTCAGGAATAATAGTGGTATGTCCAATCGCATGCCCATATAGTGTTAAAAAAACTGGCCAAGTGCGAGTTGGACTCGCGCACCGGAGGTTCCGTATAAACTTGTAGGTATTTTGAAAGATGGTTTTTTCCTTGACTTGTGCTATAACTATAAGACAATGCTTCTTGCCAAATTTCATGATTCTACGTCAACGGGAAGTACCCTATAAATCTTGATTTCTTTGAGAGTGTGGAAATATACGTTTTTTGCGGCATAAACAGCCGTATCTTTTTTTTACGTGAACTTAAACGTTTGGATTTTTCACAGTTTCAAGAGACTGTAGACTTGAGTATATGGTTTTAATTTAAACTCGATACCTCTCACGCGTTCCCGAGATAAAGGGTCTTGACAGACAGACAGACAGACGGACGGACGGACGGACCCACGGACGGACGGACAACAAAGTGATCCTAAAGGGCTCCGTTTTTTCCTTTTGAGGTACGGAACCTTAAAAAGTAAATAAAATGTGTTATTCTTTCTAGTCAGCTATTATCAAATAGATCCCATCAGTATTTTTACTAAAAAACTAAAAATAGACATGGGAAATTGGAATGTCAATAATTAAAAACAAATGACACCGTACATATTTCAGACAACAAATTAATTACATTTAAGTATCATTCAATTCAGGAATACAGAGATGTCATATTACTTATCAATTTAAAGTCTTATCGGTCAGAAATTCTTCAATTGAGTAATAACATTTATTAAGTACCTAATAGATCTGTCAATTTCTTTTTGAAAAGTAGAAATATCTCATTTTTTATTACATTGGGTATTTTGTTATAAATTATCGGATCCATACATATGATACTTTAAGGCCTCTGCCTCGAATTTTGCGGGCAGCGGAGCGGCGGCGGCGGCGGTGCTCGTTGACTGGAGTGCACCGCTCGTTGCCCGCCCCCGCGCCGCTGTTTTCGAGAACCGGTCCATTTGATTTTACGCATAAGATCCTGCCGCTCCCGCGCCGCCGCCGCCGCCGCCCCGCTGCCCGCAAAATTCGAGGCAGAGGCCTTATAGGGTGGTATCGGAACCACTAACAATCATCATTTTTTTGAGACCTTATTAATGATTCATTAATAAGGTGTCAAAAAATCTGATATTCCAACTGACTACCTATTCTCCCTGCGGTCGTTGTCTCGGTAGTACCTTGTCATTAGAGTAAATAAAATAAGCTCTTTAACGATCAAGTCTATGAACTTTCGCTAGCTAATTTAATTTCAATCACAAAAGTGCGACTATCACACATAGACGCACTTCTAGGGTATTACAAAATATTTCGATAGGTGTCATAAAGCAGTGCAAATAATCGCTATAGGTAGCCGGATGTATTTAAAATATCTTTCGGAGGCTCTCATCTGGCAAAGTGCAGTAGAGCGCGCGAGGGTCAAAGCGGATGGAGGTGAAATATTTGGTTATATATTTATCAGCAAGCACAATATCGATCATTTTGGCGGTATCGATGAGACTCCTTTTATTTTACTGCAGTATTAAATACAAATTAGGTGCCCCGTACTTACACTATAATTATAAATATTTGACTTGATTAAATTAAATTATTTGTTTTGATTTGATTTGACGAATAACTGCCGGAAATACATTGTGAAGGATGGTACGGTTGACATATGTAGGGCATGCCACCGTCCAGGAGAATCGATTCGACACATATTTCTGGGTGTTCTCGTCTAGCTAACGGAGAGTACTTGCATAGACACAACCTCGTTGCCAGGATTATCCATCAGTAACTTGCTTTGAAGTACAACCTTGTGGAATCAGAAGTGCCATACTATAAGTATGCGCCCGACCCAGTTCTCGATAATTGTAATATCACGTTGTACTGGGATCGACCTATAGTCACTGACAGAACTATTGTTGCCAATAAGCCTGACCTTTTGGTGATAGATTGATTGGAGCGTCGCGCAATAATTGTTGATATAATGGTCCCGCATGACGAGAACCTCGTGAAAGCAGAGAAAGATAAACAATTCAAATGCCTAGATCTGGCTCGCGAGGTTGTCGACATGTGGGACGTGAGTACAGCAGTCATTGTGCCGATAGTCGTGTCGGCCAATGGCTTAATTGCCAATAGCTCTCTCAGCTGGATCAAGGGCTTGATTCAGAAAGCAGAACTTCTGGATACGGCGCGTATTGTTATGAGGTTCCTCTCTCAAGAGCCCTGACCACCGGTAGCTCGGACCCTGTTCCCGATGCTGGTGGGCTACTATGTTTTATATTTTAAAATGTTTTTTAAATTGTTTTATTTTGGAATATTTAAAAATATAAATAATTTGTTAAAAAATGAATAAACGAATTAAATATTCTAAAAAGTATAAAAGAAGACCTATGCAGGACTACATTTGCTTTGTAGAAAGTGAATTACCTAAACTTTTTAGGGTTCCGCGCCTCAAAAGGAAAAAACGGAACCCTTACACTATAAGGGTTCCGCTTTTATAAGTCTAATAGGATCACTTTGTTGTCGGTCTGTCTGTCTGTCCCTCCGTCCGTCTGCCTGTCAAAACCCTTTATCTCGGGAACGTGTGGAGGTACCGAGTTGAAATTAAAACCATATACTCAGGTCTACAGTCCCTTGGAGCTGTGAAAAAATCAAACTTCCAAGTTAACGTAAAAAAAAGTTATGGCCGTTAATGCTGCAAAAAACGTATATTTCGAGGTACTTTCAAGGGAATCAAAATTTTTAGGGTACATCCCGTTGACCTAGAATCATGAAATTTGGCAAGTAGCAATGTCTTACAGCACATGTAAAGGGAAAAATCTGAAAACCGTAAATATGTAGTTTAATAAGAAAATACCTACAAGTTTATACGGAACCCTCGGTGCGGAGTCCGACTCACACTTGGCCGGTTTTTTAACACTCAAACATGTTTTCTTGCAGGTCAGCTAGCTATCGACATGGCTAAAGACACAGAAATGCGCGAGGTATTGAGCGTTAGACCCGTACAACGGTTGCAGAGAACTGCTGCGAGGTTTGAAGGTCCACTTTTGAAGAGGTCCCGGTTCTTGGGATGGAGACCTGTTTGGGTAAGCAGATGTTTGGGTGACCAATTTGGTTAGGTTAGGTCAAAATAAGGCTCGTAATTGGCGGCGAGATGGGCATACGACATAGTTGCTATCGGGGGAAAAGCCAGGATGAGGCTGGCAGTAGACCGTGGATATTGGCATAAGAAAAGAGATGAATGATGATGATGGAGGCTCGTAAGATTCGTAATGTTACCTATTATTTGTTAGGTAATATTAAGAATCTTACGAGTCTTATTTTAAAGTAGCTAAAGTTGAATTTTATCATGTGGAATGTGGTCGAAGGACTGTGATAAAATCATATGAAAGGTGATTCTGGTCTATCTGTTTAGAATACTCAGTTCATTTCTCGCTTCCAAGATTGTAGACTTAGCTTTAATTACTATCGAACGCAACGTCTCTGTTAGTGGTCTTACATTTAGAGAACTTATTTTATTCAATTACCGTGTTTTTAGTACTAAACATTCCTTTAAATATCCCAGGCGGTCCTCCAGCGCGGCGTGCTGCTGTACTACGGGTCCCGCGCGGAGGCCGCGCGCGGCGGCACGGCGTGGCGCGCGCGCAAGTACCTGGACGCCGCCGCGCTGTGCGCCGCGCCCGCCGAGCCCGCGCTCCTCGTGCTGCGCTTCAGCGACGGCGACACGCACCGCCTGGCCGTGCAGGGGGACAAGGACGTGGCTGCCTGCAGACAAGTCAGTTATACTTTTTAATTCAACGTTACTATTATGGGAACAAATATAAATGGTACTCTTCTTTTGAAAACTGCAACAGTTTGGCAGTTCCTAATGTTAGACGTAAGTGAATTCCACAATCGCACAGCGTGTACTGTGAAGGAGTAGAAGTAGAAGTCGGTGGAGTGGGGAGGGGATTTAAGGAAGTTTCTAAGATGCGACCTACAATGTGCAACAGAGGGACGGGAGTAGGAAAAGCGTTCCCGCAGATAGGGTGGAGTTTTAGAGTAATGAAGGATGTTAAGTAGCAGACACAATATCCGAGAGTTCCTGAGAAGTTGAATTGGAAGCCACTTGAGTATTTTGCGAAAGTTAGAAACATGATCATGCTTTTTGAGGTTAAAAAGAAAACGAATACAGATACAGGTAGCTGACGGTATTTTACATGGAGCTGTATTTTCGCGAAGCGAGGGAATTTGTATAAACAAAGCGAACGTTTGGCGAGCTAAACTATGTGGGTTCAAACCCTAAACTACGGTCGGACGGGTGGACGAGCGAGCGGGCGCACCGGGCGAGGTGCATTTCGTTCACATCGTTAGTATCGCTGACGTAGCTTAGCTCTGTAGTTCGCGGTGTGAACCGAAGTATGAAAAGAGGTGAAACTATGCTCGCCCTGCTCGCTCGCTCGCACGCTAGCTGGCGGTGTGGCCTGCTCCTTCGTAAGACTGATTGTCAGACTTCCAGGCTTCTGACTATTCGTAACAAGAGCCTAAGATCTACAAGTTAGTGTACATGCCAATAACTGTGCCCGCTGCGACCTTTAACAAGTAGTCATTATAGAAATAACAACTGACATGGTGGGTTATCACGACGAGCTATTTTATTCGAACTTGTGTGGGAACTGGGATCATTTTCTAAAGTCCACCATTTTGTTCCAGCAATGGGTAACAGCAATGAACGAGCATATAGCGTACTCCGGTCACTATCTGTGGGCGGGCGCCTCACCAGACTCTGCGAGGGAGGCCACCGAGGATTTGGAAGATGAATGCAAACCGTTAGGTAAGAAACTAAAGATAGTTATTTAAATAAATCTTATATGGTCGTTCGGTAAGGTTCGTTTAAGGTGGAACCGGTAGGGTAGACCGCAAAATTCAAATTTTCTTAAGTTTTTTGCAATTTGCAGGTCGGTATCATATCAGGTCGTATGTTGATTAAATTCAATTCATTTATTTGAAAAACTTGTGTAGATAATATACATGGTATGATGTTTATTATAGGTGTTACAAGGTATTCTTTGGCTCAACATGTTTGACCATGGCTGGTGTACAAATTAGGTCGAAAGACCAATAGATTTCAAAAAAATAATTAAAATACCAAGAATAATAATATAAATAAGTCAACAATTAACATCAATATTAAATTAAAACATTAGGTAAAAAGTCATGCGATTCAAAATAAATAGAATAGATTCAGTGGGTATATTTAGCGAGATTTGTCATTTAACAATTCATTAGCATTATAATAGGCTTTTTCTGTCAGGATCTTTTTTTAAAGGTTTTCTTAAATTGGTCAAAAAACACATTTAGCCACACACACACACATTTAGCCACTACACATACTACTACTACTACTTTTTTTAAACATTTTATTTGGTTTAAAATATGCTATTATAATATCCCATTCAATGACTATTTTCATGAAGAATGACTATTTTCATGAAATAGTCATTCAATGGGATTTGTACGAGCCAATTATGCTCATACAGCAAAAGTACGTTTCTACGCACGTAATGAATTGCGCTAAACGTACTTTATTTATTTTATTTTAACATTCATTCATCACTAAAACTTAGCCACGAGCGGGTCGATCAATAATAACATTGTATCAAGTGCGGCTCAGATAACTAAACAATCCTAACTTAATTAAACTTTTGAAACTAACAGTGGTTTGAGGTGAGTTAACTACCTTCCTAAAACACTACCGTATCAGTCAACGACAAGAATACCCCAACATCTTTTGGTCCTTCGAGCCGGATGACGCGGCAAATCACCTTGTGAGTCGTCGAAAACGTCGTTGTCGTCGTTGTTTTTAAGATCTTGTTTGTAATTATTACCTATGTTTACGAATAAATGATTCTGATTCTGATTCTGAAATGGAAATGAACTTAGAGAGTTCTATTGATGATTTTAATGATTATAATTCTGTAAATATGTACGTGTTACGGCCGGGGATCATATTTTGTTCACCATACAGCCTGACACTGACCAGCAAATTGCAAACAACGAAAGAAAATTTGAAGTTCGCGGGCTAGACTGGCGCTGATAAAACGAACTGAACTAATGAAAAGTAGTTAACATCGTTTTTGAAGTATTTTTTAGACAGAACTTTGTCGGGCTGCGGGACTGTTCGAAAGAGATTATACCGCGGCGCTGGAACACAAAGGGCAAATGGATGGGTTTTAGTCAGTAAAAGTCTGACACTCCCTTCCGCTCCGCCCAGAGCGGGCCTCCTCCCGCTCTGGGCGGAGCGGAAGGGAGTGTAAACATTGCAGTTCAACATTTTATGATTTCCCATCCCAAAAAAAAGACAGAACTTTGCCGAGTTGATATTGACACTTAAATAAATATTTTTAGATAAAGAAATACACATAACAGTATTTCCATTTGTTGCAGGTTCAATGCAAGACGCGTTAACAGCAGCGACGAACAGTCTTGCTTTGTTAGACACACAACTACGCGAGTGTGCCGCCATTGTTGCAGCTTTGGATAAAAGTGTCAATGTTGGGAACTCACTGCATCATTCCGCGTATATGGTATGAACAATTTAAATTTCCGTAATATGCTGCAGTGGCTTATTCAAGTTAAACGGAAAGCGGCTTTAGTTACTTTATCATAAGGTTTAAATTCGTGTGACTATAAAACCTCGCGGCTTTTCGCGTCTCTTCGTCTTATTTGTATTATTATTTCATTCAAACTATATTTCCGCTCTATAGTAAAGTAATTAAAATTAACAATTTCGAAAGATTTGACTAAACGGTAAACACTTCATCGCGGTCTCCGTTGATGAGATTGGTAGATAGTGACTGGAACTTGCTATTTCCCTGTAGTTCTCGTCTAGGAAACTATTTGGTGGGCCTTTTTTTTTTTAATAAAACGTGATAATAATGAACAATTCTTATCTATTGCCTCGTTAGTCAAGTGGTCGCAAGCGCGACTGCCGAGCGTGAGGTCCTGGGTTCAATTCTCAGGTCGGGCAGTCTTATTGGGTTTTTCCTTCAGGAATTTCTCAGTAGCAGCCACAGAGTCTGGATTTATGCCCGGTTGATGGCAATAGGCTCGGCCCCTAGGGGACTTAAACATAACTGGTGAAATGTGGATGTACTATTAGGTACACCTTTCAAGGATTCCTGGCGTGATTTTATTTTATAATGTATTGTCTATCCTTCAGCGCTTCCAGCACGCATGCGGCACGGGCTCCGAAGCGTTGTCAGCGCTTCGCCACTGCGCCGCGCTGGTGGCGCAGGCGCGGGACTCCGACACCGCCAAACTCAATAGAGAGGTAACTGCCACCAAATACACTCAACTGATCACAGATTTAAATCAATAGATGTACCTACACCGTACTTAAGTTTAAGAAAATGTTTCAAAACAAAAGTATGAGCTCATACATCCCGTATGGAAGTATACGGAAGTGAGCGTGAAAATAATATTTGAATTTGATTTAACCTTTTGAACGCCATTGTCACATATACGTGACATGCAAGTGCGTGACCTATACACCAAACGACACAAATGTGTCACAAAATGGTAGGTGAAATTGTGGCATGGCGTGAAGGGCACGCGCGTGCGTTTATGCTCTGGCGTTCAAAAGGTTAAATGTAATTTTCAACATACAAATGTTAATATTTTTTTATATTTTGAATGATTAAAATCATCGCAACTGGAGAACTTGTCTGTAGTTACTTATTTGATAAACACTCGTTATCTATAACAGATAGAACGCAACCGTGTGCTAGAAGAGGCATTGGCAGCTTTGGCGAGGACGCATCACGCGCTAGAGATGTCAGTTGCTGAAGAACTCACCAAGGTATGGGTTTCCATTTTGAACTTAGATCCATGATTGTTGAGTCGATATTCGAATAACAATAAATGTTTTTTGAGTTGTTAGGAATACATAGGTATTATAGAAATACAATATTAGTTGTTTTGTTTCAGAGCAAAAGAAAGAAAAAGTCGAAGTCTTCATCAACATTAAATGATTCAAAGGAAAACTTTTTTGACGTTTTCGAAGGTAGGATTCAATAAAAGTTTTTTTGTTGAATTCCACATTAAAAAAATTCGTTGAACATTTATGGTACGGCAGATTTAAAAAAAATACCGATGAAAAATTTCAATGTGTGGGGGCCCGGGGGGCGGCGGGGGGCTTCAGAATAATGTATAATTCAGAATAATAATAATACGTGGTAGAGCCGGTGTCCCTTATATATTTTTTTTAATTTAATAATGTTTGTTAATTCAATATTGTCATCAATATTTTGCCCCTAGAGTCCGAAGATGAGGACGACACATTGGTGACGGCTGGTCTCTCGAGTCCGCTGGGCGCTTTGAGTCCTTGGGGCAGCAGTCCCGACTTGACGAGACGAACTCCTATAGGCAGCCTTGATGGTAAAAATAATTGACTAATTTAGGTCTTGAGTTTTCTTTCAAACTATGTATTTTTATCCTGAAAGGTTTTCTCACTTAAATTCTTAGTTTTTGATCACCCTGAACCTCTCCAGGGGTTATTGACATCATTATAAAAAAGAAACGTGTACTATGGGACGAATCTTAAAATCGCAAAAAACAATCTATACTATTATTTTATATATATATATAATATTATAAAGCAGAAGAGTTGGTTTGTTTGTTTGCTTGAACGCGCTAATCTCAGGAACTGCTGGTTCGAATTGAAAAATTCTTTTTGTGTTGGGTAGTCCATTTATCGAGGAAGGCTATAGGCTATATAACATTACGCTACGACCCTTAGGAGCTGCGCAGTGTGTGACACCGCGGGAAACAGCTAGTAATAAAATAAATGTGCTCTATATTTTGACTATATAAGTGAACACAAATGTGTAAGACTACTGATTCAGTATAGGTTTAAGGCAATTGAAAAATTAAGCATGTAAATCTCTCTTTCTAATTCCTTCTTTAGCCATTTCGTCATGAATGACATGACGTCAGCGCTTGTCTCAATGATGGCGTTCGTCTTCAGGCACCCACTGCGTGACGACTTTGACCTTCAACGTTTTAACAATATATCACATGATCTCGGTGATACTCTTTCGATAGGTGACAAAACGCCAACAAACGAGGAACAAGAAGAGCGTTACACCCGGCGTCTGTCCGACTCGTCCGGCTCGCCGGTGTCGCTGCACACGGCCGTCAGCGCCGCCAGCTCGCGCGGCACGCTCGTGTCGCAGGGCGGACATGTGTACCGGAACGCGAGGCCTTATCGCAAGTGTACTCATCCGAGGTATGTACACCGCACTTCCAATCTTGTGTCTATTGCGTTAGAGTTGCATGGCCTTATCGCAAATCAGGGGACTGAAATGGCCGCTTTAGCAGAATTATAATAGGATAATAATATGAATTACTTATTATATACTCAAATTCGTAAAATGGTCACAAGGTGACAATTCATAGTAGTAGGTACGTCTAAAACCATTTTAAGAATTTTAATGTAATTCATATTACTACTAAAGCGACCAGTTTAGACCCCCTGCTCATCCGAGGTATGCCGACAATAATTGTAGGTAAGCGATCCAGTACTTTTAGGTTTCTTTAAAATCAGATACCCTTAGGTTAAGGGTTAAGGTCTGATGTCTCGCTTCTTGGTAACCGTCCAGCAGTTCCTTGGCTTGGTAGCCAAATCAAGAGATGTTCGTTCCTTAAGGTAAAGACACGAGGTATGTGATCAATTTGTTCAATACACACAGGAATTATATAGGGTGTAACAAGACCCTTAACGAAACTTATACTGTCACCTACGGGATATCTTCCGTGATTGTTCATAATTTTGAGCTCCCGATATGCGATCATGGTGCTTGCAACAATCACGGAAGATATCCCGTAAGTGACTGTATAAGTTTAGTTTTAAACCGTGAACGCTTAAAACAGTGCAAGCATTATGTACATCAAACTAAGTAACTTTGCGCAAAAATTATTGCTGGGAAACGACTTTTGTTCTGATGGATGGATTCAATAACACGGGGGTCGTGGAGGTGTTTACAGTAAAAATCTTACGTTGAACCCATGTACCTATATAAAAAAAAACTTGTGACTAAGTTGGAACTTTGACCCCTAATATCTCCGTAACTAGAAGGATCCCAAGTATGGTCTAGACAAAAAAATGATCGAATTGACGGGGAGAACAAGTACCTTTCGGCTTCGTTAAGGGTCTTGTTACACCCTTTATAGGGTGGAAACTTTCAGCGGGGCATTAAAGGGAATTAATTACCTTACGTTGCAGCTGCACGAAAATGGTCTAAGGAGACTATCTATAAATTTTCGTGAAATTGTGGTCTCCATTCACAGATTTTCAGAAACAAATGTACAGTAAGCAAGAAAATGGCCACACACATTACATAAAACAAATAATTATTGATGCCAATCAAGGATCGATCGGTATCAATAATCAAGTTTCTAATACTAATCAAAAATTTGTATAGAATCCACTCAGGTCGGAGTACCAAAAAAGTCAGAAATCGCAAAAGTTTCCACCCTATATATTCGTATTTAAGCAAGGTATTTGGTACAAGCCCTAACATCGCCAGTCGGGACTGTGGGAGCTAACAGTGGTTTTGCTGTCCAAATTAAACTTTTAGTTGAAATGGCAGGTAAGAATCCATAACTTCAGGATCGTCAAACAACTGCTAAAAGTTTTACTAATACACTTTATTAAATTAATATAAAATTCTAAGTTCTTTTAGTTACTAAAATAATTTTAAATAAGGGTTTTTCGACGCTTCCCAAGGGTGTCGGCGTGTTTGACAAAAATCTTACGAAGAAAAAAGTAGGTAAGTTCAAGTTTGCCCAACGCAATTGGATTAGTCCCTCAGGCAATGTTAAAAGGTCGTTGGTTGAAACTGGATTAACCCCTCAACTTCGAAAGGTTACTCGATTTAATCTTTTAACTTTTATGATTGGTAATTTCACAGACTGTCAAATGTCATGACAGCTGCTGTCAAATCACCAATCATTTTTACACGTAGACAGAGTATCCTATAGACACCGGCAAAGCGTGTCGCAAAAAGAGACAAAAAATAAATACGTCACGAATTTAGGGTTACCGGGTGAGGAACAATTTACCCCACAATTTATGAGAATTGGAAATTAGTACGTAAGACAAAGCCTGAATATGCCAATGACATATCCGTTACCATCGGTACGCAAAGGCATGCGATGCGGAGAAGACATGCTGCCGAACTCAAATTAATTGCGATGAGGGCAGGAGTGACGATGGATGATGATGATGTGGTTCTAAATTACTGCCATTTCTGATGTGATAGTAGGTTCTGGGTTTGTGGGTAAATAATAGAACATGTTTATTTTTAATAAGCATTTATTGATTTAACACATTATTGTCCTTTAAATAAAACAAGCTTCGTATGTTTCTAATTTTTTGCTTAGGTTCAAATCCTTTTGTTGCGTGATGTATACGCAGTTCAAAATAGTGCATGGCAATTGCCTTAATAAGTAAAACTTTTTCCAATAAAAGGTTGACTTTCAAAATGATTATTTATGAATTCTTCTTTCTAATTAACTTATATTCTTCTTTTTAATTCTCAAAATGTTTGCTGCAAATTTTTGATGACGGTTTTGGTGTCCAATCTGTTCGTCCTGTAGCTACAATCCAAGTCTGACGTAAATTATCAGGTTCAGGGAAACTGCAAAAAGTCATTAAATATTTCAGATATTTAATTAATACTCACTGCAGAAGCCATCATATTATTATTTCCCATAATAGTGGGTAATAATTTATAGAAAAGTTGGCAACACCAACGTTTTTAGGTTAGAATTTATAATTGAATAATAATTGTTATTTTTGTGCTTTTTAAGGATGAATCGTACGTCTAGCGTACATTATACACAATATATGAACATAATAAAATGTTACTGAATGCCTAGAACTGATAAAGAGTGGCATACTTACGAATGAAAAGACAATCCTGGGATTTTCGTTCCACTATCACTTTTACACCCTTTAACGCTACACCACACCATTTTTTTGTATAAATGGTTGAAATAGTAAGTCTAAATTGTTCAAAACAAAATATAACATAAATTACTTAACATATAACACGTAAAAACTGTATTTTAAAGGTAGACGATGGCTAGCTGCACGTCAGCTGTCAAACTTTGTTTAGCAAACTAGTGTGCTGACCTTGAAAAAACGTGGCACGCTCGATGAAACAAAAAATTTTATCGTTCTGTTTCATTTCTTTACACGACATCGGCATAAGTTGTTCTTTTTCTTGTGTGAATGCGACAAAACATATCAATTAGTCTATAGCATTCTCTGTCTACGTTTTTACAGATGAAAACGTAATGATGGGATGGGAGATGCCATTAGATTTAGCAGCAACTTTTCTGACCAGGGACTTTATTTTGATTAAAAGAGGTTAGTTACACAGTCCTATCGAAAATGTGGACGCGTGAATTGCAAAAAATGTCTATGTAAAAAAAAAAAACGTCGTTCGTCATTACTTTTTAAGCTATTAATTGCTTTACTAAGAGGAATAATACATTAACTTTCCTCGTAATGATAATTTGCCTACATTAAGGCATTTTCCAGTACACCATTTGATTTACCATCCCCTTTAAAGAAACAGAAAATGGTCGTGGTAAGTCAATTTAAATTATAGCACGAGTTTCATTCCGACTGCCGGAAAAAGGTGTCAGACACCGGACGTTTGAAGTGAAATATTGACATTGCGAAGCGCATGCAAACAGGCATAAAGTATCTTGATTTCGTTTTGGTGTCGCGTGCGGTTTATTTTGCAGTCTGAAATGTTCTCGCCATTGCATGAATGTCCTGACGCTGAAATCACTTACATACTAATTACATTTTTAAATATTAAAGAAAATGAATAAAAGAAAAAGTGATTATTTATCGTCGTACATTTTTTTTATTCTTATTTTAATTTTTCATGGTTAATTGCTCTAATTGTTTTTTTTCTGGATTTTGGTTAACGTTCCTGATTAGTATAAAGTTGGCGGTTTTAAGGCTTATTTATTAACCCCTCCTCTTTAGAATCCTATAATCAAGCCAAGAGTTTAAGGGATTTATCGCCACATTCTGGTGCATTATATGATCGATTTCAGATTATGTTCTTACTTTCCTTACCTTTAATAAAACCTTTTATAAACTAGAACCTTTTATGTAGCAAAAAAAGAAATATTTTTTATTTTATTTGTTTTTTTTTTTGTTTCAGTTCTCAGTGGTCCCTTTAGAGTATTATTACTGGTCAGTATGGAAGCTCAGTTATTACCACGACAAACTTAGCCCTGGCTAAAGAGTGAACGTTAAACACATAGTTTTGCACAATATTGACAAATTGCACAAAATGCAACGCAAATAGCACACTAAATAATAGACTTTAAAATAAACAAAAAAATTTTTTTTTTACTGTGTATTTTGTTATCATTCCATAAGCTATACAGAGTTCTGAATGTAGTATACCGCGACCATACCATACAAAAAAAAAAGTTTTTTTTTTCGTAATAATTTTTTTTTTCGTAATATTTTTTTTGTAATCATTCCATGAACGCCGCAGTCTGGGTGAAAATAGGCCAACAGCAATCGGGAATTTTCACACTTGGTGGAAAATAGATCAGTGATGCATTATTTTTACTGTCAATTAACAGGTTTCTATACTTACACAATTCATCAGCCTTTTCTTGCTTATTTAAAAAAAGAAAAAAACGTCAGCCTGCATAGTTGCGTTTTATACTACCAAAACACATAAATCCTTTAACCAAAAATCAAGCCATATTTTAAACATTTATTTTGAATAAATAACATATTATTATTATAGTCAGCCAAAATGTATTTATTAGTATTTTTAATTTTTTTAATGGTACCTGACACGATTGGTGTAAAGTGCAAATAAATTGTGATTTTAGTTTATATTATTTTAAGCTCAATATTTGACCTGTATTTAATTTTTAACAATAAATATATGATTTTATATTATATGTTCGTTTTTTTTTTCTTTACCATTTTTATTATATTATTAGGAAAATTAATAAAATTCGCCACATAGGGTCTTTACAAGTTACTAAACGGTAAGATTTTTTTGTATTAATTAAAGGTAAGTATAGAAAAATTCACCAACATGGCAAATCCACTAACGTCTATGACACATACACAAACAGCCAGTCCCAGAACAACTACCTGTAGGCCATACAAATACATATTTGATTTGATAATAAAGCTAAAGAAGATGCTAATTATGCCAATTAATGAGTCTGATTGCTTCAACTTTCGTTTATTTTATGTTTTATAATAATAAGTCATTTCTATAAAACAATATTAGACATGTTGTGAATTTTTAAAATTTTTATATTATATTTTTAATATGAATGTATAACGTAATTGAAATTTAACAGAAGCTGACAGAAACCCTAACCCTAGACGTCGACGTCAGGGGCACCCCGAGGTTCGGTTAGTTAGGTTCCTGTAAACCCTGCAGATAGAAATAGGAGCCCCGCGCAGCGGGGATCCGTCGACCTGCTGACGGAAACGCTAACCCTAGACGGTCGACGTCAGGGGCACCCCGAGGTACGGTTAGTTAGGTGCCTGTAAACACTGCAGACAGAAATAGGAACCCCAAATGTCATAGTACGACGAACAGAAACTGGTCTCCCTCGTGTCCTACTAGTAGGACAAAATAATAGGACTACTAGAAAACGGCGGTTTATTTTTAGTTAAATGACAATAACAATAAAAAAATAGTAATTAAATATGTTTGTATTACTCTGCCCAAAATGTGATGGACAAATTTGTGGGCATTTTTCATAATGACTGGGTATTATCTATAATGCCCAATTTATCACTTGGTCCATAACATACACACCTAATTCACAACAGACTATTCTTACTGAACATTGAACTTTTTATAACAATTGGTTTTTTTATTTATATTTGACATTATATTTTTATTATTTATTATCACAAAAAATTTGATGAAATATTATTGATCTTTTAACACAATTTGTTTTTTTTTTTAATTTGTTATTCTATTTGTATTATGTTTTTTCAGTCGTAACGTTTTAGTGGTGCTGTTTTGTTTTATTTTACATTTTGTTTTATAAAATTTCTTCACAATGTATATTGTTGTGAAATAAATTACTAATGAAGTAATGAGTTAATGACAAAAACTAAATAAAATTAATATCAGCCGTAGATGACGTCATGAACTCTCACCTTATCTCACAAATGTAACATCAAACCATTCTACACATTACTCCTCAAGGTTTCATTCACACTTTGACCGCGACTCCTCCCAGAAGATTTAGCGTGATTAGTACATTAAGTCATGTTTATCCAGGCTTGCTACTATCTCGAGTTCTTGACCTGGGGGGTTACTATGACGCCTTAAAGCAGGAGTAATTCCAGTGTGGGAAAGAGACAGAGCTATACAGGTCGTCTAGCGCCATCTCTTTCCCACAGGCCACCGGTTCGAATTCCCGAGATGCTCGTCTTAGCATGGCCTAGAAAGGAAGCAGGCGTGTCATGTATGCCTTTTGCTGGATTATGTAGATAGCTTTGAATAGGTAATTAAGAGAGTGGCAGAAAGGGTAGTTAGACAACAACAAATCCGTTCGGTAGTTTTTGCGTGAAAGAGTAATAAACATCCATCCATCGTCACAAACTTTCGCATTTATAATAGTAGTGCTTTATTAGATTTACAACACGAGAGTGAGGACTGGGGGTCTAAAATGGCCGCTTTAGCAGAATCATAATAGGATAATAATATGAATTACGTTTAAATTCTTAAAATAGTCATAGACGTACCTACTATTATGAACGCACCTTGTGTCACCTTGGTCACCATAATTCATATTATAATTCCTATTATGATTCTGCTAAAGCGGCCATTTTAGACCCCCTGGTCACCCATCCATAGACCAACCTAGTCCAAGCGCGGATAACCTAAAGATTAATCTGAGCGGCTGTTATTATTTAGCCTCTAGCTCCGTTTAAATTATTACAGCTTATAATAATAATACGCATGACTGTGATTGTATGACATCGTCAAAGGTATCAAACAAATACGAAACGGGACTATCCGCTGAATCCACTCTACACTTCCTCACTCAATCACCAAGTAATCACAACGTATCGTGCATCAAAGGGTCCTCTCAAAGACGACAGAGTGATTACTTCCTAGAATGTTAATACCTAGGGACGTAAGTCTTGGTAGGATATTACGTCGCCCCCCGAGTGTAGGTTGCTACCTCCTGCTTAGAGGATTATATCAAAGGTCGAGGTTATTCACGCCCTGACAGATGGCAAAGAGGAATGTACTGACTTTATTTACGACGTTAGTTTTTATACATGTACGAGTGGCATATATTAGGTCGTAAAGTTTTACAACCACTAGTGAGATTAGAGTATGAAGTATAACTTTGGAAACCAATAAGCAGGTGTGAGTTTGATTATTGTCAGCGTTCCGTTCTTACTTAGATACGTTTAGGTAATTATTTACCATTGGTCAAACATGACTGCTGAGCAGTGGCGAAGGTTCCATACAACTCGATTCCTACCGGCTTCCCTTTGAAAAATGGCACAGTCAGTATTTTATAGACAAATAATATAAGCACAGCACATTAAAAATATGTACACCGGCTTACCTCTTACAAAAATTGACCCTTCGGTACCGCTGCTGAGCATGAGGGCCTGGGTTCGATTCCCGGGTCGGACAGTGTTATTGACTTTTTCCATCAGGAATTTCGCAGTAGTAGCCACGGAGTCTGGATTTGTGCCGGTTAATGGTAACAGGCTCGCCTCCTATAACATGGGACTTAAACATAACTGGCGAAATGAGGGTGTACTATAATGGGTATATCTCTGCCTAACTTTTCGGGGATTACAGGCGTGATGTTATTTAATATTTTTAATCGCTCGATTTTTGACTCGAAACTTTTACTGCTTTTGTGAGTTGAAGTTGGAAATTGTCCCACGGGTACATACGTACTACACATGGTCTACCTGTGTGCATCAAAATCAACCGTTGAGACCTGAAAAGGAAACAAACAGAGATAGGTACCTACTAACGGGTTTTAGGTACATATTTTAATTTCAGGATTAACGGCATAGGTATATACAGTTCTATCACGAATGCGGCTATCTGTTTAATAATTTTTTTCCATCTCTTGCGACATTCAAGAGACGGGATAATCTTATTTCCTAGCCGAGGCTTATTTGCCCATATGTTATTCTTCAAATAGATATACGCCATAATACTTACGAACCAAGCATTATTCACGAGACGAGATTGTCTTTTATTTGTATTTCTGCTTCCACGGCCACGGATGAAAAAAGAGGGTAATTTATCATTTTGTGCTTCGTTTTTTCCTTTGAATGCAAAATGAAACATTTTTGCCGAACATTCCCGATTGATATTCAATAACTTCCGAAGGGAAGGTAGTTTGTTACGAAATGTTGGCTTTCAATTCACGGCTACCCGAATAACAGACATATTTTTTTCCGCGGAGAGATCTATAAAAAATACCCGTGCTTTTGTTTTTGCTGTTAAGTACAGATGTTTACAAAAGCTGGATACAAACACATTTTTTCAACCCTTTTGGTGTGCGCTATTAAAACATTACGCTTAGGAATACTTTGTGAACATATTTATTTCACTAAACAAAAAGTAAATTAAAACAGCTCTCGAATAATGTCGGTTCAAACGTCAACATTTGTCTCTATTGCGATGTTTTCCATTTAAAGTCTACTTAGAGCAAAACATGCAAACATTTGGGTAGCCGCAACAGTGTCCGAGGTCCCACTTGTGCGCCAACATACCTTTGCGGCGGCGCGGGACGCGTGCGGGGCGTGGGAGGGGGGCGCCTCCCAGTCTCGCCCGGCTCATAATTGCCAGTTGCGCCGCAGCGTTTGCCGCGCGCACACGTCTGCATAGCGCCCGCGATCCGTGCACACTTCGCCCACACATGACCTAGACACCGGTTTGATCGTGAGTGGTCTGCGGTTACATAATTGTTACCTATTATTGATGTTATATGCATACTTATCTGTCACATGTTTTGCTATGATATTAGCTGTTGAGATGTACTGCGCGCTAACCTGCATTGATTGGCTGTCACGCCGGATTGCATTCAATGTCAGATCGTAAATCTGTAGCCCTATCTCAATAATTTAAATGTAACGGTTACTTTATTTCGTTTCTAGTTATTTCTACGGATTGAATATTAATGGGATTGCACGAAAAACACTGCATTTGAATTTTTAATCGTATATGCGATAAATTCGGATATACTTGCTTTAAGTCTGACGGTTGCGTGCCTTTCAAGTCACTGCAGACATTCTAATACATTGAACTTTAGAAATATAATTTTATAAAGTTGGTAGGTTTGGTATTAGTAGCCGCATTGAAGAAACACTAGGTTAGATTATTCGGCAGCACTTCTTATTTCGTCTAGTCTTGTGGATAAATAGCACCTTTAGTAGTTGATATTAGTGGGACAACTACGGCACTAGATGTTGAAAAATATCTTTTTAAATGACCTTGCGATGTGCGGTTTCGCCGCAAACTTACCTACCTTTAGCTTTATATGCTCGCTATTGAGTCACCCCGAAAACAAGATTATACTCGTGGGATGCTTACCAATGTCCGGACAGCACGAATATTCGGAAAGTCCAGATCTGGGCTAACTAATAGCTACAAAGCACGGACGCTACATTCGTCCGGAATGATCTGGAATAATCTGACCAAGAAGAATCTGAATTCTGATAAATTCGCTTGCACCACTACTCATGAAATAATTTACAGCTGAACGATTTGAAATCATGGTTCTTTTTTTATCAATAGTTTGGAGTTGACAAAGATTGAATGATGTTTTAAATGTGTTAGCGGTATATGTATCTGATTGAGTTATTTTCGGCAATTTTTTTCGGTTTTTTGCAAGCGGGCCTTAATGTAGAAATCGATCGGCTTTTTGTCAATCTTTTTAATTTATGATGAAGGCTTTTCTCTTAATTCTAACATGTATCCGGCTAGTTGTTAGATTTTCCTTAACAAACATTCAATCAGTTCGATGACATAGCCTGCTGCTAATGGGTTTACATAGGGCGATACGTCATTTATTGATTGATGTTCGATGCCCTTCCCTCGACACATCACTTATTACCTATTCAACATTATCACAGGTCGTAATTCCAATGACTGGAACATAGATAGTTGTCAATCCGTTAGCAATTCTAGGAGCCAGACATTGGAAATATATTAATTTAACAAGAGGGTCGGTTTTCATAATTTTTGTTTCAACTACTGAACTACGATTCGACGTGATAGCTCCGTTAGACTTTCTATCCAATCGGACGACGACTAAAAATTTTCATTTAAAATTCCGTTCGGCATTCTCCTCCCAGTTTCATTAATCTCACCTTTCCGTTATCCCTGAAACTCATATCGAGACATCAATCGGTATAACATCAAAACCTTATTCGATTCGATATTATATTCGGAACAAAATCGTTTTCCCCCTACCAATTCGATTACCGATTTTCATCGTAAAAGGGATGGCTTGCCGAGATTAAATTGTCATTTTATGAACTGCTTATAACGATTCGTAGGATTCGATGAGAGCCGTAGGTACTTAAGGGTCTGTGAATTTTATAGTGTACGTTTTATGTTGTACGTGGTTTCTTTAAGGACTATAAAGATAAGAGTTCATCGTACCGTTTTGTGCTTAAAACAACATGATACAAGGAAAAAAATAGGTACTTCAATGCTGATTAGTTGGTTGCCCCTTCTTTTAAGGGTTCCATAACCGAATGGCAATAAACGGAACCCATATAGATTAGTCATTTGTCTGTCTGTCAGTCCGTATGTCACAGCCACTTTTTTCCAAAACTATTAGGACTACACAGTTGAAACTTGGTAGGTAGGTGTATTCTGTGAACAGCTTTACGATTTTATACAAAAATAAAAAGATTAAGGGGGGCTCCATACATGGAACTGAAACTAAAAAAAAAACATCGAAGCTATAGGTACTTGCGGGGTGTTTATACGTAGGCCTTAAAAATGACATTGAGGTTCCTAAAACCATTATTCTCAAAGTAAATCGTTTGAAAGATAGACACTACCAATCTAGTCAAATGTGTCCGTCCCCCCTCTAATTTCTAAAGTAAGAGGAAAAAAATTGTGTTAAATGTAGGATTGTAGAACGTAAAAAAAACTTCCAACGAAAATTTGGTTTGATTAAGATTTGATGTTTAGTTTTTGAGTAATGAAAATTTTTCATCAAACTGCAGCATGAATGAAACTATGAAAAACAAATTTAGTTTTGCTGTTGAATGTAATACAATACAATATAATAAAAATGTTTTGAAGGCTCATGAATGAGCCTTCAAAACATTTTTATTATATTGTTTGGTGCTACGGAACACCGAAGTGCAGTTCTATTAAAATTCACAGTGGACACTAAATGAAATCGTGCTGTGGAAATAGTACTTAATTTGTCTTCGAATTGTTGTTCTGCAATTCTAGTACACTGTAGATACGCTTCTAGTACAAGTTTTAGGAACTACTTAATACACACACACACTACATATTCCTGAAGGCTTTCTGGAAATCTAGAATTGCGGCTTATCGTGGGAAAAGATAAACTAATTCGGACTAAATTAGTATAAAGCGTATTCAGCTAGCCTACAACGTTGGGGCACGGGGTTCCCTGTAAGAGAAATAGGGCCATATTCCATCACGCGGGCCCAGAGTGAGTTGTTCCATGTATTTTTTCTTTGATGTTTTGGGCACATCTCGATGTTTTCCTTCACGTTTTAGGACCAGTAGTGATGAAAAAAAATCTCCAAGTCAGATGCCTGCCAGAATTCGTGGTGGCCCAGTGGTTATGACCCCAAATCTGTGTAGGTTGCTCGTGGGTTTTAATTAAATCGTTCTCTAAAAAAAATATCAGTTAGATACCAAACGAAGTAGCCCCGATCCAAAACGACATTTCGCTAATAAATCAAAGCTTGGATGTCCTTTGGGAAACATTAGACCTTTGAAACTCGAGGCCGGGACCAAATTAATCGGGTGGAATAGAAGGTATTCGAAATATTACACTGTTATAAGGTCTCGAGGGATTACAGGGAAGTCAGCAGCTTTGATAACACCTGGATTTATAGTCACACTATCTTTGGAATAAAATGTAATTAGGGCCAGCTGCTAACAAAGAGTTAACATTTATACGGCAGTTATACGACCAGCTGGTGACAAAGAGTTATAACAAAGAGTTTGTTTCATTTCCCTCAATCGGTTTTCTTGTGTGTTGGCTTTACAAAAAATAAAAATTGAAAGTTTTTTTTTGCTTTTTTGAGCAGTCGTCGCCTAGGTTATCCTAGTTTTATTCTTTGCAAATTGCAACGCTAACTTTACGAATGTGTTTGTAATTTTCTGAATGTAGGTACATGCAGAAGAATTTATCCATAGATAACATCTAGGGTTATATTTAAGCATACACTGCTGTTTTTTGTCCCGAATTGAAAGCGTACATGAATTATTGAAAATTGGCAAATCTTTGCCAGTGCAAACTTTAGCTGTTCATCATCATCATGCGAACCTTAGCTACCTTCATAATAACCGGATTACTCCAATATCATAGTCATGTTTAAAGTGGCAGTAAATTAAATTAAATTTAAAAAAATACGTACTGTTTTTGTTCCCTTACTATCGCGAACCAAGGCGCCTTTTGCTGAACGCTTTACGGCCAGCTCGGCTTTGTGCAGGCAGCTTAGCTCAGCTCACTGCTCCACTGTCGGATAGAACGCTGCTAGCCCAATAACCAAGCACCGTATCACCGTGAAATTGTTTTACAGATTTTTTTGTCCTTCGGAAGTAGAAATAAGCTGATTTATTTATGAACTGCTGTTTTTAAGCTTTTGTTGTGGTGGCTGTGTCATGTGTCTTCTTCCAGCTTATGGGTCTCACATTTGGTTTATATGTCAGAGTTTTATTGGAATTTGCACCATTTGCGTAACACACATTCAATCACAATTCGAAGGACTTTGAAGGAAAATCCATTGACTTATGTTGGTTGGTTTGAAAAAAACGTCTGCTCAAGAACGTATAATAAGACAATGAATGTTGTTAAACTGTCAAAACGAAATGGATTGCTCTTGTTTGTATGTTGCACACAATTATCCAGCAGGTTGACTTGACATTTTAAACTTCGGAAAACATAAATCGAGCAAACACATGGCCATGACAGCTGATCTCGCCATTACCCAGAGCAACTCACTGATGCCTGCAATTTTAGTTTGCAAAAAGCTCATTAAAAAAGTACAAAGGAGAAACGGACATGATATAATATTATAAACCAATTTTGAATAAAGGGATCTCTTTATTCACAAGCTGGACACAGTCAAGTCAAAGATCAAAGTCTTCCCAATGGCTCGCCACATCGACCGGTACTGTGCTTTTTATCCTGCGGCCTTCACCGGGCTATTGTTCCACATGGTGGGATACCTATTATCACCAGAATAATCGCCAATAAACACTTCATATTGCCTGTATACTTTTATCCAGTTTCTGATACCGATAGATAGACGAGGAACAGATTAGATTACGTGGCGTCAACATGCAGTTAAAAGCTTTTGTAGTAGCTCTAGCTCTAGTGTGCGGAGACGAGCGTGTGATTGGTGCAAGTTTATCCATTCTCCATCGAGTAAAGGTAAGGGCTTTAATGAATGAAACTGAAAGTATGTGCCATCATAAATGCGCTCTAATTCACAAATCTCAAGTAGAAGAGCCTGTTTGTAATAACTAATTACAACGTGAGAGGCTAGCCTATCTAATTTTTATGATAGGCTCATACTGAATGTTTGATTGCTCTATTTCACAGCATGCTAGCCATTTCGGTTAGTTTTTAAGGTAGTGTCACCGCTGTTTTCTTCAACAGTTGCAGTAGATACTAGAAGCCTACTCCGAATTTCGTTTGATGCTCGAATACCTAGGTACATATTACCCTTTTTTGACACCAATATTGTTTCTCACTGTAGAAGCTCGTGACACAATATGGATATAAGTTCCGCTTTGATTTTTCAATATATTTTAAGTGCAAAGAAAACCGTCTCGGCGGCTTTGCACTGCAATATTCCGCTCTGTGGGTATGACAAACTACGTCGAATATTTTCGCTACTATATTCATGGAAATATTTTAAGTAGGTACCTCAGTTAATTTTGCTCAGGGGTAATAATAAAATGGATGTATTTTTGCACGGAATGAAACACGATATGTCGATTTTCGGAAATTTTCAGGTTGAGCGATAAAATCCATTTCAGTAGAAACATGCCTACTTTTATGCCAAATCATGGACCAGTTACAAAACTTAAGTCCATTATTTTGGTATAAAGTGTGTTTCGGATTTTCACGGTAGTTTTTAAAACGAGTAATTACTATGTAAACGAATGACACGTGAAACGAGTAGGTACTGTACATAAAGTTAACTTATCTATAGGAGAAATTGGTAGACGTAGTAATCTCGCCAGTAAAAGTCGTCTATCGCCGTTTGTATTGAGTGCGTCATTACCATTCGAATCTAAGTAGGTTAGGGCCATAATCTCTTTTATTGTTCTTTCGCATTAGTTGATTCCAAACAATATGGAGAAAAGTATTTCTGTTACGTCATACAGTTAAAAACATTACCCGCCTTTTGAGCTCCGCCATTGTCGAGTAAAAAAGGGGTGGTTCAAATCGTTAGGGTAGGATCGAAATCAATTCGTGCTTGGACACAATCAAATTGTTTTCGATGGTACCCTAACGATTTGAAATCTCTACCTCGAACATTTTAACACCCGGTTTGTAGAACCCTTTTAATTTGCAATCCCTTGTTGCGTTTTCATGTAATTCATGTCCGGAAATTTGAATTTCCTGGGAATCATTTAATTATTTCGGTTTACCAACCACAACTTATGATATTCGGCGATAGATCACTCTGAGATTTAATTAGGATATATTGTTATTTTCCATCAGAAATTTCTCAGTAGAAGCCGCGGAGCCTAAGATTTGTGCCCGGTTGATGGCAATAGGCTCGTCCCGTATCATACGTCTGACACATATCTGGCGAAATGTGATTGTACTGTAAGGTATACCTCTGCTTTACCCTTCGTAAGTTATAGCCGTGATGTTATATTATGTCATGTAGTAACAACTAATATTGATTAATTTATCAAAACATCGAAATATATGACAGGTCATTGCCAACTTTTACAGCGTCAACCTCAATAATTTATCTCATGTTTGTTTCTTCACAAATACAGACAGCGACATAAAACTTCCGCAGTAATGATGGCAAAAGGAAACGGCATCATTTATTCCGTCTCGCTGCATTTATCTCAACTTGCCTGTGACAAATATCATCTCGAGAGAGACAATAGCAGCCTTCCATTGTGATCTGGACCGCCATTTTTTTTTATCCTGAATTCTCGTGACTGAAAGCGAAACATTCGTTTTGGTATATTTTTTTGTTGATTTTTTTTATGTCATATGGCAACTTTACGTAAAAGTTTTATTTCTATGTACGTTTGACTTTAGTAACGTGACATGTTCGCACATGTTTTTACTGAAATAAAATTCGGTTTATTAACTTGACCTTTGCCTTTTCGTTGTAGATATTATAGTTTTTGATATTTTTAACTTATCTTGATTCTATTATAGATACGCCCAACATCAAATCAAATAAACTTTGTGTCGGATATTCGGTAGATTGATAGATTGCAACACAGAATAAAAAACGAATAGGTACGTACACAAATAGTGCCAAAATAGTTCAAGCGTAGGACAGTATCATGATTTCTACATTTGTGTCAAAATAATATCTCATGCTGCTCAAATATGAGAACAGCCTATGAGAAGACCCCTGGGACGTACGTACTTCATGTTTAAAGAAAACTAGTGAAACAATCCGGAAAATTTTCAGGAAATCCTCCTCGATTACCCAATTTTATGTCCTCTTAAACCACTTTACCACTTATGCCATAAGTTTGCTTATGTAGGTCATAAAATTGATGAGGCTTGCATGAATCACTACTGAAAATATTCCGTGGAAAATCCGGTTGTGTCGTGCTAAGACACTACCATTTCCTAATGTATGGACTTATGCCCCAAGTTAGGTTTTATTGGTAAATTATTTTTGCGTTTCAGGCCGTGTGATTTACACGGATTTCACGACACGTCAAAACATCGAGATTTCTTTATTATTTGTAAGTGTATTAAACACATGATCATTCTAAATGATGGTCTTTCTTTATCGGTTTTTATGCCGCTGCATACTGGTTTCCTCACGATGTTTTCATTCACCGAAGCAAGTTAGAATTATTTACAAGAATTCGAAAAAATAGAGGTGCGTGTGTTGGGTTCAAACTCGATACCTATGACTTGGCAGTCCGACTTAATTTACACTTTAATGGTGGTAAAACCATATAAAAATCCGTAGCGAAGTTTAGAAGAAACACGCGGTCACACAGACACGAAAAGCAACTTTAATTTGTGCTGATTTTTACCATTTTGTGTGAAAGATGACAGGTATTTAATTTATTCTCAAGATTTGGGAAACTTTTCGCAACATTTTTGCTTTCGAAGCGGATTTTTATCCGACTTTTAAACTTCTTCAATATTTAAGGCTCGTTTAAGTGAGCGTACTGTCACTTCTTTAGAAGGGACTGAGTTATGAATAATTTAGACTAGCGATTTGAATACACGAATGCGTTCATAGGCGAAAGATGTTAGGATAAATTCTTGAATGTCTTTATGTAGGGACTGTAGTGAGCCGAAGTTATAATAATCGGGTATAGACTATAATTTTATATAAACATAGTTGTATCTTTCGGCGTGTGGCCGAATTTGGAACTAATGCTGCTATTTTGTTTTTTTCAATGCAACTTCTTTCAAAAATCCCAACAGCGCCCTCCAGTCAATGTCAATTAAGCATCAAAAGATCCTTATAGCATAACATAACATGACGCCTGTAATCACCGTAAGGTTAGGCAGAGGTGTACCTTAAAGTACACTCACATTTCGCCGGTTATGTTTAAGTTCCATGTAATAGGGGTGAGCCTATTGCCATCAACCGGGCACAAATCCAGACTCCGTGACTGCTTGCTGATTCCTGATGGAAAAACCCAATAGCACTTTGTCTGACCCGGGAATTGAACCCAGGACCTCTTGCTCAGCAGTCGCGCTTGCGATCACTCGACCAACGAGGCAGTCCTTATAGCACTTTATTATATTGTGACAATTTGAGACGTCTGCCTTCCTATTATCATCAGGCCTCAACCAAATCTTCCTCATTCCCATATTCATGAAGAAGTCTTAGTATTACAAAATGCTGATACCAATATGATCGCTGAAGCATTCTCAAGATTCAGTCGTACTTTCCGGAGTAACACAAGGCAGTAGGTATTGAGTTTAAAAATCAATTTACAATGCACACAGACGAGTAAATAGACTCGTTTTCAAACGTTCGTGTTCGTGAGCTCTTCTCCATTCTTCTCCGTAAATCTCTTCATCTCAGTTTCTCTATAGATTTAATCCATTGAAATTAAGTGAAAAATACTTGGGTTGGTATTAGTTTTTCGAACTAGGTTTACTTAGAAAATTACTTAGAAAAATCGTAATAGATTAATTTTAGAAACTTGGTCCACGTGTAACTAAAGTTGGGATTTAGAAAAAGTAGCAAGTCTAGTCCGTTTATAAGCTATTTTCTTCAAAATCAACTTTGTTCAATCAAATGGTGATGCATGTAGTCATTTGGTGATGTGACTTTAACCGTAACGTATTTATTTTATTGACACATCACATAGACTTAGACTTAGACTTTTAAACTTTTAGCCACAGCATATTCGTCTCAGCCTCATCAGTTACAGCCAATCAGCCATCGCTGTTCAACATTCGATGCTTCCGCTTCATACTCGCATACTCCACGGCATTCCAAATGGGTTGTGTACCAATTACAAGGACAGACTTACCGCGTAGGAACGGACTCCTCTGCGGACAAAATTTCAGAGCTGTCAACATTTTCCGTTCCCTTTTTATTTAGAACTTTGAGCTATGTCATGGCGCACGTTGTGCTCCTTTTTATAATATTTTATGCTAGCTGACCCGCGCAACTTCGTCTGCGTCACTAAATACAGAGAGAATGAGGATGCGCGCGCGGTATTCGATCATTATTTTGCTGTGGAGTTCATTTAAAACTGCGACATCTCCTAAGATATTCATTGAAATCAAAGGATGTAAGGACAATTTAGTTTATTTGGACAAGGATTAATACCATGTGTATAAAACACCTTCGCAAATAATCGTTTTTAACCGTTTTGCCTTTTGAATTGCACTTAAACGCACTGTGTTCCGGGTTCTCAAGAGTTTGATTCTCGTAGAAGACGTTAGATGTGAATATTTAAACTTATACTGTCACTTACGGGATATCTTCCGTGATTGTTCATAATTTTGAGCTCCCGATAATTCAACGCTGTTGCAAGCACCATGGCCCATGAACAATCACGGAAGATATCCCGTAAGTGACAGTATAAGTTTAGTTTTAAACCGTGACAGCTTTAAACAGGTGAATATTTGTTCTCTGTTTAATCCACTGGCACTGACCAGCAGCCGAGCATGATTCTGTAACAGTAATCGCTCATTAGTTTTAATGTTACCTACTTTAATTTTAAGATACTACCTGACTTAGTAGTAAGAAGTTGGAAAACACCTATAAATCAGAAATAATCACAAATGCTCCATTTCCTTTGTGGAATTTCCCCAAACTTTACCAATAGTAATATTATAGAAGGTAGTTTCTTTCAAGTGATTGATTGCCTCTTCTGTTGTAGAAAACCTTTTATTCCTTTGTTTGTAGAGGCTTGAGTTTGCATAAGTATTACTGGTCTACCCTTCCTTTTTACTTGATTATGCCAAAAGGTGAGGGTAGGAATTTAATTTAGCAGTGAAGTGTAGTCGTTATTTTGAATGTTGTCGTTTATATGGCTGTCTCATTGATAAACTGGTAGAAAATATTTATAAATTCTATCTGTTTGACAGAGTTTTTTTGCATGTAAACTTGTGGAAGTGATTGGTGAGAGGTCTCACCATCATCTGCCTAGCCTTTTCCCAACTATGTTGGGGTCGGCTTCCTGTTTAACCGGATGCAGCTGAATACCATTATGTTACATGCAGCTACAGCCTATCTGGCCTCCAACAATCCAGTTAGTACTGGGTAATACGATACCCCTTGGTTAGACTAGTTGGTTGACTTGGTAAGACTACCTGTAACGACTGTCAAAAAACCTGTGTGTGATTGGTAGAGGTTAGAGTACCTACTGTGTCTAAAACCAAACAAAAAGCTAACGACCACTTCAGTTAACAGCGCCACTTCGCCAACTTATTAAGTAAGTTTGCGTCAGAAAGTGACTTCTAAAGAACCATAAGGAATAAGTATTTCTTCAAATTCTCTCTTTTGTTCAGTGTTAAGGCTCGCTTTACCAGACGCTGTACTAAATTTGGAGTTATTCTTGTTGTTGGTGTTGTAAACCGTCAGCGTCAATATTTCTTAGCAAGTATGCCACTGACAGAACTTCTTGAACGCAGGTTAGATGTGCAGTTGGAGATTTCATTGGCAAAATTCGTCCTTAAACCTTCTCGTTTCAAGACAAATTCATCAAAAACAAGATAGATAGAACTGAGCTTAATCACAATAAAGGAATACTTCACAGGTTTCAGTCAAACCAATTTATTTATTCATGTCTATAACCTGAGCAATATAATAGCTCTGAGCAATAACTGAAACGACGCCACCATAAAAATGCCATTCAGAATTATATTTCGAGGCGGAATATTAGCATTTTTATGCTTCATAACCTATTTTAAAACACGGTTAACGTTATGTTTAAAATAATTTGTTAAAGCATTATTGTTATGAGTTATTGTACTGAACAGAATAAGAAAACGTTATAAGCAGAAAACAAATATAATTCCTTTTAACAAGATTGCGAAAATTCATTTAATAAACTGTTAATTGACTTGGATGATCTGCCCTTGTCACATCAGTTCCAACCTGTTTCCAAACAATGTCAGAACCAATCTAATCTAACAAACAAGTTTAATTTAATTTCCTCACAACAAATACAGAACCCACATTCTATTCAGCAGTCACCCTTGACCTATTTTCTTTACAAGTAAAGGGCGTAGCGGCGTAGCTCGTAGCTGCTACGGCGTAGCGTCGTAGCACTTTGTACGTAGCATGAATTTCTATCGGCTACGATGGAACGTGAATGGTTTCCACATAGTTACGTAGATGTAGAGGGTCTAATTTTATCGAACGTTGAGCGAATTTTTATTATGAAGAAATAAGGCCTTGGTTTTGTCTTTGTTAGAAATGTAACGTTTTCACTAGCACCACAAAAGGTTTTTCTTTCATAAAATGTTTGTCAGAAAAAATATTTACTTTGGAACATACTCGTATTTCAATTATTTTTGTCGTGACATTGAATTTTTGTGCTAAAGTTATTTTTCCTTTTAGTTTTAACAGGCTAAGCACTTTAGAATATTGTCCACGGTCGAGTGTAGGAAAACACTTTGCTAAGTTTAAACTCAGGTGGCAATATAAAGCCTTTTAGTTAAGTAGGCACCACAACATACAAACATTTACTTTATATTTTGTTTCCCATTTGATGGCGATGCAATTAACCTTTCATTGCATTATAAGATGCGTTGATGAATACCACATCTTTCCGTCATGCACACTGTGCCTGATGGAGTGTTCAAATCTTACTTCTTAATTTCCTACAACACATACGACCTTTTCAAGTCTAATCGTTAAGTGAGTTACCTAATTATGAAAACCTTCATCAAAGGGTCCAACGAGTTCATCAGCCCCTTGTAATAAAGTTAAAGTCCTTTAATCTACAAGAATGATTCAATTACCAATTAAGCGATAAATTTGAGTCGCAACTTCTAACAAAGAAACTTACAAAAGAGACTCTAGTTCGAATGACTTGTTGTGAACACAATTGAGAGGGAATTGACAACGGTTGACGTATTTTCAGAAGCCTGTCTTTCATTCTGAAGAGACAAAGTTCAGAGAGGTATATAAGGTACAATTTCGAAGACGAACTAACCGCAGCGGTACCGCAGTTGACAATAACCGCAAGCGACAATGCGATACAACTTCGAGGGTAGCGGTTTTTTTCTGCTTCAGTTTCACGGTAGGCATTTGTCGCGTCTTATCGTTCTTTTAGGCTACAACGCATTCACAGCTGGTGCTGGTTGTGGACTGGTGGCTTGCTTAGAGCCTAGCGAGTAGCTAAGTGAAACGTACGTTCTAAAATTTTCTCATCCGGCCGCACTGCGCGCTACTTCGATACACGCTTGGTGACTAGCGAAGGCGCCAAATGCGCACTGCGGCTGGTTACGCTTACGAAGATTCTGGAACGTTCGATTTAGTTCGCTTCTCGCAAGATGACTCGCTAGGCTCGCTAGAAATCCACCTGTCAGTGCGTTCGTAGCCTGGGCGTCCGCTAAAACTAGCGCGGGTGCACGGAGCGGGAGCACGCAGCCCAATTTCCCTTAGAAAACCCGTCACACCCGCCCGCTTCTTCACTTATTTTAGCGCTAATAGTGAAAGCTAGTGCTACACTAATAGCATGCCGTCTGCGGGTGGAACTCGACCGCAGCAGCAGAGACGGTTATGTCGCCATAAATGGAAGAGTTTTCAATTAGTTAGCCAAAGCTATTGTGTCTCTAAGGTTTGTCATTGCGGTTTGCGATCTGCCGACGCTTGTGGAATTGTACTAATATGAATATAATATATCTGTTTAGAATAAGCATTTATCAGCCTATAATATTCCCACTGCTGGGACACACGGCCTCCTCTTGAGAGGGAATGGGCTGTAATCCACCACGCGGGTCCAGTGCGGTTTGGTATACAATCCATTTATCTGAGAACAAAACATTTTCAATCAATATTACGAACTGTACTCGAAACGACTATTTTACCTTTCAAAATCGCTCGTGCGTGAAGCTGGTATGATGAGGAAACCCTTTCACTTGAATTACGCTTGAAATTATTTGGGAGATATCGGCAGCCAAGTAATTTTCGAGAAGTATTTTTTCTTGTGAAACTTGTTAGCTATTCTTGGAAACGGTTTGAAAATTACTGATTCCATTTTATTGAGCCATGTTACAGTAATTTCCAAGAAAATTATCACAAGCTATAAAAAACGTTCCACACTTTAACGCATCATTACACCTCAGCCCTCTCTGGTTGCTAAGGGATGCATAGTTTTATGTCTTCATTGGCACACGTGTCGCCCGAGCCTAATGCATTGACCGTACAGGCCTTTTACATGTTTTTTTCTTCGAAAATAAACCTTATCTCTACGTGTATAAAGGTCACTCTAATACAAAGGCAAGGACGGTAAGATCGGCTGCCATGACAGCGTCAGGTGTGCGAAATGGTTGAGTAAAATGAAGGTTGGCCGCGATTATGATAATGGAGTATTTCTGTTTTTGCAGTAGCCCTGTTTTCATTACTTTGTATGGGTATTATGTCATGCTGGTACTGTAACTGTACATGTAATGTAAAAAGTGTTAGATAGTTCAGTTTTTTTTAGTAGATTTTTACGTATCCGTGTTAGGTCTAGTAAAATATAAGAGGTATATTCTGTCCCTTATCTATCCTTTGTTTGACCTTTGCTGATCTTACATTCGCACAAAATGTTTTTGTAAGTACTTAAGAGATAAGTAGGGTCCAGTAATCAGTATACGTCTAGTTAAACACATCCACGATCCACACAAAGATTCATTTAATGCAATGAAAATATCATACTCGACTATCTAAGAAACAAATTTTTGGGAATATTGAGGTAACACCGCGCCTTAACTGAAACTATGCTCACAGCCTGTTTGGGCTCAACGGATAGTTTAAGAGGTAATTCTCGACCATAAACGGGCCGCGTTTAAGCCAAAATGGTGGACGATATTCATTTAAATATGCTGTGATGTCGTTATGGGCTTTAAGATAGTTTGAATAACTAAAGTAAGCTTACAAATAGTTTGGTTAATATTTCAAAACGTTTTGTTGGAATATTTGTAGCGTTGGTTTTGAAATTGTTTCCATATACCTACCAAGATTTATGCGTATCCATTTTTCATTGTGAAGGTTTCATAATGGAAGGTACATATGTAGTATATGCATGTATATTCTACTTTCGATGTATCTTGTAAACACATTTTATTATTATCCGAATGAATTTATTTGGGGCCGGCGCAGCATGTCTTTTTCATCTTCCATTATTCTCTGTTAGTCGATAAGTCATGAGTCTCTTTTCTGGACATATAATCTTTCACACAGTCCATATATCGTTTTTTTGGTCTTCCACAACTCTCATAACCGTTCATACTCTAAACATTTCGTTGAAAGGCTAAGATAGTGGCTTGAACAAAACAAAAAAATAAAGTAACTCAATATTTTGCACCTACTTAATATCCAGGCGCTCTTATTTATTACGAAATGTAGGTATAAATTAAAATATCACTAAAACAAAGCTTTATTAAAATTACTTCGCTGAAAAAAATACCTTACCGACGTCGTAATACGCCTGAAAATCTTATTTATTTCATAATTGAAAATACAGCGTATAAAATACTCTAGCCAACTGCTGAGACAAATTAACTTGAGGCAAATAAATTGAAAGGTTTTTTTTCTTTATTAACAGAAGACCACCATTTGCGAAAGAAATTCCAAGTTACTTTTGGCTGTTAAGTGGTTATTTCTTCGGTTTCTTTAGAAATGAGGTTCTGAAGCAAACGTACTTCATAACTTGAGGGCATGGGATTGGGTATGATAATAGCAAATGTCGTAAGCTTTTAGGTATTGTATTTCTAAAAACCATAAGAGCCTGGCTTTTAAGTTAAAGATTTTTATTAATTTTGTGTCGTTGTTTCTAAGAGGGTGAAAAACGTCGCAACAACAGAAGTGTCCTAGCTGTGCTGTGTCTGCCTTCGTTGATAGGAAATTGCTTACCTACCTATTCACATAATATCTTAATAATATAATGTCTGGACTTCAATTTTTTTTCGGTATATCTTCTCAGGGATCAGTCAGCTAGAAAATGTCTGCACCATCTCGTTAAATGTGTTTTTTAAACATTGACAAAAAAAAACAGGGTAGAAAATGTCTACCAACAGAAATAAACATCATTATTATCATAAAAGTACATTTATTTTAATTGTACGTTAATAACAGGTAATTTTTTGAAGCTCTTGAAGTTTATGTAACATATAGTAAGATTAAAAACATTCGTGTTAGTGACACGACTAAGAGGATTGCGAGAATTGGAGTTTTGCTTCAAAATGCGCAATTTCTAAACGGCAGCGTCCAATAGCTGTCAGTGCTATAGAGATATGAAGAACAGGGTATACAGGGTGTTTGGCGCATGGACCGACACAATTTTTCCAGGGATTTGGGAGGTCATTAGCTAGGTTGTACCCATACACCCTTTGTCCCAAATGTCACGGTTGGTTACATATGTTTTTTTTTTTTTAATGAAAAAAAATGCCCAAAATGTTTCCTTTAATTCGAAATAACGTGTAAAGTTGTAAAATTTCATTCATTAAATAAAAAAATTTACTTTAGAAGCTTGTAAGGAATTTTCTTGAAACCAGTTGTATAAAACAAAGATGTTTTTAGATTTAAAAGACTTTGGAGAATGCAACAAAATTTGTTTTGTGCCACTACGCCCACAAACAAAAAGTTATTTCGAATTAAAGGAAACATTTTGGGCATTTTTTTTCATTAAAAAAAAAAAAACATGTAACCAACCGTGACATTTGGGACAAAGGGTGTATGGGTAGAACCTAGCTAATGACCTCCCAAATCCCTGGAAAAATTGTGTCGGTCCATGCGCCAAACACCCTGTATAAGTTCCTTAATACTCCATAGAAAAGGAAGGATTCTCCGTGCAGTCGAATGTTGCGTCTGGTGGGCTAATGCCCGCCAGTTGATGTCGGGTTTTAAGTCGCGTACAACTTTAATAGCGCGTTTCAGAATTTAGATGTTAGTTCGTCATTTGTGTAATAGATGGCGTTGTAGTAGGTACTTTTTTGTACTTTCGGGATGGGAAATCATCAAATGACTCCTCCCGCTCTGGACGGAGCGGAAGGGAGTGTCAGACTTTTACTTACTAAAACCCATCCATGTTCCTTCTTTTGCCCTTTGTGTTCCTGGGCCGCGGTATCTCTTTCGAACAGTCCCGCAGCACTTCTACTTTGTGTCTGTAGTAGGTACTTTTTGTAATGCTGCTACAATGTCAATATTCCATAGCTAACACTGGCTGCTCATGAACTCGGTTTAGATGTGAGGGAATCTAGTCAGTTACTAGTTTCAATATAGCTACTTAAGAAATAATCCGTTTTAGTAGTCAGAATATGTTCGAAAAAAGTTAAAATTGAAAAACTCACACATTACGTTTTCATTCAAAACGTTAAAGGTCACAGCTGTGCCCAAACGTTGTCTGAATGCCAATTCTTACCTCAATGCAGATAACTAATGGCTCAGTCAACTTTCCAATTCGTGCGGCATTGCGAAATTATAACACGTTCTGAAAAACCAGTGCAATATAATGATTGGCTACGCTTGCAAATCAAAAACCTAGTTTTTTCGTCTATATTTTAGTTTTGGACGATATAGTTACAGAGATGACGACTAACAGAGAAGAGATCCAATTGGGTTAAGGGCAATATAAAGTTAAAAAATTGTCACTTAAAAATTACATAACACATACCATCATGCCTGTAAACCACGAAGGGCAGAAGTGCACCTAATAATACATCCACATTTCGCCAGTTATGTTTAAGTCCCATATAATAGGGGGCGAGCCTATTGCCATCAATTGGGCCCAAAACTAGACTTCGTGGCTTCTACTGGGAAATTCCTGTTGGAAAAAAATTTATAACACTTTGTTCGACCGGGGAATCGAACACAGGAGCTCATGCTCAGCAATCACTAGCCCAACGAGACAATTACTATTTAAATAGTTTATATTTCCTGGTTAGGAACGGTCATAGATATGTATATTTTTCCTGGCTATTAATCCGTTGCCCTCAGAAAGCCAAACTCCCCTACGCTAATCGGATTTTCCTAGGATAAGATAATGAATAGATTAGTTAGATGATGTAACGAATAAGTTTTCCATTAGTCAATATGTAATAAGAACTATTTTCTTCCTTATTTTTAAGAACAAAGTAGATAATACAAATGGATAACACCACCTATGCAATAAAATATTTAACTCCCAATAAACTCCAACTGGGGTACATACTCCGAATGGGGTCGCCAGTAGGGTGGAAACACCAGTCGTCGGTACGTAGGCTAGACTAGACGGGTCGTCGCGGCTGTATCGACCCGCAGCGCTGGCGACCTGCCAAACGGTCATCTGATTCACTGACTGGTAGATTTGTAACTGTTTTGAATTTTGTTGGTAATTAACTACTTTGCTTTTACTTACACCGGTTTCTTCATCACGAATTTCTGTTCAGAGTTAATATGGTGTAGTATAGATGCACCTCTGCCTAACACCTTGAGCATTATGGGCGCGATGTTATTTTATGATGACATGTATTGATGTTCATAGATAGTTATAGTATTGTGTTGTGGTTATTTGTGTGTGATCATCGGTTATTTATTTATTGTCGGTCGTTATTTATTTATTTATTATTAGTTTAGCACATAATTATTGTAATACTAGCGACCCGCCATGGCTTCGCACGGGTGCGTGTATTATACATATAAACCTTCCTCTTGAATCACTCTATCTATTAAAAAAAACAAAGAACGCATCAAAATCCGTTGCGTAGTTTTAAAGATTTAAGCATACATAGGGATATAGGGACAGAGAAAGCGACTTTGTTTTATACTATGTAGTGATATTAAGGGACATTAAGCAAACTGAAAAGATAATGAAATATTAGTGGTGTGGTAATGTGCTACTTAATTATAACTGAGTCAACGTGTAGTGTGATTCACTCAATGTTGTTATCTTATTTAAAAGGTTAGGTGCATGTAACGGATCATAATTCCTATCGTTCTCCAAAATAAATTAACTTAAAGAAGATCGGGCGTTTCCCAAAATTGTGTTCCCGATCGAAGTGCCAGTGAAAGACAGCATAATTACATCAGACCTACTTGACGTCGATCCACTGAATTTCGGGGATAACAAATTAGACCATTGACATTTATATAACGACGAAACTACGCACCTGTAAGGTAATAAATTAATTTCATCAACATCAAAATTACCAATTAAGTGTTCCATTAAGTCTTTTAGTAAGTCAGAAACATTTTACAACTTCAAATCTATACGTCTGTTTGTAATACCAAAATAACAGCGTTTTACTGAGTGCATATGAAAGTACGGTACTTATAACAAAAACTCATTTTTTTCCATTTTTGTCTGTCTGTCCGTCTGTTTGTTCCGGCTAATCACCGAAACAGCTGGACCAATTTTGACGGGACTTTTACTAGCAGATAGCTGATATTATAAGGTCTATTATAGGATATAATACTTTTATTTCAGAAAAATAATTAGGGTTCCCTGTAAAAAAAATTAAATCTCTTGAAATTTTTAACAAAATCCGATTCAAACGGCAAATCTACGAAAACGGTTGACCGATTTTGACGGGATTTTCACTGGCAGATGGCTGATGCTATAGGTAAGAAGTAACTAATGTTCCTTTTACTTTAGTATAAGAATTAGGGATCTGTGCAAAAAATGAAAGCCCTTGAAACTGGTAACAAAATTCGATTCAAAAAGGGAAGTTATATTTTTAATAATAATTCCACGCCAACGAAGATCGAAGGCAACAGCTAGTATTTAATAAGATGAAACAAGAATTCTCAGAAAATAATAAGAAACGTGCTAGTAAATGGCACAAGTAAAGAAAATAAGACTAATTCCTTGCAGCTATCACATACACTCACGTCAAGAACTCGACTGTGTCGACTATAATGTTTACTTTGGACGATGTTTGTTCCTTCCACCTTAAGGGGAAGGCTTACGAGGTGGAGTGACAGGAATAGTATATTGTTTATTATGCCGAGGATTAGATCAACTTTTATACTATGACTATGACTTTAAGTCTGCAGTTCTTTTTGTCAAGAAAGCAGCGATATATCAAACTGTGTTTATGTCTGTGTTTTATTTAAGTTCTGTGTTTTCCCGTCTGTACAGATAGGTTGGTTGAAGTATACTGTGCATTTGGTTCATTTGGCGCTTGCCAGGAGGGAGCGGTTTTTCAGTATTTTTTGTTGTTCGCATTTTTGTAATTGTTTGTGGAAATTATATGTAAAAATAAAATGGCGGCAATAAATCCAACAGTGGCCAAGTGCGTAAAGAACTTTGCGAATTTGACAGTCCACACATAAATTTTCGTTATCGAAAAAGAGAATATCATCTTATCAAAAACTTTCTAGATGTAGAATATTATATTCTATAAATAGAAATTTGATTCGATTGCTTAGGTTTAAAGTATAATCGACAGTCCATTTTGTAAAATAAGTAGAAATCTAAAAGGTCAAATAAAGGTAGATTGGATTAGGTTGGTTTTCTGGGGTCGGGGCCAAATGAATTGTTATTTGAAAGGGCGTTAATTGGTTGGTAAACTGCGTCTGACTATATTTGTGAAAGTTTACTCTAGTTACTATGTTACTGTTACAACCAGTCTTATCCAGGGTTACCGTATTACCAGTCCATTGGCAGTCGCTCTATGTAAAATACTGGATAATCCAGTTGCATTCGGTAAGACTGGAACACGACCCCAATGAAATTGGGAAAAGGCAAAGTAGATGATGATGACAAAGCTAAAACGCCTATGGTCAATTTTTGGAACATAAATATGCATTAATAGTGAAAGCTGAAGCTGTTAGCCTCGGCTGTCATTTGTAGACCTTTCACAGTCTTTATAGGTAGCCCCGATTGCCTGACAATCAATTTTTCGAAGGGGTTTAGTGTAACTAGTAACTGGGTTATGAAGGTAATATAGCTAGGCTAGGGGTCACCAAATGGCGGACCGCGGTCCGGATCCGGACCGCCGACCTATACATATCTCGACTTAATGATGAACATCTCCAGGATTTAATGACAATAGCACAAATGCACCAACTTTACTCCAAACTTCAGATAAATAGTTCAAGGCAAAAAATGTCATTTTTGACATAATTTATTTATTTAACAGTTTATGTACAAACTACATACAGAAAAGCGCGAAAGGCGAAAAAATAGGTACAAAGGTGATGCTAATTTCTAAAGAAATCTCTTCCAGCATACCTGCGAAAGGAACACACACTACACACACACACACACTATACAACACACACACACTTTATACTTTTGCTTATTTAATAAACTCAAGTATAAATGGACCGCAACGGTAATTTTATTTTAAAAACTAGACCCCTGAAGAAACTAATTGGTGATCTCGGTACTAGGCAGTCGTTTCATATAAAATACTGGCATTCAGCTGCATTCTTATAAATACTAATTATACCTACTATTGTATGGAAAATAACACAATACGCCAAAATTTAATTTTTTTATAAGTTTTTAAACTGTCATGGTCACTAACATTATAATTAACACTAGAAACGGGATATTTACCATGTCCACTGTTTGTTTTGAGTTCCCGATATTTCGGCGCTGTTGCACCATGATCACGGATAAACCAGTCCGTGATCATGGTGCTTGCAACAGCTTTTTTGTAATATTTTTTAAAATAAATTATACCTACTTATTCTGATAGATTGTAAAAGGCTAGCCAGAAATAACCTAGAATATATAGAACCTGGAAGATAAATTGTTAATTCTAAGTATGCGTGCTAAACCGACCACTGCATCGTCAGGTGATGTAGTAGTCTTACTTTTATCTTCTTATTCATAACAAACAATAAAACATAAAAGAAATCATCATCAATCACTACTCTACTAACTTGTTGCACTCTATTGCTATCTGCACGAACCCTAACGACTTCACTCTCGTGATTGACGAGAACCAAGTTTCAAACTTTATTTGAAGCTTTGTATGACGCCCTGTAGCTTCTACTTCTTATGAAGCTTTGTATGACATCTACTGATATTGATGCACTTTACCTCTGTGCCATGAGCGTTTAGGCGCAAAATGTCCAGCAGTTGCAGAATGTCCAATATTCACCAAAAACATAACATGTGCAAAAATATAAGTCTCGCAAAACAGTTCTTTTACCGTAAAAAGAATTGGACATTTTGCAAATTGGACATTTTGCAAATTGGACATTCTGCGAACTGGACATTCTGCGAATTGGAAATTTCGAAACCGCTGGGCATTTTGTGAATTGGACTTTCTGCGCCTAAACGGCCATGAGATACACATTTGAGCGATAGTGATTGCAATTCAAACAAATTGAAGTTGTTTATAGCATGCTCCTGTCACCGATACTTTATTTAGGGCGTGATGGCATTTATGCGAAGAAAACAAGTGAAGAACAAGCGCCGCAAGTTGTAATGGTTGAGTTCGTGAACGAGGCGTAACAGTCAATTGACAACATCTTTATTCAGGTTCGAATGTGTAAGTTAACCAGGTAGCGCATTTGTCAGCGAATAACGTTTACATCAGCCAATGCACGTTCATTCAAATCCTCGTTGATCTCTATTTACCTTGATTTTTGCAAAAATCCCGATATCAGCTAGTATTTTTAAGAAAATCGTTCCTATTTCCAATAATAAGTTACTTTGCTAAAGTCATTGATTCAAAGTACCCTGCGACATTGCTATTGATGCACTTAAGTGGCCGCCTGAAGTTCAGCACTTCAGCTCTCAATGCGAACAAGAACCGTCATGAATTTATAACGCGTTAGCACTGGTGAAGCCGTGGACTGTTTGTTTGTCCTACCTTGGGGAGTGGCTCTTATGTCATCACTGTTTGTTCTTGCCATGAGGGGCTTAAGGCGACAGATTGTTGAATGTATAGAATAATCTTACTAGGTGGTTCTCTTTTTTATATTAAATGGGCATACTCTTGACCTCAATCTATGAGTTCTCACACATTTATCATGCAACTTCGCTCCAATATGATAATTCAATAAATTTTAACCTAAAAATGAGAACGATTCTGTTTCCATTACATTTGGTAACATTTTCTTGGTTACTCATACCGAAAATCGTATCTATCGTTCCATATAGAATGTGCAAACTCTTCGCAGTGAAAACATTTTTTCGCGCGGCCTTAATGTGTCGAGGGCACATCTCAGAATTTATATCACTGAAACCAACTGTTTATTCAGTAAATCATTTCAGCAAAAAACGACATCAACCGAGAAAAGGTACCAAAAGATTAAACCTGTTCCAAAATTGAAACTTGAAAAGGGAGGTTGAATGTAGGGCAATTAGACCGCACTGACTACGACACAAACAGCGCCATAATTTGTTTGAAGAAGTTGAAGCTAGTGGCCTGAAAGTTTAACAACCAGTATTACCAAGGGGTATTACCAGTACTAGCTGGGTTATAGAGGTCAGAGCGGCAATCGGTACATGTATAATACTGGTATTCAGCTGCATCCTGTTAGACTAGAAGTCGACCCCAACATGGTTGGGAAAAGGCTAGGCAGATGATGGTTCAAGAATGGAGTAGTTTAGGAAAAAAATGCAAAGCATAAATCAGTCTATAAAGTTCCCACTACTGAATCACAGGCTCCTCTTTTTTTTTTAGATGGGAAATCACCAAATGTCTCCTCCCGCTCTGGGCGGAGCGGAAGGGAGTGTCAGATTTTTACTAACTAAAAACCATCCATGTTCCTTCTTTTGCCCTTTATGTTCCAGGGCCGCGGTATCTCTTTCGAACAGTCCCGCAGCCTTGGCATCGGCCCTTGCGGGCCCCTCCTGTTTGCTGACATCTCTTTGAGGCGCGCGTGGAACACGAACGCGCCGTCGACACGGCCTGTCGTCATGCAAAGCATAAATCAGTCTATAAAGTTCCAACTACTGAATCACAGGTTCTTTGAGGCAGGAAATGCATTGTAATCCACAACGCACGAATGCCACATTTCTTGATCTCTCTATGAAATTTCCACATCTCTCTATGAAATTTTGGTTCTAAAACATTGCCAGATCCGTTACGATGTTTTCCTTCAACGTTTTGAGAGCAGCGGTGATAAAAAACAAACTGTTTTGCAAAAAATCTGTGTTAAATCAATTTGCGTGTATAGTTTTACTGTTAACTGTTCGGCATCGGATAACAACACACGACCACACCTTTGAGAAATGGTTACCAATTTAGATGAAAAACGTCTTAAGTCTCTATCTAGATTGATCATCGACCCAACTGTCGGGAGGGACCTCAATGATACTATAAATTGAATGTGTTTTGCTCCAACAAATAATTGAATTTTCTTATCTTGTCGTTTTTTGTACTTACTTCAATGGTTTCGATTCCTTGGTCGAGCAAATTATTATTGTATTTTTCCATCAGGAATTTCTCAGTAGCAGCTACAAGAGTCTGGATTTGTGCCCGGTTGATGGCAATAGGCTCGCTTCCTATTACATGGGACATAAACATAACTGGCGAAATATGGGTGTGCTAGTAGGTACACCTCTGACATGTGATGAGGAGGGACGAATCGCATGTGACTAAAAGAGTGATGAATATAAACGTTGATGGATGGAGAGGGAGAGGAATAATATGAAAGATAAAGAAGTAAATGATAGCGTGACGGTTGACAGAGGAGAATGGAAGAAAAAAACGTGTTGCGCCGACCCCAAGTAACATGGGACAAGGGCAGGAAGATGATGATAGTAGGTACACCTCTGCCTGAACCTTCGGGGATTACAGGAGTGATGTTATGTTGTCAATAGTGTTTTATCCTCTTTAGAGGATGAATGCTCTGTTTCAACCTTGTTATTATAAGAAACTGTTTTTGCAAAATTGCATGATGGTGATGATTTCATTTGTGAAATTGCAATATTTCATGCTTCTAGTCCCGTAGTTCAGGCTGCTCCTTGTCTGTTATTAAACTTGCGAACTTTGTGCAGAGATTCTTACTGAAGACACAAAGAAATATATACTACCTTCGTGAATATGTCAAGAACACAATTTATTCTGCAAACAAGATACTCTACAAAATGTAGGAAAAATAAATTCTTTATACTACTGCTCCTCAAATTCATTACAAAGATACGTTTGTGTTGCGATGTACTTTGCCAAAATTTTGCGAGTCCTCCGCTGTGTTTTCTACGTGTACATACATCTCACTTATTCATGTTTTCCTGGTATCAGAATAATATTCTAGAAAATTTTCAGACAATAAAACGACGTGTTTTTTTTGTTTTATTTAAGAAATGGTTGAATAATAATATGTAAAATTGTTAAATTTCGCAACGGAAAAGCAATGGAGTTTATATTTTCTTGGAGACAATTAGGTAGTCTTTTTCTTTAGAAGTTAAATATATTCAGAATTTTACATTTGCGAAAAAACTTTGCGCTGTAGGTACTTGTTAGGTTCAGTTCGTTGGCTTTGATAATTAGGTTTTTTCTTTTCTTTTTCATGATATCAAAGAATCGATGTTAAAAGATATTTAAGATGCAGTTATAGGACTTCGCTAGTAGTATAATAGTAAAGATATGCCTTCATCTTACGTATCTTTGGTAATAGCTCCTTAATGCCTGCTTTCTCCAACGCGCTATAAAAAAACAACAGTGGACGTTTATTAAAAGCATAATTTGCCCTTTAAAACACTCAGAATACTATACATGGTACTAGCAGACTCGGTCATCAACTGCGGCCTTATTAGTTACGGAAGAAGTTACCATACATATCTGTCAGAAATATGTAAGTTACATTTAAGAATACTAAAAATAATTTCGCCTAAACATATAAAAAAAAAAACAATGACGACGATCTATTTATATTTAAATATTACAATGTTATGAATGTGTTCAATAAGGTGGAATTTTCCACCCTAGTGAAAATAGGCCTGAGCTGCTAACGAAAAATACAAGACCTGACTTCTTGAGAACAATTTACACTTAAAAATAAATATATTCTACTAAAATTTAACAATGTGTACGAGACGAGGGTTGTTGCATATTTAGTACCTTATCTTCCTAAAAAACTTCCAGATGACTTACAAAATCTATTTAAAACAGGTTCGAGAATTTGCAAGTAAAAATTTAAACGTTTTCATACTCATAATGCGTTTTAGTTTTACGAACATGTTTGTATGTCTTTAAGAATATAAAACCGACTCACCAGCACACATAAGCCCTGAGAGGTTTGCGTGTATGGCAAAAATATTGTAAAATTAAAATAAGTGTCGTGGAAATAAATAAAAAGTAAAAATTTTAGGTGTATTTTAATTAATTAATTTATTTATTTATGTACACACAGATACTTAACAGGACAAATTATATTAACATAGAAGAGCACAAAGGTACTGCTTATTTCATAAGAAATTTCTTCCAGCAGACCTGCGAGAGGAAAGATGGATTAGAAATGTAGACACAGTGTGTAGAAAAGACAAACAAAAATAGATCTATAAAAAATAAACATACATACAAATATATACACATATAACAAAAAAGAATATACTAGTATTGTAAATATTTTCCTATACTATATATACATACATATAAATACAGAATATTACTGTATAGAGGAGAGGTAATACTCTTTGACTTTTAAATGTTAGTTAAAAAGACATAAGTCCCATAACCATTATCATCATGCTCCCACTCTTATCTCAATTTATTTGGGGTCCGCGAAACATACTTCTCTATTACATTTCATGAGACACCTCCTTTCTTGCCATTTCATCCTTCGCACAGGCCATCCATCGTTGCTTTGGTCTTCCTCTACTCTTATACCCATCCGCATTCATACTCAAAACTTTCTTCGCGACATTTTCCTCATTCGTCCGCATTACATGCCGATACCAAGCCAACCGATTACCACTCAACTTTTCAGTCACCGGCGCCTCTTTCAAACTTCTTATGTGCTCATTTCTTATTTTATCCATTCGCGTAACACCACACATCCCCCTTTACATTCTCATCTCGACCACATGCAAAATATGCCTTCGTTCAAACCTACCTAATCTATAATATCGAAACCAGCATGCAATAAAATAATCAAATTATTCATTCTAAATAAATGTCCATGAAACAGATACAGTGGCCAGACGAATCGCAAACGATACCTAGATATTCCCAGCATGTACGCACCGATCAATACATCGGGACATAGATCTGATATCAATTTATACTCATATCCATTTCCACGAAACTTTTTAACGTTCTGAATTCTGAAAAATACTGAACCACAGTTGGGAAATGGCTGTGATTCTGCCTGGACTATTTATAATAACGTAGGTATACATTATATAATAACCAGAATGTTTGTTTCTACAAAATTCAATTAAGTAACATTAATTAATTACTTTACTTACTGTCTGTTTCCAATAACCAATTACTGTAACCATAGGCAGGCTTATTAATTACAAAACCACTTAAAAATTCTAGTGTACAATAATTAATTATCAATTTGAAATAACAGTTATTTATAATAACTCATCATCTTCCTAGCCTTTCCCAACTATTTTGGGGTCGGCTTCCAGTCTAACCGGATGCAGCTGAATACCAGTATTTTACATGGAGCGACTGCCTACCTGACCTCCACAACCCAGTTAGTGCTAGGTAATACGATACCCTTTGGTAAGACTGGTTGTCAGACTTTCGGGCCACTGACTGCCTGTTGACTGACATAGATCTACAAATGACAGCCGGGATCAACGGCTTAACGTGCTTTCCGAAGCACGGAGGAAACTCGGCATGTAATAGGTGGTGGATAGGTGCCACGGACCAACCCAGACAAGCACGGCTTAACCTAAAGATCGACCCGAGCGGCTGCTCTTATTTAGCCACGAGCTCCTAGTTATTTATAATAGGTAACTAATGCAAACAGAAAACGTACCTTCTATCCGAAAAGGTGGAGAAAAGGTGACAAGGGCTCAAATAACTTAAAGTGTTAAGTTATTTGAGCTTTTGTCACCTTCGTGAATAAGGACTGCACTGCCCTATCCTAAGGCCCTTTTCACATGCACGGTTTTCCGTCAGTGAGACGAGAATGCCGTGCAGTTCGAATAGTTAACCGCACGGTGATAAGTACTTAAATACGGAAACCACCTTTACGGCTACGTTTACTGAGACGGACATGCGGTTGGACGTCCGAAAACATTGTTAATACTAACCTGAAATTTATTTAAATGTCTATAAAACGGCAAATTAGCGTACTGTGTAAAGAACAATGGCAAATCTCCTTACTTTAAATTGTCTGGAATTAAATTGAAGCATCCCGTAGTAAAAAATATGTCTAAAGATTCGGCGTCAGTAGCAGAATCTACAAGCGAGTCTATTTTGATTCGGAAAAGCCGGAAAACAAAGATATCGGAGTTTGAATTTTTAGGATAGGAATGATGTGAACACGACTATTATAGGATTTATAACTTAATAGGTATGATAAAATGATACCAAACAAAAACTAATATTACGGACAAATGGAGTAATCAGTCCATAAACAGTCCAGGTCGGGTAGAAATTAATAATAAACCGAATAAACACACAAAACACGAAGGAAACGGAATACGCAGAGGAATTCTGTAGCATCCAACTGTCAGTCGGTCACTGTCAAAGACAAAAGTAGAGCTGTAGAATTAAAATCGATACAATGTTGAATCGATCCTATGCTCCTTTTTTAGATTTAAAAGTAATATTACATAAAGATCAAATCAGGTTGATTAGAGATAGAATAACTGCATTTCAATAATTATTTTAATAATTCAACCAACCCTAGAATGATCAATTGAATCGATCGTTCATTTAAATCGGTACCGATAATAACATTCATAATGATTGTATGTGTAACACCACTATAATATGAAAACAATTCGCGTATCTCGTTCCGAAGCAGTTGTACTTTTATTAATATAAATTAACTCCGGCTTTTAAGAAATAAAGTGAATAATTGAAAAATCATAAAAAAATAATTAAATTTGTTTCGTTTTTGTGATATTTACGGTCGCTAAAATATAACCAGACAAATTTCTGCCCTTCTTCTTTGAGAAGCAATTAATTTCCAATTGATTGCACGTAATGGACCACCAAATATGCGACCGTATGGCGGAAAGTCGTTCGTGTGCAGTTAGTTGTCCACGAATACATTGCGACATGGTTACGGTATGATACGACAGCTTGTACAAGTCATGCCCTGATACAAAATTGTGACGGCACAGGTTATACAAAAACCACGCGTGTGAAAAGCGCTTAACGTGACTTTAAACAATGTTTAACCAAATTTTGCCTAAAAAAGGTGTTGTGTTACCAGATTAATAACACCTCGAAAAATATTAAAGTACGCGATTTAAAAATTGAGTTTTGTAAATTGTTATTTTTGCTCTGAAGTTGATATTAATGGACGTTGTGATGGTAATCTGTGTATTGATGCGAACCAGTTGGCCTACGAGATATGGTGATATAACCGCTAGGATTGCTTACGTGCTTAGATAATAATAATAATAATGACTTGTTCAGCTCGGTTTGGAGTTATCTTATTGATTTTTAGAGTGGTTATTTGGTAATATGATATAGTGGCCAAAGTGAAAGAGTACCTCGATAACTCGTTTTTTTAATTCTTACTTTCGTATAGTGTTTGAAAAACGAAAAGATTCACACTTTAGTCTCTCTGATGATCACAATATTTATACCAATTGATTTATAAGGAATTGTAATTGGTATATCTGTAAATTACCATTGTTTCTTTTCACGTTTTATCGGCTGGAAATGTATGGATGTGGCACCTTGTTTAAACATAATATGCTTTTTATCTCGGTAGTAAATTTCCGAGCTTGTGACGAAATGAAAACCGCCGCTCGGCCTTGCCTAGGTTGGTCCGTGGCAGGTATCCAACACCTATTACATGCCGAGTTTCTTCCGTGCTTCGGAAAGCACGTTAAGCCGTTGATCCCGGCTGTCATTTGTAAATCTTTGACAGTCGTTACAGGCAGTCAGTGGCCCGAAAGTCTGACAACCAGTCTTACCAAGGAGTATCTTATTACCCAGTCCTAACTGGGTTGTGGAGGTCAGATAAGTAGTCGCTCCATGTAAAATACTGGTATTCAGCTGCATCCGGTTAGACTGGAAGCCGATCCCAACATAGTTGGGAAAAGGTTAGGCAGATGGTGAGTAAGTTTGCGTGGGATCATTTCTGACGTCAACGTTGGCGAAACTGCGGATATAACTTACGAGTAGTCTATCGTAGTAAATCAAGCCCAAACCATCTAGACAGCAAACACAAACTGTAAACTGTAACTCTAATAGGGTTAATAAGGCTCACAATTACAAAACTGAACTACGGGTTCGGAACCCTAATAATGCCTATAAGATAAACTAATATTATTATGAAGTAGATTAATTTACCTAATAGAGTATAATGAAGGGAACAAAACATTTTGTTTGCTTCCTCATTTATTACTTTACCTCCTACGCTGTTTTGCAAAAGGCTGCCTTCGTATGAACCCACAAATAATACTAGGTATAGTACGACTACGTGGTTTGGCCCAATTTGCGTGTTCAGAGTTGTAATCAGGTAAAAGTCGGTTGCTTTGAACTAAGTTATATAATGTTAGGAATAAGTTCTAGTATCTGTAGGAAGTTCTTGTTTTGTATACGTATATTAATATATAAGTGATAATAATCTGAAATTTCAAACTTCAAGGGAAACGCCACCTTACTCATCCGTGAGAATCGTACAGTACAACTCCCTATTTAGTTAATTATACCAGTGATAGCCTAGTGGTGTGACCGTCGGACTGTCAAGCTATATGTCTCGAGTTCGAACCCAAGACACGCACCTCTGATTTTTCGGATTCATGTGTGTATTGAATAATTATCACTTGCTTCGGTGAAGGAAAACATCGTGAGGAAACTAGCATGCTTGAGAGATATTTCTTGACGGCATGTAAAGCCAAGTCAGAGACCGCGGTATAAGAACTCTGACACCAGGTTAGGCCCTAACCACACGATAAAGAAGAATATTTAATATTTTTTTAGTTTGAGGGTGTTAGGCTAGTGGATTGTATTATAGACTAGATGTTGCCCGCAACCTTCGTTCGCGTGAATTTATAAAAAAAAAAAGACGGGTTGCACTCCGGGAGTGCCGGCAGAAGTGAAAACTTGATTATAACAACGTTTTTTATAACAACGCCCTCTAGTAGCAGCTAAAAAAACTGTCGCGCCTACCAGTAACAGTGCTCTCTGTATCAATGCATCATTTTAGTTTTCAATATCAAAGATAGATGGCGCTTTGTGCTAGCGCCATCTACCAGCGGTCTCTCACAACAGTTACTCATTGCATTTGCTAATGTACTTTCTACTACATTCTACAAGATGTCGCTAGGAGTTATAAAACTACGATCATGTTCCAAAACATTTAAAAATTTCTTTAAATAATTTTAAACCATAAAATGTTGCAGGTTAAGTTCAAAATCGTCTACTCTTCATCCGTCTTACGCTTTTTCCAAATTTCTTTAAATAATTTTAAACCATAAAATGTTGAAGGTTAAGTTCAAAATCGTCTACTCTCCATCCGTCTTACGCTTTTTCCAAATTTCTTTAAATGATTTTAAACCATAAAATGTTGAAGGTTAAGTTCAAAATCGTCTACTCTCCATCCGTCTTACGATTAGGTCACGTGTCCTGACGCGAGTGTCCTGACGCGAGTTTAAGATTTTATACCCATTACAGAACAATTTTTTTAGAGTGCTCAACGCCGCTAAAGAAGTTTTCACTTCAAAAAATATTACTTCATTTTTTTAATCGAATTTTCTTACCAATTTCAATGGTTCTTAATTTTTTTTACAGAACCCTGATTATTTTTCTAAAATGAAAGTAGCCTATGTCTATAAAAGTATAACATCAGCTATCCGCCAGTAAAAGCCGTTTCAGAGATTAGCCTGAACAAACAGACAGACAGACCGAAAGACAGACAGACAAAAACTGAAAAAATGAGTTTTTTTTATAAGTGCCGTTTAAACTTTCTTAAGCATTCAGTACAAAGCTGTTATTTTGATATTACAGACACTTCAATTTTATTAATTTGTAAGTATAGAAGATTGACTGACATAGAACGATGTTTTAAATAAGTTTAGCAAAGAGGTGCAAGCGGCTCGAAGTGACATTTATCAGCATTTTCTGGTCTATTCAACAGGCTATTTAAGAAAACTGAGAAGTCATTGCGGAGTAGCTCATCATTAATAGACTGGTAATGTTACTCATAAAGGAAGATAACCTGCCACCACTCAAGTGGAAAATGGGTGGAGTTATTAAACTGTTCCCAGGCAATGATGGTATCTCCACAGTAGCTGAGATCCAAACAACACAAGGCACAATCAAGCGTGCTGCATCAAAAATCTGCCGCTGCCGGTTTAGACTACGAGACTCCAGTTTTAGTTGAAAAATGGATCTTCCAAGGTGGCTGCGTCAAGCAACGCCATCTATTGACTTTCATCAGGAAATCGATAAACAATTGCGAGCGAGATGTTCCTAAAGCGTCCGCCCGCAGGCTAGTGTGCAATAATACCGCAGCACCGTGCGTACTTACGAATAAAAACCAGTTTTAATTATAATTTCGCGAATTATTAAAGAAGCCCTGCCTGCCTGTCTTCATTGCCAAAACATACTCAGTTATTGATTTAAGAATGAATGGTATACGAATTCACTGTACATTATGATGATTATGTAAATCAATTAACTGAATATAATCAGATCATTGAGTAGGTATAATTAGAAAACTTATTCAGTGATTGCACAAAGTTTGCAAAAAGGTAAATAATTATCACAACTCAGTCAGCGTGTAGATCTGTGGGTTTAGACAAATAATCAATATTCTACCAGCGACAACGATGGCGGAAAATCAAAATTGTATTCGAATGACTTAGGCTACTGAAAAACTGATATCAATCAATTAATTTTAAAGTATTTGTCTGAAATATCGGGAACTCCAAACAAACAGTAAACATGGTAAATATCCCGTTTCTAGTGTTCATGATAATGTTAGTGACCATCAGTTTAAAAACTTACATCTTTGTAGAAATTCGGAGCCCTTTGAATGTGAATCAGAATCATTTATTTGTTAAACATAGGTATAACATTAGGGATCTTATAAATAGTTAAGGTTCTTGCTATGTTTTGTCGTTACTGACATACAAATTAGAATAGAAAAAAACAATTAAAATTACAAACAAATAAAAAAAGATTACAAATAGAACACGTCAATAACACGAATACCACGTCTTTAGGCCCTCTGCACTTGTTTAACCGCTTTTAGATCTATTGTTTCTCTGAGTTTGGGCGGCCGTCGTATGAAGTCACTCCAAAAAAGTTTAAACCTTTTAGCTAATCCTACTTTTGATGACAGTCCATTTTCAAAATACAATAAAACTAGTTCATAAATGCCGCCTTTTTCAAAAGAAATACTATACTGTTCACAGACTTTTCCCTGAGCTCGACTAATTGTTCACACCTTTTATAAGTGTTCACACTCCTACATCAAAGAGTGTGGAGGTAATATGAGCCATTTTAATTTTCAACCCGTTGGAGTAAAAAGTTCCCTCTCTGTTCGAAAAGGGTAGTGGGGAATATTGAGTGCTGTGTGAGTTTTTAGGTGAAATTGTCTTCGTATATGTACCTATTATCTATCTATTATTTTTTACAAAATACGTTTATAATTGAACAATGAGTATAATAGAGTTACGCATATTATTTTCAATGTTTAGAGGGTAGTTAGTTTATTCGGTTCTTCTCCATAGGAAACGACCAACCCGAACCGTGCACCTTTTTGTCGACGTTTCATAAGTGCCCATGCAGGCCAATGTGAAATAAAAATATTTTGATTTTGTTTTTTTTTTTTATTTTTTGATTTATTAAATTACCTGTTTTGAAAAAGGTTTCATTTTTATAATATAAAAACACAACCTATGGTCGTCCGTTCAATACCTACATTATAAACAGTATTGTCATAAATCTAATAAATGTCTATAAATATAAATAAACTGTATACATGAAGACGGTTGAATAGTTTTCTTTAAGATTTGTTCAAACCGATACGGACACCAGGTTCGGACCGTACCTGAACAGACTCATGAATGGAATTTCATTTTTAAACATCAAAACTGTAAAATCAAAGACAACTGGGTTTATCCCAGCGTTACAAACTATCCAAGTTGTTTACACACCGACTTTCAATATTTTGTTCCAAGTAAATAACCCGAGACGTGGACCATAGGGAAATAAAATACTTTTTATCATCGACAACAAAGTGTCATTCAATGTCGCGAGTTTATGTAATTTATTTCGGAACAATATGTGTGTGTGTGTGTGTGTGTGTGTGTGTGTGTGTGTGTGTGTGTGTATGTGTGTGTTGTTGTATGTGTGTGTAATGTGTTGGTGAAGAAATTTTGTAAAATAAAACAGTACCATTAAAACATTACAATCGAAAAAGCATGGTCAAAGATAAAAATACATATAGAATAAATAACAAATTCAAAACAATAATAATCCAACATTCAATTTAAAATAATTAATAATACAATAAAACAAAAGGTAAAAAAAACAAATATTATAAAAAGATCATATATGACATCTAATTTTCTATGAATCAATAGTAAAAATAGAATGTCAAATATAAATAAAAAACAAATTGTTATAAAATGTTGTAATAATATGTCAGAGCAATATTGCACAACTTCATTTCCCCAGCCGCTACGCCGTAGCGACCTCGTAGCAGCCAAGATACAGTTGCTACGTGCTTAGCGTTTGGAAAGTAACTTCTTATCGTAACATCTTTAGGTTAGGGTTTATATTATACGGGGTGGAAGGGTTACCGACGCGAAAACAGTTACCACGTATTCAGTAAATCATACTGAGCCCCCCACATAGAAAAAATTTCATCAGTTATTAAAAAAAACAGCTGTTACCTACAAAAGTGCAATACCTCGGTCAAAATGTATGGAACAGCAGATTTTTTGAAAAAAATCTATGTGGAGGGGCTTGGAATGATGTACTGAATACGTGGTAACCGTTTTTGCGTCGGTGTCCCTTCCAGCCCGTATTGTGTGTATTTGTTTTTGCATTACTGGGTAGAAAATGTGACCGTAGTAGTGCTAAGATTAATATTCAGCTGAGATGCGACAGCAATATTAAGCCTTGGGTTAGATAAAATATTATCATCGTGTTGCCGTCCAAACACATTGTGCTCCTGAGTAATTACTCCAGGAAAGATAACTTATGACGGATACTTCTTCTGCGTAGACTTTTCCTAAATGAATGAGTAACATTTACTAATTACTTTATTAGCCGTCTCAAGTTCGTGTAAATAGAATTCCATTAAGTAGTGTAATAATTTAGTAATTTACCACTCCAATTCTAAGAAGCAGTGCGTGGCTACGTTTATGTACATAAGTCATTACGGCCTGAATCCACAAGATTATACTTTGTCCACCAAATTAACTAAGAAAACAGTTTTGTAACGATGGCAAAGAAACTTTGAAATAAACAAACATGTGAAGTTATTGCTAAAAATGAAAATGAGGAAAATGCTGTTTACTTGTTTAGTTAAAGTATCTATAATAAGATGTTTATAATCTAAGTTATGTATTTTTTTGAACTTCATCCATTCTCTTGCCCTTATCCCAATTCATTGGGGGTGGGATCAGCATGTCTTCTTCTTCCATACTTCACTATTACTCGTCATCTCATCAGACACCTCCTTTCGTGACATATCACCCTTCACACAGTCCATCCATCGTTTCTTTGGTCTTCCTCTACTCCTATCCACATTCACACTCAAAACATACCTCACGACATTTTTTGAACTTATTTACGAATTTTATTATTGACACATTTCAAGACTGAAACAAGTCGAAAAAATAATGAGTAAAAGCCGGCAAAATGACTCTTCCAATCGTTGCGGTATTGTCGCCAGTACATCTCAAATTAAAACACTAACTAATGTGTAATTTCTTAATTTTTTTACCCAGTAACTAACCAAGACACTAACACAAAAAAACTATACCAAATCAGTGACATTTAAACCAATAATGGAAATCAAATAGTGTTGAAAAACAGTTCATTACTAAATAGTACCCAGTGTTTGAACTCCAACCGTCCTTTGTGTCTTCGTTCGCGCTCGTGCAACTTCGGGAGAGTTCGAACGAAGCCGAAGCCAGCGGAGTGGAGTGGAGGTGTAAGATGGAAGATAATGCTGACAGGCAGTGTAAATATAGGTAAGTGGAATTTTATTTTACAGCTATTCGACGTACCTAACGAAAAAGTTTTGGCGAAGAAAAGTACAGTTTGATTAGATAAGACATTTAAAGTATTTGATGGTGTGACAGCATATTATCTCGATATAGTGATAAACTATATTGGATTGGCATCAGATACATAAAAGCTTAGATCGGTCCTATTGAAAGTTTTTGTGGATATATGCATGGATTTTTTCATTTTTTTGCACTATGGTCCTAGTTAATCATTTGTGACTTCGAGTTACTATTATTTATAACCCAATATAGCTCGTGTAAGCGAGCACGCCCTTTGTGCCTGGAGGCTTTATTTATGCTTGAGTATATTATGATTATTATAGCTATTATTGTCCCCACTGCTGGGCAAAGGCCTCCCTCCATTCCTTCCAACGGTCACGATTCTGTGCTACTTCTTTCCAATTCTCAATGAAGGAATACATCTAGGTCATCCAGTATATTTTTCTTATTATTGGTGTGTGCTAGCTGACATGTGACAATAATTTAAACTTATGGATTTTTTGTTAATACTGTCTTACATACTATTGTGTACAATCTGGTTCTTCTAACCTAACAGACGGATGTGTCGCAGGTAGTTTGCTCCGCGTTCGTCTTCCCAGCTAAAAACCCAGCTAAAACACTAGGAACTTTGGCGTTCAAAAAGTGCTGGTTATCAGCCTAATTTGAATAAATGACTTTTGATTTTGATAAATGAATAGGCCAAATTTTAAGCTTACGTTAAAACGCGACTTAATTTCAGCAGGTGTATAGCTTGCTGTCAATTTAAAAACCAATTTCCGTCACGAAATTTCGGCAGCTGATGTATCGCTCCAGTTATGGAGAAGAACGTGCAATATGTGCATTCTTCATCCGTATCGATATGGCACGTTTATTATATTTATTTATCAGCTACGTATATCGCTGGTGCACTTGTATTTGCATTTAAAGAGAATTTATTTATACTGTAGTTTAGATCTTCCGATGTGGTGAGATTGCATGTAGACTCTAGAAGTCTAGAATATTGTATGAGGTAACCTATGGAATATACTAGCAGGACCGACCTATGAAATTCTAGTTGTTTATATACTGGATATTCTCTAGGTACACTATGAAAATGAAGATTTTCTAAAAGAAAGAAAAAACAAAATTTGATGATAACATTGTATTTTGATTTAAAACAATATCTTTGTAGTTTAATTAAGTTATGTACATTATATACAGACTACAAATAGAACTAAAATAAATATAAAAAGAAGACTAAAATAAAGTACCTATATATATATATACAATATATATATCTTTGTAGTTAATTAAGTACACGACTTCTTTTTTATATCAATGGCTGGTTGGGTGCTAGTGTGGTGCAATGGTTTTTCAAAACTACTGATTTTTACATTTTGTGACTAGATTTCCTTTATACATTCAAAACAGAAACGGACAGACAGTCGCCCACTGTAATTACGAAAGTCGTCGAGTTGCATTTTAATGACCTGTCTACAAAACGGAGAATTCGAAACAGTTATGCTGTACCTACCCCTGTGACCTACATTTATTAATTGACAGGCTCAGCAGACACGTGTCGAAGTTTGCTGTCGCAAATGCAGGAATAAATGTAAGGCTTGGAAATTGATGAGATAATTATGTTTGCAAGTACGTGAGTTTGATGATCATTCATATGTAACATGTGCTTAATGAGGTGATTTGGTAGATTTCAATATGAACGAAACATACACGAACGTGACTTTGTATTTGTGATATTTTTGTACAAGTTCCTACTCTACTGTCAAATAAAACAATATTGATAGTAAAATAAAGCACCGGTACCGAAACTACTCAAATAAATGACAAAAAAAAATTGTATTATCATGTATCCAATCCAACTAAATGGAAACAATAAAATGTATTTATTTCGATGCTGGGATAAAATGTACTCGGCTAAATAACTCACTCTGAAGTCAATTATGTTATGCATTATAGGATTTCCACTGTTTTAAAAGCTTATTTCTAATTCCATTTCATACTTTTATATAATTTTGGGAAGCATGAGTTCGACCTTCAATGCTTACGGTATTTTATTCAAGTAATTGATTACCTTATTTCAATGAAACTTTTTATAATAATAATAAATTGTTTTATTTGGGACAACATAGGAACCTTTTTTGTTAGTAAAACGCCTTATACACTACAACTTATACACTAGATTACTACTACTGGATTAGTAACAAAATAAAAATAAAGTTAGTGAGTCATGTATGTACGAGGCATTTCCTGCGGACAAAGCCCAAAAGAAATGTATCCGGGCAATATGTGCATTAAAACCTACAGATACTTGCAAACCACATTTTATAAATTTAAAAATATTGACATTCCCTTCACTGTATATTTATGAACTAGCATTAGACATTAGAAATAATTTAAACAAATATGAGATATTAAAAAGTACCAGGCTTGCCAGTACACTTCGTGCAATACGCCATAGAACGATTATGTTTGACAAGAGTGCATTTTGTATGAGTCCTAAAATATATAATAAATTACCTAATAATATAAAGGAAGAAAACAATTTCATATCATTTAAGAATAGATTAAAGACTTACTTAATCAACAAAGCCTATTATACCATTAATGAATATTTAAATGATAAATGTAATTAATTTTTAAGTAATGTAATAGTAATAAAATTATATAATTATTGAATGACATGAATACCCTAATAATAATATTTGCTATAGTTGAATATGTAACGATTAATGTAAGATTTATTATTTTATTGTAACAGATATTTGCACACCTGTTAAGGTAGGATATGGCTTAAAGAACTTCTGTTGTATGTATCACCTCATGTACCTACCCATATTCAAGCAAATAAATGATTTGATTTGATTTGATTTGACAATGATTCCGCATGAGATGTCTCAGCACAGGAGCTCTCGGGTCTTCAGCCACGGCACGGGTCTTTCTTATGTTAGTCGTTTAATATTGTAAAACCTTATCATTTTAAAAGAGTAACCATGGAGTTTCTTGGTGGTTTTTCTCCATAGGAAACGACCAAGCCGAATATAAGTGCTCATGTTAGCCTATGTATGTGAAATAAAATATTTTGATATTGAAAACTAAATATAATTTCCTTATTCGTAGAGATGTTTCGATAACCGCTCATTAAATTTGAATACCTATTCATGATTACGACTTCTAGATGTCTCATTGCACGGTCATTAAATTTTCATTCCGACGAGAATAATATTCTGTATAAAATGAGCCGGTAGAGTAGTTGATAACTTAATGAAGTAGCCACATTACCCGCATTGCAGCCCAGTAATAACGACCGTGGTACGAAGTTTAAATTGGCCTTCTACCTTTATGTGGTTACTAGCTTTCGCAGGCGGGTTTGCTTGCGTGGACATTAGAAGTGTTCCTCGAGAACGTAGATAATATCGAGATAAAATTGGAGACATTCTAGATCCTAACAAAGGTCATGGTCTATCCGTACGATTCAAATCTATAGTGTGAAAAGGTAACTGTCAGACAGTGTTACATCCGCATTTATAATACTAGCTTATGCCCGCGGCTTCGCCCGCAATCGGTAATTGTCCCACGGGATAAAAAGTATCCTATGTGTTAATTCAGGTTATAAACTATCTGTGTGCCAAACACCCAAACCCGTTCTGTAGTTTTTGCGTAAAAATGTACCAAACGTCTATCCATTCATCCACACACATTTTCGCATTTATAACAGTAAGTAAGATTAGTATGGATAGGCAGTTCTATGAGTCTTTTCATGGTAACGTTATAATAATAAATAACCTAACCACTTCGGATGGGCAAAAGGTATTATTATGCAAAACAAAATATTGCTAGAGAAATCAAATTAAGTCATCACAGTAATAATATTACAGTAACATGGACTGTATAATATAATTTATTTCATGAGTACCTATGTAATCAAATTCAATATTTATTCAGAGAGCTCACTTGGTGTCCATACAAGCGAAATTACACAGAATTTCCTATGTAAACGAGGAACGTGTTTGTTTGTATGGTTGGGAACATATTATTAGAGGCAATAGTTGCTCCATTCCCTGGATATTTTGATAATGACAACACCGTACGAGGGCGGCACTGAAAATTTCGGGAATCAAGAAAGTGACACAACATTACTATTTAAAAATGTATTTATTGCTTTTCGAAGTATTCTCCGCGAAATTTGGCACATTTTTCCATACGATGGAACCAATCATTGAAGCAACCATTCCATTCGGAAGTTGGGGTCTCCAAAATGGCCGTTTTGTAGGCGTCCACAGCTTCTTCAGGTGATGAAAATCTCTGACCACGCAATTTATTCCTTATTTTAGGGAAAGTATAGAAATCATTAGGGCTTAGGTCGGGGCTGTACGGCGGATGGTCTAATAATTCTATGTTTTCTTGCTCTAAAAACTCTTTTGTTCTGTGCGCGGTGTGAGAACTCGCATTGTCGTGATGGAGGATGATGCGGCGTTTGCAGTTCTCTTTACGGAGTTCAGAAACGACCTGTGGCAAACAAATGCTAGCATACGATTCTGCATTAACCGTTCTTTGTCCCTCGAGAGGAATAGTCGCAACATGGCCGGTTTTGGAGACAAACGTGGCCACTATTTTTTTTGCAACACTCCGTGAACGAACAATTTTTGTTGGCTTTAACTCATTTTCGAACACCCAAACTCGTGACTGGTTTTTTGTTTCGGGTTCGTACGCGTATATCCAGGATTCGTCACCTGATACGATGTTGTATACAGCATTTGAGGATCCTGCGTGAAATCTTTCGAGAGTTCTGACGCACCAAGTAACGCGAGCCGCTTTTTGCTCTTCGCAGAGCGAATGCGGTATCCATCGGGAAAACAACTTTTTTACACCTAACTGTTCATGCAAGACTATTTGTATTTGACTCATGCCAATGTCTAAAGTTGCCTGAATTTCGCGGTATGTCACATGTCGATCTTCCTCAATCTGCTTACGCACAGCATCAACGTTTTCTTGGGTGACTGCAGTTTTTGGACGACCTTGACGGGGATCATCACTAAGCTTGACACGTCCACGTTGAAATTCAGCAAACCAGTGATAAATTGTGGTTTTGGATGGGGCTTCATCACCAAATGCAGAAATCATCCGGTCAACACACTGTTTTTGTGTTAAACCACTTCGAAAGTCATAATAAATCATCGCTCTTGAATTTTCTCGAGTCAATTCCATTTTCTCAACGACTAATCAAGTTTGACAAAACCTTGTGACAAGACCGAGAATCTTTTTTTAAATAAATAAATGGTATTCGATTTTTAAAACCAAGGAGTTTTCAATTAAAAAGATTTTAATATGACAGGAACAGTGGAAATATTCCATTCCCGATACTTTTAGTGCAGACTGCGTATGTTATTAACATGTTACGAATATGCTGAACATGAGGTCCTTGGTTCGGGTCTTAGGTCGGGTAATATTGGTATTTCACTTTAGGAACTTCTCGATTGAAAAGCTGACGGTATAACCACCCGTGTTTGGAAAGTACGTTTACTACTTCCATCGGATTATGAGAGTCTTCATCTGCCTAGCGTTTTTCCGACTATGTTGGAGTCAGCTTCCAGTCTAACCGGATGCCGCTGAATATTATTATTTTACATGGAGCAACTGCCTATCTGACCTCCGCGACCCCGTTAGTACTGGGTAATACGATACCCCTTGGTAAAACTGGTTGTTAGACTTTCGACACCCTGTAACGCCTGTCAAAGATCTACAAATGACAGGCGGGACCATCGGCTTAACGTGCTGAGTGAGGCAAGAGATTTATTTATTATTATTTATTTATTTGTCTTTATAAGTTTATAAGAATCTTTACTTTGAACTTTACCACAAAACCGTTTTCACGGTTTGTCTATGGGATAAAATATATGTGTATTTTCGCAAAGACTTGTGTTCAATAGTACTTCCTGTGTCGATTGCTACTCTCCGCCGAATTGGCCGCCATGACTGGAACATGGAAGACTATTATTTTGTGTTCTCCAAAACTTAATTACTGGGAAACACGATACCCCTTGATAAGCCTGACTTAACCCACTTAACGCTTAACTAGATTGCATATTTGTGTCGAAATAAGCTCTATTTGGCCAACGAATATCATATTACCCAACGTATTATGCACAGTCGCATTTGAAACTAGCAATAAATTCTAATCCACATAATTATAACATATGAAACCCGAATACTAGCAACGCCAATGCTGAAATGAAACAGTTAATTAGTATCTCTAGTAGCTATTCCTTATGAAATAGAGTCCAAATTGTTACTACGTTTCACAGGAATTATGAAACATTTAGGAGACGTGAATTACGAATTTTAACAGTTTTGATTGCTTGTTAAAACTACGTTTTGGGTATTATTCATAAAAACGTGGCATTTAGTTTGTGTGAGCAGACCACAGGTTATTCCAGGAATACATGTGTCAGTAACTTAAATATTAATAATGAAGTAGTTTGTATACCATTCTGCTCTCAAAAACCGCCATTTTTGCAAAACCGACATTTTGTAAGTACTGTTAGTACTAATCCATCCATAATACCATCACGAAGGGTTAGGCAGAGGTGTACCTAATAGTACATCCCCATTTCGCAAGTTATGTTTAAGTCTCATGTAATAGGGGGTGAGCTTATTACCACTAACCGGGCACAAATCCAGACTCTATAACTGCTACTGAGAAAATCCCAATGGAAAAACTCAATAGCAATTTGCCCGACCCGAGAATCGAAACCCAGGATTTCAGCAGTGGCTATTGCGACCACTACAACAACGAGGCTGTTAGTTTCTACCTAGTAAGGTCTCTTCTGGTGTCATTTAGAATTAAAAATAGAAATGCGTCATATTGTCGACTACTGCGTTTGCTAAGAGGATACATAAATAAGGGATACATTTTAAGTCACTATGGCAAGCTCTTAGCATACTTTTATTGAAGCTACCAACATATTATTTACTTGATAAACTTGTGGTTTGCTCACACAAACTCGTACTTCATGTTTCAAAGAGCACACAAAGTAGTTCTTATCATAGTATGTTGCTGTGTCCTCAAGAAAACATATTAATTTTAACTTAGCTAAAGTTTATCATATCTTATATTAAAGGAAGTTTGAAAGTTGCGCCAGTTACAGGACAGTTGAAAGGGAATCGACTATCTTGGTATGGGCATGTGATGACTGATGAGGGACGAATCGCATGTGACTAAAAGAGTGATGAATATATGTAAATGTTGATGGATGGAGAGGAAGACCAAGGAAACGATGGATGGATTTTGTGGGGAATGAAAGAAAAAGGAGTAAATAATAGCGTGATGACTGGCAGAGGAAAATAGGAGAAAAACACGTGCTGCGCCGACCCCAAGTAACATGGAACAAGAGCAGGAAGATGATAATAGCTACAACAAACAAGATGGTACACTTATGAATGAGCTACATCTACGAAGAACAATGTAAACGAGAACTAGTGGTTAACTAAGAAAATAAGAAAACTTTTATAAAAGGTGTTTAATAGAGTTGAAGTCTGACAACTAGTCTTACCAAGCGCATCATGATAAGCTTGGTAATTGAAAAACTAGAACTTGAATAAACAGTGACCTGAAATTTAAAAAGGGAGAAGTAAGTGGGGATAGCAACTTCGCCTTTCCCCATCCAATTTCGCTTAGTTACTTCCCTATTTAGGAGAACAATAGATTCTATAGGCTTTTGCTTTATCACAGAGACAAAACACTAGGTTATTCTTTGTTTTATGCCTTTATTTAAATACTGCAACAACAACAACATGTAATTAATACATGCTTTGTAAGTCCCTCATGTACAACAAAACTTGTATGTACCTTAATAAAATCATATTAAATTACATGGTCAATATAATAATAGGACCGGCCGTTGGGCAAATAGATTTTCATGTTCTGGGTGGTTAAAAAAGAATATGCCACTCCCACCCATTGAAAGGTCAGTTGATGTCGAAAGAAGATGTAACAAGGTCACGAAAATAAATATATCTCGTTTCTAAATAGATAAAATATGTTAAAAGATGTTTCAGTATTATTTTATTTGGACTACCCTCATCTTACCGTACCCTTGTAATAAAACTCAAGTACATAACGTTTTTAAAGAATACCAACGCCTACACGAAAAAAGATATACTCTTTCAATTAGGTACACAATTTGTGTGGGCAGAGCCAGATACCGCTATGACGAGAGTTTTCCTTTAATTTATCAACAAACACGAACGAAATGATGTTATAAATATGTAAGAAGATCTCAGATATAATGAGTACGTCATCTTGTTATCTATTCTTTCTTATATTTTCGGCGACTGGTGTTATAAAACTAGCCCAAAGACATTCAAATATTACGAGTATTTTTAATCTCTTTGAACTAGCCATTTGCAAAGATTTAAGGAACATAATATCTTAAGTACCTAATCATAATTATGCTTTTGATTAATCACCTTTTGGAGGATGAGAAGTTCAGGGAGTTTTTTCGACGTCTTTTTTATTCCGCTAACTATAATTTTATTTATTTTAAACAGCTATTTCATAAGATACAAAATTTAAGAATCGCTGTGTTGATCAAGCTACGCCGCCATGTTTTGCCCGTAGTTCACACTATGTTACGATCACGTGGTCTCCGCGGCTTCAAAAAATCGCGTTAAATAACCCATTAATCATGACATGAAAGAGATCGAAACTTTTCCTTATATAACATTCTCTATAAAGCCTTTCATATATCCTCCTACCTGTTGGCTTATCCGGACAGCGCGTAACTTTCCATTGGCCGTTATATTTAATGGTTCCCTCTAATAGACCATTACCTTCAACGCGCCGCGATTTATAGGAACCTTAATTAGCTATCAAAGTGTGGCTTGATTGCAATATAGTGTGGAGTAAAAAGTGCTCTGTTGTCTAGAAAGATAATATTGTAAAGGAACAATGGAGTTTTAAAAAAAGGCTAATTCTTTCATCTAGTGTCTTCTCACACAAAAAAGGTGTCTCCTCATTCTTACTAATAGTGTCATCCTTTGTTTCCTACATCATGATTTTCCTAAACACAGTTAAATGAGGGCAGTATGATTCGTCAAAGGCAATTTATATGTCTGTAACAAATTCGGTAGGCATATCTGCCGAATGATCTACGATTGTGTCGTATACTAATAATAATAAATCATTGTTCCCCTTTTTCACGTGTCAAAAACAAAAATTGATGCGACATTTAAGTACATACATATTTTGTCGACCCCGAAAAACAGGGCTTTCACAACACCCATTCGCTGAACAAATATTCTAAAGCATTCCGTCTGAAATTCCCGGGTCTCAACACAATCTATCATCCATAAAATCTTTTGTTGAACTGAAACCTGCTTTATGCCCTTACACAACCTTAGAGGATGCAACTTGCGACGCGACTTGCTTCAAGCGACACTCATGCGAGGGAAACGTAAAAAATTCGCGAAGCAGTCATATTTTGTTACCTACGCGCCAGTACTGTCAAATCGCAACGACTCGATGAAAACTACCAGAAATCTCTTTCATTTGTCTTTCCGCTGTGGCTGGCGCCACTAGCGTGTCGCTTAAGCTGGCCATAGACGATAGGTTATGCATGTTCAACATTGCTTGTACAGTTAAACTATGCAGGCGTGCATGAACGTGTGTAGGAGAAAACTGTTCAGTTATTCTGGCCTGTACTGCATGAACAGGCCAGAATAACTGTTTAGTTTTCTAGCTAGAGAATATCGAAACCGTTATTTTCTCCGCTTATTATTATTATTTATTTATATTCAAGAATGGTAGGTATTCTTATAAACTAAGCCCCACAAAACCGTATTAATGGTTTGACTGTGGGTGGGGTCAGCGAGTCTCTATTAAACGTACTTAAAACTATTTATTATTTTTATGTAGCACTTGTACACATTTCTAAATAATATATTTTTAATTTATTTTAAAACTATTTTTATTCAATCAAAAAACAAAATATTTTTATTTCACATAGGCCTGCATGGGCACTTATGAAACGTCGTCGACAAAAAGGTGCACGGTTCGGGTTGGTCGTTTCCTATGGAGAAGAACCGGCAAGAAACTCCATGGTTAGGTACTCTTATTCTTATTCGTTTCACTCCTTATGTCTTATGCTTGGTTTTGCCTGTGCGAGTAACTCGTGGCCAAGCCTTTATGTTTTCAATACATAAAAAGAGGTTCGTAGCTTATTTTTCGGCGGTGAAAGGTCCCGTTTTCAAGGTCGGTTCAACCGTATTGATCCCAATACTGTCGGTACCCTTGAAGGGACGGTCTGCTTAGTTAATAATAATTAAAACATATTACATTATTTCGAGGTGTTCAGGCATAGAGGGTTTTTAACGGATTACGAAGTTAGAGGGTCATTGATTGTGTTTTTGGATGGTTTGAGCTTTGAGTCAATATGAACTCGAAATATGTTATTTCGCTCGTACTCAGCATTATATTTGTTAAAACGCCTCTACTTAGCTATTCAATTGGCTCAGCTGAGAGGCCTAAAAGATTCCTTCGTAGAACTTGTTTTACACTAACCTCCGGGTATCCTAAAATTGTTTAAGTGTCAAATGTTCTCTGTACGGAATTACTAAGGACCATTTTTTTTTCTTTGCACAATATAAATTAGTAAATTATCTGCGTTTAGATCTTTTTCCATTACTGAAAAAGATCCAAATGCAGATTATTATGCTGATTATAAAACAACACTTTCCTTGGGTGGTAATTTCCACTTCGATATTAGGTAATTTTGCATATCTCTAATCTGAGTATTAACCTCCAGGCAGCCTCCAGGGCATTTGATTAGTCCGCAAATTAGATCCACCGTGTGCCGTGTAACCAGCCTGTCTGCAGCTTTACTAGCTTCAAATTAAGCATGTAATAAGGGCTCGGAGGCTGCCACGTCTGTATGTATTTTTGTAAAAGTTATGCAAAAAATGTTTAATATTTGAGCCTGTACTGATACACGATAGTCAATATGATATATGAGACTGAGTACGATATTTGAATATCGCCAGCAAAGGTTCAAATCGATAGACGTAATTAGGTGGCGTGAAAAATGTTCACACTGAGAAGAGTGTACTGTGTGTCTAAGATTTGTATACAGGGTATTCGTTCTCTTCACGTAGCCGTCAACCAAGTATTCTAGACTTAAACTAAGTAACTCTATGCAAAAATGGTTGCTGGAAAAGGACTTTTTTTTTGGATGAAAAATCACTCAATGTAGCGCACTCAAAACATTGTGGAAGCTGCAGAAGATTGTAAAATATCTTTGCATTGTATAGATTCCATCTCTTAGTATTATATAATTGCATAGCACATGTGTGAGTACTATGTACTGTAAAGCTTCCATTTATATTTTGTTATCTTTCATTGACTGGAATGTGTCCTGGTGGCTGAGAGAATGTCATGCTCACTCAAATGTCTCGCTGATGGTGGCGGGTGTGTCGGGTCATTTAGTTCCCTTCAATATGGTTGAGTTGAATGGCGCTGATCCATGCGTCATGTTCGTGAACGGGCGCTGTCAGTTGGGACTGGTCATCTCTTACCTGCCACGATTTATTTTAATTACTTTATTTTTAAATTTTTGGCTTAATCTTTTACTCTGGACGCTCTTAATGTGCACGTCTTTGTACATCGTTCTCACATATATGTATAATCTCAACATGAATGATGTAACCAAGATTTTGTAACAATATTTTGATTTAAAAGAGTGTCCATGGAGTTTCTTGCCCATTCTTCTCCATAGAGATCTACGATTTGGAATGTGCAACTACAGTACTTTCGCAAGTTATTATGCCTTGTGTCTGTGACTGTAGCTTAGCTTTTTTATTTTTGACTTTCAAAAGTGCCTGTAATGGTCTAATTGAAATAAATGCTTTGACTTTGACTTTGACTTTGACTTTGTGCTGATGGATGCATTGAATAAAATGGGGGTCGTGGAGGTGTTTAAAATAAAATTATAACATTAAAAAGTTGTATTTAAAAAAAACTTGTGAAAATTTCGGAACTTTGACCCCAATACCTCCGTAACTAGAAGGTATGGTTTAGAACAAAAAAAAAATGATCGCAATGACGGGAAGTCACCCTATAAGTGTATTAGTATCCAAGTAAGTATATTAATTGTCGAAAACAAGTGGTTATTTTTTATGTATTATTTTTATAAAGGTTTACTGGTAGATAATGCCTTGTCCATTAATTCCGCCTATGTATCACTTCTGTACATGAAGTTTAAATAAATAACTAAGAGTTAGTGAGTGGGTTTCTTGTCCATTCTTCTCCATAGAGATCTACGCTTTGGAATGGGTAACTACAGTACTTTCACAAGTGTATTATGCCTTGTGTCTGTGACTGTAGCTTCGCTTTCTTTGTTTTTCTGACATTCAAAAGTGCCTTTAATGGTCTAATTGAAATAAATGCTTTGGAGTTGAGTTTATGGTCGTACATCCCGTATGGAACGATAGGTTTTGACACGGTGAGCCTAACGATTCAAAACTTTGATGCCGGTTAATAGTATGACGGGCAGTTGTAAAGAAAAAATATTATAAAAAAATACATGTATTGTCGCATAACATGCAGTTATTAGCAAGGTGGTGGTGGTGGTGGCTGACAGCCTGTATAAGACCCAAAAGTTTTAACACATTGTACGAGATTTTTTGTTATTGAAATTTATAGATTTTCTGTGTTTTAATGCGCATTTATTTATGCACTCTATATTTAAATTCGCTTCTGATCTATTGTCCAGTGGACGTCAGTGGTAATTAATACTTTGAGTTTGACCATGAGGCATCCTAGCGTACTACGGAATTTCAATAGAATATGGCCAGCTTATGCTTTTGTTGTTATTACAGACGTGCGGCCTGCTGTACGTATTTTTTTTCGTATTGGTTGTGTCATGACAGCCTAGCCCGTGAACTAAACAACCAAGTTTATTATTATTGTAGATGGCAACATGCTGTCAATTAGAGTTAATATGGTCAAAAACAAAACAAAGGATATTATTACAAAAAAGAATCAACAGTAAGTATCTAGTGTTTTACCATCAAATCCAATATTAATGAGTTTCCAATAGAACCATTTGTTCTTTTTACATTATTCATGATACTACCTTTTTACATCTGAATTACAATTTTGTTCTAACGCCCGTTTTCTAGAAAGATACATAGTGTATCTCGAGGTAACACTATATTTTAATAAATTGCACACATTATTATTATTGTATGTAGTTTGTGGTAGCTTTTCCCGTGGTTTCTCCCGCGAGGAGGTTGTAAATTATCCCACCGGAACGTACTACCGGGATAAAAAGTATCCTAGGGGCTAACACAGGTCATGACCTAGGTATCTATGTGCCCGTCATCAAAATCCATTCAGCTGATAAAGCGAGCAAAGGTAAAGATGCGCAGGCAGAAAGAGTTACTTTCGCCTTTATTAAAATATTAGTATGAATGAAATAAAAAAAGTTTTAGAATGCAAAATGAGCGTATTCTAGGATGCTGGTTAATAATGCAATAAAACTTGAATTACCAAGTAGTTTTGAATGCAGAACAGAACATGCGAGAATATTGCCAGCATGCATACATGAATAATTTTATTCATTTTTAATACATTGCATTGCTCTGAATTAAACATTCATCTCTGTTCGGTCATAATGGGTTGTGTTCTAGGATCATTTGAGCTTTTAATAATTACCTATCTAAGTACTTACGATCGTTTTTCCCAATGCAACTTATGAGCTTTCAAGAGCGGTCGGTGTCAATATGCTACTGACAGCTTGAGCCTGGTTTAGATAGTAGTGCTGATCGCGGTTAATGCCATTGATGGAATTCCACCGTATTCATCAGTAGCACTAATAAGTGAATTTTGAATTAAAATACAATTAACAGATCAAATTCCTCAACCTGTGTCCTTTTTTACGTCAACAGATCGGTGCTGTAAGGTTGTATACTTTCCAACCAAACTTAAAGTATGCAGGCTGGCGGATTTATAAGCCTGGCCACATTGAGGCCTGGTCAAAGTATTAGGAATTAAAACGATTTAGTTAAAGAATGATAGTTCTTTTTCAAGGTGATGTCAGTTTTGTCTTGAAAATGAGAACTGAATTAAAATATATAGCTGAAGTCTTTTTTTTTAAATAAAGTTAATGTGCCAGTAGATATTCTAGCACATTACAGTACTGTACATTTAAGTAACCGACTGGAAATTAACGTCATGTAACACCATAATTATTCATGCAAGTACTCCGTGAACCCTACGGAGTACTGGCTGGTTCTATTACACAGTTTAGCAAACTTATTGATTTAGCAATTAGCCTGTTATTAGTCTTAACATTCGAGTAGATTAAAGATGCCTATAAAGGGTGTAACAAGACCCTTAACGAAGCTGAAAGGCACTTATGGTCTCTCCCCGTCATTGCGATATTTTTTTTTATTGTAGACCATACCTGGGAACCTTCTAGTTACGGAGATATTGGTGGTCAAAGTTCCAACTTTTTCACATTTTTTTTTGTAAATACATGTTTATAATATAAGAGTTTTACGTTAAACACCTCCACGAACCCCGTACTATTCAATCCATCCATCAGCACAATGTTTTGAGTGCGTTACATTGAGTGTGATTTTTCATCCCCAAAAAAATGCGTTTCCCAGCAATAATTTTAGTGTGATGTACAGGGTGTCCCGTAAATAATGGATCAAACGTAACGGGTAGGTAGCTTACCTAATTTCCAACAACTAATTTGAATATTAAAAAAAAACCGTTACAGTAACCAAGATATTAATTTTTTTTCGAATTTTACCATTTTGTCTTCCAGAATTAAGTTTTTTTAATTCTGGAAGACAAAATGGCTGCAAATGATGACATTTTTAGGTATGATTTTTATTTAACATTTCTGAATAGCTTACTAATGTTATAAGATACCATTTTTTTGAATACCGTTTTATTTGCCTTAGAAAAAAAATCTTGAGTTAAAAAGTTTTTTCTTTACGATGTTAGGACCAAAATTGAAAAAATTCTCCTGTAAAAAAATGTATGACACCGAAGACCACCATTATTTTAAAAACTTGTAAATTTAATAAGGTTTGCAAATTGGTATAAAACTTACGTCTAGTCTGAGTATGAGTACACGGCACGGCAATACGCCGAAATGCATTTTATCTACGGAGAAGCAAGAGGTAATGCCAGGGCGGCTGCAAGATTGTACCGTGAAAGATACCCGAACCTGGTTCGTTATCCCGATTATCGCGTCTTTATTAGAGTGCATAACGCGCTTCTTGAGGGCAGAATTCTTGGCACCGGAGTTGGTGGTACCAGTGAAGGACAACCGCGACAAGTTAATAATAATAATATTCTTTATTTTTCAGACAACAATGATCCATAGTGTTAGTAAAACAATAAAATTACTTATTTCTAGTGTTAGTAGCTAATATATTATATGGAAGACAGTAAATAGTATTGTGAAAAGGACCTCCCTGAACTAATGTTCAGTGATTATCCTTCTCACAAAACTTTTAATTATCGGAGAGTCGACACTCTCCAAGACGAAGGGGAGGGGAGGGGGGAGGGTCGATCTCTCTCTTAATGACGAAGTCATTCTTCGAGAAATCGAGGAAGATCCGTCAGTCTCCGTTCGCGTCATAGCGCGACGCGTAGGAATTTCTAGATCGACGGTGCATCGAGTGCTACAACGGTGCCGATTGCACCCATATCACGTGCAACGTGTTCAAACGCTGACGTCGCGTGATTACCAGCCAAGAATAGAATTTTGCTAAAGGATGCTTAGAATGATTCGGGCGGACCCGCAGTTTTTTAACAAGATTTTATGGAGTGACGAGTCTTCATGCCGCCGAGATGGATATTTAAATTTGCACAGTTGGCAGCTGATAAACCCACATTTGATGCGAGAGGACAGGAGCCAACATCAATTTAAAATAAATTTATGGGCGGGAATAATCAATGGGCAAATAATAGGGTCCTTTGAACTACCAGCTACTCTAAACGCCGAATATTATCTCCATTTTTTAAGGAATGAGTTGCCAAGGTTATTAGAAAACGTTCCAGAAGACGTACGGCAAGCCATGTGGTTGCAAAATGATGGGTGCCCCGCTCACTATGCGACGGCAGTAAGGGCGCACCTTGATGAAAGTTATCCGGACAGATGGATCGGCCGATTAGGACCAATTTTGTGGCCTCCGCGATCTCCGGATTTAAATCCCCTAGATTTTTTTACTGGGGATGTTTAAAAGACAGGGTCTACAAGAAACCAATAACGTCGGAAAAAGAATTACGACAGCGCATCCAATCTGCTGCATCAGAAATAAACCAAAGCCGTTTTGCCCGTCGGATAAGAGCTTCCTTTATTAGGAGATGCAGACTTTGCATTCTTGTAGGGGGAAGGCAATTCGAACATTTATTGGAAAAACCAAATAAAACGATTTATTTGAACTAACTGTTTTTTTTTAGTACGGCCTCCTAATTCTTTTCATACGCCTCAATAATTCAATGAACATTGCCTCTGAAATACTACAGTTACACATTTTAAAGAAAAAAGTTTAAATGTACACACTTTTTTATTTTTTTATTAACGTTGATTTGGAGCACCTCTCAGATTCATAGCAATTATCTTTGTAACGACAAGGACTAGAATGTACAACTTCATACCAATTTACCAAAAATACAAAAGCAGCGCTATCTATCCCCTTCACACTGACTGAGGTGCAACTCCGCCACAGGTAGCGGTCCCAAATTCCGGACAGATGACGTCATCGGGTCGGAATTATGCTAGCCGCTTAACTACCTGCTTCGATTACAAGCATTCAAGCATAAGCCATAACGAAAAGGAAAAAATTGGATCGTACCAATTTAATTTATTTTCTGTCTTCTTCATCACATTCATAGCAATATCTTTGTAACGATAAGGACTAGACGTAAGTTTTATACGAATTTGCAAACCTTATTAAATGTACAAGTTTTTAAAATAATGGTCGTCTTCGGTGTCATACATTTTTTTTACAGGAGAAATTTTTCAATTTTGGTCCTAACATCGTAAAGAAAAAACTTTTCAACTCAAGATTTTTTTTCTAAGGCAAATAAAACGGTATTCAAAAAATGGTATCTTATAACATTAGTAAGCTATTCAGAAATGTTAGATAAAAATCATACCTAAAAATGTCATCATTTGCAGCAACAGCATTAAAAAAACTTAATTCTGGAAGACAAAATGGCAAAATTCGAAAAAAAAATAATATCTTGGTTACTGTAACGGTTTTTTTTTTAATATTCAAATTAGTTGTTGGAAATTAGGTAAGCTACCTACCCGTTACGTTTGATCCATTATTTACGGGACACCCTGTATATAACACTAAGTTGACGGCTTCGTTAAGGGTTTTGTTACACCCTGTACATCATAAATCGCCTTTCAAGTTTTTAACTGACTTCTAAAAACTTGGAGGTTATGTATTCCACTAGCATGTTTTTTTCATGACGTACACCGATTACTCAGTGATTATTGCGCTGTTTTACGTGATTCTTTTGCTTTACTTTGTTCGAGTAGTTTATACTCTATAATACGTTTTTTTTTCTTCGTGGCCTATGTTCACGACATGATGGTCTCTTAATAACTTCTAGATACAATGTAAAATTAATTCATGACAAGAATTAGTGTGGGATAGGTACTACAACTAAAAAGGGTTTTTTGTTTTGTTGGCCTTGACTGTCCTACTCCTGGGCAAAGGCCTCCCCCTATTCCTTCAACGTTAAAAAGGGGTTAAATAAAATAAAAACTTTTTTGTAAAAAAAAAAACGGTCTTGTCCAGCTCGTGCCGCCATCTGCAAGGTATTCTGCGACGCCTTCTGTCTGTGTTAGTATCCCTCATAGTGACGATTTTGGCTCATAGCTCATTCGAAATACGGCAGACGTGGACAGCGCAGTTCTACTTCCACTAAGCTGCTTTTTGAATCTAATTCAGTAACCTGTGTTGTAGAGATAATTATCAAAATTCACCTTAGGGAGATCTGTATTATGGAATATCAAACTAACACAGTCTTGTAAAGCATTTATTTGCGTTTACTTCGGCGTACGTTTTTTATCTATAATATAAAATAAGTCGGGTTTTCCTTCCTGACGCTATAACTCCAGAACGCTCGAACCGATTTCCACGGTTTTGCATTCGTTGGAAAGGTCTCGGGCTCCGTGAGGTTTATAGCAAAGAAAATTCAGGAAAATTAGGGTAGGTAGGGTAGGTAGGGTTGGTAGGGTAGTGAAAGTAGTAGGTAGGAAAACATGCATTGCAACGCATGCCGGGCACAGCTAGTTATTTATGATGAGTGGAGCCCATGACTATCGTCGAGTCGATTGATAAACAAAATACTTCACCCTTATTACGTTACCTGTAAATAAGGAAAACGCGTTAATTCACTATTTAACTACTATAGGCCTTTTTTAACATAACGCCTCATTGGAAACATAACATAACATGAGGCATGTTTACCCGAAGGGTTGGACAGAGGTACATAATAATATATATCTACCTTAGGGTAAACAACATACTTAGTTGCCATCGGAGAAAAACCTCGATGAGGTTGGCACAGGACAGTGGAGATTGGCACAAGCAAAGAAAGGTCTATATCCAGCAGTGGGTGAATTCAGGCTGTGAATGATGATTATGATAGATTTTTTAGTACATCAATATTTCGCTATACTTATGTTTAAGTGTCGTGTAGTAGGGGGCGATCTTATAACCAACCGGCACAGATCCAGTCTCCGGGCTTCTACTAAGGAAATCCAGACGAAAATACCAATAACACCCAGTATACATATTGAAAAAAAGTTGAAAAACAGTAGGCACAATAAACATACATAGCTACTACTACTAGTCTAATCTATAATACCATCAACTCAAAACGAAAAATTAGGAAACTGCGTAGTTCCATGGGTAGACGTGTGTCGTGGATGTTTGAGTTTTTGTGAGAGGAACGAAAGATGAATTTTTATTTTTAAGTAAGTTTATCATTTAAAATGTTTTATCATTTGTTTGTTTGGGTTTTTTAACCTATGCAAGCTTGCACAACACTAAAGCAACTTGTGATATTCCCGAACATTCACTTCACCACTGGGCGTCAATATTAATATTAATTTCCGACATCTTGACGAAATTCAATTATAAACGGTTAAATTGGCTCGGCAGGCTTGAAAACCGAATTTTCTCGCTGTCGCACATCAAGCCTTCGAGCTTTCGAGCCATCAAGCCATTCAAGCCCGTGGCTATGAATCATTTGATCGGGTGTTTACACATCACTGGCGGGTTTTACCGGATTACATCGTGTTTCAAGGTAATATTTTGAGCGGGATTTATGACTTTATTGTGATAGAAGGGTAAGGTTCGGTTAAATCGATACGGGAAAATGGCCGACTGGCTGTGTACATCGCACACTGACAGCCGAGCGTGGAACACGCTTGTACGATATGACTATATACAGAAAGCAAAGTTAATAGAAATCTCTACTCCTAGACAGCACGTTTCGCCGAAAACTTTGTTGATAAAAAACATTGTTTGTAGACATCTCGATACATAGGAAGCACTGTTGACAGAGATCTCTGTTCATAGATGGCACTTCTTGCCGTAAACTTTTTTCTTAAAAACCACTGTTTCCAATGTCTTCTCCAATTTTTGAAAGATAGTCCGGTATGTCGAAATTAAATGTATTAGGGATTTTCGGTTGTCCTTTATTCCTAATGCGGTGCACAATCATTCGTGCTGCTGCTTTGGAAGCAAGCACTCGTATTTGGAACATCTTGGAGGCAGTGGTTTACAATTGGTGACGGAGAATCCATGGATTTTTTTGCTATATCCTCATTTGTATTCGCTTTTCTGGCTCTGGCAAATGTCCATGTGCGTTGTTTTGATTGATGATATAATGTTCATTACCGATAGTTAAAGTTTTTATAGTAGCACCACAACCTTTAGCACTACTCCGCGTACCTACATCTCTAGTAAAATGTATCATTCGCTTTCTTATTAACGTGATATGAATAACCATCCACTATAAGTACACTTGCTCCAAATACGATTTTCCAAATACGAGTGCTGCTTACTTGCCTCACCAATATGTTCAGTGTATGTCCTTCTAGGGCGTCCCCTCCCGGCATTGCCACTCACATCTGCCTTGTTAATACCTTTTGTTAGTCGCCTTTCACTCATCCTCTCTACATGACCAAACCATCTAAGCATACTCTTTTCAATTTTTCCACTACATCATATAGTGACATTCTATCAGTGAACATGATGGTGGAAAGTCATAACTGTATTAGTTTAACAAGAGCTTACTGAAAACCTTATAACAATCCTGTTTAACCTTTTGACTACCAGAGCATAAACGCACGCGCGCACCCTCCACGCCAAGCGACAATTTCACCTACCATTTTGTCACATAGTTGTGTCGTTTGGCGTACAGAGTACGCACTTGCTTGTCACGTATATGTGACTATGGCGGTCAAAAGGTTAAAGTCTTTGTAGTAATCATCATCTGCCTAGCCTTTTCCCAACTATATTGGGGTCGGCTTCAGTCTAACCAGTATTTTACACGGATCGACTGCCTATCTGACCTCCACAACCCAGTTAGTACTGGGTAATACGATACCCATTGGTAAGACAGGTCGTCAGACTTTCAGGCCACTGACTGCCTGCAACGACTTCCAAAGATCTATAATGGTAGCCGGGACCAACGGCTTTTCGTGGCATCCGAGGCACGGAGGAAACTCATTATGTAATGGGTGGTCACCCATCCATGGACCAAGCAAGCACGGTTTTACCTAAAGATCGACCTGAGCGGCTGTTATTATTAAGCTACAAGCTGTACGAGTAATACTGGCTTGAATAATATCGGTTTTCAGTACAAAAGTGTCACAAACAAAAACAAACAGAGATTTCGAGATCCTCCACATTTGCCACAAGTACCTAAATAGTTACTTTATTCCGTAACTGGGATCAAAATAAAAATCCCTCTGTAAGAACTCTGTGATTTCGCCCGATAAGTCCGGACAGTCCCTTTCCGACCGGTATCCGGTCGGATTTACCGGAATAAACCCTTGTCAGTCCCCGTCTACTCTAATTTATGAATACACTATGTGTATTTATACCTCTTGGCCACGAGTTACACGATCAAGCGATACACGTTTTGCGACAACGACTGTGCAGAAAGAAAATGAAAAGCGTTTTAATTAGAGTGAAGAAGACATAATCATCAAGTCGACAAATCGAATACTAGCGACACCTATGAAGCAAATGAAGAACTCAAAATGAAAATCCTGCATCTGCATCGCGATATTAACGTTTTCCGAAAGTTCAGTACATATAGAAAAACCTGACAGCAACTGCCTGGGAGTAGCCCACCCGTCTGGTCGGAGGATCGTTCCTTTTCAACGGGGGATGACGAACTTTCCAACCTGTTCATTATACCCTTAAAAGAGCAAACCACAAGAGTGTCAGCCATGCGACTTGCGACGCGACGATACTTACGCAAAGGAAACAAGTCGCATCCACCGAGGCTTGCCCAAGGCCATAAACCAAATCATACACAGTTGGTGCCGAATTAACGCCAGATGGTATATTGTTGTGTAAATATAGTTAGAACGTATGGTCAACCGCACGCCATTGTAACATATGGACCACGAAATCCACCCAACTCCTAATACAAGTACATAAAGGCGATGTCAATGCCAGATTTTTGACATAGACGTGCGGTTAACTGTACCAATTGTGTATAATTTGCGCCTTTTGTGTGAGTAATTACTTAGGAACTGCTGCGAGAGTACTCGTAATTAACAACAATTGTGCCAGCTTTTGGTACTAAATACGATTGGGCCTAGCTCAAACGTGCGGCGTAATTATAGCACCATCATCTGCCAAGCCTATTCCATCCAGTCTTGGCGGAAAGTCAGTATGTAATGGATGGTCACCCATCTACGGACCGACCTTGGCAAGCGCGGCTTAACCTTGAAGGTCGACCCCAATGGTTGTTTGTATTTAGCCACTAGCTCCTCGAGCGAGTCCTCGAGAGGAGTAATTATAGCATAATCAGCCTATGAGGTTCCCAACACTCTCTATAAGAGGGAATATAACTAGCTACTACATGCCACATGTCATCGAATTTTAAACATAACATAAAAGTGAACGACTATATTATTGAAAATACTGGTTTTGACAGAATATTTATTTCATTTTAAGATTTTTTATACCAATGGGACTCACTCATAAGTTCATAACGCTTGTCGTAAAAGTGTTGACAAATATGCTGTAGGATGGTGTATTTTTGATTCATTAATTCATATACGTCGTTGGTTCGTGCTAGAGCTTCAGGTACCTCACACCAACTGAGCTTGTGTTGCCATTTCAGATTTAATTCTAAAGCCTTTCAAATTGAATTGGGGTTGAAGTGTTTCATTGTTTACAGAGTTTTCTTCTCTTATTTCTAAGTGGAACTTTCCTTAGATCGGCGTAGTAGTATCGCGTCTAGAGAATTATTTAGTTTCATCTAAAGTCATTGGAAGGGTTTCATAAACTTCTATAACTTGGAAAAGTCTTTAATGGAAATATGTAGTTGAAGATAGCCAAGTGACTGGATAAATATTTACTTACAAAATTGACAAAATAGGCTCGCCCCCTATTACATGAGACTAAAAACATTACTAGTGAAACGTGGGTACACTATTAGGTACATCTCTGCCTAACCGTTCGGGGATTACAGGTGTGATGTGCTTCTTTAACTTAATTTTCATGCCAATATTTTATCAATCGCAGAACAAAAGCCGATCATCGTCAATCGAACATTCCATTTGAACCCATTCACGTACTATGTTCACTAGCGCATCATAAATTCCTTCCATACAGTTGCACTCTACTCGGGTGCTCGACGTTCAGATATTATTAGAAGTATCGATGTGTTCTGAACTATACGAAACTAGATAACAAACAAACATACTTTGTTTCCTTTACATTATGTTGGGAATTCCTTAATCGATTACTTTATCGGATTTTGTACTAGACTTGAGTCAAAATTTATAGATAATATAGAAAGCTGAAGTAGAGAGTTAGTTTCAGTAATCTTCACCGTGTTCTTTATCCTGTCTATTTTCGGGCAGCTGCGCCCGAAAAACGCATCATAATTTTGTATAAATCCAAAAGAATTATGAAGAATATTATGTAAATTGTAACGCATTGCTTTACATGCCTCATTATTAATCTTATTTAAAAGCGTTTGTGAATTTATCGGTGAGTTTTTTCGGTTATAAACTGAAGTGTCTGTTTAGTAATTTCAAAATAACAGCTTTTTTATGAATGCAGAAAGTATATACGGTACTTATAACAAAAAAAAATAACATCTGTCTGTCTCCAGGCTAATCTCAAAAACGGCTAGACCGATTTTGACAGGACTTCTACTGGCAGATAGCTGATGTTATAGGGCGTAACTTAAGTGTTTTTTTTTATTTTAGAAAAAGGATTACGGTTCCGTGAAAAAAAATAAAACCCTTGAAATTGTTAACAAAATCCGATTCAAATATATTTGAATCTGATTTTGTTTTTTTTTTTAAATTGGGTGTTACTTCCCAGTAATACCTAATCTATGTAATGTAGTGTAAATCTGCTTTGATAAAAGTATTCATTATTTTTCTAGTTCTTTCTCGATTCATTATATCAGGCAAGTGGACCCCTCAAGCGTCTATGGTAAACTACAGATTGAATTTGTACTTCATTAAAAACGAAGGACTTGGCAGCGGCACGTGCTTCAAGTTTCTTTTAATTAAATTAATTGAAATAAATAAAAACCGAAACTAAGGTCGGATGCCAATTTACCTGCACTTTTTGCAAGTTGTTGATACTTCTTCTTAGCGTGTCGATGACAATTTAACTTGAGTCAGTCCAAAATTTGGCGACGAGTTTGGCACTTTCAGTGTGTCCATCAGATCCTAGGATGTGCAAGTAACAGGAAAGGCAGAAAACGATATCAAGTGTCCCATCGTTTGTGGAGCCACATTTAAAATCCAGGGCAGAGTCATCCATCAATCTCCATCTGTACAGGTTTTCTTTGCAAAATCAAAATCAAAGCAAGTAGGCCAGTTACAGGCACTTTTAAATTGTCGAAACAAAGACAACAATGAAATGTAGCTACAATCCCAGTCACAAGGCATAAAAACTGTGAAAGTACTGTAGTTGCCCATTCCCTAACGTAGATCTCTATGGAGAAGAACGGACAAGAAACTCCATGGACACTCTTTTAAATCAGAACATTTTTACAAAACCTTGGTTACATCATTCATGTAGAGGTGGTACATTATGTGAGAGCGATGTAGCAAGATGTGCACGTTAAAAGTGTCCATAGTAAAAACAAAGAAAAGAACAATTCAAAAATAAAATAATTAATTCAAATAACCCAACCTGTTTCCGGAGTCTATTCAAAGACTTCCAGGTCAGCCCTGGCAACTCAGGTCCAGGTGGTTGATACTGATTGAGTCTGAAATAAGATTGCGACTTGAAATAAAACGTTTTAAATGCGACAATTGGTCTTCCGTTTCCTTTAATTCTTGACAGTTTATGAATATTCAACAACCGACCAAGTCGTTTAATTCAAGTTTCTTGTTCTGACGTTTTAGAAGATTTAAATTATATTTTACAGCAAAGTGGTTTTGTAAATTGCAAGGGCACTTTTTGCTTAAGTTTTCTTATAACAAAATGTTTATTTGAGTCTACGGTTTGTGGCATTAAAGGAGTCTGCCCTCAAGGTAGGAAAGTGTCATGCAAAAAACTCTTCTTTGTATTGAAAAGTATGAAACGAACGGGAAGGTATGGTCTATGGGCATAGTCTCATAGTTTTAAATACAAAGAACCGCGAATGCCATTCGCGGTATGGTGACCGTTCTAGACCCGTTATACCCGCGTATGGTGGCCTTTCTAAACCCGTTATAAACGGGTACGATTCAGTTTTGATACGTTCTAGTGGGCATAGTGGTCCGTGTCATGTTTCTTTCTATGCCTGAAACGTTCATAGTGTATGTATGCGTTGTAGTGGGCAGACTCCTTATTGTCCGTTTTTACTAACATTAACACCCGTATATATAAATAAGTCAAAGGGAGACTTGAGTAAAAGTAATTACTTAGGATACATGCGTTCTTTATTCTGGAGTTTATTAAAGTAAGTCCTTAAAGTTAGAACTATCAAAAGTTGGAATTCTTTGCTTTGCTTTCTTTGACGGTTGTTACTTCGTTGTCCAAATTCTTGTCTATTACATACAAATGGTGGCATAATTAATTACTTAAACTCAAGAATTACTTTAACTTGAGTAAGTTATAAATTAACTTAGAAGAGTCTCTTATAGACTCTTAAAAGTTTGAATTTGTGCTGTGTCGAGTACTTAAAATCGAGCAGTTGACCATTATTTAGGCATTCCTTTATGTGTCGTTAGTGAAAATGGGCATAAAACTTTGTTTCTTTTTACAGTAAAGAAGTAATTGTTTATGATTGAAAGTCTTGCGTTAAGTCTAGAACAACTAATAAAAACCTTTGTCACATTTTTAAAGCTACTCACGACAGTTTGTTGACAACACAAGGTAAGTCCCTTACCTTGGAAACCTTTTGGGAATGTTACTTCACACCTGTTTAAATCTAACACCTGGAAAGGGTACTGGTGTATGTTACTTAAGCTGTCCGTTGTCAGCAGTCACACCTTCGTAGACAAGGGTAGCGTCAAAATAAAATACTGGCAAAACTTGTGTAAGACGCGTTTTTCCTATAATACTAAACCTATGCAATCTCTCTCAAGCGTATCATCTACAAACAAGTCAAATCGATTACTTGAGTAAAAGTAATTATTTAAGATACGATTTTTATTCTACAGTTTAGTAATTTCTTGAAGTTAGAACTGTCAAAAGTTATAATTCTTAGCTTTTTTTTCTTTGACGGTTCTTACTTCGTTTAAAATCTTGTCTATTGCATAAAATGTTTACTTATGTAATTACTTAAATTGAAGTAATAACCTTAACTTTACTAAATGTAGATAGTAGATACGGGTGTCAGACACTACTTTAGCAATATAACTGATTCCTTCGTTATTCAAATTATAATGCTAAAGTAAAGTTTCACTTTCACTTTAGACTTTTTTTCTTAAAAATCTACTACTACTACAGTTAATGTAAATAACATTAACTGTTCTTCAAGACTTAAAACCACACACAAAGTATAGTTTATACGCAAAATGATGCAAGTTCTAAACTTAAGTCTCTAACTTAAAACTCATCAGCATCCTCACTCCTACACTAATGAGAAAAGTATAACAATGGAGTAGCAATCAAGAGATTTCAAGGCTTTTATAAAATATAAATTTAGAATCGTCTGTTGAATGCAAACAGCTGGGATTCGGGCCCGCCGCGCCGTATTGATCGGGTCCCCACGACCTTGAGAAGCGCACCCTATTTCGCACTCTCCGTTCATCATTCAGAGGACACACAAACGCACAAACGTGCGAAGTTAAGTTAACGTATATTCAAATGATTTTTAATCGAAAAGACAGCCTTTTAACATTCTGATTTCTTTCTTTTTCGACAGTCCAAATAGTATCTCTTACAGCTGTATAAACTCATCAAACTAAATCCCACTAATATTATAAATGCGAAAGTTTGTGAAGATAAATGAATGGACAGATGTTTGTTACTCTTTCACTCAAAAACTACTGAACGGATCTGGATGAAATTTGGCAAACAGATTGTTTATAACCTGGATTGACACATGGGATACTTTTTATCTCGGTAGTTAGCTCCCGTAGAACAATTACCGAAATTCATGCGAGCAAAGCCGCATAATGTGTAAACGAGTATTTTTTTAAATCTGTCGAACGTAACGGTTTCTTCGCCCGTTGGTGTTAGGCCCACAGGGGTGCGCGAATACTTAGGGATCAAAACTTCCGTATTTTGCCGTAATCCTGCCATAATCGTGTTAGCCTTGAGGGCAAAAATAAAATGAGAAACAGCTTTATTAAATGCGAGTAAATTAGATTTTCGGTATGCCGCTCAAGTTTCATCTTCGGAAGTTATAATTGCTTTAGAATTTATTCATTATTGCTTGTTACGTGATCCGCAGGTTATTGAGTTTGATAAGATGGTGGGCTACATCTTTTGTTTAATCTTAGCTATTGTTTTCTTCTATGTTTTGCTTTCACTATAGTATAACATCACACTTGTACTCCTGAAAGGGTCTGGCAGAGGTATCCCATAGGAAGGACACCCACATTTCGCCAGTTATGTAGTTCAATGCAATAGGGGATCAGCTTATTGCCATCAACTGTACACAAATCCAGAGTCGGAGATGGTACTGAGATATTACTGAGAGGGAAAACGCAGTAACACTTTCGCCATCTTGGGAATCGAGCACCTCATGTCTTGGGTCCAATTCGCTCAGCAGTAGCTTAATAGGAACTTCCTTTTCGGATTTTCCTTTAATATTTTAAGTTAAAGAACAAAAACGAGGCTTTTAAACAAGATTTACAGCTACATGCCACCATTATTAGCTGTTAAGTGTTTTCCGGAAAAACTTTAGCTTCAGCCTAACCGCCCTACAGCCCTCTGCGTGCCACGCGCCGACACTTACTTCTAATTTCCACCAACTTTTCGTTTCACACCAACTCTTAAGAGCAGCACGCAACAAATGGTGGGTTTAGCGACTCTGGGCTAAGCCGCCCTTGGCCCAGTTCCGTGGGTCGATAGTACCAACGAATTTATCGTGCCGCGTTTGGGGGTTAGCTAAGCAGCCGACTCAGTTTGTTTCCACAGACGGGAAAGGTAAGTCTAACACCCGTATCTATAAACTATGTAATCAATTTTTTTACTTGAGTAAAAGTCATTAATTAAACTACCATTTTTATTATGTAGTTTAGTAATTGCCTGAAGTTAGAACTGTCAAAAGTTATAATTCCTAGCTTTGCTTTCTTTGTCGGTTCTTACTTCGTTTAAATTCTTGTCTATTGCATCAAAATGTTTGCATATGTAACTACTTAAACTCAAGTAATTACTTTAACTTGACTATAGATACGGCTGTAAGTATATGTTCGGATGTAGATTTAGTTTTACATACTAACTAAAATTCATGTTAACATAGGCTCATTTTAGAAAGAGTGAGATGGTGCTTTTATGACGTGAGTGTGTTAAAAAGGGAAGCAAACATCACGTTAACCCTTATGAATGACTAGGCTAAATTCGGCGTGCGTGTTTGTGTTAATTTATAGCGTTTACATTTACTCGGGAGCGTAATTAAAACTGAATACGGGGGTTTCTTTATGATTTACGTGTTTAGGCATTACTTAAGTAACCTTTGTTCTGCACTGAATGCTTACTCGACTTGTAAAGAGGACGAACTGTATACGATAGACATATAGATTCAAACTGTTACCGCTGTACTGTTAGGATTCATGATTTTAGTCCTAAATAAATTGAAATTTTTGTCAGTTATTAAAAAAAAACTGCTATTTCATACATCTTGACCGTGTAAGCCACCAGACTAATAATTATTGCAATTTTGTATTAAATATGTCGGATTGTCAGGATTTATGTAGGCTCATACATCATGTTGGCAGAAGATGGGTTTCGTGCAATGATAACACACTGGGTGCGATATACTATTTCTAACAAAACTAACGAATAGCTTGGGATTACAACGAGGAGGCGCTCGTGGGTAAATAATAGCAGCCGCTCGGGTCTATCTTCAGGCCGCGCTTGCCTAGGTTGGTCCGTGGATGAGTGACCACCCATTACATACCGAGTTTCCTCCGTGCCTCGGAAAGCACAGATAGGCAGTCGCTCCAACTAAAATACTGGTAGGTATTCAGTTACATCCGGTTAGACTGGAATGGCGATTCATTTTAAGTCCGTACAAATAACCGGATCCGACAAATAGATTTTGTTTTTTTTTAGTAAGCCTTTAAAAGAAATCTACGCCGAAGGGTCTAGTAGAAGCATAAGTATACTGAATCGATGGTAAAACATAGTGTCACAATGTCACTGACACCGAGTATAATTTTGATCCTCGCTTGCTATAATAGCAGCAGTTACAAAGTTGACCTTCATCAAAGTGGCAATTTGGAAGCTCGTATACAGCAGACGTTTGCGGAATGAAGCACTTAAACTCAGCTGCTGTTTCAGTTCATCAGCCTGTGAAATTTTGATGTGTATCTGTAAGAAGAAAAAAGCCACGTGCTGTTTCAGACTATAATCTATCTCTGTGCTAATTTTCCGATTCCAATTTCATGTAGATGCGTTCTGCCGCTCTGGCGTGATTGAGTAACAAACATCCATCCATCCTAACTTTTGCAGATTATATTATTCGTTTTTGCATAATCAGCTAATATTCCCACTTCTGGGTCGTGATAGGAGGTAGGCCACTTTATTGGGAGCAGGCCCAGTACGGATCAGTGGATCCTCACATGCCGCACATAAACTTCTTTCTGATCGGCTCAAGCCGATCTGTGTCGATAAGTGTGGTCATTCGTTGGTCTAGTAGTCGCAATCGCGAATGCTGAGCCTGAGGTACTGGGTTCGATTCGTGGGTCGGGCAAATTTATATTGAGTTTTTCCATCAGGAATTTCTCAGTAGCAGCCACGGAGTTTTGATTTGTGCCCGGTTGATGCCAGTAGGATCGACTCCTATTACATTGGACTTAAACATAACTGGGCACAATGTAGGTGTACTATTAGGTACACCTCTGCCTAACTCTTCGGGGATTACAGGCGTGATGTTATGTTATGAATAATTTAATAGAGAGCTCATTAAAACTGAACCCACTAATTCCATCGTTTTTCCCCTTAACTAAGGTAAAGGGCCCAGTAACCGTGAAGTTTTGAACTTCACTGACTTTGCAGGTCTGCTATGCTAAAACTAGAAGACTTACAAAAAATAATAATTACATCCCTAGAGAGATAATTTAAACTAGTTTTAGTGTAATATTCTTATTTTTTATTAGTCTATATTTTCTTTAACAATAATACAAAAAAATAAAACAAAGGGCTAATTGTACCAGTACCCGGTAGATTTGTACTAGTAAACGTTAAATTGTCCCTGAATCCGGTAATATTCACCGCGAATTTGAACTCTATTGCTTTACGTTAAAGTTCACAGAAATGCTATTTTTGCATTTCTGTGAACTGTGTAAAATAAATAAAAAACGGCTTATCTAAAGAAGAGACATTTTTTGTTCTCCTAAGCGCATGCTTGGAGAGAGGCCAGTTCTCGATTCGTTGGAACACGGGGAAGCTGGTCCTCATTCGGAAGCCGGGGCGCCCTGCGGACTCTCCGTCCGCATACCGGCCCATTGTGTTCCTCGACGAGGTGAGCAAGCTCTTTGAAATAGTCATTGCAAACCGCCTCGCCGGGCACCTTGGGGGGATGGGGCTGGATCTTGCGGACCACCAGTTTGGTTTCCACAAGAGGCGCTCGACGGTGGACGACATCATGCGCGTGAGAGCCCTCACGACGGGGGATGCGGTGTCCCGGGGTGGGGTCGTCTTGGCGGTGTCTCTTGACATCGCCAACGCCTTCAACACCATGCCCTGGAGCTGCTGGCACAAGGGAGGTTGCACGAGGTGGCGGCCGAAATTATGACACGCGGGGTTGCGATAGGCATAGAGAGGATCCGGCAATTGGGTCTCGAGGTGGCATTGCACAAGTCCGAGGCCATGTGCTTACATGGGCCTCGGAATGCGCCACCGTCATGATCCATGCTGACGGTAGGAGGAGTTCCCATCGGCGTCGAGTCGATGTTGAAGTACCTTGGACTCGTCCTCGACAGCCGGTGGAACTTCGTGGAGCATTTCCGACGTTTGGCTCCCAAAGTGGAACGGGCCGGGGTTTTTTATTTTTTTTATTACAAATGGGCCTGCTCTTGACCTCGATCACGCCTGGTGGAAAGCGATGGATGAGGTCTATGATGAAACGAGCGTGCCCCGAAGATGCCTGTTCACTCTTGCTTTGAAGGCAGACGGGTTATATGTGGGAGGGAACACAGATGCCGGCAGAGAGTTCCACACCTTGGCTGTGCGCATGATAAACGTGGAGGAGAAGCGCCGAGTACGACTTGTCGGGTTGCCTTCAAGCGGCTCTTGCCCAACCTGAGGGGTCCAAACGCCTCCTGCCGGAGGCTCGCGGGGGTCGTGCGGTCCATGGCCCTTTACGGGGCCCCTGTGCGGGCGCGATCCTTGAGGCGGCGAGCCGCCCACTACCTGAACGCGCCCCAAAAGGTGGTAGCCGTAAGGCCGTACGATCACCAGCGAGGCGGCGAGCCTCCTTGCCGGATTGCCGCCATGGGATCTGGAGGCGATAGTCCTCGCGCGCCTGCACGAGTGGCGCGCGGAGGCACTACGTCGCGGGGAAACTCAGCTGCCGCGGCAAATTGTCGCTCAGCGGACAGACCTCCGGCGCTATCTCATGGCGACATGGAGAGAGCGACTGTCGCAACCCTGTGCAGGGCACGCCACAATAGTGGCGGTAAGATCCTTCTTTGAGGAGTGGCTAGAGAGGCGCCACGGTGCCCTCACATTCCGCCTAACATAGGTCTTCACCGGACACGGTTGTTTCGGGAGGTACCGGCGCCGAATCGGGCGGGAGGAAACGCCCGGGTGTTATCATTGTGAGGATCACCCGGAGAACACGGTGGAGCACACCGTGGAGGTCTGCTCCGCTTGGGTGGAGCACCGCCGTGTCCTCGTAGCGGCGATTGGCGGCTCGCGTCCGGCCCTGGTTCAAGCCATGGTCCCGGGCGAGAGGTAATGGGAAGCCGTCACCTCCTTCTGCGAAGCAGTCATGCTAACGAAGGAGGTAGCGGAACGTGACAGGTAGATAACCTCACGTCCCAGCCGCCACACGATGCGCATCGAAAAACCTGGTTTCAGAACAGCAAAGCAGTAACGCGAAACGTGCAAAAATTTGAAAATCTTAAAAAAAACTAAAAAAGGCAATCGAATCCAAGTGATTACAACACAAATAAGGAGCATAGAAACTACATTCTATTGATTCGAAAGAAAAGAGGACTTAACGCAATAAGGACGCTGTCGGGTTTAAATGCAACTGTTATTTGAAGTCCTAATATCAGGCAGAAATGTATTTTACAGTTTTAAAGGAAAATGAGACCTATTTCAAGGCAATAAGTACACAATAACGGGTTTCGGTACAACGTGTATTACCGGGTTGATCGTGTACCAATATCCGGTAAAAAAAATACGATTTTAACGGGTACTAGGTCAAGTAGGGGTTTGTTAGTACCAATAGATGTGAACGGCAAAAATATTTATTTCTCAATTAGATTCACCTCGATTTATAAGTTATATCGCAAAATAATATACTTAAATATCTTAGAAAATTAACACTCTTACTTTAATGTTATCCGTCGCTGTATGGGTAGCTCATCAATGCGACGACGTGGTGGTTTCGTAGTTCACTGACAGAACTTTGAACTTACATAATATTCAGTTTCAGAAAACTTTTGTTATCGCATGGTTTTGACGCCATTAAACTTTTTGGACAATGATGCCATTACAATTGTACAAAATATTACCGAGAAGGTATTGCCCTTCACAAACTTTAATTTTTTATTGGTAGAAACGTGCAATAATAAAAAAACTGACTTGTTAACGGGTACTGGTACACTAACGGGAATACGTACTTTTACCTTAATGAGTTCAACAACAACTACATTTGGTATTCAAAACCAACTTTGTTTCGGAATCGACAAGTTTTTAAATAAATAAAAAAAAAACACTAAGAAAAGCCCTCTCGAACTTTGGTCACGTCAATGTAATGTTTCGTGACTAAGATAATGGACCAGAATTTTGGGCCGAGAATTTTTTGTCAAGACAAAACTTTGTGCTTGTCAAAAGATAAGTAAAGTAAATTTATTAGAAGAGTAATTAAAAGTTATTGGAAATATCCTTTTTATTTAATTAATGCCCGTTTGTTTCAACTCAATAATCTTAAAATAAAATGAAAATAGGCTTTATATTTTACGATTGTATATTTTTAAACTTAATATATTAAGCGGTCATCTATCTCTGGATGCAGACCTCCTCCATCTGTTTCCATCTATACCAATCTTCGGCCGTTCTGGTCCACTCTCAGCAATCCTTATGTATAGAATATTATTTTATGAACATTCCACCACCAATCTTACCAAGGTTTATCGTGTTCTCCAATAACTGGGTTGAAGAGGGCAGATAGGCAGTCGCTCCATTTAAATATTCATATTCAGCTGCATCCATACCGGTTGGACTAAAAGTAGTCCCCAACATATGTCTGTAGTTGGGAAAAGGCTCGACAAAAGATGATTATTTTTAAAACATAGAGCGTTAACTATAGTGTACGTGTACATGCTTTTAATATGACTTAGTAGAAACAGACGGCTGGCCTCGTCTTCGACATGTTAATCTTTTAATCTGCATCAGTCTAACGTTTTGGCACACACAGCAAGCCAGGTTATATGAATTAATTTGTAGGGCTACGAAAGCAAGTCCTTTGCTACATTCATTACTTAACTACCTTGTATTTTAAACAAGAATACGTTATCAGAATTTCAACAACCTGAAAACACATTAAACAGCTACCTAGTAATAAGTAAGGCAAGTATCTGGCAGTGTCGATTATACATTTTCAACAATATTCTTTGCATCATAGCGCACTAAAATACAAGGCGATGTGCCTACCCTTCTCATAATAAAACTATATGTTCCCTTACCTTTATAATAATGCAATAATGTTAAGAAAACTAAAGAGATGTGTCCACGAGAACACTGCCGACAAACTGTACTGCAGTTTGGCAGAAGATTTGTGAAATACTCACCTATGTAACTTTTGTTGAAATAAAATTTAAAAAAAAACATATGTATGTTAAAATCAGCAGCATCACGAAGCCGTCAATTTCCTTGTATGATAAATAGATACTTATTTTCAGTGGTGTTCAGAGTTATTCATATACGTAGTTTCAGATGTAAGTATTCTAATCCTAGAAGTTATAGAGATATTATTTTTGGATTGCTCAAGTAATTTAAAAAAAGAAAACAAGCTTGCATAACAATACTGTAACAGTTCAGCATTGTTCTTTAGCCTCACCCATTTGACCTAAAAAGAGCCTATTACAGAAAGCCACGAACGCGTCTCAAATCCCAACAACTTTCATCCAACAAAGTTTTATGAGCGAGAAAGTAATAAAGACCATAACGCCATTCAAACAAGACTTTTTTTTACAAGAAGAAGCGTAATTATTACCGCCGTAACAGACGAGCCGAGAATACTAATAGGATTTATAGGGCATTTTGCAACGCTGTGGGAGCCTCCAGGCTGACTTAATAATGTCGACGATATACATAGCCTACAGATGGTGGCACAGAGCTCGGCCTCGTCCCGGCAAATGATATAAATGTTACAGATCTATGGCGATGGACCGAACGACAGCAATTATGGCGTTGCTGGCCTTTCTTGAGGAATTATAATAGTATGAAGAATTTTCCTATCATTACGTAAAATGCTCGCTTTGGACGTAGAGTTGCGGACACCAGCCCGATATTTTCAATCCTATAATTTTGCAAAACAAAACAGTATGTTTGGGATGGTTGGAAAATTGATTGCTGATTGGCTTATACAAGTGTCAAATGCATAGCATCTGCATTCTGGTTTGGTCAAATCGCAACTCGAGTGAAACTGCTTATTCTCATCTCATGTCGTCATCGTTTGCGATTTATCTATAACAATATTATAAAGAGGAAAGATTTGTATTTTTGTATGTCTGTAACGAATAAACTCAAAAACTACTGGACCGATTTCAAAAATTCTTTCACCATTAGAATGTTACATTATCCTTGAGTAACATAGGCACCCGTGCATAGCCGGGACGAGCCGCTAGTCTGGGATAATCTGGTATTTTTGCAAAAAACCCAGAGTTTTCTGACAGTTTTTGGCTCATTGCATTTGGCGCCACGAATTTTATTAGTCCTGTCTCTAAGCTGGCACGGTAACATAAAAAGCTGTTCATAACAGCTTTGTCGATAGTTGGGAACGGCGCTGTTAACGAGCTAGCGATCGACTTTATTGTTTGCTTTTAAGTTAAGTGGGAACTGGACAGAATCATTGGAAAGTTAACAAAATAAATGCCTAGACTAAGGCTTTTGAGTTGGTACTTATCGTGGAAGAAACAAAACGGTTTTGGGACATTGTAGCTAAGTAAAATGGCTTTTGTCACAACGAAGTATTGTTGAAATTGTTTCAACATAAAAGCTTTCCAATCTAGTTTTATGGGTAATTCTAATTAAGTATCTATAACGTTAACGATAATTCTCCCGATCCTAATTACTGCTACCAAACTATATAAAAGTAATTTAGCTAATATTTGTATATTATAACTGAATGTATTCGGGACCTCAGCGTGCCGTCAAATGCAAACATCTAGATCTAATTAATCAGATACTCCAACAACTTATCTCATATTCTTCTTTTTCCTCGTGTCGCTGGCATGACAGTTTCTATATTTTATTGGCTACTTCCACGGCGTGGTCGATAGCAACGTCTACTTATCCTATACTATACTATACCATTAATAAATGAGCAACATTCGTATACACAGGGTGGAATCCCGACACCTACGCGAAAACGGTTACCTACCACATACTTAAAAAGAAATCTGCTGTTCCCTACAAAAATTTAATCCTTACACGGTTAAAATGCATGGAACAACAGATTTTTTTTTAAAACCATAAAAAAATTCGATTTCCCCATTTAGAATAATGTACTTACTGATTACGTGGTAAACTGTGGAAATTCATTTTCTCCATTTTCACCCGAGCAGAGCTCGGCCGCCCTGGTACTCTAATATTAAACACAAAATCCATCTGGTGACTTTGCCACTTAGAAAAGTCTCTTTGTTCACAGAACCTCCCTCCCAGTGGCTCAATTCAGCCGCGGCGACTTCTCCCTGTGGTCTGTGCTAAAGAACTGCGTCGGCAAGGAGCTGTCCAAGATCACCATGCCGGTGGTGTTCAATGAGCCGCTGTCCTTCCTGCAGAGGATGCTGGAGTATCTGGAGTATGCGCATCTGTTGCGGATGGCCTCGGAGCAGACCGATCCTGTGGCGCGGATGGAGTATATCGCTGGTGAGGAACATTTGCATTTCTTTTTGGTTTGGTCGTTATAGATATTGATGGCACTTGTATCATTGTGGCCAGCTAAAAGCTAAAGACATTAGAAAAAATATAAAACCCAAAGAGATTACAATGTGGTCGTAAAAAGCAGATGGAAGATTATATTAACCTGGATTGACAACATGCTGATCTGGCTAACAAACATAGAAAAAAACAAATCATTGATGTGGGCTTTGAGAGTGCGATCTGTTTTAGAGGCAGCTTCTAGACTGTTTTCAGATGTACCGAGGACCTTTTGAGGTGTACCCACATTTCGCCCGTATTTTTAAGTCCCAACTAATGGGGGCAAGCCTATTATTTCTTTATTGCCATCAACCGGGCACAAATCCAGACTTCTTGGCTGCTACTGAGAAATTCCTGATGGAAAACCCAATAACACTTTGCCCAACTCGGGAATCGAACTCAGGACGTCATGTTTAGCAGTCGCGCATGCGATCACTCGAACAATGAGGCAGTTACTTTATAAATCCTGTAAATACTATAAATACACTCACCACTTCAGTATGAAGTGGTTCTAAAAAACTCCTCTACTCAACAAACTTCCTCTGAAGTTATTCCAACTTACTCAAGTACAACCAACATTCCAGTCAAGCAAAACTATTCACAAGATAGTTGCATATTCCCTCTCAATTTCCCAGCGTATTTAAATTAAATCAAGTCAACAAGTTGGCACTTATGTTCCTCTACATCGCTGGAATAGAGAGCACTTGAATGTGAGCCATGAATTAAAAAAAAGCCTGAAAAAACTTGAGCTACATACGAGTGAGAATAGAGCTTTATATTGCAAAGTGCTTCTGAAAGAAAACAGTGTTTTATTTAAAAAATGTAGTGGAATTTTGGCTTTGAAATTTTTCTTTCATAATTAACTGAGCTTGTTTTAATAACATAGCTGTTTTCTTTTGTTAATTATGTTGCTTGATGCCAGGGGATTTGATGTTAAACTTTGATTTGAACTCTTAAGTTAGGTTTTACTTTAACGCCAGCTTAAATTGAAAAGCACTTACCTAAGTTGAATATGATCGCTAATGCGTAATTGGGATTAGAGCATCGTGTGGCTTTGGGCATTTTATTTTTAGTAACTTCTCGGAGTATGCGTTTGTCCCCCATCGATGCCAATCGGCTGGCTCCCAGTAACGTGGCACTCAAACATAATCAGCACTGTCTATCCCAATGGGGATAACCGTGATGTTAAGTATAGGATAATTTAGGATAAGTCTTAAATCCAGCTCTGGCTTAAATTAATTATGACAACAAACGGCCAATGACTTTCTCGTACTTTTCACATAAATCCGATAACCTGCATCTCCAATTTTCCTTCCGACCAATTTCTTGTCACCTCAGACAACCTTCTTATACTAATGAATACAATTTCTACACCCTTTGTCAAGACCAAATTTCGTCTGTACAAATATGTCGAAACAATAAGCCAATGTTTTGGGCAATGAAACCGAAACCTCTTGTTATATTTTAGTGTCCCGATTCCGACCTGCATGTACAGTCAAGCGCACACAAAAATAATACTTGTAGTTGTATTAAAGCCTTCCTGGGCATTCTTTGCCGTGGCCGACTTTTCCAAGTCCATCTCTAAATAGACTCCGAACCCAAGTTGGCCGTAGTAAAGATAATCTCTTCAGATGGGGGCACAGGACGGCTTAGATCACAAATGTGCATGCGGCATGTCCCCACAGACAATGGCCCAACTTTTATCTTGTGCATGCCCTGACATCTGCGCACTTGACGATCTTATGACTGCATCAGCGAGCGGAGTTCGCATAGCTGAATTCTGGGTCAAATATATTATATACTGAAAATTTGCCATCGATACGCTAACAGAAGAAATAATACTTAAACTATGAAAACTATAATTAACCAGACCCACTGTAAACAATTTGTCAAACTGGTAGCGTCAAATTACGAAACGGACACTGACAGATGAGAGAGTTAAACTTCAGTAGGGGCAAATTATCCGTGGCGGTTTAACTGAACCTTTGTAAAATCAAGACGCTATCAACGTCAAAATATCCGCACATTTTACGATGTAAGTACTACGTGCAGTTGACTGTACTTAGCTCTTCCATTATTTGAGATAAACAAGATTATTTTGAGTAAGGTCTTCATAGTATAGTCCTATCTATAGAATTGAATTATGGCGGCTTGTCTGTTCATCATATTAGTAGGGAATCATTTCTGATAGTATGTTGTATGTCAGTAGTTGATTTGATCTGGAGTAGTGAGATAAGGCTACCGTATCTGTCGCTCTTGTTTGCCGTATTATACCTACGTTTTTATATGATTAAGATTGAATGTAGAAACACGTGGAACGAATATTTTGATGAGCGTTCTCTAGTAAAAGGCATATGGTAGGTATAAATCAATCCAAATTAATTTGTCCCGTTCTCCTTGGTTTATTAATTCCGATTTGTCTAGACACACTATAGTAACTGCTATGAGGGTGCGTTCCGGACATATCCCACTGAATAGTTTTGCGTACCTAATGGGCAAAGTTACTTCCAAGAATTGTAATGACTGTGATTTTATTGAAAATATTTATGAGATAATGTTTTTCATATTTTAGTGGATTGTGTTCGAAACGAAGCTGAGAGGATATCTTTTAGGCTTGCTTTCGGCAGTAGCTTGCACTACACCGGTGTATGTAATAGTATTCTTGCTATTCCCTTATCAGAAGAAGAGATTCGTGTATAAAATGGTTGATTGTGCTTTAAAACGTAGATAAGATTAATAAGTAAGATGTGAATATTTAAGTTAATAGGTCTGTAACTATGGAGATGACACGAACTTGCATGATCAAATCCTCTATTGTTCAATAAAGATTAAAAAAAAAAAAACTTAGGGAAGAGATAAATAAGAGATTTTAACATGTGTTCCTGTACATGTTTCGCCGGTGCGAACGCCAAGTTAGAATAGCCGATAACATGTTGACTTAGATGTTAAATTAAGTCAGACAGCTGCGTGACTTCTGGAATCCTGAATATTAAATTTGAATTGTTAAATAAGTAAGACATTTATGGTACGAAGTAAATAGTACTTCCAGATTCACATAACAACGCATCTATTACCTAATAGTATACCCACTTTTTACCATGTTATGTTTTAAGTCACATGTAGGGCCGAGCCTATTGCAATCAACCGAGAGCAAATCAAGACTCCGTGGCTGCCACTAAGAAATTCCAGGTGGAAAAAAACCAATAACACTTTGCCTAGAAATTGAACCCAGGACCTAATGCTCTGCAGTCGCGCTTCCAGCCTTCCAGATTCAAGAATCAAAGAATCCTACTAAAGGACCAAAGCATAACAACGAACTCCATCTCAAGCCAAACCATTTCTAAATCAAACTAAAACTTACCATTTCATTTTGTATCTAGCATTCGCCGTGAGTGCGTTGGCATCAAACTGGGAACGTCTGGGAAAGCCGTTCAACCCTCTGCTCGGAGAGACGTACGAGCTTGAGCGACCCGAGTTCAGGGCCGTTTGCGAACAGGTAAGATGGTTTTAAAGAGTTACTACTATCTTCCTAAAGTTTAAGTGGTAGTCGGCTTTAGAATAAGTTGAAGGATTAAGCAAATGCTGTGAATTTAGGTACTTTGGAGTCCTAAAACCATTTGAACCTAAAGATTTAAACCGATAGATTCCCCAAACGCGTGAAAAAATATCTTGTTTCTGTTTTGCTGACAATGACAGTGAATGGTTCTTTCTCGCTTAATTTATTCTGAAAATGATATTTGTCGTTTCATGTGAGATGCATGAGCTCACTCTTCTTAGTGTGAACACAAGAAGTGTTCAGTGTGTGTTTTTCGCGCGACTTAAGTAATTTGAGGAGTTCTACCGATTTAAATATTTTCTAAACTTTGAATGAACTTTGATAAATGCTAACTTGACAATTCATACTCGTTTATTTCGGACGAGACCTTTCGAACTGAGATTAATTACATACAGGTTTCAGTAAGCTTATGTTTTTTATGCCAATTTTATCTTTTGTTTTACTCATCTTTAAATGTCTTCAAATAATTAATTTTAAGTACTTGTTTACCTACTCCCAATGTTAACTTTAGAATCTTGACAAAAATTTTGCTTCATATAAAATGTTATACATAATCCGGAGAGGTGATCTGTAACTCAGGACCTTTCCTACTTCAGACACCTTTCTCTATATAAGATTGTACATATACCAGCGCCTGTAATTTCTGATGTCGAGATAAATAAAGATTTATGATTACGATTATGATTTATTAAGTTAGGAACAATATATGGCACAGTTAACTACTAGTACTAGTTGCACGTGTAATTAGCTACTATTTAAAATGAAATGTACAAGAATACTTCTCATATTAACTAGATCTAGATATCAAACGTGCTCTACATGCATTTTAGGGTTCTTTACACCGCTGTCAGTCCATCTGTCTGAATGTCAGCGGGCTGTATCTTATGATTAGTAATAGGTAAACTGTTAAAATTTTCACAGAATGTGTATTTCTGCCGCTATAACAAAAAACGATGCGAGTACAATGGTACGGAACCCTTCATGCGCGAGTCCTACTCGCACTTGGCCGGTTTTCTGTATCGCTGAGTATCCCTCGCTGAACACGAACAATGAGAGCTTTCTAATAAAAACTCTTCGTTGCTGTAACTGAAGTACAGTATCATGTATTGTGCGTGGCTGATCTACGGGATTTACGTCATGCGGTGACGTCAGGAACATGGAAGTAAACGAGAATTTTGGTTCGAGATTCTTATTTGCTACCGGCTCAATATTTTGAACGGCTCTTGTCGAATTGCAAAATCCGAAGACGTCTCTGTTAAGACACAATATATTTTAGGCACAGGCACAAGGAACCACCACGTCACCACGTACCGAATGATTCATGAAACAGAAAAAAGGTTCAATTTCTCTCCGCTCATAAAAAGAAAGCAGTGTGGTCGGTGCGGTCACCATGAAATGAAACCAAGACCTATTAGTTACCCAGACATCAAATATGGTACTTCTTAAATCAACACTAAAATTTAAAACATACATAAACCCACGTCGTTTGTCCCATAGATAGGCAGAAACGACTAAACGCCACATGCTACTAAAATATAATATCGTATTTATAGGTGTCGCACCACCCTCCAGTGTCTGCGTTCCACGCGGACAGCCCCCACTTCGTCTTCCACGGGTCGGTGCACCCTAAGCTGAAGTTCTGCGGCAAAAGCGTCGAGATACAGCCTAAGGGACATGTCACCGTCGAGCTGCCAAGGTAAGGTGGAAGGGTAACCTCAGTATGCAGCTTATACTATATTAGTATCGATGTAGACTTGAAGAGTCTTTGTAGATCTCTTCAACTTTATGAGATTTCCAGATGACGTGAAGGTTGTTTCAGTTTTGCGGTCTCAACCAGTCAGACGCTTTGTGTAATTATACATCACCAAGCACTTGAAACGTTAACACCGTGAGGAAACCGGCATGTCCTTAAACCAAAAATTAGAAGACATTGTGACGGGCATCAACCGGCTTTTGGCCACGCGGTGGATTCTGACCAACTCCCTCCCATGGAGAACTTATGTCTATGGGAACATTACTGGCTGGTAGTGAGCCTAAAAAACTGTTCTGTGAAATTCGCTTTCTCTGATGAAAAGTTGGGCTGCAGAAGTATGAGACAAAAATATTGGATTTTCAAATACAACAATCAAATCCCTTGTCTCGTTTTCCAGATATAAATATGAAATGAATCCCGTATGTTTTATCTAGATTTTTAAATTGAAAAATTACGCAAATATTTGCAGAGTAAATTGCCACTCGTCCGGATAACAAACGACAGTCGTTTCTGTACGATTGGGACATTATTTGAGTTTGGAATTGCGTTTTTATCTTTCTTTGGAATACAACGACCAATAATAAAGTGCTAAACATTTTATATGTCACGTTTATTTCGAAATTGTATTTCAAATTATTTTTTGGCTGCTTGTGCCTTCGTCCGCGCGAATATATATATATCTTATGTTACTGGTAAAAGTGTAGCTATCCATCAGTGATTTATTTCTTAAATCGTATGAGTAGTAGTTTCGGAGATAACCTCCTACATCCAAACTAACAAATTTCATCTCTTTTTGATATTATTGTTGATAGAGCAGAATTTTTAGTTCAAGCTAATATTTAACTTACTACTTAATTTAACATAGATACTTTCCACATTTCGTCCCTTGGAATAATTATGTAGATAACATACCTACCTACTTTCCGTCAAACATTTTTTTTCTTTTTAACATAGATAAGGTACCTTGATTTATAAACCCGTACTTTCCGTAACATTAATCAAGATTGATCACCTGAAGGACTAAGATCCAATGAGTTTTTCGTCTCCAAGTCCCATTTAATTTACGCGCTTCATCGAATTAGAGGTTTACGAAAAGTTTCAACCCTGGTTGATTAATATCTGACAATGATTGATATCCTATTTATTTGCTTAGTCGGTGAGATAAGAATGATCGGAATTAAATAAAATGTAATAATTATTACTGTATTGTTATTGTAGGTATTATTTTATTGTTATTGTAGAGCAGCAGTGGCCCAGTGGTGGCGGTAAGTCGTTGGTTTGAGCCCAGGCAGGCGCATTACTTTGTGTAAATTATTTCATCACTTGAAGGAAAACATCGTGAGGAAACCGGCATGTCCTAGAACCAAAAATTTGAACACATGTGACATCTACCAACCCGCACTGGGCCCGCGTGGTGAAGTGAAGGCATAGCCCAGCATTGGGAACATTATAAGCTGATTATGCTATGCTTATGCTATTGTAGGAGGGTACCTAACAAATTAAGGTGTCATTTAAAAAATATATATACCTCTAGGGTGTAAAACAAAGAGTAAGACGAGAAGAACATTGATTTTCATATTTGACCTTTTAATATCTCGCGGTAAAAATAATTAATAATAAAGTTTCTTTCAAATTTAACTATTTTTCTTTCTTTTCATATTTTAGTAAGATGTGACGTGAAATTGGGCTGTTAATAATATCTACCTATATTACCAAATCCTATTACGGGCAGGCTAAATGATAAAAATATTTCATCTGAAAAAGGTTTTATAGAATATGTTGGACCGGACATTTATCTATTTCGAGACAGCTACTAGACAGATTACACATCCGCCCGGGTTCGGATGTTTGGCAATCCTTTGACGCACTAGAGAACTAAACGGACGTTTGGTAACTTTTTAGGGTTCCGTACCCAAAGGGTAAAACGGGACCCTATTACTAAGACTTCGCTGTCTGTCTGTCTGTCTCCAGGCTGTATCTCATAAACCGTGATAGTTAGAAAGCTGAAATTTTCACAAATGATGTATTACTATTGCCGCTATAACAACAAATACTAAAAATAAAAAATATTAAGGGGGGCTCCCGTACAACAGATATGATTTTTTTTTTGCCGTTTTATAGATAATGGTACGGAACCCTTCGTGCGCGAGTCCGACTCGCACTTGGCCGGTTTTTTTAGAATCTTTTAGCCAACGTCAGCGCTAGCTTTCAAAATCAAAAATCAATCAAAGCATTTATTTCAAGTAGGCCCGTTACAGGCACTTTTGAACTGTCGAAACAAAGACAACAATGAAATTTAGCTACAGTCTCAGTCACAAGGCATAAAAACTGTGAAAGTACTGTAGTTGCCCATTCCCTAACGTAGATCTCTATGGAGAAGAACGGGCAAGAAACTCCATGGACACTCTTTTAAATCAGAATATTTTTACAAAACCTTGGTTACATCATTCATGTTTAGATGGTACATTATGTGAGAGCGATGTAACAAGGTGTGCACGTTAAAAGTGTCCATAGTAAAAACAAGGAAAAGAACAATTCAAAAAATAAAATAATTAATTCAAATAAGCCGTGGCAACCAAGAGATGACCAGTCACAACTGACAGCGCCCGTTCACGAACATGACGCATGTATCAGCACCATTCAACTCAACCATTTTGAAGGGAACTAACTGATCCGACACACGCGCCACCATCAGCGAGACATTTGAGTGAGCATGACATACACTTAACCGCCAGAGCCAAATTTTTAGTGGCCAAAAATTTCTTATCTACGACAAGTTTTATTCTGTATAGAAGCGAATAGAACTCCCATATCATCATCTGGGTTGACTTCCAGTCTAACCCGATATCGAATAACAGTATTTTACATGGGGCAATATACATGGTGAGATAATATGGCACCCTAAATAGAAAGAGTTCGCTGCTCCATAAATTGCAACCGTATTTCCGTAGCTAACTCTTAGACTATTACCTTATCTTTCCTTTGTTCAGTATTATATCAGGTAAGAAGTTATCAACACCACGTTATGCCTATCTTTCTCCATCCCCAGATGGGGTGAAGCCTACACCTGGAGTAACGTGAACTGCTGCGTTCACAACGTTATCGTGGGCAAGCTATGGATCGAGCAGTTCGGAGCCATGGAGGTGACCTGTCATGGCGGTGCTGGGTTGAAGGCCAGCCTGGTGTTCAAGCCCGCTGGCTTCAATAACAGGGATCTGCATCGAGTTGACGGGTTCATTGTTGATGCTAAGTAAGTGTTTTTATTCGTTTTAGTCTATAATAATGGTATTTAGCGGACATTAGTAACAAATTCTCTGCCTCGTTGGTCGAGTGGTCGCAATGCGACTGCTGAGCATGAGGTCCTGGGTTCGATTCCCGGGTCGGGCAAAGCGTTATTGGGTTTTTCGATCTCTATTGGAATTTCTCAGCAGCCACAAAGTCAGGGTTTGTGCCCGGTTGATGGCAATAGGCTGCCCCCCTTACATGGGACTTAAAACATAATTGGTGAAATGTGGGGGTGTACTATTAGGTTCGCCTATGCCTAACATTTCGGGGATTACAGGCATGATGTTATACGTATAGTAACAAATTCATCGTCATCAGACCACAGCAGTGTACTGCTTGACAGCGGTCTCCCCAATCGAACGCCATTCGAATAGAAAAGGTACTCGATTTTCGGCAACTCTCATCCAGCTGGCTTCAGCCACAGTGCGAAGATCTTCGACCAACCTACTATCGTACACCGCTTTGCAAGTCTCATCGCGGTGACTCGTGATATGCTTTTAATAACTTCCTTCATTGGTTTGAAAGACGCGTGGCACTGGCGCGTGTTGCTCGTCAAGTAAAATCTCCTTACACGTTTCTCTTCTTACATTCCAGCAAAAAGCGCGTGAAGTTCCTCTACGGCAAGTGGACGGAGTATATCAAGTGCTGCAGCGCAGCGGCGTACGAGAATTGGGCCAAGGAGCGCGGCGAGGAGGCCTCAGCGCAGACCCCGGCGCACACGCCCAAGAAAATGCTCGCCAAGTTGAACAGCTTCAAGGTCGGCGCGCTACGCTCCATGTCTATACAGGACGTAAGTATCTACTCTTTGGTCTGAACTACCTCGTTGGTCTAGGGTCACAAGCGTGGCCACCGTGAGCTGGGTGAGCATGGTTTCCAAGTCAGAGCCAGGAAGTTGGAGGTTCGCAATTTCTATGTATCGAAATTCGGAATGCACTTAAATTGATACTGCGGCGGCCTTGGGAGTGGAGTCGTGTTGTAGTCCCGTCGCGTCCCGGTCGGGAGGACATTATCTGCTTTGGTAAATTGATTTCATAGTAGTAAAGTTATCATTTACTATGAATCGGATAAACTAGTTTCAAGTATGTTTAGTTTAGAGGTTCTTGTGAAGCTAGACTGACAGTGGAATTCCCTGCCTTAGTCGGTGTTCCCAAGTTCATATGACCCCAATTTATTTAAGTCGCGAGTTAATAGGCTTCTTCTGGGTAAGCTCGTTCCATCGGCGACCTCATATCTGTCCTCAGGACTAGATTGAGGTCAAGAGTAAACCCATTTAATTAAAAAAAAAAACAAAACAAAATACCACAAAACACGGAGTCTAGCGTACGAAGCAACATAATAAGTCTTTTCATTTTCTGCTCTGAAGCTAATAATCATTTTATTTCATTTTTCATTTCCAGTCAGACGATGCAGAGAACTCAGAAGATGTCCCCAAGTCTGATGATACCAATAACATTGAGATCGCCGGCTCCACCACGTTGTGGGAGGCGAGGCCGCGGCCTACTACTAGCGCACAGGTAATATTACCCGTACAAGTCAGTCTCAGTTTATTGCCGGATGAAGTGATCTTTCAAAGGAAGGAATTCCCACAATCGCTATATTGATCTTGTGGGTACGTCAGCCGCCAGCATCTAAAAGTCATAGTTACAGGACCTTCTGGCTCACGTACTGACTCCACCTTAAATGATGTTTATAAGATGGCGATGAAAATGATAAATGCAATATCTCAGTGACTGATCACTGATCGATAACTCGATACGTATTAAACGTACTGCCTAATTTTTATTTCTTGTTTTGTCAATTGAGCTTTAGATCGTAAAGCTGAAAGAAGGAATTTGGCTAGGCATCTTATTTAATTAAACCTTGACACAATATCTGTCTCCAATTTCCAGTACTACCAATTCACTGAATTCGCGATGTCCCTGAACGAGATGGAGAGGGACATGAAAGGGCAGCTCTGTCCCACGGACAGCCGGCTCAGGCCTGATATCAGGCTGCTGGAGCAAGGGGACATCGATGCTGCAGCCACTGAGAAGACCAGGCTTGAGGAGAAGCAGAGGACTGCTAGGAAGCTGTTGAAGAAGTCGCCTGAGGCTTGGCAGCCGAGGTACATAGTTTGCCAGTATTCACAAGTTTTAATTATAAGGTTTTAGTTTCCTATATTTTGATTTTTTCTCAGACAAAATTCTGATACTTGAAGTTCACAATTCACAATTGTTTCTTACGCCAGCTGACTTTTCTAACGTCAGATAAATCATAAGTATTGATAAATATGGTTTAAACAGCTCCGGTTCAGAGTCCGACTATTTTGCCAATTCTCGAAAAACCCTATTCCGCTACATTCTAAGAAATATTGCCAGATTTTATTCGGTTTGCCGTTCTTTCGATCCAACTATTTAAAACTAGAGAGTTCAAAACATTTTATTCTCTTTCCAGGTGGTTCAGCCAAGGCACAAATCCCTACACCAAACTGGAGGACTGGCTCTACAACGGCGGCTACTGGGACCGCAACTACCAACACTTGAAGGACATCGACATATTTTAATCCACCTACCTCTAGGTTCTAGGTGGGTCTGACTCTGCCCATACTCTGTACGTACAAACTTGGTGACTGGAAATGAATAGAAAAAGTCTATAAAAATACAGCAATTTATTTTCCTTTTTGCTATATTCAATGGTTTGTTTCTGTGTACGGCTCTTTCTGCCAGATAAAAGCGAATTACCAAAATGTATGGATATGAGTGACAAAAAACAAAAAGGCCACCAATTTTGATCATTCGCTTTTAGAAATCTAACATTCTGTCAAAAGTTATCTAGATCTTATCTAGGGGAAGAAGGAGAGGTCTTAATTGTATTATATCAATAATTGCAAATCAAGCTTAAGTATTTTTTGTGCCAAAGTATCATTTACAGGTGTTCCTAATTAGGTTCTTCTACTAGAAATCTATAAATATGCCACAGATGGTAATAGAATCTATATGACACCTCACTTTCGGTAGCGTTGAGGCCAAGATTTAAGAAATGACCTCACCCGTTTTTTTAAATATAATATTCATTTTCCTATTCAGTCCAATAATTGATACACACAAAATAATTTGTATAATTTTAATAAAAATTACAGTTAATCAACTATTTGACTGTATCGATCACATATTTTTCGTTTTTTTTTAATTGTTTTAATAAAGTTGTTTCATTTAAATCTTAGGCGATGCAGATGTTGGCCTCAAGTAAAAAATGTAAATAAGAATGATATCAAAGCATACAGTGGATTTGGAATTATAATATAAATGAACTTAACGAAAATAATTAAAAATAAGAATATAAAGTAGTGGACCAGAACGGAATGGAGTTAATAAGAAAGATTAATACATATTTTCGATCGTGACGTTGCTTTAAGAATGATAGTTAGTGTAGCAAATGGAGATTGTCGGGGTTAGATAAATGTTTTGACAGTTTATTGGTCCTTTGAAATTAAAGATCTCTAACATGACGAGATCCCTCCGTGCTTCGGGAACCATGTAAAGCTTCTGATCCTATTATTGGGCCTGGATGTTAAACGTGTCTGCCTCGATATGTAGCGACAATCGGACATTATATTCATGAATTATAAATTAATACTACCTAATATTAATAAAATAAAATAAAACTGTGTAAATGCATGTATTTACCAAAGATTGAGAAAAATAAATGTGGTTTTCATTATGTTTATCTGTACTTAAGTTATTATTAAGTATGTTTACCAGCATTCAGCATTGAAATCGTCTTCAGGAAAATGGTGTTGATTTTTATTGTTATGAGTATGAGTTTGTGAGATTCTTTAACTTTGCTTCCGATGTATAAAGAGAGTGAAGTCAATTATTAGTTAAAATTGCTATGTAGATAATTGTGTCTATGTATGTGGTTATCTACTTAGTATGAGTGTGCCATAAGGGAACTTATAATATTACTATATTAAACCTTAAACGGTCAAAGTGAATTTAATTGGAGCAATCTATGAATCAGAACGTTACAGAAATCCTTGAAAGAAAACACTAGATTGTATTTTTTTAAAACGAGCTGTTATTAAAAATGAAACGTACAAAATTAGGTTTATCCACCAACATTGAACGCGTATAAGTACAAAGTTTCGTGTCCGAAAGACTTCTCTCGTGAGGAGGCGGCCCTGGCTGCAGGATCAAGTCATGTCATAAAAATATATTGTCACCAAAACCAAAGGTGTGTGAAAAATTTCAGTTTAATCGGTTGGGGGGAACTTGTTTAAAATTCAGTTGCAAGATTTCAATACCTTGCCTTGTTACATACAGACAGTATGTCAGTATGTAACAAGGCAAGTTAAATTAAAGCTTAGATCGTTCCTAAAGTCGTTATAGAAATACGAATCGCTTCGAAAACTATTGTCACTTGTGTACCGTATATAGGTACCTATGTGAAAAATATTTACGATTATGACTATTTATAATTAGAATAAATTAGTCGTGAATTGTGGTCCCTTCTGGCACACCATTTGTGTTTAATAGTAGACCTTGTAATATTACTGTAGCTGTTAAAACTTGCAAGTTTGTATTACTAATGTCATAATCCTTCGTAGAGACTTGCAACACAACCTGACAGAATGTTATTTCAACATTTATTAAAAAAATACTTTTATTGTGACATTTTTGTCAAATAAATGCTTGGTATATTTTTTATTATAAAATAAGGAATTACCTATAATTTTATTTAATAAACACTGTGTAGATATAGGCATACTTTATTAAATGTACATGTACTTTCAACAAATAAAATATTATTTTAAAAATTTATTAAGTTCTTACCTTTTCGAATATTTTTATTGGTGTATTGTATACGAATGCCGTTAGCGAAATATATAATATCTTAAACATATTAATCATGAAGTCAATAGGTATTAAAGATTTCTATCACAATGATGATGATTAGTTTTGTGTTAGAGATAACATACTGTATCATTAATAAATTAATATTTATATAAGTAAGTTTGTATTTAAATTAATTGTTATCGCTAAATTGAGCATTTAATGCTGTAAAATACGTTGATATTATATAAATAAGTTTGAAAAGTTTGTTTGCTATTATGCTTTAGAAAATTATCCGTAAATTCATTGTTATTCGAAAGAGTAGGTATTGAATTAGATAAGGTGTAAGTTAATTAAATAAAAATCGTGTTTTGTGATTATATTTATAAAAAATATTTAACGGTGATAGGTGGGAATTAAAGAAGAAAAATGTGAGATTTTTTTTAGTTTAAATATGTAATAAAAATCATATTGCTATGCGATCTTCGATTGAAATGTTTCAACATGTAAATTAATAATTATTATCACCTTGAAAAAAGTCATACTTATAGAAAAAGTACATTAAAATAATAGTAAATGCGCACATTCTTATTTTGCTTTGCATGACTAAGAAAAAAAAAGCAATAAAGTATAAGTATGTGTGTCTTTGTATATAGAGTATTTAAACGTTTAACTATAATTTTAATATTTATTTGAATAAGATTGTATCTTAATTTTATTAAATGTAACAAAATGAATTCTACTTTCCATCTGATTAATTAAATAAAGATTTAATAATTCTAACTACACCTGCTTTAAAAATAGTTCCTACAGAGCACTGGTTTCCGAATTCCAACATTTTTTTTATAATTCTTATATATTTTTTAAAGCTGTTGTACTTTGCTTTAATATCGTATAGATAAGGTAAAGTTAGCATTGTTCCAAATAAGGTGATTATACGCCAAAAATGTCAGTAGTACTTATGTGTATGTAGCTGAACCTGTACATTTTAAATGTGAATAATCAAAATATAAACTTGAAATAAATAGATTGAGAATTTGTTTGGCATTTTTTTTTAAGTCACAAGCGCTACTACTGAGCGTGAAGTACTTACTATAAGGATCCTGTGATGTGTGTGTAATGAATAAAAGGCATTTAGACGTTGAATTGAAATAGTTTTGACGGCTGTTAAAGTTGGTGGCGCGGTTGGCGCAGTCACCGAGTGATTGCCTGTTGCGCTGGGTGTCGCCGAGTGTCGCGGGCTCAACACCCGCACCGAAAAAACATCCACTGACGTCCGTCAGTGTGTTATATGATTAAGCCTCAGCTGTCTTAACTTTTCCTGTTCTAATTTCGACCTTATTCTTTATTTCCTTTTTCTTTATAACGTGCCAGAGTTGATTCTTAAATGGCCACCAATGTTAAGGCTTCTACAGTACCTACTGGGATCAATCCCAGGTCGGGCAGGGTAACAGGGTTATCCTATTGGGTTTTTCCATCAGGAATTAATAAGACTGCTCGGACTCTGGATTCGAACCATTGACTTACTGGCGAAATGTGGGTTTACATAGGTACCTACACCTCTGCCTAAGACTTCGAGGATTAGGTATGTGTCATGTTATAGTTTTCTTGTTCATGTATCTGGAAATATTACTAATTATAAAAAAAACAACTATAATTAAAATTATGTTCCATGTATTCAGTATCACATTCAACTAAAACATCACAAACAATTGGCATCCCAACCTTATTCTAAATTGACAAACATGATCAACACGCAATAAAAACTTCAAAAGTTTATAAAGATATAGATATCCGTAGGCCACAGTCACCAACTTTGTTTGAAAATAAAAATTGTTCCAATTGAAATATTAAAATGAGAAGGGAAAAGTATTATAAAATATTTACCTATATTATAAACCTGTAATTAGTACCTACATAAGAACCCTAACCTGTATACTTTTATTGTTGTAAGTAAAATGTATGTACACACAGCGTCAGTAAGTGCTAACCCCTCAGGCTTTAATATGTTACACTGCTACAACATTGAATTCGTTACGAAAAATCTAAAGAATCGTTCAAAAAGAGTTCATTGTTCATGTAGTACGCGAATCCATATTTATGCAATGAGATGAAATTGTTGTCTACTATAGGTAGTCTGAGTCACTTTATGTCTCTGTATAATCAATAGATGTTATAATTTGAGGGTATCCATTAATTTTTCTTACTTACGTTTTCTTTGTAAAATTAAAATATACCTTCAAGTTATAACTACAAAGTTTGATGTAAACGCAGAAGTCCTCAGTTGTGTTGAAATTATCTTCGCAATTCAAACATAAACATCCCTAAGAATAATAGAAAAGTATACACACGCCCGGACGTGATTCTAACCATCGAAGCATTGGTTATCCTGTGATTACCGCGAGCTCTTACCAACTAAGCCAGATAGGTAGTTAATAATTCCATGAATTATCAATTTAATTTGCTTGTCCTTAAAAGCAATAATAAAAGTATTAACGTTTTATTGAAAAAAAAAACAAATAAAAAACCGACTAAAAAAAAATACTAACTGGTCGACATTTCGCGTGACCAGAGGGTTGGCACTTTTTTTGGCTAAAGAATTAGCCTTGCCATTCAACGTGGCCATGCTGCCAGTCTTCTGGGCACGTTTCCAGATGACAGCGATACATTAATTAAAATAAATTGTTCTTGCAAAATACAAAAACTAACTTGGGCCTATCACGGATTTGAACACTCGTGTCTTTTGTGGGGGTCACCACTTAGTGGAGCTTTGTGTACCTTCTGCTGGCGTACCCATTTTAAATAAATAAGTAAATAAAACCTACTAACAGGTCAAAGTGAAACTTTCAAGTAAATACAGTTTCAGTCACAGATTTTACATAGATCAAAAGCTTTGGCCGCTGACACCGCAAATCACTGAGTACGTTTAGTGCCAAACGTAATTAAAGCATCGTTTTGTTTCAGTCAATCGTTTGAGGACGACAGAGACAGAATAATTATGTTCTTGATGTGTTTAACGTAAAACTCTTTTAATAAGTTGTGGTGAAAGCGACATAATTACCTATAATACAAAGTTGACAAACCATGACCTCAAAAAATATACGAATTTATTATAATATCATGTTTTAAATCCTGTGTAGTTTACTTATGATGGCACTCAACAATTCAGTAACGCAACTACTTGACACTATTGCATCTAATATAATATTAAACGTTATTTAGCATTTAAACCTGCAAAAAACAACTTTTGCAATATTTGCGTAATCCTATGATCTGTTATTAATAAATTATATTTTCACAAAATTACTGTTTAACTTTAATAATGAGAAACATTTAATAACATGATATTAGTTATTATACGTGGTTATATACAATAATAACTATAATGTAATATATTACATATATACTAATACAAAGAATAGTATAATGTAGTATAAAATATTTTTGTTAAATATATTTTTTAAAGGCAAGATTCCTAAAATAATATATTCACTCATACTAGTATCATCTAGGCACTGCATATCACTTAGTTGCATATTGTCTGACTTTTATACTTAAATATTATCTTAATCTAATCTAAAAATGTTAAACTAGACATTTATTAAAAAATTAAGCAAATTTCAGTACATAAGGTCTCATGGGCAATTTTAGTTACAACAACATGAAAAAAGAAAATTGGAGTTACTCAGTTTAAAAATATCAACAGTGACATATTGCAGTACGAAAATAATCTAATTTACAAACTTTAGAAAAAAAAGTATCGTTAAAATTGTATTGTACTTAATATGAGGTAATTTTTTTGAGAATTTTCAGTATTAAAATTGCCCAGAAAATAAACGTAACGTATAAAAAAACATGCAATGATATTGTAAAAAAAACCTGAATCTATAACTTGGGCTTATTTGTAACAAAGAGAAAACGTATTAAGAGTCGTCAAAAATCTAATAATATTCCTGATTTTATCTTATATTTACATTCATACATCTAGAGGCAAACACACATTGTGTGTGTGTCATTAATAATGTACATATTTAAGAAAAATGTACAAAATAGAGGATTAATCCTAGTTGTAAAATAGTACATTTTGATATAAGTGGGGAAAGTTTGTAATTGCATTCGAGGCGAAATTCACACCAGAGTCGCAGCCGAGAACTGCAGTAACAAATCTCCACTGTATCAAACGACGTTTTTCAATACACTTTCGAAGAAATAAAATAATAGAACGAAAAATATTTTTTCTTGAATTATTAGGAAACTATGATCTAATTTGCTTTTTTTCCGCGCTTTGCTTTCGCCAGGTTGAAGGAGAAGCAAAAGTATAGAAGCTGCTAAACAACCTAATAACCTAATATGAAAAATAGAAAATTCAAATATTTTTTACACTTAAACACAAATAAATGTTTTTTTTTTTCATAAAAGTAAATATTTGTTTGAAATAATCATGTTTATCTATGATATTCTATTTGTGAATATAATTTAAATATTCAAAAAATATTGACGCAGTAAAGACGCATTTCTCTTTGCCGAGAATAAAAAAAAACAATCTTAGTATAAATAAAGTTATCTGTGGAGATTTTTATTACTGTACACGAGGTGATACATGAAAAAAGCCACAGATAACTTTGAAATACATTGCATGTTGAACCTAATCGTAGCTCGATAAGAACCAGTTTTCGAGGAAGTGTATTGAAAAAGCTATTTTATGCAGTATTTATTTAAAGACAGTTCTGTCTCAATATTTAGCGTATTTATAAACGAGTGTGAAAAAAATATTTCAATCCATTTTTTTTTCAATATTTTTAGGATCCTTTTGTATTTTAGTATTAGTTCTTTTATAGCGAATTCAGAATCGAAATATCAATATTTTTGAACGACCCAAGTTTTTGGAAATGCTTGTAACTTGCTTAAATATTGCCTAAAATAATTTTTGGTCCTTGCGACTTGAGCCAAATCTTTGCCTAACTTTGTCAGGGTGATAATTAAGTATCTAAGGACACAATATTAGAAAGACATATTCATATAATTTAAGAATGGGCTTCTAATCCTGAATCTAAGAAGTCCTTTAGATATAGAGGCACTGCCCTCGGGAAAGTTCTGCAGATCTGTAAATTAAAAACAATTATTAAAATTTTTGAATATAAAAAATATTTTGCTTAAAATATACCTAAGGACCTTGTTTTCCAAAATAAACCATTAACATTACACATACATAAAAAAATGTAAACAACATCATGATTAAAATAGTATATTTTGAAATAAGTAGGAAAACTTCGTTATTGCAGTCGAGGCATAATACACATACCCGAGCCGCAGGCGAGGTTGTTTTGGAGCCGAGAACTGCAGTAACAAATGCCCACGTCTATCAAACGACGTTTTTCACACTTTTGAAGAAATAAAATAATAGAACGAAAAGTATTTTTGTCATGAATTATTACTAAACTAAACTACGCTATAACTATAATAATTGGCTTTTTTCCATGCTTTGCTTTCGCCAGGTTGAAGGGAAAGCAAAGGTATGAAGCCACTAAAAAGCCTAATATAAAAATATAAAATTCTAATATTTTTGTATTTAGAACACAAATAAATGTTAATTTGGTTATAAAAGTAAATATTTGTTTGAAATTATCATGTTTATTTATGACATTCTATTCGTAAACACAATTTAAATATTCAAAAAATATTTATACTGTAAACACGCATAAGTCTTTTCGGTAAAGACTTATGCGTGTTTACAGTATAAATATTTAAAGAAAAGTTAAAGACAAAACAATCACCGCCGACTATAGGAATTAAACTAATTTGGACTTAGTATATAAGTATTAAGTATCTGTGGAATTTTTATTTCCACACTAGTTGTGATAAATGAAAAAAAAATCAACGAGTGTGAAATAAATTGCATGTCGAACCTAATCGTAGTGCGATAAAGCCAGTTTTCGAGGAAGTGTATTGAAAATATCATTGTTATGTTTTCAGAGCATCCAAACGACTGGATGGATTTTAATAAATGAGATGTCTATAAATGCATCTAGATGTATTGTGCGTGTCTTTGGTAAGCTCGTCGCTAAGTTGCACTTTGCGAATAGGAAGGCTCCACGCGCATTTAGCATGATTTAAAAGATTAGAAGTAATTATCGTTTAGTGACAGCCTCGTTGATCGCACTCGCGACTGCTGAAAATGAGGTCCTGGGCTCAATTTCCAGGTCGGGCAAAAAGTTATTGGGTTGCTAGGAATTTCTTAATAGCAGTCACGGAGTCTAGATTTATTTTCGATTGAATTGCATAGGCTATATGAATACCTTGCCCCCTATTACATTGTATTTAACTGGCGAACGAGAGTATACTATTAGGTTGGGAGGAACACCTCCGCCTAAACCTTCGGGGATTACCGGCGGCATTTTATGTTATGTTTTTAACTCAGCCCTGGAGTTACCTTAAATAAGTAACAAACTCACCATGTTGATGTAGTAGAGCGAGCTGGGTATGGTGATCTCCTGGTAGTTCCTCCTCACGGCGTCGACGATGCTGTCGGCTGCCTCCTGCGGCGTCAGGATCTTCATCAGCGAGGGGAACTTGATCTTGGGGTTCTTGCACAGCCCCGTGTCCACGATGTATGGGCAGATTACTGTGAATTTTATCTGGAAAAACAAAATAGAAACTTTATTAATAAAAAAGTTATGACTTCGGATATCACATCGGCTGATGCAATTATAAAGAGTGCGTTTATTTTTTGTATTTTTGTTCCTTATTGGAAGTTTTTCAGTTCGATGGTTTTGTCAACGAAAGAGGTGTTGCGCTTGTTCTGCTACACCCTAAATATTATGTACTTATATATGTTTCCCCATTGGTTGTTAAGAAGTTTGAATCAGAATAATTAACCATGAATAATTATAATTATTACCGATTTTCCAACACGATTCTTCATGTTATGTATGCAGTAAGCCAGAGAGCGTTTGGGAAGCTGATCTGATTTTTCAGAGGCTTCAAGCTTCATCTTTCTATGTATATGTATTCCTAAACATAATGGGGTAAAAATTCCCTTAACGAAGCCGAAAGGCACTTGTTCTCACCGTCATTTCGATATTTTTTTATAGAAACCATTCCTTCTAGTTACGGAGATATTGGGGGTCAAAGATACAACTTTTTTTTCAAATACAAGTTTTTTTAAGTTTTAATTTTATTTTAAAAACCTTCATGGGCCCCGTACTATTCAATGCATCCAACAGCACATTGTTTTGACATTGAGTCCTACCGTAAAACTTGATTCATCTTCCAGCTATTTTTTTTGTCTTAGATTTACTGAGTTTGATGTACACAATGCTTGCACTTTGAATGTTTAAGCAATGTGCCATGATGATATTTAAATACAATATTTTTCCTTGGGTTTGGCCGATTCCTAAACATGTGTACAAACAATGTTATATGTCATTTTGAACTTTAAACATGACGTTATTCTGGAGGGTTAAAGATTAGAACGTGATCTAAGTAACACTTAAGAACACTCTGTTAATATAAAACTCATACAATATGGAATATAAGTTTTTAAACATGATGACGGATAAACTCTCGCTTGCAACAGTGTCAAAATATCGACAACTTAAAACAAATAATAAACATGGTAAATATTCCGTTTTAAGTGCTAACAGATATAATCTGGCCAAATGGGGTATCCTCGATCCATCCCAAACCGAATGCCAGTGTGGAGCCCCTCTGCAGGATATGCTCCACCTCCTGGCCTGCCCATCATGCACTTGTCTAACCAGGATTTTAGCATATGTTAGAGCTGTGTAATCGACATGTAAAGAGGGAGGGTGTTATACATGTATGGTGATAACACTAATCAGACGGAGTTGAAACAGGCTTTAATTACAACATAATTTACAAGCCCCCGAGCAGCGGTGGCCCAATGGTGGCGACCCCGACTTACGTACAATAAGTCATGGGTTCGAACCCGAGCAGGCGCATTACTTTGTGTAATTTATTTCATCACCACTGCTCTCAAAAACGGTGAAGGAAAATATCGTGACTATCGTGAGGAAACCGGATGTTCTAGAACCAAAAATTCGAAGACATGTGACATCTACCAACCCGCACTGGGCCCGCGTGGTGGATTATAGCCCATTCCCTCTCATAGAGAGGAGGCCGTGTGTCCCAGCAGTGGGAACATTATAGGCTGATTATGCTTATGCTTACAAGCCCCCACTACATTTCTATTTGAGTGTTTACTAATAAATCTATGCAATCTATACTTACACCACTGTAGTCCTTCTCCTTGTCCTCCCTCAGTTCTTCATGCAGGGCCTCCATCATTCCTCGGACTGCAAACTTGGTTGCGCAGTAAGGAACCAGGTTACGGAGTCCCACTACTCCTGCCATTGAGGACATGGCGACGATGTGGCCGTGGTTGCGTTCCATCATTGAGGGTAGGAATGCTTGCAGGAGCTGGAAGAAGAAAAAGTTGGTTGTGATGATGGGAGTAACTGTATATTCATACCAATAGACAGGGCTGCCTAAACGTTTGTTGGGGACTTCCAGTCTTACTTGGCGCAGCTGAATACCAGTAGTTAAGTGTCCCGATTAAACCGCCATAACCCAATTACTTTGTTTACGCGATAACTCTTGGTGGTCAAACTTTTGTTGGGCTTCTGACTTCTGGTAACAACAATCAATAAATTACGAATGACAGAAATAACTGATGGCGGGACGTGCTTTCCAAGACTCTGGCGTCTGGTTTTCCAATGGATGGTCTGCCATCCACGGACTGACCACGGCAGGCGTATTAATGAAACCATTTTACTGTTTCTAAGGCACATACCCGGAGTGTAAATGGGACACTTAATATCGTGTCCTGCTTATCGAAACTGATAGACGCTACTGAAAGTGCCAAAGTCATTGCCTAATGTTAGGACCATCCAACTTCGAGTGCCATCGACACGGTAAGAAGAGGATCCCCGGAGTTGCCCGTAGGCAAACCTTTAAACTAAATTTGCACTTCCGAAACAGTTCAATCTAACTTCGATGTTAGAACAACTGTCTTAAACACACTTACCCATAAATGAGCGATGATGTTAATCTCGAAGGCGCTCCGGATCTCCTTTACCGAGGTCTGCAGCAGCGGCTTGCACGGCATGATGCCTGCGTTGTTCACCAGCATGGTCACCTCGCCCACCTCCCGGCGAATCTTCTCTGCTAGGGCGTTTATAGCTTCTCGGTCTGTTACATCGCATCTGAGGAGTTCAGTTTGAGGTTAGAACTCTTTACAAAAAACTTCTATTATAAACTGTGATTGTGGTATGTGACGCGGAGGAATGAGGAAAATGTCGTGAAGAAAGTTTTGAGTAGGAATGTGGATGGGTATAAGAGTAGAGGAAGACCAAAGAAACGATGGATGGACTGTGTGAAGGCTAATATGGCAAGAAAGAAGATGTCTGATGGTATGGAAGAAGAAGACATGCTGCACCGACCCCAAATGAATTAGGATAAGCGCAGGGGAATGATGATGGGCTGCGGGACTGTTCGAAAGAGATACCGCGGCCCTGGAACATAAAGGGCAAACGAAGGAACATGGATGGTTTTTATTATAGTCAGTAAAAGTCTGACACTCCCTTCCGCTCCGCCCAGAGCGGGAGGAGTCATTTGATGATTACCCATCCGAAAAAAAAAGGGGAATGATGATCATGATGATTGTCATGGTATATTCAAGAATACACGGTTGAACTTAATCTTCGGTCATAGGGACACACAGATTGCAAACTGACTACGGAGAGCAGATACTGGCAGATACTTCGGTACATTATCTGTTAGAGCCCAGTGTTTGTAGTCGCGTTCGACTGTACTCGTTGTACAGACGCCAGCAGGCCAACCTACCCGAAACTAACAGATTTTCCCAAGTGGTTTGGCAAATATTCTGCCAATGCTCGCGAAAGGGTTCCTAATGCTTTTGACATTAAGTTGAAAATCTATTAAAGAAATTTGACAGATTGTAGTAGCTTGATGTGCTGGCGTCTGTACATTTAAAATTAAACTACAGCGTTGTGAAATACTTAAGGGTAATATTTGTTTATATACTTTCTTTTCTGTGTCAGTAGCACATTATTAAGGAAACAAAATACCTACCTAGGTGTAAGAGGAAAATTGAATAAACGATTGGGGTTGTGTATATGATTTTTTACATCTCAACGACTTTTTACACAAGATTTATGATATTGATGTTGTCATAATCTACGAGTATGATACACGTGCATATTACATGTAGATTATGAGGATATAAACAGCACAAAGATAAGTATCCGTGTTTGCAAACATTACTTATTTGAACGGTAATCGTATGCGCATCAACTGCCAATCTATTGTCTTTAAGAACTTCAAGGGCGATCACATCAAAAGTAACTGCCTATCAAAATTAACTACCTACTCGTTTTTTTATACTAAATAGAAAGTACGCCACCATTCGCCTGGTAATTTGCGATTTAAATGACTCAAGAATAAATTCTAGTAATTGAAACGACTTCTTGAAATTGAATTGTGTCTCATTCTATGATAAATTATAGTACCTACTTATTTTTTTGATAGTCCATTAAATCGATAAATCACGAAATCAAACACGATGCCTCAAAGTCTTTTTCTGAAACTCTCGCTAACTCGCTCATAAACATGTTTCGATTAAGTTTCATTTTTATGCCACGTATGCCTCCTGCTCGGCGCAGAGAGTTTCCACTCAAACTGGGCAATAATATTTAGGTAGGCATTAATGCAGAGGTCAATCAGTAAACACGGCGTATTTTAACTCACAAATATTTATAATGTCGTTTTATGTCTGATTAAAAAAATCCGGCCAAGTGCGAGTCGGACTCGCGCACGAAGGGTTCCGTACCATTATCTATAAAAAGGGCAAAAAAATCATATCTGTTGTATGGGAGCCCCCCTTAATATTTTTTTTTTTTAATTTTTAATATTTGTTGTTATAGCGGCAATAGTAATAGGTACATCATTTGTGAAAATTTTAGCTTTCTAGCTCTCACGGTTTATGAGATACAGCCTGGAGACAGACAGACAGACAGACAGACAGCGAAGTCCTAGTAATAGGGTCCCGTTTTACCCTTTGGGTACGGAACCCTAAAAAACTATCGGTACTAACTGTTTGATGGCAGCAAAGTAATCAAAAAAACAATTGAATATGGCAATGAACTCAGTCCACGTGCCCACGCGTTAGCTACTGTGATGAAAACATGTTTGTGGAATGTGTAATGTATAAGCGGGCAGCCTATTGTAATTAAATTTTTCGTTTTGGTTTTTTTTTGTCACTTGATGCCCATTTAAATAACAAAAGACGCGCGACGTGCTAAATACATTATTTGTTTTATACAGTGCAATGAAACAAAAACTAAAAATATCATTCCTAATTACCTGAACGATGAAATAAAATATTATTAAATTCAATATTTAATATTATTTTATATTTAATTTCACATAAACCTATATGGGCGTAATATCTTCACACCTCCATGATGAATGTTCAGCATACTTACTCATATCGATGAGCCTTCCCCTTCTGCTCCTTGATGAGGTCGACAGTCTCTTGGTTGCCGGTGGGGTTGATGTCCACGCAAACGATGATGCCGCCCAGCTTGCCGAACCGGAGCGCCGTCTCCCGACCCATGCCGTGACCTGCACCTGTTATCTAGAAGAAGAATAGAAGATGTTTTAGAAGGAATTTAAGGTTATATCCCTTTATTTGTGGGGTACTTTGCCGGATTTTCGCGCGCTTTTCAATAACTTGGACAGAGGCAGTATATCTCAACATCGTCGCAAGAGTTATGCTCTTTGTTGATTTTGGAGTTTGTTGGTTAAACTAGACAACAGTGATTTTGTTGCTCTTGATATGAGAGTGGTTTTAGGTTGGCCTTGTACCCAGCAATAACGACAAATTAACAGGTTTTGGTGAACCAAAAAAAACTAAAGCTGGTTTGAAACCAGCTTTAGTTTTTTTTTATTACTGTTTGAAGAGCAAAATATTTTTATAAAAAATGATGTAAATCGCTTAGAATAATGTATTCTTTATATGATTGAAAATACTGGTACAAAAATAAAAATGACAAAAATAATAAAAAACCTCGAATTTATATTTTACCTACATCAATTGGAAGCATCGAGAAAAGTAAAAAAATAAATTTACAATAATTTATGTATGGAAATCAGCAATAGTGTTTAAAAAAAACACTCTTTATAATTATTTTGATAATAATCATCCTAGAGTACCCAATGAGAGTACAAACGTCTAACTGTTGCCAACCACTGCAACTCTTTAAAATATAAAAGGGGATCACATCATCAGTAATCTGTACAAGAGATAATCAACTCAATCAGTCTGAAAACGGATGCTACAGATGATTTACAAAAAATATATATTTTTGTGTTGCCTTCTTCTTTTATTACTTATTTTTATTGCACACACACTTATCTTAAGAATAATGTCATTGGTGTCGTATTTAAGCGTGGCAAGAGCCCACAATACTTCAAGTTACACACCAGCACAATCTCTCCATTGACACTCTTAGGCTCCGGCGGCACGAAGAACTGATATATGCAGTGCAGGAAGGTCGCCGTCATCTTGACGTACAGCACCAGGATCTCCAGCGCGAGCGCGATGCCGTTGTACACCTTCATCGCTATGCCTTGCTCGTCGGTCCTGAGGAGAAGAGATTTTGTATTAGTAGTGGTAGTAGTAGAAGCTCTAGGACATGTTTTTACCACGTAAAGACATGGGGAGAAGCTCGTCGATCAGTGTCACCTTGGTTTTAAAAATGCTTTTACACATAATATCAGGTTATTTTTTAAAACCACATGAGGCTGGCGTTTCGTGCCTGACTACTCTTAGAATCTGGAACAAACTCAGAAATCCAGACAAAATCTTGGTCGAGTTTTCTTCATTTAAACGAAACGCGATCAGCATTGTCAGTAAGAATAAGAATAATTTATTTAAAAAAGAAAAGTATTACAAAAAGTGTACATTTAAGCGCAGTAGAATTATTTCTGATATTAAGGTATAATTAGTACTTATAAGTACTCTATAACTAAAATATATTCAACAGTTGCAGCAGTCAACACATTGATAGCACCTGAACGGCATATTGTTACAAAAGAAATTCAAATATGAGTTGTCACTGACAGTTGTAAAACGCGCTTACTGGTTAGGTTAGCCTTCAAAATAAACCTGTAAGAGACACCAACTATAAAATCGTACGTGGATTAGGTACATGGATTCCATGTCAAAAATAAATTTTACTACTCATTTTAGGTACCGACATATGTATTTTTCCGCCTCAGTTTTTATGAAAAATACATACAATTTTATTCTGTTTGAGAAAAACAAAGATTAATGGTTGTATTGTATGCCTACCTAGGCATTTTATGTAATTGTATGTCACTGATAAATGTTTAGTTTTGATTGCTAGGTTGAGTACAATAGGAAGTTTGTCATTATGTCATTTGAAATGCCTACCTCATGACGATGTGCAAATCATATTTAAACTTTAACTGAACAGGACTTTTTACAATTAATTTCTAGGTAAAATCATCAATTTAAATCACTGAAAATGGTAAAAATGTTGTCTGGAGATGATCCTTCAAAGAAAAAAAAAAATATTGAAGTTATTCTAAAGATTTTAAAGACTTCTTCTGGAAATCATTTTATACCCACGTGGTCAACCTTTTAGTGGTGACTAAGTAAATATTTCAAATCTATAAATAAATAACGATAATTAATCGCGAAAACAACACAAACGCGACCTTGTGACGTTGAGATCTGTGAAGCAATTACACCTCCTATTTCGCAGCGCAGTTGGGTAAACTGATTATGCAAATAACTTTTAAATATAAACATTGCCTTTTTTCTTAAGATGTACATAAACAATTTCTTAAATAGGTACTTAGGATTTGGTTATCAATGTTTTCTTTTTTTCCCTCTGGAATTGGGGTGCTGGGGTCTTCCTGAAGGACTGCTCGAAAGCATAATCAAATACTTCAACACAGGGCCGCACAGACGGCAGTCTCCATAACATCACGCCCCATACATATTTCGCCATATACACCCATATTTCGCCAGTTATGTTTTAAGTCCCATGTAATAGGGGGCGTGTCTATTTCCAAAAACCGGGCACAAATCCAGACTTGATGGCTGCTACTGAGAGATTCCTGATGGAAAAACCCAATAACACTTTGCCATCATGCTCAGCAGTCGCTCTAACAACCACTAGACTAATGAGGCAGTCTCCCGAAACAAGAAAGTTTCAATGAAAAAAAATCCGTTATCTTTAAGTAGACTATTTTTTGGTAGGTTTAAGAAAACTGATAACAAAACTAAAAGAAAGTATTTTTTTTGGAGAAAAACTGCAATCCATAATCCTGCCGTTGTATAGTTGGTTTGGTGATGAGGATGACTAATAAAACAATAACCTCACTTGGAGGTTAATAGCCTTATGTTAATGGGTCTTATCAAGCTATCACACGCTAGCGGCCCGCCCCGGCTTCGCACGGGTGGACCTTTATTTTCTCTTTTTGAAAAAATTAAGGGGGGGAACCCCCTTAATTTTTTCCAGCAATAAATATAGCTTATGTTACTCAGGGATAATGTTGCATTCTAATGGTGATAGAATTTTTGAAATCGGTCCAGCAGTTTTTGAGTTTATTCGTTACAAACATACAACAATTCAAATCTTTATTCTTTACTAGCTGTTCGCCGCGGTGTCACACGCTGCGCGGCTCCTAAGGGTCGGTCGTAGCGTAATGTTATATAGCCTATAGCCTTCCTCGATAAATGGGCTATCCAACCTAAAAAGAATTTTTCAATTCGAACCAGCAGTTCCTGAGATTAGCGCGTTCAAGCAAACAAACAAACTCTTCAGCTTTACAATATTATTAATATATATAAGTATAGATAATATTAGTGTATAAGAACAAATGACATTTGAGGTGCTAAATGGTGCGATAAACGTGAAGAAGTTTTTTTAATGTACTCTATGATAATCAGTGATCGGATAATAGGGCGCTAATATCCCTTTTTTTATTCCCACGAAAGTATAATACGGACATGCTTTTCAGAATCCCGGATCCCGGAATCGTTCCAAATTCGTATTTTTTTTAAATTAAAAAACCCGATTTTAAAGGAACTTTCATTTGTTTTGATTAAATAAAGATACTAAATCAAAATAACCACTGCGTTAATTTCATTAAGTTTGTTATAGTTGTTTTTACAATATTATTCAATCCCGGGAACCCGGGATTACTTATTAATTCAGAAAGGAATGTCCATATTATTCTTTCACGGGAAGAAGTTTAAGTATATAAGCGGTACCTATAATTATAAGCGCCGGATTATCCGATCACTGATCATAATGCTGTCCTATTTGACCCAAAGGTGAAAAATATGTCTAAACGTATGAAGGCGAACTCAATACCACATCGTTAAGTCCGCCTGCGTAGTTTTAATGATGATTGACTTGATGACATATACAATAACTAATTTGATTAAAGACCAACCTAAATTCTAAGGTAGGTATATACTCTTAAGTGATATATAACGAGTACATAAATAAACACTGGTTTCAATTGATTCATTGGTCAGACCGGCGATAAGACCCGATAAGCAATTTCATTGCCAGCACGCAACCTAAACACGGCCGGCAACAAAAGTCGACAAACACCTTATGAGTATTTATATTTAGTTAATAGCTCCATGAACTGAGTACCTACAGAAAACCGAAACATTGTTGGTTGAATATTATAGATCCTATAATAATAAATGAGCAATATTTGTATATTATAATGTATACACAATATCTGTAACACGTTCTCGAAAACGGCTCTAACGATTTCGATGAAAGTGGCAATACAGAGATGGGGGCAGATTATGGGGGCGAATCGATCTCGCTACTCGTAGGTCTCATAACTGGGAAAATTTTAATTTTCACCCGAGCAGAACTCTTACTGATAATTTTATGAAAATAAAAATTAAAACAAGAACAAAACCATGACAAAAACCGCAACTAAAATTATATAAACTTGGCTTGGTCTTTTTAAGAATTTCTTTTCCGAGTCCATCTCGAACCAGACCTCCAATATTTCTTTAAAAATATTTATTTATAAACTTCAAACAAGTTTGTCTCTATGTTTTTTACAACATTATATTATACGACTTGTAAGGAATATTTCCCAAATAATTTTCACAACATATTCGTGCTCGCTCACGACAGCAAGTTTGCAGCAACCGGCAGTGGTTGTGCAACCAAACCGGCGCACGGTACAGTGGTTGTTCAAGTTCGAGGTTAATTGACGCAAGGCGCTCATGACACGAGCTGGTTAATGTGTGGTAGTGATACCACACTGTAAGGTAATGGCCGTTTGAATCGGTACGGTAAATGATTGGTTTACCTACTTTTTTATGATAAACTAGCTGTTGCCCGCGACTTCATTCGCGTGGAAATTTCATGTGTATGTGCGAGAAAAAAAAGCCTATGTCCTTGGCAAATTTCATTACGATCCGCTCAGCCGTCTAATCGTGAAATTTAACAAACAAACAGAGTTACTTTCGTATTTTTAATATTTTAGTATGGATGCCACTTAGTTAGGAACCGTGGAATCTGTAGAGATTCAGAGTCACGTAGGTTCGTAGTCCTAGGTTTCGTCGGAAATAATCCCACGGGAATGTACTACCGTGATAAAAAGAATTCTAGATCCTAACCTTGGTCATGATCTGCCTGTATTTAATAAAAATCCGCTGAGCTGTGAAGGTATGAACAAGCCCGGTTTGCAGGATCCTGCGAATTTTCGGTGTGGGAAAGAGACTTAGCTACAGTTAGTCTAACTCCATCATCTCGAATTGCAATTATTCGCCGAATCCCGCCAATGTAGCACTAGCATGGAGGTAACAGACAGTTACTTTCGCATCTAAATTCTCTCTAATCTAAATTTATATGTATAGGTGATGCTTTGTTAGGTAGTTAGGTATCGTGTAACCTTTAATGATTGAGAGACAACTAAAGTTTTCAATACTACCTACACACATGTTAAGAAGAAGATTGCACTGCACTTGGACTTTATCCAAGTGCAGTGCAATCTTGTTTTTAACATGTCGATGGCAATCTAAATATGGCCGCTTTAGCAGCATCATAAGATACTAATATGAATTATGTTACAATTCGTAAAATGGACAATTCTGGGTCTTTTTTTTTTTCGGATAGGAAATCATCAATTATGACTCCTCCCGCCCTGGGCGGAGCGGAAGGGAGTGTCAGACTTTTACTGACTAAAAACCATCCATGTTCCTTCTTTTGCCCTTTATGTTCCAGGGCCGCGGTATCTCTTTCGCACAGTCCCGCAGCCCATATTAACTGGGTCTGTGTCCTGTGCCTTCAGTAGCGTTCATCAGTTCCTGTAATGGACGCTTATCATCGAGATCTGTCTAAGTGCAGTGCAATAGCCTAGTATCAATCAGATAATGATATTGATATTGACGCCATATTGGTCATTGGTTATTAGCCACAGCTGCTTATGTACTTATGAATTGTTCCACCATCGCAAGTTCGGCGGTTGGATTGATACTTACACTACACAACTACACATCTGTATCTACTATGTCGCATTCTAAAAAAACCTCTCTGATCTTGCTATACTCGTACATTTTTCTTTCCCAATAATCGATCAAATCATTTCAGTTCAATTCTTAGTTGGCGCCATTCATCCAACCAAGAGTTACAAAAACTTAACAGCTGCTACTAAACCCATTAAACACTAATTAAACAATCGCCAAGTAACTATAAAACCATAAACCGTTGTTTGCAACACGTTTGGCCAACGTTGGCTTGCGTCACCAACATTGCGCCTGCGACTCTTGACATGCGCATGAGTTGCGAGATGAACAACTGTGATTTGGATATGTTTGCTCTGACAGATTTGGTTAGCGTCCTCATATGAAAAGGTTAAGTTGACTTTGGAATACAAAATGGAGATATGAAATCTGTAAAGCTGAAGACATAATAATATGATAGAGTGTTGTTCTTTCCAAAATCATTGATAAAAACGTCTTTCTGAATATAACATAACTTCATGCTTGTAATCCCCAATAGGTTAGGCAGACGTGTTCCTCTCGCACACCAACATTAGGTACGCCAATGTGGTAGGGGCGAGCCTATTGCCATTAACCGGGCACAAATACAGACTCCGAGCTACTTTTGATACATTTAGAACTCAATATCACTTTTCCTGACATAGGAATCAAACCCTTATACTCAATAGTGCAGGCTGAACAGGCTTGTCTAGACAAAATGGAAAAAAAACATGTAACAGTCGGAGCAAAAAGGGAGGTGTTATAGGTCCTTTTTTGCTCCAACTGTTCGACCTTAAACAAAGTGGCTAAAGAATGTCTGTAACATAATTTATTTACTCCTAGTTGTTGGGTTTGTTTCACAGTATCACTGCAAGAACTTGATTTTCTACATACATGGACCAGAAGTCGTTTTAAGGACAATGGAACCTGTTGTTTTGAATGCAAGACTTAATAACCTTGCGGAAAGTGACCATCGCCAAGGTTAAAAGACGTTGAAGGAATTACATAATTGTACACGTGACTTGATCAAAATTTTCTAATGCTTGAGTATAAACAAAATCAGAAGACGGTTAAACTTATAGTGGGAGCGTTATCGTCCTTCGGTGAGAGAAAAGACCAACATAACAATTCATAACATAACATCAGGCCTGTAAACCCTGAAGGGTTAGGTGTACCTAATAGTACACCCACATTTAGCCAGTTATGTTTAAGTCACATATAATAAGGGTCGATCATATTACTATCAACCGGGCACAAATCCAGACCCCGTGGCTGCTACTGAGAAATTCTTCCGAACAATTTTCCCAAATCGAGATTTGAAATAGAACCTCAAGCTAAGCAGTCGTGATTGTGAACACTGGACCAACGAGAAACAACCGATCAGTAAAAAGAATAGTTGTACAAGCTTGTTGTCAACAATTGATAGTTTTATCAGCTGCTATACGGGTGGAAGGGACTCCGACGCGAAAACGGTTACCACGTATTTAGTACATCATTCTGAGCCCCCCAACATAGAAATTTTTCATCGGTTATTTTTTTTTAAATCAGCCATTTCCTACAAAAGCCCAATACCTACACGGTCAAAATGTATGGAACAGCAGATTTTTTTTTAATAACCAATGATAAATTCCTATGTGAGGCTCAGAATAATGTACTGAATACGTGGTAACCGTTTTCGCGTCGGTGTCCATACCGTAGACCAAAGGTTTCGTTCGACGAGCTGTCACGGCACCTACTTAGTTCGCACGAAACAGTGCTCGCATTGAGAAGACTCACAAAACCTTAAGGAACGATATATATAATTTTCAGTATGGTAAGTGAGAGAATACTATCTGTGTCTTTGTCACTTTATATTTATGGAAAGACTAAAGCTATGGCGGTAGTGCATCTTTACCTAACCCATTCGTCTGCTGAAAATCTCCCACCTGGACATGGGTTGCCATAGCTGACCTGGAAGTCTTTAAATAAACTCCGGACTCAAGTTAGCCGCAGCAGGGAAAACCTGCTCAGGTTCATTAATGACTCTGTGCTGCAGTGTAAATGTGATGCTGTTCCACAAACGATGGGGCACTTAATATCGTGTCCTGCGTTTCCTGCATGTCCTGTTATTTGTTCATTACAGGAATTGATGGACGCTACTGGAAGGCACCAACACAATTTGATTTGTCATTGACACGCTAAGAAGATGTCATTGTCAACAGCTAAATGTGATCAATGACGAGGTAGGGTGAATCCCACTTTTTAAATTTTTGATCACGATATTCACTGCCAATGTGTGAGAGGAGCTTTTGCGGCAGATATTTTGAATAGAATTAAATTAGAACTTTCCAACTGGTCAATCATTCAGTTCATTAAAGTAAAGCGGTATTTTACCAGGCCAAGGATGGAACAAGTCTTCTTGTCGACCAGACGGATCAATAAACACCACAAAGGATATCTCTAATTGCGTTAATTGATAAGAAACCACACAAGGCCTTCGGTTTGAAGCCAATTATCGCCTTCAATGATCATTCATTATGTAATTGTTTTTTATAAAGAGGAAAGCTGGTTTGTTTGTCAAGGTTTTTAGACTATACTCGGGCAGGATATACAAGGTGTAACATAATAAACGCAAGATCTCCCGTGTGGTCTCTTGGACCGTGAAACTGAACAACTTTTGTTCGCGGAGATCTTGATGATCGTAAGTCTAACGTACACTACTTTATTATGGTAGGTACCTATTCTGTGTAATAAACAGATAGTACATAGGTTATAAAATACTTTATAAAATAATTATATTAATCGAAGGTTATTATGTACATTATATTAGACAGACTACAAATAGAACTAAAAAAAATATAACAATACGTTCCTCCTTTCTTTATTAATACGTGTGGCTAAACTTTGATTACATTCTCCGGCAGATAGAAATCTAGCCTAGGTACATCTAGCAGCATGAGAAACACAATAGGTAAAGACTGGATTTTTGAAAATTCATCCCCTTAAGAAGGGAATGATAGAATTGTTTGAAGTATGGAAGATCTATATAAGGTCCCATTAAAATAGATGGACAAAAGAGATTGCCCATCCTTCTATGAACCGCCGTTGCGCATAAAAATAAGTTGTATGATAGCATAAATTGGACATAAAAGAGGGGAGATGTCATATTTTCCAAGGAAATAAAAATAATACAGATAATACAGCGTTCAGTACGTCTAACCAAAGATATCTAAGCAAAAAAAAACACTGATTAACGTGATTTTATTTTGATCTAAAATAATAAATTGCCGGCACTCTAGAATAAACACACGGAACAAAATCACTTTAATCAGTGTTTTTTTCCTTGGATATCTTTGGTTAGACATACTGAGCGCTGTGTTATTTGTTCATCTATTTTAATGGGACCTTATATTTTGACGATGGAATATCCCATCAGGTAAACTTGTTAAAAGACACTGGTCGTTTGTAAAAGCACCTTCGTATTTAATTAAATGTTTTCTTTAACTGAGATGCCTTACAAGTAGTAGCTTACCTATAACAGCACAGACGTGGTTAGTAACAGAAAAAAATAAGTATTGTAGAAAAAAATACATAAATCAAGAGTTAGATATGTGTTTATTTATTAAACTGTAGTAATTTAAGAATTTAACCACATAATATTCTTCTATTGTTATTCTCATCTGCTGCAATGTTGATTTGTTGTAAGAAATTCCCCTCATCATCATGACTCATCTGAAGTCGATGGATGTAATTATTTTAGATTCAGGATTAGTTTTAAGGTCACCAATTACAGTTTTTCATCCACCACTCTAGTCCAATATTATAAATATGAGAATGTTATCTTTTCAGGCTTTTTTGATGAACCTTGGCCCACGGCTGGGATCTTGGTCATTCCTAGAAAAATTTTGTCCTTATACCGTTTCCGCCTCTGAGATAATTTCTGACTTCCACGCAAATATTTTACGCATATTTAACGTCCTTTAATCTACAAGGTATCATTCAAGGTCGCCAGTCCTTATCCACTCCATGTTTAATTTATTGCGGAGCTTGTAACCGGTCAAATTTATTGTTGAAGGAATATTTATTACCACGACCTATAAACCAAGGACATTCGGTACTCACTCGAAAAAAAGAAGGTTCTGCTTGCCGCCGTTCTTTCCAACGAACGAAACGTCGAACCACATAGTACACAAAAATTATCAAACCCGGTCAGTCCGATCATAAAAATCACTTAAAGCATAAGTGAAATTGAGGGACGTGTACCATTTATTTTATGAACACAGAATTTATTGGATAAAATTTTACTGTTAGTTGTAACACGGTGTGCACTCAACACGACTTTCACTAATATGCGAACTGTAGTTGCAGTGAAGTGCAGTTGCATAATAATTAGAGGAAACGTTTCGAAAATCAGCATAACACACAATAGAGGTGCATCCTGCGATACATCCTGCGTTTATTCACGCAGTGTGTACTGGTACTAAGTACATCATTCGTACAGTCTGTGTATGGAGGCCGCACGATTAGGTTGTTCCAGAATATCGAAGAAACTCGCTTGATTGCTTCGACCTTGATATGTTAATATTATGAATTAAGTCTGTCGCAAAAAGTTTTAAAGGTCGTTGTTATTAGCTGTGGCTGTCTTCGGATTTTGTTCTTATAAAACTGAAGTCTGTGGTTTTCGCATCTAGTGTAGTGCCGGTTTTAGCGGCCGGCCGTAGATAGGCCATGTTATGTAATTTTGGTTTTCGTAGCATCTCTGTCATCATCGGCCTAGCCTTTTCCCAACTATCTTGAGGTGGGCTCCCAGTGTAACGGATGCAGCTGAATACCAGTATTTTACATGGAGCGACTGCCTATCTCACCTCCACGACCCAGTTAATACTGGGTACGATACGATAACCGATGTACGATATCCTTGATAAGACAGGTTGTCAGACTTACGGGCCACTGACTACTTACCTGTAACGACTGTCAAAGATCTGCAAATGACAGCCGGGACCAACGGCTTAACGTGATTTTGAGGCATGGAGGAAACTCGGTATGATAAACGGTCACCCATCCACAGACCAACCTAGGAAAGCACGGCTTATCCATGGTGGTTTGTTTAGGGATCTCAAAAATGACCTCGAGAAAGAGAGTGGGTTCTTAGGGTATCATCATTTGCCTAGCCTTTTCCCAAGTGTGTTGGGATCGGCTTCCAGTCTAACCAGATGCAGCTGAACACCAGTATTTTACATGGAGCGACTGCCTATCTGACCTCCACAATCAGACTGGTGCTTAGGGTCCTTGAAGAAGAGGCTCCTTGAAGAAGACCATAGAGGGACATCCCAACTCTCACATGACTATGATCTCGAACAAGAGGGTCAATCAAAAGGAAAACAAGGTGATGGCTCTCAGTTTTTTCGAATCGAATTGCACCAGCGAAACAGAGTACAAGGCAACAAAGTGGGACAACTGAATAGGTTTACATTAATTTTTCAAAATATCCAAAGCCTCGGCAACAAAGTAGAATTAATAGAACAATTACTTTTAGATTCTCAAATTGATTTTATCTCACTATCCGAATTGTGGAAAAATGAAAATTATTGTGAATCAATCTTGCCCCAGGGATATAAAATAGCGTCCATATTTTGTCGCAAAACCCGCGATGGCGGCGGAATTTGTATTATTGTTAAAGACTCATTAGATTTTATTGAAAGAACAGACATTGTAAATTATTCAAAAGAGTATATTATAGAATTTAGTGCTATTGACGTTCCCAAACTAAACTGTACTTTTATAGGACTTTATAGACCAGATCGTCATATTGACATATTTCTTCAACAAATGGGAAAAGTTTTACATAAATTAAATATTAAAAACGTACATAAACACTTAATAATAGGAGGAGACTTTAATATAAACGTGTTTAATAAAAATAAACAGACTCTAGAGTTCTTGAACTTTATGAAAACATATAACCTGCAACAAATAATCCGCGAACCAACACGAGTAACCAAGACAACATCCGCTTGCATTGACCTACTTTTTACAAACTACCCATCGCTTATAGACAAAGCAACTGTCAAAGATTATGGATTATCAGACCATAAGGCAATAAATGTTCAGTTAAATGTAGATTATTTATCAAATAACAATAGTAAAACTTGGTATACCGAAAAAAGATTATTTACAAAAAATAATGTCGAATGTTTTAAAAATTCACTAAAATCAGAAAATTGGGAAACTATACTATTTAAAAATAATAGCGTACACACAAATTATGAATCCTTCATTACAATAATAAAACACAATCTAAATAAATATATTCCATTGCAAAAAATAAGAATAAAATGCAAACCAAAAAAAGGATGGCTCACTAAAGGTCTCAAAAAATCATCCGAACATAAAAGAGTGTTAAGAACTATTTATAATGAAACCAAAAGTTGTGTCATAAAAAAACACTATAAATTATTTAGTAAAATATTAAAATTGACAATTAGAAAATCAAAAAAACTAACATATATTAAACAAATGCAAAAATCTGACAATAAGGTAAAGACAATGTGGAATATAATTAACACAAAAACAGGGAAGACAAAAATAAATAGACGCGAAAATGTATCACTGAAGATAGACAATGAAGAAGTGAAATGCCCGTTACATGTATCTAACAGATTTAACGAATTCTTTGCGACGGTAGGGCAAAATCAAACGACAAACTCGACCAATAACATTGGAAAACCAGTAGTCAACCCCTCTACATGTTCAATGTATGTACGCCCGGTAGACCAAAAAGAGATAGTTAATATAATAAGGTCAACTAAAAATAAACACAGCTGCGGTATTGATGACATTCCACCAATTTTATTAAAGCAATGCGCAATAGAACTTTCCATTCCTCTAATGATTTTGATCAATCAAAGCTTCCAAGACGGCCAATTTCCAGACGCACTCAAAGTCGCTTTAGTTAAACCAGTGTATAAAAAAGGTGACAAGCATATCCCAAGTAATTATAGACCCATAGCACTGCTACCAACCTTTTCCAAAATATTTGAAAAAGCTATGTGCAATCAGCTATATACGTTCTTAGAAAAGTTTAATATTTTTGACGACGCACAAAATGGATTTAGAAAATGTAGATCCACAACATTAGCAGTTTATAAATATGTTCAACAAGCGCTGCAACATATAAACGACAAACAATATGTAATTGGGCTACTACTAGACATGACAAAAGCATACGACAAGGTCCTATATGACATCTTACTCAGTAAACTATATGGCTGCGGCATACGAGGACCAGCGTATTCGTGGTTCAAATCATATTTACATAATAGGACACAATTAGTACAAATTGAAAATTACGACCATGATAAAAATGAGATAAAAACCATTAGATCACAAGAAAAACAAATTACTTGCTCAATCCCACAAGGAAGTGTTTTAGGATGCCCACTATTTTTAATTTACATCAATGACCTCCCAAAAATATTAGATAAAGAAAATGCTTTACCAGTACTATTTGCAGACGATATTTCAATATTAATCAAGTGTGGAAACGTAAATAACCCTAGTCTACAAATACAAGATACACTACAAACTGTAGATACTTGGCTCCAGATTCACAACTTGGAAATAAATAGTAATAAAACTAAAATAATACAATTTAGATCATAATTATAAAAAACCACCTCTCAATCTAAACACAATTTTCAGAAACACGCAAATAGAAGAAGTTAATACATTTAGCCTACTTGGCATAAATATTGACACACTCATTAACTGGAAGTCACACATAGAACATATAAAAACAAAACTCTCCAGATTCTTTTTCAAATTAAACAAAGCACTAACACACAAACAGCTATGGCTGCTTACTACGCCTACGCATACTCATGGCTGCGATATGGCGTCATGCTATGGGGAAATAGTGTTAACGCAGATGAACTATTCATAATACAAAAGAAGTGGATACGAATTCTAGCCCAAATAGATAACACGGAGACCTGCAAACCATACTTCATAAAGTATCAGATTCTAACTCTGCCGTCGATATACATACTTGATATTTGCGTATTTGTTTTTAAAAATATCGAAAAGTTCACCAAAGTTGAAGATACACACAACGTCAACACTCGCCATAAAAAGAGGTTATGCGCTCTGTCCTCAAGAATTAAAATGTTAAGCAATAGCCCATATTATATGGCAATAAAAATATATAATAATAATATAAATTTATTTCAATCAACTTTGGATCATATGGTTAGGTACATCACAATTATTATAAAATTAAAACAAAAATTTCAAATAAAAATTAAATTAAATACAAAAACAAAATAACAACCACAATAAAATTAAAATCAAAGTCAAAATTCAAATCAAAATCCAAATCAAAATTTAAAATCAAAATTAAATTAAATACAAAAACAAAATAACAACCACAATAAAATTAAAATCAAAGTCAAAATTCAAATCAAAATCCAAATCAAAATTTAAAATCAAAATTCAAATCAAAATTCAAATTCAAATCAAAATTCAAACCAAAATCAAAATTAAAAACAAAGTCATTTAAATTAAAATCAAAATCACAACGAATATAAAAATCAAAATCAATAATTCAAATCAAAACCAAAATTAAATAAGGTCAAAACAAAATCAAATTAAAAAAACAATATCTTAACACTAGTCAGTACGTGAACCATGCTGCAGTGGTTCACGCACTGACAGTCGAAACGTTCAGAAAAAGCCAACAACAAACACAATAATCACAATCTCCTAACCGGCACAGGCACAGCAACATGCCTGCCACAGCAATGCCGGATATAAGAGCAGTCCAGTCTGCTTGCGATCATAGCCAGGATAGCATTGGGGCTGGCCCGCACCCGGCGCACCAGGGATGCGCACCGCTTACGCATAGAAGCGTGGAAACAATCAGTGCGTGCCATCGCGAACATCCCCGATGCGCTACAGAAACGGGGCAGCCCCAACACCGCCCGGAACGCATTGTTGAACTGGACACGGAGGGCACTGTATGCCTTTTCACTGTAGTCAGCCCACAGGCTACACGTGTATAGGGATGTGCAGTATGCTCTAAAAAGCGTGATCTTCACAGCAGTAGTACAACGCGAAAACCTGCGGGCTATCATGTTGGCTCGCACCGACAGTGCCCTCCGCTCCCGGTTCATATCAGCATGGTCCTTAAGGTCCTCGGTGAGCAGATGTCCTAGATATTTAAATTGGTCCACTCGGTCTATTGGAACACCATTGAGATTAACATTCGGAATGTTCATAGGACACGACACACCGATGGCCTGAAAAACCATGTATTGGCTTTTCTTCCCATTATATTTTAAACCATGTCCATGCGCGTATTCCGTACATGCACTGAGTAGTCTCCTCAGCCCACAGATCGACGCGCTCAGCAACACCATGTCGTCCGCATAACTCATATTGTTGACACAGACTCCGTCAATATAGCATCCGACATGCTGACTGCTGAGCGAGACGATCAGTTCGTTCATATAAAGATTGAACAATGTAGGCGAGGTCAGACCGCCCTGTCTTACGCCACATTCATTAGTATAAGGGTCTGACATAGCCCCAGCCCATCGGACACAGTTGACCTGGTGCCCGTACCAGTACCTGAGCATGCTGATGAGTTCCAACGGCAAGCCCGTGCTCTCCAGCTTCCCCCAGAGAATATCGTACGAAACGAGGTCAAAGGCCTTGGATAAATCGAGGAAGCACGCGTATACCGGGGTCTTCCTCTTCGTGTAATATTTAACGGTGTGCTTTAGACACAGTATTGCACTCTCTGTGGACAGTTTAGGTCGAAAACCAAACTGGTTATCATGAAGTGTTACATGTATATTTAACTGTGTGTTAAGCACACCGTCAAATACTTTCGCCACTACAGTTGCTAGCGATATAGAAATATAGTTATATTTATTTTATAGATATAGTTATTTTTATCTGCCAAATCACCCGTTTTATTTTTAACCACCGGCACTACAACTGTCCTCATGAAGTCCGCAGGTAGGTAGGAGTGGCTCACACACAGCGAAAAGAACATCGCAAGAACTCTCGCCAAGTGCGGTCCCGCGTGCTGCAGGTGCTCAATGCTGAGTGCGTCGTGCCCAGGGGACTTTCCCCGCTCAATCTGGCTTATGGCTTTCGCAATATCTTTCGCAAGGAAACTCACTCCCACAGTTTTATTGTTCGGGTCAGCATTTAGCACCCCAACGCCGGACCTAGCGGCGATCGGACCGAAAACTGTTCTCTAAAAACGTTCGCAATGCTCCTGGGATCACATAAGCCATCGACGCTCCCAGGATGGCCAGGCCGCGTGTTTACTTTCCTCGTTTTTCGCCAAAAGCCACGGAAGTCACCCTTCGAGTGTTGTTCAGCGAGGGCGTCCATCCGAATCTGGTCTTGATTATTCTGGCACCACTTTAACCTGGACTTAAACACTTTCCTACTCCCTCGCATCTCCTCATACACACGACCGGACTTAGGTCTGCCACACAGTACCCACTCGTTAAGCCTCAGCCTGGCCACCCTGTGAGCCTCGCCCACATGCCTACTCCATCCCGCCAAGCGCGCACCACGCCCACACTTCCACGCACTTCCTCCACTCACCACTGCCGCGCCCTGAAGGGCAGACACAATGTCAGAGTACATTTTATCTAGGACACGCGCATGGTCATGGTTACTACATAAATAATCCGCACACTGCGAACATTCCGAGGGAAAGTTAATACATTTTAATCTCCTATGACACTCCTCATTATACCTTAAGACCTGTTCCTCATTTCTTACCCCCCATATAATATCCATATTTTTATCACAAACTGTACGTGTAACTATCTTGGGCGTTAATACATATAGATTACATTCCACAATGAGAGGAAAATGGTCCGACCACAGAGTGTCATAGTCAACAAACACATTCGTAACAGACTGCTTCGCCGCGTGAGTTACAATACAATGATCGAGCCAGCTGGACGTCCCATGCGCATCACTGATGTAGGTATAGGTACCTGAATTTCTCCCTAATTTTTCTACATCTATACACGACCAACGCTCCTCGCTACACACATTCATAAGTTGCCAAACATGTTTAAAACTGAAAAATCAGTAACAATATTCCAAAAAAGGCTAAAACTATACCTTATCCAAAAATGCTTCTACTCAGTTAAAGAATATTTAGAGTCTAGTTTAAAATAATATACAAACAATAAGATTTAGTCTATCCTATTTAACTTTGTATAAAATTAAAATTTGTACTACCTGAAAAGGATGACTGTAATATTGCTGAAAAATTTGATTTAAATTCTATCTACCATTGACATCGACTATCATTGACATTTAATTTTGACATAACTATAATTTATTTATTTCATTGTAGGTACTAAGTAATATAAAAGAAAATAACTAAGTACCTAATAGTAATGTTTAATGCATGCTAATTTATGAAGATAAGGGCAGACGAATGATAAATTGCAATGCTTGTAAAAGGCTGCTAAGTCATGAGTACTAACATAACATAACACCACATTGTACACTTAGTTCGCAATAAATGTTTTGACTTTTGACTTTTAGGGTATGCTGCATGAAATTAATTAATTTCGAGAGGTTCACTTTCACAGACTTCCGAGAGGACATAACATAAATTAATAAATGGTTAAAATCTGAGGCGATGAATAGTTCAGAACAGTTCTGCTTGGCGTTAATGTCAAAATGGCAAAATAATATATACTTACAAAAAAAAAATGCAAATGGCAAAATTTATTTCTTTTATCTAGAAACTTGGTCAATTTACGGGACATCAGAGTTGATACTCTGATGTCGCGTAAATTGAGCTAGTTTTTCAATGAATTAAACATGGCACGATTGCTTCACGACGATACAATAAAATTTATTAGCGTCTAGAATTAACGAGTGCTGTTGTACCTACAGACGCCAGCATCAACCTACTACTATCTGTCAAATATCTTTAATAGATTTTCAACTTTATTGCTGCAGCATTAGGTTTAAGGTTGATTGGGAAAATTTGACAGTTTCGTGTAGCTTGATGTGCTGGCATCTGTACATACGATATTTATGGCGATTTAGAAAATTCTCTCTTAACCTTGCACTTTCTGATCGCCTGCTAGGTTTTTGTGTATAGTTTTGACACCAGCAGGTTTATTTTAACCGATATTCGTAGCATGTTTCAAAAGATCATCATTCATTCAGAATCAGATAATTGGTTTTGAAAACTAAAAATAGATACTATATTTTGCAGATTTGTAGGTGTTACTAATTGTTATTATTTAATTTGAATTTTAGCGTGACCACGAAAAATATTTATAAATAGTACAGATTGAATATTAAAATAATCTGTATTTTCAATTGCCAAACGAGTTGGTAAGTGGTCACCGCTATCTATGAAAATTTGCAAGGCCAAAGGCACCGGTGCCCAAAAAATAAGTGCTCAAACGGGAATACTTCTTTTCAAAGAGAAATCCCTTTAATATAAATAAAACACCCTTAATGAAGCCGAAGGGCACTCTTTCTTATCGTCATTGCAACCATTTTTTTTGTTCTCTACCATACCTTCAAAGTTACAACTTTTTCACAAGTTTTTTTTTGTTCTGGACCATACCTTCAAAGTTTCAACTTTTTCACAAGTTTTTTTTTTGGTCTGGACCATACCTTCAAAGTTTCAACTTTTTCACAATTTTTTTTTGTTCTGGACCATACCTTCAAAGTTTCAACTTTTTCACAAGTTTTTTTTTAGTTCTGGACCATACCTTCAAAGTTTCAACTTTTTCACAATTTTTTTTTTGTTCTGGACCATACCTTCAAAGCTCCAACTTTTTCACAAGTTTTTTTTTGTTCTGGACCACACCTTCAAAGTTCGAACTTTTTCACAAGTTCTTTTTAATACTAGATTTTAGTGTGGTTTTACTTCATATACCGCCATGGCCCCTGTACTATGCAATGTGTCCATCAGCACAATGTTTTGAATGCGTTACAATTGACTCCTTCCGTAAACCGTGATGTATCATTCAAAAAAATAAAGTCGTTTACCAGCTATAATTTTTGCGTAAAGTTACTTAGTTTTGATACACAGAATGCTTGGTTAATGGTTTTGTGACGTGAAAAGCTAGTTCATCATACAAGGTGTAAATTAACGGACCCTCCGTTTACCTTGTATGATGAACTAGCTTTTTTCCGTGGCTCCGCTCGCGTGTAGATCGGAATTAATCCTATCGGAAAATCCTTTTTTTTTTTTTTTTTTTGGAGGGTGAGAAATCATCGGAAAATCCTAACGAGATAATCGACACATAATAGTCTCTCCGTGTGCCCTTCGTAATCCGTTCAGCCGCCATACATATAGGCGTGACAAACAAACAAACTCACTTTCCCATTATTGTAACACTAGTTTGTAGATTTTCAAAGAATAGATCGGTATGTCTCAGGTCGCAAAGTGTTATTGGGTTTTTCCTTCAAGAATTTCTCAGTAGCAGCCACGGAGTCTGGATCTGTGCCCGGTTGATGGCAATAGGCTGTTCCCATGGGCTATTACATGAGACTTAAACATAACTGGCGAAATGTGGGTGTAATATTACTTAGATACACCTCTGCTTAACCCTTTGGGGATTACAGGTGTGATGTCATGTATATAGATATTAAAAGATACAGTTCTTTACTAAGCATAATCGGATAAGTTACTTAATAGTGCTCATTCTACCGGTCTCTAGCTCCGGTTAGTAAGGAAATACACTTGATAATGATCCCACAATTAATTCTTCGACCATGACATTATAACTACAAGTATCCGATCTTTTACGTGGCTGTGTAGCCTCTGCAATGATAAAGGAAACTCTCGAAGCAATCATGGAGTTCTTCAGACTAGATTTTTCAAGAGAAACCTTAAAGAATTTCTCGTTTTTCTTGCAGAGGAAGGTAGCTGAGATCTTGACTGTTAATCGCCCTGAGGGCTAGATAAAGTAACATTCTATAAACAACTACGACGACAGAAAAAATAATTAAAAAATTTGACGATTGGATGAAGGATTCACATAATCTACCAGACAGCTTCTGTCAGTCCTGTGGAAAGTGTTTGTGGAAATACAAAATGCTTTGCAACTTTTTTTTTAGAATTTGAAACACAAAACTTCAACCTCATCATCTTCCTGCCCTTGTCCTATTCTATTTGGGGTCGGCGCAAACATGCTTTCAATTTGAGACACAATCCAAACAATATAAATACAGTGTCGTCTGCTAAGCCTTTTCCCAACTATGTTGGAGGCGGCTTCCAGTCTAACCGGATGCTGCTGAATACCAGTACTTTATGGGCGCATGGAGTGACTGCCTACCTGCCTATCCACAACCCAGTTACTACTGGATAATTCGATACCGTAAGACTGGTTGTCAGACTTTCGAACCACTGACTACCTGAAACGACTGACAAAGATCTACAAATGACAGCCGGGACCGAAGGCTTCACGTGCTTTCCGAGGCATGGAGGAAACTCGGTATGTAATGGATGGTCACGCATCCACGGACCAACCAAAGCAAGTGCAGCTTTACCTTGAAGATGGACTCGTGCGGCTGTTATTGTTGAGCCACGAGCTCAGCAACATCATTATGGTTATTAATATACACTTAGCTATGAACGCGCGGGGCCCCTGTTTTTAGAACTTGTTTTGAAAACAACTTCCTCGTCTACGTGCAGGCGAGTTCTTTGTTGTTCACCAATTAGTATATTTTTATGAGTCGTATTGACTTAACGGTGACTAAACAAATTCTTTGATTGCCTAATTTTTATGGAAATAAGTTTCCAGAATTGTTAAAACAATAAAATTGTGAGACCACTTTTAGATTGTAATTGTATGGAGTTACGTAGGTACCACAAAAAAAAACAATGAGGCTACTTATTAAGTATACCTATATAACATAGTATATAGTCGTCGACTGGTCGACACTTCGCGTGACCTCTTTCTTTGGCCAAAGAATTAGCATTGCCATTCAACGTGGCAATGCTGCCAGTCTTCTGGGCACGTTTTAGGATGACAGCGATGCGGAGGAGTAGGTACTTTGACGCGTGACCTATAATTGTCGTCGTCGTATTATTATAATTGTCGTCGTTGTATAGGTATATTATGTAGGTTCTTACTTTTAGTGTTAATTTTTTATTATTATTTTAGATATATTTGTAGTTTGTATATAACTACATACCTAGTAATAAATAGATATAATAAGTATGAACAAAAAAATAATAAACAAATAAATAAAAATATAAAAATGAACAATCACGGAAGATATCCCGTAAGTGACAGTATAAGTTTATTTAAGTATCTCAACTGATTTCCAAAGTGAGTAATTTGAATTCTCTCTCTTTTTGATACCTGTGTAGGCAGTCGCTTCTTGTAAAATACCGCCATCAGCTGCATCCGGTTAGATTGGGAGCCGATCACAACGTAGTTGTGACAAGGAAAGCTAGGCAGACGATGATGTGGATCAAGAAAAGGTATTTATCATACAGTCAACAGCAAAAGTAGATGATCAAAATTAGAAATTCAATACTAATGAACGGAGTTTGCGTCAGAACTGTGTGGCGTCGAAGTGATTCAAAAGTATGTGATTGTAAATTAAAGGCAAATAATTCACTTCGACGCCACACATTTCTGACTTCTGACGCGAACTCCGTTCATTAATATTGAATTTCTGATTTTAATCATCTACTTTTGCTGTTGACTGTACTCCGATGCATCAAATACATAATGACGAATAATATTACTTATGATTATAATAAATTAATAAATACAAATTGTCACATATAAGCCGAACAGGTGATTTATACCTACTTCAAGGTCTTCCTACTTGAGACACCTTTCAGACCAGACGGTGCATATCTGAGCCAGTGCCTGTTATTCTTGATGTCGAGCGAGATAAATAAAGATTTATAATTTTGATTACTTTATGTAAAAGCGAAATAAAATGACCTAATCCAAACCACAATAACCCTTATCAAACATCAAAGTTGACCGCTTGACCTTGAAAATCCCCCATAAGCTCGAAAGTCAATGTCACGCACATCGTCACGTATAAGGTCAATGGTCGGCGCGTGACGGCGTGATCCGACGCCAACGCAGCTTGTGTAACAGCGCATGCGCGAACAAACAAATTGCTCTAACTAGCTCGGACCTAGCTGGTTGGTGGATCTGAAGGTTTCCTTCCTTCGCTACAACTTCGGACCTAGTTGTTTTGTGGTGGTTGCGTAATTAGGTGAGGTAACTTGATAGAAACATCGCATAAGCGAAGTTTCTAGAAAAAAATTCTAGAAACTTCGCTTAATAATCTGGGATTTAAACTAAGTATTAGGCTTGGGCCGCATGTTCATCGAAGCTTAGCGGAACGGAGCGGAGAAGAGATGTGCGAGATGTGACCAATCTCCGAAGAGACGAGATACGCTATACAGGGTACACCGACGCCGACGCACAAACGGCTAATTATATCCAGGTACATCATTCTTATTTAGAAAACAGAAACTGTCATTTCCTACAAAAGTGCAATACCAACACAGTCAAAATAACAGCTGATTTTTTTCTAAATTACCGGTGAAAGATTTCGATGTGGGTGATGTACCTACTGAATACGTGGTTACCGTTTGTACGTCGGTGTCCCTTCCACCCCCCTGCATAGATTTTAACCACTGCGATTGGTCGGTTTCCGCAAGTTTCCTCTCCGCCCCCCTCGTGTCCGCTTTGGCTCCACCAAAAAAGCCAAAAAGCGCACGTTTGGTATATTATAGATAAGCTAAGCTAGCGTGAGACACACAACGTTTTCTCTTTTTTTTTTGTTTAGTTTAAACTTTTTATTGTGTAGTATAAAGTTTTATTTTTTTACTTTTATGTTGTGTTCACTTGTGGCATGTGCCAAATAAATATATTTTCTTTCTTCTGTCTTTCTGATAAACATAAATGACAGTTATCACGTGGATTCGGACTGGAAACCCTAAAGCCTAAACTGGACGTTATCTTTCCCACTACTGGGACTTTTAGCACATCAAAATCCCGAAAATCTAAAATGTTGCCGTTGGTGCCTATGATACAGTTAATCTTGAAGGTAATTCCGTTATCGTGCAAAAGATTAGGTAAAATCACAATTTTCGATGTCAATGTAAATACATAGTTATTTCCAAACAGTAAACACACACAACCCGAGAATATTATAAGAAGATTCTAACGAAGTCGTGTGGTAATTTATTATAATTAACAATTATAATAAATAACCACACGACTTCGTTAAATCAGTTGAAAAAAAAAATGGGCAGTTATTTTTTATATCGACGACGGTTGGTAAATTTGTGCGACAGTAAAACATAGACAGTACCTAATAAAAAAAACAATTGGCCGGTTATTTCGCCTTAAAATGTCAGTACTAAAAATACGTAAGCAGACTAATAAATAAATGACCAGTAAAAATAATACAATGGGCAGTTAGATAAATAGTTCATAGGGAGCGGAGACACCCGGACTTGGGGTACCCCGACTCGGACTAGTTTACTGTAAACTGACTTATTACTGAAACTGTAGGTTACTGTAAACCCTGCAGACAGACATAGGAGGGCTACGCTGACTACGCTTTTTAGGAGGTTAGGTACTGCCCACTCGTAACTGCCATTTAGTTATTTTACTGCTCAGTATAATTATTAAATGATCCATGTTATTATTTTTTTCGAATCATTTTGTTTTTGTTTACTTTACTGCTAAGTTTTAACTACTGAATTAAAAAAATAATAAATATGTATTTTGTAATTTTTAACTTACCAAAACTACTAAGTATATATACAACTGCCGCTTTAAATCAGTGCCACTTTAAATGTTTGTTGGGGAAAAAAACTATTATGAATTAAGTAGATACCTTAAGCTGCTGTGTTGTAAATAAGATTAACCAGATTTGATGATTTTTACACAAATACAGTTTCGTTCATGCAATTTGATTTTATTACTTTAATAAATCCGGGTATCAGTTGACCTATGTTTATATAAGAGCTAAATTATGATGCTGGAAATAAAATAATCCATTCTAATATTACAGATGCTAACTCCGTCTGTCTGTTTCGATTCGATTTTTCGATCACAAGATCACAAAATGTCACTGGCGCACATGTTGGCCATTACGATTGCCGACGATTTTAACTAAAATTAACAGAAGAATTATGTTTTTGTTTACCGAGCCATTGTTAAGAATACCAAATTATCGACTGTTAACTAAATATTATTTCTTTCATCAGTTATTTAAAAAAAATAACAGCTGTGACCATTTTGACCGTGTAGGCTGAGATTGGTTTTTTTTTAAATAACCTATGAGAAATATCTATATTGGGGGCTCGGAATGATGTACTGAATACGTGACTAACCGTTTGTCCGTCGATGTCCTTTCCACCCTGTGTAAGAACTACATCACATTTTCACGGCAAATAATAATTATGATTGGCCTTTAGCAAATTATAATTTGCTAAAGGCGTCTCATTTCCAGTAAAATCCAAGTTAGTACCTACCTACATGTAAAGTTTACTTTTAAAGGCAAAAGGTATCTTTCGCATATTTGCGCGAACTTTAGCATAGTTTTGTGGAATTATTCATAATTTTGTTGGTTGGTCATTAAGGCTGATCATAAACACTTCACACTTAGTATAGACTGTTGAACCTTGGTAGGAAAATCCGTCACCTATTATGAATTATTTATTATACAAGATTCATATTGCCCGGCTTCATGTACACAAGGTGTTACCTAAATGAATGCCTAAATAAAACAAGCTATTGGTTTTTCAACAAAACGACTTAGCACCAAAACTTAGAAGTTGTAGGAATTCAGTCATCATTCTATTACAGCAGCTTACTCAATACAACTTGTTTTAATCTATTCACAATTTCACATAAAATTCAGTCCTGACTGACTGATATATCAACGTGCTGCCAAAACCGCTGGTCCTAGGGCCATGAAATTTGAAGGGTGTGTTCTTTGTGAAGAGTAGGTGTCCATTAAGAAAGGGTTTTTGGAAATTTCACCCCTAAGGAAATGGGATATTGAATTTTCTGTGAAAATTTTTATTCTTGTGTACTCACTCTTCAGTTAAAATTATGAGAAATGTGTATCACAGTTTTTCCAAAATCATCCCCCGATATAAAATTCAAAGTTCTGACTGACTGACTGATATATTAACGCACATCCGAAACCGCTGGCCTTTAAGAACATGAAAGAAGGGTGTATTCTTTGTGAAGAGTAGTACTTAATAGCACATACGATACTTTTTATCCCGGTAGCACGTCCCTGTGGGAAATTCCCGAAATCCACGCGGGCGAAGCCGTGGGCATAAGCTAGTATTGTTATAAGAACTTACCATGGCGCTTTTTCCATCAAATTCTGTGCGGTTCCATTCTTATTATTAGTTTCTACCGAAGCTGTAGCTGTTGCCATGTTCACTACTGAAAAAAAAGAAAGCAAATTAATTAAATTACTTAGTTTGTATTTCGTACTTTACAATTATATGTTAAATATATACCTAATATTTAACAAATAATACAACTAGTTGACAATTAATTAGGTGCCAAGGGGCAAAACACTCTGAAACTCAGTGTTTTGTGTCATTGACAGCGGGAAGGTCATTGAGCAGAAATACTCTATCTGGTATAATTAATTGCTATGTTATGTTAACTACTGAACTACAAGAAAGACAGGAAACGGACTTTGACAGGTTTCTTACAATTACACCTACTATTGTTAGTAAGTATCTAATTTGTAGTTTTAAGTGCTGGTACAAGGAAATTATAGGAAATTATTAACCGTAAATGGACTTTGGATGAACGTTTAAAACAGCTCAGCCAATGAGCGTGTACCACAATGTGCATTTTTATTGCCATTGACACACTATTAAGAACGATCGTGAGAGACACTTTGGTTTTTATAAGCTTTATTATATATATACAGGGTGTATCAGTATAAACGCAAGACCTCTCGTGTGGTGACAGATCATGAAACTAACCACAGATGAGTAATTATAATAATATAGCCTTTTATTCAGATCTCTAAGTGATAACAATGCAATTAAACTTATAATATAATAACAATGAACTCTTAAACTATTTAACCTAATATTTGTTGCTTGGTAATCTTTCCTAGATCTGTTTGCCAATCGGTAAAGGCCTCCTCCAACCTTTTCCATTCTTTCCTTTCCTGTGCCACTCTGTTCCACGTGACTCCGGCCACCTGTCTAATGTCATCGACCCATCTTTTTCGCGGTCTCCCTTTCTTCCTCTTGCCGTCTCTAGGATACCAGTGGGTCACTCTTTGGCTCCATTTGTTGCATCCTCTTATCACGTGGCCAGCCCATCTCCATTTTAGTCTCTTGATTTCCACAAACCACAGATGAGTAGCCTATACTTTTTGAAGAGGACTCCAGGATCATTTTTCTTGTATGATGAAATTATACGAAACTCAGACAATGTTAAGTTGTAAACAATAATAAGGCTACCTTTAGTAAGTATTGATATTTGTTTCAAAGATTATTAAATTACTAGCTGTGCCATGCGTTGCAATGCACTTTTTTTTACCATACGCTAGTTAAATTATTTAAAATTTACAAAACTATTAGTAATAAATATTAACAAGTAGAAAAGGGCTACAGGGCGTCCAAAAATTCGTTCGCATCGCTGTCAACAGGAAAAATGCCCAGAAGGCTGGCAGCATTACCACGTTGGATGGCAATGCTGATTCTTTGGTCAAAAAATAGGCCCGCCCTCTGGTCACGTGAAGAATCGACCAACCGCTTGGCGATTTCCCGAAATACTAGGTGGGCACTCGGACCCCATGGCCCTAGTGTTTCAACCCCAAACGGCTCAAACACATAACTACCAATTAAATTATTGTATTTGCACCGTTTGAGGTTTTCAGCACCTGCAGCAGCCGCCCCAGCGCAGCCCACTGTGCTAGGAAGATGGGATGACGCAAGGGTGTCGACGCAAGTTACGTCCCACACCTACTTTACACTTAATTTAGTAAGTTAGTTCGAAAGTCGTAGATAAGCTTTTAAAGGTGCATAATATATCGCATATCACTCCTGTAGTTATTAAAGTTTCTTATCGTAACCCGGATGGAATGTAATGTGACAAAACAACTAGACACATATCTGGTATATTTCCTTCGTTCACAGATAGCCATGGAATATTTTTAATGTTTCAATTGGGACCGGTGAAACACGTTTGTGTTGTTTATAGACTGCAATAACATCTTAATTACCGACTTGTGTGACTCAATATTTACCCATAATTTAAGAGGAGAAGGCGTTCTAGAATATTCTCGACCACATTCTCCTGTAGCAACCATAGTCCGCCAATAAAGTTCCCACAGCTGGGACACAGGTCTCCTCACCTTGAAATTCCACGCAGTCTCTGTGCGGTTTCGTGAATACCATACAGGGTACATCATTCTGAGCCCTATATGCCCCCATATAGGGCTCAGAATGATGTACTGAAAACGTGGTATCCATTTTCGTGTCGGTGTCCCTTCCACTCCGTATACATACATTGGCATAGGAGGTTTGAAAGTGCAATGTACACCGAAACTCACGTTGCATCTAACCACGATGGACAATATCGATAGAGATCATGCTATTTTTATGTAGGGACTATAACTGTTAGCATCTGAGTTTCGGAGATAGTCAACAATATTCAATGATAATAATGTAAGCCCATGAGGATTGAACATAACAGTCGTTATACGTAGCTCACATAAGGATTACACGCATAGGTGTCCCAGCGAAAAAAAATAACAGTCCAAAGTTAACAGATCTTAGAAATAGACAACCAATATTAATATTGTTTATGGCCTTAACTATTTCACACTTTACGGTAGTCACGACTAAAAATAATAATACAAACGACGATTTGTAGTATAGTAGCCATAGGTACTCAATGTCAAGTACGTTGTTGCTATTTGTACTCTATCAAAATTCAAGCAAATGTGTGGTGTATAACTTAACACATTGGTATCGTTTTTGATTGCACAGTGTGCGTAAGACGGCAGTACATTATGATAAATAATTGCTAAATTCTACTCGAAACGTATTTTTTTTATAAACATCATCTTCCTGCCCTTGCCATATATGTTGACATTTATTATTTTACTAGCTGTTCCCCGCGGTGTCACACGCTGCGCGGCTCCTAAGGGTCGTAGCGTAATAGCCTTCCTCGATAAATGGGCTATCCAACACAAAAAGAATTTTTCAATTCGAACCAGCAGTTCCTGAAAATAGCGCGTTCAAACAAACAAACAAACAAACTCTTCAGCTTTATAATATTACTATAGATAATTCAAACATGTTACAGAATTTTCTCGAAATATTTGCCCGAAAGATTACTTATGTACATTATCCCATATAAACCCGCAAAAAATCACGATTTTTAGTTTAGTTTATTTATGAATAATTTTACCTTAATTACAAGTAATTTTAGTAAACGAAATGGCCAAGAACAGTTTAAATAAATAAATATAATTTACTCCCTCAAGACATATGGAGATTTCATCTGTTTTGTGGTTTATTGTTGCATGTAACACGAGATGTGCACGTCAAGATTTATCTTAAATATTCACTGAACTTACAAGACCTCTCCCAAAGAAAAAAGAAATTTAAATATTTATGTTCATTGTTTTGGTATTATTGTCATTGCTGTGAGTATCAGTCAGAGGTCAACGTAGCAACGGTAACGTCTAGCTATTATTATAGCAGTAAAAATAAATCACTTTGTTTCTATAACTACGTAACATCACGCCAATATTTCCCGAAGCATTAGGCAGACATGTGTCTACACTCACACCCACATTTTGCCAGTTATGTTTAAGATCAAGAAGACTTCTTCCTGCATTCACAAGTTAGCCAAACATTTATATATAATATTTGGAAGATACAATAATTACATAATGCCAAGGTACAGCAGATTGCCACAATATTGTCTAGCAATGAACATATTACGCAGATAAATAGGTACTTAAATAAAACTTTATTATTGATACTTCTGAATTTCGGGAACCTCACTTCTGAATTTGAAAAACGAGCCACGAGGAACACCAGAAGGTACGAAAATACAATAAAAAAAGCAGTTGCGTAACAATATGTAACTAACCGGTCCATATTTCTACCATTTATCTAGAAATACAAGTAGATAAGTAGGTATATTATTATGTATGGCATTTGAGTAGGTATAATAATGGAAGGTATAATTTATGATAAGAGGTATTATGTCACGCGCAGTTTACGTACAACGCGAATAATAGCTAGATATTACCTAGGTATGATGGCATAAAGTGCCCACTTTATTCAATTTATATTTATGAAATAACTGTTGCTTGCGACCTTAGTGCTCATGAAATCTATACTCTATACAAATAAATAAAATTGAAGTGTATGTTTGTAATATCAAAATAACAGCTTTTTACTGAATGCATATGACAATAATATATACGGTACTTATAACAAAAACACATTTTTTTCAGTTTTTGTCAGTCTGTCTGTCTGTTTGTTCCGGCTAATCTCCGAAACGGCTGGACCGATTTTGACGGAACTTTTACTGGATGATAGCTGGTGTTATAAGGTCTAACATAATTTAGAAAAATAATTAGGGTTAAAAAAAAATCCATTCAAAGAGGGAAATAACTTTTTTATAATAACTTCACGCGAACGAAGGTCGGGTTTTATTAACAATTTCAAGGGTTTTAATTTTTTTGCACGGATCCTTAATACTTTTTCTAAGTTACTCCTTATAACATCGGCTAACAGGCAGTAAAAGTCCCGTCAAAATCGGTCCAGCCATTTCGGAGATTAGCCAGAACAGATAGACCAAAATTAAAAAAATATATATTATAAGCACCGTTTAAAAATACTTTCATTTATGCATTCAGTAAAAAAAATCTGTTATTTTGAAATTACAAACAGACACTTCCATTTTATTTATATGGATGTAAGCTATATATATATATATAATTATGTATGTACAGATGTATAGATAGATCAATAGGACATAACATTGATAAGAATCTTGTGTAAGCAGAGAAGTATTTACAAACACAATATGTACTAGAATCTGTAATCTTCAAATTAGGTAAGTGGTATGTATAACTGTGTAGGTTTGTATTATTTGGGTATATAACACCAGTTATGATGTGTAAGGCCAGATAAAAATAAATACTATATATTGATCGATATTCAAACACCTGTCGGTTCTCATTGTTGTTGTATGAGAATTGTTATCATTATTTATGTACCTACATAAATTGTGGTGTTCACTAGAAACAGTAGTTAGGGTTTAGAATAAAACCTCCAAATTATCAGTAAGTATTAGATGAACCACTTTAAAAGTACGTGCACTCGCTGCCCGGGATAAGTGAGGTCTAGTGGTGGTGGTGGCGCAAAGTTAAAGCTCACGCTACGTTTATTAGTCTACCACATCTCTTCCTTTTTTTATGAAAATACTAGCTTTTGCCCGTGGCTTCGCTCGCTTTAATTTAGAATTTGACATTCACTTCGGGTCGGGGCGAAAGATACGTGGCGCCATCTTTTATCATAAGTTATTGTTGTTTTACTCGGAAACAGTACTTTTTTTCGGGATGAAAGGTATACCCTATGTCCGTTTCTGTACACCTGACAACGTATATGCAAAATTTCAGGATGATCGTTTCAGTGGTTTAGGCGTGAAAAGGTAACAAACAAACTTACTTTCGCATTTATAATATTAGTTAGGAAGTTAGGATTTATTTTAATTAGGCCATTAGAGGGCACTTTAGGAATTGAGTTCATTTCATTATTATTTTCTAGACATTAGGATTGTTGAGAGAAATGTTAAGACGTAAGTAAATGTGTTTACTTTGCAATTATACCTGACTTAGATTGTTATTTGCTATTAGTAGTATTAAGAATGCCGGGATCACCTACTCCAAGCATTACAAAGAACAATTAGAAATAACGTACCCACCCTTGTAGCAACTTGAAACTTATAACATTTGAAAGGTTTTTGAAAATACATTTTCTTTTGCCACTTTGTAGCTAGCAGGAGAAAAAAGTTTCACGCCGTTGTTGACGCCAGCTCATCAAGGTACTCGAAACTGTCAAATTTTCCCAATCAACCTTGAACCTCATTAGGTTCAAGGTTGATATGGGAAAATTTGACAGTTTCGGGTAGCAAAGCATTTTTACCAATAAAGTTGAAAATCCAACAGATTGTAGTAGCTTGATGTGTTGCCGTCTGTACGTTCATACATTTTTGGGTTATTCACACAAACGTCCTCAAAATGGGAACTAGTCTATAATGCTACAAGGTTACCCATTGTTCTTTCAAATATAATGCTCAAATTTTATCACCATCTGTCTGCTTTTTCCCAACTATGTTGGGGTCGGCTTAAAGTCTAACTTGATGCAGCTGAATATCAGTATTTACATGGAACGATTGCCTATCTGACCTCCACAGCCCAGTTATACCGGGTAATACGATACCCCTTGTCAAGACTGGTGTTGGTATCCTAGATATAGTTTTTAAAATGGTGCTTGGTCATGATGAGTAAATGAAGCTGACCGATTTAATAGATATCCACCTAGGTACTTACTACCACCTATTTACCACTTATTTCTACTCGAGTCCAATTTTAAATCGAGATTCATGACTAAAATACATAATTATGTTCTAGAATTTGAGTTTATGCCATATTATTTATGTTAACGAGTATAGATTTAATAGCCTAGACCTAAACCCACCTAGGTAAGAGGTAAGTCACAGTTATCTAGTACCTAGGTAGGTAGCAGTTAAGCCACAGGACTATTAAATATAACATCACTTTTCCTTACAATTATAAGGAAAAGTGATGTTATGTTTTTGTATTACTAAACCAATACCTGACTCATATAATATTCGAAATCATTGATAGGTATTTAGATAATAGATGCCTAACGGCTATGTTTGCAATAATTAAATTCAAGACGAAGCTCGAAGCAAAACATCGAGATTGTAATGACCCATCGCTCAAAGGAGTCATGGCCGTCATCAACTGTTTATAGGCACCTTTGCACCATCTTTTACTATGTTAATCTAGAAGATATTTCTTATATTTAGACTTCAATTATTGTGGCAGTTATTGCACAGTTTTATATAAAACAGTTTTCTAATTGATGGACATGACAACACTCAGCAGTTAGGAAACTTTGTTGATAAAGGAATTGGCTAAGAAGTACATACGTAGGTACCTAAAAAGTCCGTATTTTCAAATCACTACTTTTACACACTTACTTTTTTAATTTCTTTTTTTTCCTCTATGGCAAATGCGCCCATGTCGACTGTTCTACCAGGCTCTTCTAAACGCTGTGACCAATAACAATGGCAGGTCTTTAATCTTTACTAAATTTTCCTGTTTCTAGACTATCAAGAATGTATTTTAAGTAGTTAAAACGGACGTACATTACATAGATACGTAGATACATAAGTATTATACCTAATATTAGGGTACCGACTTGACAATCGTTGACAAAAACACTGAATTATATAGGAATTTAGCGAATTGAATACTGCTGCGGCACACTAGATAAGCACACAATAGGCACATAACAAACGCTTAGATTAACATAATACATAAAATTATTTAGGTTAACATATTGCGAATAATTATTATGATAATTATCAAAGAAAATAATTATCTTGATAATTACGAATAATAAGTGTTTGCAATAAAGCATATTATAGTATAGAAACAGTACCTAAAATACAGGTATTCAGCTGCATCCGGTTAGACTGGAAGCCGACCCCAAAATAGTTGGGAAAAGGCTAGGACCTAGCCTTTTCCCAACTATTTTGAGGTCGGTTTCAATAGCCCCTAGGCCCTAGGTTAATAGTATAGAAACAGTCTTATCACCTAGCGAAGTTATGACAGCGACTGTACCTATCTGTAAACTTCTCAATTTTGGTAAACAAATCAGTTTTGCACACAGCAATGAAGTTTTTTGTAAACAGAAACACGGTTTGTTATTATGGCATCCTACTTTTAGTGTTTTGTTTCACTTTTATTTATTTGTTTCCATGTTATTTATAGCCGCCTTATCATTATTTCATTAACAACTGAGCCAATGTACATTGTAGGTACCTACCTATGTGAATCACCATTTCGAAATATGTTTGAGCGCTAAACAACATGCTTGAGATAATAAATTACTGTCTACACTTTTTTAGTTTATTATAACCGAATGGTCCTGAAAGTATATATTTCAAAAACTCGAAAAAAACTTTCAACTAAAAGGTTGTTGTTTTTTGTAAAAAAAAATATGTCAATTTACCTGCACTTTAAAACTATGTATGTACCTGCCTAAGGTAATTTTCTTTCATTGTTTAGGTACTTATGTTGATTGTTATTCTTGTAATTTAAATATCTATCAGTAACATTGTATTCAATTACACTGTCTAATTCAATTCTATTGTTATGTAAAATGTGTTGATCTCGTTAAAGTGCAAACATAATAAGTGATTTGCAATTGATTTTAACATTGTAATAACACGTGACATATTTTCACATTAATAATTTCTGTATCGTTGTTAGAAAACACATAAAGTTATTTGTTTATTATTCTGCAACCGAGCGTGAATTTATTTATTAACATTGAACCTTATTATACCTTCGAAACATGTTTATACTTAGTAAAAAAAAAATATTTAAAAATTTATGTCTAAAATAAAATATTTATTCCATCTCATAACTTTCACTGCTAAATAACAATTAAAAACATAATCAAAACAGAACTACTTACATTACCACAAGTTTCTAAAAAGAAAAAAAGTTCGATCACAGTTAACTGTCAAAATTAAGCGGGAAATAATTCTTAATGGCGGCCGCGTCCGCTCTTGGTCGGATGTCGCGAGAGACTAGAGTAACTGACGTTCAGCCAGTCTGGGCCAAACGGACAAGTTCATAAATGACGAGCGACATAGAATTCATTAATGATTTGTTTGGCATTTAGTTTTATTCAATTGCTTTTTTAAATTATATTTTCATTTTGGTAATGTTATGTAGGTATAATTTTCATTATCATCGAGAATTTAAAAATAGTTTAGTTGATGACTTGCTAAATAATTAGCAAGGAATTATAGTATTAAGTTATTTAATTCAAAGTCAACACGACACCTACATAGACTCCAAAGTTCTTGCACGTAGATATTCAAATAATTTTAAATACTATTTTTTTTTTACTTCAGCTTTTTGATTTGAATCTATTGTCAAAAAACGTAAGTACGGGACTACCCTCTTCTTGTGCCTAATTAATATATCTTATCTTTACATAGTATAAAACAGGTAGTCAGTGGTTCGAAAGTCTAACAACCAGTCATACCAAAGGATATCGTGTTACCCAGTGCTAGCTGAGTTGTGGAGGTCAGATAGGCAGTCGCTCTATGTAAAATACTGGAATTCAGCTGCATCCGGTTAGACTGGAAGCCGACCCGAACATAGTTGGGAAAAGGCTAGGCAGATGATGATATATGTAGTATAAAACAAAGTCGCTCCCGCTGTCTGTACGCTTAGATCTTTTAAACTAAGTAACCGATAGATAGAGTGATTAAAGAGGAAGTTTTATATGTAAATGTATGTATCTACATGGCACCCGTGCGAAGCCGGGGCGGGTCGCTAGTTAAAAATAATGGGGAAAAAAGCGGCAAAAAAACTTTTTGTATTATTTTTGCTGCTGACAAATTTATGGTGTGACTACACTCATTATCTCCCTGCACCACTACAGCTTCTTTTACTCAGCAGTGGACTGCTAAGTAGATCCATTCTTTGACATAATTAAATAATATTTTATGACTACCAAACCAAAGAGTTTGCATATGCAAAGCATGATTGAAGAAAAAGGTGATCGAAAGAAAAATTATAAAAAACAAATCCGAGAATATTTCAACACAAAGTGGCCGTTCAATTTAATCTGAAGTGTGGAGAACTGGATTCCGGTCTATATGGTGAGGGCAAAGTTCTAAATAAAACATTATTACAAGCCACATGTGAACCTACTTGTTAGTTTGCGATGCGTTCTAAATTAGGTCGCCGCGCCGGCTTATCGCTAATTGAGAACGCTGCTCTATTCTTAGGGTTGCCACATTCGTGGCTATTTCATTAACATATTATCAAGCTTTGACTACACATAACATAATACAACAAAAAATCACACCTGTAATTTTTGAAAGTTTCGGCAAGGGTGTACCATAACTCAACCACATTTCGCCAGTTTATTCCAAGTCCGGTTGAGTTTCAATTTAAGCATAAAAACCCCATAGCAGTCATTAAAGCTTTTAAGGAAATCAAAATCAAATTAACTGAAGATCTATGGGGAATGTCGATTAAAGTTTATCAAGCTATTATTGAGACTATAGCACCGTACTTAGCCTTAATACTTAATTTGTGTGTGGACCAAGGAGTCTTCCCGGACCTTTTAATTTTTGATTTAATCTTTTACTCTGGACGCTCTTAATGTACACGTCTTTCTACATCGTTCTCACATAAATGTATAATCTCAACATGAATGATGTAACCAAGACTTTGTAACAATATTTTGATCTAAAAGAGTGTCCATGGAGTTTCTTGCCCATTCTTCTCCATAGAGATCTACGCTTTGGAATGTGCAACTACAGTACTTTCTCAAGTTATTATGCCTTGTGACTGGGACTGTAGCTTCGCATCTTTTTGTTTTTTTTTTGACATTCAAGAGTGCCATAATGGTCTAATTGAAATAAATGCTTTGAGTTATAGTTCCCATTTCTATGGCACGAATCCAGTGTCTAGGGCCTAGAGTCTATTACTGAGAAATTCATGGTACAAAACCTAATAACACTAATTGTTGGCTAATGAGACACACTTAATTTTTTTTTCACCGCGGCGGCGTTTCCCTAGAAGGTCTAACTGTGGACAAAGATTGATTATTGGTTCCTACACTTGATTATAAAATAATAATAGTAAGACACGTTTATAAAGTCAGTATCTCATTGTTATCCGTAGGCAGGTTTTAATAATTTTTCCCAAAGAAGGCAACAGTAAATTCGAGTATTGAAGTGAATAATTCATTAGGCCTACGTCTTAAAAACGTCAGTAGTCGTCCATAATACTACACATACGCTCTTTATCGAGTATTTTATAATATATAGGTATTCCTGTAGGTATAGCTCGTTTTTTTTTTTTGCTATATTGCAGCAGTTGACTTCCTTTCTTCCCAGAAATGCTGATAAAAACGTTGTGGTCTCATTTCCGCAATATACAATATACCAAGTATATACCAAGTACCTGATCTACAAGTGATCATTGTCATCTCCTCATTTTATTAATTACATTTAAGTACGTCAATGAAATAATATTTAACCCCGTACAGCCACTAAAATCTACATTACTAACATAACCAATAGCATTCAAATTCAAATTCAAATTCAAATATGTTTATTTGTGACACATAGGTAAATATAAGTACATACATGGTGTTATGAAAACGTTATGTCTCACTATGTGCTGCCTGGTAAGGCGTACAAAATAATGTTTGCACATTAATTAGTGCAGGCAGTTTTTAAGAGTATAAAAATGTTAACTTAAACTTGAATAAGTACTAAAATACTGTTATTACAGCTAATTACCTAATATTAAATCTTTAATAAAATATACATTAAACAAAACAAATTTTAAACAATATAAGGTTAATAAAAACAAAAAAAATAAAAGAACTTATGAACTATGGCTAATAAATAATAGTATTAAATTATAAAATAAAAACGGTTTTCATTTTTCTTCTAGGTATTCGTTGATGGAATAATATGCTTTTTCTATTAAGAATTTATGTAGTGTTTTTTTGAACGTTTTGGAATCTCTTGATGCTTTTATTGACTTAGGCAGTTTGTTATATATTTTTGGTGCCATTCCTAGGAAACTTTTTGAGAAAAGGGCTGTTTGATGGGATTTTGACTTAAGTGCACCTTGGTTGCGTTTAGAGGATACGGTTTCGAATTGGTTAGGGTTATTTTTGATAAATATGGCAACTTCGTAAATTGCTTGATCTTTATCTTAAAATTGTTACCATTTGTTTCCTCCACTAAACGGCTCGCATCGCATCGGATCGGAACGGATTTTACAATCTTTAAACGATATTAAATCGTGTACACAGTATTTAAAGTCTATATTACGAGTACCAAGCCGCGCACAGCAGCTAGACCGCGGGCGTCTTCCGCGACAAGCGATCGTAGCCGAAAGTATGCTGCGATGCGCGATCGGCTCCGTTCGCCTGTCGTCGTATCCAATCGGATCCTTTTCAAAAATTAGAACATGTCAACACGGTAGGAATGAAAAACTATTTGACTAGGTGCAGAAACGGAACGCCGCATCCGTTCGTTCCTCTCCTTTCCGGTCCGATGCGATGCGCGCCGATTGGTGGAAATCATCCTTTACTCAGTTCGGCAATTTGGATAGAGCATGTCTTCCTCAGTCACACATCTCCAATAACCATTTTAATAGTTTCGTGAATCGAGAAAAGCTTTGAAAGGAATTTAACTTTGAATTCATATGATATTCCAACTTATAATAAAATAGAGTACCTATTTTATTTTATTAATTGTACTTCATTATTTAGAGACCTTGTTGGCAACATACTGTCTTAATTCAACGTTAAAATCACTTTCAAAGTTTTGTTTCAATTCACCCGGTCACCCCTGTGTTGTGTTGCCAGCCCTAGAACAAATGTCAACGATCTCACACGTGCATTTATGCAGTAACCGGCTTTTTGATAAGATGTGTCGCTGCAAGTGTTGCCACATTACTGTTATTTGTTCCCTATTATTTTGCTGTTTGTGAGTATAAAGACAAATGAATGTAAGTACATCTAAGATAATTGTGTATTAATACACAAGAAAGATGGTCGGATGGATCACTAATGATTATTACCTACCTAGCTAGCTATAATACATAGTTAAAGAAATAGATGTGACTTCTTCTGTGATCTGTATAATCTTCTTCTCACCCCGGTGAGGAACAAACTTTCTTCAAAGTGGGTCAATGATTCAAACACCTGGGTTAATGATTACGTGTTCAAATTTTCAGGCTACTTAGTTCAGACTATCTCGCAAACTTTTCCGTCAACACAAAACGACAATGCGCATGTTTAGCTCAGTTAATCTTGGATAGCACCAAGATTAACTGAGCTAAACATGCGCATGGTTTCTTGGCGAGGTGCCAAAATTGGTTTTGTAATAGTTAACTGAACACGGTGAATTTCCTTGGATACTATTGCACTAATTTTTCGAATCCATTCATCGTGATATCGAGTGCCTGTTTAATCTTTTCTTACATCTGCCGCATGACGGAAGCGCAATGGGCAAACGTAAGTGGTTAATTGGGTTCAGTGTGGACAGTGGATCCCAACTTTCAGGAAACGACTACGTGTCAGGCAGGCCCAGAAGGAGATCGCGGATAAGAAAAGGACGAGGGAGGTGTGGTAATGTAAGGCTCATAATTAAAAAATCAACACTTTCAGTCAATCCATAATGAGGATGACGATGAATCATCAGGTAAATAAGTAAATAAATAAAATAAAATAAAAATCATTTATTTCAGACAAAAAAGTCGATAGGCAAGGCAACGTTGTGAGTAACAAGAATTATTTGCTTCTATCTAATGTTAGTAATTGAAAGAAAAGGAAGAAACTAGACACACCGCCTACCCCTGCACAGTAGGCTCACCGGTCTCGCAACACATGGAGTTCAGTGAACCTACTGAGCAGAACAGTATCGGTTCTCTCGCCAATCATCCTGAGGATGCTATTTTTTAGGGTTCCGTACCCAAAGGGTAAAACGGGATATTACTAAGCCTCCGCTGTCTGTTGTCTGTCTGTCTGTCTGTCGCCAGGCTGTATCTCATAAACCGTGATATTAGCTAGAAAGCTGAAATTTTCACAAATGATGTATTTCACAACAACAATTACTAAACTTAAAAAAAAAATATTAAGGGGGTCCCCATAGAATAAACGTGTTTTTTTCGTATTTTTTATAGATAATGGTACGGAGCCCTTCGTGCGCGAGCCCGACTCGCACTTGTTTGGTTATTGGTAAATAACGAATGTTTATATTAACTCTTATAAGCATATTTTGTGACAGGCAACAGTAGTATCATGTAAGGAACTGCGGTATTTGTGGTCAGTAGGTAATTCATATTATCTGTCTGACGAGTTGATTGACCTCATCACTTCGTAACGCACAGCTGTTTGCCCTCGACTTTGTTCGTATTTAAACTTCATCAGCAATTTTTGTATGACAGTTGACTTTAGCTGCACTAGGCTTCTACGTCCAAAACATCTTCACATGTTTCTAACTCCAGTGGCGTGGGCTGTTTTCTGTCTGCTTTAGGACAAGTTTTAATCACACATTTTTCTCTGGTTTATGCCTAGCTTATAAGAAAAAAAAGTGAGAAAATATGTGTCTCTATGAATGGCCAGTTTAAAGCCCAATTAAAAATATCCATCAGAACTCCTAAAGAAATGACCCCGTGCCATTCACACATTACAAATAATAAATCCGTAAACATTGCAAGCATTTGGTCCAAAGTGCTTGTGCAAGTGTTGCGCTAAAAGTTAAATTCGCTCAAAACTGTTTAGTATAGCGGCAAATGGCTGCAAGAGCAACCAGCACGGCTCATTAAGACGGTTGCAGCGACCTTCGCGGAGAATGTGCACGAAATTTCCTAAAAGTATGTGTGGAGTTAAGGGTGGTACACAATGGGTAGAACTATTGTTTTAATTAGGTACTAACACTGCCCCTCTATTAAAAATTGATAACCCCCATCCCCAGTCGTGAGATTATTATATGTTAAACGTCTTGGACAGTAATGCCATTGTGATACTTCAAATACCTGGGCATGAGTTGTCATGGCTGACCTGGAAGCCACACACCAGGTACACACCAGGTAGTCCCAGAAAGGAAAACCGGCTCAGGGGGAGATACATTGATGACTAGACTACCCTTTAGTGTAAATGTGGTAGTGTTAGGGCACTTATAATCGAATCCTGTGCGTCCTGTTATTCGTTCATTACTGGAACTGATGGACCCTACTGAAGGCGCCAAACTAGAGGCAGTCAGTCAGTTCTGGGCCGACACAATTTAGATTGCAAACGACACGCTAAGAAGAAAGAAGAAGGTCCAATCCAATAGTAACACGCATATTGATTTTTTTCATAGACCGCTGTAACGACTTAACATCAGAGGGCCAAAACAACGTGACATTCTATGACCATCATCTTAATGTATGGAACTGACATAGTTGATGTCAATCCTGTAGAAAGTCGTACTAAAATAACGAAACGCTTTGAAAGCAATTGCTGCTTGTCTAGGCACTAAGAGACGTTAGCTTATTTGCCATGTAATCAAAACTCTAACCTAACGAGATAGTAAAAGCCAAACTTGAACTATTGCCAATTTCCGTTATTTTAATATCCGTGAAATAGTGAGGATTCACCTTTACACATAGCGGCGAAACTCACGCGGCTTTCTAGTCCAAGGTCGCTACATATTAATTTGTACACAACTATAGTGGCGCTGCTGTGAAGTGGCACTTGGCTTAGTTGGCTTCTATACAAATGAATTAATATGCACAATATTTTGATAGAAAAATAGTTTGTCACAGTCTCGTGAAGCATTGAGCCTACGACTGATGAATGAAAGAATCCATATTGATGATCGCTTTAATAATATTTGAATATAAATTTTATTTTAGGATTTTAATAATTTCAATTATAATACATCTGCCAATCCCTATACCTATCCCCTGAAAACTCATTTGTGCATCATTCCGTATTCACTTTTCCGTAATTCAAGGATGCACTTAGAAGGTGACAAATTAGAGTTTTTTTTTATGCCAACACTCTCCAATTGCACAAAATGGACAAACTATCTATAATTTCACGAGTTACTATCTGTGCACTGCGCAGGCGCAGACAATAGACTAACTTACCAAACTCCCAATCACACGTGACTAGAGATGTAGACGATGACCTGAGGCTTAGATATGCGATATACCGAATGCAATTCGATAAAAAAGTGGAACGAACGATGTTTAAAACTGGTCGGATTTTCATGAGACTAAAAAAAGAATTTCAGTAAAACAAAAAAACGTAACTGAAGTATTTTTTTATGTTTCTAAATAACTTGAAACTTCCTGCCCACGTCCCATGAAATTTGGGGTCAGCGCAAAACTATTATTTACTCCTTTTCCTTCATATCTTTTCCTCACACAATCCATGTCCATCCATCTTTTCTTTGGTCTTCCTCTCCCTCTCCATTCATCAACATTTATATTCATTATGACTTAATATTGTGATGTAATAATAGTGTGACCTATGTGCGGGTATGTCCCGTCTGGTAACTTTCCCGTTTGGCCAACTAAACAAAAGACGTGCAAAACAAGTGTAAAAAGTGCCCTTTCGTAACTATTTTAATCTACATAGGTACATTGATTCCCGTTTCGTCAACCATAAATTTCAACTGTTTTTTCTGCGGTACAGTCAGCTCACAAGGAAACTTCTTGTTGATGTTGCTATTTTTTGTCTCTCTCTGGCACACTAAGGTTTGTTACGAGAGAACTCAATTTAGAATTTGAACAGAAAGTACTAGGAGAACAGAATGAAGAAGGAGATTAGTGGGTCTAGCTGTTCATAGTTTAAAAAAAATGCGATATTTTTAATTACCTATTTATTTATTTTTTAAATGCCATTTCCTACAATCATTTTGAATTATGAGCTCTTCATGATCATAATTGATAATAGAATATCTCGTTGTCAGTCCTTCCGTAGACCACGACGTGCCTTACCAAACTCTTGCCTTACTCAAACCAACACGCGACGTAGACATAGACGTTGAACAGAAAGTACTAGGAGAACAGAATGAAGAAGGAGATTAGTGGGTCTAGCTGTTCATAGTTTTAAAAAAATGCGATATTTTTAATTACCTATTTATTTATTTTTTAAATGCCATTTCCTACAATCATTTTGAATTATGAGCTCTTCATGATCATAATTGATAATAGAATATCTCGTTGTCAGTCCTTCCGTAGACCACGACCTGCCTTACCAAACTCTTGCCTTCAAACCAACACGTGACGTAGACATAGACATTGATCTGCGTTACTAAACTCACACGTGAGATGCGTTTGCGCCATTTCTAGTCAAGTTGGCGCCATTAAGCATTGAATAACTCCTTACTTCATAAATCATGAGGCTTTGACCCCGATTCATTCAAAAGAATTAGGAGTGGTCCTGCGGTTGCGTTATCAAAGAAATTTGTTCAATATTGGGGGTCGAAAAGTACCTGCCACGCCAGGTCATGATCATTAATTTAGCTTTTTTTTCTAGTGTCCAGACACACGAAGAAAAGGCTGTGCTATGTCACAACACAACATAAGAATCTAGTTGAAATTTTTGGCGTAGGTACTGTTGGACAAAGTCTAATCTTGTCGGTAGTAGGAAGTCCACAACGACCGTACCTGTAGACTCCTGCAACTGTTTTCAGTTCATAACAAAAATGGTGGTAACAACAATATACTTTATAAGTAACTTATTTTTATTTATTTTTTTAACTTATATGGGTTAATATATTTAATTATTTACAAACTACAAAACTATAATAGTAATAAATATGTACAAGTAGCAAAGGGTTACAGGGCGTCCAAAAATTCGTCCGCATCGTTGTCAACAGGAAAATTGTCGAGAGTCGACCAACCGCTTGGCGATTTCCACTCGGCACTCGGACCCCATGGCCCTAGTGATTCAACCCCAAACGGCTCAAACACATAACTACGAATTAAATTATTGTATTTGCGCCGTTTGAGGTTTTCAGCACCTGCAGCAGCCGCCCCAGCGAGCGCAGCCCACTGTGCTAGGAAGATGGGATGGCGCAAGGGTGTCGACGTAAGTTGCGTCCCACACCAAAGGTCCAACCCAACTTCCATGGCATTATGGCCATACCATCTGGTCTCTTCCCATCGAAGCGTGCCAAGCCATTGGGTTCTAAGACAGCTGGCAGCACGACGGATGAGATCATTAAAGCTAGCGTGCCGCGCAATCCGACCTGCACTCTTACTGCATGAAAGGCCATGGTGTCCGAGGCAGTCGACTGCTTCACCACATTGACAGCGATGTGGAGCCCCACAAGGAGCGTCCAATCGCAAACACGTTATTTATTACAAGTTAATTTAAACTTGTGTTAATAAGACTATGTTAGTAGCACGTCACTTGTTCACACTTCAGCAAAGTTGTCGGTCCTCCTTGCACTGAGCCTATTCACGTCGCTTTTCTACCTTAAATCCAAATCGGTTTATTAACACATAACATCACGCCTGCCATCCACGGATGGTTAGGCAGAGGTGTACCTAATAGTACACACATTTCGCTTTAGTTATGTTTACGTCCCATGTAATATGGGGCGAGCCTATTACCATCAACCGGACACAAATACAGACGCCGTAGCTGCTTCTGAGAAATTCTTGATGGAGAAACTCAATATCACTTAGCCCGACCCAGGAATCGAACTCAGGACCAGACCCTCAGCAGTCGCGCTTGCGACCATTAGACCAACGAGGCAGTAAGTCGGTTTATTAATTACTAGCTGCGCTCCGCGGTTTCACCTGCGTCATTTTCGATTCCGTGGGAATATCGGGATGAAAAGATTTCAATTTTCTTAAGGATCTCTAATTATTTGAAAATGTTTAGCTTAAAGCTTTCTATTGGTGAAAAAATTCTTCTTCGTCGTGTCGATAATTACCCTTTTTTTTTAAATTAAATTAGTTTTGACCAGAACTCTGCCACCTCGACGGCGTTGGTGGTGGCCTCGGACAGGTGCCTCAAAGTGCACGTGGAACCCCACATAGTGCAGGACAGGAGGTGAGTCATAGTTTGCGTTGAGGCACCGCAGTCACACATGGCTTCATCGGAATACCCCCACCGGACGAGGTTGTATCTGCAGCGGCCCACCTGGCTTCGCAATCGGTTTAGGGACTTCTAGGTGGGAAAAAAAAATTAAAATCAGTCCAGAAGTTTCGGAGCTTACAAACAAACAAAAAAATCTTTCCTCTTTATAAAATTAGTATAGAAGTAAAAAAAGGGACTGACCCAAACAAGCCGAGAACTTACTGTTGCATTAATTTTACGGTAAATTAACATTTTTATGGAGCCATTTGTTATGAAAGTGCCAACACTGGTGACTGATCACGTGTGGTGCCACGAGTATAATATTAGCATCGTTCGAACCGATTAGATCAATAGTATATTGCATAGGCAGTGTGTACGTAACGTTATGGCAAAATAACACTGTTGAGCTTACGAAGAATGGCAGGAATGTCGTATCATGGCAGATATATTATGCTCACTCCCATAGTAGGATGCAATATACATAGTATGTGGCAACATAGAATAGAATAAAATATATAAAAAGTCTTCAAGTTACTGGCTGTTTCTTGAACAAATTTTGGCGCTAAAAGAGTTCTTGTGATCGCTTAAAAGCTGGCAAGTGGCAAAATTACATCTATGTGCTATCTATTAGGTTTTTAAACTAAAAACGAATCCATACTTAATATTATAAAACTGTGTAGGTATTTGTCTGTTACCTTTTTTAACTGATATCGAAAAGGCGGTTTTTTTTTTTTTTGTTTTTATACCCAAAAGGCTCAATGGATTTCAGGTTAATTGACTCTGCAAAGGGAGATACCCTGACCTAGGCTAAGGCATACGATTATTTTCAACCCAGTAGTATGTTCCTTTAGGATAATTCCTGCCTATCAAGTGAGGAAAGCTACGATCAAAAACTACATAAAAATAGACTTTTAATGTCCAGTGACAAGTCAAAATCATCCAGGACACTCAAATCATATTAAGTACCAATCAAAACTTAAAAGTTAAAGATATAAGTGAGTCACCATAATTATTATTCTCCACATAGACACAGTCAAAAGTCACATAATAAATTATAACCAGCTTCGCTTACATAACGCGCACTTAGAGCCGGCTAACGAGTGCAAGGTGAACCACTGTATTACAAGTGAACACCATGTATCTTATATTCAGGTACAAATGTTGCTCGCCGACTACTTTTAGTAGGTACCTACTGCAATTTAAATATGTATCAAGGTCCTTTTACGAAAAATGTAGTTTTTGGTAGTTTTAGCATGTATATTTAGTTTCATACGAAGAGCTCCTAGCTAAATAAGAACAGCCGCTCGGGTCGATCTTTAGGTTAAGTCGTGCTTACCTAGGTTGGTCCGTGGATGGGTGACCACCCATTACATAACGAGTTTCCTTCGTGCCTCGGAAAGCACGTTAAGCCGTTGGTCTCGGCTGTCATTTGTAGATCTTTGACAGTCGTTACAGGTAGTCAGTGACCCGAAAGTCTGACAACCAGTCTTACCAAGGGGTATTGTATTATAAAATACTATGTATACATATAAAATACTGGTATTCAGCTGCATCCGGTTAGACTGGTAGTCGACATAGTTGGGAAAAGGCTAAGCAGATGATGGTTTAGTTTCATACAAACGTTTTTTTAATATAACTTGTATTAAATACAAGTTATAAAAAAAAACGTTAAAATACCTGAAAAAACCACAAACAAAAGAAGATATCATTGGAAACCTGAGGGGCCAGACAAAATACTATTCTATCAATAATACTGATAGTGGAAAAGCCAAAAACGACAAAAAAGTATCGGATTGACATCTGACTCTCTGTTAGGGATCTGTGGCGGGCTTGTCCCAATAAAAAAAAATGTCTAACAATCCTGTTCAAATTTGTTCTGAAAATATGAAACACTGTCACTTGTTTAATTCCTCAGGATCCCTTCTAGACGGCAGGTCGAAAAGATGGGAGGCTTTTATCCTCAAAAGGCAAGTCAGCCTTATCATAACTTAACATATTCTAAACTGAACTAAAAATACAATCATACAATATAATTTAACAGAACAAATCAGCAAGGCGAATTGCTATCTCTGGTGAAGGTTGCGCTAAAACTTTATGTATGGACCGGTATCATATTCATTTAACAGGTTGTTAAGGGGACTATCCTAAGTTTTCGACCTCGAGGACCTTGTGCTAACTTGGGGGGGGGGGAGGGGAGATAAAAACCTCATTTTTTCTTTTATATTTTTTTCGCTCATATCTCTTAAAGTAAGCGCAATTTGTGTAGCACATTGGACAACAAGATTGAAGAACATTAAATTTTCTAAAAGTTCGTTAGTGAACCAGATTTTCAAGCCCAATATTAACGGAAATACAATAGGTAACGAATATATAAACGAAAACTTAGGATAGTCTTCTTTGCCAGGGCTGCGGGACTATTCCAAAGAGATACCGCGGCCCTGGAACACAAAGGGCAAAAGAAGGAACATGGATGGGTTTTAGTCAGTAAAAGACTGACACTCCCTTCCGCTCCGCCCAGAGCGAGAGGAGTCATATTTTTGTTTTTTTTTTTTATATATATACACTACTATTGTATAAATACTTCGTTACTTCTACATTAAAGATGTCATTTAGGTTGATTGAGTATTTAATTGCTCTAGAAAACGGACATTGATCCCTTGTGTACTAGTAGGTATACAGTTCACAGAACACTTGAAGATAAAGTACTTAATCAATGAAATCATGAACAAATAAAAAATTACTTACAACATTTTATATCGGATATTAACTACGATTATGCGTCGGCGCAGGATAGGAGTAATATTAGCTATTCCTTGTTACTAAGTATAATGACGGTAACTGCAATAAAACTGCGTAAGCAAATTGTGCCATCTGACTCTATTCACCAGAATCAATTAGAAGTTTCCAGAACTACCGTGATGCCTGAAAGAGTATCCAAAGGTTTCTGAATCCTTATTAAATACTTCAGGAGACTGTGATTTGCACTGATTTTTGTGTCGATGACAGATTTTCTTCAGTAAGCTACGGATGACGTAGGCATTCGAAGTGTTTCGTTTTTGTACAGCACATTTTTCAACGGAACTTTTCGGTAAACGTGCAGTCAAACCGAGCGGACTAGAGAGCGGTCCGGACGTCACACCGAACTGTGACCACTCATCATCATCTGCCTAGCATTTTCCCAACTATGTTTGGGTCGGCTTAGAGTCCAACCGGATGCAGCGGAATACTAGTATTTTACATGAAGCGACTGCATATCTAACCTCTACAGCCCAGTTATTACTGGGGAATACCATACCCCTTGGTTAGATTGGTTATCAGGCTTTCGGGCCACTGACTACCTGAAACGACTGGAACTGTCAAAGATCTACAAATATCTGCCGGAACCAACAGCTTACCGTGCTGTCCGAGGCGGAGGAAACTCGGTATGTAATTGGTGGTAACCCATCCACAGAATAGCCTAGGCAAGCGCGGCTTACTGGGAGATTGATCCGAGCTGCTGTTATTATTTCGCCACGAGCTCCTCCGAACTGTGACGACGAATGTACCTACACCACCTACCTACTGAAATATTTGTCAAAGACCAGGGACACTCCACTATGTTTGACCGCAGCTTAATTCGTGTTAATCCCATACATTTATATCTGTACCATCATCGTTATCGCTTATCTAAAATATGGCATGATCATCATTTCATTTATTCGTAAACAATTTACATTGTGTTGAATATAATTATTATTATACACATGCAATTTACATTAAATTATAAGAACTATGAAAACATTCCAAGAAATTCAAATGTAGTGCCAAACAGTTTCAAATTATAATGTCAGTGTTAAAAACAATGTCAAACAGTTTCAAATATAATGTCAAACAGTTTCAGATATAATGTATAACAGTTCTAAATATAATGTCAAACAGTTTTAAATATGATGTCAAGAGATTATGAATAATGTGGATATGTCATCGTCTATGGAATACAGACATTCATACAGACATCGATTTAAAGGGTCCCATTAAAATAGTTGGACAAATTTTAACTCAGCGTTCAGTACGTCCAATCAAAGATATCCGTCGTTGAGTGCCGTCAATTTATTATTTTAGGTCAAAATAAAATCATTTCAATCAGTATTTTTTTTTTGGATATCTTTGGATAGACGGACTGAACGCTGTGTTCAAATTTGTCCATCTATTTCAATGGGACCATAAAGTTTTAAAAACCGCCTGATGACTTAGAATAGCTTAGTTTCACCCTGACACAAAATTGTTAATTTTAAAACGACTCGGTAGTGAAGTCGCCAACTATGAACATTATGCTGTGAACTCGGAGAAAGGCGCTCATTACAGTTTTTCCAGCTTTACCCATTCGAATAGTATTTTTCTAACTTTATTACTAAAATAGGAAGAAAATTAATGAAATTCATTAAATATTGTTTCACTTAACAGCCTCATCAGTTTTTGAAATGCATGGTATTAACCATGCATTTCAGTATCAAATATGAAAATGCATTTTTGTAGAAATTATTTTATTAAACTATTGACTTCCAAAAACACCAGCAAAAGTGCAAAATTACTTTAGAATCGGAAGTCGCGTCGGTGACTTTTTTTTAATATTTATATAGAAGGATATACAACAAAAAATGTAAAAATAAAGAAACTTTTTTTTCAAAAAATAAAACCGCCTCACTGACTTCTGAAGCTAAAATTTCTTTTTTGTGTTTTTGAAGTCTGTTTTATTGTTTGGAAAAAAGTTAATTTTTATTTTTTGTTGTGAATTTTTAGGAAACTTTGGTACAATGGTATAGTATTACCCAGTACCTACTAAACGGGTTGTTGAGGATAGACAGTCCCTCCATGTAAAATTCTGGTATTCCGCTGCATCCAGTTAGACTGAAAGCCGACCCCAGCAGAGTTGGGAAAAGGCAGGCAGATGATGATGAAATTAGGAAACTATGACTTAATTTGCTTCTTTTTCCGCGCTTTTCTTTCGCCAGCTTGAAAGGAGAAGCAAAGGTATGAAGCCGCTAAACAGCCTACTATGAAAAATTATAAAATTCGAATATTTTTGAATTTAGAACACAAACAAATGTTGGTTTGTTCACAAAAGTAAATGTTTTTATACATAAAAAAAAACAATCATGTTTATTTATGATATTCTATTTTTAAATTTTAATATAATTTAAATATTCAAAAAAATATTTACACCGTAATGAATGACGCACATTAATTTGCCGAGATTAAGAAAAAACAATCATAGCCGACTATAGAATTTATCTGTGGAAATTTTTATTTTCGCACACGTACCTATGAATAACAAAGAATATATTAGAAATATAATTAATGAAAATAAATTCACGCCTGTGAAATACATTGCATGTTGAACCTAATCGTAGTGCGTTAAGAGCCAGTTTTCGAGGAAGTGTATTAAAAACATAAGTTCGAAGCTACAATTCATTGCTGCAGCACATTAAACACCATCTCGTCTTGAACTTTGAAATCACTAAATAGAAAATAAAATGTCATCTTGGTGACCCCGCGGTCACTGATTGTCTGGGACCACAAATAGATAATTTCGTACAATAACACCGTGATTGGGTGGTGTGTCTTGTAATAAATATGTTTCATAATAAATTATAATCAAAGCTCGTAAGCGTAACTTTATTTTTATACCTACATGACAACAACCCTTGTAAGTTATTAGAATTTTAGTTCGTAATTTTAATTGATTTTTTTTCTATTCTAATTTGTATGCCAGTAACGACAAAACATAGCAAGAACCTAACTATTTATAAGATCCCTAATGTTATAATGTTTAACCAATAAATGATTCTGATTCTGATTATTTAAGAAGCATGTTTGCTAAGAAGCATGACGCGATCAGAAAACAGTAAGTTTTATTCCGGTTTCAGCGCTTTTTTTAAAAGCCAATTTCAAAAAATTTAATGCTTTAAGGCATTCATTTGGGTGCGCTTAGTATCAGTTCAAACGGACATGACCTCACATTATTTTATTACAGTGTTCATTCAAGGATATGGACACAAGTTTTAAGTACTTACTTTCAGTTCGATACATCGAACAACCTCTCGACGCTCACTAGCTTTTTTTTTTTTTTGGTTCCTGGAAATCATCAAATGACCCCCCCCCCCCCCCGCCCTGGGCGGAGCGGAAGGGAGTGTCAGACTCTTACTGACTAAAAACCACCCATGTTCCTTCATTGGCCCTTTATGTTCCAGGGCCGCGGTATCTCTTTCGAACAGTCCCGCAGCCCTGGCAGGCACCGGCCCTTGCGGGCCCCTCCCGTTTGCTGACAACTATTTGAGGCGCGCGTGGAACACGAACGCGCCGTCGACACGGCCTGCCCGTCGTCATACGACGGACGGACGGCGAGCTAGCCCATTACTCACCGTCCACAGGCCCGTGAACGCTCACTAGCTAAATACTTCCCTGCGAGACGCAAACGCGATGCAAACTCCAAATTATTTACTCGTGATGCCTTCATGTTTTTTATTAGACTGACTGAACAAGGTTTAACTTTGTTACAAGAAATATTTTTATGATAGGTCAGGTTTAATGTCAGGGGTCTAATTGTGGAATTACATAATAATTTTTATGTGGAAAATGCAGCTAAGTATAAAGTGTTCATCACAAAAACGCAAGGATACACGTGCAGCGATTTATTCACATCTTTTTACAAACCTTGTGCATTTTCCGCCTTTTTGCATGGAAAAAGGAACATCTTTGATTTTTCCAGCGCTAGTCCATGGTAGTTGAAAAATCTTAACCATATGGATACTCTCCATCAGGGAAGAACGCAGTGTTATCTTGAACTCCTTCCGAGGAAAACCCTATGGTTCCTCTCGCTATTGTAGTCATCTCTACGCTCCGTAGAGAAGATGAAAAATTAGAGGCTAATCTTTAGGTTAGTAGGCCTATGGTACCAAGAGGAGGTTCTGTCGTCTTAAAACCATACGTGCACGATGCACCTCGAACACAGTGAAACACCTGAAATAACATGTTTAGCATTATCTAGAAAACTATCCATGTCAGTTTGTGTGTTCTGTCGTTAAATAACTAACAGGTTTATCTCCGCGTTGTCTCAGACCTCCGTGTAATTAAGCACAAGACAATATAATAGGTACCTACATGGCTTGTGCTGCCTACTTATTTACAGTTCACTACTCTGTTTGTGCCCCTAGAGCGACCAGTGGTGTGTTTAGTTATTTTTTATTATAATAAGCTAGGATGTATAACAGACTTCACAGGCAAATTGTTGGTTTTAACATAACAAAAGAAAGGTTTACAGCGTTCGAATTTTGAAATTGTTGCGTTAATAAATTGATTTAGCTGGTTGTCTATCTGCCTTTTTGCTATTTTTTTGTTGTAAGGCTAAACTAGGCCGTGTAAACGGTACCTACAATTAGGCAGTGTTGTTGCTTTGATAATAGAAATGTATTGGTAGGTGGGTAAACTTAATTAAAAATGGATTTTTAATAATATAGAAGGTAGAAGAGTTTTTTTTAATAAGATTTATGAAAATACCTATCAGCACAAACTGTGCCATCTATGCGTTTTGTGGCGTTAAAGACCCAACTGTTATTACTTATCGAAACAGTTGAACGTGCCAGTTGAACAAACATTCGAATTTTTAATTGGCCAAAATACTTCCTAAGTCACGCTACTAAAATGAAAGTACATACATAACATTCAAATAGGTTATTCAATTACCTAATACGGAGCCCCAAAATTATGCTGGCTGGTTTGACTCACCAAGTCAGTATACGGCCTGTGATGACGAGACGAGAATCTCAGTGCGTGTAGTTCCACTTTCAAATTACCGTGCGACAAAGTTTATTTAAAAAGTTTGCTATAATTTAAAATAATTGTTCTTTATAATTTTTTGATAATGTTGTGATTTTGAGCGGCGTTTTGTGAAGTGATGTTTTTTTAATGTTTAAGTGTATTTTATTGGATTTACATCAATGTTGCTCCGCAGTTTTCGAAATAGGTAAGAGTGTGGCATTACTTTTGAGTAGGGTCTTATTAGAAGTTTATTGGTAATGGAAAGGAAAATCCTTATAGATTTACAAACTACTTATAAAAATAAAAGTATTACTAGATATCAAAAGGATTATTATTATCGATTTTAACATTTTCTCAGGCTGAGAAAATGTTAAAATCGATAATAATAATCCTTTTTCTCAGCCTTATTTGAATAAACTTTAGATTGATTGACAATACTACTTTCTGAAATACTCGTATCTTTCATATTCTTGTTTTGAATGCCGTCGCAGTCATCCTAATTATTTGCAATTAACTCTTTTATCTAAAAGTCAATGAATACAAGACAGCAACAGATTTGTTTTAATGGAATTTACACTTAATTTGTTATCATTTGGTCTTTGTACCATGACTTTAGCCATTCTAATACTGCTTTTGGAGTCTGTCAGATATCCTTAGGGCGGTTACACACTTGCGACTAAACGGCTGTGCAACAACAAATCGAAACAAACCACGGATCATTTTGGCATGTCTAAGTTTGACTAGCTGTTGCCCGCAACCTTCGCCCGAGTCTAATTAATTATTATACAAATATTACTTAAATATTACCCTATTTGAATCATATTTTGTTAACAATTTCAATAGTTTTAATTTTTTTGCACGGAACTCTAATCCTTTTCCTTTAATAAAAGTAGTAAGTTACGTTATTCCTTATAACATCAGCTACCAGCAAGCAGTTAGCTTGTAATTTTCCGTCATAATCGGTTCAGCCGTTTCGGAAATAAGCTGGAACAAACAGACAGATACACCGACACAGACAAAAATTAAAAAAAAAAGTTTTTTTGTTATAAGTACCGTATATTTATGTACATTCATATATGCATTAAGTAACAAGCTGACATTTGAAATTACTTTTAATTTTATTAATTAGTATAGATTACTTGCTAACTACCTATCCTTTAATGAAATGCCCAGTTCGGGTAGTGTTACTTGATTTTTTATCAGTAGCAGCCCAACCCGGAATCTAGATTTGTGCCCGGCTGATAGCAATAGGCTTGTTCCCTATTACATGGGAGTATGAGACTTAAATATATTTGTTGTGGAGGTCAGATAGGCAGTCGCTACATGTAAAATACTGGTATTCAGCTGCATCCGGTTAGACTGTGAGCCGATCCCAAGATAGTTGGGAAAAGGCTAGGCAGATGATGATGAGACTTAAATATTAGTGTAGAAATATTGGTGTACTGTAAACTTATAAAGCAGAGAAGTTCCTGCTTAACCCTTTGAGGATTACAGGCGTTATGTTACGTAATATTTTATTATCAAAAAACAAGACATCATTATATTTTATTTTTATTGCTATGTACATTATACATATACAGACTACGAATAGAACTAAAATAAATATAAAAAGAAGACTAAAATAAAGTACCTATATATATACAACGATGACATCATTTATTTCAATATCCATTGCTCCCTTGCTAGGCAAAGGTTACACTATAAAGTCCTAAGCTTTGACCTGTAGCAGTGGGTTTATTCACGAACACGCGAAACTGACGTAAAGTCGAACGTCTATTAAATTGAAATGACTCGTTTGGAACATTAATCACTTAGGTACTTCGTTTTTATAATTATTCTTATCTATGGGTGCATATTATATTACATTTCATTAGGTACGCTTGCCGCAAATATCCTAATCTAAGTTCTACAGGGTAAAAATCAATCGAATTTGCGTAATGTTTATTTTTGTGGACAGTAAGGTAAATTCAAACTCGTTCAGTAAGTACCATAACCCTTTTTGCTACAAAATTAAACACATGTTTTAGTTTAACTTTCTTAAGAAATATTATATAGTGTTGAAATAATATTAGAAGACTGACCTGTAGTTAAGAGGCTCGCAAGAGCAACAGTTATGTAACAAGAAGGCTAGCTAAAGTTACACGCTCTTGAGTCAATTACCGACTACTATCTTGACCTACTTGCTAAAGCAAATACATCTATATTCGATGTGTTTTATGATTGAAAGTTCATGGTTTGAAATAAATACTGTCTGTTTACATTATTTTTCCGCATATACTTATAGGGTACAGACGCGCACATCAAGCTAGTCGAAATTATAAAACTTTTCAAATCAACCTTGAACCTAATCCTCTAGTGATAAAGTTGAAAATCTATTAAAGAAATTTGACAGATTGTAGCTTGGATGTGCTGGCGTCTGTACATACATACTCGTATATTGAGCAATGTTCTTCATTATCTCAAAACTTCTGAATTATTGGAAATAATTAAAAATTATTGTTGATTTATTTAATTATTGATAAAGTACGAGTAGTTAAAATGTTTTTACAACCAAATGTTATGAGGTAAAATCTGTGTGAAACCGCACTGGGCCCTGTGAGTTACGAGTACGTTTATGGCCCACTGGTACATTATAAGCTGATTTTACTAAATGTAACCTACATTATGAGCTTCAAATTTTACTTAGATCAATGTTATTCGTCGTAAGTTGTAATTTGTCAGAACCACACACTAATTAGACAGCAATGCGATATGAAATTTCGGGTTCATATTTGAATTTCGAACATTAAAATACCTACGGGTAAAATGTCAACGTTCAAAACATCGAAAATTTAAATATCGTACGACCATAAAACCGAATATTAAAATAACGTAGTTTATAATTATTATCGAATGGTTAGATTACCTGCGTCCAATATAAAATATCTAAAATCTAATTATCGACAAACGTGTGACATCGAAAGGCTTAAATATCGAAGTACAGAGTATCGAATGTCCTAAATATCGATATTTATTTATGTTGTGCTACAAAAGTTAGTGACTGAAACAAATCGCGTCAAAACCGACTCCACGTGGTTTTGTCTGCCCTACCCCTTTTTTTTGGGATGAGAAATCATCAAATGACTCCTCCCGCTCTGGGCGGAGCGGAAGGGAGTGTCAGACTTTTACTGACTAAAAACCATCCATGTTCCTTCTTTTGCCCTTTATGTTCCAGGGCCGCGGTATCTCTTTCGAAGAGTCCCGCAGCCCTGGCAGGCATCGGCCCTTGCGGGCCCCTCTGGTTTCTGCCCTACCCCTAGAGTGTAATTTTAATTTAAGCCCACGTGAGGCGCGGTGGGGCGAGGTGGCCCGCGAGCTGAGGAGGAGGTGGCCGCCGCGGCTGAGGCTGGCCGTCAAAGCCGGCCATCAAGCCGGAGCCGTGACAGAAAAGAGAGACAAATTACTAATATAATTTCCAATCTACCTACATTTTTCCCTAAATGTATCAAAATTTGTTCGATATTTTAATTAGTAGGTATTGTTACAAGACATCTGTTTATGGGTAGATTTATATTAGTAAACAGTCCATGGATAAGCTTGTGAGCTTGCGAGTTACGTTTTTGTAATTTTATATCCTTCAAAACTGTAAGTGTCACTGTCCGTTATAAAATTATTTTGTTATATAAGTAGGTAAGTGAATTGTCAGTATAACAAGTAGTTGACATGTGAGCAGTGTTGAACGAGACACTGGAGTAACAAGTTTTACCTAAGGTTAGTAAAATAATGTGATATGTACTGGGCTGAATAATTTGTATGAAATATTATTATTATTGCGTTGATTTATTCGTCGTTTCAATCTTATGACTCTCTTCTGAAGTAAGATTACAGTATTTTTAACGTAAATATAATGAACTAAAGTGTATTAAATGTTGACATTTTGAACTTAGGTATAGGCGTGGGCCCAGGGGGGGTTACAGGGGTCACGACTCCCCCCAAATCCACACACGCCAATGAAAAATCTTCTTAAAATGCCTTTTTTCGGATATAAATTATTAAAGTCCTGCTTATCGTTAAATACTAACTACGACCCTGTGTGACCCCCGCTCCCCAAGTCATAAGCTAGAACCGCGCCTAGGTATAATGACTATCGATATTTTAACTCAAACCAGAGAAATCAGGTGAGATAGGTCGGTAGGTACTTTGTCGGGCGACTATAAATTGGAATGTGGTGTGAGACAAGGGGTTAAGCTCCCCATTATTATTTAATTTGTATGTAAATAAGCTGATTGAGCGACTCAGTACTCAGTAGCACTCATGGTGGCTGCTTCGTTGATGACAAATGTGTTAACAATATTAGCTATGCGGACGACATGGTGTTGCTGAGCCCCTCAATCAGCGGATTAAGGAATCTTGTGTCTCCGTGTGAGGCTTTTGCGATGTCGCACGGGCTTAAATACAACTCGGGTTGGGTTTAGATACGTGCTGCCTCGCTGGACGAAAAGTGAGGATATTAGAGGGTTCTAGGGGGTTTTCTGATACCTATGCAACATTATTTTCTTGCCGGAGACGCCATTTTATAAAAAAAAAACACTTACAAAAATCCTAATTTTTAGGTTAGGTGGGTTGGGTTTCGAAACAAGTCGCCTGAATTTGAGGGTATTGGTGGTGTAGGGGGCTTAAGGGAGTTAGTCTTAATCCCCCCAAAGTAATTTTGGCTGCCGGAGTTGCGACTAAATATTTTTAAATAATTTCCGAACATTCTTAAATATTATTGCAATTATGCAAAACGGAACGTAGTCTTTATGCTTTAGTACAGTTTTTCAAATGTAATTTTTAGGTTTTATGTGAAAAACGTGACGAAACGCAACCCGCCAGCGGGGCTCCGTTGACCTGCTGACGGAAACCCTAACCCTAGACGGTCGACGTCAGGGGCACCCCGAGGTTCGGTTAGTTAGGTTCCTGTAAACCCTGTAGCCAGAAATAGGAGCCCCGCGCGGCGGGGCTCCGTTGGCTCCGTCGACCTGCCAACGGAAACCCTAACCCTAGACGGCTGACGTCAGGGGCACCCCGAGGTTCGGAAACACAAAAAAAAAAAAAAATACGTTTCCGGCGGGTGGAATGAGGGGGGATGACATCCCCTCCACCCCTCCCCACCTCCCCCCCTAACCCCCACCCCCTATCGAGGCAGCACGTTTCTAAACTTTAACCTACAACTCCAATTAGAGTGAACTACTAGTAATTAGAGCAGGTACATACCTACTATCCCGCATATGTTCCTCCTGTCATTCTTAACGTTGCAGCCTTAAAAGTAGTTGACAGTTTTAAGTATCTGGGTCACATTATAACTGGTGACCTTAAGGATGACGAGGACATAGAGAGGGAGCGCAGAGCTTTGGCGGTGAGAGGCAATATGCTCACTCGCAGGTTCACACGCTGCACCAACGAGGTGAAGATAACACTCTAAGGCGTACTGCCAGTCGTTTTACTCGAGCGGCCTGTGGGTGAAGCATACGCAGCGAACCTACACAGCTCTGCGCACACAGTTTAATAACGTTTATAGGATAGGATGCTGTTGGGTCTGTCGTGGCGCTGCAGCGCGTCTGGTATGTTTGAAAGCGCGTACGGATGGTTTTCATGGCATCATGCGCAAGAAAGCAAACTCGTTGCTGCACCGTCTACGAGTTGCTGATGTGATTGCTGCCCGTTTTGACTGTCCTTTCCAGAATCAGTGGATAAGGACAGCCATGGGCAACACTTAGATAATTAGGTACTAACAATACTGACATATTTTTAGGTACATTTTTGTGTTACTAACACACTAACTTTTTATGTTATGTTTTTAGTGCTTTTATGTTTCGTAGTGTATTGTAATGTTACTTATATGGAGATTTCTCTGAAATAAAGAAGCAATAATAATAAGAAAATTTTCATCAAAACTCAAATACTACCATCTTCCATACAATCTTCTGCGCATGACCGTACTTCATCTATTCCAACTGATAATCAATTGGCTTAGGCTCGTATTATCGGCTCTTCCCGGCTAGCCGAGAACATAAAATGAATGTCAAAATAATAATAATAATCATTAGATATTTTTATCACTCGGCATTTCAATATTAGACATTTTAAGCTTAGGTATAACAATTTTCGATATTACGATACAATCGATATTTTTTCGATGTTTTGAACATTGACATTTTACCCGTATGTATTTTAATGTTCCACATTCAAATTATGTACCCGAAATTTCTGAAAAGGTACGCTGTTCAAAAGAAATACAAATCGCAGTCTCGTCGTATAGTCGCACGTGTGTAGTCACTCGACCCGCTAATCTAGCGTACCACTGAACCTTATCAGCCGTTATCAACACAACTGTTAAAGAGTTTAATAACATTTTACTTAGTAGCAACAGAGACCACGAAGCGACAACATGTAAGTTTTTAAATTGTTATTCTTGTAGTGATAAGATATTTTTGGACTACTTATTTTTATCATTAAAGTCAATGTACAGTCTTGAGCATAATTTTTTTTAAGACTAGCATACTTATTTACTGTTTTCTCTCAAAGTAGCGATTTGAATTTTATGGGGTAACGAGGATAGGATCGACTATTCTATGCTACTATGATTAGGTCATATCCCAATCATTATTGCTCAAAAACATAATCTTTGAAGTTTGCTAAGTGATAACATGTTACTCTCGTGACTGTACTCTTTCGTTTAAGATATCACTGATCTAGGGCCTTAAGTTAATTATTGTGTTAATAAAGAATGACTTAGTGAACTGAATATACTTATTACATATGTAGCATAATCGATGTGAGGTCGATTCTGCTTTATTTACTGTAACACTTTGACCTTGAACTGTTTCAATAGAATAAAAAGCCAGCTAATATTGGTTCAGGAACTAATTACTTGCTATCTGCAGTACCGATCTACCAACAAATAGATATATATAGAACTAAGATTTTAAATCCTAAAATAAGTGGTAAAATAGAGTTTTCAGGGGGTATTATCGTTATATCTACTATCTGTGGGGGTATTTTCATGCCCTAGTGGGGTGGGGGATGTGCAATAACTTATTATTTTTTATAAAATATTTGAAATCGTGTGTACGGTTTTTTACCCCTGAAATAGGACCCACCACGTTGCTTCTCGGCATCTAGGAAGAGGGCGAAAATTTATTGAAAAAATAATTCTTGTAATTTGAAACCACGGCGTATTCTAATTAATCTTTTTAAAATATACAACTGTTTTGCTTTTTACACTATTTGATGCTGTATTCGCTATGAAAAATCTACATTTAAAATGAGCCCACCAGGTGGGTTCCCGGAATCGCAAGTGCGACTTGAGTGAACCCACCAGGTAGGTTCCCGGCACTGAAGGTGTTAACACCTCACTATATGCTAGCACAATTCGATATCATTTGCTTATCTTGCTTTCATCTCCTTCTCTTTGCCTAGCTATGAGCCTATGAACGCTAGTCAGTCAAGACTTTTCTTTTTATTTATATAGATACCTAAATAAAAAGAAAAGTCTTGACTGACTGGCTGACTGACTGACTGACTCATCAACGGCCAGCCCAAACCCTTGGACCTAGAAAGGTTAGGTTTCCTTTATAATGTAAACAAGGAATAAGGAAGGATTTTTCGAAATTCAACCCCTAAAGGGTGAAAGAGCGGGTTGAATTTTCTGTGAAACTTTATATTCTCTGGGTCGACGACTCAAAAATTGGTGTACACACTCTTCAATTAGAATTATGAGACACGTGTATCAGTTTTTCCAAAATCATCCCCCAACAGTCAAATAGGGCTTCCAACTTCACGCAGTCGGGTCCATGGCGCGCAGTGTGGCACAGAGCGTGCGGGTTGGGGGGTGTATTCTTTGTGAAAAGTCTGAAACTTTATATTCTCGGGTCGATTGACTTGAAAATTTGTGTACATAAGTACTCTTCAGTTAAAATTATGAGAAACGTGTATCACAGTTTTTCCAAAATCATCAGCCAATATAAAATTCAAAGTCCTGACTGACTGACTGATATATCAACGTACAGCCTTAACCGCTGGTTCTAGAGACATGAAATTAGGAGGGTGTATTTTTTGTGAAGAGCATGTATCAACTAAATGGGTTTTCTGAAATTCTACCTCTAAGAGGGTGAAATGGGGGATTTCATTTTTTGTGAGACTTTTGATTCTCTCGGGTCGATTGACTCCAAAATTGGTATATATTCTCTTAAATTAAAATGATGAAAATCATCTATTACTTTTTAGGGTTCCGTACCCGAAGGGTGACTAACGGGACCCTAATATTGCTAAGCCTCTGTTGTCCGTCCGTCCGTCTGTCTGTCAGCGGGGTGTGCGGGCTGTGTCTCATGATCCATGTAGGTAGACAGTTGAAACTTTCACAGAATGTGTATTTCTGTTACCGCTTTATCAACAAATCTTACTAATATTATAAAGCAAAAGTTTGTGAGGATAGATGGATGTTTGAATGTTTGTTACTCTTTCATGCAAAAACGACTAAACGGATTTGGATAGAATTTACCACACAGGTAGTTAATAACTTGGATTAACACATAAAATACTTTATATCCCAGTAGTATGATCCCGTGGGACAAATTATCGAATTCCACGCGGGTGAAGCCGCGGGCATCGAGTCGATATAGGTATTAAATAACTAGCATAATAAGCTAGTTATTTAATATATCGTCGGCTGTAACTGACACGATGCATGAAATACGCTTTGTTTGGACGCTCGGAAAAAAACAGGTCAATCAAACCTGTTTACATGTTGGGTTTACTAGATTTGTTGATAGTTTCTCCTTAAAACAAGTTGTAATTCATGAGTACTTCAAAACAAAATTTCTCAAAAAGGTGAAAAGAATTGTTAACAAAACATGTCTGAAACAATTTCATCATCATTCATTCTCCTGCTCTTATACCAATTTATTTGGGGTCGGCGCAGCATGTCTTCATCTTCCATACCTACTTCTCTGAAACAATGTCAATACACGTATGATTCATGTTTTGGACAAGAGTTGTCGAAAACAATCTCACAAGTGGTTAAAGTGTGTAAAGAAATAATAATTGGTTTTTAATTATTTAATATAGGAACAATTAAAGATGTGAAAAGTAAGTTAGAAAAGAGAATGACCAAAGTTGGTACCAAAAAGTCTCGCGCCTCAAAACCAAAATATTATAGTAATTAGTTTCATATTTTTTTACGGCATTACGCGTCGGGGATTTGATTTTTGAACTGGAAATATACTTTTCGAGTTTAAAAGTATGAATATTGTTTTACTCCCTTTATATGACGTTCCGTTTCAACTGAATATAAATGACGTTCCGTTTCAATTGAACAAACCCTTGTCTGTCGAGCGGACTCTAAAATTAATTACAATTAAGTAAGATCAGTACACCAAATCGATTTAGTTTGGTTTATTGCTATTTGCAACAAAATAGATTTTCTCAGCCTAAAGATTTTGATTTATCGATTACATCCCTAAATCCCGTCCCGACTAGTTTATAGCACTTACTATACTCTATGGTTTATAGTTATCTTATCTGTGGCATCTGACATTTGTACTGTACTGACTGACTATTGGCAATATAAAGGTCTAAAATAAAATCGAGTTTCAGTCAAGCATACTGTGGATGTTACTTTAACTCGTAATTCTTACTAATATTAGTGTATTACGCTGTTTTTAGAGCAATAATGTAATATGTATATAATGTAGTATGTGTGTTAAAATACGTCGTTGGTAGCGTCGAAAAAATAGACCTACTTTTTAGGTTAGTTTCGATTTTATAAAATAACTCTGAAACGCGGGTTTTTTTTTCAAAAATATTTTTTGTAGGAGTTAATACGATCAGTGTAGTCTATAAAAAACAAGGTTTGATTTTGATGCAGCATGGTACGGGATTCCATACTTCCATGAGCATTCTCTTTTAATTAACGATAACAAATAACATATTTTTCCAAAAGATAAAATTCGTAAAATACCAAATTAATCTTAGAAATAATTGAAGAACTTAATACAAAGTTTGATAACAGGTTTATAGGTGTCTAGGTCGCTAGTATTATTCCGAGGATAGATTACATGCATTTTTTTAAACATGATTAAAACATAATTTTTAAGATTGACCATGGATATAACAAAGATTTATATTCATAATTAAAGTACTGGCACATAATACATAATTAGTCTCGTATAATTCCCGTCACTCATCAAGGAGAATATTTAAAATACCTATCCATATTCATTAGCGTAATTTAGTTTTGATAATAAGAGAATTATCACAAGTAATCAGCAGCATCTATTTATGATATTATGTTTGTTTATAAAGCTGTACCAATGTTTCATAGACTGGTTGAGAAAGAATTTATCTATTTACCTAATTGAGAGAAAGAAGCATTGATCGATTTTGTTTGGGAAAACGGAAACGCTTTCCCTGGAGAGGTATATAGTAGTTACAACCACATCATTTGCCAGTTATGTATAAAAAGTCACATAACACTAAAAAAACTTGTTTTGTAAACTTGAATGATTTATTTTAGCATACTCCCCATCTACGTCAGCATAAATAAATCATTTCTGTAGATCTAGGTATCGCTGCTTCTTTGAAAAAACTCGTTTTTATTTTAGTTAGTAGAGTACCTAGTTATCAAATTTAGATAATGAACAAGATTATCAGTTTCGGCACTGATATTTATAATAAAAAAATGTTTGTTTTCTTGAAAAAATTCGCTTTGTCCTGTTTTAACTTCGTAGATCGATACTTCTTATATTTTTTTAAATAGAGAGGCACCATTGTTGTAACAGAAGTGTCATAAACAACTTTAAATCGACACCAATGTACCTAACTTATCATCCAAAATTCTCATTAGTTACTTGTTGATATAACTAGCTGGCCCGAGACACAGTGCCTTTCCAGAATTTTAAAATTTGTGGGCCACTTTAAAAAAAAAAACTCCATTTTTAGGGGGACAAAATTGTGAAAGATAAGATTACAAGAACCAAAGAACATCATAAAATTTTTATTTATATTAGAAATGAAAATACTTATAATAGGTTTTTTTTTAATTCGTATATTGAATTTAGAAATAATTTATCAACCCATGGAACCCGAACCAGTTAAACCTGATCTTGATTAAAATTATTGTATCAAGGTTTCGTGACGTCATATGCCAGTCAAATGGGCAAGTACTTGAATAAAGCCTAGTTCATACAAAATTAGCAATGCTTTAATATTAATAAAATATTACTTAAAATAAATTGAGGTGGCGTTCTGTAGATTCTGCCTAACCCAGTAACCCCCGAGAGAAAAAGGTGTGATTTTATTGGTGTATGTATTTATCTAATGAAGTAATAAAATCATGTTTAGTACGCATGGGATGATTATAGCACAGATATTAAAAGATAATAGTTTTTACAGGCTGTTTATAAGGATTATAAAACATTTTGATTATAACCTAATTACTGGGTAAGATAAAACAAATCAGTGACAAATTAGTTTAATCGCTAGTTTTATCACAGGTATGTTTTCAATTTCTATGTCGGATATTTAAATATAAAATTCCACAAATTTTATTTTCGTTTCTGACTGTGATTTATGGTCATAATTATAACGATACCACCAACTGTTGATAGCTATAACTTTTATCGCAATGCAATTATACAAAATATATATTTTTGTTGCAGTTCAATATGACTCAGCCAAAGCGTAGTCCAAATTGTAATTTAGGAATAAAATTTTCACATTGAGATCTATTTTGTTAATATTCTGGTTGAATAGAACATTACAGTATAAACCTATAATAAAAAGCATTTATTATCATAATTCTCCTTCCCATAACACAGTTTATATTTGTCCAGTGCAGCATGTCATCTACTTCCATACTTCTCTATTATCTCAATCAGCTCCTAGCCATGTCATATTTCATATCCATCGGTGTTATCGTCTTTCCCTACACATCATCTGTAATCATCTCTTCTTATTATATTCTAAGCTTTATTTGAAGTTGCATGATACATTCAGATTGGTAGTCTTTATAAACAACACTACCAGTCTGAACGCACCCTAAATCATATTCCAAAATCTTATTATACAAAATCTGTATTCTTTTTGCGATCTCGTTAACGCTGGCCGTGTGCCAATTTTAAATTTATTTATAACTAAAAAAATTTTGTGAACTAATTTTGGTGAACTAGTATTTTAATTTTGAACGAAATTGTACTTATAAAAGATGAAAACTTCCAGGGCAGAGGAACCACAGATTATTTACGCGATTAGAATAATCTTCGAAGTAGTATGGATGATCCTCCGTCTTGACTTCGAGATAGTCAAGTCACTCTTCAGATTCGCGCTGCCACCAGATCCTAAGGATGTCACAGAAGATATTGTATTGGTAAGTTGTTTTTCATTATTCTGCTTAGCGAATCTTCTGTTAGCCATTAAAATTAAAGTCGTTGAAAATTTTGTCGCAATCTCCTAAATAGATTTTAGATACCAGTAGACATTTTGGTTTATTGTTTTCTATTGTACACCATATTACATTATTTAGAATAATTTTAAATATGTAGTAAATAAAAAATATCCCTAGACGGTGTTGATGTGTGTATCATTATCCACTTACCAAACCAAAAACAAAATGTTATATTTTCCTAGTTTGACCCGGTAACACGAGAAAATAGTAGACTTTTGCAAGTATGCGTATTTTTAACCGACTTCAAAAAAAAGGAGGAGGTTCTCAATTCGGCCGGTATAAAAATACAATTTTTTTTTTATATTTTTTTTTTGTGTTTGTACACCGATTACGCCGAAGTTTCTGAACCGATTTACATAATTCTTTTTTTGTTTGATGCGGAATAGTTTCGAATTGGTCCCATAAAAATTTGATTCAGGTAGGCCCATTCGTTTTTATTTTATGAGCATTTCACTCTGAAGTCTGTTACTTGGTTGTTGTTGTGGAGTTACTTTCGCATTTATAATATTAGTAAGGAAGTAAGAATAAGCCTATTACCATGAAATGTATGGTTTACAATGTAAAATGAACGCATAGAAAATATTTGTAAAGGATATTGCAACTAAAAATGAAAAAATAAAAAAACTTTTAACGTTTTTTTTTTATTTTTTCAATATTAGGTGCAATATCCTATACAAATATTTGCTATGGTTTTTGCGTTGTCCTATCTACCGTAAGTATAAGTATATATTTGAAATTTAAATGTCGTTGCAAACAAATTTCAGCGGCAATTAATTTCAAAAACTTCTCTCTGTTAGTTCTAGTATATTCTTTATGTGGACTTTTTATAGTGGGAAACTCGTTTGTTCTATTTTTAATCATCCGTCTAATTATAAAATGCTGCATAAGTAACAATGGCCAAGACTGTAAGCGCGAATCATAGATATTTTCAAACATTTTGCTATTAGGTAAATAAACTCAAATATTTTGTTTACCACCTACTTTGCTTTAAAAATATTTAATTTTATGTGGAAGTTAATTTGATGCAAATATGGTAAGTAGTTGATAGTCATATTAATCTGTGATAAAGTTGTTTCCTTTGCGTAATACGTAGAGCTACTAATGATTTGTCTTTAATCACTGGTTTGTTCAACTACGAAAAAAAAACTTATCTCAGCCTGCCTCGCCGTACTGAGCATGAGGTCCTAGTTTCGATTCTCAGGTCGGGAAAGGGTCACCCATTCAGCCCCTATTACACGAGACTTAATTAAAACTGGCGAAATGTGACTGTAAGTACACCTCTGCCTAACCCCTCGGGGATTACAGACGTGTGATATTATCTGGTTGTCTCTCTCACGTCTAAACTAAATAATTAATATTGTGCCAGTTTACAGCCGCACTTCAAGACTAAATAATGATTAATCAATCATTCATAATAATCAGTATCCGCAGTTAATTCAGATGCCAGAAAAAGCTTTGTACCACTAAGCCACTTCTAGATTTATGTACCTAATTCATTTTATGGACTTTTCGACATGACTGCCTACAAGTGGCAACCGCTTTGGAAGCTTTTCATTAGATAACGTATGTCATACAATGTATTTTGATTTTTCCTTATTCCTTTTCGCTGATAGAATGTCGAGTTGTCTAGATCCTCTGAAAGAAAGAAAGAAAAAAAGAAAGAAAACATGTTTATTTGGCACATGCCACAAAAACACACAATACACATTATGCAATAAAAGAAAAAAAAACTGTGTGTCTCACGGCTTCGCCAAATAGGCCCAGTTCAGCAAACTGCCAGGCAACTAGTGCCCGACGATGGTTTTCAACAGGACCTGAGGTAGTGACGAGACGGACGTAAAACAGTTTTGGTAGTTTGTGATAAAATGTATATGACTAGGTACTTATATACATATAATAATTTTGTGTACAATAATAACAAATAAAACTACATAATAATAAATATCGTGAGAGTGTAAGATGAGGAACAGACCTGTTTCGCATGCTCCCAGCATTTCCAAACAATAAACAATAATGGAAAAAAAAACCTACTTAGATAACCAAAAGATAAACAAAGAACCACGCAAAACTTATTCATCTTATTACGTCTGTAAATATCGTAACAATTAACTTAAAGCAATTAAATTCCTCATCACATCACTAAAAAGTCGTGTTTTAACTCTTTCAGGGTCAGTGGTTAGCTACGCTAACCACATATTTCGGATTTTATTTCTGTAAGTTCATGCCTTCTAGCGATTATTTCTTGAACTATCATAAAAATACACCTTACGCTTGATTTAGTTTAGGCAGTTAGTGGCGCCGCTATTCGTTTGTGTTTGTATTGTTCGTATGCAAAAAATTCGTTGACAGTGTTTTTGTAACGTGCTCGGAAAAAAAATTCAAAAATAAGGTGAGTCTATTATTTTTATGACTATGATTGTTTTATCAGACGTATTTAGACATCTTTAGTAGGTATTTGATAAACAATGTAAGTATGTAATTTTGATTATGATTAAAAAAATTACTAATTTTCATAGTGTTGTTTTGTTCTACAGCGGCGGTGGTTACCGTAGCTAACCATGTGATTCCTCAAAAGCCTTCACTCTGATATTTTTTTCAACCATGTTTTCAGTATTCTTTAGCCTAAATATAACTATAAAAAACATAAAAACACGTATATTGTAACTTATATGAAAGTGCCCCTGAAAGAGTTAATGACACAAACAACGTAATAATTGTGAAAAAAAAAAACAGTTTTTTTTAATAAGTATTTAATACTCTGAAGGACAAATTCAAAGACTACATAATATAATCTTGTTAATTCGCCAACGACATTATGAACCTGATTTCATTGACTTTTGAACGGTTTGTAAAAAAAAGTAATAAGTTATAAAAATGATCTAAGAAATCGGCGTCCTTGCTGTAATTAATTGGCCACTGGTTTACATTCTAATAAACTAAGTATTAAGTATATTTATCTACATATTATATGTCATGTCATTAATCATTATCTATCGTCATACATAATCCCAAAGTTTTTTTTTAATCACGGACGGTTTTTCATCTATTCGGAGAAGATTAAACTGCTGGAAGAGATTAATCAATTACATCTAAAAAGACAACACAGCTGTGTTGTCATTGTAGATTCAATTGATTACGCATGCAAAGGTTGCTTGAAGGAGAAGTAAAAACTGATTCATTTACTACTTACCTGTTCTCTACAACGTCAATGAACTCCTCAGGGGTGCAATTGATCTTCTCCTTTTTAGTCAAAGCTAGCTGTATCTACTAAAAATTATCTAAAAACCTGTGAACCCCCAGATGTAATTCTAAGTGCGTCAGTCTGTGATATTTCGATTTTATGTAATACACACAGATACTAATTACTGATTATATTGCCGCAATATCTTATCTCCAGCTTAATTAGGACACACGGACTTTGAGCTCATTTGGACAACAGTAATGAAATCATTATGGTGATAGAGTACAAAGAATTATTGATTTTTCCTACCTACTGATCATGAAATTAAAGTAGGTTGATAACATAGGAATGTAAGCATTGTAACTAGGCAACAACTGCGTTAGAAAAACGCAACAACAAACTTCCTGATGCCAATTTGCTTACAAAAACATCATAAAAATCCCCCAATTCCCTCCAAAACCACCCTCCACGAATCCCCCCAAAAATACTGTCCGCCCATAACTTCAAAAAAACCCCAGATTCGGGGGGATTCACCCCAATCTGGCATTACTGGCTCTCGTAAGTCGGAGCCGCTCCCACTGTGTCACCACTGCATATACATGTACTTTGATGTACTTCCTCATATAGAGCTACCAGACTATCAACGCGGTTTTTTGATTTTGATTTTTCTAGTGCTGTTTGCCTCTGCATGGGCGAAAAACACGTTATTAGCCTCGCTCCGGTCTGCGCCGAAATACGCGTGTTCATTGATACGCAATCGGCTAGCGCTAATTATATGTCGATACCTGTGGTCATTTCCTAAAGGGTACAAAGCAAGCTGGTCTGATAACAAAAATTATGCTAATGAAATTTTTCTTCCTCAGATAACCGGTGCTGGTCATGGCATGGGCAGGGAGGTGGCGCAGAGGCTCGCTAGACTAGGAGCCAAGGTGATTTGCATTGACATCAACCCCAAGGGCAATGAGGAAACCGTCACCTTGATCAAGCAGGAAAAGGGGAAGGCTTACCCTTACCTGTAAGTACTTGCTTTGTGTGACTTTGAGCAAGACGCAAATACCGACTGTGTATATTATAGTGAAATGTGTGTGTGTATACATATGTACCTACCGATATGTTACAACTGGCTCTTGGCCACGGCTTTGCTCGCGTTAAGTATGGAAATTATCACACGGGATCGTTTTGTTTCTATTTTTATGACACTCTGGGATAAGGTAGCTTCCCATTAGTGAAATATGTGTGTTTTGACGGCACGGTTGGCGCAGTGGCTAAGCGATTGACTACTGTGCTTCGTGTTGCCGGTTCGATTCCCGCACGGAATAAATATTTGTATGGCCTATAGATCGTTGTTCCGGGTCTGGCTGTTTGTGTATGGGGGCAGTTTTTTTTTTAATAAAAAAAAATAGTAAAAGAATGAGAAGAAGAATTTTCGAAATCGGATTAATGCTTCCGAAGATGACCCCCTACATCCAAACTCACGAACTTTACTTCTTTATTATAAGTGTAGATGTTAACGAGAGAGATTTAGATTTAGAGAAAAAAATATACATTTATTATTAAATAAAAAAATATTAGACTCACGGATGTTGAGTTGATCCTCTTAAGAATTACCTATAAAAACTATAATCTTGTCCAGTTATTTTTTGTAGTAAGTTGCATGACCACTTTTTTGCCATAATAAAACATACACGACTTCTAATATTATATGCGATTATCTGGCTAAATTTACATAAAGCAATATTTTTTTTTTCTACAATAAAATCTGTTTGTTTCTAGAATCACGAATGAAATAACAAACCAGTAAAGTATGAATCTAATCAAAATACTATTTCTTATTAACCAATATCTAACGAACCCTTGATATAAAATTAATTTATTATTTATTTATTTATTTAAATGCCTTAAACGATCTTTGGGCCTGCAGTCTCGACATAGATAGCGATCTCATAACAACCGATTTCGGTCGCAAAGTCTTAGCGATCCGGATTTAACAATATTTGGTAGTCTCGACACTCAAAGTTTGCGACTGTCATTGGTATTGTAACAATCTTTGTCGCTAACTTACCGATTTTCGCAATATGGGTGTTTCTCATTTTTTAATAGAATAAAACGTAATCTACTGAAAATGGTATTCAAATGTAATTGATGATGCATTATAACAGATTTGGTCTTGGTTGTCATATAAAAAATACTTTCCGAGCTTGCAGTCTTTTATATATTCAATTAAAAGGGTTGAAATAAAATTGCCCTCCATGGAAGTGACCCCAGATCCACGGAAGTGACAATCCGTACATAAATATTGTCCATGGAAAGATCAATGAAGTCATGTTTTTAAAATAAATCATTCTACTATTTTATCATTTAAAAATCTATTATTTATGTTAATGAGTATATAAAAAAGGTTGAAGAAACGCGCTTCATGGAACTGACCCCATCAGATCCACGGAAGAGACAATATCTAAATAAATATTGTCCATGGAAAAACCAAATAAATAATATTTTGAAAATAAAAGGTTCTACTACATATTGTATCATTTATTTATTTTTTATTTAGGTATCTTAAGAATATGTAACACAGGGTTTTTACTTTATTTTTGGTGACACAATCTTTTTTTCCGGGGCACATTTTGCTATTGTCGTCTCTTTGAAGGAATTTAGTAACGGCTGTCCGAAGTTTCTTTGGCTTTGATACTTCTGTTTTTACCTTGAGAGGTCTTCTCTTCTTCGTAACACTAACCATGCATTTCTTTCGCTCAGTTGCTCTCAATAACTTCACTTGTAAGGTATGTACTTTTTTCTTCATAGCCTGTATTGTCTGTTTTTGTTTTTTTATTATCAAATTCGATAACTCACGTCTTACTCTTGATGCTTGTACACCTTTTTTCTTTTGTCGGCTCACTGTCCCACATTGTGAAGAGCTTGGACCTAAGGTCTGACAGCATTGGCGGTGTCGATCTAATTAATTACGAGCATGTGGTAACATCACTGTCACAATTAGACGGTCGACGGGCCACTATCTCAGGAACGCTTTCTAAGATAGATGCTGATTCTGGTCGGATGGGTAAAACTGCCTCATCATCAGTAGTTTGAGGTGTTCTCTCTTAAATGATTTAATAAGATTTTAGCACGTTTTTCTTTCAATCGACTCCTTAATTTGCGTTCTCTCCACTGTTTTTGCTGCATCCGATGTTCTCTAGGTGTCATATCAACTACAAGCTTCACTTTATTCTTCTTTCGTTCTCTATCTTTTTCTTTAGAAGCTTCGTATAAGGCAGCATTTTCTTTTATGCGAGCTCTTCGCCTTCGCTCACACTCGCTTTTGCTGACGTATCTCTTCCGCAGTTTTTGGGCGATTTTTAGTTTTCCCCATCTAAAATGGAAAATAGCAATATTTTTCATGAAGCCAAATAATAACGTCAAAACCACCACCCTAACGGTGCGTACAGACCATGTAACATTGTTATAAAACACAAGTTATATAACAATGTTACATAGTCTGTTCGCACCGTAAAACCTGCACAAGATCTCTCCATACAAAGTCACTTCCGTGGATAGCAGTCACTTCCATGGGCAAATTTTTATCCATGGAACCAGGGATGTGACCTCCACGGATGTGACTTTGTCTGTTCAATCTCTGATTACATAACCTCCAAATCGGGAATGAATGTGCATGTTTAGCCACGTGTTTTTTTACACCAAAACGCATTAAAATCACACAACCTAATAACATAGTTGTAAAGTACATACCTTTGACGACCTACACAGATGTGACTTCTTATGCTCGACGAATTTTAAGAATGAACTTTTATTTTTTATTTTCACACAGATGTTACGCCGCCGGTAGAAACTGATAACTGAAATAAAAAGATGGCGTCTCAGGCCTTGTTTATGGCCAGTTACGTTCGAAAACGCTCGAGTTGTTTTTCTGGCATGGCTGGTGTGACATTGATCCATGGAAGTGACAAAAAAAATTATCACAATATTTATGAGAAAATTTTATGTATCTTCTAGTAGCTTCTTAAAATATGTTATTACATTTACCGTGTAAATACATTTAAGATATTATTAGCTTACCTTTTTTCACATTCACAGAAACAGATAAAACACAGCATTTTTTTTTTTTTAAAAACCTGTATGATCACATCCACGGAAGGGACAATTTTGTTTAAAAAAAAATATAAAAAAAAATAAAATTAGCATTAAATGTACTATTTTTTGTCTCTAAAATATTGTATCATAAATATACTTTAATATCACCAAGCACAACATTATCATTTAGTTCCAACCAGTTAGATAATTTAGGATCACAGTATTTTTTTTGGAAAATGTCAAAATGAGAAATACCCATATACTTTGCGACCATTTTTGACAGCCCGCAAAGTGATTCGGTAGCATCGTAAGCTAATTTATTGGTGGTTTTTACGAGATTATTAACAAAAATTATGCCGGACGGGCTTATTACTCGAAAGTCTATTGTCTGTAGCGAAGTATGCTGTGCTTACGGCCTTATAAGGTCGTAAGCCGTACCTAACCTATAAATAGGTTCCGGACCTATGTATGAATAGGCGTCGCTGATATTCATTTCATTGGTAGAAAGAGGATTCATTTAAATAAAAAAAGCACAACTATAAACGATTCCTATATTCAACTTTATTAATATTAATCAGAATCATCTTATTCACTCGCTCACTTATTTTTTAATCTAGTTATGTACTGTTTAAAAGTAAATGTATAACACATGTAATGAAAGTTGTATTTACTTAAGTATCTTTATTTGCATAAAATGTGAAGTAAAAAGGACATTACAGTCATGCAGAACACATTCCGTCATACTCATCATAATAAAATGGCATGAAAATTACAAATCACAATACATCATGGTTAACATTTTAAACAAGACTCAATAACTAATACACACATCATCTTAATAAGAAAAATAATACTGTCTACTTGAATATAGGTATCTACATACATACAATCATTATTACCAAAACATTTTACACATTTAATTCAACTGAACACGGCATAGGTACAAATATCTGCATCAATAAAAACAATGATAAACACAAATACTTTCTTCAAACAAAATAAATTTATCAATATTTGAATTTCTAACATGAAAGTCAACAATTTAATTTAACAATGCATTTTTAAAATGGGAAAAATGAGATGAATACTTTTGAGGAACTTGTCATGGTGTAAAAATTTTGTTGAATTAACCATTTCCATAAGGTACACAAAAATATTATATGATAGGATACTTTCTGAGGTAGAAATTAGGTAAATATTTAGATTCTGTGTACGGGTAATTCTACGAGTGACATGTTGGAGTTATATCTATTCTGAAAGAGTTTCATTTTACACTTAACAGGTTTGGATAATAAATTCATGAATGTAATAGATGGCTTCTTCTATTTCTTATAGTTATAAGGTTCTATGATTTGAAGATGGGTTGACAAGATTCAAACCTTTTTTTACTGAATATTTTGGAATTATCTTGCACACAAGCATTTCTTTTGTGCCATTTAAACTCGTGATAGCTCTGCTGTGTATCCCCTATAACTATAATATGGTAATATCAAATATTGGAACACAGCGAATACACACATATGGTATTGAAAAACTCTGATCAATATTACACACACTACACTATTTCACTCAGTTTGATTTTCTGCTTGTTTTTCGTCATTCCGTTACCGTAGTCCCCAGCCCCTCGGAGGCATTCTGTAGTGTGAACAGCTCACTACATGCTGCCTGCGATAGCTTTGGTATGGTTCGACACATCACACGAAATCAGTGTGAAAATGAAAAATCCCTTGAATTTGCTTATTTCTGTATCTTGACGGAATAACTAGAGAATTGTTCACGGAGCTCCTATATGAATTTCAGCCATCTCTTCAAACACACCGAGTCACCGACCACGGGCTTTTTTTCGAATTTCAGTATCATTTCGTAGCTACATATATGTGAATGTAGGAGTATATCCGGTGGGGCCACAGTTTTAGCCAGAAAGAGGTTAGCAGAGGAGGTACTGTACTCTTGGCTATCAATGAATAATGCTTGAGAAAATACAATTGAAATCAAACACAACAAATATTGGTTTCCAATGACAACAAATGAGACCAATTGACTTGACACTTGACAAGTTTGACACTTAAGTCAATGTTGCAAGGAGGCAAATTCTAATTTCCTTAAATATTTAATGATTTATTTCAATTCTTAAAAACGTTTTAGCTCTACTTACGAGTTTTTATGAAATATAGTGCCTTCAAAATAAGGCTTGTATAGTCTCAGTAAGTTGCAAGAAAACCAATTATTTTTATTGACCCATGTTCTCCATTTTTCCCCATATTCAGGGAGATTTTGTAAAGCCAAAAAATTGTCTTTAAAAAAACTGAACAATGAATACAGTTTTCGCTAGCCTACCGACATTCTTATGTCAAGATAATATACGACTTTGCGCGCTATCTTGGATGTAGAGACTTGCGTTTGTCGCAAGCATCGTTACTGCAACCGATTTTTTTCGTTATTATTTAGCGATCTCAAGTTTGCGACAGTGTCGTTACTAATGTCGAGACTGCAGGCCCCAGGTCCACAACCTAATGCAACAGCCAAGTCACACACTAAATTAAAATTAAAGCACCCAATACCTCTCAAGATCCTTGTTTGTAACACAGTGTATAAAATTTAGCTGTTACATACATTGCACGTGACCGTATAAGTGTTGCACTTTTGTATATATTTTTTTTCAATTACCGTCTTAAATGTTCAACACTTGGTCTAGAATCGTGCTGCGGGACTGTTCGAAAGAGATACCGCGGCCCTGGAACACAAAGGGCCAAAAAAGGAACATGGATGGTTTTTAGTCAGTAAAAGTCTGACACTCCCTTCAGCTCCCAGAGTGGGAGGAGTCATTTGATGACTTACCATCCCAAAAAAAAAAAATGATCTAGAACCATGAAGACCATAGTAAAAGTTTATATCACAACGATCTTACACCTTTACTTAATTACCCACATACTAGTTACTGGATTGTCAAGGTCAGATAGGCAGTCGCTCCAGAAATACGGGTTTTCAGCTGCATCCGATAAGATTGGAAGCCGATCCAACATAGGTGATATTTCCCAACTCCTGGCTCAGCAGATGATGTTGAGAACTAAATACCTTGTCCATCTTTCAGGTGTGACGTCACAAACAGAGCAGCAGTCTTCGAACTGGCAGAGAAAGTGGAGAAAGAAGTAGGAGTGGTGACCATCCTCATCAACAATGCTGGCATCATGCCCTGCAAGCCGGTGTTGAAGCACAGCGAGAAGGAGATCACTACGCTTATGGATATCAATGTCAATGGCAATCTTTGGGTGAGTGTTATAATTATAACTAGCTGTGCCCACAACCTTCGTCATCAAATTATTAAAAAAATATGACATCCCCATTTGAATCGGATTTTGTTAACAATTTTTTTGCATTGAACCCTAATCCATTTTCTAAAATAAAAGCCTAAGTTAAACCGTATAACATCAGCTATCTGCCATTAAAAGTCCCGTTAAAATCGGTTTAGCCGTTTCGGAGATTACCCGGAACAAACCATGATTTTCGAAGAGCACACTCGAGCAGGGAATCACCAAAAGTCATTTTTGTTAGTCACTTGTTTTGCACATTAAACTGTTATCATGTAAATAAATAAGACTTGCTAAGTAGCATATAATTAAACTTTTTCAAGTTCAACTATATGGTTTTGGCCATGTGACCGTAACAAGATATTATTTACAATTCTGATTGTTATGTTGGACAACCAACCTTTGTAATTTGGTACCCATTCGATTAAATGCCAAGCTTTTAACGGTGTGTACATTTTGCAATAAATAAATAAATACATTTTGAGGATAACTGTGAAGCATTAAAGGCGAAATTTTGAGAAATAATTACGTGAACTTGAAATTAATTGAAAGTTCAAGGATTTCTCACTGATTAATCATTATTGTAGGTATGGCCGGTCATACATTGAATTGTTTCTTCCTGATAAAATACAAAAGCGACGTTTTTAAAGAGATTTTGTCTTCCTGAATCATTATTGGGTTATTTTCATAGCTTTACGGGTACAGTCTACGGTAAAATTTGTAGGTTCCTATACTTGTACCTATACATAGCCCGGTCGTTTACAGAAACAAAATAAAATTGTCTCCAGCGGCAATCAAGCTGTCAAAGGAGAATGTCAGTTCCAAGTGTGTTGCAGATGTGAATTGTAACTTAAATGACAGATCTTAACCAGTTCAACATTTTTTTATTACGGTAGCAAGAGAAAATGTCCCGGACGTATTGACATTTTTATATGTGTATTAACTTAAAAAAGGGTAAAAGGTCTCATGATAAGTTCGATAATTACTATACGTTAATTACGTTATGTTGTTAATTGAATGCAGACCTATAACGGCGCGCGATACTTTTGCTCCGCTATACCTACCTACTCTTCTCAATACAGAAATCGTATTAATCATTATTACTGCACATGCAGGGAAACGCACACTGGGCTGCTGCACCTATAAATTATGTATGAAGTATGGTTTTTGGTGTGGGCCAGGCACGAGAATAATATTAATCGCCCAGTAGAGTTTTTAGGTTACGGTATCGATGAAGAATAGTAGTTATAGGTAATCAGTTTTATCTATCATATAACATTTTTTCCTATTTTTCTTTCTTCTATCACCCTTTTTACTGTTTTTTTAAATGTTACACATGCAAAAATGGCAATACCTCTGGGATATTTATTTTTGCTGCCATAATAAATAAAAAATACTCGGTGACACCTGTCATTTAAGGTACAATGCACATCTGCAACACACTTGGACCGAAGTTGACAATCTCCTTTTCAGCATAACCATAAAATGTAAAAAATGCGTTTCAAAATGTTCATGTAAGTTAACCCTGCGTGTTAACCAGTAAAGGTTTTTCGGACAATAAAAACCTTAATCTACTTTGACAGCAACCTTTACCACCTTTTAACTAGGTTCTTTATTGCACTGCAAATGACAACTCATT